>JARDWD010000046.1:2525650-3788475 GCA_029034505.1 Ornithoptera priamus | reverse complement strand
AGTGGCTGGTGTTACCAATCCTATAGTACAAAATAATAGTAGCCCATTAACATGCAATTCTCAATCATCCTCATTTGTTATGTTAGATACTGACCATCAAGAGGTTACTTCTGTAATTATGAATTTAAAATCTGAAAGTGCCCCGGGATGGGACAATATACCTACAA
The DNA here is from genome assembly GCA_029034505.1 of Ornithoptera priamus. Classification (NCBI taxonomy): domain Eukaryota; kingdom Metazoa; phylum Arthropoda; class Insecta; order Lepidoptera; family Papilionidae; genus Ornithoptera; species Ornithoptera priamus. Next base: position 3,788,308 of record JARDWD010000046.1, on the reverse strand, counting down.
AGTTTCTAAAACAAGCGAAAAATTTGATTGTCCCAATAATTTGCTACCTAGCCAATCTCTGTTTTTCGAAAGGTATCTTCCCTACCTTATTAAAACAATCAATCGTGACTCCTGTACATAAGACCGGGGATACTAGTGAAGTTAATAATTATAGACCTATATCAGTGTTGCCTGCTATTTCTAAAATACTTGAAAAACTTATTAACAAAAGACTTATACAGTATATTAATCGATATGGCATTTTATCGGATTCGCAGTATGGATTTAGGCAAAACAAATGCACTGAAGATGCCATTTTAGATTTAACTTCACATGTAGTTGAACAATTAGATCGGAAAAGAAAATGCCTTGCTGTATTTCTAGATCTTAAAAAGGCATTTGATACTGTATGTATACCGACCCTTGTTAATAAGCTGGAGAGAATTGGTGTTAGAGATATCCAACTAGATCTCATCAAAGATTATTTAAGTAATCGCACTCAAAAGGTCAAAATAGGTGACTACATTAGTAATGACCTACAAATAACCTTTGGTGTTCCTCAAGGAAGTGTCTTAGGACCTACATTATTTCTCATATATATTAATGAGCTATGTAACTTAAAAATTGATAACAGTAGTATTTACGCATATGCGGATGACACTGCCGTGGTTTTTACTGGGGATACGTGGGAAGCAGTTTATAATACTGCAGAAACTAATTTGACTAAAATAGCAAATTGGCTAAATTATAATCTATTAACACTAAACACCAGCAAAACAAATTACATATGTTTTTCTATTAATAGACGCTCACAACCTATAACACAAAATCTCAAAATACATACTTGTGTAGATTATAAAAATACATGCGCATGCCCCACTATTGAAAAAGTAGCTTATACGAGATACCTAGGTGTCATGATTGACCAAAAACTTTCGTGGCACCGTCACCTAGAAATCACAACTGATAGAATCCGAAAACTAATTTATATCTTTAAGACCCTTAGAAATGTTGCATCAAATAAAATCTTAAATACTGTTTACATGGCCCTCGCTCAATCAGTTCTAACATACTGCATTCCAGTTTGGGGTGGAGCTTCAAAAGTAAAATTTCTAGAGTTAGAACGAGGTCAGAGATCATTAATAAAAGTGATGTACAATAAACCCTATACATTTCCAACAAAAGACTTATATCACATTAGTAATTTGATGAGTGTTAGGAAGTTATATGTATTACGTATATTACAAAAGAAACATAAATCAGTTTTAACGCATTATACAATTAATGAACGGCGAGGAATATCAATTAATATGGTTGCTGTAAAAACTTATTTTGCTAGTCATCAATTTAAAAATCAATCGAACTATTTATATAATAAAATAAACAAAAGGTTAAATATTTTCCATCTTAATATCTACAATCTTAAAATGTTAGTAACTAACTGGCTGAATGGGTTAAATTATGATGAAGTTGAGGCTTTGCTGAATGAAATTAAGTAATACTTAACATTTGTTTATCAATTAAATACATATAAACCCCCGTCACACACACACGCACCGAGTCGCGCGCGTGCGCTCACACATATACACTTACACACAGGAACACACGCACACACTCTACAAGTAAATGTTGCGTTTGTACACATATATTGTAAGAACATTTGTATGATACGGAAGAGCGGGTATCCTGACACAGGTATATATTTACTTAAAAGGATGCCCCAAATATACGATTTATTGTGTAAAAAATTGTTTGTGAAAAGAATAAAATTTTTTATTTTATTTTTTTTTACAAGAGTCCGGTGCAATTCCCGAGTAACATATCAAAGTATTACAACAGTGACAACATTGTTATGGAAACCTTTTGAATAGCTAATAAAACTACGTTATTTTTTTAATCTACCGAGCGACGAGACTAGCGTGTCGTTCACCTGATAATAAGTGATACCGCCTACTCATAATAACACGACACTAGTTAGGATGACATACATAGCAATGCATTGTGCTCGTCGCCTTGACATATAAGATATTGAATTTCGTTACTCCAGTAATTACACTACCTAGAGCGCCCTTCAAACCGTAACACAGTAATGTTTACATAGCAGTGTCGGCTGCAATAGGAGCTCTTGTACCTTTCTAAACGGTCTTCGGCGACAGATACCTACCACGAGTACAATGATGTGATGTAGTGTATATACACCTAAACCTAAGTAGCGCCACGTTGCTATGGGCAGTCGTGTCACTTACTATCAGGTGAACGACCTGCACGACTCGTCGCTTCGTTAAAAAAAACTTTCGTTATCAGCGTAATGTTGCAAGACAATAATATACTCAGTTATCTCTGTAGTGCGCTGTGCAAGTACATAGCTGAAGGTGGCGCTGTGAAGCCTGCACACACGTGTTTGGATATCCAAGTGGAGTGAGGAGTTTAATTAAGCAGCCCACACTCGGACTGCCGAGTGTGGGCTGCTTATTGCACAAATATTAGCTTCAGTGTTGTCATCCATTGTATAAAACTGTATACTATTTGGAAAAAATGTATCTATCATTTATGGTGGATTATCTGGTAGTCCACAAGGTGAACCCATGATCTGATTGAGGTCACGGAAATCCCTTTGTAGCAGGGCTGATCGTTGTCGAGAATTTTGGGGAAAGTCTATGTTCAGTGGTGGACGTCTATCTAATGATCAGACAGATCCGTAAAAACTCTATAACAGGAACCTCCGCGTTACAAGGCAAGCGGTAAGCTATGGTAAAACGGAAGTATTTAAACTTCCGTAGCAACCGTATGGTCAACCTAAAATATATCGGTTTACTACACTACTAACTTTAAGACAGACACTTACCATCGAAGTTCTGCTCGAGAAAAACGACACCTAAATCATTGGGGATACTGTCGAAGCCGCACGCGCTGATGATGTAGACGCCGGCGTCGCGGGCCGCGTCGTTGAAGCGTATTTGCATCTTCTCTATATACTGCAAATTTACAAACAAAATGCTTTGAGAAAACTGAAGTGAGGTCTTTTTAATTTCTCATCAAAAACATATGTATAGGTTTCTATTGTCAGAGACCGTCTAGGTAGCCACCACCGCAGCTTCTATTGCAATCAGAAAACAGTACTCTGCAAACTGTGTTCTGGTTTGATTGAGTTGTAGCTAGGGAAATTGCTGCGGTAACGAGATTTGGCATCTTATGTTTCAAGGCAACGAGTACAATCTAGAGTTGAGCCATTCTAACTAGCACCAGGTTGTTATGGGCAGACGTATCGCTTACCGTTAACCTTCCGCTGATCTCGACGCTTCGTTGAATTTAAAAAAAAATGTAAATCCTTATTAGATTTATTAAACGAAATGTATCCGTGGCTTTTTAATATACTTTAAAAACATTTACCCACGCTAGCAGCGCTTAGCTTACACGCGTAGATATGTGCAATGTGATGGTAACGGTCACGGGGAAATGCTGCTTTTTCCATGGAGTTTAGACCTTTTAGGGTACATCAAATATAGCGGTAGTCCCCCCACCCCCACGGACGTTTTCTTTATATGTTAAATTATTCCTTACTCTAAACTAAACTTCAATACGCATAACATTAATACTAAACATGTAACTTACATTGTTAAATTCAGAATCAGTAAATGTATTAAATAATTTATAGAATAAAATAAACGTGAAAAAAAAAACCACAAAGTTGGTAAGTAGTTACCATCGGCTCCCCGCTAACGTCCACCATGCTGGTACCCGCAAGCACCGCAGCCGCCACCACTGGCTCCCCATACAGCCGGTAGGGGCCGCAGCAGTTCACCAGCACCCTGGCGCGTTCGCACATCGCGCGCAGCGATGCATCGTCGCCCACGTCCGCTATCAGCACCGGGATCGATGACAGATTCTCACCTGGTAATATTTAAGTAGCCATAAGTTAGTTCACTCTAAAAAGATCAAGTTGAAGTGGAAAAGCGCTTAGTACATCTATGGAGAGTCAATGATAGCACACCAGTCAGAAATAATCTGAGAAAGAAGATATGATAATAGAGCGAGCACTCTTTTTTATTGGGAAAAAGGCTTCTGGAGGGCAGATGATGTAAGTGGGATTTAAACCCCATTCATCTTCACTGCGTTACAGGGGCTCTCAGGATCTTCTACGAAACGTACCGGTGCCTTTTCTGCACTACGCTTAATCACTTCCCAGGGACGGCAGTAACCCACCTGGGCATCCCCGCTTTGATACAACAAATACATCACCACCTCGACTCTGTCATTCCTGTAGGGCTAGTTTCGTGGGCATTGTAGCGCCCCCCACGGTGCGGATCTTACCTTAGTTCTATTCTTAATAACCCGAAACTACAGGAGACAGGGCGTGCACCCCTACATTATAGGTTTACAACGAACGCCGCACTGCCAGCCAGTGGGCATGCCGGCCAGCCCCGCGTTGCCCGCATCCAGCGGTTTCGCGCGACCTCCACTAAATCATCGGTCCACCTTGTGTGGGACTGCTAGTACCACGTTTTCCGGTCCGCGGTCGCCACCCTACTGCGTCATCGGCCGTCAGTCCTTCGAGCAATGTAGTCTGCCCACTACCACTTAAGTCTAGTAATCTTTTGGACTATATCGGTGACTTTATTTCTACTGCGGATTACCACATTTCTGATTCGACCGCGCACTGAATATCCGAGCATAGCCGTTTCCAGAGATGCTGCGTATCCTCCCGAACGCTGCCCAGCCGAGTTGGATACGTCGATTGGCCTCTCTTTGGGAGTTGGCTTTACCTTTTTTTTTTTTTTTTTTTTCTTGTGGGGAAATCCTGCATGGATACTTTCTCGCTTGGGGGGACAACGAAAAAGTTATGCCAGACTCTTACTGGCTAAAACCCCACGGTTTCCTCGCTGCGCTTTTCGCCGAGACTGCGGGAACGCTTTCGCACACTACCGCAGTCCTGGCAACGTCGGCTTACTAATAGCCCCAACATGACATGAGTTTTCTTATGGAAACCAAAGACACAGTAGTTCTGATGCGAAAAATACATGAGCCCTCTTGAGGCTTACATTGCTGGGTGGCGGATTTCCCCGTACCCGCCACTTAAGCCTTTATTAGGGGGGTTGGAGAAGAGCATGATCCCTTCTCCTCCGACGACCGGGTCTCTGTCTACGGATGCCGAGGTTAGAGGCAATTTCTCTCACCCGCTCCGCAGCCTCCTTCTGCAACATAACTTTTTCACAAAAAGCAACACAGGCGTTCCACGACTCTTCGCTTTTCACCATCGCCTTCACGACAGCGGGAAGAGAAAGGTCGTTGCCAACAATAGCGACGAGGTCTCGACGCAGCCCCGTCCAACTCGGACATACCTCTAAGGTATGCTGCGCCGAATCCTCATCGCTACCGCAATGGTGGCACATGGCCGAGGGCTCTCTTCTTATACGGTGCAGGTACTTTCCGAAACATCCATGCTCCGTTAGCACCTGCACCAGTCGGAACGTCAGTGCGCCATGGCGCCTGTTAGTCCAATTTGTTAAAACTGGACGCACGGCGTCAACAATTTTACTACCTGCCCTGGGATGGGCCAGTCTGTCATGCCATCGTTCGAGCAGTAGTCGTCGAGCGTGAAACCTCCGTAAACCCCATTCCCTCGGTGGGAGCTGCTCACCCCGGGTTTGTAATTCCGTGCGCCATTCATACATGGCTGCAAGGAACTCCGCCTCTAAATCCCATGGGACAGATCCTGCTAGTACGCATGCAGCCTCATGTGAGATAGTGCGGTACCCTCGTATTACCCCGACGGCCATCGCTCTTTGGGGTCTTCTAAGGTCCGCTATAGTCTGTTCCGTCAAGGCTTGCGCCCATACAGGTGCTCCATATAGCGCCATAGAACGCACTACCCCCAAATAGAGGCAACGGCTACTTGACTCGGGTCCTCCGAGATTAGGTAACAGGCGCTTCAAGGCCGCAACTACTCCCATTAATCGAGGAGTTAGGCGCGAGAAATGCTCACGGAAGTTCCAACGGCTATCAAGAGTGAGCCCAAGGTACCTCATATTGGACTCAACCCTGATGTTGGTATTGCCAACAACAATATGGGATCCTCGCGGCGGCGCTTTCCGAGGTCTGTGGAAGCAAATGGCCTCGGACTTGTCCAATGCCACCTTAAGTCCCAACGAACTAATTTTATCCACAACCTGTGCCACCGACGCAGTAATCTGACGTGAAGCTTCCAAATAAGTATCACCCTGGGCAATGACTAGTGTGTCATCCGCATAGCAGATGATGTTCACGCCCGCAGCGGTTTTGCCTCGCAGGACATAATCGTAGCCAATATTCCACAGGATTGGACCTAATACTGAACCCTGCGGAACACCGCATCCTATTTTCCTGCGTAGTAATCCGCCTTGGTGCCCCCGGTATGACACGTATCTTTCGGAGAGGTACTCATTAATAATTCGGCACAGATAAAGAGGCACACAATGATACTTCAGCGCCTCCCTTATACACGTCCAAGGAAGAGTGTTAAAAGCATTAGCGATGTCAAGAGAGACCGCTATGAGCACCTTACCCTGCGCCAATGCTTCATCTGAATGAGCCTTGACCTTTTTTATGGCATCGATGGTGGAACGGCCCAGTCGAAAGCCATATTGAGAATCTGACAGGTCAGGACCCACTCTACTAAGATGTTCTATGAGGCGACCAGCAATCACTCTTTCAAATAGTTTCTCGATCTCATCGAGTAGCACTATTGGGCGGTAGGCGGAAGGTGAATCCGCGGGGCGTCCCTCCTTTCTTATTAGGATTAAGCTGCCCGTCTTCCATTGCGTAGGAAACCGACCTGTTTCTAAACAAATATCAAACAGTCGGCGGAGTCGGCTTCCCAAAGACTTGATGGCTTCAATCCAGGCACAACCAGGTACGCCATCAGGACCAGGAGCTCTCTTTTTTGCCCGCATTTTGATTATGCCCGCTCTGAGCTCCATCTCTGATGTTTGCGGCACCTCAGTGTCCATTTCGCGATTCGTGCCTTGTGGAGCTATTGCTGGCAGAGTTTGTTCGCTTGGGCTTGGGAACAATGTGTTTAACACTTTATTTAGGAACCGTGGCTCCAGACTCATTGTAAGAGGTGGTATCCTGGGACGGGTTTTATTCCTCACTAATTTATACGGTCGTCCCCAGGGATCATTGTTCAGTGATTCTAATAGCTCCTCTCTAGAACGTATTTTAGCTTCTTTTATAGCATCCTTTAAAGCCTTCAAACAATCCCTGTATTTTCCATACAGCACTTCCTCTATTCGTACATTTCTGGAGGATCTTCTGCGATGTCGTGTATATTGACGTCTCGCCATGACGCACTCGCGTCGTATGTTTGCAATCTCACGAGACCACCAATACACCTGCCGTTTTGGGGAAAAAGGTTTGGCCCGAGGCATACTTGCATCACATATTTGCATCATGGCTTCCTTAAACCAACATACCTCTTTTTCCACTTCTATTGATCCAGAAGGTGAGGAAAGCCATCCCTGTACGATAGAGGCCTCTATCAATGCCTCTCTGTTCAGTTTTTTCACTGCCCATCTTGAGGTTGATAGAGGGATACATCTATTTCCTGGATGGCAAGCACTCGGCATCGTCTGGTCAGAGATGTTAAACCGAATGTATCGATGATCTGACAATGTTTCAATTCCCTCCAGCACTTTCCATCCATGCACACGACCTGCGACGGCCGGAGATGCGAAGGTAACATCGACGATAGATCCTCCTTGCTTACGCACGCATGTATTGATTGAGCCTTGATTTAATATTGTTAGGCCAGACATTGCCGCCCATTCCTCTAAGACTTTACCGCGTGCATCAGTCGACCGGGAACCCCAAGCTGTTGATTTAGCATTGAGATCCCCGACAACTAGGATAGGGCAAGGCAAGGTCTGCCCAACGAGGGTTCCCAGCTCACCCAGAAATGATTCAAAGTCGGCGAGGCATTTGTTGGGAGAAAAATATACCCCTACGACAACTATGCCTCTCCATCGGGTTGCTACGTACCCGGCGCCCTTAGCGATGGTAGCAAGCGGTGGAGCAGTAGCAGTCTTAGAAAGAATTATTGTTACCACCCCGTCGTTATCTCCTACCCAATTGTTTTCCTGGAAAACAATGTAAGGCTCGGAAACTACCGCCAATTCAATCGACCATTGCGCCATGGTTTGCATGAGTAAATCCTGTGCCCTGGCACAATGGTTGATATTAGCTTGAAGAAGGCGATGATAAACCATTTAACTAATTGATCGCCATCGCCTCCTCGTCATTAGCCAGTTCGTTCATGGTCTTAGCGACCGCTACTATCCCCTTGTTGTGCTTTGGAGTAGAGCACAATTTACTGCCCAGGAGGTGATTATCCGGCAGTTTAGCAGCCGAACAAAGCAAGCACTTTGGCGCAGCTAAGCACGTAGTGGCCTTATGGCCAGGTTGTCCGCAGCGATAACAGTCCATGCTGTGATCTACATCAGCCTTGCATGATACCAGTACGTGTCCCGTTTGTAGACATTTATAGCAGCGTAACGGTCGGGGCTGCAGTAATTTAACATGTGCTGATACCCATCCGACCAGTAGACGTCCATCCGTCTGCAGTTTTTTAGCTGCAGTTATTGGGCATCGAATCCAGACACTACCAGAGCCCATGGGAGACCGATGAATTACCCCAACCTTTACTGAATCTTCGGAGCATCCGCCATGGTGCGCAACAGCTACTGCAATTTCTTCTCCACGAACTGAATCATCCAGTCCAGAAATTCGCAAGTTTGCGCATTTTATTGGTCTGGAGATCTTTATGTCATCTTGAGGAAGAGACTCTTTCAGCAATCTAGCTAGTGAATCTGCTTTATCGCCGCTCACCGTACCAGGGACTTCCAAGATACGAGCACCTGTAACAGCTTGGCGGTATCGCAGAGAAGTAATACCGATGGTAGGTAGATCTATCTTTTCCCTAGCTTGAGCTAACACCTTAGCGTATGTCACTCCGCGCTCTTCAGCACCAGGCTGCAGTGTAATAACAACTGCCCGAACGCTGCCCAGCCGAGTTGGATACGTCGATTGGCCTCTCTTTGGGAGTTGGCTTTACCTAGCTGAACTGATGCTTCTAGGTAAACATATTCTTCGACAACATCCGGTATAGAGCAGCAGACCATTACTGCCATGGATACAATATGGGCATTGAGATCAATTTACCGATTACAAAGGCGAAGAGTTTGTAGTAATGCATATGTGTGCAGGTGAAGTCATGAATGCACACATAGGCTCCGGTTCCTCCGCGGCATCCGATCGTGCACCTTCAATGTGACCGTTCGTGTTCACAGCGAACATTGCAGAGCATATACTTACGACTGATGCGCGTGTTAATAGATAAATACAGAATTATTGATAGACATCGAGTCCAAGAACTCACGGAACTGATGCACAATATTTTATTAGTTAGAGGGGCACAAGAAGAAGAAGAATCAAGTTCAAAATTACTTATAGGCCAAACTTAAATTTTGACTTAGACTTTATTCATAACAAAATAAAACCACCATAAAAAACAAATTGTTACAAAACAATACAAAGCCAGTTCCTAATAAATAAAACGGAATCGGTATATGACATCATCGCTGTTCAGCTCCGCCAATAGAGACAGCAATGTCAAGGTCAATTTAACCAATTTATAACCGACAGACATTAAAAAAATTTTTAACGTGAGAAAAATAATATACTTATCTGATGTTATTTCAAGGATATACTTTAGCTATGCTGGGTGTGTTTACTATAAACAACTTTAAGGAAACTGATACCGAACAAAACATACCTATAATTTTTTTAAAAAAATTGTCACGATTATGTTATCCAACTTTACATAACATAAAATAGTTTAAGGATTTATGTAAACATTGTTTTATCACAACGTAAAGACTACGATCCCATGCAATGTCTAGAAATGACATTTTCCCAGAGTTCCTCAACCTTTTTTTTCATACAATATTTATGAACGTGTCGATTGCTGTAAAAAATTTGTTAATGATTTTTTTAAGGTTTCCTAATTATTACAAATTAATCTATATACTATTTCATCGCATTTACTTTCATATTTCTAATTGGCTCAAATTTTCTAATGGAAGTAAAATTCAAAACAAATAACACCGGAAGCATAACACCCCAGGTTGTGTAATTCTCTATTTACTTATAGATTCAGGTAAAATTTGTGCTGAAACAGTGACGCCGGCAGACTATTTCAATCCTAAAAGAATTACCCGTTAATATATACAATACTTTTAAAATTAACTTATTCCTAAGAAAGTTTCTTTTAATATCATTTGTTCAAAGAATTAAAACCCAAAGTAAACGAAATGCCGTCAGCCAATGTCCATCCAATCCAAACAAATAGCGCTACTCTTTTATGAAACTGGAAAAGACCCATTGTCCAGCGGTTGAGTGTTGATGACGTTTCACCAAATTCAATCCAACCTTTGCAGAGATGTGCCGGAAATAAGCGGACAAAGATGTTAGCGTGGAAGTGCCAAAAGTACATCCTTAAAACTATCTTACTAGTCTGGCCATAAATACTGTTACATAAAAACTTTTCTTCTTTTCAACTTTTTAATTATTTTGAATATGGAACACGTATATTATTTTAAAAACTTGTTTCTATTTTTTTCGTGTTCATTATCAAATTACAATATGTAATGGGGTGGGGGTGTTAAAGAAAATAGTATTGCAGTGATCGCGTTGCACAAAGTGGGTATGGGTACGGGGCCGGTCCGCTCGCTCATATTGCAGACACTACAAAAGCTTGCCAGCAGCCGTATGTTCGTATATCGTACTATCAACAGATACAGCACTTCCTCTGTCCAGAAGAAGACCAGAAAAGATAAAGGCGGCGGCGTGCTGTTAGCTGTTATAATTACAAAGGCTGTTAATGCTGTTACAGCCAGAATTCGTCGAAACCCCATTGTTCCCGCTAGGACTCCGTCGCGTATCGCGTATTATAAAACAAGACCTGAAGCTCCGTGCTCGATGCTTATCAGGTCACGGTCGGTATACAGGACATGTCCTAAATCAATCTTTACAATTAAAGATGGATGAAGTGGATCGATCAAAAGGATCAAACCTGCCTGTCGCGATACAACAGGCAGGTGAAAGGCACAGAAATATCCTCTTTACAGATGGAAAAATTTTCACGATTGAAAAACACTGAAGAACACTACAAAGGGTACGCCCGCAGTTCTTAAGAAGCTGCTCAACTGGTTGGAAAGGTACAACGTGGTCATCATCCTGCGTCAGTGATGATTTGGTTGATCAAAGACTCATAAAACTACATTTTTGTGAAAAAGGAGTGAAGACTTCAGCCAAAGTGTATCAAGACGCAGTCTTCGATCGTGATGTGAAACCTTTCAGCAATATACTTTTGAAAAATATGTCGTGGACTTTCCAGCAGGACTCTGCACCTGGCACACTGGTCACAAGGCACGAACTACCAAAGCCTGGCTTGAAACCAACGTTCCGGACTTTACAAGAGCTAAATACTAGACCTCATCTAGCCCAAACCTCAACCTTTTAGACTTCAAATTATGGTCAGTTTTAGAGGACATGGCCTGCTGCTGCTCTCAATGACACGGCGACATTTGGTCTCTTAAAAAATGTTTGGAGCAAGCAGTGGCGGTGGCGGTGGTTGAAATTTCCGTTGGAAACTGTAAATCCATAGATTTGTGATACGTGGCCAAAAAAATTAAAGGCCTGTACAAAAGCCAAAGGTGGCCATTTTGAATAAAATAATTCCTTTATTTTTTGCTGAGACTAATAAATATGTAGGTATACATTACATTAGTTCATTAACAAAACCAATCCATTCTCATTTGTAACAGACCTTATGGCCGGCCTAGGTAAATATTTTATTACGAAAACAATAGATAACTTGAAATGGTGTATTCAAATAACTCCCGCAATATAAATACATAGTGTTTGGACTTTAGTCCGTGAGTGAAGCCATCATTACGCTGATTAAATGATGACCAACAGCCAGCACAGTGAAAACTGTACGTTAGGTGACAATGAGTTCCGCTTTATCAGCAATTTCATTAATGTACGACAAAGATAAGGTTGCACGGAAACGTTTTATAGTGTAGTCGGATTGATTCGTTTGCTGTGGACACAGTACAACTCTACATCTATATAACGACATAATTTAAAAACAAAATCACTCTACTCGCTCGTGGACTACCCATTTATATGCTGATGATATCATATATCTTATTAAGATAAAAAATATATATACGGAAGGAATAATAATAACCGGTCAAAGAGCAGAGTATGTTACTGAGCTGTTGATTGATTATACTCGAGGAAACCTGTACAATGTATTGGGTATATAAAAATATTAACTCGATAGAATATTCTCGATGTTGTTCATCATCGTCACATTATTGCCGACGCTTGGAGTATCTCTGCATGACCAAATCAGAAATGAGGAGATCCGCAGAAGAACCAGCATTGAACCGATGCTGTTCATTTATAACAAATCAAAAATTTCTTATATCAAGCTTAACGGAGATATTTGATCTTCACATCCCGCTACTTGCCACCAGATGCTGATCATCCTAATGCGACCATTTGACTATCGGAAAATGAACATCACGACCGTCTAAGCATCACCGCAGCTACTGGACTCATACTACTATTTTACGGTTTGAAGGGCGCTTGTAGCTAATGAAATTACTGGGGTGACGAAACCTAACACCTTATGTGGCAGGGCGACGAGTACAATGTGGTGCTGTGTATATGTAGCTAACTTGCGCCATATATATATTGGCAAGCGTATGTTTACCATCAGATGAACGCCTTGCGGTACAAAATAAAATATATGCATCGAAGACAGTCGTACGAAATGGTAATAATAATTTCAATCTCAATGGTGGAAAGAAAAATCATATATATGTGATATTTTTTTATGGTTTGTTAATTTTAGTATATACTTATCACGGGTTGATTTTTTTTTATTATAACACATCCCATTCAGGAAGGAGTTTGGCAAAATCCGTTTTTAGCCGACATCAACATGGCAGAAACAATATCTCGTATCAAATTTTGAGTGTTTACATCTAATGTTTCGGAGATCTCGTGACGAGTCAATGAATAACTGAATATCTCTTATACATATATATGCAGATGAGCCAAGATTGGATGGACTATGATAATTATTTTTTTTTTTTATTTCTGCCAAAGAACAAATTTAAGTTAAATTACCGACGACTAAACGATTTTTTTATACAACCTAAAAACAAAAAAGTGTCTCGTCTGGTTCTCTTATATATCTGTGTGGGTAACTCACAAAAAGTTGCACTTATACATCCATTATAACCACGTGAGCTGGTAATCATCGCGTAATAACAACCAGTTATAGTATCAAGTGTATGTATGTTAAGTAATTGCGTTTATATTCTAAGCTCAAATATTTACCTAAGAGATTTCCACCTGTGTAGAGACTCGTCACGATATCTCAGAAACTATAAGGCCTGGGACCTTAAAATTTGGTAAAAATATTCTTTTTACCGAGTATAGGGTACTTAAGAACAAATTTCCAAAGGTTTTTCTCTAAGAGAAGTTGTGAAGGTTTTACGGCCAGAGACGGTCTATAGCTATGGAGACCTACCACCAGAAAAGGTTATCCCTCCACGGCAACTTTCTTGAAGGAGGAGCAGCATATTAACATCTATAACGTTTATCCGACGTATACCTCACAAAACTAGTAGAATAGAAGCAGTAAGAACGGGATTATAATATACCGTTGAACAGTAATATGTAAACATTACTTTGTTCGAGTTTGTAGAATGTACTGTCTATGTTTACTATATCGATCTAATCTAATAGAATCGCTAATGGAAATTCACAACGAATGATGTAATTTAATAATCTGAAAAAATGAGATCACATAATGGGATTTAGATGATACATCATATTCGAGCAATAGTTTCACCATCTACATTAAGCCTATCGCTGACTCACAAGTGACCAACTACGCCAAGACGGGCTCACGAGCGCAGGAGTATATTATCCATGACGTGTCGTTTATTTACAGTCGCGATGAACATAATGTTTACTTCTGTCTTAATACTCGATAATTAAAAGTGACAAGCGAAATTATGAAATCGAATTATCACAAAAATAATTGAATAAATAAAAATTAATCGAATTAAAACAAAACCGAAGTAGACCTAGTAAAAATAACGCTAACCACCTCTCTAATGAAAGACTCATTTAGAGCCTATAGAATTCAGTTAAAATTTTTTTTTAGTATTTGCTGATAAAATTCTACTCACAGGGTAAATTTCACAGAAAAAAAAACCACTGAATTTCTCCATCACCAAGGTAGACTGAAAGATATTACTAAAGACATTACATACACCTTTGCATGTTGTGTTTGAAGCATAATAAATTTGAAGATTATATAATAAAGTTGTAAATATATCATTACCCACATATGCACAGCATCATGACATGTCCCATAGAAATTACAATAAAAACTTCATTTAGTTATAGATGAAGAAAACAGAGCAACATTATAGAGCAAGAGTAACATTTCAATTATATTATTTCCTTACATCTCAATAGTATTATAATAAAACCATTAAATCTGCCATGGAAAATTATATATTAACTGTGGAATTTGATTTATATGAATATTAAATAATATTAATGATAAAACATTTCAAAAGTTAAAAAAAAAACTTACCAGTTTTCTTTGATGCTTCTTCCAACACAGCCTCTAGTTTAGATTTTGACCTTCCTGCAATTCCCCATGTAAGGCCATTCCTTTTCTTAGCTAATCTGGCACATTCTATCACTGTGTTCTTGCCAGTAAATCCAGTTGCACCAAATATTACTAAGTCTAATCGAGACATCTAAAAATATGTAAATTATTGTTAAGCTCTTGGTAGCACTGTATGTCGGTTAATAGACATGGATATTGTGTCTCTTTATTATCAATACATTTGCAAATTCATACTTTCTAAGTAGTGTTTTCATATGGCGTAAACAAATTTATAACTATTAGAAAAATTATAAAACAATAATGCATAAATATATATTATTACCATTTTAGCCTATTGCTGTCTAACATAAAAAATATATGTAGCAATGAAATATGAAATTTTTAGTTTAGAAAAGAATTATAATGATTATTTTAATTATTAAAGGCGACACCTTAAACGGTCTTTAAATTCAATTGCAGTATTAATGATGAGAGTTACTAAACAGGAAAATTTATTATAACGACTGATTTATAAAAAAGACGACATATAGGTAAACCATTCCGTAAATAATTGTGTTCCTGTTAACATTAGATATGAATTCAGCAAAAAGTGGTAATTGTTTTGCCATGGTTATCAATTACAAAAAAAAAACATGAAATATGACGTAATTTATCAAATAAGTAATTTCATAAAAATAAGTCTAAACAACGTATATTTATAAATTTAATTTCTTATATTTGTGACTGTGTATACAATAACATTTAATTCTTACACTTGTGTTATATTTTCAATGTTTTACTTAATTTTAACAGCCTACCTACAGTGTCACCGCACCCGAATAGAAAACCAATTAAGCCTTAAGTCCGTAATTTGTAATTTATTTAAGATCTTCTACAACAAATAAATCAACGCTCATTATATAAATAAAGAGCATTTAAAACTGAAATAATATTATAGAAAAATACGCAGTACTCGTAAACATATTTACTATAATTCTAAACCTAAGTACTATAATATTAATTTTTAAGAAATACTCACTGCGAAATAAATTAAATTTAAATCACTTGTATAAAACTTGTAATTTTAAAAATGTATAACAATTTATTACCGCGCACAAATCAAAACTACTGATGTAACGTCCATTAGGTGTCGTAGCAACGCACTAAAAAATTCAACCTATCACAACTACATTTACTTTTGGAATCGATTCTAGTTAAGAAATAACTAATCTTTTAGGATAAAAACAATGAAATCGATTTTAGTAAAAAAAAATCTGTATTACTTTATTTTTATTAAGAAAATTTTATGAGCATTACTAGAAAAAAGTTTTAGATAAAATCTTTTTATTGTTACAAAATATGTAATGTCTCAAGTCTAAATAATTTTGCGAAAAAATTCGAAAATTACTATAATCGATTCTGTAATGTTTTAAATAAATATATGAAAGTAATTACTTTTTACTTCAACAAAAGTAGTTTTATTCCTTTAGAAATATCAATCTATTACTAAAGTAGTATAATTAAAAACAACATAAATTAAAACAATTAAAATTATAAAAATATATTTGATTTAAAGGCATCGCCTTATTTTAAAAAGCAAATTGACTGAAAGTAATACTTTGGGAATTTATTGTTTTCACCGAGTACTTTTCAAGTATACAACGTGAACTAAAAATTTAATTATCTCGGCGTACTATACGATTCATATACGCTACGATTGTATGTTATCGTGAACAGTCAGCAACAGCTGTCAGACAAGTACTTATGTATCTAGTTAAGAACTAACCTAATATTTGTAAAATAATTTATATATTAAAATGGAATTAAACGAAAGAATTTTAAACTATTTGAACAATGTTGATAGCATTGATACGTTAAAATTAGCCAATGAATTTAATGAGGAGCATCAAAAAATTGTGGGTGCTGTAAAAAGTATTGAAGCATTAGATATGGTCAGATCAGAAGCAGTAAAACATACCAGATGGGACCTGACTGAAGAAGGACAGCTTGTCGCCGAGAATGGAAGCCATGAAGCTGTAGTTTATAAAAGTATACCTGAAAATGGAATTCCTCAAACTGAACTAATGAAGGTACAAGGTTTAGCTTATCTCTTGAGGTAACAAAATTATTTGAGAGATTAAATTTCTTTGCCTTTTCCTTCTGAATAATTAGTGTAATTAGTTCTCAGTTTGACATTCCAAAGTACTTAAATGATACAGAATAACTTTCTTTAATTGATATTTCTCAATCTGGTGTTGGTTGCTTTAATGTTTCTCCCTCCACATAACACAGAATAGTTTAAATTATATATTTTTTATGTCAAAGCTTGCCATATAATTTAAAATGAAGCAAAAGAAAAAGGTATTGCAGTAAATTATGAAAATTTGAGCAAAATTTTGTATTCACAATAACAAACTATAAAATGGAGAAACTTTAGAAAAAATAACCGATAGTTAAATTTTACTGTATATTATTAAAAAATGTACATTGTATAAACTGTGTTATGAAAATTACTCACAAATGAATTTATTTTCCAGTCTGTACCAAATGCTAAAGTAGGTTTCAGTAAAGCAATGTCATCAGGATGGATACTTATAGATAAATCTAGGGGAGCACCTTTGGTTAAAAAAAAAGTGGACACAATTGTGGATGCAGTACAAGATCACTTAAACGAAATAAAAAATGGAGTAGACAATTTACCAGACAATGTCAGAAATGATTACAAGAAAAGGAAGCTGCTCCAGGAGATCACTTTAAAGAGTTTCCTCTTGTCAAAAGGACCTCAGTTTGCAACTACTATCAAGAAGTTAGAAACTGATTTGACAACTGAAATGTTACTCACTGGTTCTTGGAAACAGTTGCAATTCAAACCATATAATTTTGATGCTTTAGGTGAATTTTATATTTAATATAAACTAGAATTATATAAATCTTTTAGATATCTTAAATAATAGATAATAGAGACATGAAGTGGGGCTATAATAAAAATTGTACATTATATTTTTTAGGTCAGCCTCCAGAAAGTGGTCATCTGCATCCACTCCTCAAAGTGAGATCAGAATTTCGCGAAATCTTCCTTGAGATGGGATTCTCAGAAATGCCCACCAATATGTATGTGGAGAGTTCTTTCTGGAACTTCGATGCTCTTTTCCAGCCACAGCAGCATCCTGCTAGAGATGCTCATGACACATTTTTCATATCATCCCCAGCTTCAACAGTAGACTTCCCAATGGATTACTTGGAAAAGGTGAAGAAGGTTCATAGTGAAGGAGGCTATGGTTCACAGGTTTGTTATAGAATTGACATTCACCATGCATTCACTACTACAATTTCTCTAGCTAACTTGTGTTATAAATCAGACCACAATAATATTTACATAATACTACATACATTTAGGTGACATACCTACCATTTTTTGGTTTTCTGGGAGGAAGACAGAGTTGTGTGTTGAGTTTTGTCTACTCAAACCCTCTTGGTGCTCACCTTCAGCACTTGGAGAGGTTATGGAATCTTTGTTTGAAACACAGCTGTGACCTCTTCAACATTGCTAGGGTAGCTTATCCCTGAGTCTCTTTTATACAGTCTCTACCAGCCTCGCAAGTACTGTCTCAATGGCCAAACACTACATCCAGCCATTGTCGTTAGGGTTGTTTAGAAGGTGATGAGAAACTTTATCCTGATAGCCAAGTTGATATACCTACCTAGATATCTTATTTGACAAAAATATTATTGATCAATGAATTAAAAAAAAACTTAAAACAGGGGTATAGATATGAGTGGAAGATTGAAGAAGCTCAGAAAAACTTGCTACGCACTCACACAACAGCAGTAAGTGCAAGGATGCTGTACCATTTGGCACAGCAGAAGGAATTTACACCTCAAAAATATTTTAGCATTGATAAGGTAAGCATGCTCACAGAGAGTACTGTGGTGTTCAAATGTATACGAAACAGCGATTGATTTTATTGCGGCAGATTTAATAGGTGAGACTGGTACTTAAGTGTGAGAAGCACTAGCACCATCAAAACTGCACAACATGTGACCTTCAAATCAAACCCGAGTTTGATCTGACGTCTATGTTTGTAGGAACATCGTTAGCCACTCTGCTAAAGATGCATATAATTACAAATGATAATACTAAGAATATAATATAGCAAAAAATTTCTAGGTGACCACATTTTTTTTAAACTTTTTTTTAAAAAAATGTTTAAAAAAAATTTTTATTTAACTTGACCTTTTCCCATTGACCATTCTAGATGAGTTATGCTCTGCCAGAGAAGAGACCATGACTGAAATAGTTTATATCATGACTTTACTCCTAATAACTAGGTTACCTAATTTATTTGACATGTTTGGAACAGGTGTTCCGTAACGAGACCCTCGACGCGACGCATCTAGCGGAATTCCATCAAGTGGAGGGCGTGGTGGCGGGTCGCGGGCTTGGGCTGGCAGACCTCATCGGGGAATTGGATGCGTTCTTTCAGAGGCTCGGCTTCCATAAGTTACAGTTCAAGCCCGCTTACAACCCTTACACCGAGCCTAGTATGGAGATATTTGCTTATCATACTGGTGAGTGTGTTTGGTTTATTAGTTGAAAAGATAAAAATAGTGTTGCCATTGTGTTGGCAGAATGAGAAAGTTTATGTACGAAATGTTTAGGCAAAGTATTAAGACAAGCAGGTGTAACCATATAGCACTAGTAGCAGGCTGGAATGAATGGAAGCTGCATTGTTGCCTACTTAGCTATGGAAACAGAGACTATATTTTGAGTATCTTTTGTGTCGGCGCTTCACAAGACCTCTGTCGTCTCCCAGGTCTTGGAAAGTGGATAGAGATCGGCAACTCGGGCGTCTTCAGACCGGAGATGCTGCTACCCATGGGATTGCCCGAAGACGTGAACGTGATAGCGTGGGGCTTGTCCCTTGAGAGGCCCACAATGATAAAGTATGGCCTCAACAACATCCGCGACCTAGTGGGACCTAGAGTCGATCTGCAGATGGTGCAAACCAACCCTATCTGCAGGCTGGACAAGTAATTTATATAAATAAACTATATAAATTTATTTAAAGCGTTTTATTGGATATTAATACCTTTTAATATGTATGAGGGATAGAAAAATGGCAACATGGTATCAGATTTACAATAAGAGGGTGGTAGCTGTTCGAAAATGCTTTACCACCAAATAAACTGGTATTGACTCGGAGACCAGGCAGTATTGAAGTAAAGTCTCATCAATAATTTTACAGCGATATGGTGGCGTTCACCGCTATTCATAGGGTTAATATATATCTTAATTACTGGTAACAACTTGTAAGCATTAATAGTTTCATAAAATTATATTATTAAGAGGTTTTTTTTTTAATATTAATGTTCCGATCTTAGAAATGTTTGCCTATAAAAAAACTACACCGCGCGTCAAACTGACAAGAAGTCTAGTATACCTATGTTCTCGATTTCGTAAATAGATTTTTAACATGTTTACGTTACGTTGCTGCAACATATTTAATAATGCAGTTAGGAATCGAAATAAAAAGATACAGAAGCTCCTGGTTAGGTTTTACGAGATACCTAAACATTTGGAAGGTGTCGCCACGGACCCGAACCCGAGCTTTTACAGAATGGTGGAATACTTTTACCATCGCGCTGTGACCATGGTTGAACCGTCGTTATTGGATTATTTGAAAAAGTATACCCATCTGTCCGATAAAAAGAGAAAGCAGAGAGTTGCGGGGATTCTAAAGGTAGTAACCAAAAACAACAAAACAGGTTTCGCTTAGCCATTGTTAGTTAAATCTCTATTTCTCTAAAAGATATAGGATTTAATTTTATTGTCTCTTTTTACCGGATGTCGGCAGGTGATGGGCTCCTGCAACAGTTCGCTTCAGTTCGAGTTCCCACTCCAGCGCAAGAACGGCGATTACGAAATCATCCATGGGTACCGATCGCAGCACAGTGTCCACCGACTGCCCTGCAAAGGAGGTCCGTTTAGTTTCGTACTGTGTTACTAATTTGTGAATACGCCTGTCTTGTGGATCGATTACCTGATGAAGATCGCAGGGCTTCGATGGAAATCGATTGGGACTCCTATGTTTAAGAACAGACGACACCAAACTGATGATGATGACATATTTTAATTGAATTATAAATATTGATAACATGATTAAAAAAAATCTTACTATATTATAATGTACTTAACTATTCTATATATCAACTTGTCGACAGGTTTTCGTATGATGAACATTCTTATAGTTGTTTTTATTTATATAAAATGAGAAATTCGAATAATAAAATATTTAGGAATACGATTTTCAAACGTGGTGGACATGGAGGAGGTGAAAGCTTTGGCGGCACTAATGACGTACAAATGCGCCTGCTCCAATATACCGTTTGGCGGCGCTAAAGGAGGTAATATTTACATATTTTTTTGCAACTAAGCAGCAAAAATGTCAGAACGTTCACGTGATGGTAAAATATACACATGCCAATAAGGCGCTAGAAAGTATGTTCACCCATTTGTGGAGCGTGTAAAGCGCAACATAGTTATATTTATATATAATTGCTTGGCGGCAGAAAAAGGCGTTTCCTAGTATCCAGCTGTATGGTTTTCAACTTCAAATTTTCTCCACCAGTGATTGTGATTTTTGCAAAAGCTATGTTATCCAGTATTAAGCGTAATTTATTGCTTTTAAATCTGTATCTGCAAAAATCATTACAGACTTTCTAAATTATTTATAATATCTGGAGGGATAAAATAAATTCCCTCCAACTTCCTACTAAGTACAGATGTCTGGGTATTACATCAAAAGTAATGGAAGTTCAGGAGTTTCAATTGTATTTAAACCTTATTATTTTCTTATTAAATTTATTTTAGTGCTTAACGACCTTAGGGTTTATTGTATCCCGCAGTGCTCTCAAATGGCGAGCAACAACAGTTGGTATAAAATTTTGTTGAATTTAAAAAACTTTTTCTAATTTCTATAATAAACGGTCAAAAAGTGTTAATTTTCCCATACACAAATGACTCGGCTGTTTCAGGTGTTGCCATCGATCCAAAGAAGTACACGGTGGCAGAGCTTCAGAGGATCACGCGGCGATATACCCTCGAATTAGCGAAGAAGAATTATATCGGTTAATTATCCTGTAATACAAAATCTTAATTGACGGATACCTAGTTTTGCTTCTGTATGGTAAAACTTTATTTTATTTATTCTTTAGCGTGTTATAAAATAATATTTATCTAATAAACAAACCTATATATTACTTTTGGATAAAACCTGGAATATCCTATCCCTGATTACGTTAAGCGAATATTTGTATCGTTTTCTGTATAATTTTGGAAAATTATGTAACAATATTAAACTGTAGCTGAAATATTCCTGATCCTGTATCAATTTCGCAGGACTGATAATCAAAACAAAAATTTTAAAATTTCCTTATATAAATAATGGATATATGGACTTCGTTGTCTCTGTTTTCTGATGATAAGCGATTGAAAGTCATGTTGGCTCTTACAGCCCATCTGGTTCTGGGCTTGTGGACTCGGGTCCAGCGGCCTGTTTTTTAAAGGCGTACTACACTTTGAGTGTAGATATCCGACGGTGCATTTTTTCATCGTATCTGGGTTTGGTTTCTGACGAATCTACTCGGTCCTCGGAGACGGTCTCGGGTTCACCGACCGGCCCATCTTGTTTCGGAAACTAGGCGGTGAGAAGCGGCCACAGGCGCGGGTGTGTGCAGCCGTAGCGTCGCGCTCTGAAGTAAGGGGCGGCGTGGAGTCGAAATGTGGAGCGTGTTGGTTGTGTTTGATGACATGGGTGTTGTTGGTGACGGTCAGATTGTGCGTGGTATGCGGGACCCCTGGGGATGTCGAGGTTCGCGCATGACATTGATCTTGAGATTCGGTGGCAGCTCGTAGTCGATTGAGTTGGCCACCAGAGGGTCGGGGTGAGGTGACTTCTGGTTGAATTAAGACTCGGAGCACTTTGAAGCGCTCCGTTGTGGTTGAGTTTGAGGTCACTATGAGATGCACGTTGCGCTGGTACCATTCGGCACCAGTGACGCTTCAGGTGAACCCGATTTCGAGGAACGTGCAGGAGTACATTGTTTTGTGATAAACAGAGGTACATAGCGATAGTTTAAATTTGATTGATATAAAAATTGGTTTTGAAAAAGGGATTTTTCACAGGCGCGGGTATCGACGTGCCCGCACCGGATGTCAACACTTCCGGCAGAGAAATGTCCTGGATTGTAGATACGTACATTAAAACGCTTGGTGAGCGATTTCGCATTAGTTTCCACATCCGGTAAGAGTTGCGGAAACAGATAATAAAGAAAAAAAATAATTACCTTTGTCTATGGGTATCTGTGATTTTTTTAAAATGACCTACATCCATTTGCACCACCGCAATCCACACAGACTCTTCTATTAGTAATTACTGAAAACTGGCGTGGGTCGCCTGGGAATTCCAATATTATGGTAAATGAGCTGCCTTGATGAACCGTCGTTGTTACTGATTTGCTTTAGGGTTGAGACAAATACAAAAATTAATTTTGTTAATATGAAAATGTCCGCAAGGTTTTGCTAGTATAATTAGTGCTTTATGTCGACCTCGTGCCTTATGTCTCTATGGTTAGGATACAACGACCTGAACGCGGCTGCGTGTGTCACGGGCAAGCCGATCAACGGCGGCGGCATCCACGGGCGCGTCGAGGCGACCGGCCGCGGCGTCTTCATGACCATCAGCTATTTCGTGCACGACGAGAACTGGATGAAGTTGATAGGATTAGATCCCGGTTTCAAGGTTTTAATGCATACATTATCATGCAGCAAGTGTCCCTTACCTGGAGACGGTGTACATAGGTGAAAACGCAACGTCACATCTGCCGCCAAGCGTGTCTGTTACTAAGTTCCGGTTTTAAAATCACTATAATGAAACTACTGGATACGGAGATGAAGTGTTTTATCACCAGATGATAATGCAACGCGGCTGTGTATATTACATATGTTTAATGAACTGAGCTCATGATCGGACATGGACATAACCTATCAATGTTTGCAGAACAAGACGGCTATTATCCAGGGGTTCGGCAACGTAGGCAGTTACGCGGCCATCTACCTGCAAAAGAGCGGCGTCAAGGTGATAGGCGTACTGGAGTCCGACTGCAACCTGGTCAATATGGACGGCATAGACACTCAGGTCGGTGGAAAAACATATCTACCCTTTTACTCAAGATTGATCTTCGACTGTCCATGTAATATGTAATAAATAAAGAGAAGAATACAAGCAAAAGCCGATTGTATACAATAATAAAAAAGACTTCAGTTACTGTCTAAAAACCATTTCGCATGTGCAGAAGCTACAACACTACAAGGCGGAACACAAGGGCAGTGTGAAAGGCTTCCCTGGCGCCAAAGAAGGGAACCGCGATCTGCTGTACGAGAGCTGTGACATACTGGTCGTGGCCGCGATGGAGAAAACGATCACGCAGGAGAATGCGGGGAAGATCAAGTGCAAGGTCAGCTTCATTGTGTGTCTTCACATATCTTTAAATTTTGATGTCTAGAAAGTTTAAGTTCCAATAGGATCTAGGGTATGGTATTACGCTAGTGTTCTAAATTCTAAAGTTTATGACCGCCCTTTAGATACTAGCGGAGGGCGCGAATGGTCCCACGATTCCTGCAGCGGATGTGATCCTGCGCAAGAATTCCATCCTGGTGTTGCCCGACCTGCTGGCCAACGCGGGCGGCGTAACCGTATCCTACTTTGAGTACCTCAAGAACCTTAACCACGTCAGCTTCGGCAAGCTCAGCATCAAGTTCTGGCGGGACTCGAACACAGCGTTGCTCGGTATTATTGTTGCAATGGTGGAAATGGTCAAACATTATATCAGCGACTTGCTGACATGCTGACCTAACGTCTATATCAATGATACTAGCTTATTAAAAAAAAAGAAACAGCAACAATTTTTTTAAAGAAAAGTTAAACAATGTATAGATTTATATAACAGCGATGGGAGAATTTGTGCTGTCTGCCATTTGCATTTTGAAGTCGACGTTTTCTTACCCTTATCTGTTTCGAACAGAAACAAACAGATTAAATTGATTTTGGTGGTAAGGACGAAAAGATACGCGCGACGATAAATATTCTAAGGTCAGAAAAGACTACATTAAAATATAAGGACGGCTTCCGTTTCCAGATTCTGTTGAAAAATCACTTAAGGCGTGTAAGATTGATGCGAAGATCGTGCCGACGCCGCTGTTTCAGTCGATGATGTCCGGCGCCAGTGAGGAGCAGATTGTTACTTCTGGCTTAGAGTACTCCATGACGAACGCTTGTCTGGTTAGACTTTCTTGTCTCAGTCTAGTACATTCACCATAGTAATTGCTTCATCCACAATGTCTTTTGAAATTAAATAGAATATGGGTTACGCAGAATATAATCAAGCATCTCTCGTACGGGTGGTCTCCTGAGATGATGCAATCATAAACAATAGTAAGAAAAAATTTCTATTAAATAAGGGTGGATTATATTTAGATTCTTCAGCAGCAAGTCAGCTTGCTTCGCCGGTTTCGCCCTGCAGATGAGATTTTAGTTAAGTTGCCAATTTTCTCCACTTCCTCTTCTTCATGTCTCATACCACTTTACTGTCGTAGAACGTGGCACACGCGGCCTGCACCCACAATCTGCAGCTGGACTTGCGCACGGCCGCCTACATCACCTCCATTGAAAAGATCTTCGTGACGTACGACGAGCACGGCCTCGCGCTCTAATTATAACATTTCCAGTTTATTTAATCTGTTGCTGTTATAATTTGTTATATTCTGCTGACGTCAGCATTTTATATAATCTGTCGTCAGCGTTTTGTTTTATTTATAGTGATATAATTTAATGTAGAATTGTATATTTGTGATAAAAATATTATATTTTAATTTATTTCTTTAATTGTAGTTATCGCTGACTTAATATACAGTTAACATTTAATTAGTGCGTTATTTTATTTTATCCACCTATGTCCCGAGACGAGTCAAACATACACCTGATGGAAGGTGACGCGCCTGCTCATACCAACAAGGCGTTAGTAAGGTTGGTATATACACCACATTGTTCTCGTAATCTGGAGAAGCATGATGTTGCTGGTGATGAAGTCGCTAGTTAGAATGGTGTACACTGCACTACGTTGCGCTCGTCGCCTCAGATATAAGACGTCGCGTCTCGTATACTCCAGTACATTCATTAGCTTACAACAACCTTTATACCGGAACATTAGTGATTGCACACTACCGTCGGGTAGCAGAAATAGTAGCTGCGCTGGTGTCTACCTACACGTTCATTGGCGACAGAGATTTGCCACCAATAATTTGGCACTAATAATTTATTAGACATGTTATACTACGTTAACAACATCTTTTGAATGAAAAAAAACGCTGATGTGGCCTATACACGAATTAAATTAATTATATGTAGGATTTATTTTATAAGCTTTTCCGTAAACAAATTTGTATGAATTTTAAAATAATGAATGAAGTGCACGTAGTCTACCCTCACCACAGCTTGGCATTAAGTTCACGCTCGGTACCACATTAATTCAGGTGATAATGTAATAATAATTGGGATGTGGAAGAGAAGTACATACTGTGCCGACTCCACATAGCTGGGAAATAGGGCAGGGGGAAGAAGAAGAAGCATGTAATAATAAGTAAAATACTAAATGAAATATATTTTAATTTTATTATTATACATTGCACAATATATATAAGTTCATTGGGCGTGCGTTACGTGCGCGCGAACTCCCTGTTGGCTTTGAACCAGAGTACGGTGTCTCGGATCGCGGTCTCGAACGGCGTGAACTTGAAGTCTCCGCACAGAGACCGCAGCTTCGCGTTGGTGGCGGTCTTCTTATGCTGCCCGTCGGCTTTACTTGTGTCGTACACGAGCTCTCCCTGATACCCGTACGCTCTCTTCACTGCCTCCGCCACCTGACTGATCGTCACCTCATCCGCTTCGTCAACTTCAACATTCACATAACAAACTGCGTGATTTATTGATGACGATGATGATGATCTTAAGATTTCAAAATCAAGATGTATAACCCAAAATATCCCAAACTATCTAAGCTATTCTGAACTAGTTCATGTAATTTTCAAAATGAGATTTGATTGAGATCAACAAATCTGTTCAGCCCCTAGTTCACATTCGTGACATGGACTATTTCTGCCGTTCGTCTGAACTGAATTTTTACGTATATCATAAATGAGCCAATTCAGTTTGGTGAGAAATTCCACTAACCCATTACTTTTGCCGATGTTCAAAGGATGGTGCTTTTAGAATCACGCCTCCAGTCGTGTAAGTGACCACACTTGGTCAATACCTGAACGTTCACCGATTCTATGGTTTGCAGATATCAATTTGGTTTAGATTAATAAAGAAATTGTGATTTACAAATATTTAATGTTATTATTAACATCCATCGCCAAGTTGTTTATGAATTACTAGTACTATTGTGTTTAGTTATTGTACGACATACCAGAAAGTATAATCGGCTCTACGCTGTCGTAGTTCCTTAGCACCCAGAGGAACAGCCGCGCGAGGTCCAGCGAGTAGATGAACTGACGCAGCGGCCGCCCGCTGCCGAACACCGTGAACGTGGGGTCGTCTGTTGAGGAGCAGGTCTCATGTCAAAATAGGGATAAGTACCAGTGCAACACCAATCCACCGCACAGCAGTAGAGTGCAAACATTACTGTTTCGGTTTATCTTCGAGACACCGTCTCATGCTACAGCACCCTTCAAACTGGAATAAAGCAATGTTTGCGCACCGCTGTTTGGCGATTGTAATAAGACGCTGCGCCGGTACATATCTAGACGGTTTCCGGCAACGGCACCAACAGCCACCATAAATGCAGGATATCAATGTAGTTAGTAATTAGGACATGGATAGCTACCGTTTACGATGGCGTCGTCCATGCGCCGTATGAGCGCGGGCAGGACATGCGCGCGCTCCGTGCAGAAGTTGTCGTGGGGTCCGAACACGTTGCACGGCACCACCGACGTGAACATGCGCCCATACTTCTCGCCGTACCCCCTGCGCACAGCATCACCGTGACGTAAACATTGCAACAACTCTTTTAATTATATCCGAACTTTTTTCTCTACATCAGTGTTTCCCAACCTGAGGCGTACGCTCCAGAGAGGGGCAATGTGGTAATTGACCGAGACGACTTAACCCCTTCGCTATAAGCTTCTAAAATGAAATGCTAGATTTCACTGACAGTTTTTGTAAAAAAATATCTTATTTAAAAAGGGGGCAAAATTTATTAAATGTATTAGCTTTGACGTTATCGAAATCTTAACAAAATTATTACAGTTGTCCAGTATTAACTACGAGTGTGACTCCTAACACTATGAACTTGGATGTATTTTATCCCATAAAAATCTTGGTCTTCGCACTTCATTAGTTCGATTTGACGTTGCATAAGTTTATATTGATTTGTAAAAGTTTCTACCAAAAAAACATTATTCAATGACTTTATTTAACATATTTTATAAATTTGTCTTGTAAGTTTTTAGTAATATGTTTACTTATATTATTTACTTAAAATCAAATTTAAAAAAAAAATCTGTCAGCAAAAGCAATAACCTTTCTTTTCTCATGTTCAGACATACTCGTAACATTTTGTTTTAAAATTTATCATTTTTATTAATTAAAAAAAAGTTTAAGTAAAATTTTTTGTTTCGAAATATATAAGGAGGGCACGAAGCTTTGAATATTGCTAAAGTGGGGCAAGGCTTAAAAAAGGTTGGGAAACACTGCTCTACATTAAGGCAATAAATAAATAATATTACACATATCTATGTGTACCCACAACTCATATCTCTTCCACCTACCAAGACTGTGCAAAGATTACCATGTTTCATATTGAAGACTAGTATAGCTAATGAAATTACTAGGGTAACAAGAGCAATCATTTTGTACTCAAAGCAATGAGAACAATGTGATGGAACATCTTGATATGAACTGTTGCTGATATTATTTCCCGCTTATCTACGTACTACTTATCAGATGATGAGAATTATTTTAAAGACTGCAGTACTTTTCTTATGGTAATTAAGAAGGCAAACCTGTTTAGTACATCTATCATTCTTTTGGCATAACTGTAACCATAGTTGGAAGAGTGCGGTGGACCATTGTGTATCTGCAATAAACATTGTTTAAATGTTTTTTTTTATTTGAAGTTACATTGAAATGAGTGGGGCTTTCTCCTAGTGCTAAGTTATCTACCTGTCCATAAAAACAGTGCACTAAACTGGAGACATAAGATGAAAGTCTTGTTACCCCATCCCAGTTACATCACCAGCTACAGTGGTTCAGTGCACATAATGTTTATGCACTATTGTTTGGGGGCAGCAGTAGGGGGACAATAAGTGCTTTTGTGCTACTTATCTAGATGGTCTCTGAGAACAGGGCCAGTACTTCATTGCAATACCTTTCATACTACAACACTGAACATCTACACCCTGCCATTTCGCTACGTTATAAAGTACTCATCTAGACAGCCATCATTAGAGGATAGACGTCCACTACTGGACATAGGCCTCCCCCAATGATCTCCACGTCGATCGGTCCCGCGTTGCTCGCATCCAGTGGATTCCTGCGATTCTCACCAGATCGTCGGTCCACCTTGTGGGAGGCCTCTCAACACTATTCTACCGTACCCTGCTCACTGTTACTTAAGTCTAGCAATCTTTTGAACTATGTCAGTGACCTTAGTACTTCTGCGGATCTCCACATTTCACGAACACGCAGAGAAACTCCGAGCATAGCCCTCTCCATTACCTTTTGGGCGACTTTCAGCCTTTCTATAAGGCCGATAGTAAGGGTCCACGTCTCGGATCCATATGTCAACACAAATTGAAGACTTTTGTCTACAGACACTGCGGTATCTGAGATGAAAAGATGCTGCGTAGCTACCCGAACGTTGTCACCTGAGTTGAATTTGTCGAATGACTTCTTTCTGGAAGTTGGACTTACCTAGCTGGATTGTTTGTCCCAGATACGTCAACCGGGACCTGTCACCCTTTTTGAAAAAAAGCCTCGCTACACAGCCGCGCCACGATTTTGACGTTTCTCCCTCAAGTATGATGGAGCTAAATAGTCTCTGAAGAGCCATCAGCACTGGCCGTCCTTCTGTCTTCAGAAGCTCCGCCGTAACTCCATCATCACCCGGCGCCTTGTTGTTCTTCAGCTGCTTGAGCGCTGACGGCGCTAAAGCTGACGTCCGGGTTGCCTTCGGTATAGTGTCGGGTTAACTCAGATCTTGAGTCGTTTGCCTGATCGTTGACAGGTGCTCGTGTAGTCGAATAAAGCTGTCCGTAGAAATTCTCGATTTCAACCACGAGCTCCGGTCGTGCCGAGACAGTTCTACCATCCTCTGTCTTCAACTTCGTCAGCAGACATTCTGGCAAACACTTTCGAGTCTTTATTGCGATCGATCGCCTCTTTAACACGTTCAATATTAAATCGGCGTATGTCTGAATCAAAGACAGATATCCGCTTGTTGAGCTACCTATAATGGGAAGCGTCTTCAGAGGACTCCAGAATTCTCCCACGCCTCTTGTCTATGAACTTAGCAGTCTGATCCGAGATCTTTTTGATTGGGTTTGAAAAATTTTGACCCAACCGTAAGGACAGTTTCTACCACCCTGTCGTTGTATATGTCCATACGTCCCGCATCAGTGCAATCCTCCAGACAATCGACGCGATTTTTAAGTTAGGAGCTGAGTGTTCGGGGTTTTGGATCTGGGCGGTTTCTAAGCGGAGCGTAAACCTCATCAGTCGACACCTTTCAAAAATGATATTAAGATTCAATATGCCTCGAACCATTCGATGATCGCTCCCCGTACTAAACGAATTGAACTCAGAGACATCATTGAATATATGAATCTTTGTCAACATGATGAAGTCAATCTCGTTCTTCGTCTCTCCGTCGGGACTCTCCCAGATCCATTTCTGATACTGCCGCTTCCTGAAGAAAGAGTCCATCATAAAGAGACCATCTCTCTCCATGTAATCGGCTAGCATTTGATTTCCGACGTACATTTTCAAATTGCCCCACTTTCATCTCGTCACAGCATTGTTTGCCTAGTTTTGCGTTGAAGTCTCCCATGACAATGGTGTAATGAGTCCTAAAAGCATGCATGGCCTGAGAGATGTCCTCATACATTACTTCTATCTCCTCGTCAGGGCGTGTGGACTTTGGAGAGTATACCTGTATGACCTTCAGCGAATGCTGATTGGTGATTCAGAGTATAAGGTACGCCATTCTGTTCTACACACTCCTCATCTGTACAATGCTATTCACGAGAGGCTTGTGGAAAATAAACCCGACACCACCTTGGGTCTGTTCTTGTCCCGCCTGGAAATAGTGCAGGTTGTCGGACTTGAGTTATTGTGTTTTCACCCTCCTCTCTACGGACTTCAGATACTCCCACAACACTCCAGCGAATCCTATTCAATTGTTTGTCTACTTCCAGCAGCGTCTCATAGGTCCGCAGTGTGCGTACGTTATATTTTGTCAGGGCTAAGATCGTCTGACGGGAAGTCGTCGCCGCCCGGGGATTCTTAGCAGCCCTGGTTCCGGCCCCTTAGCAGCATCCGTCACAGTCAGTACAGCCTCTGGTACCGCCGGGCACTATGAGCAATATGGCTCTTGAGGGGATTAGGGCCATTTCCCACCACACTGGCCCAATGCGAGTTGGTGGGCGCCCGAGCCTCGTCTGTTGATTAGCAGGGTTCACTACAAGCAGGTGAGGTTGGCTTATGTCCCAAGAGTTGTTGTGCAGGACCCCTTACACCCTTTTTTATATACACAGCCATTATGTTACAAAACCTATTTACTTACCATAGTTTCATCAATTGGATAAGTAGTTTTGTCTGGGAAGATGCACGTGGAGAGACATGATACAACTTTCTTCACATTGTATTTGTAGCTGGATTGCAGTACATTGTCATTTATTGCCATGTTTTCTCTCTGAAAATAAAAAAAAACAGGACTGTTATGTTTATATAATGATTAATTAATTTTTAAAACTCATTGTGAGTTGTATCAGGACTAGCTTTTCATAGTTACCATGTCTAGTTCAAAAGTGTTTACAACAAATCTCCATTCTGAACTTCTATTGACAAGATTCAGCAAAGGCTTTGTTTCAAATCTTTTTAAGATGTTGCTTTGGCACATCTTTTGTACCTCAGAAGTTGTTGGCCACTAAGGCACATGAATGACAAAATACCATTTGCCATAATTGATTACAACCTAGCGAAAACACGCGAGTGTAGTTTTTGTGCTTTTTCTATAAGTATGCCACTAGTATAGCTCTATAGACTGAGATGATTATGATTAGGACTAAGTCAATGCATGTGTTACAGAAGGCACTTATAATGAGATCTATGTGCAATGCATAAAAGTTTTAACCTCACATAGCTCATAGTTGATCCGAACAGGGGGTTTTCTAAAAGATTCCATCCTCTACAAATAAAATGGTGTATCACAAGGTCAGTTAAAACATTTAACTTTTTTTAATAGAGAAACAGTTGTGGGCACTAATGACAGTAGACTGGCATCTCAATAGCACCAGACATCCATTTTCACTTACTCTCATAAATATTAACATTGCATATTACTTTTTGACTATAACCTTTCATAAAGAGCTTGTTAAAAAAATTCAAGTTTATAAAATATACTTACAAAGAAATCTAAATTATGAGCCATGTTGTGAAAAAGTCCTCCAACCATTGCAGCTAAGTGGATAACATGTGTGGGTTTATATCTCTCAAACATAGCCTCTGTTTGGGTTTTATCTCTAAAAATATATATTTAGTTTAGTTATATCACTTGTAAATCGTAACATTTCCTTCTATGTTTTCTTCATTCCTAGTTTTAAAGTATCCATAGCCAAAAGAATGATCTTGATAATGTGACCTGTGAATCCATTTAAAGTAGTTAACAATTATTACAGAATTCTATGTCACGAAATCTTTTGGCACTATTTTGTTATGAAAAATAAGTATATTCAGAGCAGATCAACAACCTTTCTGGTAAATGCACTATATGTTTATTAAATATAACAATTCAACAAGAAAAGGCATTTACATCTATTTTCTATTTCTTAGCTTTTTTCAATACAAAGTTATATTGTTTATTCAACTTAGGAACATTCATTCGCTTATTGAACATCTACATCGAACACTACCAACCATTCACAACAGAAATGCCTCAGACCAGTGAAGAATGGGTGCAAGGAATTCAGCAGGCTACATGTACTTTTTTTTTGCATATGTTAACAATAGTTGTTTTAATCTTGAGGCTTTCAAATATTACCATTGAAATAATGTTTTCCAGTTACCACATTTATTAAAATTGGGATGGCTGTTTAGATCAATATTGAAGCAATGAATTATACATAGTCATTAAAGTTTTTAAACACCTCAATAAGAATAAACTAACACATTTTACCTTAAATCTGCATCTTTCGAACTACAAAATATCCAACACTGATCATCAGAATTTGATTTCTCTTGACATTCATTTTCCACGACGGTTTTAATAGCTTGCCCTACGAGACCGGAGCCGCCCGTAACTAATACTACGTTCTTCTCACCAGACATCTGCACAAAGCTTATCTTTACATTAAGATTTAATGTACCAGTAAAAGTGTTTTTTATACAAAATAGATTTATTTAACTTTATTTTTACTTATTTTGTTAATAATGCTGTTTTAATTTAAAAATTACAATACAATCCAAAATAAATTAGATAATCTATGTACGTGGCGAAGTTTATAATCTAATTTTTGACAAAAAAAAACATAAACTTGACAATAAAAGAAAGCGTGTTTAAATCTCTCTAAATTTTCATTAAGTATGTACGCATAAAAAAATCATGAGATAAACAATACTTGATCATATAAAGTTATACGACCTTTAGTAAATAACTTTTTTCACCGTTTTCGCCGGAAAATGTTTTCTTGTCATATGACATTGACAAGTTGACTATTAAAACTACTAATGCATCAATATTAAAAGTATTGATAAAAAAATTTTTTATCTGATTTAACATACAGCAAAAACATATAGTATTTTTTAATCAGAATTACAAGAAAAATAGTATTAAGTGCTAGCAGTGCTGTTATAAGAAAAGACCAGATGACGCATGAATTGTTTGATTTCGTGGAATAATCAGAAATTAGCCATCTTTTCAAAAAATTACAAATATTAGAAAAAAATATTCTTATTGTCATACAACACATTTAGTTAATATCTCAATGTTATGATTTTTTTAGCAGTGATACAGTACAATTGTCTAATTCTGTAAATAATATTCAAGATACTCTAACGTATTATAAGCAAGAAAAAAATATTTTTAATCTTCAAGATTTTACTTATTTGCTCAATTCACTTTAATAAACATTTTTTTCTCTAGTTTTTTTAAAATATAAGAATCACTATTTAATTGTAGTGATTCCTATATTTAACGACGATAAGCCAATAAGTAAAAGGTTAAAATGTAAAAATAAGAAACTCTAAAATAATACTTATACGGTACCGTAGTTATACGGTAATTCCAAAATCAAAAACAAATTGTCTCTCATTATTTATGATTACAAGAGTATACTGTTTTGTTTTTAAGCTGCCAGAGCTGTCTACCAATGTCTTTTAAAAGTAAACCTAAATGTCTATGGATGAATTCCTAGCAACTGATTGGTGAACACTTTTTCTATGAGCGTTCATTCTCGCTCTGAAAACGCCAAATACGCTTTCAAACCAAAATGGAGGATTTGTCGGTCGAGGTGTACGGTGAAAATGGTGCTTATTATAAGGTTTGTAAATTGTGAAGTACGATGTAATTGCACGAAAATTGTATAACATAATTTCGTGAATTATGTAATCTATTACACAGAATCTTCGTAACTACGTTTCGTCATATACTTACCAAAATATTTTTCCGGGAAGATCATCTCGGCTGGAATGGACGCCATGTCCGTCTGACAGGGCGTGAATTTTCCATGTGTTTTATTCGTGCTGCTTTTGTATTTTTAGCCGCGTTTGCGGAACCGAGGTGAAGCGGCACGGAATACATTTTTATATCTGTACATTTAAACTTGTATGACCCAGAAATCTCTTATTTCTAGCACATTACCAAGTTATTGGATCATCACTATATTCTAATGATTTTCTATATTTTTAGGCCATTGTCACCGACGTGCTCGACAACGAGGTTCTTGTAACCTTTGAAAATGAGTGAGTTTACTGTTTGTTCATTATCAGTTAAATTGAAGTAGAATTGTCCACTATTTATTTACATATTTTTGCCATTTTAGCTGGCAGCCGGAATCGAAATTTCCTTTCTCTCAAGTGTTCTTACCACCTAAAGACACCGGCAAACACACGGAGTTCGTGGAAAACCAAGAGGTGGAGGTATTCGCGAGATCGAACGAGAAGGAAGCATGTGGGTGGTGGACAGCAAATATCAAGGTATTATATTACTAGTCTACTCTTAAAAAAATATTACGAACTTTTCATTTTTTTTTTAATTTACCCTCTACTAAATATCAGTTATTTTGTAATTAATGATGGACTAATTTTAAATAGATTGTAAAAAGTAGATATTTAACGTAATTCTCGTTATTTATTGATACGATTTGCCACTGGATATATGGAAAATACTGATAAAAGTTTGTGATAATGGGAGTGATTTATATTATAACTAAAATTAAAACTATTATGAATTTAAATAATTCATTTTAAAAAGTTTTATATAGAGAGTAGTTTATTAAATCATACAGAATGTTATATTTATAGGTTTTAATTTAGGATTCCTAAAGTAAATTCTAAAATGTAATAAATTTATTTTTGCTTTGTTTTCTACACATGCAATAGTGCATTGGTTTGATAAGTCTATAATGGGTGTTATATGCCCTAGTATATTTTCACTCAGGTGTTACTTTGCATTTGCTTGCATTTTAGGGTGCCCTTGTACTTATTATATGTCCTACAAAATGGTGCATTGTGGGAATAACTTGAAAATCCAGTTTCATTGACTGATTTGATAATATTTGTTACTTTTAGTTAGGTTTAGGTGCTTTCTTTAAGGCTTTATCAATTAACTTATTTTAATTTATCAATAAACTTATTATAATTTCGCACTTAAGAGGAAGGCACATTTTAAGTAAAAAAATGAAATGAACCTTTTGCTTCAAATAATTATGATCAAATTTTTAGATACTTGAGGTAACAAAGTGATTAATAATTGATGTTACATTGTATTTTTATATGTAGACACTTTTTATGCTTATCAGTGATACGAAGGTGAAACTGTTAACAAAGAGGTACTACAACATATATTGAACAAGCTTTATTTTTGAAAATTAAATTCAAGAGTAACACAGGCTCAAATTGCATTGCAAGCCAAAATAGTTGCAATTTGTAATTTTAATTAGAAATTGAAATGCTTTATATATATATTTTCCTTGTCAGCTATTATGACTCTTATGTCTTTGTAAGCTACATAAGTATTATATTTGCCCATTTATTGGACAAATAAAATGAAAATGGATAGAGAAGTACAATAATAGTTGTTTCTTGGATCCATAGAAAAGACAATTTCACATAATTGGCCTTACAAATTACATAAGGAATTTTAATGCCATTACAATTAAATATGGATGCTGTATGCATTCCCTTTTTAATTAGAATTTGGTCCATAATTGGAGTTTCAAGTGGAACAATGTTCTTATATAATAATTAGCGTATAACAGACAATGTAACAATTTATGTAATGTTCCAAGTAAATAAGGTTTTAAATATTTATTAATTAATTTAAAGGATGACTGAATTATTTTTTGTTATTGTTCATTGGCGAGAATTTAATTCTAAATTAGCCATTTTTTTTTTAAAGAAGCTGTGAGATGAATGGGGCGATTAAGTTGTTTAAGTGATATGACTTACCCATAACAATGTTATGTTAGTAAGGACATTAGCACCAGGTATGTCATACTGGTCGACCTGAGACTTAAGATATGAGTCTCATTACCCCAGTAAATACAATAGATGTAGCTCCCTTCAAATTGGATCACAGTAATGTTTGCACACTATTGTTTGTCGTCGAAAATAAGCGCTGTGAGATCCACCTAGACAGTCTTTGGCAATTATAGTAGTATCATTGACAGGGCATAATGCTCGAAAGACTGCCAATCAATGGGTAGTAAGGTTTCTATAGTTGCGGTCGCGTGCCGGTAGATATAGTGCTGGGAAGAGCCCCCTCTCATGGTAGACTAATGGCCCGGTGAGGGTCGCGGAAAACCGTTGATGCCGACGGCGCAGGTGTGGAGATTTTCTGGGGTAGTTTATATCTAGCTGTGAACGTATATCGGCTGATGATGATGAAATTGATCCCGGAAATTAAATGTGACTAGTTGATGATGCTGATGATATTTCTAGTGTAATTTTTCTCCCAGCAGCAAATCTTGTCACAACAAAGAATGTTTTTTTATTTGGTATCGATAACAATTTAATTATAACATCGTTATTTTTTCTTCTCCAGGATCACCAGAAGTAGTTTTCATATTGGTATCATATATTATTTTTGCTTAGGTTTACTACAAAATATTTTTTTTTCTTTTTGATATAAATATTTTAGTCGACTTTAAAGCGATATGTATTTTAGGATAATGCTTAATTTGTGACTGCAACAAATTTATATATCTTAGTTACGACACCCGTCACTTATCATGCAGGATACAGTAAATATGCAGTAAGTGTATTGTATCTGCAATGCAGGACTTCGCCGGGATATATTAGTATGAAAGGTACACAAATAGCCTCTACATTATTTATGATCCTCAACTAGTGCGATGTTTATTATTTTTTTTGTAAGATCAAATCTTCAATTGTTCATTGAAGGCCTGGTGGTAGTAGGTAGGTCTCTGTTGCCAGAGGCTGTTTAGGTGGGTAGCACCTCCGCCCCTATTGCAGCCGACAAACAGGATTTTGCAAATATTACTGTGTTCCGGATTCAAGGGCGCTGCAGCTGGTGTAATTATTACGGTAACGACACTCGGCATCTTCTCTTAGGAGGCTAGCTGGAAATGGTGTAGTATACACCATCCTAATTAGCGCCACGTTAATATGGCTAGGCGTATCACTTATCATCAGGTGAACATCCCGCTTGTCATGTGATGGATACTCTTTTTTTTTTACAGGTCAACAACCTTAATTATTAAACCTATTAGAATATTTTTTTAGGTGAAAAAAAAACTAAGCAACTTCGTCGCTCCCTCACCGCTGAGGAACGTGACCACGCAGTCTTCATTAAATAAAGTCATATGCAGAGTGGACCGCATGGTGTAATACTGCCATCCAGCGTTTTTCTAGTAGTTTCCATCCATGTGGTAGGGGCTCTTCCTTGAGCACGTCTGCCCTCTAGTCTCTCCAAAATGGCTTATCTCTCGAGACAGCCCATTAGAGAAGTTCAGAACTCTTTGTTGGCTTACTGAGGAGAGCTTAGTGGTTGTTCTGAGATCTTTTATGGGTAGATTCTTTTGGCTTTTGGAGGCAACTAGGAACGTCTATTATTACATTAAACAGTTCTGCATGTGGTGCAATAGTGATGCTGTAGCTGCGGACTACATTTCCGATAAAGATTAGCACCTGCTATAAATAAATTTCTTTACGCTTTCCTTAGAAACGGTTATTTAGTGTCAGTATGAAAGTCGTATAAAAAAAACATAAATGTATTCAAGATTATAATTTTTGACAATTTGTTCAACTGTATACGAGATTTCCATCTATGTATGGGACTCATCATGTCATCTCTAGAACCATAAGGCTTACAGACTTGAAATTTGATAGGACTATTACTTTTGCCGAGGATAGGGCAGCTAAGAACGGATTTTTTTTCGGTATTTTGTGGGTTATAGGAACCGTAGCACCACCACCACCCATAGCAATTTGTCACTTCTTTCTAAGGACGTATATGTATACATACGTCCTATGCTTTGGTTTCTTTCTGTTTACTGCACTCGGAAGTACCGCAGATAGTGCGGCATCATCACATATTCCATCTTAGCTCACTTCAAGTGGAGACTAGCTTAAGGGTTTGCCTATTTATATATTCATTATAAACTGCAGATATGTTGGCCTTTTTTTCTTTTTTTTTCCGTGAGTAAATCGTGCGTCGTGGACACCCTTCTGCTGTCGGGGCAACAGAACAGCTAGGCCGGACTCTTACCGACTAGAAACCCACGGTCCTCACTCCGCGCATTTGGCCAAAACGGCGGGAACACTCGCACACAACCGTGTTTCCAACAGCTAGAGGCCTTGATAAGACCACATATCAGGGTGGAGCTACTACTCTCCATCCCCTATTAGGTGGAAATACTGCTCGCATCACCTCGAGGCCTTTCGTATTTGGTAGCAGATTACCTCCGAATCCTCCACTATGGCCTCTGTTATGTGGGTTGGAAGGCATAAAACACCTCCTTCGATGCCCTGGTTTCTGCTCGCGGATTGAGAGATGAGTGTATATTTCTCGCTGCCTCTCAGCAGTCTCTTTCTGCAACATTACCCCCTCACACAGAAGGTATATTGGCCGGACGCTTATATAAAGTGGATATTTATGACGATCACTTGGCGGTAATGTTTCCTCACCGTGTAGTGGTGCCTCTTGGAAACACTGTATAAACATTATGTATATGAGAACTGACGTGTGTCAGAAAAAATTAGACAAAAAACGACTTGCATATTAAACCGGAAATATATATATTCCGGCGAGAGTTTTCGAGTATTCGAGAATTTTCAGGTCTCAAAATATATTAAAATTTTATTGCTAGGATGGTGTATCGACAGGCGGCAGCCAGTCACGACATGCCCTATGTTTGTGGTTATAAAGGGGTGTACACCGGGCAAAATACCGTAACAATATTATAAACGACTCAACAGCGAGATGGGTCTCTAGTTCTTCAGCAAAGTGTTATCACCTTTTTTGAAGAAAAGAACCACTACGCCCCTGCTACGGGTGTAGTGCCCTCGTGAATGACGGAATTGAACAATCGCTGAAAGATTTTTAGTATCGGTGTGCCACCAACTTTTAGTTCTACCGCGATTCCGTCATCCCCAGGTAATTTGTTGTTTTTAAGTTGTCCAGGAGTCATACTAATCTCGCTCAAGCTGATGTCTGGGATATCTTGGGTGTAGTGTCCGGTCAATTTGGCTCTGGGATCTTTAGCAAATTCGACAGGTGGTGTCATCGAAGTTTATAATTGTCTGTAAAACCAACCAGGTTTTGAGTAAATGATACTGCCACTAGCCGTCTTCAGTCGCGTCAGCTGGCTCTGTCCGATAGACAGATCTCTCGCGAACACCTTCGATCCTTTATTTTGCTCGATGGTGTTTTTTACGCGCATGGTGTTAAAGTGGCGTAGGTCGCGTTTCTGATATTTAGAAATCTGTCTAATCTGCCAGTAAGCACACGTGTCTACCGAAGACTGCAGTTTCATTTCCTGCATTTACTCTGTGAGTTTGAGAGTATGTTCAGAGATCCTCTTGATTGGTCTTGTATTTTGTTACTGCTTTAAAGTAAATAACACAGTGCATTGAAGGCAAATACGTTTGTAATGTATTAGCTGAGTTATTTCGATAGGCACCATTGAACCTAAATCTGTCTAGACCTAAGTAGGAAGGGTGGGTCTTCTTGTTAGAATAATAAAACCTTTACCGGTGGTAGGTCTCTTGCCGGAGACCGTCTAGCTAGGTACCACCGCTGCTTCTAATGCAGCCGAGTATCAATAGTATGTAAAACTGGTTCCGGTTTGAAGGTCGTTGCAGCTAGTGTAATTACTAAGGTAACAAGATTTAAGATCTTATGTCTCATGGCTACCAGCGCAATGTGGTGTAGTTTATATCATTCTAACTAGCGCCGTTCTTATGGGCATATCACTTATAATCAGGTGGACGTGCTAAACTCGTCTCGTCGTTAAATTTTTTTAATAAAATGTCCCACATTATTTGTGATAACAAAAGAAAACATGCTTGTAGAATTTCGTTAGGAGAGTTGTATCGCGGCTAACTCTACTATCGCTCCACATTACACGACTTTATCGTGTAGCAGTAATAAAATGTAAATAATTTCATTAAGGATACGTATCGGGCGGACAAGTTTAAGGTGAATGGTGAGCGATAGACGATGTCGATATGGAATTGTAGTTTACTGGTGCATAATTTGCAGATACGATATTGTACTTGTGAGTATTGAAGGGAATTACCAGTTTTGTTGTTTCCGGTGTTATTTTAATCACGAAGCACTTCTTTTTTTTATTCAACGAAGCAGCAAGAGCAGCGGAACGTTCATCTGATGGTAAGTGAAACGCCTGACCAATTACAATGTGGCATTTGAATATTATACACTGCACCACATTGCTATTGGCGAGACATAGAATGTTGTCTCGTTACCTTAATAATTTCACTTGCTACAACTTCCTTCAATCCGGAACACAGTAAACTTAGCACAGTATTATCTGTCAGCTGCAACAGGTGCTGCGGTGTTATTAACCTAGACAGTCTCCTACCACCAGTGGAACTTCTATCGTCAACTTTTATAATTTTCGTTGATTTTATTAAACTTTTTTTTTGTTTCGGGGTGAAATCTTAAAAGATACTCTGCTTCTGGAAGGAAGTCAGGGTTATGTGAGATTCTTACTCACTAAGACCCCTTCGGTGGTCTTTATCAGTGCTTACGAACAGGCTCCGGGATCCCTTATAGAACGCACCGGTGCCACACCAGTTACACGTCTCTGAGGAGGAGCCTAACTCTCCTAGGCACCATCACTGCGCCATTCAGCGTATGGTTCGTTTGTTGAGCGATAAGGGCCCCCACCCTCAAGGCCGGCGAAACTCCTAGACCCTTTTAGTCGCCTTCTATAACAGGCAGGGCTTACCTTACTCCTATTATTACTAGCCCGGGACTATAGGGCTGTAAAATTTATACCTAACATTTACTTAAGACACTTGTACTATAAATCTAAAACAGAAATTTTGGTAGATTTGACAACTTAGTTTATAT
Source organism: Ornithoptera priamus (assembly GCA_029034505.1). Classification (NCBI taxonomy): domain Eukaryota; kingdom Metazoa; phylum Arthropoda; class Insecta; order Lepidoptera; family Papilionidae; genus Ornithoptera; species Ornithoptera priamus. Next base: position 3,746,475 of record JARDWD010000046.1, on the reverse strand, counting down.
TTAACCAAATACCAACAAATGTGAAGTTAATTATGAAGACGGCTTCTATGACGTGTTCAAGCAAAAACAAAAGTTTTTGGCAAACTAAATACTAATATTACCATATTAGCATAACTGTGTGTTTATATATTACTTTGACCACTTCAATAATTGAGGGTGCATTTCAAGTAGATGGATTTGCTGGTGAAAAGTTATCGTTGTAAATTAAACCATTACTTAGTGAAGTAGTCGATTTTTTTTATAAATCTGAGTTACGAAGGGTTAGTCTAATTTCCGTCATATCACCAACAATGAGGTGATAAAACTTTCCCATAGAAGTAAATGTAACAGACACTAGTTTGAATGATACCTAGTTAAAATTGAAGTTGAGGTCCCTAATTGGTCATTTCCAATTTTACCATACGGTCTGGTTTCTTTTTTTTGTGGGTACATATTTTCTGATATAAACCCTGGGGCACCGTGTATTATTTACTCCTCCCTTATCGTGGGTTACAAGCGTATGAAACAGTTTTTTTTATCGGGGAGGGGAGGGAAACTTCAAAGAATACCATGCTTCTGCTTGAAGACAGTTATGTGGGATTTATATCCCTATAAAACCTCTTCGGTGGTCATGTTAAGCACGTTACAGACGGGGAGAAGGGGATACCTACGGAATGTACCGATGAGTCCCCTGCGCTCAAGCACGTGCGAGGGAGGGTCTTACCCCTCGCTATGTTATCCACCTCGAGCTAGGTTGATAGGCAATGAGGTGCTCCCATCATCAAAGTCGGCTAACTTGAAAACTTAGTCTTCTACGACAAGCAGGACATATCTTAGTCTTATTACCCCGAAACTACACGGTTGTCGTACCTGAAGCCTGTTTATGTTGTATATGTAAATAGTCTAGCTTTGTGTACAGATACAGATGTGCCGTGATTTCCGGTTCCTTCAGATGCGCGTAACTGCTTCGGAGTCTGGGAGCAAATGGGCGCGGACCGATCCGAACGCGGCGGCCGAATTACAGAAAAATCTCGGCCGCCGACCCATTTAGCGGCAGTGCGAAATCCCAATTTATATTATCACGGATTATACCTAGTATATACTAAATTTTTTTAGTCTACCAAGCGACGAGACGAGCGGGACGTTCACCTGATGGTAAGTGATACGCCCGCCCATAACAATGTGTCACTAATTAGAATGTTATACCCAGCACCACATTGTGCTCGTCGCCATGAGGCATAAGATGTTAAATCTCGTCCAGAAATTACACTAACTACAGCGCCTTTCTAACCGGAACATAGTCATGTTTGGCAGTAGACAGGTGGTACTTAGACAAATCCGGCAAGAGACTTAACTACCACTTATTTTCTATTATTATTTATAGGTTTATGTCTAAGATCTAGGTAGAAACCACTGCATATTCTATTTCCGTTGCCAAACGGTACTGTGCAAATATTACTGTGTCCGATTTGAATGGCGCTGTAGCTAGTTTAATTAATAGGGTAAATAGACAACATATGTCTGAAGGCGACGAGCACAATGAGATGCAGTGTATATCAATTTAACCCGCGTCACGTTATGAGCAGGCGTGTCAGTTTAATATCTGGTGGAGCTTTAGCCCGTTTCATCGAGTAAAAAAAATTCCTTGACTAAACGGTTATCCGTTTACCCATAACAGTGTGGCGAGGATGTTAAACTATGTCGTTATTGTGTATATCATTATCAGATTCCAAGATGATATATAATAAATATGGGGTCCCACACAACAACTCACGGGACCCAAGACCAACTTCACCTGCTCGTGGTGCACCCTGCTAATCAACAAACGAGGCTCTGGCTCCAACCAACCCGCATTGGGTCAGCGTAGTGGGAAATAGCCCAACTCCCCATATGAACCCCTACAAACAACGGCCCCTAGTGCGGGCAGCGTAGGACCGATCGATGTGGGTTCTTTTGCGCAAACCTATGTCCAACAGTGGACGTCTATCGGCTGATGATGATATATATATTATTTTTAATTACATATATTATTTTATTTTATTATTAACGATTTAATTCATTTAAATTAGTCATTAGCGCGGAACTGTTAATATAATAATTATTTTTTCTACGGTTTCCTCCTGGACGGCTTCTGGTTCCTTTACAGCACTGTGTATTATTTAATAATGGTTTCAAATTAACAATTAGGATATAGAGAACCCTGCTCTGTACCTATTGTTGTGCCATTGTTCATTCATTATCAGCCGACAGACGTTCACTGTTGGACTTAGGCCTCCTCCAATGATTTCCACATCGATCGGTTCTCCGCTATGATTGGCACGGCCACCTGTCCCGCCGGGCACTTATGGTCGTCTTTTTTTTGGAGTTCATTGAGTGGAATTGGGCCGTAACCCACCACATTAGCCCAGGGCGGGTTGGTGAGTGGTCAGAGCCTTGTCTGTTATTTAGCAGGGTACACCGAGTGCAGGTGAGTTTGACTTGGACTCCGTAAGATGTTGGGCGTAGCACCTTACACCCTTTGTACCATTGTTAATAACCCGATTCATATGAATGTTAAACTTGCAACGAATGTGCAGTATGTTATATAGTATATTACACAATACGGTATGATGCCCACTTAGCTTTCGGCAACAGTATACCATCAGGTTTAATTCTTGGACGACTCAAAAGTATTCATTCAGCGACATCATAATATTAACTTCGATCCTTAACTCTTAGTCATCCATTACGGTGAAGCGTTGCTTTGCGATTTACATAACGCGTCCGATAATTCGCAAGGGACTTCCCCTGCTCATAAACGTTTAGGTATTATTCTTCCGTTCGGGCGTAGTACTGTAGTGGACTGACTGCGATACGTTTTAACTGTTTAATGGTATTCTGTCCGAGTCTCCAGATAAATTAAGAATCTTGTCTACTTCCACAGATAACAGGATATGAAACTTATTGATAATTAAGGAAACCGTTTCCACTTTTATCCTTATGTATTATTTTTCATTGTTATAGCTGTGATTAAAACGAGGATTTTTCTTAATTGAATACGAATGTTCTCTTACTACGACTGTATTATTATCAAGTAAAACGTATTTTAATCTATTAAAATCGCTAGACAAAAAAAAATATAGCAGTTACGGAATACATTTTTTAAGCTTTTTATAGGGCTTGGTGACAAAAATTTTGTTGATTCTTAGGCTAGGACTTAAGCCTTGCATTGTTCCATATAAGTGTCTTGCGATATTGCTGCACTTCCGGACTTTGCATAGAATACGCGTAATGAATTCGAATCTAAAAGCAGGCGTTGGAGTGTTTACACGGCGCCATTAAGTGCCACTCTGGCTCCGACATCCCAGTATATATACAGAGGCAACCCCTTAACGTCACAGCGCAACTTGACTAAACAAAACACCAATATTATTTTCAAATACTCGCTATGCAATGAAGAAGATTTATATGGAAAAAGAGTTATTATGTCTATTCATTCCAGATGATGAGGGGCGACTTCCTGGTAATAGAATACCTGGAGTGGGACAACTGCTACACGGAGATTGTGCCAAAAGACAGGTTGCGCGTGAAGACGCCCAAGACGCCCATCGACAAGAACACCTTCCACAAGTTCGAAATACCAGTACCCGATGATCTTAAAGAGTAGTGAGTATCAGACCTGGATCACAAAGTTCTTTTTGTGATTGGGAGAATTTAAATTTAAACCGAAAAGGAAAACTTTAAAGTCATGAAAGAGATAAGTTTTTTTTTATTGTATAAGTAGCACCGAGATGGGAGGGACGTTCACCTGGTAGTAAGTGCCTGCCCGTAACATCGTTGCACTAAAAAGGATGTATATACTGCACTTGCACATCGTGTTCGTCGCCTTGGAGTATATGTTGTTTCATTACCGCAGTAATTTCACCAAATACAACTCCCCTTAAACTATTATACAATAATGTCTGCACACTGCAGTTTGTCGGCTGCAATAGGTGCTGCGGTGGCACCTGTTCAGATGGTTTCTAACAACAAAGACCCGCCACCGGTAAAAGAATTATGCGGCACATGTTAAGATGTTTGTGTGTCATGCAGTGCGAAGGTGGAGAACGCGCACAAGGAGTTCCAGAAGGCGATCGGCGCGGCGCTGGTGTGGTACGTGCCTGAGCGCGGGGCGCTGGCCGTCATCTCGCGATGCGAGAGCTCGCAGCGCCGCGCCACTATGCTGCAGGAGATGCACTTCAGGTGAGCGGGAGCGGCACAGGCACAACTGCTCAATCATCCATAACATTTCAAAATAAATGATACGTGAAAGGTCAAAGTAATTTTTAAAACACAAGCAATATTTTCTTCTTAAAGTGTCTCTCCAACTAGTGAAGGTTGGCGAACAGCGTGGTACAGTCCCTTCTGTCTCCGGTTCGGCGGAACAATTCGGAAGCTCCAGATGTGCCAGTACATTCTGTATTCCTTTACAAAATTATCGCCAAATTTTAAATTTTTATTTTGTAATATCACATGAGCACTTAACTAGGATTACAAAGGTTGAGGTTCCGTTGGGGTCCTATTGCTTTGAGTGGCAGACTCACCACTCGGGCAAGACAAGTGCTGACATTATAACGGAAATTACAGGGCCAAGGCATGTAAAGATGTATGCCTAGTTGGTAGTATCGAATTTCCTACACAATCCTAACATTTTTAAATGAAGTACTTATACTATACCTATTTCTGCCGCAAAACAGTAGTGTGCGAACATTACTGTGTTCCGGTTTGAAGGCCGCTGGAGCTAATATAATTATTGGTATAACGAGATCTAACATATTATGTCTTAAGGCTACGAGCACAATGTGGTGCTATGTGTATCATTCTAAATAGCGCCGCGAAATGAACGGTCGTATCACTAACCACCAGGTGAAAGTCTCGCTCGTCTCTTTCGATGAACAATAAAAAGAAAAATTCTTTTACTGATTTTATAAAATACAAAATCTCGGAAACATTGTCAAACGGGGTTTAACATGTTACGTTATATTTATACTCGTATCTGCTGTTGGTTACCGTTTAGGTAGTTACCGCAGCAGCGTTTATTTCTGCCACTGAACGAACAGTAGTGTAGTGTGTTTCGGTTTGAAGGGCGCTATTGTTAGTGATATTACTGGGGAACGAGACTCGATATCTTACGTGTCAAGGCGACGAGCACAATACGGTGCACAGCAGTGCAAACAATGTACTAGCAGCAAATCATCATGTTGCTTACTAGAAAAAAGTTTATTCTTCTCTTTTTATACCAGTGTTATTGAGACAATTCAATATCACTTCACTGCGTGTCTTAAATTTTACTAACACCGTGTTACAAGTTGTGCGTTTCGTTTATAATTTTCTAACAAGTTTTATCGTTTGTTTTAGAAACCTAACACAGAAGCTGCTATTGTTAAAAAAGACTGAAGAGGCCGCTCGACAGTTGGAATCAACTAAAATTCACAATCAAGGAGGGTGAGTGGAGTAGAGCTGTCTGTTACAATTTTAATATAATTACAACAAGCTGTTCTAATTATATTAAAATAAAATTTTTTTACGCGAACGATTCCTTATATTTACACAAATATTATTATCACCGTCTCAAAGCATGGAGTGTTTGCAGATACACGGACGAGTTCAGCGTCCGCGAGGATTTGATGGGCCTGGCGATTGGTACGCACGGCGCCAACATCCAACAGGCGCGCAAAGTCCCCGGGGTCACTAATATTGAACTGGAAGAGGTCACTTGTACCTTCAAAATCTGTGGAGAGGTGAGGAACAAATACTCTTCTCTAGTACTTTGCTGAATCGAGGCATAGGAATATAACGGAGAAAATGCTTTACTTGATATTATTTTTAATTTTTTTTATTCAATTATGCAACGAGACGAGCAGGACGTTCACTCGATGGTAAGTGATACGCCCGCCCATAACAACGTGGCGCTAATTAGAATGTATACACAGCGCCAGATTGTGCTCGTCGCTATAAGGCATGAGATGTTATGTCTCGTTACTCCAGTAATTACATTAGCTACAACACCTTTCAAACCGGAACAGTAATTTTTGCGCACTTCTGTTGGCGACAGAAATAGGCGTTGCGGTGGTCCACACCTAGACGTTCTCCGGCAACAGGGACCTATTACCAGTAAATTTAGTTTAATAAATATAATCACTTTATATTCATAATTGTGTGTACATTACTGTTTTCCGGTTTGAAAGACGCTGTAGCTATTGAAATTACTGGAATAACGTAACTTAACATGTTTCAAGGTAACTAGCACTGTGGTGTAGTGCTCTGTATATCCTACTGATCAGCGCCACGTAGTTTGGGCAGGCGTGTCATTTGCTATCAGACTAAGAGCTCGCCCATCTCGTCTCTTTGTAGAATAAAAAAAAAACATGCATATATTGATTATTATTTTCAAATACACTTGATTTTTTTTTATTTATTTTAAATGCCGTTATAAAAGTAATCTGCTTAAAGGTATCCTAATTTATTTATTACGTTAACACAAACGAAAAGGTCTGTGTTGTGATTGATTGATATTGTATTGGAGCGTCATCAATACCATTTTTGTATTGTCTTTAGTGTTGATACTTATGAGATGTGTACATGTTGCGCAGTCGTCAGAGGCGGTGCGGCGCGCGCGCTCCATGCTGGAGTACGCTGAAGAGTCCAACATGGTGCCGCGCGCACTCGTCGGCAAGGTGATCGGCAAGAATGGCAAGGTCATACAGGAGATCGTCGACAAGAGCGGCGTCGTGCGGGTACGTACGTCCAACGAACTGTTCATTGGTTCTATGGAAATAGTAAGAAATTGCTTATTTCTCAAATACATGCAGTGGACCGTTACTAATCGGTTACTTGTAGTTACTTTGATACTATTTAGTTAATCGCATGTTTCAGGTGAAGGTGGAGGGTGACAACGAGCCGCAGCCGTCGGCGCCGCGCGAGGAGGGCATGATGTCGTTTGTGTTTGTCGGCACGCGTGAGAACATCGCCAACGCGAAAGTGCTGGTGGAGTACCACGTCGCGCACCTCAAGGTAACGTACACGTGATTTTTTTTTACCAAAGACAACAGGTGTGATATGATGACTTCAACGAACTTTATATAGCAACTCAGTGAGAGTTGTTAAAGCAATAGGGAGGGAAGGATGGTACTTTTAAATAGAAGAGTATATTGTTAACTGTCCTCTGTAGCAAGCAACAGGGTCTTGTTGCTTTAAATATTTGTAATGATAGTGTACTATTAATGTAATGTGTGTGCTGAATGTGTTGCGTGAGTAAACTTTTGATAACATATTTAAAATGGTATATTATGTCAAATGTATGTGCCCCCCCCCCCCACAGAGTTTCTGATACAGGCGAAGGTGGTCTGAAAATGGAGCCGAGCCCGTATTCTACAACCGAGATAATTTGTTAGAAAGCAAAAATGCAGATACAATACAGTTATTCATACGAAAATCTGCCCTCAGATAACGACACTCAAATTAGAATACTCTTTTTTTTAAAAAAAAATAGAGACTATGGACCTGGGTCCACGAGCCCAGTATCAGATGAGCTGTAAGAGTAGATATGACTTTGAAGCACTCAACATCTTCAGAAAACAGATGAAATTTATATACCTGCATTAGGCAGTAGACTTATCTACTTCCAGTAGTTAATCAGTTGTACAAGGCTTCTCAAGTTAATCATGTTAATTTCAAGTTGGTAAATTTGGTTGGTGGTAGTAGCTTTTCTGTTTAAATGGCCTATCTAGCTGCCACTCTTATGTTGTTAATCTAAAGATACAATAGCATCGCTGTGTCCCAGCAGTGAACATATGAGAACCCGAATGTTCTGGGCTAACACCATCTATAGTCTGTTTGTCAGTTAACATGTGTAATTGAGGCCAATTGCGCCAGACCATTGCAGTTAAAAAATATCCAGTTTTGAGATGACGATTTTGTAGTGGCCTATGTTGAACATAAAAATATTTTTATTTTAGTATGTGACAGCAGCGCATACACGACATTCATCCCTGCTGAGACCCCGCCTTCCACTGTTATTGCTTGTAGAGGTTTTAATGAAAAATTGTAAAAACCTTATCTTTGTTTTGTTTGATAAGGAGTCTCCTTTAATTTGTCCAGTCTTATGACAGGGTCAGGTCTCTGTTTGATAAATAATTTAAATTTTTTATTATTTAATAGTAAGGGTAGGGTGGGTAGTCGAGTGCTTGAGGAAGTGACAAATGTTACCGCTGTTATCTGTTTGTATGGTTATACTTGCATATTAAATGTTGTGTGGTGTACAGGAGGTAGAGCAGCTGCGCGCGGAAAAGTTGGAAATTGATCAACAGCTACGTGTGGTGCTGGGCGGCGCAGGTGCAGCATTTCCCGCTCCGCGCGGCGCTCCCGCCACCCGTGCACGCCGCCCGCGCCCTCCGCCGCCCCGGTACCCGCCCGGTAAGTCGAACAATAAGTTAACATATCACTAATATTGTTACTCCATATTCAGTTTAAAATTTTATGTAGTGCCATGTGGAACTCGACTGTTTTCTGATTGACCTATCTGGAGAATTTTGTGTGGTCTATCTTCAACAGAGGAGGTACATTGGATGATATTTAATAATGTATAATAAGGTATATGAGAGGAGATATATTTTATGCTGCAGGCGGCAGACGGACAACGCCAGAGCTAGGGGAGGAGCGTGGCGACAGCGGGGGCGCGTACCGTGGTAGGGCGCGTCCCCCACGACCAAACAGGTGAGCTGGTGAAATATCTATTTATTTACTTACCTACTATTGGAAAATGAGGTACTGCTCTATAACACCCTGAGGTTTTAAAGTGATGTACCCTTATGTTGTCTTATTTTTTACATATTCCACTTTCAGTTTTACCTGTGATGTATACAGCTATTTTATCCTTTTGAGGAACTTGCAGAGTATGCTCTATGTAGTTTACGGGCGCGACAGTATATTCATAGCTGCTTGATATTCGCGTTGCCGGAGTACTGTGTACATGTGCTTATTGGTATACTTGTACGCAGGTCGAGCGAACGGCGCGGGGAGGAGCGGCGCGTGCCCCTCGAGAACGGGCGTGCTCACCCCCGCCCGCCGCGTGACGCGCGCGAGCCCCGCGAGCCCCGCGATCAGCGGGAACCGCGCGACCAGAGGGACGCTGTGAGTTTATTTTTATTTAAACGAAAGCAATGTAACAGGGCTCCCGCACAAAAACTCACGGGGCCGAAGTCAAACTCGCCTGCTCTTGGCGTACGCTGCTAATCAACAAACGAGGTTCTGGCTCCCGCCAATCCGCATTGGGTCAACATGGTGAGAAATAGCACAAATCCCCCTATATGAACCGACACATACAACATCATTTAGTGCTCAGCAGTATCGAAGGCCATGCTAACTGTATGTGGAAGTCTTTAGGGGAGGCCTATGTCCAGCAGTGGACGGACGTCTATTGGCTGATGATGATGACGGACAATCAAGACATTTTTCTAGGAACAATGTACTAGAAATCATGCTCGCACTGCACATGTGCTCATGGCTTTAGGTAGGAGATATCATCTTTGACAATTGTTTGGTGTTTACTATAGTTATTCCTATAGCTCAATTGTTAAGACGAAATTATCATTTTGCTTTTATTATCTGCTGTTATATTTTTAATAAAATAAAATTGCGTATTTACTTTCAATGAGTTGAACTTTGATATGTTGCTATCAGTAAATAGTAGTACAAATGGCAATACAAGCTGGCAGAAATTCTGAGACAGGTTTGTTTTTTATTAGAATAACTTTTGTTATCTTTTCAACAAAATGTAATTATAATCTGATTAGTTAGTTACGCGTGGGGATGATACAATATAAAAAATACGTGGATTGGACTGGTGTGCATTTACGCAGAGCGGGCGGAGGCGTGAAGTGCGTGAGGTGCGCGAGGAGCGGCGGCGGGGCGGTGACGACGACAGCTCGCTGCTTGACAGCCAGGAGGTGTCCAGCGCGGACAGAGGTACGCATACACGTGCACGCACGCACGCACGAACGCACACTGCATATATTAATGATAAAAGTTTACCGAAATCTTACACACTTTACAATAAAAAAATATCAAACTATTATTAGGTACTGTAACTTAAAAAATAATAATAATAATAATACTATTGACTTACTTGAAGCAATTGTTTCTAAGGTAGCAGCCTAATAAGGTATCGCGTCGGTACCAATGTGCGGGCTTGTCTGTGCGTGCGCTCTTTTTACACTACACCACATGCGTATACAATGACTTGATCTGACTATTACAATGAATAAATCTGAAAATGTTACGGAATGTGCTAATTAAAATGTAGTCTTGGTTTAACTATCTTGTTAATTTTATTTTATCTATATGTAAGCCATATACTTATGTTATCTCGCAGATTACATTTTAATTAGTACATGAGAGGGTTAGTTTTATATTTAACACTTCTAGTTGTATTTGCGACGGATAGTTCTCTGCTAGCCACCAATGTAAAGCGGTGGTGGTGGTGTGGTGGGCTAGCAGATTGCTATGTATGTTTATTGCTGAATGCATAGTTGTGCTGCTTTGTAGGTAGTTGATCTATATGGCTGTTGGATTATTTCATAGTTTTATATTGACTTTAGTATGCATAATTTTTTTTGTAATGCAATGCAATTACTTTTAAGAAACTACTGCTTCTTGAGCTGGACACTGTTTATGTAGTATATAACATCAAATGTCGCGTGCATCATATGTCAAATTCAGTTTTAGTTAAATTATAGTCTTGACTGGATAAGCATTAATCTGATTATTAATTATCTATTTAGTCACCCCTATGAATGTTATTAACTGTTAGTTGTATTTTTATATGGGACGAGAAAGGAGGTGGTAATGTATACAGGGGTAAGAGACGTTCTGTTTCCGTGCGATGAGTAGTGCCGAGGGCAGAGGGCGTGTGTGCGGGGAGGGGCAGTAGTCTGTAAAGTGTGGTGAGTTAGAGGGAGCGCGTGTGTTGTAGAGTCGGCGTCGTCGGAGGAGGGGCCCGCGGCTGCTGACGGGGGCGTGAGGCGGCGCCGTCGCCGCCGCACAGGTATCCCGCGCGCGCACGCACGAACGCGCTCGGACACGCAAGCACACGCACGCAAACGCACGCACACGCACACTTGTGTGTAGATAGTACGCATGCGACCGCCTAGTACACATAAGCTTGTTACATTCGTTGATTACTTTTGTTTTTTTATGGTTGTTATACCTGTTTGGTTCTGAACTTTGTATCGGCCGGCATTCGTGTCGCAATGTGTACACGCACGCATACACAATCCCTTCGCGGGGCCACATATGAATGGAAATATAGCAACATTGACAAATTTATGTAATCTCTGTATAGAAAAAGATGTAAATGCATATATATTATATATCTATATATGTGTGTCTATATATATATATACATAATCATATTTAATACACTTTATGATATATTTATTTAATAAATCGTAGTCAGCTTGCATGCATGCATATACCATGTAGTTTATAATATAACTTTGAAATCATCTGATTTTATTTCGGGTCTTAATTTATGCTCTATACAAAAGATTAGACGGCTTAAGGATGTAACAAACCTTTGAAGAGTTGGATCATTTGCTTTTGGACTCTATATAACTAATGATTTTTCAAATCCCTTCTTTATTTAAAAAAAATAATAATTTGTTGTCAGTCTGTTGAAATCCTCAATCTGTCTCATTGTCGCTATTCTGTGAAACCAATTTTTATCGATACCAACAATTGTGGCATTGCGTGGCACCTGTGAAACCTTTCCATATAGTTACTATAGTGTATAACAGTAATGTCTACAATCGTTGGGTGAAACTCTCTGTAGTTATTGACAATGTATACGACGTGCTCATAGTTATATATCTGCATGACTCCTCACTATAGTAATAGATCACACACACCGTAAGATTTTCAGATTTTTACGTGATTACATCATACTGATCATTAATTTTGCATCGTTTAATGCAGCCTAGTTTTAGCTTCTCAACTTTGCTGGTTCTCGTTTGGGACCATTCACCATGACTTTGACTACATCACTTTAACTTAGTTAAGATTATTTTGATTATGTGAAAGTGCTAAATGAAACACAATTTTTATTTTGTGTTAGTAAACTATTTATTTGCTATTTATAAGAAAATTACTTACAATTCTTAAATTCTAAAATACAAGATTAGCGACGCTAGTTGTTAATACATTGGTTATTGTACCGGTACAGTGTTTCTACATAAACACGAGGATTTGGTTGAAGCGTGGACCAAATAAGCCTGCTGCTAGATATTAACATACTGCATGAAGCATACGACCACACGTTACAGGCGGTGGTGGGGGGAAGAACGGTGTCAGCGCCGGCGCAAACGCGGGCGGAGCGGCGACAGCAACGGCAACGGCAGCAGCGGGTGCGAGTGGGGCCACCGCCGGCGGGACGGCGGGTGGTGCGGCTGCTGGCGGCGAGGGGGACAAGCGCGCGAACAAGCGCCGCTCGCCCCTCGCAAAGCCCAAGCCCGAGCCGCTGCTCAACGGCACCGTGTAGAGCCGCGGCCCGCGCCCGCGCACCCGCACACCGGCCCCCGCCCCGCGTTGCGCGCCGTGACGCGAGGTCGCGCGCCGGGGCGGCGGGGGGCCGGGCCAGCTCCCCGGTGTGCGCCCGCGCCGCGGCCCGGAGCGTCCGCGCGGCGGAACGGTGGATTCGTTTGAAGATAATTTCATATTGTTGATACTTGCACGCGGCGGGGCGGCGGCGGCGGCGGCGGGGCGCGCGCGGGACGACTGCGGGGCCGGCGGGGCGATTGGAGTAGGAGTAGGAGAAGGGGGTTGGGGTGGGGTATGCGTGTGAGAGTGGGGGGAGGCGCGGCCGTGTGACTGGAACTCACGAGTCCGCCGCACCGCGCGCCATGACTTGTCTCGTATTATGCTTTTATAAGAGATTCCTCATTTGTATTCCTGATTATTCGATTAAAATTAAACTCGTGTACGTCGCTACCCCCGGACGATACGCGCCGTTCGCGGCCTTTCCGGCGCGTCCGGCGCTCCCGGCACTTCCGGTACTTTCGGTACTCTCTCGGAGATCGGCCATAGCGCAGTACATACGTGTGTCGTAGCTTGTACTCTGTGGTTATGTGATTTCCTATAAAGTAATAAACATTTCTGTACATATTTTTAATTGTATTTTTATTTTATTTGTGGAAGCTGTTCGACCGCGCGCAGCCGTCGGTCCGCCTGGTCAGCCTGTCGCGCCTGTCGCGCCGTGCCGACACCCGAGCGCGCCTCGGCACACGTCGTCTCTGCATCCGTTAATATTAATTGATACTGTTTTGTGTTGATACGATATTGCTGTGACACGAAGTTTTCGCCCGGCGCACGGTGCCCGGCGCCCTGCGCCCTGCTCCCTGCGCAGCCGGGCTCGTCGATGCGTTGCACATATTTTATGACTAGTGGATGTACAACATAATCTCGGAACGTCTAGAGGGGGGTCCTTGGGGGTGCGTTTGCTCGTGACACTCGGAACTTGAAGTGACTCGGATGACAATACCTGTTCTGTCCTCGCCAAAAAGGCCAAACTCCCAACTTAGAGTATTAATTACCTTATAGACTAGAGCTAGACCGCGACGCGGCGTTGCAGTATTTACATAAAGTTTCGCAGCGGACTCGCATTATTGCCGGGATGTATCTACACTATCACTAGGAGATATTTACAAGTTCAGGATGCGCTTTCAGCCAAGTCACGTGACCCTTTAGATACGCGGACACGGGCCGTGTTAACGCAGCTTGTAATACCTGATGTGTCATGTCGACTGTAACGTCAATACGGACCTTTGGCATTTTTCATTAACATGTTTATTTTGTAATAAATTAACATTTTAATAACAATTAACAGTGTTTTTACTGCGCTGCCTGCCATGCCCCCTCCACAGCGAACGGGAAATACTGCCACGCGCGCTACTGTCGCCCACCATGTCATTGTTAAAAGTAATTGCGCAGTCGTGTGGCAGCATTTTTCGTAATGACCGACAGCATCACCAACTGATAAGTAAACAACGACTCTTAAATTAGAGAAAGGACTATTGTAGTAAAGAATAAAGACGATATACATGATAGAAAGTCGCCGGCGGCATCTGACGTCGCAATTGCATTTCTCAACTACTCGTGTATACAACAAATAGAAGTATTCATTGCAATATTTCATATTTTCCCAGATCTACCGGAATCGATTGTATACAAAAAAAAACTATAGACGTTTTAATATTGATAATATAAAGATAATGCTGTTAATTGCAAAGGTGGGCAACCGTTGGACTTACTCGCAATAACGTGTACGCTTTTATTTGGTGTTGGTATAACGGCGAGATAATGTATAAAGTTGAATGCAATTGCGACTTAGATGCATGACGTACATTTTGAACTTTACATAATTCGATCAAACCTTTCAATGAACAAAATTCCTATATAAGGATGAATTTTCAATAAAAAAAATGATTTTGCTAAACACATTAACTTCATTTTTATAGCCAAGAGAGATTCGTTTCGCGATGCATTCTATAAGGATTTTATAAAAGAAAGGCAAAGGACTAGAAGTCGTGCAGCCTAACCTTATGTGTTTTATAAATAATAATCTTTTTATGTAAAATTGCACACAAATAAAGTAGTTCATCCACGTTATGACCTATAACGTGTTTTTAGAAAAAAAATTTAACATATGTATTGGTTTTCCTTTAAAATAAATGTAATGCGTATTATACATATTAAAATTGTGTCAAAGATGCTAATTTTTATTGTAAAGAGAATTATAATTAAAAATACGTTAAGAAATAAATACGATATGTGAGCAGTAGCTTCCTACTTAAAACATTTGGAAGTTTTAAGATATGTATACAAATTTCACTTGAATAGCTATCTGTTGCATACAAGGTAGTTTTGTGAGTAAACTGCACTCGTTTCGACTTGTGAATTAGTTCGTTATAGGTCCCTAGAATGTCTGCAAAGTATCAGACGAAAGTTCCAAGCTTGGTTGGCTTGTCCCCGGCAATAATGAGGTGATGGCATTAGAGTAAGCGATGGCGGTCTTCCTGACACTCATCGCTGTCTTCGCTGTCGGAGTGTGAGCAGTAGGAGGAGTCACTCCAGTGCTGGAACTCCTCTTTGTGGTGCTCCAGGGCCATCAGCGATGGGAACAGGCTGTCGCACGAACTGCATCTGTAGAAGGATTGAGAAACGTTAAACTTGCGGAATTATTGAATAACCTTCGTGACGCAGAGGCTTACCTTTTACCTTGTACTGTATAGTGGAAATTAAAAAGAGGGAATTGTTATCCTGGCTGGATAGTTACCACCTTTATATTGTGAATCTACTCTCATAACAGGATTGATGTTTTTTAGTAATAGACATACGAGAGCAGACATATGTCTTCGGTTTGATTTTCACTTAACTTTATCATCATCATTATCAGCCTTTGTTTGTCCACTGCTGGATATAAGCTTTGTCTAATGTCATCCACCAAATGCAATTCTCAGCTTCTCGCATCCACCCACTTCCGACCGCTCTGATTATGTCGCCGGACCATTTGGAGGGAGGGCGTCCTACTCTTCTGCGACCTGTACGCTGCCTCCATTCCAAGACTTAAAATTATGTGAAAATAAAAGTTATTTTCTGAAAATGGGATTTTGATATTATTTGAACAATAAAATAATTGTCGAGTGGTCGTTTATACGAATAAATATATTTACCCGAAGTGTCGCTTCTTCTGCTGGTGATCGCTGAGTTGGCGTCGCGTCGAGAAAGACCGGTCGCAGACGTTGCACGTCAGCGCCTCGTCTGCACACAACAACGATTCGATTCGATAATTTTCTTACTACAAATAATAACTAACAACTTGATAATACAAACAATCAAGCAATTCCCAAAATCCCTTCAGCATACCTTCATCACATTAAAGTCTTGTTAGCTACGGATTCAATAATTTGTTACTTTTTATTCAATCGGTGCATAAAAAGTTATGGTAATAAAAATGCACCTATATATATATATTGCGTTCGTCATTTTTACATCGGACGATAAATGTTACTTCTGCTAATATACAAAGTCTTGTAAACCTAGTCAGGTTAGGTAGGTATTTAATACTATAATTTGCACCTGGTGCGTTGATGAAATCACCACAACCAGCTACACATAACTGAGTGCGGTCTTAGAATCGAACCAGGGATTGCTGTGTTAAGATTGCAGCGATTTGTTAAACTAGTAAATACTTAATGTTAACATTATTCTTACTTAAGACATGTAAAAAAATGTTTGAACAAAGCCTTTTTCTTTACATTCTGATAGGGAGGAATATTTTTAAATAATTTTAGGGCCAAACAGAAACTTTGAATGGTTTGCAATTTGTAAACTGTAATTACATATAAAGTAATCCAGTAATTGTAAGATAAGCTAAAGGACAACTCCAGAGCCGTTAAACAATAAAACAATTAAGGGTTTAGCAGATCAATTGAAACAAAGCATTTGTTTTATATGGATTTATTTTAAACAATAGAATAATAGTAAAAATAGTTTTCAATGTATCTCCGTTTACATGCAAGCATTCCGTTGTTACTCGTATAGCTTAAACTAAAGTAACGTTCGACACGTGGCCCGTCTTATGTTAAGTAACTGTATTCTGTCCTCTCGCTGTTAATAGTATAGTAAAGTTAAAATTGAGATAAATCATTTAACTAAAAATTTCTATCACGATTGTCCTATTAAGCGGGTATTTTTTGTAAAGAGGCAAACGTTCAAAGGTGAAACCACTGCACATATTTTTCTTATAAATTCTTCATGAATCTGAAACCATTGTTAAATTACTATCATAAATCCCATCATTATAGCTATCTCCATTATATCCCCGAAAGCCAATGCGGTTGTGTACAATTTTTGATTCTTCATAAGTTTAAGTATTTATCCGTTGCTTTCTTATTTATATATCAGACAACCCCCTTATTATAGCTTTTGAATTTATTGTATAACAATCTTAGAAGCTATTGTGAACAAGACCACCTTTTTTTTATAAAGTTTAAAATAAAAATTAATTATTGTTCTTTCCATATTTATTGGCAACACTAAAAAAGAATAAATTCATAATAACCTCATCTTTCTAAGCTGTCAAATGATATTGACGTTTTCATTTACACTGTACATATCTCGTTCCTTTGCAGAGATTACACAAAGAAAAATCACTTGTATCTAGTACTCATGTTAAAAAAACCAATTACATTAAAATTTTATTTAAAAAAAAACAAGATTATTTTGCTTCTGAATTACTCATATTTATGAAAATAAGGAGGTGCAGCGCATATTAAATGTGTAGCTTCCAGTTACCGCATCTTGTTGATGATTGCTGCCGAGCTGAATTGTCCAGTTAGAAAGCTGTACGGGTTTTTGTGGTGTCACTCTATCATTATATAGATTAAAACATATGTAATTTGTTTATAACATTAGCAATATAAATAACAAATCTATACTTATTAATGTGCGCTTAAGTTTCCAATCTATTTGAATGCAATTGGACTTTACTAATATTAAATTATTCTATATGAAATGTATTTATTACACCTTTACACTAATTTTTTAAATGTGTAATATAAAGATAAGTAAAGGATAATGTACGGAGATAAGTTTCAAATGTTACATGTATATAATGAAGTTAATATATATTACTTGGTCCAGCTGTGGGAAAATAAAGTATGATCGTTACGTGAATTCCATCAAGGTTAAGTTTTACCTTGTAGGATGAAATGCTAAACGGCAAGCTATTTATATTTGTAACAATAAGTTTCATTTGCTGTAGTAAAACAAATAATTATCCATTTTGTAATAGTACCGGTACCCCCGGAGCACCCTTTGGGGAAGTAATTTTGTAAAATTTATTCTTAACCTCCTAAGATATTACATCTGACCTCTAAACGCCAGAAGCGATATTTCTACCAATGTTTGAGTGTTTGTCTAATTATTTCGGAGATCTTGTGATGAGTCTGGATATATCATCATCATTAGTTGATAGACGTCCACTGCTGGACATGGACCTCCACCACAGATTTCCACATCGATCGGTTAGAGGTTTTTTTCTTTTTTTAAAAATCTTTCCCGCCCGGCCATTTTGGGCCTGGGCGTTTATTTGTATTGAACATTACTTATTTATTTATTGCCTGCTTTTTCTTCCGGTTAGGGGATTAGGATGGGATCAGTTAGGATTTGGGGCGAATTAGGCCATTAATGGGAGCCAGAGCCTCGTTTGTTGATCAGCAGACTGCACCGCGAGCAGGTGAGGTTGGCTTGGGTCCCGTGAGTGTATATATAAAGATTGTGTAAAAACACGAAAATGAACTTCATTATTGGTATACAAATTAAAAAGGGTTCAGTACCATATACGAATTATTCAGTCAGTAAAGTCTAAGTGCTATAGCAGTGTCTATCAGACAGACAATGGTCAACCATTTTTTCATGGTGACCACAAACATGTCGTGGCGTCTCGGGTAGCAAACAAAATCAAAAAAATCGTTAATAATGTCTTAGGTCTTCGCCATTGTTTCCGATTTTTTTAACATTTCTAATAGACACACACATATTTATATATATAATTGTAGTACAAAAGGAACCACTCGAGAGTGCGTGACATGCGCCGGTCGGGAATATACGCAGCTAACGATTGACGTGCTTCACTTACGCTGCTTACCAAACACTACTATAATGATAATGGGTTTTGTTTGTTCGTCAATCACGTGAAAACTAGTGAACGTATCGACATACGGGACATGACATTATACGCGGAATGATTTTTAGATAGTTCCAGGCTATTCCTTTTTATTTCATAGATTCTTCATCATTTTATTTCTAATTAACATTAATAAACCTTTTCATTAAGAGTTATTCATGCCGTTGCTATAGTAACGGTTGCTATAAAAAACCATTTGCAGTTGCTCGCAAGGAATATTTCATGTCTAAATTTAGTCTAACTCTATATTACGACCAGCAAAGCGGCCTTATATATATATATATATCCTAATTAACACGGTATATGTTACTTGTGTAACTTAAAGAAGGCAAGAGTGATGCGGTGCTGATAATACAGTTTTACCAGCACCAATTTTTCTGGGTAGATTAATTCACCGTCACATGAAGGTTACTTAGACCTAAGGTTACGATACTTGTTACGATGAATGTTAAACCAGGTCTAAAACATCTTCAAGGTAGAGGTCTTGTTTACGTCTCGCTTACGTTGCGACTAAGTAAAGCAAAGACCTCTCTGTCATGCGAAGGGAATCACTTGAACGGACTTTCAAGGTTTTCTGCATCTTGTACTGCAAGAATGGAAAGATCGGTGCTGCATCTAACGTGTTAGATGGCAACCGGCAGGGAATGTTGGTCGAAGGAGTATCGGCTGATGCGGCAGTAATTATAGAATGAGTCAGTACGAGGGAGGATCAAAAAGTAGTGAGATCGACATATATGCTCCTTGATAAGAAAAAAATCTTCGATTCTCTTTTGTTTTTTTCTGAATGTAGTCATTTGTTTGCTTAGTGTCGGAACGTGTTCTCGGAAATGGAGAAAAACTAAGTGCGAGCCGTTATTAAATAGCTCTGTTTAAAAAAGTTAACGACGCAAGAGATTCATTGCGATCTGGAGGCAACAATAGGAGTCTGCTCCGCCGTATTCCACTGTCGCAAGGTGGGCTTCGCAATCTCGAGTAGGGAAAACGAGCACGGAAGGAGAACATCGTTGCGGCCGTCACCACGTCCATCGACGTCAGTCACCCAAGAAAATGTTGCGAAAGTCGAGAAAATTGTATTGAGCGATCGAAGAGTTACCATCAGATACTTAATTCAAGAAACGGGCATTTCATATGGAAGTATTCAATCCATATTGAAACAATCTTTGAATATGAGACAAGTCTCCGCGAGATGCGTTGCCGAGAATGTTAACCGACACTCAGAAACAAAATCGACTTGACATTTCGAAGATATTGTCGGACAAGTTTCAAGAAGATCCTGAA
Organism: Ornithoptera priamus; assembly: GCA_029034505.1. NCBI lineage: Eukaryota > Metazoa > Arthropoda > Insecta > Lepidoptera > Papilionidae > Ornithoptera > Ornithoptera priamus. The sequence goes on along the minus strand of JARDWD010000046.1, from coordinate 3,726,458 downwards.
AATTTTTGTCTCATTTCGTAACAATGGACTAAACATGAGCTGCGTCATTTTGATCCCGATATAAAACAGCAATTTTCGCAATGGAAACGGCCATCATCACCGACCCCGAAGAAGTTTCGTGTCGTGGCATCGGCTGGCAAGGGTATAGCCTCAATATTTTGGGACTCAGAAGGGATATCGTTGATTGATTACCTGAAGCGTAGAACCACTATTACAGGCCAATATTATGCAGCTTTAATTCCCAAGTTAATAAATGCCATCAAGGAGAAAAGGAGAGGGAAACTTCGAAGGAGCGTGCTGTTTCATCACCATAACGCACCCGCGCACAGGTTGGCAGTTGCGATGACCGCCATTCAGCAAGCTGGCTTCCAATTGGTTGACCACCACCCCTTATTCACCAGATCTGGCGCCTAGGGATTTTTGATCTGTTCCCCAAATTGGAAGAATACTTAAGGGGGAAACAGGTACGGTGACGATAACGAGGTGATGGATGCCGTGGAGAGCTTTTTGCAGGACCAAGACAAAACTTTTTTTTTGAAAGGATTGAAGCCTTGAAGCCCTGGACTCGGTGTGTAGAGAGACTCGGAGACTATGTACAAAAATAAATGATTAAGTGATCAATAGTCATTATATTCCATCTCATTCTCATTACATTTTGATCCCTCCTCGTATTAGAGTGGCTGTCTCTTTCTGGTAAATGCAATAGGAACATCCTCAACAAGGTGGACCGATGATCTGGTGAAGGTAGCAGGAAACCGCTGGATGTGGGTAGTGTAAGACCGAATGGAGTGAAAATGTTTGGCGGCGCTTGTCTCGCAGTGGACCTCTATCTGATGATGATGACGTTGTTAGTTACATGGCGAGTGGTAAATCGCATATAACAATACTTTTTTCGTATATGTTATATATTTGATAGTATTTGTGTATTGTTATAAGGACTGAACCGAATGACTCGAGTACCAAGGGTCACTCGTATTTGCGTGTCCTTAGCTACCTAATTGTGGAATATGTTGTTGCTATTTATATGTTGATTCCAATTTCACCCATTCATGATATGTTCAACAGTTGCGAGAGTTAACTACTTATTAAGTTTAGAAAAATATAATCTTTTCGCTTTTAAAATATATTAATCAAGTTTAAAATTTAATTAGAAACACGATGAACGTCCACTGTGAGGAGTCGACACTGGATTTACTCCAACCGCATTAAGTTACCTGAAAGTAAGTTTTAAGCACAGAGTCCGCGCGGCGCCGAACCGAACTGTTCGTTATATCGGTAGCGTGTTAGACACGGACGACTTGAACATGCTGCCGAAGAACCTCATCCCGGACGATCCTCCAGGTATCGAACCCATCATCATCCAGAGCAGGGCGAGCACTTGGCCCACCGCACATATAATGGTAAGCGGCGTGCTCTGAAGGTGCAGCGCGCAGTACAACGTCGCTATCAACGTGAACCCGTACAGGGAGGTGGTGAGGGCGCGGTCCTTGCTGAACAGGGACTTGAAATGCGACCACGGGCCGTACAAAAAGCTGAAACTGTAAAATTAATACTTTTATTATTATTCATCGATTTATTACAGCCCATACTAGCGTTAATGTTACTGGTGGTAGGTCTCTATTACCGAAGACCGTCTAGGTAGGTATCACAGCAGCATCTGTTGCAGCCGACAAACAGTAATATGCAAACATTACGGAGTTCCGGTTTGAAGGGAGTTGTAGCTAGTTTAGTTACTCGCGTAACAAGACCTAACACCTTGTGTGCCAAGGCGACGAGCACAATATGGCGCTATTTATATCATCCTAACTAGCACCACGTTGTTATAAGCAGTGGTATCACTTATCTTCAGGTGAACGTCTCGCTTGTTTCGTTTTGTATAATAAAAAAAAATATTGACATATCATCTTATATCCGAAGGTAATAAGCACATTGTGATGCAGTGTATGTAATCCTAACCAGTGCTACTTTGTAAACCATCTTCAGGCCTCGTTTCAATTATACTATATAAGTAATGTACATGTAATAAAAATAAAATTGGTCTGCTTAATCTATCATCATCATCGTCAGTCGATAGACGTCCACTACTGGATATAGGCCACCTCCAAAGATCCCTACATCAATCCGTCCTATGCTGCCCTCAATGACGGATAACAGGGGCCATCATTTGAGGGGATATGGGCCAAGCATAATCTATCATTATAATTATAAACTTATAATGACCATTTACCGTTGTGGTAAATAATATTTATTTTATTTATTTACTTGTAAAGGAGAATTCACACCTATTAGAAGAAACATTGGTTCAGAACAACAGTGTAGTATAAAGTCAAGAGCTATTTATATGTTACTAGGCATTGTCCCCTCTCCACTTTGCTGTTCATAAACCACACAATTTTCTTCAGAGAGAGAATTTGGTAAATTCCAGCTAGCTAGCTAACCTACACTCGGCAAAAGGAATATTCCTACCAAATTTCAGGTGTCCAGGTCATAGGTTCCGCAGATATAGTGAATAGTCTTTACATAGGTGGATATCTCTTATATACAAGTATATATTATTCATAGATGATTTTAGTCTACATTGGTCTAAAAATATGACACTTCCCAAACGGAACATGGTAATGTCTACACACTGCTGATTTGCTGACAAGATTCACACTGAGATGGTACAACGGAAACAATGACTGCACATAAAAACTATAATGCAATGAGACAAGCAGCTTATTTACTTAGTATATGATACTCTGATAATGAACACTGCGACTATCCATCTCTTGTAAAATGTAAAGCTTCATTAACATTGTAATCTCACAAGGTGCAACAATGTTTAAACGGGAACATTTGCATATTAATATTTACCAGTAGAAATAGTCTCTATACTAAATTATATTAGTACAAATAATTCTGAACTGAAAATCTTGTAATTATATAGCGAGTAACTATCGAACATTGTACATAAAAATATCTAAAGTAATAAAACATGTATTATAAATAACATTTGTTATCTATTTCACATAGACCGTGAAAATTATAGAATACCAACAGTTTGAAAGTAAAATATTAAAACCTTATGTATCTGCAGATTTAGAATATTGTTTTGACAGAAAACTTGGCAGCGAAAGAGATGTAAAAAGTTAACTCTACTTTGAATATTTATCCCGGCCTAGGCTTTCAAGACCAGGTCTACTGTATTTAGCAATGATGTGAACTATAATACCACATCATACATGATGCCTTGTGACATGGATCAAATACAAAGTTCAGAAACATAATTGCAATGCAACTTTCATAATACACTATGAAAGTAATATTCATATAGTATATCCAATGTTCTAGTCACCAGGCTGCCGATGATAATAACACCACATGTGTATCTCAGGATTTGCTAATAGAGTATATCATACATTTGGTCTTAACTTACAAAGCACATCGGTGTGTGAGTAACTCAAAAGACTTCTCACTTCTTAATTTGTTTTTAATACATTGTTGTTAAAAGGACATATTTGTTTTAGTTTAGCCTTAATAATATTACTAACCTGAATATAAAGAAGAGGCTGCCCAAAGTGAACAATAAAGCAAATTTTCTGGCTTGTAACAATAATATAGGTATATAAAGGAATGACAACGTGAAACACAGTATACCAAAGAACATGCATATTCCGAAACCCATAAATCTCTGTGTACGACTCTGAAACAAATGGAAAAATATTAATTATGTTTATTAAATATGATTGCTACTTGATTGATCAGTATCAATATATTTAGGAGTCGCCTATGTTAAGCAGAGAACCTGTACTTTATATGCATATATATTGGTGAAGTTTCAATAATAGCTACCTTCTATTTCCATTCATACTTGTAGCCTAGTGTATTACTTACTACAAGATGAATGTTCTATTTGGTTAAATTTGTTTTACTTTCTAGTTGAAGTAGAAAATTATAAAATGCATAGAAACGGTTTCGAATCAACCTGATTTTATAGAACTATTATAACAAAGTAAACATAGCAATAAAAACATTTTTAATTATTATGTAGCATAGTAGAATAAACTTTATACACTATATAATGAAGTCTCGTAATAGATTTGCACAATAAATAACTAGTCCATATCTTAATGACAAGGCATTCATTGCCTTTTTAATTAGTACAATAAAGTTTAGTACTCACCAAAGTAAAATATTCCTTCTGAACATTCTGGAACCACGTACTGGTTGAACTGGTACTAGTTGGTGTCTCGTCGTTACTACGAGACAGGAAACTGGGCGTCGAGAATGATGGTAAACCGAATTTATAACTTCTACGGCTTTCGTTTTGAAGTAAATAGTCGTCCAAATCGGATTTCAACGTCGCCATTATTACGTTTATTTGATTGCTATTTGTTTGTCCGCGTTCACTTCACGATATGAGGAGAACGGTGAAATTAGGGATTATATTCGTCACTAAACAGAAGTTCAACTAAGCGAACTAGTAAATCACAAACTACTCACCAGTCAAGTGACCTGACAACTGACATTTCATTAATGTCAAACACTAAAGTCAAAATGCGCGAAAACTTTGCCAGCATGAAGGTTTAAGTTTTCCCAGTAATTTTTTTTTTAAATTATAGATACCTAGGTAAGGCTAGCGCCAAGTGCTACTTGTGTTACACGTTTTATTATAAAAAGGCAAATCATTACTTTGTTTTTAATTGTAATGATGAACAAAAAAAAAATACATCATTTATTTTCCTTACTTAACCTAGAATATATTTACCGTAATCAGTGTCGTCGCTGAAATCATCGTGTGTATGGCGGCGTATGTTGTTGTTGTAGCGGTCATGCGCACAGGGCGGGCATACGCCACGCTCCTCGATATCAGTGCTGCTCGCATCTGAGTCCACTTCGGCTTCTTCGATGTGCACTTCTTCAGTTTGTTTATTGTCGCATTTCTCGTTTGACGACAGCTGGTTGTAGTTTTTTCGCAATGGCCGAGGTTCTGAAAAATTTAATGAAAGTAGTTTAAATATGATGGTATTAGTATCTTTTATTTCCTTAAGCATTAGACACAGATGGTAAACCGCTTATAATATTCTGCCGAAGTCCGTGTAGTAACGAAATAAATATTTGCAATCAAAGTTTGTAGATCGGTTGACCAATCATTTAAGTGCAAATTATTTATCAGCGGTAGAACAAAAGGTAATAGATAACTTTAAATATAGAGAAACTAAAGTTTATTTCTTCACGTTGCAATTGAATATTAGGCTATTTTATACAGAAGTTACTAATTGTATGAAACATTCTATCCCTGTAGACTCGCAGTTCGTCCTGATTCTTTATGATACTGCGAAATTTCATAGTAAACTATTTATAGCTTTTGTCGTTGTTAGTAGTCTGGTATGAAGCATGAGCCTCGAGTGTAAAAAAAAAATGGTGTTGTTATAATACGTGCGGAAAATACAATAGAGTAGAATAGGTCCAAATATACACTTTCAAGATTTTGAAACGCTTTGTATAACTATGATATGATTAGATAATTATAGTATTTTTTCTTCAGGTTCACATCGTGTTTATACTTCCCACCGAACAAAAAGTGGCTAATCCCAATCGTCCAATAGTTTCACAAGCGTCAGCGTTTTTCGAATCGAAGCAAAGTACAGGTTACTGTATGTAGTAATTGAAGTAGACGCTGCATTGGCTGCCTTACCTAGATAGGTTATGTAACACTTCTATTGCCTGATTTGAGTGCTAGTAACGTAATGGGCACATTACTGTGTGCATGCGGTTTTGATTATCACATATAGGAGTGAATTTATTAACTCCATTTTTGATGGTAAACGTTTCATAGATGATTTTCTGTTCAAGGACAAGTTTCGTGAACTGATTGGCTTTGAGTTCCTATTCTTCTCGACACTATGAAATAGAGTCGTATACTCTGAATATGAAATGATATATATATATTTTATTTGTTTATTGTTTTTTTTTAAGGATTAAGAGTTCGTTATATTAACATGAATACTAAATATATATCGATGTATAAACAACAACAAACATAGTTTAATGTTGTTTATATATCGATAATGTAGACCATTAAAATTAACTCATTGGTAAGTTTTTATAACTTATTAGCATTGCTCTTTATCTGTATTAGTACAGTATATTTAATGAAAAGATATTAGATTCGGCAAACAAAGCGTGAACTGGAGCGAAATGTTATATCATTGTTGACGGGTGTCTGGTTGTGTTCATTGTTATCATTTATTGCTGTACATTAACAAGAAGGTTAAATATATAACTAAATTGTTGTTGTTTCATTTTACGAAGGGTCGGAGGTAAGTATTGTTGTTGTTGTATTTATAAATTGCGATCGCAGCTATAGTTTCTTTTGTCGTTTAATATTATCATAGTTTATATGGATTTACTTGCGGTATTAATTTTTTTATTACTATTACGAACATGATCTTCACTTAATAGTAAGTGATAGGTGTGCCAATAAAAATGTTGCGTTGGTCAGAATGATATATATTGTTCCATATTGTGTTCGACACTTTGACAAGTGTATTGTCTTGATACTCGAGTGATTACACTAGCCACAGCGCACTTTAAATTTGAGTACAATAATATTTGCACACTACTGATCAGCGACAGAATAATTAGATCCAGATGATCTCAGAAAACACGCCAAGTGCTGGTAAAAAATTATGTTGAAAATGGAACTTTGAGACAAACAATAATATTATTCCGGTTTTGAATAACTTAACCGTAGTTAGTGTTCAAACTACTTATTTTTTAATGTAATAGATGTTAAGTTATCAATTAATTGCGGTATAAGTGTCATTGGATTCAGTAAGTATTGTTTTGTCTAGGGGAAGACGGGCACCAAGCAGGTCTTCTCGTTGGCATTGTAGAGCTATTGTAAGAATTCCTTTTTGAAAGAATGAAGTGCCGGTTAAAATAATTGTACAACACGATTCTGCGCTTCTCATCTAGAGACGTGAGATGATATGTCTCGTCAGCCAAGTTCTTTCATTAGTTAACCGTGCAGAGTTAGAACGTAATGCAGTAATTTGTGCGCTCTAGTGGTAAATCTAGCTATGGTCTTAGGTAACAAGGTCCGCCTTATTACATGGTCCCATTATGAAAAAGCGACATCTGTATAGTTCTTATATGATACTATGAATGTGTGTTCTTTTATAGCTTTTTATTAAAAAAAAGTCTGTGGTCTCTTTTATTGCATCAAATTTATCTTTATTAATAAATTGTTCTAGATAATGGCTGATAGACCCAATATCGCTGTTATCGGAGCGGGTGTGGTGGGGATGACAGTGGCCAAGGTTTTACAAGAGGAGCATAAAGATTTTAATGTAACCATTATCGCAAATGCCTTTAAAGAAGATACGACTAGCGCCGTTGCCGCAGGCATCTTTCGACCCGGAACGAGCTTTAGAGGGCCCACAGAAGAAATCACCAAGAAATGGATTAACAACTCTTGGCATTTTTGGCAAGATATTTTAAAGTCCCCGGAAGCGGTCGACGCGGGCCTTATGGCATTTTCAAGTTATATATTCTCAAAGAAACATTATAATATTACAAGAAATCACCTAATTGAAGATTTATTGCCGATCTATAGATCTGCTGATAAAAATGAACTAAAGCTTTGCGGTGAAGGCTGGAAATACGGATCATATTTTTCGACCATAAAAATCGGATGTGAGAGATATTTGCCTTGGGTTGAAAAAAAATTCATTGAAAATGGCGGAAAAATTATTTCGCACAGAATCGATAGTTTCACATCGCTACCAGATAGATACGATTTAGTTTTTAATTGCACGGGTCTAGGGGCGAAATCATTGTGCAATGACCACGACTTGGTTCCTATTCGAGGTCAAGTTATAAGAGTGAAGGCGCCATGGCTTAAAGTTGCCTTATATGGTGATTACGATACATATATTATTCCAGGATTCGACGGTATCGCTACTTTGGGGGGTGTGAGACAATACGACAGCTACAATTTGGATGTCTGTAAACACGACGCAGCCGCCATTTTGGAACGGTGTTGTGAAATGTTGCCAGCTTTAAAAAACGCCGAAGTCGTTGCGCATAAAGTCGGTTTGCGGCCACACCGGGTGCCGGTGCGGGTTGCGCCGGAAATTATAAACGGATTGAAAGTGGTTCATTGCTACGGGCATGGAGGTTACGGTGTGATGTGCGCCCCGGGAACTGCTCTCGATGCTGTTAGTATAGGCATGGATCTGATGAAGAGTACCGCTAGGTACAAATTGTAGAACTTGTCTCTTCAGAGTAGGAGCGGAAAAGATTAATGTTATGGTATCATTGTTTATCGTTGTTGCCCCGGTAGAAATTAACGCAGCATTTTATGTTTATCTTACCGTTCAAAATTATTTATATAGCATCTGTTATTTAATTTTTATGACATTTTATAGGCCTAAGAGTACATTTAATTGTTAAAAAATATATTTAAATATAAACAATTAAAATTGCTTATGTTATTAATACTTTGTTTCCAATAAGATAGCATGATTGTCAGCAATTATTTTTTTATAGCGCAGAAAAGAAATAAAATGTTTTTTTTTTTTAATTTGTGATGGGTTAACCATTTGACTTTAATATCACATGGTGTTAAGTGACAATGAGGCTGTGGATAGTGCTTCCTGAGAATAATTCCATTTTCTCTCTCTCGCCCAGAAGTCTCTTATGATTTTCTATGTACATCATCAAACTCCACGATATTTGACACTGGAACCGAATCGGGATCTGCTTGTTACAAGCCAAGCGCTTATCTATTGTACCACGAAGGCAACCTCTACTGCAGTTATGTAAGGAAATATAACGAAATTTATTTGTTTTTTTTTTCTCATATAAATGTCAAACTATTATATCTGGAGCCCCGGGCGGCTGTAAAACGCCGCATCCCATTCCCCCACTGACTTTACGACACTTCATCTCATTTCATTGCCCGCAGCCCTCCTTAAGTGTCACTTAAATTTTCTACTTGAAGTTTCTTCTGCTTTACGGGGCTGATTTTTTTAGCTAATAAACTGCCACTCTCACAAGGTCTGACTGAAAAAAATTGCAGCAAAACTTTCTCATAACTATATAAACTTAGGATATCTTGTATCTTAAATTACCATTTGAGATAACCACTAAATACCCGTATAACTGCTAATTTATAGCAAAAAGAGTACCACACGATATAAATATAATTCATTAAGTAATAATTATAATAAAGCCAATTTGTGATGGTAGTTGTCGATGAATTTATTAAACCGAAGATCAGGACTTAGCTGCAGCCATTGGTTATAATCTGATGAAATAAATTATACGTCAAATTTCAAAGGAGAAACTTCGATATCCTTTTGAAATAACGCAGTACCTAAATAGGATAAGTCATTTAAAAAGTATCATCGCGTCAAGAATCCGTGCACAAATTACAAGGCAAATTTATGTATCACTTGAAGAAGTCTGTTGGCAATAAAAGCAAAAAGGTCCGCCGTAAAGCGGAGCCGTGTTTTAGGGAGGCCCCCGGGCGTTTTACATCCGTCTCCGGGTAAAACGAAACTTTTTGTATGTTCACGTGCTAATAAACCTGTGACGTACCTATTTAACGCAAACGCAAGTTTGATATTTCTTTTTTTCACACAGTTACAATATTATAGGTGTTTGATCATTACATAGAATATTTTTGGTTAATAGTTAATATTTTCATTATAAATAACTCGAAAGGAAGAACTAAAACATGTAGTTTTATATTCAGTTTGTTAACGAACACAAAATTAATTCAGAAAGTTCAAAATAACTAAAGTTTTACAACAGGAGGCTAAATGAAAATGGCGGACAGGAACATGTTTAGTGTATAAATTTGATTCTCACGACTGAAATGAGTATTAGAAGAATTTTTAATTAATTTAGGATACCTATTGTATAAACAATTGTTAATTCTGAAACTAATTAACTATGATGAATTATTTAAAAGTTTGTTAGAGGCTTTACATAAGTTCAGAGTTAGTTTCTAAAACGTAAATATTTCAGATTGTTCCCAGCGCAGCGGCCGGTGCTCAATTTGGCCTGCGGTGTGTTTCGGCTAAGTGAATATGATTTAACCGGAGCCAACTTAATATTCATTAACCGATTTTAATTTATATTGAACAGTGGGAGCATAGTTTATGAAGCCGACATATTTAAAACCCTCTCGTCGCAGCCAAATATCCATTACAAGTGAAAGGTTTGATCAAAATGTATTTTTGTTCGAGAGGGTCTGTTAAACAAAGGGTAAAAAAGAAAATTATTTTCACTAGAGGCAAAACTGTTAATATTGAATTTGTACCTGTAAACTTTTGTTGAAACTACTTTCGGTTAATATAATGTTCGTTTAATGATTCTTACACAAATTTCAACCCTGAGAGTCAGTAGATAAGAAAGTTAGATTTTGCGTTACTTAATAATTTATATTGAAATTTTGTCTCTCCCTTTGTATCCCCTTTAATAAGCAAGAAAACGATCAAATTTAACAAAACTAAATTTTATAGATTTTATCATCATCATATTCTCACCAACTCGTATTAGGCCAACGTGGTGGGAAATGGCTGATATCCCCTGATATGAACCCCTACAAATGACAGCCTCTAATGCCCGGTGGTATCGCAGGCTATGCTGACTATTGAAGGTCGTTCGAAACGGCTGGATGTGGGCAGTGCGGGATCGATCGATGTGGAGATATTTGGAGGAGGCCTAAGCTCATCAGTGGAGGTCTATCGGCTGATAATGATCATAATCATAACATGCCTTTGTCAAACTGAGGTTTGGCGGCAGATTGACTGTATATTAAACTATTTATTACTCTTTCGTGTCGAGTGGTTTGGAGCAGCCGTAGTCACGAAAGTACTCAGAGTACATCTCTCAAGATACTCGGACAGAGTTGGTGTCATCTTAGAATACTCCTTTATTTTACATTTTATTAAAATAATCAATATGTAAAAAAATCTTAGTTTAAGTTTAAGATAGGTTTTGTGAGAAAAAGTTGTAATAAAGTATCCAGCGCCGGCAAGGCCACCATTAGGCAGGCTTCAATAGAATTCATATTAACTCGATATTAGTTCTGCTGCTGGCGGAGGATCGTTCATATCGCTGGAGGTTCATAAGAAATGTAATAAAATGTATATTATATTAAACAGGCGGCCGATACTCGCGTGCCCTGACAGACTATATTTATTATATTTATATCATTATTAGTACCAAAGAAAATATATAAAAAAAAGCTTGTTAATATAATTGATGAAACTTGCTTTAAAATTTGGTCCTGGCTTCATATTACGCCTGATATCTGTCCGCTATCTGCCAATGAAAGTCCTGTGGAAATCGATCCAGCCGCTCCGGAGATTACAGGTAACTAATACACATAAACGCACGAAATAAATTTTTGATATGAATTAAGTATAAAGGTGTTGTTTTATTGTCAAACTGATATAAAAAATGTTGTTCACCTGTATTGATTAAGCAGCATCACATCGTTACGAAGAGAGCACTCGGAGTGAGTCCGCCCGGCGTTACTACAGTGGGGACGTATGAAATCGCAATTAAGTCTGATATCGTAATGAAACGGCCCCCCCACTCCCACTCCCACCATGGACATCGCGGCTAGGAACACATTTCGATGTTTAATGCGTCGTTAGCACGCGCCCTATCTATTTATTAGGGTTGTTTAGGAACTAGAAGTATTTCCTGAAACGGCCCAATGATATTGATGAGCCATTTTATCTTCCACCGGAAACGTACGAAGTAATCCTTTGTCTCTTGATGTTACCTCTTAACCATGGCAAACTATACCATCAGATGAAAGGGGTAACTACAGAAGGAGCAGGATGTATGTTCATCTCATGGTAACACGCTTTTCTATAGCATATTAAAATGTTTACTCGTCCAGACGTTATTTTACTGACTATAGTTAGTTATTCTTTGGTCCTAGAACAGTAACATTTGCAAACATAAGTTTGTTAGTTGAAATAAGCGTTCCGGTGGTACGTATCTGGATGATCCTTGCCTTGGCAAGATCTTGATATTCCATAAGTAAAACAAAGAGTTATATATAAGAGATCTTCGCCTATGTATAATTTTCAATAATTTAAAAAAGCACCCTTAGTAACTGTACATTAAGTAAAGCCATCCTTTACTTTTTCAATTCTTCTTCATTTCTGAAGGTTGGATGTTAATCCTGAAAATAGTCCAGCCTTTTGTATAAGATGGTAAAAATTCCCCAGTGGAATAGAGGATTTGCTTTTCAGAATAACGTCTCCTGTGGGCGGTACAGTCGAGACAACAACATGCGCTCCCATGAAACGGTATAAGGAAGCGATACTTAATCAAACCGATCGATGTGAAGTAGATAGGAACCTCATTACAGGAAGTTAACGAGATGATAACGAGTTGCTTCGACGTCAAGTATGTTACGCGCCTTCGTTAGTTTTTGTATCGCGGTACACACAAACATAAAACATTGAAGTTGTGTCGGTATGAATTTTTCATTTACGTCATCCAAATCATTTTCACCGGAGAAGAATGGTGCTGCCCTCGTGTGTTTAGTTACTACTCCTAACTGCACCAGGTCTTGATCGATCCTGTAGACTAGGACTCGTAGCTTCAAAGTTAAATCAACTGTTCAAATGCCAGCAAAAGTTTAAATATCAGAGATGCAATAGCATTGTACACTAATCCAATGGTTTGGGGCGTTCAGAGGACCAGGGTTTGAATCTTTATAGATGTATCCTATTTTGGATAATAGCATGCACACTCTTGAAGGAAGAGGCTATTGATATTTTGGCACTAATATTAGTAAAGAATATGCATTTAGTTGTAGTTTTATCGAGAATGTTATTTGTTTTATTATGAAGAAGGAAATTTTAGATAACTTCACATACATTATAGCAAGTTGTCATTTTCACCTGGCGATAATGAATGTTTATAATCAATGTATAACGTTTTTATTTTTTCACTTAGTATTAATTAAACTTAAATATAGGTTATTTTAAATAAAACCATTAGGCAATTGAAAGCTTCAGTTACATTCTTGTGGTTAACCTGTGAAACCGCCTATTAATATCAATGGTAGCACCATTGAACAGTCAATTGAATAATATCGCTGAAATTAATTGTAAAATGACAAAAACGGCTGCTCGTTTCAAATTTCAAAAACTTGCTGAAAACCAATTTAAAGTTTTAGCACGGGGAGACGATGCTATTTTTTATTTCGCTCTCGAAACTAGAAATTAGTATTTGGTCTAACTCTACCTTCGCTGTTTCATTCATTTTAAAAAAGGACGCCTCCATTTGTTTATTAATATAACGCTATGCTACACCATTTGTTTATTAATATAACGCTATGCTACACCATTTGTTTATTAATATAACGCTATGCTACACCATTTGTTTATTAATATTACGCTATGCTACACCATTTGTTTATTAATATAACGCTATGTAACTTCACTTGTTTATTAATATTACGCTATGCTACATCATTTGTTTATTTAAATAACGCTATGCTACCCCATTTGTTTATTAATATAACGCTATGTAACCTCATTTGTTTATTAATATAACGCTATGTAACCTCATTTGTTTATTAATATAACGCTATGTAACTTCACTTGTTTACTAATATTACCCTATGCTACACCATTTGTTTATTTAAATAACGCTATGCTACCCCATTTGTTTATTTAAATAACGCTATGCTATCCCATTTGTTTATTAATATAACGCTATGCTACCCCATTTGTTTATTAATATAACGATATGATACCCCATTTGTTTATTAATATAACGCTATGCTACCCCATTTGTTTATTAATATAACGCTATGTAACCTCATTTGTTTATTAATATAACGCTATGTAACTTCACTTGTTTACTAATATTACGCTATGCTACACCATTTGTTTATTTAAATAACGCTATGCTATCCCATTTGTTTATTAATATAACGCTATGCTACCCCATTTGTTTATTAATATAACGATATGATACCCCATTTGTTTATTAATATAACGCTATGCTACCCCATTTGTTTATTAATATAACGCTATGTAACCTCATTTGTTTATTAATATAACGCTATGTAACTTCACTTGTTTACTAATATTACGCTATGCTACACCATTTGTTTATTAATATAACGCTATGCTACCCCATTTGTTTATTAATATAACGCTATGTAACCTCATTTGTTTATTAATATAACGCTATGTAACTTCACTTGTTTACTAATATTACGCTATGCTACCCCATTTGTTAATTTCAATAAAGCTATGCTATCCCATTTGTTTATTAATATAATGCTATGTAACCTCATTTGTTTATTAATATAACGCTATGCTACCCCATTTGTTTATTAATATAACGCTATGTAACCTCATTTGTTTATTAATATAACGCTATGTAACTTCACTTGTTTACTAATATTACGCTATGCTACACCATTTGTTTATTTAAATAACGCTATGCTACCCCATTTGTTTATTTAAATAACGCTATGCTATCCCATTTGTTTATTAATATAACGCTATGCTACCCCATTTGTTTATTAATATAACGCTATGTAACCTCATTTGTTTATTAATATAACGCTATGTAACCTCATTTGTTTATTAATATAACGCTATGTAACCTCATTTGTTTATTAATATAACGCTATGTAACCTCATTTGTTTATTAATATAACGCTATGCTACCCCATTTGTTTATTAATATAACGATATGATACCCCATTTGTTTATTTAAATAACGCTATGCTATCCCATTTGTTTATTAATATAACGCTATGTAACCTCATTTGTTTATTAATATACCGCTATGCTACCCCATTTGTTTATTAATATAACGCTATGCTACCCCATTTGTTTATTAATATAACGCTATGCTACCCCATTTGTTTATTAATATAACGCTATGCTACCCCATTTGTTTATTAATATAACGCTATGCTACCCCATTTGTTTATTAATATAACGCTATGCTACCCCATTTGTTTATTAATATAACGCTATGCTACCCCATTTGTTTATTAATATAACGCTATGCTACCCCATTTGTTTATTAATATAACGCTATGCTACCCCATTTGTTTATTAATATAACGCTATGCTACCCCATTTGTTTATTAATATAACGCTATGCTACCCCATTTGTTTATTAATATAACGCTATGCTACCCCATTTGTTTATTAATATAACGCTATGCTACCCCATTTGTTTATTAATATAACGCTATGCTACCCCATTTGTTTATTAATATAACGCTATGTAACCTCATTTGTTTATTAATATAACGCTATGTTACCTCATTTGTTTATTAACATAACGTTATGGTAACGGTCAGTTCACCATATTTCGCCCGATGCCTTGCGAGGCGGTGCTGTTGAGCGACACTTGCGATCCCGGTCCACTCTTTGTTGTGCGAACACTTCTTTTAATCATTTCATAAAACTAAAAACCTGAAATTTGGTACAGTAAATAGCTGAAAGCCGAAGCGCCGCCCGCCGCACACCGCACGCCGCACGCCGCGCACACAATGTCTCTACAATCCCGCAAATTGGATGCACTTAACCTAAAAACATCGGCCTGCATATCAACGAGATCAATACGTCTATTCTCTTCGCACTGTTGATTGATATTTGTCGTCATGATGCAGTGATGCAGTGATGCAGTGTACACGCCCTGCGACGCTTCTGCACGCTTACTATAGATGAACTTAATTAACCAAGCAACCAACAACACTGCTTAATTAATTATTAAATAGGAACGTGACACGATTAGCTCGCTGGCCTAATGGTTAGAGCGTGCGGCCTTCATCACGAAGGTCGGGGGTTCGAATCTCGGCATGTACCGATGACTTAATATTTAAGTTATTTACATTTGTGAACTTACCTAACAACAGCGAAATACAAACGGTAAAGAAAAACATCGCGAGGAAACCCGCACACTGAAATTATCTTTGTGTGTGTGTAGTGGCCCTAATAAAGTGGCAACAGGCTCGCCCCCTGTTCTATGGGACCTAATATGACCACATCCAGCGAAAAGTGGGTGTTTATACACCTTTGCCTACTCCTACTTGGAAAAAAGGCGTGATAATATAAAAAAAGTGACACGATATCCAACTTCGTGGCGTAGCGGTTAAACGTTTGCTTTGTAACACAGTGGTGCACCCTGATAATCAACAATGGAGACTCTGGCTACCACCAACCCCTCATTGAATCAACGTGGCTGTAATGGCTCAAATCCCCCCGTATGAACAAACGTAGAGATCTTTGGGAGAGGCTTATGCGCAAAAGTGGAAGTCTTTCCGTTGATGATGATGATGATACAAATGTTTAAGAATTTGGTTTTTTTTTTGCGATTATTTTTGTGTGGAAATGAGTCTAAATAATGGTAGAGTTGCATAGAATGTTTTTGGCTCGGATCCGTGGAACGCAAGTGTAATGTAATACGTTAGAGAATGCTTGTATGTTAAGTTATCAATGAGCCATTTGTCTACTTAACCGACCTTACTTAAGAGACGAGGGTCATTTACGAATCCCATTAATGTTCCAAAACTCTACGCGGTTCCATTATGCTGCGGCACGTCCTTGCCCGCGTCTCGTACAGTTTTGCATATTTAAGTAATGCTCTACCACAGCCCATTACAACTTTGTTGTGCTTATTATCGTACACATGTTTGCATGTGTGGTTACTTAATTGTACACAGATTTACTGGAAGTAGGTCTCCGCAGCGCGTATTGCTGCCGCTAAACAGTTGTGTGCAAACATTACTATGTTGCAGTTCGAAGGCCGTTGTAATAAGTGTAATTACTGAGGTAAATAGATTCAACTACTTATGTGTCAGACGACAAGCACAATATGAGGCAGTGTACATCATCCTAACTAACGGCACGTTGTTATGGTCAGGAGTATCACTTACCATCAGAACGCCTCGCTCGTCTAGTCGCTTATTTGAATACACACAAAAACATTTTTAGATTTATTATATTTTATATTGTAATAATAAGTTTTCAAACAACTGAAAAGATGGCGCCACCATGGCCAATAGATCACGCTATCGTTTATAACAGCGCGAACCCTAATAGTGATCGTACATCTTTGTATATCATTGACTTGGCTCAACAAGTCATTACGGAGTATACTATTGATCCATCAACTGGATCTCTGTGGATCTTAGTAATAATGTCTTACTTAGTAACTTGCTCTGTATTTTGAATCACTCTGTCATTGTCAATATGGTGCTTATATTGCTACATGCGTTGATCTACTAAAGACCCCACCCCGCGCCCCCACCTCAATACCTCAACAATACATGATTCGATGATGGGTAAAGTCGCGTGTGACAGTTGCACGTACCCAATGCAGTCAGTACAGTGTCAGCTGAGATTAGCCAGTATTACATATACATTATAATTTTATAACTTTGTACTTAATCCGTGCAAGAGATAAAGGTATTTATATAATACATACCCTTATCTCCTAACATCACGTGAAGTTGAAATCAAGTGAGTTCTTATTATTAAGAATACCTGTATGATAACATATATTTATATATCGTAACTATATACATATGTTGGGTGGTAGTAAGGGTGTAAGGGTTTTCAACCCTGTAGTCTCGGGCTAGTAAGAATAAGACTAAGGTAAGCCTTGCCTGTAGTAGAAGATGACTAAAAGGGTCTAGGCGTTTCGTAGGCCTTGGGGTTGGCTCTACAAGCGAACCTGTTTGGGACAGCGTATGGCTCAGCGAAGGTTAGGCTCCTCCTCAGAGACGTGTAACGCAAAGTGTAGAGGTGTACCGGTGCATTCTATAAGAGATCCCGGAGCCTCTCCGAATGATCTGATGCAGGCCACCGAGGGGGTTTTAGTGAGGAAGAATGTCACAGCATTTCTGACTTCCCCCTGAAGGAAGGAATTTTTCGAAGTAATCCCCCGAAATCAAATAAAAAAGGGGTGTAAGTGGTCCCGCACAACGACTTAAGGGACCCGAACCAACCTCACCTGCTCGTAGTGCACCCTGCAAATCAACAAACGAGGCTCTGGCTCCCACCAACCCTGTATTGGATCAGCGTAGTTGATAATGGCCCAAATCCCCCGTACCAATTCCTATAAACGCGGAAATCTTTGAAGGAGGAGTATGTTTAGTAGTGGAGGTTAGTAGCTGATGATGATGATGTAATAAATAGCTTGAAGTACTCTCCTGTTAAGCAGCGATGATCCACGCCCCAAGTTTTGAGTCAAACCTTTTGAATATTTAATTATAACATGTTATGAGTTATTAGTTTGTGCTGTAGGTGGGTTCTACGGCTCAATATTGACAGAGGCTTGAGTAAACAACGTGTGGATGTGTACTCAGGACCGGCGCTGGCGTATCCTTTGGCGGAGGTCAACATGACGGAACGTAGCGGGAGTGGAACTATAACTTAAACGTAACATCCCCGTGAGTTCGTTGTAAACGTTAATGCTATTATTTAAGCTTTGCGTAACTTAATTTACGAACAGACAGCCGGCCGGTTTGTGTCAAATTGTGCCGTAAAATTTGTCTCTGTTTATCTCTTTCAAAAGGATGTTAAATAAAATCTGTAAAATTGGGAAGATGTATGAGAAGCGACCAGACGAGCGAGACGTTCACCTGATAATAAGTGATACGCCTGCCCATAACAATGTGGCGCTGCTTAGGTTGTTTAACACATCATGTTATTCATAGATATTATTCCATATTGCCCTCGTCACTTTGAAGTATAAGATGTTAAGTGTCGATAAACCCCAGTAATTTCACTATCTACGTCCTTTAAACCAGAACAAAATAATGTTTGCACACTACCATTTGTAGGTAGGTACCTAGACGGGCTCCGGCAACAGAGACCTACAACAAGTAAAAAGATCTACCACTAGTAACTATTCCTTCTTGGTCTCCTATTCTGACAATTCAAGGATAAGTGACAGTTTGAATAATCTAAGGAGTAATAAGAGGTGTAAGGTGTCTCGCATAACAACTCACAAGACCCAAGCCAACCTCACCTGCTCGTGGTGCACACAGCTAATCAACAAACGAGGCTCTGGCTCCCACCAATTCGCATTGGGCCAGTGTGATTGAGAATTGCCCAAATCCACCAAGTGAATTCCTTTTTAAAGGAGGCCTATGTCCAGCAGTGGACGTTTTTCCGCTAATGGTGGTGGTGGTGGCTAGTCTAATCTGTTACATGGGGTTAAGGATTGAATCTATCTATCACGTTCTATATAAAACAAAATAGTACTGTACAAATAAATCTAATTTGTAAGAATGTCTCGTGTGTCATGAAAACGTTTCCCTCCATCTTTAGAGCTGGTTACACTTCCACGATTACAAAAAGATAGCGCCGAGGCCTTGGAAGTGCCGACTAGTGATGAGCAAAGCTAGAACATTACTAAGACTTCGACAATCTTGGTATTGGTCTTGGTCTCCGATATGGTCTTAAAACCTATTAAATATTTCGTTACCAGAAGAAAAGCACATGGTCAAGTTATGATAAATATTTGAACTCATCATTTTTGATTTTTCGTTTAGTCTTGCATTGGTAATCTTCATTCGGTCATGGTCTTGATCTTGCTTTTTCGCAATACCAAGACTGAGACTGCAAGACCGAGCACCGACTTTAGTCATCACTAGTGCGGACGCAGGTCTGCGTCTGAAGTGAATTGTAAGGTTGCTAATAAAACGTTCCTGCTCCGGACTCGTGATGCGGAGAAATAGGATCTCATCTCACTTGTAAGTGCTACCTTAATTGTTATGATGAAAAGATTTATAGCTTATTTTTATTATGAAAGGGTAATCATTTATTTTTTTCAAATAATAAAAAATTAAGTAACATTAAACAAGTCTATGTTGATCTTGTTTATGAAATTTTTTGCTTGTATATTATTTCTTTGAACTCCTGCTGAAGACTAAATTCATTGTTTATCTAAATAAATAAATGCCCTTATGTATGGAAGTTAAGCATATGAGTGTATATATATATCCTTTACCTTTTTTTTAGTCCACGAAGCAATGAGATGAGCGGGTCGTTCACCCGGTGGTGAGTGATACGCTTGCCCATAACAACGTGGCGCTAGTTACGATGTTATACACAGCACCACGTTGCACTCGTCACTTTAAGATATACGATGTTAAGTCTCGATAATATAAGTAATTACACTATTTACAGCGCCTTTCAAACCGGAACACGGTAATGTTTGTCACACTGCTGTTCGTCAGCTGCAATAGGCGCTGCGGTGGTATCTGCGTAGACAAACTCTGGTAATAGAGACCTACCGTCAGTTACTTAACTTGCTTACTTTTTTTTTTACTAAGCTTATATATATGTATATATTTATATATAAATAAATAGATTTTTTTAATGATCCCTCTGCTAGGAACTTCTTCTTCTAAAAGAGAATGCCAAAGCCGTTTACCCACCACCTTAGTTGCGGGTAGTTATTGTTTACCACAAAGTATATAATAAAATAAAATGTTTCTTTTACTAGTTGTATACTCTTTGTAGATCTTTTTGTTCAAGTAACTTTAAACATTACTGTGTTCCGGTTTGAAAGGCGCTGAAGTTAGTGAATTTACTGGCATAACGTGTCTTAACTTCTTATGTCTTAAGGCGAACGAGCATAATGTGGTGCAGTGTATATCAACTTAACTAGCGCCACGTTGTTATGTGCAAGTTGTCACTCACCATCAGATGAACGTTGTGCTCGTCTTGTCACTACGTTGAATTAAAAGAAACTATCGCCACGCAATTTTCTCGCAACGTAGTGATGTGCAAATATAGTGATATTCAAGGCAAAAGTACACAGTACTTAGTAATATATATAAACTAATTCGTGTAAACATTTTAACTCGTTCTTCCAACAGGCGTAGGACTAAGATTAATAATGACAAGAAGCTTGGAGATAGACAAAGGAAGATGGACAATGGATGATGGACAATGGATAATGGAGAACGAAAATCAAAGGAAGAAAGGAGAAAGGAGAAAATCGGCTAATGATGTTGATGAGTTGTAATGTATAAATAAAACATTAGATCAATTTAAATATAGATATGTGAATTGATTAATTATTTCTCGTGAACCCTCCTTTTGTGTTCATACAAATCATTTTTTTAATTTTTCATCAGTATTCGTGTTCAGAGGGCGGCGGATAAAACGCTTCAGACATTTTCATTAGCAACGGCGTGGGCGTAGCCTTTTGTAAGGGTTACGTTTCGGCTGAAAACTTGACTACTTATTATAATTTATTTACTGAAATTCCACTTTTATGTTTCATTAAGGTTTTTTAGATAATTAGAAAAGCAGTATTTTTGTGTTAGCATCTTGAAAAGTAATATATAAGTTAAATATCACCGTGGCGCAGTGGCTAACTTTATAACACGGGGGTATTACATTCTGAGGCAATATACTTAAACTTTGCTAGCTACTAACTTCATGTTATATATCTACCGCTTTAAAACCATCACTGTATTGCTGCAGCTGTTAGCATATGAGATCTGGAATATTCTGGCACAGCAAGCTTTTCCTCCACTATATCCACGCTCTCATTTTCATATAACACCGTGTGAAATATTTCGGTTAACGGCCCACATTTGCGAGAGTTCTGTTTTCAGGTTAAAAAGCCAAACTAAAAGCAAGAAAAAGAACGATAAAAAGAATAACCATAAAAGTACTAGCTGTTCCCCGCCCGCTTTACTGGTAGTCATTCCTCCCCAACTCCCTTTGGGAGAGGAATTTTGTAAAAGTCCTTTTTAGCTGCTCTCCAAAGGGCTGAAGCAATATCTCTATCATCATCAGGGGTGTCAGGAGTCCCGCACTACAACTCACGAGAACCTCACCTGATCGTGGTGCACCTTGAACAAATAACGCTTTGGCTCCCGCCAACCCGCATTCGGCCAGCGTGGTAGGAAATTGTTCAAATCCCCCCCATGAACCCATACATACGATAGCCCCAAGTGTCTAGCGGCACTGGAGGCCATGCTGACTGTATAAGATGTTTGGGGTGGCCTATGTCCAGCAGTAGGCATCTTTCGGCTGATGGTTAATACCTCTATCAAATTTGGGGTGTTTACCTCTAACAGTTCCGGAGATCTCGTGAGTGGATGACTATAGATATCGTCTATATTTATAGAAGATCAAATAGACTATTTTTTTTTTGCTTGGAATCATTTATCAACCGTTAATAAAGAAGTGGCTACATGTGAAAAATAATAATAGAACTTTTAAAGAGAATTTATCTAATGAATGCATAACTTTCAACTTAACTTTTATATATGAAACACCTATAATTTGCCTATAGGAACAAAAGCCTCTACAAATATTTGTTTAGAGATTGTTCGAACTCCATCAGCGTGTTAATCCCGACTCGAGTTGGTGAGCAGCTGCTGGGATTTTCGGTGGAAATGCAGTGTAACTATTCTGTTACTCTACAATGGAAGACCATCGGTATCTCTAAATAGACTTAACGCAGATCTCTGTACTAAAGTAATGATGGTCAAGGTTCAATGTTTTGAAGAGACGATAATGATAAAAGGGGTAAAAGAATCCTATCTATATATATATATATATATATATTATACACGTAGACATATATTACTTACAATCCTGTAAATGACTCCCTTGTCTCATTACGCAATTAACTAAAAACAATTATTGACTATTCACACTAACTTTGGTATTGTTTTATGAAAACTTTTACAACAGTACAGTTAACAATGGAATTTTTCTCAGAATAGACTTTTCCTCGCAGTAGACTTATCTTCACACTAGACATTTTCTGACAGTAGACTTTTCCTCGCAGCAGACCTTTCCTCTCAGTAGACTTTTACTTACAGTATACTTTTCGTCGCAGTAAGATTTTCCTCGCAGCCGACTTTTATTCGCAACGGACGTTTCCTCACAGTAGACTTTCTCGTAGCCAACTTTTCCTCGCAGTAAACTTTTTCTCGCAGTAGACTTTTCCTCGCAGCCAACTTTTTCTCACAGTAGACTTTTAAGTCTTGTGTGCTGTTCTGTTATTCTGTCAGCAGCGACGATGCCGTGTGACTTTAAATCTTCTAACGAGTTTATTGGTGTTGTGTACACTAAAGATTTCTTGATTGCTGAAAAATAAGAGAACAGCTCACAGAGCGAGTCACTCGATCTGACTTAAGAATAAGGTTTCGTGCTTCTATCAGGAACCGTGGCCGTCAGTTTGAGCAAAAAAGTGATTTTTTATTTATACATTTTAGAAACTTTATGTACTTCCTTATACCTTGTCGGATAGGTATTGAAGTCGGGTACTTATTTATGTGCTTTATACATATTTTTTATAAATAAAATTGTATTATAAGATTAAATAAAAATGTAAGTATGACTCCTTATCTGTTACTGTGATGACTTTCAAAGTACCAAATTTAAGTTTTAGCCTCTAAGCGATGATTATTAACTTAATTTAAAGCGATGATTAAACAATAATTATTACATTAAAATTTGTGAACAAATAAGTAAGAAATAAAATCATCGAATGTTTTCCTAGAAAATGCACCAGCACGTTTCCATAAAGGATATCTTCCTTGACACTGTCGTAGAACAGTAAATGCACAGTATAACTTAAATATAGTTTAAAACTACACTTGATCCCCATTGACTAAGTGTCTGAAACAGAGACCCCCGGTTCATCTTCGGGACCACATTTTGTAGAATTCGGTCTAGGGTAAGTTTTTTTGAAACTGCTTGACTAGCAAACATCATCACATTGCAAATATACCGCTATTACATCAACTTTGTGTTCTGGCAGTCAACACATAAGAGTGTTATCATCAATCCCGCTTCACAATACGTCTTTATAGTCACGTAATATTAAGTGAACTGTAAGCTCATTAAACACAGCAGTTTGCGACAATCGCTTTTTATTTATCACTGTCCTATCACAAAGTATCGTCGGTTTGTTTTTTATATTTTAATAAAGCAGAGATATACGTGGCTGAGCTTAAAACTTAATAATAGCTGAGCTTTTAAGTAATTACATAGCGATCGCAATTTCGCAAGCTCTCAGTATTATTACCTGGCGGGGCGGCCGCGCCGGGATTAAACCCGGGACGGGTTAATGCAACTAACAATAATTGATAGCGGCTGGCGCCGGATCCCCACCGAACCAACTCAGTAATTTGTATGTTACCAGAGTAACGGGAGCAGCGTACTGATTGTCTGTTCGTTAAATATTGATATTAATTCCAAACACGCTATTTTTTCGGAATTATAGAGCGAGTTGCGGAGTTGCAGAACGACGTATGCCGAACAGCTGGAGAACAAGCTACCTTATTCCGTTCTAAAATAATAAAGGAGATGTTAGAGAATGTGAAAATTATAGAAGCATAAAATTCATATCACACAATGAAACTGTATGAAAGAGTATTGAGTAAATGTATTGAAGAACTGGTTGTCCTCACTACCAATCAGTGCGGTTTTGTTCCAGGAAGATCTACAACAGACGCTATCAATACAGTGCGAACTCTTACTCTTTAATTTATCAGAAAAAGATAAATAAACATAGATGAGCTACATATGATCTTCATAGATCTAGAGAAGGCGTTTGATAGCATACCGCGAGATCTTTCTATCATGCACGTAGGAGTCAATACGTTCCAGAATAGTACCTTATTCTACTGAAGGATATGTTTGACTGGGTTACAACTAGTATTCGAAGCCTTGCGGGCATTGGGGAAGCATTTTCAGTAAACATTGGCATGCAGCAGGGTTCGGCACTAAATCCCCTACTTTTTAACTTAGCAATGGCCTACATCATCAAGACCATACAAACACCAGCCCCATGGACGATGTTGTATGCGGATGACGTGGTGATTTTAGACAACAACGCTACTAGACTGCAAGAGCGGCTAGATATATGGAGAGAAGCCTTCGTGGATAATAGGATGCGTATAAGCCGGACGAAAACTGAAAGCCTTAGCTGCTACTTCAATGCCAACGATCAGAACTTACCAGCTACCTTTACTCTTGAGGGCAAAAATCAACTGCTAAGAGCCGATAAATTTAAATACTTAGGAACCGTTATCAATGTTGACGGAAGAAACGAAGCAGACGTCATCCATTGAATAAATGTTGGATGACAAAAACGGCGATCGCTTTCCAGAATACTGTGTGATAAACGAATGCCAGTTAGGGTTAAAGGGAAGCTCTATAAGACCGCAATAAGATCTACGATGCTCTATGGTTCAGAGTGCTGGCCTACAACCAAGACACAAAAGCAAAGAATGTGTGTGGCAGAAATGCGTATGCTTACTTGGGCAGGAGGAGTTACCCTAGAAGACAGAGTGAAGAACATACATGTCAGAGGTTCCTTTGAAGTAAAACCGGTGCAAGAGATAATGGTAGAGAGACGCCTGCACTGGTACAGCCATGTTATGCGAAGACTAATAACGCATACGGTTAAGGTAGCACTGGATCTCGAAACTAAAAAGATAGGCCCTGGGAGACCCCAACTACTTGGTTGACGATGATCAATAAAGATTTAAAGAATAACAAATTGACTGAATCTATGACACAAATAGAGATAGATTTAGAAGAATGACCAGGAAGGCCGACCTCAAGTAAATATGGGACAAGCTCTAGCAAGAAGAAGATATATATATATAAGGGTTGTAAGGGGTCCCGCACAACGACTCATGGGATACAAGCCAACCTTAGCTGCTCGCAGTGCGCCCTGCTAATCACCAAACGAGGCTCTGGCTCCCACCAACCCGCATTGTTCTACCGTCGTGGGAAATGGCCCATAACCTCACATATGAACCCCTATATACAACGAGATCTTTGAGGGGAGTCTTATGCCCAACAGTGGACGTCTATCGGCTGATGATATATATATATATATATATATATATATATCTGTGGGCAACAAAAACGTTGAAATATTTAATCTATGCTGTGAATAATCAAAACTCACATAAAACTCGCCGAAAATATAAATTTTCATATATTTTTTGATAAGGTCGGGATGAAACAACGGACCTTTAATCATATTGATGGATGAACTGGTGCGAGCTGGCGTCGGCTGAAAAATTAATTTGCTTTCGTCGACGTCGCTTTACTATTAATGAGAAATAGTAATATTAATTTGTTCATAATTATATTTCAGTCTATTTGTTAATGGAGACCACTGCCAGGCTCCTGAATGCAATGTAGGTAAACTCTTGTGTTTATATATATATATACTTAATAGGAGATGAAATGTAATGTGGCTTTTTGTCCTCCGAAAATTTCAAATAATTGTATGTACTGTTTTATTAACTTTATTTTACATTATTGCAACAAGGTAAATTATCACTTCTGCCTATACTATTATCAGCATAAAATCCTCATTAGTACAGCTGATTGTTTATCTAGTAACACATTCGTCGCTGTTTTTTGTGAAGAAGATTTGTAATAAAGTTATTTCAAATCTGCCTAAATTGCTTTCACCATCATATCGTAAATCTGATGCCAAAACAACATCGCTGTGTTCCGACTCCCACTCGAGAACTGGTATATGGCTCACATCTCCCATAATCGGCGTCTCATAGACTCTTAAAATCATATGTAATTGCATTCCAGTTCGAAGAAAATCGTAGGAACTCTTCATATTTTGAAGAACGTTAAGAAGATATTAATGTTTCTTAAGATCAGTACACTGTGCAAGTATAATGCTATATTAACGATATACAATAAATTTATTATAACATACAGTATCGGGCAAATACAATTCATCATCCAGTATTACTCTGTAGCTAAAACTATTGAGATTATGAATCTCCGTAAGACATTTGTGAATAAAACGTTTTTAAATTATTTACACCGATATGAGCATCTCGTCGTGACTGAGTTATAAAGGTCAACGTTAGTATAAAATACAATGGCGATGTAAATTGAAGTGTTTACACGACACTACAGCCGTTAAATTTTGGCATGGGTACTCTCTTCACGTCCCCACGCCGGCCTGCGAGGAACAAAGGGGACGTAATACTTCAGCCGAGGAGCGTTTTGTTCCTGCAAGTAGTTCAGATATAGCCCGTTTAAACTCTCTAAAAGGAAATAAAAGCTCTTTATAGGCGAGATAACACATTTTATTTTGTGTGTTAGAAAATTTGATTGTATTTAACTGTTTTTTTAAGTCCTACGTAAGATAGGTTGTTGTATAAGTTTTTATTTAAACATTATTTGATTTGTAATTTTTGTATTATCAGAACGCAAACGACATACTTTTAAACGCTCGTATTGTTACACGCAAGTTTCTAAATAGATTCCCAGTGCCGTGTACGGTAAGTTTTGGAGTTAGAGTTATTTTTAAATCAAGAATCTATCTATTTCGACATATAACAGTAACTATAAAAATTAAACTGTCTCTGTAGAGTGTATATAAGGTACTAGCTGTCCCCCGTCCGCTTTGCTAGCAGTAATATAGAATTACACTTGAAATTTGTCTCAAATAATCCTTGAGAGCAACAGCAACCCCAAATCACTTTCTATACCAACCGTTACTATAGCAACCGTATAAATAATACCGAATGAAAATGTTTAAAAAAGTTTATTAGAAATAAAATGATGAAGGATAAATGGCCATTTATAAATTACTCTGCGTCGAATGGTCATGTTCTTATTTCGACATGTTCACTAGTTTTCACGTGATTGGCAAACAAAGAAAAAATATTTTCATTATACATTTATAGATCAATGTATATATATATATATATATATATATGCATAACAGATTTCCACTTATATTGAGACTCATCACGAAATCTCTGGAGCCATAAGGTCTGGAGACTTGAAATTTGGTAAAGATATTGCTTCTTTAGTTTAGAGGTGAGATAAGAACGGATTTTACTAAAATTTATTCCCCAAAGGGGGGGTGAGGGGTGTTAGAGTCAGCAAATCGGGAACAGCTAGTATATTATATTATAAGCAAAAAGTACTTCTTATTGAAGATTAAAAATCAATGAAATACTTTGTTTAATATCTTTAAAATCCGAAACTATTGGACTGATCATCATAAATAAGATGATGCTGTAATATATAAAGTAAAAACTTATTGTTTAATTGATATAGTGATTATTGTACTATGCTGAATATCATATTTGAGGAATCGTACTTAGACAGAATAAATATACCGGAGCGGCGTCGGGCTTCGTCTCGTGTAATATAAGACCGTTCGTCTGAATAAATAGAAATTAATGTTCGGAAAGAAAAAAAAAGATCATTTATCGGCTTTAAATCAAATTACGAGGAGCTTAAAGAAAAACGTCCGAGAGTTTCGAAGTACTTCCAGCTCGTGGAAAATTACTGTTTTCATTTCATTGGACCCTCATCTCGGCGGACCGCAATTATCTCTTTTCTCTCAAGGTCCTGTGCCCGCAATTATTTCCCTTTTTTTGTCATTAGAATTAATTTTATTTGCATCCCTTTATTAATGTGTAGTAATGAATCAAGTGATGAGCTGCTAATTAATATACATAGATAGATAAATAGTGTATTGTAGCCAAAATAGAATGTACCACCTAAGTAGTGACTCATCTCGATATCTCCGCAACCATAAGGCCAGGGGATTTGTAATTTCGTTGGAATATTCCTCTGCCGAGTATAGGTTAGCTAAGAATAAATTTTACAAAATTTCTTCCCAAAAAGGAGTTGTGTGGGCGTTACGGCCAGCACAGCGGGCGGAGAAAAGCTGGTAATAATATATAGAAGTATACTGGTGATAGGTCTCTTGCAAGTGACCGTCCACCGTTCGTATTCTGCCACCAAAAACAACATTGTGCTCATTTACAGTGTTGAAGTTTAAAGACTTCAATTCAAGTCGTGGTTATCAAAATGACCCAAATATATATATATATATATATAAGTGGCCCAATTCCCCCCTATAAGAAACGTTACAAACGACGGCAGCCGGTGTTTGGCAGATCGCGGTAAACCGCTGGATGCGGGCAGCGCAAGGCCGATCGATGTGGGGATTTCTGGAAGGCCTAAGTCCAGCAGTGGACTTGTATCGGCCGATGATGATGATGATGATGATGTGTCATTATCACCTGAAGTACAATAAATTATATTAGATATTTTATTTCGCTTTCATATATTAATTAGAGGCCTTAGTTCAGGGGTGTACAGGGGCTAAATTCTTGATGCTAATTTTCATATATTGTAGCGAACATTCAAGGACGAACGTATTTACGGTTATTTATTTACGGTTGAAATTTGACTAGTGAATTATTACTGGTAATACTGGTAATAGTTATCGACCATAAACTAACATGAACTAAATCTGGATTACCGAAACCCGTCGACGATACAAACATTTGATCTATCGGAAGATTGAATTGTTAATGCCGCAATCACCATATTGATGTGACGTTTTCCTTGTCTGCGAGTAGGGTCGGCGAATCGGTAAACTCATGAATATTCTGCTAATTCATACTATTCACTGAACGGACTATTGAGACGTGTGTATCTTGGTGCAAATTAAAATAATATAAACAATGGTTGCGCTATTGAAACTTACGACCTCTCCCTTTATCAATAGAGATGCTTGTAAGAGTACGTTATGTAGGTCTCTATTGCCGGAGCGGTCTAGGTAGGTACCGCAGCTCCTATTGCAGGCGACAAACAGAAGTGTGCAGACATTACTGTGTTCCAGATTTAGGGTGGTTGTAGCTAGTGTAATTACTGGGGTAACGAGACTTAGCATCTTATGTATCAAAGCGACGGGCGCAATGTGGTGCAGTATACATCATTTTAACTAGCGCAAGGTTATGGGCGTTGGTGTATCACTTGCTATCAGGTGAACATTCCTCATGTCTCGTGGCTTCCTTGAATGAAAAAAGCGGTATTCTGAAAAAATTGCTTTTTTTGTTTAACAGTTTTTTCACACAGAACTGACTATATGTGATATACTTTGCATTTAATAAAGAAAAGTTCCTGGACATCCACTGCTGGACATAGGTATCTATAAATATACTCCATAAAACACTGGCTTATTTTGTCCAGGTCCAGTGGCTCCTTGCAATCGTTTTGATGTCTGTCCACTAGTGGGGGGCAGTCTCTGCTACACTTCCGATAGGGTAACCATTCCAGTGCTTTTAAACTCCAACGTACACAAAAGCTATGAGCTATGTGTTAGGTAATTATATCATTACTAAGTTATGTAAAATGTTACAATAAATAATTTAATGTATAACTTTTTGGTAGATTATAACATTAAAAAAAAAAGGTTAGCTTTAATCATAAATCATATCAAACTTTAGTCGCGATAAGTCATTTATATCAATACGATCTACAGAAATGTCAATTTCGGGATAAGGGATTTGGGACTTACGAGGTAAGTGACGGATGGATTGATTCTGATGTGATTGTATGAATTACTTTAGAAGTTTGAGGTTTTTTTTTAATTTAACGAAGCGACGGGACGAGTGGGACTATCCACTGATGTTAGTGATGCGCCTGTACACAACTACGTGACGCTGACGCTAGTTAGTATGTTATACACAGCACCGCATTATGCTCGTCGATTGGAGATGACATGTTGAGTCTCGTTACCCCAGTAATTACAGCTATTACTCCCTTCAAACCGTAACACTCCTATGATTGTATAATACCGTTTGTCGGCTGCAACAGGCGCTGCGGTGGTACGTAGGAAGGACACTCTGTAGCAACAGAGAACTACCACCAGTAATACATTAATATATATATTAGAAAAAAAAAAGATTTATGAAGACTATTTATATGTTAAAACAAAATAGAACCTTTACTTGAAAGTAAGATATAGTTTCCTTTATAGTATATAAGCGTATTTATGATGTATCTATGTGTTATATAATTGTTCATCGTTATGTTGGCTTTGCGAAGCGGTAAAGTAGTGGTGGTCACTCGACTAACAGTGGTATGCAAACATTACTGTATTCCAGTTTGAAAGGCGTTGTAGCTAGTAAAATTACTGGGGTAACGAGACTCAACTTCTTATGTCGCAAGGCGACGAGTGCAATATGTGTCATCTCAACTAGCACCATGTTGGTATGGGCGGGCGTATCTCTTACCATCAGGTGAATGCCCCGCTAGTCTCGTCGCTTCGTAGTATAAAAAAAAAAGTTACGTTAAAACTTTGTGTTCCTGTTTTAAGGGTGTTGTAACTTTAATGTTATTAAGGTTATGAATCGGAATACCTTGTGACTCAAAGCGACGAGCACAATGTGATGTAGTGTTAATCATTTTAGCTAGTATCACATTGATTGCAGGAAATACAACATTTACCACCAGATAAACCAGACGTCGCTTTATCTAATAAAATAATAGCAACTTTTGAGAACTTCATATATAAGTTATTATATTTTGAAAATGCAGAATTTTCTTATAAATGTAACCTTAGCATTTCAAATGTTCCGTTCCGTAGGAAACTTTTAAGAAATTGATGGAAAACCGCATCCAAGTAAAGGAGACGTTCGTCTGGAAGCTGGCCAACAGCATCCAGTTTACGCGCTGAGTAATAGATGTATATAACCAATGTATATCTCACTGCAATCTAAATATTCAGAGTGATGTGAAAGATGTTGCAACAAAGGCTCTGAAGGATTATCTCTTAAATCGATTGTGACTGATTGAAACTAAATCCTAGCTTTGGAGACTTAACTGAGAGATTACAGCAAGTAAATTCCTCTGCTACATTGTCATTTACCACCAGGTGAAGAAAAAAGAAACAATCAAGAGTTAGATAAAAATGTTAGAATACGAAGATTAGCAAGCTGTGAGATTCGTCGAAGATTCGAAGGATACAGATGATCTTGGACTACGGTACCTTGTGTGGGATTTGTTGCTTAATGAGGATCTTACAGTACAGGACTCATTACTTTACACATTGATCATTCGTAGAAAGAGTCTGAACATCTTTACCACCGCGCTGCTCGCTGTGATAAGGATTTCATTATACGCCTGACCCGCAATGGTAAAGCTCATGTAGTCAATTACAGATATAGCATAGGGTACAGTTTAAAGATGTGAGAACATCTGTATAACTAAATAATAACAAAAAAAGTTTCCATAAAATGCTAGCTGATGTTGAAAGTTTGATTATCAAAATCTGGTGTTGTGTATTGGAAAACAATCTCTGAAGTCAATATCTCCCGACGCTGTTAATATATGCAGTTTCTCAATAAACTGATCAGCTTTATGGACTGTGTACAAGAGCATGTAAAAGTGAAGGTTTCTGTTCAGGTGTAATGTGGAAAGAGTTTACCAACAAAGTCTACATCGTTGTTTATCATCAAGAAAAATTTTATGTCAAGCGTTAGTTTACCCAGTTAAGACAATATATTGTATATGTACAGCCACATGATTGAGGGTAGAAGTAGTGGTGGCGCTCTCTCGCAAGGTGGACTTGGTGAAAGACCTGAGAAAATCGCCGGATACGAGCAGCGCAAGAACATTTGTTGTGAGATTTCTGGTGGAGGTTTATGTTTAGCAGAAGATTTTTTTGTCGGCTGATGATGATGATCTCATATTGGAATGTATTCAAATCAGAAATATAGGGTTTTTTTGTTAGTTTATAACAAACACTGGTGGTAGGTCTGTATTGCCGGAGACTGCAAAGATTAGTATTCCGGCTTGAAAGATGCTGTAGCTAATGAAATTACAGGGATAATGCGACTTAACACCTTGTGCTTCAAGGTGAGCGCTGAATGGTAATGTATATATTATACTAACAAACGCCACGTTGTTATGGGTAACCGTACCACCTCCCACCAGATGAAAGTCTCGCTCTTCTTGCCTCTTCATGACATAAAAAGAATAATATTTAATTATTATCGTATACAATATTCAACTAACTACAACGAACATAAATGTGTGATCTTTGGTGGAGGCCTATGTCCAGCTGTGGACATCTGTCGGCTGATAATGATAAATATAAGTATATCTACTTACCTAGGCACAAACACGCAAAGTGTGCGAGACTGCGATAGTGCCATCTATAATTCAGCGCATAAGTCCTGGCAAGTCCTCGCGGCAGCCCTAGTCCTGCCCCTTCCAACGGGACAGTATAAATAATATTCCTCATATGAAAAAGCCTTCGCAAACAGTTCGCTTCATCTAATATCTTAATTCAATAGCAAACATTGAATTTGTTGAGTAAATGTTGTTATGAAGAATATACTTAATGTTGTCGTACAACAAACCCTATGTGCTTCCTGTGCAGAAACAACAGGTCCTGAACCTATTGAAGCTGAGGTATTGGAATCGTTATGAAAATATTTTTTTAACATTAAATACATGTCTATAGAGCCTTCTTTGTAAGTAGAAACGAATTTTCATCTTCTGCAACTTAGCAGTTGTGTACAAGCACTTCCGCTTTGAAGAGTGGAATGCTGATTGAAATTAGAGAAGATCCATCTTAAATATCAAAGCAATGAAGACAAATTGGTGCTGTGTAAATAACCTGTTTTTTTGTTCAACAAAACGAAGAGATGATGAAGTGGTTTACTTCATGGTAATACACGGCATAACGCCGTGGCGTTAGTTAGGATGACCTACACTGCACCATTGCAGTGGTAAGTCTCTATTGTCGCAGACAGTCTATGTACCACTGCTGCTTTATTCCCGTTACCAAACAGTATTGTGTAAGCACAACTGTGTTCGGTATTGTCTTACATTACACATACAGTTCAGATAATGATAACCGGAAGAGCAACTGCGATCAGAGCTGGTACTCAGCCTCACCTTATCTTCTCCAGGAGTTATGCAGAAGACTTGTAACGGTGGCCTACTAATTCACAACTACTAATAGTATATTTATACTAATTAGCGAAGACTAGAATATCCTCCGCTGCCGGAAACCGTCTAGGTAGGCACCACCGCAGCGCCTACTGCAGCCGACACACAGTACTGTGCAAACGTTACTGTGTTCCGGATTGAAGGGTCTTGTAGCTAGTGTAATTACTTGGGTAAAGAGACTCAACAAATTTGTCAGGAGACGCGCGTAATCTGAGGCAGTATATATAACCCTATCACCACGTTGTCATGAGTTAATGTATCACTTATCATCAGGTGAACGAAACTCCAGTACGCCCTGCATTCCCATGATGTATTTCTATTAATTAATAAATAATTACTGTGCTACTGTTTATATTAGATTCAGTAATTATATTATATGTAATAACAACATAGTTATTAATTAGTGCGACTTGGTAGTTAGAGTGAATGTGATATAATTAGTGAGCAATCCAAATTAATGCAGGTATATACTATACATTACATGTACACACACGCAAATATATATATACAACACGGATGATATATATATTATATATAAATTTATATATATATATATATAGTCCGATTGAATTCAGCCCAGTAGGTATAGACTTAGAACAACTTCTAGTATATATTCTAGTTATAATTATAGTACAAGTATATTACTTCCTGTACCGCATCAGCTTAGATCCGCCCCCCGTATTCACCATCACAAATACGGAAAGATGCGACCTTCAGCGCGACGACTGGCGAGGATATGATGTCATGGATATGTAATAAATTGGCATTACGAAGTTACACTTACCGGTGGTATGTCTCTGTTACCGGATACCGTCTATGTAAGTACCACCAACACCCGGTAAACAGCATTGGGCAAACATTACTGTGTTCCGGTTTGAAGGGGGCTGTAGTTAAAGAAATGACTGAGGTAACGATGCGATGAATATCATGCTAACCAGCGCTTCATTGTTGCGCGCGTGTCATCTACCATCAGATGAACATATCGCTGAGTTTGTCGCCTCTAATGAAAAAAAAAATGTCTTATGTTATCTAAATTAAATTAAAAATAAACTGTAGAAGACTATATGACAAGTAGTTTACAGATTAATAGTTTATATGTTATTATATAACCATGGGGTATCGGTTATAGTAACCTTTTATTATGGGATCAAAGTATTCCCTTTTTTATATAAAAAAGCGCTTGACTAGAATCCTTTCTGAAAGTAAACGATGTAGCTTATGTGGGACTGAGGGTGTGAAAATAAAAGGGATTCTAAAAACACCGGTATTTATTTTATAACAGAAAAAGCCATAAGCACATTCACCATCGCTACACGCACTACCCTCTAACTTCCTATTCTTGGTTCGCAGCATCCATTGTTTATGCATCCTACATTTATGGTAGTCTAGAAGTGACTCTATTCACTTAATTTTTCCCACATGATACCTGGACGGAAACAGGGACGTCAACAGACTATTCCAATTCTTCGTTCCTAAAGAAATTAATCATCAAAATCGAACCCTCCTTAAAAGTTTATGTAATAGTATATGGAATAAGACTTGAAATTTAATTGGAATATTCCTTAACAGTAAATGCAACCGCTAATGATTTTATATAGCAATGGTTACTATAGCAACCGCGCATACATAACACCAAATGAAAATGTTTATAAAAGTTAATTAGGAATAAAATGGTGAAGGATCTATGAAATACAAAAAGTAAGTAACCTAACCTATCATCATTATCAGCTGATAGACGTCCACTGCTGGACATAGGACTTCTTCAAAGATTTCCACATCGATCGGTCCTGCGCTGCAGTCAGCAAGACCTCCGACACCGCCGGGCATCATGAGCCGTGTTTTGTAGGGATCTATATGAGGGGATTGGAGTCATTTCCCACCACGATGGCCCAATGCCGGTTGGTGTGAGCCAGAGCCTCGTTTGTTGATTAGCCAGGGTGCACCACTAGCAGGTGAGATTGGCTTGGGTCCAATGAGTTATTGTGCGGGATCCCTTACACCCCAGTGTCGATACGTTCACTTGTTTTCACGTGATTGGCAAAGAAACAAACACATTTTATTTATATATATATATGTATATATATATACACATAGATATAACAGCGATGGAATTTGTTACCAGAAGTTACCAGATCCGTGAACCTCGAATATGATGAAGCTGCTGTGGTTATCAGAGAAGCTAGCGGCGTGAACTTTTTTTTTTTTAAAAAAAACCAGCGAAGGAAACTTCCTTCTAGTCTTTACATAAAACTATTCGACAAGATCTATATTATGGTGTAGTGGTTGAATATTGCCGCAAATTTAGGCGTAGCCGCCTGTCTACGCGACAAATAGCCACCTCGCTACAATTTACTGGCGCTCTCGTAGCACCTCTACCGAACTTGTTAGTGCTACAAAATGCTACGCCAATGCTCCATAAATCACTACAATGTATCTACTCGAATTTAGTTTTTACGGTACAGCTTTGTCTTTCCTACATATGTGTATATGTTTGAGTTTGAGAGCTTTTGGTAGTGCTAATATTAAGCTAGGATAGCTCGTGGTCATCTTCTTCTGCTTCTTCCTCCTTGGGCGTAGTCGCTTTTTGTTTTGAAGAAGCGCGGGTTTGATCTTCACTTAGTTTGAGCTTTCAACCATCCGGTGGTCCAGTGGAAATTGACAAGTTCTAAGAACAACAGCTGTCGTTGACATGTGACTTCCGCCAATGTGTTCCCCTGTGTATAGCCAGCGTAGTGGATAAGATATGTTGGTTCTATTTTTAAAAAAGAAGCCCCAAAGTTTCAGTAGTTGAAACAAGACGACCTCAGCTGGTGTTAACTGGTGACGTGGTCTCTGGTGGTAAAGCGCACTAACTCAGTAATAGCCTATTCAGTCATATACAAAAATAAGACCTAGATTTGGACAATCACGGTGTTGGTCTTATTTGTTCAGTTTTGATCTTGCATAATCAGTCTAGCAGACTTAGTCTTGGTATAAACCTGTCTGCTAGCAGACTGGGTTTATCACATACTGTATATTGATATATACTTTTGTTTATATTATAATGGTAGTATAAATTAAAAAAAAATGCGTCTAGGTTAGTTAGTAGCGTTTTCAAAAGTGAACTTCTAATAATATTGTCGAACAAAGCGTAATTAAGGTTAAGTCCTGGTCGGGCGGAGTCCGGCGGCGCGGGCGGCGCGGGCGGCGCGTTATACAGAGCGGTGTACGGAACCCGCTTGAGACTAATTGCAGGACTCGCTCGTAAGCCTCTCTAATTAGTCAACGCTGGTCATCACAATTAATAACGTGGAAAGTTCTCCAGCTTGCTGAAAAAATAGGCTACGGCAGTGATTTTGTTTAATGCATAATGATAATAGTGGCAAACCTCCGAGAAGAATGATGACCATGCTGTATACAGCAATAGTGTTACAACTATTTGTATAAGTTTTTTTATATTCGACGAGGCGATGTGGACGTGACGTTCACCTGATGGTAAGTGACAGGTTTGCTCATAAGAACGTGGCACTAGTCACGATGAAATATACTGCACCGCACAGCGCTTATCGTCTGAGACAGGATGTTAAGTTTCTTTACCCCAATAATTTCACTCGCGGCAGCGCCCTTCAAACTGGAACACAGCAATGTTTGCATACTATTATTTGGCGGCAGAATTGGAGCTGTGGTGATATCTACCTACACGGTCTCCATTAACAGAGACCTACTATCAGTAAGAATTAGTCTGCATGTATCTTTCCTTCTGATTCCATCTCTTTCTCCACAGATCGTTTAAATAATTTATTTTAAAACATTACATTGTCCGTTGACAACAGAAGATCTTCTCTTCATGAATTCCTTCACAATTATTCCCTCACTCTTAAAACTGTGGCAATAAAGACAACTCAAAGCAACAAAGAAACAAGAATGGAGCGATAAAAACTCATAGTCTTTGTAAAGGCCTTTATGACGAACATTACGGAGGCTTTGCGAGATTTTAAGGCATCTGCACACAGAATGCGATTATATTGTACACGTAGAATAACCTCAAGGGTCTAAAGCCTCATGGTACAGGGTATTGCTTGTTAAATGTAGGTCGCGGGTTCAGTGCTTTGGGTCCTTGTAAATAAACGAGTCATACAGGTACATCTTTTTTTTGGTCGTGGGCAAATCTTTAAAATACATCCCTACTGCTGGAGGAGACAGGGTCGTGTGGGAGTTATACCTACTAAATCATTCGCGGTGATCATCATTAATGCTTTGTAAGAGACCCGGAATCTCCTGCGGAACACATCGGTATCTCTCTGCACTGCGGCGTAACACGTCCTGGGGAGTGCCGCGCTTCTACAGAGCACCTTCTCTTTGCTACGAGAAGCACGAGACTACTTTGTACTTGTCACCCACTAAGTGTTCGTTTTGTGGGCAACGAAGATCCCCACCACAAACTCGAAAAGCTCTTTAGTCTCCTTCTATATCAGGCACGGTGCCTTGGTCCTATTCTTCACAGCCCGAGACGACGCGGCAGAGTTGGAAGTTCCAATTAAATTATATTAGTAATGTAATTTTTTAAAAAAAAAATTGTACCGTATACGTTCAAAATCTGAATGTAAATTTGTTCGCAATCTGTTTGCTCGGAGTGACGCCTGAAATCGAATTACCGGTAACACGTCCCGCCGCTCGCTCCGCTGATGAAATCAATTTGCTTATCATCGATATTTCTCATTTCATTACCTCCGCATCATCCAATATCTTCTCCCTTACATAAATCTGCGATTGCGCAGTGGATTTTGCCTCGGAATATTGGCGCGGGCAGTTAGCTACATTTGTAGCTATGTTTGAATTCAGGGCTGATACCCTTCGGAGTGTATTTTAACAAGTAGTTACGAGATCATGTTAGCATTGATCCAGTGATGAGATAATAGGCTTACAATAACAAGGCACTTGAATATATTTTGTCTTTGAAATCATACGTAGCTAAGCAACCATCTAAATATTCCCACAGCTGGGAAACAAAACCTTTTGTTGTATGGACGGTCGAGGGTATTTTTAAATTACATTGGCCAAGTAAGATTTAATATTCTTTGAATATATTTCTAATATCACCTTTGATGGGTAACAACTTTGAGGTAAAAAATTTTATGTTCTAAACTGAGATTCTATTAGCACCTTCATACTGCTTCATAGTAATGCCTGCACACTACTATTTGGCAGTAGGAGCAATGTTTTAGATATCGACTATAAGAGAGATATACTAGCTGTTACAAATATGATATATATCGTGTAAACCAGGAAGGTCAACATTATAAAATATGTTTGCCTTATCAATTCTACACATAACCGTTTTGTTCCTTTTATATGTATTATATGATGATCTACACTTTTTATAGAGTGAAACCTTGGTTCTATTATAAGAAAAAAAATTAATCCTCAGAGTAGGAGTACAGGAAAGATCGACTGTGCCATATAATAATTTCTGTCAAAGTTTTTATTTCTCATCAGACTTTCCAAACAATTTTGTGAGCTACTTACTGTTTCATTAAAGCTTTTCATTGAAATGTTTCATGTTTTTTTTTTTAAAAAAAAACTTGATCTTGTAAGTCTATAAATCTGTAGAAGAAGCAATTTATAAGTGAATTCAATATAAATCATTCGAAACTTAATAAACAGATCTCATTCAAAGGAAATATTCTCTTAAAGCGAAATCTAAATCCTCTCAGACATTTACGGAGCTTAGTTCATCGTTTTTTATATTAAAGTCCCGTTAAATGGAAGAGTTGGTACACCGACAGCATCCTGCTGCTTTGATGTTGCCGTACATTGATATAATGAGATTTTTATTGGAAAAAGGATAGGAAATAAACGGATATAAAATAATGGCCGGTGGAAAATGTTGTTTCGATGTTATGATGCTCTCCTGCCGCTATTGCGGAAATTGTTTCCGCATCCTGTTTTGTTCTTTCTGTTGCTCACATCTTATTATAACAAAGTGTTGGGAAGAACACAATATTTATCGTTTCATTATTGGCTTATCATCATTTCGACTCATGATGTCCACTGATAGATACCGCAAGAAATGGTTTGATGACGTAAAGGAATGGACCGGGTTTGAATACCACTCAGTTAAAAAGAATAGGTGAGGATCGCATTGGTTTTCTCAATCTGATCTGATCGCTGAACTTCAGTTAGAAGAGGGCACCTAATGATGATGATGATCTTCATGATGATTCTTATTAACTGGAATAATATAGCGTACTGTCTTCAGAACAGAAATTCCCAGCTTTTTTTTATAGGTTCACTTACAAAATCCAGCTACTTCAGTTCGACCTGATGCAGCTACATTTATACCATATTTCCAAATGTCGACAAAACATGTGAATATTATAGTCAACGTGGACTCCATTCGAGTGTTCTGTGGATCACTTGGAGTCTGACTGTGATTCTATGTGGTAAAAGTTGAAGATTTTCCGAGCTGTCTCTTCATCAGCGGTTATGACATATTTCCACGAAGATCCCGTTTTATTATATTTTGTGAGAGAAACACAAACTTGTGTAACAGCAATGCTTTAACTTACATCACAACGTTACCTAAGTGACGCAGCGGCTAACAAGTTTGCCTTGTAATAAGAAGGATCTAGGTACAAATAGTGATTAAAAGTAGGATGTTCAGGAGTTGACACAAATTGCAAATCTTCCAAATTTTACATTCTGGCGACCACGACCCTTCGTTCCATTAAAATAATATAGATTGAGATTGTGTTATTGTGGGGTGTAAGTAGTTCCGCCCAACATGTTACGGAGCCTAAGTCTACTTCACCTGCGCGCGGTGCTCCTTGCTGAATAACAGACGAGGCTCTGACCAGCCACCAACCCGCACTGGGCCCACGTGGTGGGCTAAGGCCCGATTCCTCTCAAAGAATTCTTCGATGTGGAGATCTTTGACGGAGGCCTATGTCCAGCAGTGGATACTAATCGGCTGATGATGATGATGAACTAGAGATTAGCGAATATTGTTTAGTAACAAGTTATCGTATGCTAGTTTAAATCCATCCTGTATATACCTGATTGGATTATCGTGACAGAGACCGTCTAGAAGACCACTTCTAGGTCTACTACTAGTACCAACTAGGTCTCTGTTAATGGAAACCGTATAGGAATAGTGATAGCTCTTTGTTACTGTAGACCGTATAGATAGCTACCACCAGCTCCTATTTCTGCCGCCAAACATTAGTATGCAAACATTGCTGTGTTCCGGTTTGGAGGGAGCTGTAGCTAGTGAATTAACTGGGGTAACGAGACAACATAGTATGTCTTAAGCTATACGGGCGCAATATGGTGCAGTATATAACTTCCTAACTAGTCACCATCAGGTGAACGTCCCAGCCGTCTCGTCGCTTCATTGAATAAGAGCAAAGATTAGTAATTCGAGAATTGGTAAATTAACGCGTGAAACCCCATCGGCACGGGGTTGTTTGATCAGCAAGATTCGGAGTGATGTTAGCCGGGTGTTCAGGTGTTTACTGGGCCCCGTGTGTTTACTCAAATGATAAACACCGCTCCACAAGATGTGTGGTATCGCATCCCATCTGTACAAATATTAATAACGATCGCAAACATTAGCAGAGCCTGTTTCAATTCGTACTGTGTTATGTTAATGATTACTTTCCAAGGGTTTGTTGTTTGTCTCTGCAAATCTATTTAATTTTATCTATAACAACAAATAAAAATTAAAAAGTATAAGAAAATGAAGTAAATCAGTAATTATATAATCAATGACGTTATTCACATTTTATTTAATATATAGATCTTTACATAAAAATCTTATTGCGATTTCACTGACGGCTCAAAATGTTGATATCTCTGCAACCACAAGACCTGGAGACTTAAAATTTAGTATGAATGTTCCTTTTGATGAGTATAGGTCAGCTAAGAAGGGACTTTACAAAATACTTTCCCCCAAAAGTAGTAGCGGGGTGTGACAGCCAACAAAGCGAGCGAGGAACAGTTAGTATTACGTATGTATAGAATCTAGCTAGTGTTAAGAATATCTTCATCATCGACTAATAGTCGTCCACTCTTGGACATTCGCCTCCCCCAAAGATCTCGACATGGATCGGTCCACAGTCAGCATGGCTCTCGATATCGCCGGACAATAGGAGCTGTCGTTTGTAGGGGTTGATATGAGGGGATTTAGGCTATTTCCCACCACGCTCATACAATGCGGGTTCGGCGGAAGTCAGAGCCGCGTTTGTTGATTAGCAGGATGCATCACGAGCAGGTTGCATGTTGGCTTCGGTCCCATGAGTTGCATTACACCACCTAAGAAGACGAATAGCTATGACTGTCTATTTAACCTTAAAGCTTAACAGCATTACTGATAATGTTGACTAGTGCTCGGTCTATGATAATTTAACTTAATAGTCTAGAAATCTCATTTTAGCTTTTTTTTTTAAAATATATTGTTAAAGTAAGCGCTTTAGAGAGTTATCATATGTATGTGGTATTCTGTGAATGCTACAGGGAAGCTTGAAACGAGCTTTTGTTGTATTCGGACAAATAGTACTGGAGATTAGATTTCTTAATCACATACACACACACACACACACACAGAGCTTCAGATTAGCTTTACATCATACATCTTATATACTATATATGTAGTATGTTTGTTTAGGTTAGTACAATAATAACCAAATACTAAGAAGGGATAAGGATTAGACGTTTAAATGTTTATGTATTTGTTGCTAAGGGAAATCATTTGTTTAAGGATTACTGCTCCCTGTTATCTGGGCCAAGGAGCGTCATAACAGGAGCTCCTGATCCCCGGAGAGCAGGCGGAATATTAAACAGGATGCGGATCTGAACATTACTCTTTTGTTTACATAGCTACCGATATTAATAAGTCTACAGCATTTTCAAAGCTTTAAACTCATTTGCAAGAAAGATTTTGTAATAGATCAAAATTGTTTCGTTCTTAAGAGTGATGGGTGAAACGAAGGCTCCTCGTGGTGATAAGTGATAACAGATTTTCACAAATAGTTTTACTATTTACACGATTGGCGGCAAAAATAGTCGCCTCAGTATTATTGATATAATCAACAGCAAAGTTGAATTACATATATGAAAAAATAACTCAATGACTTTAACGTTTTCATGCAATTGACTAAGAAGAAGATAAAGGTAGAGGTAGGTTTATTTTGCGAGAGACTAGACACCACTGAAATGTCTAGATCCATCATCATACAGCATTGTGAAAGATTACTAGATTACCAGTCGGAAGACCGTGTATTTAGTGTTTTTCTGAAAGGCGTTGTAGCTAGGCGAGTTATTAGAGGTAACGAGATAGCACTTTATGTCTGAAGGAGACGAACACGATTTGATGCTGTGTATGTCATCCTAACTACCTGTACAATGTTATGGGTAGGCGTGTTGCCATCAGGTGAATATATCGCTAGTGTCGTTTCATCCACTGAGAAATTAAACTACCGGGGTACTTTAAGAATTTTATTCCTGTTGACGAAGAGCACCATTTGTTGATATGTATGTCATCCGAACTAAAGGCTCACTGTTAGGAATATATTTTAAAAAAATTTAATGTTTGTCTGTACGTATTTATAAAAGTATTCGTTGTATGCTTATTCTGTACGTTTAACTTTTAAACTTGTTTCAAAAGCGGAAGCGTTGACAGTTCCAATTTAAAATGGAGATTTTTCCACGCTGAGTAATTCCCTGTGCTGTTGAAGCGAGCGTTTTTAAATGCTTTCACTGAATGAAAAAAAAATAAAAAAAACATACACGTGCTCCTCTATTCAGTGTTGTAACTTGAAATTTCAGTAAACACGATCACTTAAAATTAAGTTGTGTTTTTATAAGCTGAACCGTCAAGTCGGCTGAGCACTTAGCTCGCTTTAACATAATGAATTTGATTAACGTTAATTTAAACCGCGTTAAAGACGCCACTAACTCAGCGGTTAGCAGCTTATTTTGTAACACGAGTATATAGCTTCAATTTTAGAGCTACATAATTAATGTAATATCATAAATAATTGTTTAA
Organism: Ornithoptera priamus; assembly: GCA_029034505.1. Taxonomy (NCBI): domain Eukaryota; kingdom Metazoa; phylum Arthropoda; class Insecta; order Lepidoptera; family Papilionidae; genus Ornithoptera; species Ornithoptera priamus. The sequence goes on along the minus strand of JARDWD010000046.1, from coordinate 3,682,619 downwards.
AAATATGTAAACAATAGAAATAAGGATAACTAAACGTTACTTTATATATATGGACACAATAATATTGTATGTATTTCTATTAATATTAGATAATTAGATAGCATAAGTATAGATAATGTAAAAAAATAGAAATAATGTTAGAAAAAAAATATAAAAATTAGTAGTGACTATGTTAGAAATAATAGGATAAGGTAAAGCTCTGAATAATAATATAAGAAAAATTTTAAATCAACAAAAAAAATAAAGGATTTTGGATATTTTTCTATACAAAAAAAAAATTCAATTATTTTAAATCTATTATCCTTATTATCGATCGAGTTTCATCACTCGAACGGATTCAGGATTATTGATTGATTCCCGTAGTAGGAGTACATACCCGTACTACGAGATCGTTTAAGGGTTAAATGGCACGAGTTTTGGTTAAATTTTATAAGGGAAGACGTACGGCGCTCGTCTGCGTAAACTCAATTATGATCTTCATAAATCTTTATTAAGAGATCGTCCGACCGACTCCTGGGGGCGGCAGATACTAAATGGGGGATTTCACATGCGGCACTGGTTAATATTAACCATTACTTGATAATGTCCGTGAGTTTAGATTGTTCGATGTTACGGAAATGAGTGCAGGAGAGTAATATATGTATTTTAATCAAATTTTTTTTTTAGCTACTTTCATTATTTTGGATGTAAACCTTTTTCTCTTCTACCTTGCATTATTTTAGTTCACTGCATAGAGAGCTGTGTTAAAAAAAATGACTAGAAACAGTTTACCGAAAGTAAGCAATCATGATTGAATGTGTGTCTACAAAGTGATTTGTTTGTACAAATCCCTTTGATGCGCCGACCCATCCCACAAACGCATCGTCCTAAATTTGATTTCCTCGCTGCAAACTCCCGACGGATGCATATACGGAAGCGTGAGTACCGGCCCGTGTGCCACATCCGTCCGTGTATCAGCGTGGACATGTTCAATATGAGCCTTGGGAATGATGGATTGCATTTCATCAAAACAGATCCCACCGCTGTTTCCATCATGCCGCAGGAGATCAATGAAATAGTTCTGGCAGGAGTAGCAGCGTTGTTTTTAAACTTTACCCACATCCTCTAGACAACTCTTACAAGTGACGAGAACGGTAATGATCACCTAAATTTACGGAGTAGAGAAATTTATCAGTAGCAGATGTCTAGAAGTTGAAATGACGTGATGGTTATCAATACTGTACTGAACTGTTCCCTGCCGACTTTGCTGGACGTGGAACATCCGCAGCTTCCTTTGGGGAAAGGATTTTGTAAAATCCGTTTTGAGCTGACCTCTCGGTAAAAGTAATCATCATCATCATCATTATCATTATTTCAACCGATGAACGTAGGTCTCTCGTAATGTGTGCCACAAAGCGCGGTCAGATAGACCGTGTAACCAAGGTGGATGGAGGTTAAATGAATATTCCTGCTGTGTCAGGTCTTAGCTCATGTGGCTCCAGATATACCGTGATGAGTCTCTAGATAGACGGAAATCTCTACGTAACTGAAACTTTGTAGACAAATGAAAGAATACTGTCCGGTACTATGACAATGCTGTAGTCTATGCATCAGATCCAATCTTTCTGGTGATAGCTCTCAGCTGCCGGCGACAATTTAGGTACGTATCGCCGCTGTACCTATTTCTGTCGTCAAACAGTAGTGTGCAAACATTATCGTGTTCCAGTTTGAAGGGCGTTGTAGCTAGTAATATTACTGAGATAAAATGACTTAACGTTTTATGTCTCTAGGTGGACACACTTCGGCGCTGTGTACATCATCCTAACTAGCGCCAAGTTTATAGGGAGCTGTATCACTTACCATCAGGTGAACGTATCGTTTACAAAGACACTTCTTTTTCAGTGTTTGTTAACACAATCGTTACTATCCAGTTTGCGCGTTAAGCGCTTGATCACTTACTCCTCTGGCGCATTGACCCAAAGTGAGTCTTGACCTCCGACGCAAGAGAGGGCCAGCGTTGTCTGTCTCGCACTGCCTTTCGCCAGTCCACTGCTTGAAGCTCGCGTAGGCCGTGCTCCATGTTAACCTTCCAGCAATACCTGGGCAGCCGACAGGTCGGCGCCCAATTGTGGTTCCGACGAACACTTTTTTGAGCCTACGATCGTCTCCCATCTTTAACAAGTGGCCTAAAAATTATTATTCTTATCTGTATAATTAATGTTTTAAACATTTAAAACAATATCCACTCCATATTTATTAATACTTTATATAATTTATATGAGAAAATGGTCAATAAGTTGTTATTAAATAGATTTTCCCGTTTTGTTTGAATTTAAAAGACCTTTTCCGTCCGCGAGGACATTAAACGTAACAACGCGGCGAGGTCGGCGCGAGAGGACAACGCCTCTGTAAAAGCTTTTATGGAGGTAATTTGAAAAGCTACAGAACTCTGCTGCAGCGAACATTAACGGATGCAGCTAATGCACCAATAAATATATTAATATGTACCTGTTCATTTAGCGAACATACTAGCGAAGAAAACATTTTAAATGTTATGTATATCTGTATTAGGTCCTTACATATGAAATCTGGCGTTGTGTACGGGAGGAATATAAAGTATTTTTTTTGTAAAATATATTTAATTAATCAAAGTATGCACCGCGTTGTTATCTATGCACTTTTGCCATCTCATAGGTAGTTCATTGATCCCTTTACTAAAGAACCATGAGGACGAGAATTAATAAACTCTGTGAAGGCGGTTTGGACTGCCGCATCGGAGTTGAATTGTTTTCCTTGTATGATGTTGTCTAAATTCCGGAAAAAATGTTAATCTGTTGGGGCAAGGTCCGGGGAATACGGTGGATGTCGCAGACATTCCAAATGTAGCTCATCTAACTTAGTGGTTGTTTGTTGTGCAGTGTGTGGTGGTGGTGGTGTTGCGTTATCGTGAAGCAGTAGTGGCCTAGAGCGATTGGCCAATCGTCGGTTGTTCAGCAGCTAGTTCTTCCTTCATGGTCTGCAGTTGCTGACAATAGATATCTGCCGTAATCGCTTGGCCAGATTTTATAAAGCTGCAGTGAACGACACCGGCGCTGGTCCATCAAACACTCCACAAGTAACTTTTTCCGAGTCAATTTTCGTTTAGACCAGGATTTGGCTGGGTTTCTAGGATTCAGCCATTGCGACGAGCGCTTTCAATTATTGTACAGCATCCACTTTTCACCACAAGTAATGAATATCTCTTCATCATTGTGTCGTTTGAGCAAACTTTCCCGATTTGCTTCAAGTGGATTAATACGGTTTTGTCACTTACCCCGAAGCCTGCAGCTATCTCTGAAGTGCTTTGTGATGGCTTCGCTTCCACAATAGCCTTTAATTCTTCATTTTCCATTGTGGCCTCCGGCCGTCACGGAGTTGGTTATGAAGGTCGAAATTTCCAGAACGGAAACGTCGAAACCAAAAACGTACCATGCTTTGTCTTTGCGACACCAGCGCTGTACACATCTTTAGTCCTGCGAGCTGTTCCTGCAGCACTGGTAGTGGTGCCGCGGTAGAACTCGTACTCGTAAATATATCGACATTTCATGTTTTCCATTGTGAGGTGATAAGCGACGCCAAAGAAAAAAATGAGGAAAAACAACTGAATGACTGATTCCAAAACTCAAATGTAGCAGTTAAATGAATTTATAAATTTGAATTTGGAATTGTTAACCGAAGAGGACATATTTCAGATCAAAGTGGTCAGTACGACAAAACGCTAATGTCATATGTAAGGACCTAATACGTGTATATTAAATTCACACGTTATTTGGCATGTTAATATCTCATATTACGTTACCCTTTCACACTAGCTGATCTGGGCTCCGTTTGCTGATCATAACGCCCTCGCAATCACTTTTGGAGTAAATTTTTGTTAAATTCGTTCTTAGTTGACCTACACTCGGTAAAAAAGGAATATTCCTACCAAATTTCAAGTCGCCAGCTCCTATAGTTCCAAACATATTGTGATAAGTCTCTACATAGGCGGAAATGTAATATATATATATATATATATATATATATATATATATATATATATACATGTATTGATTTCAATAGTATATTAGTTCGTGATTAATTTTAAATATATGCTTATGCTTATGCGTGGACAATGACAAAAAGGCATGTTCATTCCATTCACGTGGCCGAGATGAAAATGTTGAGGTGCACGTGCAGAGTAACGAGACTCGATAAGATCCGCAATGAGTACATGCGCATGCGAGACCATCTGAATACATAGGCAACAAAATACTCAGCCTCAACATACCCGGCAAATGGCGGAGCGGAAGACTGAAGTTGCGATGGCTGAGTGCGCTGACAGAGGATATGATGAGCTGCGATCTCAAGGAAAGCGATGTTGGAAATAGAGCGAAGTGGAGTGAAAGAAGTAAGAAACCAGACCCTGTCATAAGTCGGAACAAATGCTGAGAAGAATAGTTTTAATATTAAAGAAACCTGTTTAAAATATTCTTACGATTAAGTTAAGATTAAGTTATAAAGATATATAAGTACGTATCGTTTGAATAAATAAATTTGGAGATAACTTAATAAATTAAAGTTGCGCGATGAAGGCTTTGGCGGCGTGTGCAGTAAGGGATGCACCGCGCGGCTTGTTATGAATACCAATGTATAAAAACAACTCGCATTCAATTCAACGCTTTCTGTATGCAAAGTTTTCGTGTACAAGTCGCATTCAAATTTAATGTCGTATTCATTATTTTTCTGTTTACACTACAGCTCTAGTTTGGGTGATATACACAGCACTACATTGTAGTCGTCGCCTTGACTCAAAAGATGTTAAATCAATAAAGCTAAGTAGTTTCAGTAAATCAAACCGGAAGAGAGTAATGTTTGTATACTACTGTTTGTCGGCAGAAATAGGCGATATCGGTATTAACTTAGACGATCTACGGCAATGTTTTTTTTATGAAGCGACGAGACGAGCGAGACGGTCGCCTGATGGTAACACGCCTGTCTATAACAACAGCCGCTAGTTAGGATGATATATATAACACTACAATGTGTGCATTGCGTTGATGTATAAGATATTGAGTCGTCAACCCACTAATTTCACTAGCTACAGCACCCTTCAAACCGGAATACAATGATGTTTACACAAATGTTCGTTGGCTAAAATACGCGCTGCGATTGTACCTACCTAGACGAACTCTCGACAGTAGAAGTCTTCCACCGGTGTTTTTATTATAAAAAAAGTACGAAAATTATTCTTTAATATGCTTTTTATATATTAATATATATGAATTGTACATAACATATTGTATATGTAGTATGTTGAACATTTTTATCCAGCTGAAGCGTATCGCTTCGGCCTACGAAACGCGCTGCTGTAAGTAAATGTTTGCACTGAAACATCCAACCCCCGCGTGGGTTGATTTGCACTGCGCACAGGAAACTCGGGCCCAGCCTGTATGCACAGCAGTCGACAGTCACACAGAATTGCGTGTAAATCGGGGCTCGCTACTCTGGTAATTAGACGAACCGTCCAATGCAGGAAACAGTGCTGTGTTTGCGTAAATATAATTGGACTATTATATCGTATACTGCATTATTTCTCGCTGCCGTTACGTATATATAAAATTTGTATACATTTTAGCTGGTGGTAGATCTCTGTTGCTGTAGATCGTCCATTTATGACCGCAAGTTCGAATTCTGTCGCCAAGTAGTTGTGTGCAAGCATTACTGTGTTCCGGTTTAAAGAGCGTTGTAGCTAGTGATATTACTGTGGTACGGAGCCATAATATCTTGTTTCAAGATAACTCACATAATTGTAATATAAATAATCCTAACTATAGTTACAGTATAAGTCAGGTGTATCGCTTACCATCAGGTGAATATTCCACTTATCTCACCCCTTCATATTTTCAAAAAAATCTCGCGTCATTTAAACTGTAATCTTGTTATACTTTAGATTTTTAACAAGAAGCTGCATAAACCAATAACTTTAAGTATACCGAAGTATATATTTAATACATTAAAAGAATAAGTTAATTAGTTTCTGTTACTTCACTATTAAATATTAACTTAAGTACGATTTACTGCAAACTAAAGAAACAAAGATGTTACACTGTATCGTTTTATTACTTAAGTAATAACATCTTCTTTAGAAACTGTAAATTACACTTATGTACTAGATGCATCTAGAAGTGCGACTCTAAAATGCACAAACAAAAGGTACCAGTCGAACTTTGAGCTAACTTTTACTAACTTAATGATTTAATTCGCCGCGTCGCGCTTTAATTGCATTAAAGTCATTGGATTCGCTTCTCGCTTACTCAGCTAAGTTAATCTAACTTGTATTAGGCCGCAAACTAATCGCTACTTACTTGTGTGATTAAGTTTGTGCAAGTTAGGACGGGATAGTTACAATTAAATATTCTGCGTTTCAGTAATCTCTACTCAGTATATAAGTTAGGGGTGGAATGTCACCATTCGAGTGAAAGTTGTCCTTAACGCGGCAGGACAGAGGAGCTGTTATTCCACTTTTAGTGTCACGCATTATAAAGTGAAAAGTAAATTCGTGTAAACAGAAGAGACTCCTATATAAAATGCTGCGGTCCATAACTTTTGGAAGTTATGATATGTCTTCTGGAATGAAGCCAGGGTTGGCTTCTGTTCACTAAAATCCCTGCGGTGGTTTGCAATGAATTATAGAGGGTAGGTGAATAACTACTCTTTAAGGTTTGAGGAAGGGAACGGTAGTTCTTTCCATTGGAGCCAGACAGCCAGGATATCACTGTGAAGTAGCTTCTAGAGATTCTTCTAGAGAGCCTTCTAAAGATTGTTTCAGGATCCATAACTATGCTGCAGTTTAGAAAAATGGATTCAATTGTGTTCCACCACCATCTCTGCTGTTCCTTGTACTGGTAATGGAGATGTTGGATATGAATATTCAATCATATGTGATTAGTAAGATCAGAGAGACTTGTCTCATGGGTCGGAGGTCGATGCAGATGGATGAATATTCGCATGCATATATGCGGTTGTAAGTTAACCAGGTTTTTACTTTAGTCGGAATCGTCGCATTTGTCATATTTTTTTTTATTGTGGTTATGTACATCCGCCGGATACCGTACGGGAAACTACAGCAGAGTCTATTTCTACAGTCACATTATCGTCAGCCTTTGTAAGTCCTTTTACTTATGTCTTCCACCAGATAAGAAAAGCAGGGGACAGCTGACAGACTGGTGCTAATTAAGCATTGATTCTCATGGTAATGAGCTCGTGGTGAACATCTTTATTGGCGGCTTATAATTACAGGGCAATGTATCTGCGTACTCTTAGACAGATAGAGAACAACTATTGGTTTTCTTCAGATCTTAAAAAACATCGTCATCAGCCGATAGACGTCCACCGCTGAACATAGGCCTCCCCCAAAGATCTCCACATGCAGTCAGCATGGCTTCCGGTACCACTTGACACTGGCTGTCGTCTGTTCATATGGAGGGATTTAAGCTGTTTCCTACCACGTAGTCTAATGAGGGTTGGCGACAACCAGAGCCTCCTTTGTTAATTATCAAGGTGCACCACGAGCAGGTGAGGTTAGCTTGGGTCCTGTGAGTTATTGTGCGGGACTCTTACACTCCTTAAAACATACCTTAATACGGTTTTGGACAAGTCTACGAACGACGTTAGACATTAATCGGTCGAGATGGTGATGCTGATTATCACCATCTCATCTAGAAACAGTTATGTGTACTATATAAAATAAATTCGGTATTAGTATATTCAATATTCGTTCAGCTGAAATAACATTAAAAATTTATAATGATCAAATATCCATTACAGTGATATTGAAGTTCTACCCCCATTGAAAATTACAGATTATTTTATAAAGGGTTGGAATGAAATTTATTTATTTAATATGAAAACACTTTTACTAATACATTTTAGATTTCATTGAAATTCATTGAGGAGAAAGTTTAAGGAATAAACAGAATATTTATTTATATTGAGAATGAGAAGATTTAGATCTATATAAATATATAACAAAATTGTAGATCAAAACCATCAAAACATATATCTTCCCCCTGTGGTGCATTGGTTAACCGATTTTTTTCTAAGAGTTCAAGTGGCTAACGAAGGTCCCTGGTTAAATTCCGGTGCCTTTCACAGTTTTTTCGAACTGAACTAGTTGCAGTCTTCTTATCACAAATCTCCATAACAGCATCGCTGTGTACCCGCTGTCAATATTTAAACTGGGTTATACTTAGCTAACGCACATCACCAGGGTGTGAGGGTTCCCGCACAACTCACGGGACCCATGCCAATCTTACCTACTCGTGGTGCATCCTGCTAATCAACAAACGAGGCTCTGGCGACCACCAACCCGCATTGGGTTAGCGTGGTGGGAAATGGCCTGAAACCTCCATAAGAATCCCTACCTGATCGATCTGGGAATGTTTGAGTGAGGCCTATGTCCAGCAGTGGTCGTCTATTGGCTGATGATGCTGGTGATGATAAACGAACTTCACCGTCCACGGTCTCATTGCCGTTTAACACCAGTTAAAATTAAAAGGTTCATAGTAGTTAAAATAAAATTGTGGTAGTATAATGGAGCATTTATCAGGATATCTCAGGATCCGCCATGCACCGAGGACGACCACCAAGAGATTTTTGTTAGGAAGAAATCCTACGTAAATATCTTCATCCTCATATAGTAGAGTATAGTTATGTTTACTATTTTATAAAAGGGCATAAGATCAAGGGTATAATTCTCAATGAGAGGGATCGAGTGAAGGCAGTGGTGGTGAGACGGGTGCTTAATTTACATTAATGTGATTACCACAACCACTTTGAGAACAGGAAAACAACCAAGCAGTAGAACTTATTAAATATATCCAGCTTCACATAATCAAGAAAAGTATATTAGTGTTTTGTGTTCATTTCAAGTCGACTATTTTAAACGGACTAGTACAACCCCGTTCCTTAGTTCCCGTATAAATATATCTGCGCTTCAAATTGTGTTATCTCGTGTGAGATTTAATGCAATCAGGGGCGAAATATTCTCGCATCCACCACTCCACACATTCCGACCCGGGAACTATGCTCAGTGGAAATCTCGAGCTGGTGTAGATCGCTAAATTAAATTGCTGTGAGGGGTGACCAATTTTTCAAAGCTTATTAATGGTAGGTCTAAATAGCTACCACTGTTTCTGCAGCCAAACAGTATTGTGTTACGGTTTAATAATAATAATAATAACAAAACCCCCTAAATAACCGCACGTCCAGGTTTACCGTCTGATCACGTAGGGGTGGGGGGGCACATGAATGAGAAATTACTGACGTGGCTAACGTGGCTTTGGATACCCATTAAACATGGAGACTCCTACAAAGAGTAAACCTAAAGCGTCGCTACCCGGGGGTGATTGCGTCCGTCAGGGCTGGTAAACTAAGAGTTCCAGTGAGATGGGGTAAAGATGTTAATATATTTATCATGCGAACTTACTTCCGCATTAGTAAATTAGACACAGACATGACCACTTGCAGAAAGCAGTTGCATGAACTTCTTACACAGCAATATCCGGATATATCAGTTGCAGAATACTACAAAAAGCTGTAACTTTTTATACAAGTATTTAACTGTGTGGAATCATAAGAAAGTTAATGCAGGTAGAAGATCAGTAAACACACATTTGCACACTGCATATACTTGGCGTGGGCCCGTAAACGCAGTTATTACCCGCCTGAAAGCTGAAGGAAAAAAAACCTTTCACTAAAATAATAATAAGCCGTTTACTTTCCAAAAAAAATCTATTTATATAAGATTAAAGCGCAATAGATAATAAATGCATAAAGAGCGTTAGAACTGCTTTAATTACTGGGGTAATAAGACTTAATACCTTATGTATAAGGGCGACTAATACAATGTGATGCTGCGTATATCTGCTGGTCTTATATGTGTGCCCACATTGTAAGTGTTCGTCTGATCATAACTATATGGTGCTAATTATAACACCACAAGACGAGTGAGATGTTCACCTGATGGTATGTGATACGCCTGCCCATAACAACGTGGCGCTAGTTAGGATGATATACACAGCACCACATTGCACTCATCGCCTTGAGACATGTCTTTACCACAGTACTTTCACTAGCTACAGCTTCCTTCAAATCGGAACATGGTAATGTTTGCACACTACGGTTTGGCGGAAGAAACAGGAGCTGCAGTCGTACCTACCTGGACGGTCTACGACAATAGAGATCAGCCACCAGTAAATTATCATCCTAAATACCTTAGCAATAGACTTAAAGTCATCCTCGGGGAAATTGGGAAGGCTATACTCGGAGTATCTCTGCGTGGTCGAACCGTACATGAGGAGATCCGTAGAAGACCAAAGATTACCGACACAGCCCTTAAGATTGGCTGGGTCTCCTACTCAAAGGACCAGCGGCAGTAAGGTTGACTAATGACAGCCGCATGTAGGTAGTAATAGTACTGAAAAATCCATAAGGTAGATTGACGTATTGTTGAAGGTGGTAACCGCTGGATGTGGACAGCACGAGACTGGTTGCAGTGATGTACAGAGGAGGCCTATGTTTAACTGTGAGCATCTGACAGCTGATGATGATGACCTTCTGTGAATTAGTAAGGTGCCCTTCTTCAAATTGTTATCTCCTGCACTGTGAGACATCCTTAAGGTCCCGCACAACAACACACGGGACCTAAGCCAACCTCTCCTGGTGCGTGGTGCAGCCTGGTAATCAACAAACGAGTCTCTGGCTCCCACAAACCTGCATTCAGCTAGCGCGGTGGGAAATGATCCAAATCCCCTCACATGAACCAGTACATACGTGGGGATTTTTGAGGAGGCCAATGTTCAGCAGTGGACGTTTATCGGCCGATGATGACGATGAGTTCAAAGTTGAATTATGGTCTAAACGTGTTTTCTGGAGTCGACGAGATCAAACAACCAGTGACGTCACATCGAAGTTGTATTACAAAAACCACTTATTACCAATACACATGCTTACTACTTGGAAACCATACCGCGTTAGCATAACTTATACGCATGCGCACTGGATTCGTCTTCACGTCAATGCGTTTTAAACATAGAGGCAGTATTATGTTTACTCTTAGTTTGTATGTTGGTAATACTTGTTAAACGAAAGGTGAGGAGAAAGAAAAAGTCATGGTTGAGGAATATCAGGGAATGGACTGGCACATCTGGCGCGTCCGGATTGTTCCACCGAATCGGAGACACAAAGGACTGTACCATGCTGATCTCCGACCTTCACTAGTTGAACAGGCGCTTTAAGAACAAAAAGAATACTTGTTAAATTTATGAAATTTTACATTATTAATTGTTTTTCTCTCGAAACTCTCATAAACAGAGTTTCGGTTAGTAAGGAGTACCACGGGGTAAGTCAGGTGGTGCTAAGTTCGTGTTGTAATTTTGATGGTGGCGTCTTCCTGTAAAAACTTGTTACACGACAGGTAATGAGGACTGCGGCTTTTTGCATGGTTAGATATGTACTATTGTTTTTATTTATTGTGGCTCGGTTTAATGTCAACCGGTTTACTGATATGCATGGGCCAAAGCAAAGTTCAAATTGGGAAGGGAATAACTGGATGGTTTATGATAGAAGGGCTGGTGATTTCAGAAGGGTATCGGTGTGTGCTTAATACAGAACTTATGGATTCCAGAAGGTGCTGGTTTTTGATTAACTCTATTTTTAAAGATGTCCTGACTATTCTGCATGTATTAAGTAGTGTAGTGTAGTAATGGCTGCTTTTTTTGGTAGTTTGAGACACTTGATCGAATCGTGTAGTTATAACGTAGTTTAGGTTATTATATATTATTATAAATGACAGCGCCATCTAGTGGATGAAAGTTGGAGTAATATATACACAGTTTAGTTACGTATACAGTGTATAAAACCCAACATCACATCCACAAATACAAATACAAATACATCTGAAGGTTAATTCCTATTCAACTATCGCAGATGTTTACAGTATATGATTATTGTACATGCGTCGGTTAATTTGTGTGCGACTCGCGGTTACGGTCATAGTTATTGCTTCTTCATACTTATTAACGTTTCAAGCAAAACAAATATACAATCATCCTCTAAAGCATTTGAAGGTCGTGAGATTATCGCAGATTATTTCAGCCGTTTCAGTAGTCTGAAAACATTATTACCTCTCCATTAAAGGGTCCTGTAGTTAGCTAAAGTAACAGGATACAGATAATACCTTACGTGTGTAAGGAACATTCCTTGACCAAACAAACTCCATAGTTTAGTGTAGTGTATATAACATAAGTATAATTTTAAATTAATATACCTTTAATCCTTTTAACTCCTTATTCCCTTTAACTTCGTCAGTGGATCCTATTGATGGACATTATGAATGAATACCCGCTACATTGTGGTTTATATCAGGTAAGTGCATGCAAAGTGCATCTATTTTATAAATATGTTTAGATTATATATAAAAATAATACTTCCATATATTTTTACCGCTACGAGAAATATAATATATGAGGCATTATTAAATGCTTAAAATATAACTTAACGTTGTAAGCGTATTGTTTCGTTTTTAATTCATAACTTTCGTAGCTATGATGATACTAATTTAACTTTACTGTAGACATTTTATTTAGTTTACCAAAATGCTTGTTTATTACTTACTGTCCTATGAAAATTAATTAACATAGAAACGTCTCAACTAAGTCTGATTAAAGCTTAGTCTAGTTTATTCAAACTTGGAGGTTCAATCGGTTATGGCGGAGTAAATACGATAGTACTTATAGTTTAGTACACTAAATCTATAAGTACTATCTTCTGATTAATGTCCTTGGTAGTTTCTTTGTATGTAGATAATATTTATTCATATATAACCAATATTTATTTTAATTTTAAATGTGATGCTCTGGATAATCTAAATTGCATTGGTCATCTCGCCACTAATCTAACTCATACTGTGATTGATATATGTAATGAGGTTAAAAATAGAGAAAATTCCAATCGGAGTCGACTTTCCCTGTCTTTGACTATATTGGTACATGCCATGTAGAATTAAAGTCAGTAATCAGATGGTCTATTGAGTAAATACACCTGCTGCTCAATGAGATTTAGTAAACCGCGACTTCCCTGCTGAGTTCTATTGTTCGTCTTTGTGAAGGTTATTGTCTTAACGACTGGTGCCTCTTAGATCTTGTAAAGCTGCTGCTTCTCAATGTCTGTTGTGTCATCTATTCTCTACGTATCATCTATCCTCATTATACTTATACGTAACAACAAACTATAACAAAGGACGTCGCGAACAACGTATTCATTATCGCTGATGAAGATTAAAGTGTCGACAGATGTATGAATATTCATCAGCGAGCTTTGCCTGAATCTAACAAGAAATTGGTTGGACGTTCGAGTTATTTAGTTAACTTGATTTGTTACTTGAAACAGTATACTGTGTTTATACTTTCAAAACCTTTCATAAAAAGACAGTCTAATCTAAAACACTAGACTGGTGCGGGTTGAAGGATTTCTGATTAAAAGAAAACGTTATTCTTTAGATATTATAGATATTTAATAATTCTTCTCTTTTCCTCTGTAATAGAATTAATTGCATCGTACTTTAATTATTTATAATTAGAAACAGCTTCTCGTTTCTAATTTATAATACATACGACATTGTCGCTTGTGAACTGGGTTAAGTTATTTAGTTCCTTTAGTTCTAATTGCTTTATATATACTATTAAAAATATTATAGACTATATAATAAAAGTATTGTTGAAATTGAAACGGTTTTTTCTTTATAAAATCTTTATCTACTTTTCTCATATTACATTAAAAAATAATTAATGCAGTAATTAAGTTCTAAAATTATGTATTTGTGTTGTACTTTAATTTCATATAAATCAACAAAGTTACATCTCGTAGTAGAATACTCGTAGTACAATTATGTAGCTCTGATTTAAGCCGCCTACGCGACAAACTGCTACGTCAGTATGATTTAGCATCCCTCGGAGCGGCTCTACGAACCTCGTAGCACTGCGTCCCGGTTACAAAACGGTGTAGACTACATGATTTACATTCTACGCTTTGTTTTTCAATTTAACATGCATACATGTAAAGTGCCATTTTAGTGAATTTTTTGAATATTTATCTTTATTAAAAATATGATGAAATATGGGGTGTAAGAGGTTTCGCACAACGTCTCACAAGGCCCAAGCCAGCTTCACCTACTGGTGGTGCACCCTGCTAATGAATAACGAGGCTCTGGTTGCGACCAACCCTCATTGGTACCAGATTAGACCAGCAGTACCGGAGGCCATACTGACTGTACGTGGAGATCTTTTGGTGAGGCCTGTGTCCAGCAGTAGACGTCGCTGATGATGAATGATGATAAATATGACCGGAACTTCATGCATATGTTATAAAATATCACATACGTAGAATTATGTTTTAAGAACTGTATCATTTCTCTTTTTATTTATAATTACTTAACACACACTACAATTTGGTAGTTTCTTGAAAAATGGCGAAACTAGATCAAATGTATAAACTCGTTTATTGTGTGCTTCGAACAATTATTTTCGAATACAATTATAGTGTTTGTAACGAGAAAAATAACGTATCCGAGTTTACGTTCTACATTATTTATTTCAATTTGAACAGCTTTAACAAAAGCTTTGTGATAAACTTGCCGAGAGAATTCGTTTGAACAACGGAATTAATAATTCCAATGCTTTCAAATTCTTCTCCGATTATACAAAAAAAACGAACCAAAGTCTTTTGTAGGATTGTTTTGGCGAGACGTCGAACGACCGCCCGCGGCCTTTCCAAACTTTACCAGCCTCCGCCATCCTTCATTCCTTTATATTGTTTACGGGCTCTTTTAAGTCTACATTCATATTCTCTTTGTAAAGTTTATTACTTGCATTCCTTTCAATTTAATTATTTGTAATAGAAAAAGAAAATGAACATGCGGGTCCCGCTGTTTGTTTAATACTAAATGAAACGGCAATATTAATATAGCTTTACCTTTTCATGGAGTTTATATGTTAGCTGTTTTTAAATTGACTTTTTAACTATTTCATAAGTTAGTGCGACTGTCGTACACCGGATGGCGCTATCAGTTATACAAACGTGCTATGATTTCGTTGTAAGCTTGTGTGTATAGGTAATAAGTGTTTTGTAATACGACTTCGGTTCGACGCCACTGGTCGTTTGTTTTCATCGACGCCAAAGGGCTTCTTTAGTCCATAGTTTAACGTTGAACTGAACATCTGGTCGTTCGCAGCACAACTCAATCTCAGAGGCATTTAATAATTATTTTATTGATTTAAACTAATTTCAAGGTAAACTCTATCACTAGTAATAATAGTAATCGCAAAATAAACTTTAACTACAACACGATTTTCTTAAAGCCTAATATTTAACTCATTAAATATTACATTTTCTGTAGGATGTGTATGAAATTAGAACAGATATTTTGAAAAAAAAATGCTTAGTTCATTTCAGATCCTCTTGCGTACATAATCAATATATCGTTTATAGAAGGTAGGTATATCCTGATAAATTGAAATTTTCAATTATTAGACCTTTGTTAAAAAATGGTGAACCAAATGATATGAATAACTATAGACCCATTACACTTATACCAGTAAATGCTAAAGTAATAGAGAAAGTTATGCACAGTAGAATATATGATTTTGTTGAAAAACATGTCATAACAAAAGAGCAATTTGGTTTCAGGAACAATTGCTGTACAACGTTAGCCTGTTTCAATTTAATGAAAATCATAACGGAGAGCTTAAATAACAAAGTGCCTATTACTGGGTTATTTCTAGATATGATTAAAGCATTTCATTTCGTACAACATAACATCCAATTACTAAAACTTTCTAAATATAAAATAAGAGGAAAAGCATATGATTGGCTAAAAAGCTATCTGGAAGACAGAAACCAATGTACAGAAGTAGAAGAGGTGATAGATGGTGTGAAAATAAAAGAAAGGTTGAAGTATACAGTTAATTCTTGTGGTATCCCTCAAGGGAGTATGCTGGGACCGCTTTTATTCGTAATTTACATAAATGATTTACCGCAGCTCATTCCTCATCACTGTTCACTATACGCTGATGATACAACTATTTTGATCAAATGCCAAAACAAAACAACATATGAGGCTGAGATAAACTCATTGTTGCATTCAATCATGGATTGGCTACAACAAAACAACCTTAAAATAATCTAAAGAAAACTAAATTCATTCAATTTTAAACTTATAAATGTAAAGATGATAACTTAACCGTAGATTATAAACAAGAAAAGGTTGAAGAAGTGCCGAGCGTAAGGTGTCTAGGCATTATTGATGATCAACATTGCAACAGGAAGGCACACGTAGACATGTTGTGTACTAAATTAGACAAGTACGTGTACGTGCTGAGGCGGCTCCAGCTGACTGTGGCGAAGGAAGCAGCGGTGAGCGCCTACCATGCACACGTGTCCTCGGTACTTTCGTATGGAATAGTCATTTGGGACAACTCTGTAGATTTCGAAAAGGTTTTTAAAATACAGAAAAAATGCATTCGTGCTGCTTGTGGCGCAAGGCCATTTGTTAGCTGCCGACCGCGTTTTCAAATATTAAATATATTGCCGCCGCCTTCATTGTATATCCGTGAAATAAGCTTATTTTTTAAGGAATATCCTTCATATTTTCACTTATATACAGAAAGAAAAACAAAGCCATCTCGGTATCCAAATAAACTTATGTACCCAAAGTGTTCCCTAGCAACGTTCAGACGCAGCGGCTGCGTCGCGGCCGAGACGATCCACGTCGCGATACCGAACGAATTAAAAACATTGCACACGTATAAATATAAAACTACCCTACAAATTGGCTCCTAAATAAAATATACTTTGCGGTAGATAATTTTTTAAATGATGCGGATCCTTGATAATTGCTTAATATTTAGCATATATTAATGCTTTTTCGAGTTCATGAAGTTTTATCATTGGGTCAGCGCTGTTTAAACTTACTGTATATATAAATATTTGTATGCTGTACAATAAGTGTAATGTGCGGTCTGTATTCTGCTATAACCATCTGTATTTTGTGATCACATTTTAGCAAATAAACTTATTTCATTTGATTTGATTCGATTCGAGTCGAATTTGGTATACTGGTACTCAAGGGTAAGTACTAACGAACGGGGACCAATAGGAGCAATGTGAGATTTACTGCTCGGTCGAAAAATTATCGAAGCTACGGAACTAAATACGCTAGCCGACACAGCGTAACGATGTTGATAACATCAAGCGCAAGTGATGCGCTGTAGCGGGGTGCAAAGGCGCGCGGTAAAGATCCAGTGCCGTCAGTTCCATTAGGAAGTGAAGTGCACTGGAGTGAACTAAAATTATTTCGTGAATACGTTTTATAACTTTGTACGGTACGTTGTTGAACCTTTCACTCAAATGTCAAATTGGAGTGTGGTGAATATAATTTGAACTACGAGTATATTGCTATGGACCTTATTAATTTGTTAACTTGGATAACTTTAAGCGTTACGGTTAGGACAAGATTAGTTTACGTATTATGTATATTATTTCTGCTTAAATAAAAGTAATTCTAATTTCGTGAGTACCTTCAAACGTACCTACTTTCGTTAAAATTAGTTTTGATCATTGTTACGTAAAAAAAATATTTTTTATGATGGAAAGTGTATTGAATTATCAGAAAGATATTTTAATAGAACAAATAAGATAGTTTCAAAATTTCAAAAGTCTCCGAAAGACAGGATAACTGAACCAGACATTGAAAGTATGCTTGAGAATATCGAGCGATTATTATGATTAGACTTCAGAACTATCCACCAACAGTTAATAAAGAAATATAATTCAGAGGAAATACAGCGTAGCTTTTAATGTAAAGATCTGTATGAAAAGATCGAGGAATTATATATCGATTATAAATGTGTACTTAAAAGATGTTTAACCAGTTTTGAAAAAATTGATTCTCGCATTAATAAACGTTCGGCCGTTGTGGGTGGTGCATCTTCTTCAGTCAAGTTACCAAAGGTAACTATTTCTACACAACATGGATATCATTTAGTGACATGTTTATCTAGAAGTTAACCACTCAGCCAAGTCCTGCCAGAATAATATTAAATGTAGAACTTGTAAACGTAAATGTCATTTCATATTGGACCTTCTGTCACACGCCACGTTTGGGATTTTAGGTTTAGAAAATAAATCGGCCACCCAGACGGTTCTTAAAGTTCTAATGACAGTCCAATTAAAGAATCATCAGTTGAGGTCGATAATAATACATCAGTGGTTTCTAACTTTTCTTCAGGAGATATTGCAGTTCATACAGCAAGTATTATTGGGTACAGCACTGGTAAATTCTGAAATGTACTATGGGGATTCGAATGATCAGGGCGTTATTGGATCAGACATCTCTTGCATCATTCGTTACCGAAGCGACTATGCAATACTTGGGGATTAAAGTTTCCTGTGAAATGAACAATTTGTTTATTAAATGGAAAGGCAAGCATAACCGCTAAATACATGGTAAAACTCAAGATCCATTCACGTGTAGAGTCTCAAGAGGTTATTCATACCGACGCATATGTAATTAATACAATCACAGGCCTCTTGCCAAATTCAAAAAGTTACGTGAGTACGTTAAAAATCTTCAAATGGCCGACCTGTTTTGCATACACCTTATAAAATTGACGTTTTCCCGGAGCTGACGGTAACGGTACAATTATTAAAGATAGAATGAAAAAAGGGGCCACTGGAGACGCCTATAGCACAAGCTACCACACTGGGTTGGATAACCTCAGGACCGACCTATGTTTGATTTCGTCGACGCCAGAGGAGGATCTTTTAGTCCTTAATTTAACGTTGAACTGAACAATTATTATGTTTTTGCTTAAGTATTATCTGCTAGTGAAAAATAGTAAATTGCTTTAGGTAATGTTTCAAATCCTAATTCCGATGTTCTTCGTATTGGCCGTGAGTTCTCCATTGTGTGGGCAATAAAAAGTAGACATTAGAATCGATGTGAGAACACTAAGTGAGGTTATTATTATCTTTTGTTACGTTTAGGCATTGTCGAACTGTCGCCGACGGAGTCGCAGGTAGCCGGCGGGGAGATATAATAAAGCTCGTATCACACAATAGGGTTCAGAAATATCGTGGAATGGGACTGGAATTGAAGGCAGTGAGGCGGTCGAAAGGGGAAATTGAATTTGATGTATTGGATAGATACGTACATTGTGGCATTGGGGGTATTTTTTGGCATTATAGTACATATGTTATAATTGATTCAATTGCTAATAATACAACATTGTTGATAACAGGGTGAAGAGCGTTTACTCTTCACACGGCGCCGTGTAGTCAGCCCCTAGCATTAACATGCCGTATTCTAGATTACAGGGCATATGTATGAATACTTTATCTAGTACCTAACTATATATACTAGCTGTTACTCGCCTGTTTCGCGGTTAGTAACACCGTAACTATCTTTAACGAAAGAATTTTATAAATACCATTCTTAACTAACCTCTAAATGGCAGAAGTAACATCTCTACCTAATTTTGAGTGTTTACATTTAATAGTATCGGAGATGTCTTGATGAGCCAATGAATCTTTGGATATCTATGTATGAAGATAATTCCATTTTTCGTTGTAATGATGTGAAAAGCAGTATAGCTAGTGAAAATACTAGGCACGATTGAAGTGGCGCTACAATTGATTGAATATAAAATTTTACGTTTAACTTGCTGTTATGTGTTGTTGTAATATACTTTTTTAAACTGTTTTATTTTCTACAATAAACCTAGTTACTCGTTCGGTTGAGTACTCCAAGGAAAACGCTTCTGGTAATGTAAACAATCGACCCATTCCCCACCAGTTTACTCCCAGTGCACACCACGCGTCTACATCAACTCGGTACATGTAGATATGAAACTACTTGTTGTTCCTTTTAACGTAATTTTACTTTTAAATAATTTTAAATTATGGTTAAAAGAAAAAAGGTTAAAAAGATCTTAATTTCTGCCACGGCTATAGTGTCATCTTAGAATGATGAGGTGTTTTAAAGTTTAGAAATAAAGTTTAGCCATCGAGTAAACTATACTGGTCTTCAATCGTTCTCTTCAACTGATATCTAGTAATAAATTTCTATGGTGAATATAAAACATTATTATTTATAATATTTATTATATGTGTATTGAATTACCATGATCATTAACTTCTTGTGCTTATACGGTAAGATTTTCATCTCCATCAATCTGTTTATCACGATTCCGTGTAATCTTTATCATGGTCCGTACACATGTATTCGAGTATTATCTTCCTGCCGTGTCCTTGTCCGATTTTCATCATCATCGACATCTACGCTTTGTAGCACCTCTATTGCTATTTGTGCTTCAGACCCACTAGCAAAATAATATTTTTGTTCTACAAGGGTGTAAATGTTCCTACACAACAACTCACAGCGTCCAAGCTTACTTCACCTGCTCGTGATGCAGCCTGTTCTTCAACAAACGAAGCTCTGGTTCCCACCAACCTGCAATGCGCCAGCATGGTAGAAAATGGCTCAAATCCCTCCATATGGATTCCTACTCAATCGATGTGGGAATCTTTGCGAGAGGAATATGTCCAGGAGTGGACCTCTATCGGCTGATGATGACGATGATATACGATATTCCAGGCAGTTCTGTATTTACTAAAATATGCACAGCCTGTACTTATAATGCAACCCCTTAGTGTATGTTCCGGTAAAAATAAATATGTTATAACTCCGCTGCAATGTTTATACTTTCCCCAAGTCCGCAAACCGTGAATTATGCGGTAGTGTGTGTTGTTTTAGTGAAAATGAAGCATAACCCCATCACCACTCCATTGCTACAGGCTTGCATGAAAAATCTCTACGACACTCTTGTTTAAATCAACATATAAAGTTTTAAATAAGTTACCAAATATACTTGGATTTACCGCTCTTGACATTAAAGGTTTTTTTTACAGAGCTTCATGCACTATTTCAAACTCTCTCTCTCTCTCTCCGTGGCATTTATTATTCCCATCTGATGGTGTCTGCCTTTCTGGTCTTTCTCTTCCACTTCGCTCTGTCGGACGCGTCCTCTTCGGTAACCTTGCAGTACTTTAGATCTTTTTTGACCACATCTGTCCATCTTGTCTTTGGCCGCCCTCTGGGTCTGGACCTCGTGATGTTCAGATTGGCCATAACATTTCCAACATAGTCAGGAGGTCTTCTTTTTATGTGCCCATACCAACGAAGTCTGCTCTCTTGCAGCTTGTCGGCGATGTTGCGTACACCGAGACTGCCGCGGACGTACTCGTTGCGGATTTTGTCGAGTCTCGTCACTCCGCACATCCACCGGAGCATTTTCATTTCGGCGACTTGGATTTCGTTGGTTTGGCGCTGAGTTATGGCCCAAGTCTCGCTGCCGTATGTTAGGACCGGCCTGATTATGTCTTGTATACTAAGCCCTTGCCCCACTATTTCAAACTAATTTCTTAAAAAAATCCTTTATAATGTTTTATTGACTTTAAGTGATCAATAGTTTATTAAATCAGTTGGAAAAACTACATTGATACAGCTACAGTATTGACGAGTAATAGTTTTATTGATACAATATATCTTTCTTCATATATACGAGTACATCGGAGACTTGCGTTTCCTTCTTTTTAGAATATTTTAATGAAACAAGCTTGACGTTTCCTTTGCATTTTTTTTCTCTATAAGACGTTGAATAAATTTCTTATCACAAACGCTGCCCACCAGACATCCAATTTATCTTTTTAATCTATTTAAGGAAAGAGGGAAATGAAATGAATCCTTTGCGGGTGCGGCCAAAGCTTTTTAATTCTATATTTCTTTTCTCGTGAATAATGCCCAAAAATTCATAATTTACCTTATATTGTATATTATTGCCCAGTGGTAAAACTTAAATGACGGAGAACGTCTTACCACTACTAAATGCAAATACCACCACAGCTAAAACTTAAACTGGAATACGGTAATGTTTCCACACTGTTCACCAGCAGAAATAGGAGCTGCAATGGTCTAAACGGTGTCTAGATTAGAGACCTATCACCAGTAGAAGTTTCTTCAAATGAATCGCTTAGTACCCAGATGACGGTACTATTTAAGGTCTCATTGCTGTCTCCATTACCATTTAGGTGGTCGAATACAATTATTTTAGTATTCGAACATATTTGTGCTGGACAGCCTCTTCATCTCATTTTCATACTTTTACGTAATTTTTGATCCAATGTCCATATTTGCTAGTGTCCCATGGATGAAAACACCCGCGCAATTTATTTCTACCACCAAATAGTAATGTCCTATTGTTTCCTGTTTTTCAGTCCGGAAGACAAGCATAACATGATTGTTTTCGCTTGAGAGAGAGGAAAGAGAAACGGAGACTGATAGAGATGTGAAGTTTGAATGATGAGCAGAGTATGATAGAGTAGAGAGAATGAAAGATGAGTATGAGTAGGAAATAGAACTAGAAAACACTGATGGTAAATGTAACGTAGCCTAAAGGCTCTGACGCACCACATGCAGGGGAATAATTTAAAAAAAAAATTAACAATTGTTTGTTGTGTCCAAATCGAAGAATGTCGTATCAATTGAAACTAGTGAAGAAGCAAAGTTTAATGTTACGTTTGAAGGGGATGGGGATAATGTGGCGCTGAGTAAATGTCCTAACTACAATATGCGGAAGCTGCCTCTCATCAAAAGCATAAGAACGATGTAGGCACTATTCAGAGCGGAGTCCGCCGGAGCTCCGCTAGTTGCTCATTAAGCTAAGCTAAATCAGCTCACTTCAGATATCTCGCTCCTACGAGACGTACTTCTGGAGAACCCACTTATATTTTGTTTCGTTATTATCTTGATTACAATGTTCAAAGTTTGTTTGTTTACTGACTTAATTATATTTTATAATATTGGTAATAAAATAAGACTCAACATCAGCCGATGGACGTCCACTGCTGGACTAGGACTCCCCAAAAATCTCCACATCGATCGGTCGGAAGTCGGCTTGACCTCCGGCATCCTCGGGCATTAGGACTCGTCGTCTGTAGGGATTCATATGCGGTGATTGGGGCCATTCCCCACCACGCTGCTCCAATACGGGTTGGAGGGAGCCAGAGCCTCGTTTGTTGATTAGCGGAGTGCACCGCGAGCAGGTGAGGTTGGCTTCGGGTCCTGTGAGTTGTTGTGCGGGACCCCTTGTTATGCCGGTAAATAAGAATATCTTGACCAAAGAACGTACGCGAATGAATCGGTAGGAGTTCGCTTTCAGAGCTGCGGCTTCCAAGCTTCAGATTGCCTCAATTGTCGCAGATCTTCGAAAGAAGGTGGTACTATATATATAAAGATGAAGTTTTAGCCTTTGAATTATTAACCTTTTATTAGATACAAAGGAAAGGGTAAAGTATATTTCTTATATGATAATCTATAGATGTACATAAAAAAATTGTAGACTTTTCATGATACCTCTGGAACCATAAGGACTGAAGACTTGAAATTTGGTAGAAATATTCCTTTTGGCAGCTAAGAACAGATTTTAAAAAATGTTACCACCAAAAGGGGGTTGCGGAGGTGTTACAGCCAGCAAAGCGGACGAGACATGTCCAGTAATATTATATACACCACCATCCATTATATCCACTGTCTCACTGGTGAGCTACTAAATAGAGTACTTATTGAAAAAACACATTTTTAACGTTTCATTATACCAGAAAAAGGCGATGAAACGAGAGAGATGTCCACCTGGTGGTAAGTGATACGTCAGGCTATTACAATTTGACACTAGTTAGGAGGACGAACACTGCTCCACATTGTGCGCTCTGTCTTGAGACATAGATGTTAAGTCTCGTCAGTCCAGTAATAACACTAACTACAGCGCCCTACAAGCCGGAACACAGTAACGTTTGCACACTACTGTTCGCTAAACGGTCTCCCGCAGCAGAGATCTACCAGACACTATTTGATTGCTGTTGTAGTCACGAAAAGTATTGATCATATTCGTATTAGTTTAAAGAATCATTAGTAGTAATCAAAAAATCATTATGTACGTCGCTTGTAGAGAAGACATTTTTGTTTAAGGTTATAAAGCAACAAAAAAAACTTACGAATGATTAAAGAGCAATCCGAAGTAACGTCGTAAGGCTAACGAGGTTTTACGGCGGCCGTAAAATGTGCGGTTAAATATGCGCAATGGCAAATCACTTGCGTAAATATTCATGAGGTTATATTTGTTAACCTCACCATGTGAACATGCAAATGGCTGCGACGGGCACACAGCGCAACAATTACAATAACCCTCGATGTTTGGGTAAGGGTTCCCGCACCCACGCACTCCCGGCATCCACGCAATCTCACTCAAAAAAGCCTCTGGTTCCCATCAACCTGCATTGAACCAGCGTGGTAGGTAAAGGCCCAAATTCCCCCTTAAAAATCCCTACTAACAACGACTCCTGTGTAAGATTCAAGGAGTGCCGCAACTCTACGCAGCACTCGTCACTTTGTTACAAGCACTCGCTTGCTTCGTACTGTTTGGTCGTCCCGGGCTCGGTGCTTAGTAGACAATGAGGGCTCCATCTTCAAAGCCCCTCAAACCAGAAAACCGTTTTAGTCTACTTCTACGTCTAGTCTGTCGTCGTTTAGTCTTCTTACTAGCCCGAGACTAGAGCAATTATATGTAAGCACCTAATGTTTTCTTACATTTTTCATTAAAACAGGAAACTGTTTATTATGAAAGAAAGCGAAAAATTGAATCTTTAAAGAATGATTAAATATGAATAAGGAATTTGATTAACTTGGAGGGTGCGACTAAAAATGATATTAGGGATGAGGTGAATGTTAAAATGGAGACGGCACCTTTGATATCTGCTCCACGATGGAGAATATCCTGAGGTAAAGAATAAAATTGCTTTAATTTCGGTTCAAGGTGGAGACCGGGGGATATATTTGTAACTCAAAGCAAAGTTTGCTTTTGAAGAAAAAGGATGGCAGGTGGAAACATGGCGGAGTAGTGTTTACCACCCCTATGAAGTGGTAGACCTTAGATCTATATTTCATAGTTATTTTTAAGTGAACTCAGGGTAAAGGACGAGTAAGATAACTGGTGGTTAGTAATACATATATAACAATTGTAGCTTCTCATATAAATTTTACTGGTGGTAGGTCCTTTACTAGAGACCTTCTAGGTACCAGCGCAGCGCCTATTGCAGCCGACAAACTACATTGGAAACTTTACTGTGTTCCGGTTTAAAAGGCACTGTAGCTAATATAATTACCGGGGTAGCGAGGCTTCATCCTATGTCTCAAAGCGATGAACACAATTTGGTGTTGTGTATATCATCATCAGCCGGTAGAAGACGTCCACTGCTGGACAAAGCTCCCCACATCGATCGGTTCTGCGTTGCTCACATCGCCGAGCATTAGGGGCCATCGTTTGTTAGGGTGCATGTGGTAGGGTTTGGGACATTTCCCACCACGTTGGCCCAATTCGTGTTGGCGGGAGCCAGAACCACGTTTGTTAATTAGCGGGCTGCATCACGAGCAGGTGAAGATGGCTTGGGTCTTGTGAATTGTTGTGCAGGACCACTTATACTCCATTACTTACCAGCGTAACACTTACCATAAGGTAAACATCCCCTTCGTCTATCGTCTTAACATTACACACTAACTTAGGCATATACAAGTCATAAGCTCAATAATATTACTACTTACAGCAATGTTCAAACTAACACACGAATATATACACTTTATTTTTTTTATTTTACTACCTACTTTGTAGGGGTAGTTCCAGGTTCTATTCCGGGATCTCATGTGATATTTTAATGGTGGTGTTGAGTTATAAAATCAGCTTGACTACTACTTTACTGCTTTAACGGAACTGTGAAGCAGGTTGACCGTTTCATAAATGTATAGTAAACACGTAACAAGGGAGATTCAACCCTCTGTGTAAGTTAATTGCAAAACGGATAACTTAATTACGGGCCCCGTTTTGTTAGTTAAAACAATTATGTAAGTTTCCCTTTAATAATTTTAAATCTAGCCCAATTAAAAGGTTCCGTAATGAATTCCTAACAGATTGGTGATAATTAATTTGGCTTAAAATAAAGCGCCGATTGATCATTGTGATTATAGATTATCACACCATCATCACCATCATCAGTCGATAGAAGTCCACTGCAGGAAAAGCACCCGCTTTGTTATAGTTTATCACACTACCCACAAAATTAAATAAATAATGAAAAAGTATGTAACAATTTAACTAAAAAAAGGATTAGACATTTTCTTATGTTATTAAGCGATGAGAAGAACGGGACGTTCACTTAATGGTAAGTGATACGCCTGCTTATAACAGCGTTGCGCAAGTTAGTATGTTGTACACTGCACCACATTGCACTCGTCGCCTTGATACATAAAATGTTGCGTCCTGTTACCCCAGTAATTTCACTGACTATAACACCCTTTAAACCGGAACACGGTAATGTTTGCACGCTACTGTTTATCTGCTGCAATAGACGCTGCGGTGGTACCCACTCAGACGCTCTCCAACAACAGAGGTCTATCACCAGTGAAAGTTAGGAAGTTATTGAAGCTTTTGTCTGACCTCGGGATCTCTTCCAGAACACACTGATGCGTTCTTGCATTACGCCTTGAAGCACATCCCAGGGAGTGCCTAACCCTCCCTTGCATTCTCTTTTTACCATGGCAAGAACGCGACCATCTCGCACTTTTCGTTTACCCCAGGTTCGTTTACTGAGCAATGAAGACCTTCAAAGCGTTCGAATCCGAAAACCCTTCCAGTTCCCTTCTGCCACAGACAGGGCTTACTTAAGTCCTATCCTTATTAGCCCGAAACTACAGTACTATTGTAGATTGATCACCTTGTACATTCCTAGGCTACGCCGTAGCAGGCAGCTACGGGCGTAGCATGACTCAATTGAAATCTGTTTCTTTTATAAAAATAAAAAGCTCCTTCAGCGTGACTGCACTTTTAAAAGTTCCCCGCGTAATCGCGGCAACACTCATTAAACGTGGCGCCGCGCCGCCACTACCACCAATTACGTTTAAACGACCCTTAAACGCGCACTTCACGACACTGCGGTTTCAAAACGAATTCAAAAATAAAAAAAAATGGTATTACATACTGCAACAAGGAATCTGTTTCTCACATCTTCCATAAAGAAGTAATCATCAACAGTTATAGGTTTATAAATTGATCATCATCATCAGTCGATAGACGCCGACTACTGAACATGGGCCTCCTCCAAAGATTTCTACATCGATCAGGAAGGGATTCGTATAGAGGGATTTGGGCCAATTCTCACCACGCTGGCCCAATGCGGATCGGTGGAAGCCCGAGCCTCGTTTGTTGATTATTAGGGTGCACCACGAGCACGCAAAATTGGCTTGGGTCCCGTGAGTTGTTGTGAGACATTTTTAGCTTATTACTTTCTTTTCTTTCTTAGGGGTGTAAAGGGTCCGGCACAACACGTAACGGACCCAAGCCAACCTCAACTGCTTATGGTGCACCCTGCTAATCAATAATCGAGGCTCGGGCTCCCACCAACCCGCATCGGCCCAGCATGGATATTAGCCCAAATCCTCCTATATGAGTCCCTACCAATATGGAGATCTTAGGTAAGGTCTATGTGCAACAGTGGACGTCTATCGGCTGATGATGATGATGACCTGCTGCTGATATCTTAAGTCTGTTTGCTAATGAAATTTTAATCAATGTTTACATACATCAGTGTCCTCGAATAATCAAAATCTTGAATCATTACATGGAGGTATAAAATCATCTGTTGAGAGGGGACGAGATGTTGACTTTAGCCCAAGTAATGGAGTCAATTCCGTCGGCCGGAACACTTGCCCCGATAAATATTTGCGCTAACATAAAAAGGTTTACTCACTTCGGTAATAATGTGATCATCCTCCTTACTCCACTGTGAAATTGAATCCAATGATTTTATTCATCTCAGTTAAATTCACATTTAATAGTCATGATTAACAATAGTGCCTCGTGTGTAGACAAAAGTCTCCAGCTCGTGCGTGTTGTCAGGGTTTACACATGGATACGAGACGTGGCCCCTTACTGTCGTCCTTATGAATAGGCTCAAAGTCACCCAAAGGGCAATGGAGAGGGCTATGCTCGGAGTCTCTCTGCACGATCCAATCATAAATGTGGATATCCGCAGAAGAACTAAGGTCACCAACATAGCCCAAAAGATTGCTAGATTTAAGTGGCAGTAGGCAGGGCATATTGCTCGAAGAACCGACGACCGATGGGGTAGTTAGGTCCTCGAGTAGCGCCCGTGTACCGGTAGACGTAGTGTTGAGAGACCTCCCATAAGGTGGACCGACGATCTAGTGAAAAACGCAGGAATCCACTGGGTGCGAGCAAAGCGGGACCGATCGATGTGGAGATCTTTGGGGAGCCCTACCTTCAGCAGTGGACGTCTCTGATGATGATGACAATGACGTGATGATGAATAGTGTGTACGTGTTTTATATGTCGAACATACAAAAGTATACTGGTGGTAGATCTTTGCTGCAGGACTGTACCACCGCAGCGCTTGTTGCAGCCGAAAAACAGTACTGTTCAAATATTACCGTGGTCTAGCTTTAAGACAGTTGTAACTAGTGCAATTACTGGGGTAACAAGACACAATATCCTATATTTCAAGGCTATGAGCGCAATGTAGTGCTTTGTATACCATCGTAATTAGCACCACCTTATGGGCAAGCACTGTTAAAGGCATCTGATGGTAAGTAATAACTTACCATCAGATGCCATTTTTCATATTCCATTCGGAGATATGAAATCAATGAATTATTATTATTCGATCGTAATCTACAACCCCCAAAAAAGACGATCTACGTCTAAAGCCACCAGTCAGCAAAAGAATCTCAATTTGTGTCCTTATCAGATCCTTTGTATAAATAAATTGCTTCGGGATTAGCTGAATGCAAATGAGATCGCTGCTCACCCATTCACCGGAAAATTGGTGAATAGGTTAAACAGCTGCGACGCCGTTATCAGTTAAGGGTAAATTTGTACAACTGAAGTATTTCGCTTTCATTGTATTAAATGGAAATGAGGGTATAGAAGGTCCTTTCGTATAGAAGATAATCCTTCTTCACTAGGCGACGAGATGAACAAGAAGGTCGAAGCTGATCAATATCGTTTTACTGTTTTTTTTTCGACGAAGATGAGGTGAGCAAGATATTCAACTGGTGGTAAGTTATACGCCTGCCCATAATAACGTGGCGTTAGTTAGGATGATATATACTGCACCACTATGCGCTCATCCCCTGAAACGTAAGATTTTGAATCTTGTTACCACAATAATTACACTAGCTACAACGCCCTTCAATACGGAACACACTACTTGCCTAAACGGTCTTCAGCAACAGAGACCTACTCAGTAATTAAAAGTAGCTACTGTTGATGATTCTCACTGCTTCTATATATTTTGTTTTTTTTTAAATTATGATCGTGTTAAAGTCCTGAAAATCAGCAGAAGGTCGTCTCTTCAGGATGAGGCTTGTTGTTATAACGGCTGGTGCAAATAAAATGTATTTTGCAGGCAGTGGAAATAAATCAGTGCGGTGAGTGTGGGGTGCAGTGTACTGCTGTCAGCGGCTGCAGTTGGCAGGGCGCCAGGCGTGTACCGTCCATCGCTTTGTAGTTTACATCATCCATGGTTTTTCAGGACGTTGATGAATCATTTGTAACATTATTAAAGAAGAAAACTTATTTTCTATCAATAATGAACCAATATAATTAAGTCATTGGGAAGCTGAATCTTGTTAAAAGCGCACCCCAAAAGGTCTTTTTCGGTCCAATGCTGCGAGAATCCAGCGATCTCTCACACTTTACCAGATCATCAGTCCATGTTCTGAAGGTCCCAGTCTACTATCGAAAAAATCTGCAGACTTTTATTATGTAATTATCTATTAGATCAAGATTGTAAGAGGCGCTGCAGCTGAATACATATTATCTCTGATTTCATCACAGCTGGTAGAACAATGTTATGTGTATGCTATGATAGCAATATTACAATATGAAGATGATAGCTTGTTAAGGGGGTGCGAGTAAATCGCTGTTATCCCCCAAATCCCATTGTTTTTACCTCAGAATCGAACCAGTCTCTTTCCTCTTCTAAAGCAAACAGTTATCGGCCGTGATATGGATGCAGTTCAAATTCATTCTTTAGAGTCTGTCGGAAATGGTTTTTTTTTGTTTATGTGGGGGGAATGCTTGCGCATGCCTGTCCTCGCAGGGGCAAAGGCAAGTTATGTCGAAATTGAAGCGACTAAAACCCCCACGATGTTCCACCCTGTCGCCTGTATGCCAGGGTCACGGGAACGCTTCCCCACACGTTCGTAACCGGGAGGGAAGAACCCTCTCATTCGATCTATGTAAGGGCGCGCCGGAACAGACAGAGCGCCCCTTCCTCATTCTCTTGCAGTTACCTGGGCAACGGATTCCCTCGAATCCGTCTTCCAGAAGTCATGGGAGCCAAGAGAGAAAACATCTCCCGACTCCCTGCGGCGAATCTGATCTTGGGCCCGCCGCCATCCGTTATACGGCCGCGGAGGATAGGGAGAGCGGCGCATCGCAATACCGACACTCCTCTTTGCCCGCGGTCCCACCGCTTCCGTATCAGCGATGCGGTACCGCTTAGTCGCAGAGAGTACTCACTCGCGCGACTCCACTTCGGCTGCAAAGAACAGCATAAAACCGCCTCTGCAGCCCACCGGCACGCATCCGAGGTGAGCTCACGGTGGAGATCCGGAGCTCTAAGCTGTAGTGGGCGCCTCGGGTCGGCCCTTGTCTGTACTAATACTTTACCTCTGACAAATCGTAAAAGGCGACTAACAAAGAAAATTTTAAAAGCAGAAATAGCAGCTTTTCATGTGACCATAACCAGTGTACTGCGCATGCCAACATTAATGCCAAAACTGGCTAGTTCAAGTCTGGACATCAATACGCAGCAACCTTTTCATCAGTAGCGGGGATAAGCTGTATTTATTACGGGTTTGTTTTATTATTGGATATTTGTAAAAGTATGTACATTTGTACATTTTCAGGAAAATTCCACAGAAACAATGAAGTTTAAGGAGGCGTTTTAATTTGCCAAATTAATTCGAAACGGACGCTCTCGAACAATTCACTCCTTAAGTTACTAAGTTGGCTCGAATAACTTAACAATTACTTTAAATTAAATTTATTGCTTTGAGTATCTCAGAATTATTTGTATCTTTGATAGAATATACTTTTTGTGGCGAGGTCGAAGTATAATTGTACTAAAACTGTTTAACTTGTCGGATAATATAATTATTGAGTATACTTTCAATTTATCTCGGTTATTAAAGTATTATAATACAATAGATTGTTTATTCAAGAGGTGTTAGGGGCTCCGTCCAACATCTTACGGAGTCCAAGTCAATCTCACCTGCACGTGGTGCACCCTTAAGAATAACAGACGAGGCTCTGACCAACCACCAACCCGCACTGGGCCAGCTTGGTGGTATAACGCCCTCTTGCCCTCAATGAGTCTATAATAAGGAGATCTTCGGAAGAGGCCTATTTCCAGTAGTGGACATCTATCGGCTAATGATGATGATGATGATGATGATGATGAGATTGCTTGTAATTGTACTTTCAATATACTTTTGTATAATTGTATCGGCAAGTGTAACGAGATCCAAAATAATCAAGTAAATCGGAGAAGTCTGCATAATGTTTGCGTGCTCGTGTGTGATATATGTGTACGGACAAACGATACGATATCGAACTGAGGGCCGGAGAGGGTTGCCAGGTGGATGGGTGGGGTGCTGTCCGTTATAAAGAGAAATTCTTTAAAGCGATTTGCGCTGGTGTATTTAGGCTGTACATTCAGAATTATTGTTCATATTTCAGCAGCGACCTTACTCCGTTCCCGAATACTTTATTCATTGATTTATTTCAAGTTCTACTCCTGCTGAATTGTAACAGTACAATAACTGTAACAGATATTGAAGTAAGGTTTATAACTGTATTATATTTACAATGTACCACAGAGAAATTGAGGAGCAGGAGGTTAGACGTGGTACGGGCATGTTGTACGGAGGGATGAGGGACATATAACAAAGTAAGTTATGAGAATGAATGTGGATAGTTATAAGGGTAGAGGAGGACAGAAGAAAGTGTGGATGGATTGTGTGGGAGATGACATGTTTAAGAAGAGTGTGAATTCAGATATGACGACTGATGGATATGAGAGATATGGAAGAGAAGTGCATACTGTCCCGACCCTATATAGCTGGGAAAAAGGCCGGAGGAAGACTTACAATGTACGCGAAAATATTCAGGTTTCGTATATTGTAGGGTAAATTGTCAAACGTGGAATTATTAGAGTTATATATCCCTTAGTTCGTTAACTAAAAAAACTACGTACTTGTGTACATATTCTAATTAATAACACATTATGATTGCAGTCGTTTTACTGACGATCGCTTTGCTGCGAGATTCCTTCACCCGTCGTTATATAAACGTAACTCTCTATAAAACTTTTAGGACCCGCTAGTTTTGCGTCCGTCGTCGAATATCGATTCGAATCTTGGACCTGTTATTAACAAGCAGGGCCTTTAAAAAGAGTATATTGTTTCTTCTATAAAAAAATCCACCTCCCTACTTAGTATTCGAAACAAAAGCAAATTTGAATATTCATCAAAGTCCGCCGTCACGTCGGCCACCTTCAAAAAAAATTCAAATTTCATGAAAGTACATGTGCCGTGTGCAAGTATTAAATATACTAACTGTAGAGTAGTTCAAGAAGAAGCTGCTGGTAGATTGAACAGGTGAGGAAGGAGGAGAAAGACGCTATACTCAATAAAGTACAGCTTTAACACATTGCAAGAGTTATGTTCTTTGACAGGCATAACAATTACCGCAAAGTGATTTATAAGTTATGTTGATCCTTCGCTTTAAACAAATCTTATTCAACAATCATACGCGTGGTCCTTTGTCTCCGTGGCTGAGCGATTGAACAAAGAGTCCTGGTAAATTTGCTGCTATAATAATATTGCTGCTTTGCCATTCGTACATATTAAGGATAATTATTTGAAAGAGCTTTGCCGTTACTGTTAAATAAGTTTGCAGTACGCAATCAGAGATTTTATAAAAAAAATTAATAAATCTAAAAGATAAGGAGTTTCGTCATAATTTAGATGAGGCTTTGTTCGAAGTGGACCATTGGATGAGGTCACGTCCGCAGATAACGTAGCAGTGAATTAGGATTCGCATTGCGACCTCCGCTGTCCCTCCAGGTGGAATATAGTTCCTACTTTGTTACATGGCATTGTGTAATCCATCGAAGATGAAAGAAGACAATTCTTTTTTACAAAAAGCACGCGGTCACCCCTTATTTTAAGTAAAGAAACTGTAATACTTAATCTGCATATTATAATGTATGTTAAACTCAAGCTGTAGACAACTGATAAAATAATACGAATCTATTGTACCCGGAAATATCACATGATATCTAGTATTTTAATACCAAGTTTAAAGTAACACATTTATCATAAAGTGCAGTAAATTTTCCGTGTGATGAAGAAGAAAATAACTTTAAGATATTTTACAAAGGTATAAAGGACGGCGGTACAACTTTGCCGTGGACGCAAAAGTTTCTGCATACTTCGTTGTGTTGTATACGGTAACTGCTCCACAGCCTCGCATTTACCAACTCTGGCTTCCGTCTGTAATGTTATCAGCTACTGGTCTCTACTGCTCAAATGTACGTGGTTTAGTATACGTTAATTATTTTAAAAAAGTTTCTGTGAAACTGTTGATTTTGGTAAACATTGATGATAATAACGTTGTTACTTACTGAAGACATTGTTTTTGCTATTATGTCTTAAACTATATTTATATTTATTTTATCAATTAATCACTTTATCATCATCATCATTATCGGCGGATACAACTCCACTGCTAGACATAGGCTTCCCTCAAAGATTCACACATTGATCGAGTAGGAATTCATATGGTGGGATTTGGGTCAAAGCCTCGTTTGTTGATCAGCAGGGTGCATTACGAGCAGGTGAGGCTAGCTTAGGTCCCGTGAGTTGTTGTACGGGACCCTTTGCACCCCTGAAAATTATTAATACAGTAATATTATTGTCATATATGAGTATAGTTGTTAAAATGGCTGTTGGAGATCTTAAGCGGCCATTTTGTGTTGCAAGATCAGCAGTGTTGCAGCGTACAAATGATTTGTGATTGCATAATTGAAGGTAGACAAATAAATGTTCGTTTAACTTAATTAAAGTGATTTATTAATAATCGGAATTAATCCTTTTTAGATATCGGAGATCCTGTCCGACAGAGCGAAGTGGAAGAGAAAGACCAGAAAAGCAGACCCCACCATCAGATGGGAATAACAAATGCCACGGAGAGAGAGAGAGAGAGAGAGAGAGATATCGGAGATAGTCATCGAAAGATACCCTACTTCAGTGTACTAAAACGGTATCGATTGTTGCTCTCATTGTGTTGAGAGGCTTTGGACCTTCAGAATGCGATGGTCTTTCAGAAGATACTATATAAATTAAAGTTGAAGCTAAATTTCTACATATTTATTGATCAAGATATTATAACAAAGTTTTCTAATAACTAATTTATTATTGGTTCTTTAGTTAAGTGAGCAAAGTTTCAATTTAATTAGATGACTTAAATTCGTTATAAATTAGTATGAACCGTTGTATCGGGTACTAGCGGAGTTAATTTAGAGCGTGTTAAGAAACGTTTGATAAACTTTATTAATAATATACAATGTAATTATGGATTTTAATACAAGTTAGATATATTAGGGGTAATTTACAGTATGAGGAATGCGGCACAAATATCTTATACTCGGTACGCGGCGGCCACAATCATCCCGCCCAAATACCCGTGTAATCAAGGGTCAAACCACATAGAGCATAACTCGGAGATTTGGGTTAAGATAGAAACGTATTACTCCATTGTATAGAATCCTTCATAATTGGAAAATTTAGAAAACCAACTCGTACACTACTCGGGGTAAACTATCAATTCGGCATCATCAAAGATAAAACAACACAAGCGAAAGTCAATTAATGCTGTTTTACATAAGATCGACTAATGAGACACTAATGATTCAAATAATGTTAAAAATTTTTAATTAGGACTTATCTTAATGTTATTTCAAACCAAAGTAACTATATTATATACCTAGATATATATAATGAAAATGGCTTTCCTTCGTTCGATAATCACGTGAAAACTAGTGAACGTATCGACACGGGAACACGACCATTCGACGCGGAATGATTCGTAGGTTTTCATCCTTCATTATTTTCATTTGGTATTATTGCGGTTGCTATAGTAACGGTTGCTAAAGAAAGTCATTTACGGCTGCGGTCGATCTTCAAGGAATTTTTCAGAGAAATTTCAAGTCTGATTCTATATTACGGCCAGAGAAGCGGCCAGGGTGTAGCTAGTAGAGTATGTAAGAGATTTCCGCCTATATAGAAACCCGTCACATTGTCGATGGAGCCATAAGGCCTTCTTCTTCTTAAAGTACCTCTCTAACTGATGTATAAGGTTTTTCGTGTCCATAAAGCCTTGAGACATGATATTTGATTGGAATATTTCTTTTGCCGAGTATAGATCAGCTAAGATTTGAATTTTAAAAAAGGCTGTTACGGGAGTGTTACGACCAGCGAAGCGGGCGGAGAACGGCTAGTTTATTGTAAGTAAAATTGTTTATTTGTATGTTTATCTTAATGAATTTAGTCATAAAAACAAAAAATGTAAATTTATGCTGGAATTTAATTTAATTTGCATTCGCGTGAACGCAAATTATCCCATAAACTTCAGGGAGGGAGGGAAGAACGCCTGCAATGGATAATGAACGGCCGGAACGGATGCATTGTTGATAGGGAAGTATAAAGTTCTGGTAAGTTGGGACCAGTGTTTTAATATGCTCATATCCCAGCATCCACACACGAGCAGCAATCGGAATGCGCCGCTTTATTGTTCTGTGTATGTGTTATTAATTTAATTTTAACATATTGTAGAATGTGTTGAGGGTGTAAGCAAACAACATCAAACGAAGCTCTAACGCCCACCAATCCACATTGGGTCAGTGTGGTTGGAAATGGATCAAATCCCCCCGTATGAACCTAATATGGCTCCCAATGGCTGGTCGTACCGGAAGCCATGCTGACTGTGTGAAGGTCGCGGGAAGTCGTTGGATGCGGACAGAGCAGGAGCAATCGATTTGGAAATATTTGAGAAAGCCCGTGTCCAGCTTTGAACCTCTATCGGCTGATGATGATAGAAAGTATTAAAACAGTAAATATATTATGAGCTTGGAAAATGACGCTGTTTCCTTAGAATCAGGTTGAACTCCTACATCAAATACCAAGAGTTCACATATTTTAAATTGGTAAGATTGGTATGAATTCTGAAGAAGAAGAAGAACGTAACTTAAAATATTTTAAATACAAGTCATTTGCAACTGCACTGCGCATCGCTTGCATTACAAGGCAGATCCTGGACTGATTCCAAGACTTTCAGACACCACATATGGTGGAGTATGGATGCTGAATTAATACTAGTTGCTGTTGGATGGTATGTTACCATCCTGATGCTGAAAATAAGTTGCCATAACTAAGATATCAGCTGTAGCATATAATTCCATTACTTTCCTATCGTCACCATCATTGTCATTAACCATCGATTAAGATAATATGAATGAGATGCTACACACATACATCTCAGATACACTCGTTAAAGCTGCAGCATCTTTCTTTTTGCGTCGTTGGTTAAAAAGAATAATCTTTCTATCGTATGAGAACAGTATTCGCGTATTGCGCTCGTAATTTAACAGCAAGGAGTCCACATCCACACGGGAACGGCCGCCATAAATCTCAGTTTTAATTAACAGGGTTGCAGTACAACGGTTTTATTTGCGAACCCTAACATTAGTCCGACTTTAAATAATAGGAATGTCGGAGTTTGTTCGAAGAATAAAAACCAACTGAGCGGTGGACTGTGAAGATAAATGCTTCGGCTGAAATGTACGAGCGGCTATATACTAAAAATTGAGCGAGCAGCCCCGTTACTGTATCCGCTGCAATCACCCTTGCTAACCACCCTGTAGGGTTAAATTGGTTATTTCTATCGCGTGGAGATAACTGCTCACTTTGTGGGAGTGTCGTATTCAAGAGCTGGTTAAAACTCGAATAATTTATTTCTTTTCACCCTCAAAATGGAACCAGTGCAGTATATACTGGTGGTAGATCTCTGTTTCCGGAGACTGTCTAGGTACTACCACCGCAGCCCTCCGAACAGGTTCACCTGCTCATGGTGCACCCTGTTAATTAAACAACGGGGCTCTGATTTCTACTAACCAGCATTGGGTCAGCGTGGTAGGAACAGCCTAAGTTCTCCTATATAAACCCTTGCAAACCTGTGCATCTTTGGGGAAGCCTATGTCCAGCAGTGGACGTCTGTGGGCTAATGACGATGAAATCTTTTTAGCTATAGTTCAAAGCATCGGTATGTAAATTAATTTATATGTTGTTCGGAATAACGCAGAGAAATTCAATTTATATTTATTGCTATAGATAATTAAATTTTTAATTAAAATCTTTATAGCGCAGTGATTACGGATGCGGCTATCAATTGGATGCTGTGAATATGATTATGATCTAGTTTGGGAACCTAGCGGCACGCGGCCGGCGCTCTTGACGAACGTGCGGCTGTATGACGTCACCGGAAATGCCACTATAATCAACATGCATATGTATGTTTAAACCTTTTGATGACTGTAATCTCCAACTAATCTCCTCCTCTTGTGACATGGACACGGGTACAGTTACAAGATCACGTGAATAAATAATAATTATACTTTGGATGGCAGCAGTTTTTTTTCTTAATTGCGTAAAGCGGAGAGATGAGAATGATGATCTATAACAACGTGGCGTTAGTTAGAATAATATACACATCACCATATTGTGCTCGTCACCATGACACTCAAAATCTCGTCTCAACTCACTTCAAACCGGAGCACAGTAATGCTTGCACACTACAAATAGAAGCTATGGTAATAAACAGAGACATACCACCAGTGTAGTAGTATGTAGCAGGTTTTGCCGGACACGCTTAACCACTACCCTCATATTATATCATCATCATCATCATCATTATCAGCCTTTGTCTATGCACTGCTGGATATAAGCCTTCGCCAATGTCTTCTACCAAATGTGATCCTCAGCTTCTCGCGTCAACCCATTTCCAGACGCTCTGATTATGTCGTCGGTCCATCTCATATCGGTCATATTGTATATTATTATTAATATCATTACTGCCTTTAGGTTGCCATAATGCCTCCTCAGGCCTATGTCCAGCAGAACACGTCTATCGAATGATGATGGTGACGAATATGGGAGTAGTCTGGGTCAGCAGGCTTTACCATCTTTGGCCTCGTGCTTATGAAAAAAAAACTATTAAACCGACGACTATGAAGAATACATAATATTTATGTGAGCTACTGCTGTTAAGTTCTATGGAATGTTTAACCAAAAAGATACAAACTTATATTTCTATAACTTCCTATTCCCTGAAGATAGAAAATGATGGAGAGGAAAACCGAGGAGAAATATGGTGCGGTGTTACGAGACAAAAGAAGTTTGCGCGCGCATTTAAATTTTATGACCTTTGCAAATATCTTTTTATTGGCCACCGAGTAGACGTGGGATCAGCGGAATAAAATATCGCTAATAAAATATTTTCTACGTAACCATGGTAACGGTTTTATATTAACTACACGCGATGGCCTTCGGCAGACAAGATTTGACCACAAAATTTCTTATATTCAGTTAATGTTTGCCATTGACGAGACCTTAAACTATTTCAAGGTTCTCAATATATGCGTAAGTTTAACACATACTATTTATATATTGTTTAAGACTATATTTATTGAAATATATTACAATAATCTTATGTCCAGCAGTGAGCGCTTATTGCTTGAGATGATTATCCATACATATGTCAATATATAAATCACTAAATAAGTTATATTAAAGTATTTTACAGCCTCCGTAGCGCTACGGTTAATTGCGAGTCTTGTAACACAAACCTCCCCTAGTTAGATTTTGCTATGGTGTTACTTAGTTAGTGATAACATTTTCGCTATGATATGTGAACATGTAAACATGGTAAAATGGCTGACTTCGAAACTTCAACATGTAAAGTATACAGAAAAAGCATTCTATCCAACTTCAGTCTCCTTTAAGCTCAAGCACATTGTGACTAAAAAAAGATTTATGTATTAAACGGACCAACGATTTTAATTTCAAGCTCATCTCATTGCTTCACAAAGTAGTACACAAGCAGGTAGCTTTAACTTAAGCTTTATTAATATTTATTGCTCCAGATGCGTAGAGAGTTTCGGATAATGGACGGGCTTCGAGTTACATCGGATATTCAATAATTCAAGAATTTGAAGACGCCGGCGCCGCTGGTTCGTTGTCAACTCGAAACTAAACCACTCGCCGACAGATGGCAGATTATTCATTGCATTAGAATAGCTGTTTAGTGCCAAGTGCTCCAGTTCACGTTAAGAATTGATTAGTTATTCGGGCAGCCGGCCAAGACGCCGGCCGGATGTCGGCTGTCGGCTGTACGTTGCTAGATTTCTAGGTACCACTAAGCTGTTATTGAATTTCATAAACCTTTTCTTATATCAGCATGTGGCTATTTTAAGGTGAAGGTATCGATAATGAATTATGTGGGGTTTTTAACTCCCTAATACCTTCTTAGGGGTGTAAGGGATCCCGCACAACAACTCACGGGACGCAAGCTAATCTCACCTGCTCGTGGTGCACCCTGCTACTCAAAAAACGAGGTTCTGGCTCCCACCAACCCGCATTGGGCTCGCGTGGTGGGAAATGAATCATTCCAAACTATTGAAAGTCGCGAGAAGCCGCTGCAGCGGGCGGCACTAGACCAATCGATGTTGAGATCTTTGGGGCAGTCCTATGTCCAGCAGTGGACGTCTATTGGCTGATGATGATACCTTCTAAGTATGCTTCTTCTACTTATACACATGTAAATATAAAAAACATATATTGAGCATTGTCTTTTCCTCTATATATACAAGTTAGATCATTACCCGTTTCTGTTAAGCACTTCCGTACACATATCCGTTTGTTAGTCTCTGTAACGATGTTAGTTCTATTTTTAATGATTAAATGAAATATTTGGATCATACCCATCAAATCAACCCTCTTTTGATTTATCTCTAACAATAATAGTATGGATAAAATCCCTTCCAAATCATGATTGTAACAAACAATTAAAATCGTTTTAGTACTATCATTGCGTTACCAGACCCTTCTTGTTTACATTTGGATAATAAGAACATGATTATTTTTTAAGCGAATACGTTTTCAACTTAACCCTACACTTAAGCTAAACTGATTTGCGTCAGATCCCCGCTCGTTACTCATTCATCTGGTACCCGTTACATTATGCATGTACATGCTCCCGACTTTCGTTACAAAATTTCTCGCCAGCTTTAAGGCTCACGGCGTATAGTGATCCATAAAAAAATATTTTATCAGTAAATTTTTTTAACATCCGGTGTAAAAAGTAACCATTGAAAGCAATATTTTTTTAATAAAAAGTATCTTCATGAGCAGGAAACCACTTGATATTAAATGATTGTCCAGTCAATCGGAATGAAGCACACGCTTGAGATATAAGAGATTAAGTTTCGTAAAAATGATTCAAAACATTTATGTATTAAAACAGAAATTGTTATCATTATTGTTCCTAGTCTCTGGATGTCCACTGCTGGGCATATGGCTCTAAAATATCTCGACACCGATTGGAACAACAATAGTTTAGCAAAGAGAGACAAAATTATATAATTCCCGAAACACCGGACGAAGTCACCATCTTTATAATATAAACAATCTCAGTATGCGAACTAATGGGTTTAGCTCCTCGTTCTTTAGGAGAACAGAAAAGGAGCGGAACAGCTTGCCGGCGACGGTGTTCCCGTTCAAATATGTTGTGAGAGTCTTCAAGAAAAGAGTAATCGAAAAAATGAGGGTCACCACGCTGGCTTAATGAGGGTTGGCAAATAGCCCAAATCCACCCATATGTATCGCTACAAACGACGGTCTCTAGTAGCCGGCGGTACCGGAGACCATGCCGACTGTGACGCTGCAGGAAACCGCTGGGTGCGAACAGCGCCGGATCGATCGATGTTGGGATTTTTGAGGAAGGCCTATAGTGGGTGTTTATCGGCTGAAAACAACGAGGAAAGCGGTATGGTAAGGTTCTTGTTTTTGTTATAACACTAGCTACAACGCCTGTCAAACTGGAACACAGTAATATTTGCACAAACTGTTCTCCCCATACCCCTGCATATACACTGCATCACTTTTCTCTGCACCCTAAACAAAATATGTTAGGTCTCGTTACCCCAGTAAAATTACTAGTTACAGCGTCATTCCGAAAAATACACCATACTGTTGGTACTTTGTTTTCCTTGGCTTCAATAGCAGCTGCGGTGGAAACTACCAACACAGTCTCCGGCAATA
Organism: Ornithoptera priamus; assembly: GCA_029034505.1. Taxonomy (NCBI): domain Eukaryota; kingdom Metazoa; phylum Arthropoda; class Insecta; order Lepidoptera; family Papilionidae; genus Ornithoptera; species Ornithoptera priamus. The sequence goes on along the minus strand of JARDWD010000046.1, from coordinate 3,640,942 downwards.
AAGACCTACCACCAGTAGAAACGTTGTTACTACGTTAGTTTGCTTGACCGCCACAGACCACAACATCACTTAAAACCAAGTGGGATCATGGTAAAGCAATAATCTTTATGATTGAAAAGAGTCTACAACCTTGTGTCGTAGACGTATAGCACTTATATGCACATACGTAGCAAGCAGATCAAGGCGTAGCATTATGCGCAGCTGCGTAGCATTTAAACGTACTAATGTAGCAAAGAGACGTAAGCCCGTAGCATTCAGAGGGGAAGGCGTAGCCAGTTAATTTACTTAAAATCACGCACGGCAGATATCGCGCACCCCTAACGTGTTTGCACTTACATCCTTACACAAACAATGGAACCAATTTACCGCCTCCCTTGCACAATTTGCGCAGTCTCTCATAATTTCACCTCAAAATAATTTCTTTTTTTTTATTATTCAACCCAGGAGTTTCTTCTTCTTTCTCCTGCCCTGGTCCCACTTTATGTAGGGTCGGCACAACATGTTCTTCATTACCGAACATGTTGTAAATAGTTTTGGCTAAAATTTTTACGACCGGCCGCCTGCCTGACATCAAGCCTCTTTTTGGGAATCTTAGGGGACTTTTTTTCTTTTTTTTTAGGAGTTTAATAAATATTATTAATATATAAAATAGTTATAAGTTCACGTATTTTATTTTAGATTCATTCATCTATCCATCTATCTTCCAAAGTTGATGATCATTTAATCATTGAAAATAGACTTCACCCAAAGATTCCCACATCGATCGGGATTGGATTCAAACGGGGGGACTTGCGCCATTTTCCACCACACAGACCTAAGGCAGGTTTGTGGGAGCCAGATCCTCGTTTGTTGTTTATCAAGGTGCACTACGAGCAGGTGAAGTTGGCTTGGGTCCCGTGAGTTGTTGTGCGGGTCCCCTTACACCCCTTTTTACATACTTAAGGATATTTATTCCCTAAAAGACTTGTTACTTACTGTACAGGTAAATATAGCATAATAAGTTACGTTCGAATAACTTTGCTCGAATCACGCGAAGCGAGAATCAAACTTCAATCTCCATTATACGACTTTGTTCACTTCAAAAGGCGCTTCCTATGAATAAAATATAAGAAATAGTACTTTGTACTGCAACGGCTGGGGGGGATGGATTTATTCATTTGAAAAATTCTTTAAGATTGTAGGAAGATATTGTTAACACTCCAGTGATACACTTCTTTCCGAATTCTTATAATGTGCTGCTTTACAGTAAAGTAGCAATATTGATATCTGTATAGTATTAAATAATTATAAAGAGACCCTATATGATGAGTTTTTCATCTAAACTTATTACTGTTTGATGTCAAGCCTGCACTTTGTAATGTGTGATGCAAAGTAACTGTTGTTGTGTTCACTTAACCACTGTTACAATGTTGTACATATAAAGCATACACAGCCTGCTACCTTAAAGTTATCATTTGAACTAAAATTCATAACTTGTCGATATCTACGTCCATATTTGATCGTAGGTCTACCCTACAGATTCAATTGCCGTACTCCACTTGTTTTACAATACATTGGTAAAGGTCAGAAGACAACAAGCCAAGCTAAAGTATAAGTGATGATAAGAACATTATTACGGTTGCCCGTACTGTATGCCGTAAGATATATAAGAGGAAATTGATATATAACATACAAGAGAAAGCTGCTCTCTTCTTTAATGGCAAGCCGTGGATTGTCGATGGCTGGCTGGAGCTGGTTTACTGCTAGTTGGGGGATATCATATATCTATGAGAGCTGTTAATCTTGGAACATATCTTCACTAGAATCTGAACGCTATATAGATTATAATTTATGCATCTGACAAAATTAAGGAAGAACCGAAGCTTAAAATCAAAGTTGAAACACGAATGTGATATCACATTTTAAGTAGACACTTACTATAAGATATTTGTTTTGTTCTTACTGATGCTGGACTTGTATATTTTTTGCATATTAATACAGCGGTACAACTGAATATATTTTTTAATGAAAACTAATGGAAAATCTAACCTGTCTTCGCGGCATTGTTGTTATTGGCCCCTGAGGACTGGCTGAAGAAGGAGGCTCCGGTAATTCCAGCGCGACGCAAGATCCACCACATTATGATTGATTACAGCAAGACAACAATAACGAACTTGATAATATACTTTAAACACAACAACAAATTAATGATTAATCACCGATATGTAGCTAAGCAACATTCCTATTTATCACACTTAAGATACGGAGTAACAGGTTAAGTAAACCGCAAAAGTCTTTGCTTGGATAGAGAAAATGATTGTTGTCGCAAGTTTACTGAACTTGGCAATAGCTGAAGAAACTTTCGTAAGTTTACAGAGTACCGGTGCCGATGTGTACGGAGCTTTCGGAAGCTCAGTCGGCCGGTCAGCGCGGCGCCTGGAGCGGTACTGGTGGTGGTGCCGGTGTGACGCATGCGCAGCGGCACCACCAACAAATGTCCAGGTGTACAAAGTAATGAAGTCCTCCGTAACCGTTACTTGGATATTATTAATAAACGTAACACTTATTAAACTTGCTCCATCGTTATTACTGCGATTATTAATAGTGAATAAGCTTTATGAGAAGATAATTTATATTTTTCGTTTAACTTATACACTATACATAAACCTCATTAATTTCACTATCTACAACTCGCTTCAAACCGGAATAACAGTAATGTTTACGCAGTACTTTTTGCCATTAGAAATAGTTGTGATTGTAGCTATACAGTCTTCATCAATAGAGACCTACCACCAGTAAATTCTATGAATAAAGACTAGCGGTTGACTATCATCTCAGCTGGTGATAAGCAGCAGTATAGTCTTCGATGGTGAAGCTCTGTAATCTAAAACTAACTTAATCACTATTCTCTAAAATAATCGCACATTATACCTGGACGAAATGCATTCCTTCATAATCTATTATGTTAATGAAATTATATAACTTAATATAATATTGTATGATCTTAAAAGTATAGTTAATTTTAAATATATATATACCAATATATATATATGGTACTTCAGCAGTTCAAGAGCTTATTTCTTATACAGTCAATTTGTTATATTCAAGGCGACAGTCCTTAGCCACGAACCGCAGAATCTTGATCGAGCTTCAAGTGGAGCTAGAACAATATTCCTTTAGAGGTTACGAAGGGCTCGTTACACAAAATCGTTGTTCTACCTTTATGTTATTTATTTATTTTTATAAGCATATGGATTTTTATTTAATTCAATAGGTTTAGAAGATTTTTAAAGCTCGTTATTGTAAGAATACGGCGATAGGTTTTTGTATGGGCCCATCGCTGTAGCAGGAACAAAGTCGGATATTTTTAAATCTTTCTGTATAGAAAAGTTTGTTATTCAGCGAAATCTGAAATCGGCAATAAAATTTGCATCTCCCATAAACACAAAATGTTTTGGTTTAGATTTCTAAGACATTGCTAATACATTTAGAGATATAGTATGCAAATATTACCATGTTAAAGTGTTATGAAAGCTGTAGCTTGCGAATTGCTACGGTAAAGAGGCGATCTATACATATAATCTATTTATACATATATAATGACAATTGGTTTTCTTTGTTCGCCAATCACGTAAATATTAGTGAAGTTATCGACACAGGAACAAGAGCATTCGACGCGGAATGATCTGTACATGGTTATAGGCTACTTATATTTTGAATTTCATAGACCCTTCATTATTTTATTCTAATTAACTTTTATAAACAATTTCATGCGTATTATTTATTCGGTTACTATAGTAACGGTTGCCATGGTGATTCATGCATGCAGATGCTCTCAAGGAATATTTCAGTCATATTTCAAGATTAATTGTATATTATGGCAAGCAAAGCGGGCGGAGGACATTTAGTATGTTATATTTTGCTTTAGATAAAACGTTAAGATTTCTAATTAACATGACCTTCAGCAGCAAACACCAACCACAAATAAATATTGAAGTATACGTAAATAACTTAAATTATTTACATGAAGTTTACATTACTTGGAATCTCGCAAGACTTAAGGCACGCGGTCTTGTAATATTCAGCATTATAACGTCCGTAAGGCAAACATCACGCCTCCTTGATGTTAACTTAAGACAAGATAATCTAGCTAATATCTATTTTGGAAACACTAAACGTTTAAGTTTCTATTAAAAAAATAAACTGTTATTTAAATACAAAAAATATATCAATAAACTAAGTGATATCTTAACTATGACTACGTTATTTACTATATTTATGTTTAAGTTCAGTTTATATATGGTTCGTCAATCAACTGATTTTCTGTTCAATGTATATGTTGTAAAAATGTCTACATATATAAAACTGCGTATAATTCAATATGTGTATATATAAAATGGTTAATTGGTAATCAGAAGAAGATAAGGGAGAATAAAAAAAAATTACATTTCATGCAAACTGAAATGAGGAAAGTTTGAAGTACAATCGTCAAAATTTCGTTTCTATTCTCAATATATACGTATGTGAGTTTGGACACATTTGATCGGTTGGAATTGACAGGGATTGGGGTGATCGGGGACGTCCCCCGGGGGACGTGCGACAAGGGGTCGTGGGGCATTACATCGAAACTCAATAATACTTTATTTTTAACGTCAATAGTCACACACTAGCGGCAAATGTTTGCCGTGCGATCCCATTTTGTGAGGTTATTAAATTATAACTTATTTACGAAGGTACATTACATACGACCCCAATTATATTGAGGTAACATAAAATTCTTTCATATAAGGGGTGTAAGGGTTCCCGCACAACTCACGGGTCCAGAACAACCTCAGCTGCTCGTGTTGCACCCTGCTAATTACCAACCCGCATTGGGCAGCGTGGTGGGAAATGGTCGGAATCCTCCCCTATGTATCCCTACAAACAATGGCCTTTAGTGCCCGGCGGTGCAGGAGGCAATGCTGATTGCTGAATAGACCTTTGGTGGAGGCCTGTGTCCAGCAGTAGACATCTAACGGCTAATAATGATTAAAATTCTTTCATATATAACATAAAAGTACCTCTGTTACAAAGGAGAAGGATTCGGATCCTTGTTGTTACTGCTGCAAGGTCTCTGTTGCCGGAGACAGTCTGGCTGCCGCAATTCACCTCCAGAATTTTTTTCCTTGTAAGAAGTCCAAATTCCGGGAAAAATGGTAATCTGTTGAGGCAAGGTCCGGGGAGTAAGGTGGATGTCGCAGACATTCCAATTGTAGCTCATCTAACTTAGTGGTTGTTTGTGGTGCAGTGTGTGGTGGTGGTGGTGTTGCGTTGTCGTGAAGCAGCAGTGGCCTAGAGCGATTGACCAATCTCGGTTGTTTAGCAGCTAGTTCTTCCTTCATGGTTTGCAGTTACGGACAATAGATATCTGCCGCAATCGTTTGGCCAGATTTTATAAAGCTGCAGTAAACGACACCGGCGCTAGTCCACCAAACACTCACAAGTAACTTTTTCTGAGTCAATTTTCGTTTAGGGCAGAATTTGTCTGAGTCTCCAGGGTTCAGCCACTGCGACGAGCGCTTCCGGTTATCGTACAGCATCCACTTTTCATCACAATTAATGATTCGATTTAAAATCCCTTCATCATTGTGCCGGCTGAGCAAAGTAACACAGCAGCAGCAGTCGGCGCGTGTTCGCAAGTTCGATTCACTCAACTCCATGAGGTACACGTCGTTCAAGTTTTTTTACTTTCCCGATTTGGTTCAAGTAGATTAATACGGTTTTGTCACTTACCTCGAAGCCTGCAGCTATCTCTGAAGTGCTTTGTGATGGATCCGCTTCCACAATAGCCTTTAATTCTTCATTTTCCACCTTGGTCTAAGGGGTTGGTTTTGAAAGTCGAAATTTCTTGAACGAAAACGTTGAAACAAAAACGTACCGTGCTTTTTTTTGCGACACCAGCGCCGTACACACCATTAATCCTTCGAGCTGTTCCTGCAGCACTGGTACTGGTGCCACGGTAAAACTCTTACTCGTAAATATATCGATATTTCATGTTTTACATTGTGCGGTAATATGCGACGCCAAAGAAAAATAACGAGGAAAAAACAAATGAATGACTGTTTCCAAAACTCAAATATATCCGCTAAATGAATTTATAAATTTGAATTTGGAATTCTTAACCGAAGAGCAGATATTTCAGATCAAAGTGGTCAGTACGACAAAACGCTAACTTCATATGTAAGGACCTAATATTACAGTGGAGTAACGAGAATTGATATCCTATATCTGAATGTACATATATATATAGTCTTAAGATATATACACTTACCATCAAATGAACGTTTCTCTAGTCTCTTCAGTAAGTCGAATAATAGTGTGCTAACATTACTACGTTCCAGTTCGAAGGGTGCTGTAGCTAGTGTAATTACTGAGGTAGTTAAATAACGTTTTATGTCCCAAGGCTATGATCACAAAATGCAGCTGTATGTATCATCTTAACCAGCGCCTCTTTGTTATAGGCGGATCACTTAACATTAAGTGAACGTCCTCCTCAAAACAAAAACAAGGGAGTTCCGTAGTTAAAACAATTCCACATACTCATTCTGTGTGGTTACATCCTGATTATAATTCCAGCACCGGTTCGTTTACTCCAAGGCTTCCAACGATCTCCGACAAATTGGTTTTTGATCCTTACCTACTCCCGATGAAAGTTTATTACCTCTTATATCCTGTGTAATTACATATTAATGAATTTCTCCTCCTCCTCCAGCATCACCTATGAGCAAACGTTATTATCCAAGCCAAGTTTTAAAAGTACAATAAAAATGTATGCTCTGGATTATTTATATAAAATGACCAGACAAGCAAGATGCCTAGCTGATAGTAACTGGTACGCCCTTCCAAAACAATTGGGTGGTAGTTACAAAGATCTACTTCTTCTTCTTCCTAAACTGCCTCTCCAACTAGTGAAGGTTGGAGATCAGCGTGGTGCAGTCCTTTCTGTCTCCGGTTCGGCGGAACAATTCAGACGCCTCAGATATGCCAGTCCATTTCCTGATATTCTTCAACCATGACGTTTTCTTTATTCCCACCTTTCGTTTTCCAGACACTTTACCCATTACAATCAGCTGCAGAAGATCATATCGCTAATGACCGAGGCAGGAAACTTTATGTTTCTTAACCATTAGCATGAAGTTACGCTTTTGGCCATTTCATTAAAGAACACACATTGGTGACTCTCCGAGTCCAGCTAATGGACAACATGCGTCTCTATGACCACATCTTAAAAGCTTCAACGTACCTAGTATATATCATCATAATATCTATACATTTATCTATTATAAATACCCTGTTATTTATTTTTCAAAGATTTACCCTCAAACAATAAACCTATAAAACTTTACTACAGCTCCAAAAGTTGTATAAAAATGGGGGATGAGATGGTGATTCTCCGTCTTTTCCTCCGACATAGGTACATACACAGGACGCGGCCAGGTGCGACCTACAAATTTAACGACTTACACAATAGCACCCTCGCCGTTGCGCGGGGTGGGGAAACTTGAAGGTTAAAGGCTCAGGAGAACAAGTTTTGTTACGCACTCCACTGAAGAGTAATGGCTGCATAAAACATTTACTCAAATCCTTACCTATATTCATTAAAGAATATTAATTAGGCCAGGTAAAGATCTGAAAGTCAAGCGTGGATCACCTTGTAGACAATTGGAATGTATATATGAATATTGGTCTGGACCAGAGGACTCCACATTCAAAATTGTCAAAACCTGATAAAAATGCGGTCTTTTAAAAAGTGAGATGGAATTGAAATAACAAAAAAGAGAAAAAACCCATGAAAAATTATTTCAGTTATTTGTGAACAGGGGTAACGAATATTAAGAAAATTAATACTTTCTTCTTCTTGCAAGATCTTGTCCCATTTTTACTTGGCGTCGGCCCATCTGGTCATTCTTCTAAATCTCTCTCTATTTTGTGTCATAGCTTCTGTCAATTTGTTATTCATTAGATCTTCATTGATCATCGTCAATCAAGTAGTTAGGGGTCTCCCAAGACCTTTCTCTTTAGTTTCGAGATCCAGCGCACCCCTGACCATATGCGTTGCTGGTCTTCACATAACATGGCCGTACCAGCGCAAATCTCTCTACCATTTTCTCTTAAACCGGTTTTACTTTAAAGGAATATCTCACATGTATGTTCTTCGCTGTCTTCCAGGGTAACTGCTCCTGCCCACCTCAGCATACCCATTTCTGCCACATGCACTCTTTGCTCTTGTGCCCTAGTTGTGGCCCAGCACGCAGACCATAAAGTGCTGGCCAACATAAATTAAATCCACACTGGGCCAACGTGGTGAGAAATAGCTCAAATCTCTCTACATGAACCCTTACGTACAAACTCATAGTGGCCAGCACCGGAGGTCATGCTGACTATATGGAGATCTTTGGGGGAAGCCTTCGTCCAGCAGTGAACGTCCATCAGCTGATGATGATGATGAGTAATACTTTCTATATACCAAACTAATCGTACCACAGTGCAAAGCGATACAATCGTGTATTAATACACAGGTATGATATATATATATATATGTACATATATATATATATATTTATGGTACCAGTGCTAGATCTCTGTTGATAGAGATCGTCTAGGTAGGTACTACCGCAGAGCCTCTTTCTACCAACAAACATTGGTGTGTTCCGGTTTGCGAGACGTTGTAGCTACTGATATAACGGGGGTAACGAGACTCGATCTCTTATGTGAAAGTGACAAACACAATGAGGTACATATCATCCTATCAGCACGTTGTTAAGGGCGTATCACTTACCATCAGGTAAACGAGCCGAACATTTCGTCCAATAAAAAAAAATGTTTTTAATTTATCTAATATAAAAGCTGATGATATCGTTTGTTGGTTTGTATTAACTTTAGTAATAATACTTTATCGCGGGTTTGACTGGAGACAGCTCGCCGCCGTGTGCTCGTTATTGCAGCAGCCTTAATGAGAAATTAATGAAAAATAAAGCGCACCACACTCGCGTACACTGTGTTGTGTGCCTATGCTTAAATCTAGGAGCACTAGGACTCAATTTCCAACTCACATACCGCAACTTTTCTCTGGTTTTTCTTATATTATAACAGCTAGAGCGCTATTTTCCCATAATGATCAGAGAATTTATCATCATTATCAGCCGACAGACGTCCACTACCAGACACAGGCTTCTCCCAAAGATCTGGTAGGCCCCCCACCAGGTGTTCTCACGATGTGGTGGACGTTGCGGGCAGCGCAGGATCGAGCGATGTGAAGAGATTTTATATGAACAATAAATTGTCATAATTCCTATTTGTTCTTTATAACATTGCTACTCCTTGGAATCAAGGCCGAGTCAGACTCCGAGTAACCATATCCGAAATCTCTGTGCTTATCTATACTTAACGATAAACTTAGCAATTAGTCAATTTAACAATAAACAAAATATAGTTGCATACGTTTTAAGTAACTTGAGAAATTTTTATTTAGATAGGTTTAGGGAGCTAGAATACAGTGCTTCAGTCAGGCATCTCCGGCAAACTGAGAGTAAAGGTTTATATCCACCAAAGCTGTTGTTCTTCGGAAAATGGGTGATTTCTCTCCAGTAGTTCAAGATCAGTGGGAATATAACTTGCCCTTTACAAGTAACGGCGTGACTTTTGTTGTATTCGCCATAGCCGCAATCTCATTTGTGTCTTCATCCTCCTGCCCTTTTCCCAGCTATGTGGGTTCGGTACAGCATCTACTTCTCTTCCACATCCCTCTATCAGCCGTCACATCTGAATTCACACTCGTCTCACACATGTCATCTTTCACACAATCCATCCACACTCTCTTCGGTCTTCGTCTACGCTTATAACCATCCACTGTCATTCTCACCATCGCAAAATTTAAATGCATAATTTTGTAGCTAAGGATGGGAAACGATTTTAGCGTCAAAGAAGCATTCCTCGATACCCTAATTAGCAGCTGACCTGTCGGCTGACCCAGATTTTGTTGGAAGCTTGGCGTAGAGCACGACACGCGGGCGCCAAGGAGTAGACTGTCGTGAGGCAGTGTGGGACAGACAACGCTGGCACTCTTTTGTGTCGGAGGCCAACACTCAGTTTGGGTCACTGCGCTAGAGTAAGTAACCGTGATTCAGACCTTTTATCATCATCATCATCATCAACGGAAAGACGCCACTGCTGGACATAAGCCTCCCGCAAAGATCTCCACATGGTTCCCGTAAACTTTTTATGCTATGATAGAATCAACCTAGCATTGTTGAAAAAAACTTAATTTTATCTAACTTGAAATAATCAAACATTTTTGAAATGAGAACGACTAGAGGAAACGTTGAATATCAATCTCTCGTCTAATACTGAAATATTTATGGTTACTGAGGCATCATCTTCAGCTGTGGAGAAGTTGCACAGCATTTAATACTCCCGCGTTATACTTTATGCAAATATCATCTTTAATGTAATAAAAACGGATGTGAGCACCTTGTTAGCAATAAATCAATTTTATATCACCTAACATATTCCCGCCGCCATATCCGGCCGTTACAATAAAGATCACCCGCGATTACCTCCGAACGTTTCCCCTTTTACGATTTTACCCAACATTCTTGTAAATTACGAGGATCATATCCAAACGTTTATGTTTATGGATTTTTTTAACAACCTTACAAAGAATAAATGGCGGTGCACACCGGAAGAGAGTACAAGCTAAGCTACACGAGGCTCCATAAGTGCGGATTTGCGGATGACGCATAACCTTTGAAAGATATTTTCCCGAACGCTTTTCCCACAATATTTCACTTCACAGAAAGTTAAAGGTTAGCGAAGGTTAAACCTGTGCATCTTGAAGTCCTAAAGCGAGTCACAACCACCACATAAATAGAAATATTTAGATAATATACTCAGTATAGAATCATTTCAGTGCGAAGTGCTTGCGGGATAGCGATTGATGGGGAGTACCACATTAAACTTGTAGTACTCCCCATTTTTGTGCCGGAGGTAAGTAAAAACATACTTCAATCCAGATGTGATAAATGCGACCCACGAGAGCTGCAACATCTGCAAACTTTAAGTTACGGCAGAAGTTTCACATAAAGTGGGGTAATATCATATTGTATGCAGAACACGCGCGAGCCGGGGGATCCCCTTGTAAACTGTTTTGATTGAAACATCGTATAATAAGGGAAATGTTATATAACTTATGCTTCGTAACAGACTATCATCATGCAAACTCCACTTAACTTAATTTTACTTATTGCTGGTAGGTGTCAGTTGCCGGAGACTGTGTAGGTACCACCGCAGCTCCTATCGCTGCAGACAAATACTACTGTGCAAACATTACTGTTTTCCGGTTTGAAGTGTGTCTTAACTAGAGAAATTACTGCGGTAAGTAAACTTAATATCCTATGTGTACAACGTAGTGCAGTGCATATTATTGTGTTAGTCACGTTGTTCTAGGCAGCAGCCGTATCAGTTACCATTAGATGAACATCTCGTTGAAATGATTCTGTAATAAAATTGCAACTACCCACATATTATGCCGGAGCTATGATGAATTAATACGGAGTTTGTAAAACTTGAGGCAATGGAGAACTTTTTAATTGCTCACTGATCTCCACGGCTAATGGCGCTTTCGGAGCTTTCACGGGGAACTTGTGCTCTTAATCATCTCGTATTACAAAGTTTATCATTAATTCTTCATCTTCGTCGTCACACTCGTGACAGAGTGATCGTATTCGTTATCGTAACGTTATTATTGGTGGCACATTATACAAGATCCCTCCATTCATCTCGCAGTATAGCTATTCTTGCGTTTTCATTTCATTATGAGGTCATGAAATTAAAAAAAAAACGCGTCAGATAAATGACGTTGATTATCTTCACGTGGGGAAGATCTCGTAATCCCGACAATAGGAACATTAAGAGGGTTGTTTATCTGACATCAAAGACACATAAATATGTAAACAATACCGTAGTGCCTGAAAGTAGTGTCAAAGCAAAGGATTGTGTTAACTATGGTGGTAGATCTCTGTTGCCGGAGACCATCTAGGCAGGTACCACCAACAAATAGTATGGAAACATTATTATGATCCGATTTGAAGGGCGTTTTAGCTAGTGAAATTATTTATGTCCAAAGGTGATGAATACAATATGGAATACAAAGTGTAGAATATCTTAACTAGCGCCACTTTGTTAGAGGCGGGCGTATCACTTAAACTTAAGTGAACGTCTCGATCGTCTCGTCGCTTCGTAGAATAAAAAAACTTCTGATGATTTTCAGTATTAAATGTAACCGCCTATTTTTGCGACTGTCAAGATATTGTACCACACAAGTCTTTCTTCTCCTTGACCTAAAATATAAAACTGATATGACGTTGACCTGATGGTAAATGATACACCCGCCTATAACAATGTGGCGCTGGTTAGGCTACTATACACTGCACCGCATTGTGCTCGTCGCCTTGAGACAAAAGATGTTAGATCTCGTTACTTCAGCAATTTCATTAGCTACAGCGCCCTTCATACTGGAACACAGTAATATTGGCGCAGTACTGTTTGTCGGTTGCAGTAAGAGCTGCAGTGGTACCTGGTCCAACCGCCAGTGTAACATGATATTTTGGGAATTTTCCTCTTTCTATGTATATAAAGTGAATTATAGGATCTGTCTGAACTGTGACTATATGAAAGTTAACTATGCTTAAACTTGAACTTAAATGATTTATCACTATTACTTCGGCTCATTGAGATCCACTGCTGAACAGGCTTCATAAATTATCATGTAATATTAATGTTCATGTCTGATTCATTTTCTTTTGACCCTGAAAAAGTTGACTGGAGGATAATGCATTATGGCTATATGTGATTTTATTTATTCTGTTATATTTTTCTCCTATGTGATTACTGTGGGGAATATACATGAAGTAAATGTATATGTATGTATTGGGGTGTAAGGGGTCCGGCATAACAGCTCACTAAACCCAAGCTAGCCTCACCTACTCATGGTGCACCCTGCTAATCATGAAACGGCACTGGCTCTCGCACTAATTGGGCCAGCTTCGTGAGCAATAGCCCAAACCTTCCATATGAACCTCTACAAACGACGGCGCCCAGTGGAAGCTGCTAGGTGCTGGCAACGCACGGCCGATCGATGTGGAGATTTTTGGGAGTGGCCTATGTCCAGCAGTGGACGTCTACCGGCTGATGATTGATCTATACATTAACAGTAGCCTTTTTTTCCGATACAAAGTAAACTAACAGCGGGATCAACGTATAAGTAATGATTACGAGGTTCGGTAGAGAAAGATCTGATCTGATGAAGAAGATCTTATTCCGATAATAGGTATGTATGTTACGCTAACAATAGTAATTTCAATATCAAAGAACACTCCAGACAACAAGTTTCGCTTTTGTTAGGTGATACTAAACCCTTGTTAACTCGTATTTCAATCTTGACAGATTCACCAATACAGTCAAGTTTAGAGTACTTAATCATATCTGAAATCACTTAACTCTAATTATATTAGGTACTTACCCATGTAGGAAGAACTAGCTGCTGAACAACCGAGATTGGTCAATCGCTCTAGGCCACTGCTGCTTCACGACAACGCAACACCACCACCACACACTGCACAACAAACAACCAGTAAGTTAGATGACCTACAATTGGAATGTCTGCGATACCCACCGTACTCCCCGGACCTTGCCTCAACAGATTACCATTTTTTTCGGAATTTGGACAACTTCTTACAAAGAAAAAAATTCACCTCCAATGCGGCAGTCCAAACCACCTTCACAGAGTTTATTGATTCTCGTCCTCATGGTTCTTTAATAAAGGTATCAATGACCTTCCTATGAGATGCCAAAAGTGCATAGATAACAACGCGGTGCATACTTTGATTAATTAAATATATTTTACCAAAAAAAATGACTTTATATTATAATAGTAAAGCGTGCTCTCAGTAAACAGTAATTTCACTATCATCATGAGGTGCCCTCGTCGAACTAAAGTTTGGAAATCACAGTCAGAAAACTGATCCGGCCATCAGCTATATATTTATATAATTAAAACTACTGTTGCTGAGGAAGAAGGACGTATCTTCTTATGTATCAAGGCGGTACAGTGTAAACATTTTAACACGTTCAGTGTGTTATGAGATCTAGAGGAGCTCCAATGAGTTTTTCAGCTGGCGCGACACCAAAAATCGCGTTCTCTCTTTCTGTGCGAGGGTCATAATTTCTTTATATCCATGTTCTATCTTTAGTGGGATTCAGTAGTTATTTATCTAATCGATCCCCAAGGCACTGGCTGTGAGTCCTCTAAAAAGGGCCCGCAGCTAATATTTTCAATGATATCACTGGTGGTAGATTTCTGATGCCGAAGACTGTCTAGGTAGGAACACACAACAACAAATAGTAATGTGTAAACATTACTGTTTTCCGGTTTGAAGGGTGCTATAGTTAGTGAAATTACTTGAACCTCTGGCTCTTGTCGTCGCGTCGCGAAGTTTTTATGTTGGGGTGAGCATGAGCTGAGCTGCTCCTACATGAGCACTTGGGGAGATGCTGTATGCATATAATAATACGAGTAGAGGCTGTTGAGGGCCGATAAGGAAGACGCGTTTGTTGTTTTATAATTACGCGAAAAAACGTGAGTCGACTATTACGAATGTATTTTGACCTCATACCTGATACATGCGTAATGAATTCCAACCCAACGCCATGTACATAGATTGCAATGTCTCATTACTCTACACTTTATGGGTTTTTTCTTCAATTAATATAATTTTAGGTCTAAAGATCGCCTGCACCAGCAAACTTTGAGAGCCTTATACCTTCGCAATTAAATTGTAATTATTTTACTTTTACTAATGGCAGATCTCTGCTGCCGGAGATCGTCTAAGTAGGTACCACCATCAGCCCTGTAATCTCGGCCTAGTTAGAACAGGACTAAGGTAAGCCCTGTCTGCCGTAGAAAGCGACTAAATGGGCCTAGAGGTTTCGCGAGCCTTGAGGGTGGGGACCCTTATCGCTAAACAAGCGAACCTACGTGGGCCAGTGTATGACTCAGCGATGGTGCCCAGGAGGGTTTTTTTTTAAAGCATTCTCCCTGTGTGTTTTGGGTCAGGGCCTTTGTTTACCTTTTTCACTTAACATCATTTTTATTATTTTTCCTCATTCTCCTCCGTCATGCTTTCTTTTCTTCCATCCTCTACTTATCTGTCATACCATTCCATTTTTCTCCTTACATTCTCCATCCTATTTCCTTCTTCCATGCATCCTCTGATTGAAGTGGAGACTGCCTCTTTATTATTTCTGGAGGGGGGAGAACCTGAAACAATCATCCACTGTAGCATAGTTTCTCGATGGTCTTCATTATTCTTGCTACTTTTCCCATTAAATTTACATTATATTAGATTAGGCACATTTCTTACAGTTAAATTTACTCTATCACAGTTTTTATTACTTAAATTACCTTACATTATTAAATTACCTTACATTATTATTACTATTATTTAATTTTAATATTTTGTTCCGGTTTCTTGTCTTTCCTATGACTCCCCTGCAATACTCCAGGAATATGGCCCGACTTCCGTCTTCATCCATCAGAGAGACGATGACTCCAGCTTCTATCTTCTTATCAATATCTACTTCGCAATCATTCCTTTCCCTTCCAAATAAGGGACAGGAAGCGTGCCTAGGAGGGTTAGTCTTCTCCTCAAAGACGTGTAACATAGTGTACACTTAAACACGTGACACTTAAACATATTACATAACACAAGACGAACAGGAAACAAATACATTTACAGATTACGATTTTTTGTCTTTTAATCTTATCTCTATTGCGTATATAACTGATTGAATCTTGTACTTTAGTGACTTTCAAGAACTTACTAGTTTACCTTGGCTTTTGGGTTTACTTACAATTATATTGAAAAATACCTGTTAAGTGTTCGTGAATATAATTATTTATTTACCTTGACAATGACACTTAAACGTACGACATGACGCAAGATGAACGGGAAACAAATACACTTACAGATTACAATTTTTTGTTTAAAACAATGCAAAATAAATAAGATGTTCACATCGCGGACAGCACGTGAGCTTCATAACAATGGAGACTACTTTTTTCAAAGAACCACTAAAAATACTTTTCTAACGGTAGTAGGTCTCTATTGCTGGTGATCGTCTAGGTAGGTACCGCCGTAGTCCTGCAGTCTCGGGCTAGTAAGAATACGAGTAAGGTAGGCCCTGCCTGTCGTTGAAGATAACTAAAAGAGTCCAGGAGTTTAGCGGGCCTTGAGGGTGGGGGCCCTTATCGCTCAACAAGCGAACCTGCGTGGGACAGTGTATGACTCAGCGATGGTGCCTAGGAGGGCTAGTCTTCTCCTCAGAGACGTGTAACATAGTGTACACTTAAACACGTGACACTTAAACATATAACATAACGCAAGACGAACGGGAAACAAATACATTTACAGATTTTTGTTTAAAACAATGCAACATAAATAAGATGTTCACATCGCGGACAGCACGTGAGCTTCATAACAATGGAGACTACTTTTTTCAAAGAACCACTAAAACTACTTTTCTAACGACAATAGGTCTCCATTGCTGGTGATCGTCTAGGTAGCTACCACCGTAGTCCTGCAGGTTCGGGCTAGTAAGAATATAAGTAAGGTAAGCCTTGCCTGTCGTTAAAGGCGACTAAAAGGGTTCAGGAGGTTAGCGGGCCTTGAGGGTGGGGGCTCTAATCGCTGAACAAGCGAAACTGCATGGGACAGTGTATGGCTCAGCGATGGTGCCTACGAAGGTTGGCGTCTCCTCAGAGACGTGCTCACAAAAAGTGTAGAGGGGCACTAGTGCGTTCTGTAAGAGATCCCGGAGTCTTTTCGATTACACTGATGAAGATCACCGAGGGGTTTTAGTGAGTAAGGATATCATATAACCCTGACTCTCCTTAGAAGCAGGGTATCTTTCGAAGATTTCTCCCCAATAACATTAATGTGGTGAATGTGGGTGAAGAGATAATGCACATGGCGACGAGCACAATAATGCTGCAGTGTATACCATCCTAACTAGTGTGTCGTTGTTATAGAAAGGCGTATTATCATCAGTTGAATAAAATCGTAAACTCCACTTTGTTTAGTCCTTTATTTTTTAATTCGGACAGACAAACATATTTTCATTAAGTAGCTCGCTGGCCTAAAGGTTAGAGCGCGCGGCCTTCATTCTGAAGGTCACGGGTTCGAATCATCACAGTAGGGACGTAAATTGGGTATTAAAAAAAAACACTTCTTCGACTGGGGTAAAAATGAAGAGGTGAACGTATCTCAGGGCTTTGTCGCTCTTATTTAGTGGTGAGTGTCAGGATGTGTTTAATCTATATTTATATTTATGAGTTCATATCGACAGGTGATACTTAGTAAACGGATTCAAGGACATACGAACTAAGGAGAGAAATAAAAAATATAACTTCCTGTTTTATTTAATGACAAATAAAAGTACTACTTTTCTACAAGGATTTCATACATACGATACCATTTTGATATTGGTGGATGATGGATCCATACTAATGGTAAAATCATTCAAAAAACTATTTCACAAAAAAGTCATTATCATCAATATCGTCATCAGCCCATAGACGTCCACAGCTGGACATAGGCCGCCCCTGGCCTCTAGTATCGCTAGGCACAAGGGGCTGTCGTTTGAAGGATTTGTAGTTATTTGGCCATTGTTGGTAGAATCCAAAGCCTCGTTTGCTGATTAGCAGGGTGCACCACGATCAGATGAGGTCGGCTTGGGTCTCCTTACACCCTTTACAAAAAAGTATTAAAGATAATTATGTAGATGGTGAATACCTAAGTTTTTGGTGGTAGTTCCCAGTAGCTATGTATCACTTACCACCAGAGAAACAGTCGATTCCACACTCTGTATAACTTATTATATGTATATATAAAATAAGTTATATGGGTCATTAAAATACTTATGTCCCAATAGGTACACGAACAAGCAAGTTTTTAAATATATGTTACTCACGCAACTTAAACATTTTAACTTTATTTCTTAGTCTTTGAACAAGTAAAACTTTGTAACTTTATAGCTGCAATATTCATATCAAACTTTTATTTTCAGAATTTTTTTTTATCGATTTCTCATTTAAGCAATCTTGAATCTCTTGGAGAGTCTTATCCTTAGTTTCCGGTAGATATTTATAAAGGAGCACCACACATATCAAACTCGACACTCCGTAAAATAAAAATGCTCCGTGCAAATTGAATGTCCTGAAGATCAACGGGCCCAGCTTGAAAACAGTGGCTAAAATGGTACTGCTTGACATGCCGATGATCATCATCGCGCTGCTTCGGCGTCTCAATGGTACCAGCTCGCCATATATCGCAGTGCACATATTGATAGGACCGCAGCTAACCGACAGAGAAAACATTGATAACAACAATAATATTATATACTTGTTTTCATTAATTAAACCTATGTATGTCATATATAAATACAATGATATGGCGAATAAAAATAAAATGGCGATACAGGAAGACGTCAGCAATAGAGTGCGCCTTTTCATTATCCTCGATAATCCACCACCGACGTACATACTGAGGACCGTCACAGCATCCAGCGCAAGCATACCGCTATACGCTACCTCTTCACTCGAAGTCATCTTTTTGATGATATCAATCGCGTATACACTACACACGGATTTACCCGAAAATGAATACAGGGCCATTAATATCACAGCCAACAATATAGGTTTACAAAATTTCTGTTTTCTTTCATTTTCTACTCCTGAAGCATCCGTTGCTTTAACATTGTTGTACACCTTTTGACTCGCAATCAAGTTAGTTAGCTCCTTCTCCGCATCCGCACCGCATCCCTTCAACCATCTGTGTGAGACTGAGCATGCTTCGTAACGTCCTCTACTGGCCAGCCAGTACGGCGACTCGGGCCAGAACAACACGTTCACTGTAAGGTACAATGAACAGAAAATTCCTATAAGCGGGATTTTCCTCCAATGGAAGAACGTGCCCACCGCGTTTGCGATCCACACGCCCCAGAAGAATAAAGCCACCTTCATCCCTAGGAATATTCCTCTGTACTGTGGTGATGTGTATTCCGTTAAGATGAACATCGACAGCGACGACTGAGACCCGAACAGTAGACCAGATGCAATCTCGCTCATCAATATTTGCTTGACTGCAACGCTGCAGTAGAACGCCACGTAAGACGCCAATGCACTCAAACTTACAATAACAAATGTTATCTTCCGGCCGATGTATCGCGTTAATGGGCACAGAATGATGATACCTGCCACTCCACTGAAAGTGTGAGCAGATGCTGAAAGAAAAAGGAGAATTTGGTACATTAGAGTACATAAAAAAAAACAAGCGGACCGTTCACCTGATGCCAGTACACCTGTCATTAACAACGCGGCGCTAATTGCGATAATATATACACCACCATAGTGGGCTTGTCGTATACAGCGGAGCATTCAAAGCGGAGTACAGTAATATTTGTACACTACTACTTGTCGGCAGAAATAAGTGCTGCGGTTGTAACCAGACAGCCTCCGGCTACAGAGACCTACCACCGATATGTGTAACTTTGTAATCCGATTTAATTAATTACCTAACCATGACGTCATATCCTCGTCAACTGTCGAGTTGAAGCTCGCATCTTTCCGTATTTGTGGTATGAATACGGTGGGCGAACCTAGGCTGAGACCGCACATGAAGTATGCCATCCACGGTCCACTCACCACGAACAACTGAAACATAGTAACTTTATACACCACCAGTAACTTAATCCACGTTGAACGGCTCGGTAGTGACTAAATTAACTGAGCTTATGAGATGCGATCTCGAGATGACTCTGTATTGTGGAGATATTGAGCGTTTGAAAATTATATCTACTCTAACACCTCATTTGATACTGACCTCGAGGATCCGGATCCACGGCTGGTTTTTAAAAAAAGTGTACTACATGGAGTGCAGTTACCCGACGGCGGATTTTCGTATTGTGTCTGGATTTTTGTTTTCTGGCGCACGTACCCGGTCGTCGGAGACAGGCTCGGGTCCGTTCTCCGACCAACTTAACCTGTGTCGGAAACCCTGGGCGGTGAGGAACGCACCTGATCGCGGGTGTACCTGGTGTACGCGGTGTGTGTGTGTAGCTGTAGCGTTGCGTTCTGAAGCGAAGTCGGCGTGGTGTGTGTGTCCGAAGTGTGTGAGGTGAAGTGGGTGCTGTCAGTGACGGTTTGATTGTGCGTGGTGTGCCGGACTCTTGGGGATGTCGGGATTAGCACATGCCGTGGTCTATGCTTACTGGATTCGGCAGCGGCTCATATTCGATTGCCTTGGCCGTCAGAAGGTTGGAGTGACTTAAGATGATCTACTTGTTGAAGTTTAACAAAATACTTTAGACAGCGTTACTCTAAACCGCCATTAGGCGTCATGCGGAACGCCGCAGAGGTTGCTACTAAGAAACTCAAGTTGAGCAACTTCTGCACAGTATACCAGGCAGAGCTGCTGGCACTGGTGGAAGCGACGGGGTACGCGGCCAGCGAGTCGGCGCAGTTATGCGCCGTACTTAGCGACTCGAGGTCTGCCCTTGAAACAGTCGCAAGGTCAGACACCCTCCACCCCCTGGTGCTCCGTGTAAAAGAGAATGTTATGAAAGCGCGGGCAAAAGGGACGGACGTAAGGCTCGTTTGGGTGAAGGCGCACGTGGGGATGGAGGGGAATGAAAGGGCGGACCAACTGGCCAAGGAAACGCCCTGAAGAGTAAGAGAAGACCAGAGTATGAGTATTGCCCCGTTTCCTTCGTCAAGCGTTAGCTCAGGTTGAAGACGCTTGACGAATGGAACAGGAGGTATGTGGAATGTACTACGGCTTCAACAACGAGGATTTTCTTCCTGGACGTTGCGTCGGCATATCGCTCACTTCGTCGGCTGGAACTCGACACGGTCTTGGTCTAGATGTTCACTGGGCACGGGAGATTCTCCGAATACCTTTACAGGTTCAAGCTCAAGGAGAGTCCCGCGTGCCCTTGTGACCCAGCGGTGAACCAGAACGTGGTGCACATCCTCACCTCCTGTCCCTTATATGGAAGGGAAAGGTTGGAATGTGAGATTGAAATGGGTAGGAGTATAGACGCAGGTGTCATCGCCTCTCTGATGAGTGAAGACGAAAGTCGTGAAGTATTCTTGAAATACTGCAAGAGAGTGGTGGGAAAAGTGTTGGGGAAGAATAAATAAATAAAAATAAACAATAAAGTATATAAATGTAAGAAACGTAAATTGTAAACTATAAGTAAATAATAAATGTAAAAATAAAAATAACAAATAAACAAATAATGTTAATAAATATAGAAGCAGCAAAGATGAAGAAAGAAGAAAGATAGTGCTACAGGGAATGCTCTTTTCAGCCCCCCCCCCTCTCTTCAGAAGGCGTCTTCACTCCAAGAGGAAGGACGAAAGAAGGAAATGGAATGCAGCAGTGTGGGTACGAAAGATAAGTACAGAATAAAAGATGAAAGAATAAAAAGGGGATAAGTAAGGAAATAGAAGTTAAAATACTGATGGTAAATGAAAGAGACGAAAAGGCTCTGACCCAAAACACGCACGGGGAAAGAAAAAAAAAAAAAAACCGCTATTAAAATTTAAATCGTGTGAGTTTCCCTATGCGTTCTCCTTTTCACAACCCGTCACTGGACAAAGCTGCAGTATATAAACTCGATCACCATATATACAGTGGAAATAAGAGCCAAATAATTTATCGGTTATCAAGAACTTGTCACAGCACCACATCGCACTCGTCGCCCCGAGACAAGATGTTAGGTCTCTCTACCCCAGTAATTACACGGCTGATATAGGAGCTGCGGTGGAACTTACTAAACGGCTTCCGGAACAGAGATCTACCACCAGTAAATCTTGCCGGTGTTCCCATTTAAATACGACATGGAAACGAATGATGGAACTGCATGACTGAATTTAATCGATTTTTATTACGATGATTCTTACAACAGGAAGGAGAAATATAAACAACAAGAAAAAAAAAACATTTAATACCTGTTTGAAAATTATCGTCATTTTTTTTTCATTAGAAGCTAGTTGATCTGTGATTGGGCTGTAACAGTTCCTGTGGCGTTCCTCGTCCATGTTAACTTAAACAAGTATTTAACTGGACGTTTAAATTAAATTGTAACTTAAACTACAAACAGTACGTAACACAGCGGTGGAGCTCGCTGGAGTGGCGTGCACAGAAGTGTTAACTAACCGCTAACCGGTTCTATTGTGCCAAAAATGTATAACCGCCAAAAGTAATATTCAAAAGACCATTTCAGTTAATTACTAACTTCATTATAATATGTAACCGTGGAGATACATTTTAATTATTTAAATTAACTCGCAGAAATTCAAACTAAAGGTTAATTTATATATACGTGAGATTGGCTATTTGTTCTTATATCCATCTCTATATATACATTTATATATGTATATCTATATATATATACATATACATATATATCATAATCATCATCATCAGCCGATAGATGTCCATTGCTTGATATCCCTCCGTCAGGTCACACGTTGCTCGCATGCAGTGGACAATGAAAAGGGCTGCTCTCGAAGTTTCTTTGCGCGATCGAATCAGAAATGTGGAGATCCGCAGAAGTACTAAGGTCACCGACATGGCCTAAAATATTGCTAGTCTTAAGTGACAGTGAGCAGGGCACATTGCTCGAAGGGCCGACGGCCAATGGGGCAGTAAAGTCCTCGAGTGACGCCCGCGTACCGGTAGACGTAGTGACGGGAGGCCTCCCACAAGGTGGACAGAAGATCTGGTGAGAATCGCAGGAACCCACTGGACATATATATATATATAAGATGTCCAGTTATATAAAGACTCGTCACGATATCTCTGAAAACATAAGATCTAGAGACAACATTTTTTAGGAATATTCCTTTTACCGAGCATAGGTTAACCAAGAAGTTCTTTCCCCTAAGGGAGTTGCGGGAGAGTTTACTGTCAGAGCGAGCAGGGAACAGCTTCTTCTACTTGAGGTACCTCTCTGACTAGCGGAGGTTGACGGTCAGGTTACCATATTTCGCCCGGTCTCTTGCGAGGCGGAACAGTTGGGCGGCACTAGCCATCTACTTGAGTTGGGGAACAGCTAGTGTTATTATATTTTGGCTGACGGCACACTGAAAAAGATAATAAATTTACTGAATTTTGTGGCGGTAGTAATGATGATTGAAGGTTATATATATATAGGTTATATATATATATAGGTTATATATATATAGGTTATATATATAAGGTATATATTACTATATTATTTTCTGCGGGAACTGGTACGATTAATACAAGTAACGAGATGTAACTGCCTACGTATCAATCGATAGAAGAGATATATATCTTCTAATAAGTGAAGCATTGTTAGCAAGTGTACCGTATAACAATAAGATGAATACTTCTTGATGATGAATAGCATGTTGTTTAGTTTAAAAAAATCTAGGTTATATATGTAAAAATGAACGATTATAAAATTCCTACTTAAATCCCGATCAACGCACACAGTGTATACAAACTACAAAAGGGACCCAAGGATTAATGGTTCCCATTTACAACATAATAGGACCAAACTGGCTCGATATATTGATAACCTTCACACGCATACTAATATTATAAATGACGTTTTCGCATATATATCCTATTGTTACGATTTCCTAGCCTTTATCACTAAAAAGATTTTGGTTATAGTTTTTAGGTTAAACAATAAAAGTGATTCAATATCTAAACGAAATTATATAGCGCAATACAACACACATATACATTTCGCAAATTACAGAGATATATACATATATTTATACATCCAGTCACACAAGGTGGAAGCCCAGGTAGTAATCTATATCTGTAAGTAAAATAAATTTCACTAGTCAGTCTCTGATTAATGTAAATTAAACACACACAGATAAGGCACGATTGTAAGACCTACATTGATGCACACCAAGATGAATGATGAATCTTAACAATCTTCATATATTATATCAACATTAATCATTACACAGAAATTACAATGATAATATAGCATATATAGAAATAAGTGCAAAAGCACTACTTATTAGTAATATGGAATTTCTTCCAGTAGGCCTGTCGTTGGGAGATTTGATTAAAGTGACAATGAATCTGGTGCACTGTGATAATACTATAGAACAAAGCTTATAAACTAAATATGATTTAGAATAGTTTATATGTAAAAAGGGACGAAGAAAAACAAAAAAAAATCAAATTTATAGGTATCAGGACTGCGCAAAGTAATGTTCTTTAACGCGCTTTTTTAGTTAAAGTTAGGTAAAGTTTCGGAATTTATTAGCAAAAAACTCTGGAGATATTTTGAAGAATGCATGCTGTAATAATTTTTTTTACTTACATTAGTAATATGTGCTATCCATGACATCTTGGAATCCATAACGCAAAACTTGGGCATAACCCAAGTTTTTAGCAGTGTCGGAGTAAAAAAAGTATTTGTTGTAAATGAACAGTGCTGGAAGCGAGAAAAAATCACGTTAGCTGCGAAGTTAGTTACTGCCTATAAATATTGCCTGCTATTTGTGCGGATTAAGTTCCAACCCATGGTTTCGAGACCACCTATTTATCTTACATAAATCCTCGTTTTTTAACTGAAATATGAGCTTCAGACATAGGAAGATGACGATATAACTGCAAATCATCTGCATATTAATGGTAATTGAATGAGATTACATTAATAATAGAGTTTATGAAGACCGAGAAGAGCAACGGAGAAAAGACTCCACCTTGAGCCACTCCCGCAGTGAGATCCATCCATTCAGAGAAGGAATCATCACTGCGGACACATTGGGAACGACCTCGAAGGTAAGAGTCAAACCATGAAATTGCAGGAGGCGATAAATTAATAGACTGAAGGATTTAATAAGGATATCGAAATCAACTGAATTAAAAGCACTACTAAAATCAAGCAGCACAAGAGCGGTTGTGTTTTTGATCCATACCGTAACGTATGTCTTCTGATATCTTAAGAAGAACAGATACCGTGCAATGTCCGCTGCGGAAGCTGGATTCGATCGTAAACGCGGTGCTGCCAAGTTTCCAAGTATGGCTCCGGTAGGGTGGAATAGTGCACGTCACCTTTAGACTGACTCAGGTGCTCACCGGACACGGGTGTTTCGGTGAGTATCTAAACAGGATCGGCCGCGAACCGACGACGCAATGCCACCACTGTGGCGGAGACCAGGATACCGCACAGCATACGCTCGCTGAATGCCCTGCGTGGGAGTCCGAGCGACAAAGCCTGGTCAACAAGATCGGACACGATCTTTCGCTGCCAGTAAGAGTAGCCGCTTCGATTAAGAGCAAAAGTGCATGGGCAGCATTGGTCTCCTTCTGTGAAGCTGTAATGGTACAGAAGGAGGCCGCCGAACGGAATCGGGAAAGAATTGATTCCGCTCGGAGAAGACGACGGGGCGGTGGTAATGGACGCACCAGCCCGTCAGCCCTGTAGTCTCGGGCTAGTGAGAATAGGACTAAAGTAAGCCCTGCCTGTCTTAGAAGGCGACTAAAAGGGCCTGGGAGTTTCGCAGGCCTTGAGGGTTGGGGCCCTTATCGCTCAACATGCGAATCTGTGTGGGACAGCCTAGGAGGTTTAAGCCCCTCCTCAGAGATGTGTTGCCACAAAGTGTAGAGGGGCAACCGTGCGTTCTATACGAGATCCCGGAGCCTCTCCGAATGCACTATTGCAGAGCACCAAGGAGGTTTTAGTGAGTAAAAATCTCCTATAACCCTAATTTCCCTCCAGAAGCAGGGTATCTTTCAGAGATTTCCCCCCCGAAACAAAAAAAAAATGTATCTTCTTGATGGGATCTCTCCCAGATAAAAGAGGATAGACACTGATGAATGTAAATTTGTTTAATCTTCCAAACTTTAAAGAATAACAAATTTTAAAGTTATAATTTTAATAGAAACGAAAAACATATTAAAAGAGAAAAATGTAATAAATAACAGCGTTGAAACCTTCCGCAAACGTTGCTGTCTCTATTATAACTTACAAATTGAATTTACTTTTCGTTTGGAAGGAAAATACCTTACTGGGGGAGAAATTAATTTTAAACGTAACCGCGGGAAAAAAACTACCTTCAGATACACTTAGACGGAAGCTCATACTACTACTCAATAGTAATCATAAATCACTTTATGTTGAAGTGATATAACATATTTAATAATAATAATAATAATATATCATTTATTCCCACAAGATAATAAAGACAGATGGTAAAAAAAAGAATTAAAATAAAACAAAATATTATCCTTGAATCATGTGGGAATGGAACTGAAACCCGCTCAAGTGATGTTGCAACCTATAAAGACCACAACCCTGATTTTCAGTGGGACTTAAAAAAATAAAAATAAAAGAAAACTTTACAGCTTCAAAAATATACAAACACAATGTCCCATAAACAATTTTTTACAAAAAAACCATATCATAAATAAAATACTAATATAACTAAAAATAAAAAAGATAAATACAGATAGTATATACCATAGTATTTTAGAATTACCTATATTGTTATTATTCATATAGTATTTCAAATATGCCTGTTTATTATTTACTATGGCTTCCGTTACTCTGACATTAAGACTTTTGTAGTAGTCTTTATGTGAATCCAAGTTGGTTATATGAGTTTGGTACCGTTTATGTGCTTTGTTACTTAGTTTGATCATTTGCCTAACATTATGAGTAAACCAAAGAATTTTTTTTTTACAAAGAATGATTTAAGTGTTGCATGAAAATCAAATAGCTGTAGTGTGTAAGTGGTAAACATACTAGCCATGGAGTTAACGTCTGATAAAGTTAAAATACTTTCCCAGTCGAAAGCGTTAAGGTCGTCCACGAATATTTCCATATCAATGTTCTTAAATGGTCTACAGTAGACTCGTTTAGGTAACAGTTTATCGTACTTTATATTAGGGAGATATGTAATAAATGCATGCTGATTGAGCTCTGGTGAATAACCTACAGATACCTCACACACTTTTGCGTCAGTACGACTACACACGATGTCAGTGAACTTACTATTGTTTTCAGAAAAATATGTTGGCTCGCTAACTTATTATTCCAGAGATGTATATTTAAGAAAGTCGACGATTTTTTATAATTTGAGAGATTCGTGTTAAGAAAATCAATATTAAAAGTCTCTCATGAGTACCATATGATCACGACCGGAAAAGGAATACACAATGCTAGTTAATGCATTCAAAAAAGTATCCACGTTCACCCATTGCGGTCTGTATGCAGTACCTAACACTAATTTGACACTATTAATGTTTAATAACATCCACATTTGTTCAACAGGCGGGATGATAAGATGGGATAATTGCTGCATGATTATACCTTTTTAATACCGCCCACCCCACCACCACAAATCCACCATCCAGGTGGACGCGGTACATGTAAAAATCTGTAACTCGGCACTGTGGGAACCCTAGTTCACTTTGACCCTCTTTAAGCCATGTTTCATTAATAGCCATAACATCAACGTTGTGGTTCACCATCGCTGCAATAAATTCATCATGCCTAGTACCCAATAACCCACGTTCAATAAATATACTAATAACTTTTTGTTAGCTAGGCCGACGGTAATATAATATTAGGTCCTTACATATGAAATCGGCGTTGTGTACGAGTAGGAATATAAAGTATTTTTTTTTGGAAAATATATTTAATTAACCAAAGTATGCACCGCGTTGTTATCTATGCACTTTTGCCATCTCATAGGTAGTTCATTGATCCCTTTACTAAAAAAAGCATAGCGGCGAGAATCAATAAACTCTGTGAAGGCTGTCTGGCATGCCGCATCATAGTTGAATTTTTTTCCTTGTATAAAGTTCTTCAAATTCTGGGAAAAACGTAATCTGTTGGGGCAAGGTCAGGGGAGTACGGGAGTCGCAGACATTCAAATTGTAGCTGATCTACCTTAGTGGTTGTTTGTTATGCAGTGTGTGGTGGTGGTGGTGTTGCGTTGTCGTGAAGCAGCAGTGGCCTAGAGCGATTGACCAATCTCGGTTGTTTAACAGCTAGTTCTTCCTTCTTGGTCTGCAATTGCTGACAATAGATATCTGCCGCAATCGTTTGGCCAGATTTTAGAAA
Source organism: Ornithoptera priamus (assembly GCA_029034505.1). Classification (NCBI taxonomy): domain Eukaryota; kingdom Metazoa; phylum Arthropoda; class Insecta; order Lepidoptera; family Papilionidae; genus Ornithoptera; species Ornithoptera priamus. The sequence continues at coordinate 3,612,736 of JARDWD010000046.1, read as the reverse complement.
GTGGTAGTGACCGACACCGGCGCTGGTCCAGCAAACACTCACAAGTAACTTTTTCTGAGTAAATTTTCGTTTAGGGCAAGGTTCGGTTGGGTCTCCAGGGTTCAGCCACTGCGACGAGCGCTTCCGATTATCGTACAGCATCCACTTTTCATCACAAGTAATGATTCGATTTAAAATCCCTCCATCATTGTGTCGGCTGAGCAAAGTAACACAGCAGCAGCAGTCGACGCGTGTTCGCAAGTTCGATTCACTCAACTCCAGAGGTACACATCGTTTAAGTTTTTTTACTTTCCCGATTTGCTTCAAGTGGATTAATACAGTTTTGTCACTTACCCCGAAGCCTGCAGCTATCTCTGATGTACTTTGTGATGGATCCGCTTCCACAATAGCCTTTAATTCTTCCTTTTCCACTTTGGTCTCCGGCCGTCCACGGGGTTGGTTCTGAAGGTCGAAATTTCCAGAACGAAAACGTTGAAACCAAACACGTACCGTGCTTTCTTCTGCGACACCAGCGCCGTACACATCATTAGTCCTTCGAGCTGTTCCTGCAGCACTGGTACTGGTGCCGCGGTAGAGCTCGTACTCGTAAATATACCGATATTTCATGTTCTCCATTGTGCGGTAATAAGAGACGGCAAAAAAAATAATGAGGGAAAATGAAATAAATGACTATTTTCAAAACTCAAATGTCCCAGCTAAATGAATTTTTAACACACATATAACATAACATTTAATTAGTGTTAAAAAAATCATGCACACTATAATGAAAACAATTATTTCTTAAACAAATGAGAAAATTACATAAATGACCAAAACTCCATCGTACGGCTACAATGTAATCCACTGCATGGTCATTACGTGGTATTACAACTAACCATACACTCTTAGCCAGCACGGAATGAGAAAAGAAATTCATCGATAACAATAAGATTTATCACAAACATAAATATTACCCATGCTGGTGAGGAATACAAAATATACCACCAGGCGCGTCTGCTTAAATGACTTAAATGATTTACCTTGAATGATTAACAAAACATTATATTTATGAAAAAACAACTCATTACATACTTTTATGTTTAAGTATCTGGAGCAATAAGTAATACGGTATACGAACAATATCAAAAGAAAATAATTTATCATAATGGTCATAATAGAAGCCAAGAGAAGTATAGTTATTATATAATAATATTAACTAAACCTTAAGGTAAATGGACAATTTACAGATCTATGTATACCTTGAATATTAAGAAGAAAATAAACGAAATAATTAGAATAAAACCATACCCATGCAGGAAAATAATATTATTTAGCACCACCATCCTTAGAGTCACCTCGAACATTATCTTCACCAAAAACACGCCCAAAGTCTACTTCAGTACAAAGTCTTTCCGAGTAATGCTTCAAAAAATGGCTGCTGATAGGCAGCCAGAAATAAACACATCTCTCAATGCGCAGGCAGAGACCGGAGCGTCGAAGGAGGATAGTTTTACGCCTTCCAACCCCCATAAATTACCCAATGCAGGAATTACCCACGAAAAAATGAGAAAAAAGGTTAACATAAAAAAAAAGTATTTGTATTTCCAAATAAAGATCGACTTCATTAAAAAAATAGCACCTAGGAAATAAATGCTGTTCTAAAGTCTTTGATTATCTATGTTTTGGTTATAATGGAACTTAAATCTAGACATAATTTATAAACTTATCTTAGTACCGTGATTAAATCAGTGATAAATATAAGTATCGTAAATACTACTATCTGATAAGTTATTTCACAATTTCAAGATTTTACATTGTTAAGAGTTTTTATCTGAGATAAGTTTATGGTATATATTACTAGAAACTTTGTAAATTTGTCTTCTCTTATCCTCGTCTCTTTAGATTTATCGCTTAACTTTAAGGCGGCATAACATAAAATTATATCCAAAAGTTTCCTTACGATCTTCACTTGATACTATAAAGCTTAGCATATACTTATTCCGTTTCATTAGCAACTAGATGATAGATGATAGTAGGATCAGTTCTAAACTAAACTTTCCATGAAATAAATTTTAAATGTAGGGTTCATGTCTTATTCATGTGCTGATTTTGTGTCAGTGTGTCGCCGATAGCTTATTGGTGTCTCACGTAACACTACCAATCTATCATATGCAGCTTAAGCGTGTGTCAGTTTGTCGCCTGTAGCTTATTGCTTTGTTGCGTTACTGTGTCAGCCAATCATATGTAGCTTAAGCGTGTGTCAGTGTGTCGCCGATAGCTTATTGGTGTCTCGCGTAACACTACCAATCTATCATATGCAGCTTAAGCGTGTGTCAGTTTGTCGCCGGTAGCTTATTGCTTTGTTGCGTTACTGTGTCAGCCAATCATATGTAGCTTAAGCGTGTGTCAGTGTGTCGCCGATAGCTTATTGGTGTCTCGCGTAACACTACCAGTCTATCATATGCAGCTTAAGCGTGTGTCAGTTTGTCGCCGGTAGCTTATTGCTTTGTTGCGTTACTGTGCCAGCCAATCATATGCAGCTTAAGCGTGTGTCAGTGTGTCGCCGATAGCTTATTGGTGTCTCACGTAACACTACCAGTCTATCATATGCAGCTTAAGCGTGTGTCAGTTTGTCGCCGGTAGCTTATTGCTTTGTTGCGTTACTGTGCCAGCCAATCATATGCAGCTTAAGCGTGTGTCAGTGTGTCGCCGATAGCTTATTGGTGTCTCGCGTAACACTACCAGTCTATCATATGCAGCTTAAGCGTGTGTCAGTTTGTCGCCGGTAGCTTATTGCTTTGTTGCGTTACTGTGTCAGCCAATCATATGTAGCTTAAGCGTGTGTCAGTGTGTCGCCGATAGCTTATTGGTGTCTCGCGTAACACTACCAGTCTATCATATGCAGCTTAAGCGTGTGTCAGTTTGTCGCCGGTAGCTTATTGCTTTGTTGCGTTACTGTGCCAGCCAATCATATGTAGCTTAAGCGTGTGTCAGTGTGTCGCCGATAGCTTATTGGTGTCTCGCGTAACACTACCAGTCTATCATATGCAGCTTAAGCGTGTGTCAGTTTGTCGCCGGTAGCTTATTGCTTTGTTGCGTTACTGTGCCAGCCAATCATATGCAGCTTAAGCGTGTGTCAGTGTGTCGCCGATAGCTTATTGGTGTCTCGCGTAACACTACCAGTCTATCATATGCAGCTTAAGCGTGTGTCAGTTTGTCGCCGGTAGCTTATTGCTTTGTTGCGTTACTGTGCCAGCCAATCATATGTAGCTTAAGCGTGTGTCAGTGTGTCGCTGATAGCTTATTGCTTTGTTGCGTTACTGTAAAACAAACAAAAAAAAAACTAGAACAGCAGTCAGTTCTGTTGACTGCCGGGCTTTTACTGGTTGTATATATTAAGATATCAATCGCTCAAAAAGTAACTCGCTGGTTTAATGGTTAGAGCGTGCGGACTTCAATCCGAAGGTCGCGGGTACTAATCTCGGCATGTACCGATGACTTTAATATTTAAGTTATATACATACGTGAACTTTAGTAACAACAGCGAAATACAAATGGTGAAGGGAAAATTCTAAGGCATATGTAAAGTCACCAATATGCATTGGGCCCGCGCGGTGATTATGGCCCCATCGCCCTCATCTTGAGGGTAGGGCTGTACCCCAATAGCGGGGACGTAAATAGGCTGAAAAGCAAGATATTAATCTCCTTTTCATTTGTCTTTTTGAAAATATTGAATCCATCAGTGATTTTATTTGTAAAGGACTCCAATGGGTTTCCGATTTATTTGGAAGTCAATGGAACGAGTCAAGGTTCAGGTGACGGAAACCTTTTCATTTTCGATTAAAGGGGTGACAGCATTTTATATACGTTAAGTGAACTATTCAAACATTGATGTGAACATTCTGAAAGACAACCACATAAACTAACCCTTTTAAATATTATTCCGCTTTTACTATAGTTGTCGTTTTACTATCGTCGCTGTCCACTTGTTTAGAAGCGTTAAGTTATCGTACATAATATTATTTAAAATGTACTACAAAGTTTATTTACTAACATTTTTGCTTTTTAATGTCTTCAACACCTGAAAACACGTGCAAAATTTTTCGTAAATAAAATTACACTAAAACTTCATTTACGATTTTTTTTATATAGATAAAAGAGGAGGGCTTCATCAGCAGCCGATACACGTCCACGCTGGACATAGGCCTTCCCAAAGATCTCCACATCGATCAGTCCACTTTGAAGCCAGCGTGTGAAGAAGGCCTTAGATGAACTGAAATGAACTGAAACTTAAGTATATTAAATAAAAGTGAGTACTGGTGGTAGGTCTGTGGTGCCGGAGACCGTCTAGGTATCACCGCATTGCCTATTGCAGCCGACAAACAGTACTGTGCGAACATTACTGTGTTCCGGTTTGAAGGGCACTGTAGCTAGTGTAATTACTGGGATAACGAGACTTAAAATCGTATATCTCAGGCGACGAACGCAATGTGGTGCTGTGTATATTATCTTAACTAACTCCGCATTGTTGTGTAAGCGTGTTACTTATCATCAGGTGAACGTACCGCTGTTCACGTTACTTAATTGAATAAAAATAAATGATTAATTAAGCACATCTATTCTTAAACTGTATAAAGCGAAAAGGCGAGTAACCATCTGATAGTAATATATGCCTGTATATGACAATATGGCATCAAACAAAATGTTAAGTCTAATTACCCTTAGACACAGCGCCCTTTAAACCGGAATGCAGTAATGTAAACGGTCTACGGCCTACGACCTAACAGGCCTACGACTGGTAACAGCTGTTGGTCCTACAAACGGGATCACAGTACTTTAATACTAACAGTTCTATTACATTTTGCCAGGTTACAGGTTGCCGACCTTTTTAGTGCACTAATAATGATGATAATACTTTTACTGTATACAAGTAACATCGCCCCCCAATGCTCCGTGCCCCCGACGTCTCTACGCGCCCGGGCCGGCGAGTCGGCACTGTGCGGTAGAGATAAGGCGTCGCGGACAAATTTCCCCGCCCCGTTAAATACCAAAATTCCAAGTTGGCTACGCAGAATAACTTAATCCCGCGCTTTCAGACAAATTGCGCTTGAATTTCGCTAAACAGCGAATGTACTTGACGACCGTTAATGTTTTAAGGTAATAGTTTGATTCATCTTCATCATCAGCCGATAGATGTCCACTGCTGAACATAGGCCTCCCCTAAAGATTCTCTCGATCGGGTAGGGATTTATATGGGGGGTTTGGACCATTTCCCACCACGCTCGCCCAACGCGGTTTGGTGGGAGTCAGACTCCTTTGTTGATTACCAGGGTGCATCACGAGCCGATAAAGTTGGCTTGGATCCCGTGAGTTGATGTGCGGGAACCCTTATACCCCCAGTTTGATTAGTGTCAAAGAAGCGATAAGGCGGCAAAACGTTCACCTGATGGTAAGTGATATGCTTGCCCATAACAACGTAACCTTAATTAGAAAAATATACACTGCACCACATTGTGTTCATCTCCTTGAGACATAGGATGTTGAGTCTCATTACCTCAGTAATAACACTACCTACAGCGCCATTCAAACCGGAACAGAGTAATGTTTGCAGAGTACTGTTTATCGACTGCAAAAGGCGCTGCAGTGGTACCTACCTAGACGATCTTTGACTATATCTTATACTTATATACAATATATAGATATAGTGGCAAGTTAGAACAATAGTCAAAGGTTGTTTTTAAAAATTCCATTTCAAGGTCACAAGTTGTATATATGTGCTTCATTTCTTCACACAAAGAAAATACCTTTATTCAGGATCAATTTCCGTTCAGAGATCAATCCTGCGTAATTAATTGCAGAGCCTCTCGTGCCCACAGGCGTCTGATTGAAAACTAATCAGGTTGGGGACGAGAGCCAGTCGCGGCGTTTGTGAAGCCGAGGGGAAATTATCGAAGACGAGAAAAACTTGTATCCATTATTAACAGACCATGCGAGGTCAGGTCGGTATGCGTCATTAATCGTTACTCTTGAACTATGTAACATGACGCTTAAAGCAAAAGTTACATACATTATTTCTTATTTCAAAGTGTAATCACAAAACAAGCTAGTTTTACTTGAAACGAATAGCTTAAACACCAGCAGCATCTTAAGGTCGTTTGGAGAGTGAATAAACAATTTCTATTAACACATTTGTATCTCGCGCTGCCCTAATAGTTAGAGCGTGCGGCCGTCATGCCGAAGGTCGCGGATTCGAATCTCGGCATGTACCGACGACTTTAATATCTAAGTTATGTACATTTGTGTACTTTAGTAACAACAGCAAAATACGAACGGTGAAGGAAAACATCGCGAGGAAACCTCCGCGTGAATTAAAATTTATTTTAAGGTGTGAAGTGAAGAAGGGTGACTAAGGCCCGTCGGCGTCATATTAAGGTTAGGCCTGTGTCCCAACAGTGGGGACGTAAATAGGCTGTTGAAAAAAATTAACAATTTTGTAAATACAACTACTGCACATTAATTTCAATGCTATTCTAAAACAATTAAATATATAATATAATAGAAATATAACCACAATATAAAACTAGAAAAACTACAATCATTCAACAATTCTTATAAGTCCATAGATAGTTCTATCAAAATCGATTCAATCGTAGAAGTTACACGAACAGAAACAAAAAACTTTTAAGTAGAATAATTTATTAAGTCACACCATAACGATATACAGTCCATCATATAGAGACGCGTTATCTAACGCAAATTAGAGCTACACAGCATCCCTCGCGTGTTTCATCTCGTTACATCCGCCCGGTTTACTCTGTCACGAGCTCCGGGTAAAATGCGGGATGAAATTTATTTCCCACATTATTACGAAAGTACTTAAAAAAGATTTTAGATTGTCTGTCTCGCCCACAGAGCACTCACAAAATCAAAAGTCAACTCCCATTGAGTTTGTTCATTTCAGTTCTTTGTAATTTTTTGCGATGGCGAACCCTTGTGGACATTAATTCTATTTAATGAAGATTTTCAGTGAAATGTCGACACTAGAACCTCTTTCTTTTAGTCAATGAAAAGTGGTTCATCTTCACGCGTCACTCTAATGAGTTCAAGTTATTAGTTTCTGGCTACAAACACCGCCATTAACTTAGTCTGTCATCCGATACGAATCGACCCCTCGACTGGTCGCTAACTCTTAAATATTTCAATATGTTACTAGAATCACAGTTTCTACCGTAATATGGACGGGCGAGCACAAAGATTTCAATCATCAGGATCATAAGAAATCTATATACTTATCTATACTTAAATTTAAACTTCCTGATTTATTATTAAAATGTATCAAAATACATAAAAACAAACACTTGTTATCTTGATTTGAAAGTCATTTAATTATTTATAGAGGAGATTTAGAGTCATGAGCTATTTATTATCACCGGTAAATAACAAAAAACAATAAATATTACACAACCCTTAAATACTAACCAAAGATCGACAGACATCAACTTATTAAATCGGGTGGTTTACAGGGTAAGCACTTCTACCCTCATGTCTGCAAACACAGTTAACGCTCCCAACAATATAATTTGATTTGTCAGATTTACGATTCGTCTCAGAAAATGTACAGTGAATAAACACGAAATAATCAGTAGGCCATTGTTACGAATCTTCCGCCTAACACCTGAGAAAGTTAAAGGGGGTTGAAAACCCAGCACTGATCGGAAATCTCGCCCCTATTGTCTCTTCTATAAATTGTTAAAATATAACGCTGGAAGGATGCCGTAGAGCATCACCTACGCAAGCTTTAAGCAGTGGACTGGCGAGAAGCAGTGCGAGATCGCCAACGCTGGTGCTCTCGTATGTCGGAGGCCAAGACTCACTTTGAGTCGCTGCGCTAGAGGAGTATGTAAGTACTACAATGATCATTAGGTTGTACAGCTACATTTTCCAGATATTAATAGCCTGAGAAACACAGAGGCTGTGCGCTTGCTTTATAACGCGGAGGTCCCTACTTCGATACCGAGGCCACACGTGGAATTTAGTTGGTTGGTCGCTACCACCATCCCACTATTTTTTTTCTACTTGTCCAATAATGTCTGCAACGTCTTCGGTGATTTATGGATCTATGTTCTGCGGTAGGTACTTCCTGGTAATAAAGTACGTACACAGTCAATAAGCAACTAAATTCTAATAGCACTGGTGGTAGATTTGAGTCGCTGTATCAGAGGAGTAAAGTATAAATTGTTTAAAAAACACAAATTTACATGTCATCATTATATATTGGAATATAAGTATTTTTATTTATTTATTAATTTGACAGTTGCGCCTCCCGCCACACGAGCGGCGGCGGCGCTCGCGACTCAGCGAACTAGTTTGCGCTGGCAAGCATAGATGACGTAACCAGTAGCACTTTATATCATGTAAAATTTATTTAGCATTACATTTAGTTAGTAATATTATTTATGTGCTATGAAATCGTTATTTGAATAGATGCATGAAGCTATGCATTGTTTATTTGCCTATATGAAACGCAGCACCTAGTTACCAGTTGAACTTGTATAACATTAAATAACAATGGAGCTGTGTTGCGTAAACTGTGCTCTCTTAGGCTCTCATATGTTGGCAGAATGTATGCTGCATCACTATCACGGTGGTGAAAGAGCAATATAAGGATGGTAGCTAGAGGGAAATTAAAACAAAGTTATATTTGTATAACCTTTTCTTTCTTTATTTGGCATTAACAGTAATTCACGCAATAGTAATAAGCGCATACAACTATGAAAGTTTTTACATTTTTGTCTCTTTTTAAATAAACGTTTTTTTAAAAAAAAATCGTAAACTATTTTGTTATTTAATCGATTATCTAATAATTATTATACAAACATTAAATTTATGAAATCAATGAATACTATAATGAACCAGTTGTGTAAATTTGTTTTGTTCCAGCCTTCGCCTAACGGCGCTTGTTACAGAACAACTATAAAAGTAAGTTTAAAGAAAGAGCGAGTTGGATTGGATATACTTTTTTAATTTTCAACGTTGGACACTAGATTCCTTCTAAAGTACCTATCTTTAGGACGTATAAACAAAAATATTCTCTATTTATTATATAAATCTATATCATTTGATTTTAGTCATACTTTGCTGTACGTAAAACTCACTCAAAAATCCACACTGATAACCATTGAGATCATTTAAGGAAACAAATGTTTTTTCGCATAATTTTTTATTCTACTTTTGTCTCTTTAATTTGTCATTAAAGAAAATTAAATAAAATTATTTATAACTGCTGCAATATCCAGAAAAAAGTGAATGAAAGTTATTTTGAAATGAATCTAGCTATATTATAGATTAGCTGAAATAGAATGGCTATAATAAAACTACTTGTTTCTATTTAAAGTGATAGGTAAGCGCAAGGTGTATTGTTTTAAATTATTAATATAAATACAGTGTTCTTGACCTGGTCCTAGTCCTGACCCTGTTTTCAATACACCAAAAGGAGTACAGCTTCAAAGAATGATATTTTTCGACAACTTGTATACAGGGTGAAAATAATAGGTGTAATAGATCTGGAAGGGCTAAAGTATAGCTCGTGTCCTATCTATCTATGTATGGAATATCCCATACAAATACAATGCTTCTGGAGTTATTCATTTTGAAAAATTCACGATTTTCATGGAAAATATCGAAGATTTTATTTCTTACTTATTTCTACACAAATTTTAATGTAATAATTATTGTTTAATCATTATTTTATTAAATTAAATTGGTAATCATCACTTCGAAGCTAAAATGTTTAAATTAGACTCTTTTAAAGTCGTGACAGTAAAAAGAAGGCGTCATACTTAAGATTTTATTTAATCTTAAAATATTTTTTTTCTTAAAATATATGTATAAAGCACATAAATAAGTACCTGACTTCAATACCTATCCGACAAGATATAAGAGAGTACATAAAGTTTCTAAAATGTATAAATAAAAACACTTGTAATAAAACCAAGCACTATGAAATATCAAACTTAAAAGCCTTATTTCTTACTGTCACTACTTTCAAAGAACTTAATTTAAAAGTTTTATCCTCTAAGTGATGATTATTAATTTAATTTAATAAAACAATAATTATTACATTAAAATTTGTGTAGAAATAAGTAAGAAATAGAATCTTCGAATTTTTTCCTAGAAAAGCAGGAACTTTTGGAAAAATATTTAAAAAATTAATAACTCGCATTGTTTTTGTATGGGGTATTCCATACATAGATAGATAGGATACGAGCTAGACTTTAGCCCTTTCAGATCTTTTACACCTATTACCTTTCATCCTGCATAAAATAATTTATTTTCTTTAAAAACAGTTCAGTTTTGTTGTATCGTCATGTGTTAAAAATTACAATATAAATCATCAGTTGTTGATTATGATAAGAAATGCTACAACCCTCATTATTTAGACTATTTCTAGCGCTGATTAGACAAGGAAATTGCTTGCTATACTACGTGATGGTGGGGGTCAACATTTTCTATCCCTCTCCGTTGGCACTCACGCAGGTCTCTACACAAAATTTTTCACCAGTACAATTATTAAGTAAAACGATGTTTTATATGCATAAGCTAGTTGTCTAAGTGTTTTCCATTTGCTCCGCTATTGAGGCGTACCGGATCGCACTCCATAGGAATCTTATAATTAGAAATGCCCCAACATTCCTACAGACAGACACGAATACGATCACGTGCGATCGCCGAACTCTAGTAATTTATTCATTAATAAAAGATATTCGACTTTTGTCATTCTAAATCCAGAAAAGATATCTCTCCATATCAAATACTATATAAAAAACTTAATACGACAAAATGGTTCCCAAGCTTATACCTGAACCCTACATGGATCAACCCGTGTGTCGGTACCAAGTGGCTGTTATATTATAACCGGACTGTTTGTGGTTGAAAACTAACTGTATAAATATAAAGCTTTATCTGACCTACAGTAAAAGCCTACTCAGCATAGTAAATATTTATATAAAAATTATCTTATAAAATAAGAGGAACTGTAAAGAAAGTTTCCTCGTCTTGAATCTCACTTCTCTCTCTCTCTTCCTTTCTCCTTATAAACAACAAACATTTCATGTGTAATATTATGATGTATTAAAATAACGAAATTTCTTCGTTAATAATTAGTAAAGATCTAACTAATAAAGTTATTTTAAAAGGCAAAATCAAAGGAAAATAATTAGTGCAATGTCACCAAATAATGAGAAAACTAGAAGTTTCATTTTGTGCTTGGTGTTGTCGTTTTGTGACTCCTGATTAAAATTTTACACTTGCTTTTATTCTCAGTACGTTAAAAAGTATCAATAAATGTAAGAAATAAAATTATTAGTAACATAAAATAGCTAAAATCTCTTTAAATGTTTCCACTTCTTTAATTACCCTGTACACTTTAATATATTTTTTGGACATATTGCATTCAATAATGTTTTTAAATTTTAATATTAAACAAATATTTAATAACCAAATGGGATTCGGAGTTTTCGAGTCATCGAAACTTGTTATTCTATCAGTATCCTCGCACAGTTTTTCTTCACCTCGGTGGGAATCGAACCGCTGATAGAGAGATGTGGAAGAGAAGTAGATACTGTGCCGACACCACAGAGAATGGGGACAAAGGCAGGAGCGAAGAAGAAGAAGTGGGAATCGAACCGCACCTCTTCGAAACGTAAAACGCTTACGGCCGCGTCACAAACTGAGCTATCATCGCTTTAAATTTACATCAGCTGATAATAACTTCAGTGTAGACTCTCCGTGTTTAATATTAATACCCCAAGATCAATTTAACTTGAAGTTTTACAGCCGCAGACGTTCGATACGCCGAAATTATTAATAACACGAGCAAGCGAGAACTTCAAAGGAAACCTTCGGAGTGCGTATCATTAAGTTGCAAGTGAACGGTAACTTTACAACGACTTGCCTACCGACGGCGTGACGCAAGCAATAACGCTATGTTACTTGTAACTTGAAGCTTGAGTTCAAATGTAATTTGGACCCGTGTTCAACTTAGCAGAAAACCGGCTCGGTAACTTCTGAGATATAATTGAGTATTGTATTACAACTGTTTTATAATAAGTATTAAAACTAACCAAAAACCTTATTATTGTAAATATAATTTTATTATAGCAACACTATATGTGATCTATTTATATATAAGAGATTTCCACCCATGTAGAGACTGAACACCATATCTTTGGAACTATAGGACCTGGAGATTTCAAACGTTCCTTTTGCCGAGTATAGGTCAGTTCAGAATAGATTTTATGAATTGTTACCCCCAAAATGGGTCGCGAGGGTGTTACCGAGAAGAAGCGAGACTATTTCTGACAAATTTCAAGTGTACATTTCAAATCTAATATCATATTACGGCCAGCAAAGCGTGTGGGAGACAGTTAGATATGGAATACGTATCTCTTTTTTCTGTGAACTCGTCAGCTATATTTATATATATGTATATTCTCACGTAGATGTATGTGGATGCCTTCATCAGAATTCAGTTTTATACATCCGATTATGTACATATTCGATATAATTACATCAAACTCTCAGAACTCTATACAGTGACATTTAACATTGTGTCCGCCATTTTGTACATGTTTTTGGTGTGTGCTAATAAAGTTTTAAACAAATTTCAAGACACATCAACGAACAAAATATGTTATCGTAATCATCATCATCAGCCGATAGACGTCCACTGTTGGACATAGTCCTCTCCCAAGATCCCCTCATACAGTCAGCATGGCCTCTGGTACCGATGGGCACTAGGAGACTGTTGTATGTAGAGGCTCATGTGTGGGGATTTGGCCCATTTCCCATCACGCTGACCCAATGCCGGTTGGTGGGAGTTATATGGGTATAAAATTTAAAAATTACTTTATGCTTGGTACTGAATTAAAATGACACATCCGGCAAACCAGACGAGATTTAATTCATTAAGCGACGAGCTTAATTGAGTTAATTGAAGAGTCAGCTAAATGCAAACATTTTCAACGGAATGAATGTTTGATATATATAAAAAAAGTTATAAATGCGCTTAGTGTTCAAGAAAATTATTTATATCAAGGATTTTTATAATCCATTTCGATCTGTAACACGGATGAGGACGTTTATCTCGTGGGAAGTAATACTCAATAACAATGTAGTGCTAGACCACATAATGTACAAAGCATCCTATTGGGCTTTTCCCTTTGGGACATAAGTTGATAAATCTCCTTACCCCAGTAATGTTACTAGCTATAGTGTCCTTCAAAGCGGAACACAATAGTATTTGCAACCTACTAACTGGCGATAGGCAGACACTTCAATGACACCTATGTAAACGGTTTCTTGCGACATTGATCCACCACTTTTTTACCACGTACTACCACTTTTTACCACTCGCCACCACTTCTACGAATCCTTACCATCATCCCCAGATCGTCGGTCTAGTAAGCAAGCGATCGTTTATGGATATAGAGAATTTAAATAAATATACAATATATTATAGTAAACGTCTGCAGGTCAGCACTTTTTATGACTAAACTAAAAAGCACTTTGAAAGTTTCAAAGATTCGAAACCCTCATGCAATTCAGATGTGGTAAAAGCTGATGTGCATACAATATCGTTCTCTTTTTAATCTTCTTTTATTGTTGTTCTGAAATGGAAAAAAGTAGCACGAAAGAAATTTTATATTGTTGTTTGCGGAGAACTTTCGGAGCTTTATTTGATCGATATAGGTCTGAAGGATGCAATATGAGCTTTTATATGAAACCGTTTAGAAAGCGCTTCTGCTTTTATTAACAGTTAAATTAGTATTTATCTTCATGTTCAGCACTGAAATTAATATAACATCATTACTGCTTATTTTGGGTATAACCGCACAATGATCCACGGGACCTAAACCGACCTCACCTGCCCGTGGTGCATCCTGCTAAACCACAAACGAGGCTCTGGCTTCCGCCAACCCGCATTAGGCTAGCATGATGGGAAATGGCCCGAATAACCCCAAATATGCCCCTATAAACGATAACTAGTACTCGGCGGTACCGGAAGCCACACTGACTGGGTGAAGGTCGCGGGGAGCTGCTGAACACAAGCAGTGTGGGACCGATTGATGTCGTCTACGGCTGATGATAAAGACTACTTTTATTCTTTCCAAGTAGAGCCAAGCAAGAAAATAGTGATATGTTTGCCCTTAAAAAGGAGCATCTTAAGATATTACCAAAGTTGACATGACTCACTACTCCACATCTATCAGCTACAACGATATGCATTTTACAATAATATTTCCACACTACAGCTACACTAAAGCTATAAAAAATACAAAGGATATGAAGACCTTCCATCAACATTATAATAAACAGCCTTTGTTAATCCATTGCTGGATATAGGCCTTCCCCAAAGTCTACCACCGAACGCAATCCTGACCTTCTCTCATCCACCCACTTCCTACCGCCCTGATAATATCGTCGGTCCATCTGAAGAGAGGGTGATTTCATTGTATTGTTTAGGTACGTGTCCTCGTGTAGTTACCCAACAGTACCTGAATCTTGCTGGCCTAAATAACATTGACTTTTCTGGACCATCTGGACCTTTATACTTTTTCTATTTAGAGTATATATAGAAGATTTAAATGAACACTTTGTAATTATTGTATTAAGATTTATATAAAATCGTTGTTGAAATAACTTGCAAATTGTGTTTAAATAATATAAAAGAAGTGTTTCAACACTCACATCTAAGATGTTATAAAATCTACAACTTTTGGTGAAAAGGATTTTGATGTTTTTTTTTAAATAAAACTTCTATTAACAATTAAACACGATACTTAGTACAAGGATTTTTTAAAATATAATTCATATATTAGTTACTGTTTCACAGCTGCTTTGCTGAATGTAACACCCTCGCCATTCCCTTCAGAGAAGAAATTTTGTAAATATATTCTTAACGGAACTATACTCTGTAAAAGGAATATTTCCACCAAATTTCATGTTTCCAGATTTTACGGTTCCAGAGATATCGCGATGCGTGAAAATCACTTATATATATATATATATTTATATATTTAGATTATACCTTGTTGTCTGAAAGCGGATCACGTCTCCAGGGCTTTTTGTTCCACTCAACAATACTATGAGTAATATTTTTAAATCAGGGCCGTCTGAGATGCAAGACGTCCCCCGGGATGTCTACGCCCGTTATCAACCGAACAAAAAAAAGTCTTGTTACTACACAATGTTCATGTATAACTTATGCTACTACTACTAACTTATGTATTGAACGAGACACAGTAAATCGAAATCAAACAGTATAATAATGTTAGAAATATCTTTATAACTACAATAACTTCAAATATTAAATTAATTCATTGATATGTCCTTTAGGAGCAAAAATCCCAAATTAAAAATAAATAGAAACAAAATATATATTTGTCATACATATATATAACTTTTTTAAATCAGTATTTCAGTTCTAAAAAGGCACCTCATGATGGAGACATGAATAAATTTTCGTTTGTACTGTATAAAGCGTACTGTGCCAACATCAAAAAGTATATCTTTAAACTTATCTTAACTTAAATCTTTAAACTGAAGTTCAGTGATAATATTGACAAAAACCTGTCTTCATCTGATGGTATTTAAGCTCGCTCCTTTATACCATATCTTTTGTTGTATACCAGGATTTTTCATTGCACTGCATCTACTGTACTATACGAAAAGACATTTAATTCAATAACTAAATTTAATTAGTTACTTAATACATTCTTTTACTTATCAGTATAGGAAATAAATCTATGGATCTATAACATAAAAAAAAAATTAAATTAAGATCTTAATATACTAGATTTATGATAACAAATGATGATAAGAATGGTATTGATCAGACTCGTAAAAACTTTCTTTTTAGTGGATTTATGACGAAAATAAGTCACAATACCTTTATATTAGGTCGCGCAACCTTCCCTCAGTTCCCCAGGGGTAAGTTTACGGCCTTCGGGAAAATTGGATTTCTGACCTGACGTTAGTTCGCCTAAATTATAATGTTTGTTCTACTGCCAAACATTCTGCGCAGTAGCTTCAGGTTCTTTGACATCTAATGTGTTTCATTTAACTGGACAAACATCATTAAAAACTAATGATCATCATTATTATCAGCCGATAGACGTCCACTGCTGAACATAGACTTCCTCCAAAGATCCCCACATCGATCGGTCCTGTGCCGCCCGCATCACCAGGCACCAGGGGCCGTCGTTTGTAGGGTTTCATATGGGGTGGATTCGGGACACTTCCCATCACGCTGACCCAATGCGGGTTGGTGGAAGCCAGATCTTCATTTATCAAATAGCAGATGAGGTTAGCTTGGATTTGGTGAATTCTTTTGCGGGACCCGTGACACCCCGCCTCCCAAAGGCAAGTTCACGTAATGCCACGTGACATGCTCGCCAATACCAACGTGGCGCTAGTTAGGATGATATACGCAGCGCCACATTGCACTCGTCGCCTGAGGCATAAGATGTTGTCTTGTTACCCCAGTAATTACACTAGCTATAGCGCCTTTCGAACCGGAATACAGTGATGTTTGCACACAACTCTTTGTAAGTACGTACCTAGACAGTCTCCGGCAATAGATGCTCACCACCAGTGAAACGTGTTGTAATTTCTCAAATTTATAACCTCTTATATAGTGGCCATATTTGGAGCAACCCTCAGAGATTTTGTTACGTATTTATCTTTAAATATTTTATCTTTGAGGGGCGGATCAGTGACAGGGTTATCGACAGGGTGAAGGTAAGCCGACACTGGTTTATACCAAATCGCCGGGATCCGATAGCAATCCTGTGCTGATGTAACAGGACCTCTCCCTCAATATCTACGCATGAATTATAGTTTAGGATATTTTTTTGTATTTCATGTGGGCAAATTTGTTATACAGTATTTTGTTATCACCATCATCATTCCAACGGATGGATGTCCACTGCTGGACACAGGTCTCTTGTAATGTGTTCCACGAAGCACGATCTCGCGCTGTTTGAATCCAGTGGCTACCTACGATTCTTTCTATGTCATCTGTCCAACGACCGAAGTGGCAATAGCCGGGAGACATATCTCGGAGAACCGATGAACGTTGGGGACTTGATGTACTGGAATGGCGACTCCGCACCGGAAACCGCAGGGTTGACAGACGCCTTAATAGGTGGACAGACAACATAAATACTGTACATATAGTTATTTCTGATGGAACTGAACGCATTTATCCACCTAGATGAATAAGTTGGCAGATGCGACATATCTACATAAAAAGTAAAGTTTTTGAAATATATCAATTTCCTCACGAGGTTTACTGTCACCGGAAACTCATACTTAGTAAGGACTCGCCAAATAGTACATAACGTAAATTTTCAAACTTAAATATCATTATATCTATTAATTATATTTGATATATATATATCTCATATAGACCTGTGTACATATCCTAAATATCTTCAGATGATGTTCAGTAATGAAATTGATAAAAAAATTCTTATCTCTTGGCTTTATATAGTTAATGATGTTTGTAATCAAATATTAAATAAAGCGTATAAATGTAAGTAAAACTATTGTATAGCAAAGGTTAATATTCCAATATCGTTACTAATTTAATTAAAGCAACATAGTACTAGTATAATATAAATATTGGATCCAGCTGATGTTTAATATAATATTGTGAGCTAAAAAGATTATTAACTGAAACACTACTTATCCTGGTGGTAAGTCTCTATTGCTGGAGACTGTCTAGGTACCACAGCAGCACCGATTCCAGCTGACAGACAGTGCTGTGCAAACATCACTGTGTTTCGGTATGAACGACGCTATAGCTTTATTTTCTTTTTATCGCGGTGGATATCTTATTAAAAGATACCTTCTTTCTCGGGGGAAGACAAGGTTATGTCAGGCTTCCATTCACTAAAACCCCCTCAGTGGTCTCAGTCAGTGCATTAGGAAGGGCTCCGGGATCTCCTACGGAACGATGCCCTCCTTCACTCTGATTAAAACATACTACAGAAGAGCAAAACCCTCCTTAGCACCCACGCTCTGCTACAGCAAAAACAAGAACATCAAGCATTTGCCGTCCTTCTAAAGCTGGCTAATTGAGCTCTGAGGGCCCCCACCTTTAATCAATGTTCACAGACTTCTAGTGTTTTTCGATATTTTTACTGCCTTTGTTATACGTTTTATGATATTCGAACAGCGAGAAAATCTTTATTGAAGATAATTTCTAAATTTTATTAAATATACTAATTTTGTGTTGATGCGTCTCCGGTCAAGTGATTCTAGAGGATTTTTTTTCTAGATGAGTTATTATTTTACATCTCAGCTTTAAGTTATATGACAGGGCCAAGGTCGTCTGACGGGAATTCGTCGCCGACCGGGGATTGTTAGCACCTCTGGTTCCAGCGCCTTGCCAACGACCGTCACAGCATGGCCTCCGGTACCGCCGGACACTAAAGGCCGTCGTTTGTAGGGGTTCATTTGAGGGGATTCTTACTATCGGCCTTATAAAAATGTTCAAAGTCACCCAAACAGCAATGGAGAGGGCTATGCTCGGAGTTCTCGAATCAGAAATGTGGAGATCCGCAGAAGTACTAAGGTCACCGACAAAGCCCAAAAGATTACTAGACTTAAGTGGCAGTACGCAGGGCACATTACACGAAGAACCGACGACTGATGAGGCAGTAAGGTCCTCAAGTGGTGCCCGCGTACCGGTACACGAACTGTTGGGAGGCCTCCCATAAGGTGGACCGACGATCTGGTGAGAATCGCGAGAACTCACTGGATGCGAGCAACGCGGGACCGATCGATGTGGAGATCTTTGGGGGAGCCCCATGTCTAGCAGTGGGCGTCTATCGGCTGATGATATTAAGATACTGAAATGAAACAAGATACAAGAGCGTTAAGTAAAGACAGCCAACATTAATTATACTCAATTTTTTTTAATAACGTCAAGACTTGTTTATTTGTACGAAATACTTCCATTGTTCGTTTAAACAATATTTGGATACATTTTATAACTTATATCGAGTATATATATATATATATAAGAATTTTTTTATCCATTTAATTACTGAACATCATCTGAAGATATTTAGGATATGTACACAGGTCTAAATTGCGATTGTTATTTTTAGATCTGCTGAACATGTCTTAAAATGCCTAAGTGCATGCGTCTCCTAAAGGGTTACGTCTGGCTCATTCTTCTTTATGGATGCGAGGCTCGGATTACCGACCTATACCTACTAAAAGAAGACCTCAAGAAACGTGTCGCTAATCAGGTCCTCCCCCCACTGGTAAATCAAAAACGCGATCTTTTACAGACCGTCAAGACGAGGAATATATCATACCTCAGTTATTTCCTTAGGCACGATAGGTACGAACTGCTTCAACTCATCTTGATGGGCAAAGGGGCTGGTAATAGGGGTGTGGGTCATCGGAAGAAATCGTGACTGCGTAACATCTGGTAGTGGATAGGGATCGCCAATGCCGTCCAACTGTTTCGCCTCGCAAGAGACCGGGCGAAGTATGGCAACCTGACCGCTAACCTTCGCTAGTCGGAGACGCACCTTAAGAAGAAGAAGAATTATTAGATGTGAACTGTTAGGTCCCATTGGCCAGTGGTTAATTTTATTGCCTATAAAACAGCTTCTACAATGAAAGTAAGCGCTGCTTACTTAATATCTGACAAGCGAAAGCTACAAGCTGACAAAATCCAGAGCGAAGTTATCAAACTTATCAACTTACTACTACTATTTTCATTTGAAAATATTTGAAGAGTATCTCAATGTAGTAAATCGTAACAACCGACTTCCCCTTTATATGATAACCACAAGAAACCTATGAGGAAATAAACTGCGAGGTTTAAAGCTGGAGGTTGTAATGTTAAAGATTCTTGGTGACAAAGATCTCATTGATCTTGGTGAGATGTAGTAATCATGGATTGCAACAGCGTAAACGCAGGCTAGCTATCTATTGTATATATGTATGTACATGTCTGTACTGTACTACTTAATAAGTGTTGTGTAGTTTTTGTTGATCACGCAAAATTGAGTGATCACTGCGCCGTTTAATGGCGATGTTTGTTTGCAAGATTAATGTATCCGGCGCGCGGCGGCGCGTTATTGTCATTGATCGCTGCGGATATTTTTTCACCGTTCGTTATTAAACGGCTACATCCATCAACGAGACCGGTTCTATACAATGGATTACAGTAAAAATGGTAATGTGCAGTCTGTTGACATTTTTTTTTATTAAACTAGACCAATACATTATTGTTTATTTAGCAACAACGCCAAAATATTTCCTAGCAGCAGGTCTCTCTTGCCGAATACTATCTAGGTAGGTACCACAGCAGCGCCTATTGCAGCCGATAAATAATACTTTATAAACATTACTGTATTTCGGACTGAAGGGAGTTGTAGATAGTGAAATTACTGGGGTAATGAGACCTACGAGTACGTAACAACTTACGACTGCTAAATGTCTTGTCTCATGGCGACGAGCACAATATGGTGCAGTGTTTACTATCCTAATTAGCGCCACATTGTTGTGGGTAGGTGTGTCACTTATCATCAGGTGAAAGTCTTATTCGTCCTGTTACTTAATAGAATAAAAAAAATACATCGAACAAGGTTTTCTATATTTATAACCTTTTTCCTTGGTATTGGTAATCAACGAAAGATGCTCTTTTGCTTCTAGGAAGCTATACATGGTTATGTCAAGGCTCCTGCCCACTAAAACGACCACAGCAATGGTCCTTCATGTAATGTCAAGAATCCTTAGATCTCCTACAGAAGTGTCGATTAACGATAACCTTGGGGGCACCATCAGATTTTTGATCTTTTAATCTTATCTCTATTGTGTTTATAACTGATTGAGTCTTGTACCTTAGTGACTTTCAAGAACTTACTAGGTTACCTTGGCATATAATCAGCGAATGTTTACTTACAATTATATTGAAAAATACCTGTTAAGTGTTCGTGAATATAATTATTTATTTACCTTGACAATGACATTTAAACGTACGACATGACGCAAGATGAACGGGAAACAAATACACTTACAGATTACGATATTTTGTTTAAAACAATGCAAAATAAATAAGATGTTCACATCGCGGACAGCACGTGATCTTCATAACGATGGAGACTACTTTTTCACTAAGACTATTTTTCTAACGGCAATAGGTCTCTATTGCTGGTGATCGTCTAGGTAAGTACCACCGTAGCCCTGCAGTCTCGGGCTAGTAAGAATACGAGTAAGCTTAGCCCTGCCTGTCGTTGAAGACGACTAAAAGAGTCCAGGAGTTTAACGGGCCTTGAGGGTGGGGGCCCTTATCGCTGAACAAGTGAAACTGTGGGGGACAGTGTATGGCTCAGCAATGGCGCCTAAGAAGGTTTGGCCTCTCCTTAGAAACGTGCTAACAGTGTAGAAGGGCACCGATGCGTTCTATAAGAGATCACGGAGGTTAGAATGCACTGACGCAGATCACCGAAGAGGTTTTAGTGAGTGAGGATCTCACATAACCCTGACTTCTTCCCAGAAGCAGGGTATCTTACGAAAATTTCCCTTCGTAACCAAAAAGAAAAAGGTAGGTACCACCGCAGCTCCTATCAAATTGTGCAAACATTACTGTGTTCAGATTTGAATGGCGCTGTAATTATTGTAATTACTGGGGTAACGAGACTCAACATATATCTGAGATGATGAGTATAACGTGATGCAGAGTACACCGTCCTATCTAGCACCACGTTGTTAGCATATACCATCGAGAGTACGTCCCGCTCGTCTCTTCGTTTAACTGAATAAAAAAAAAAGGCGTCTGTCACTCAAAATATAACATGTTCGTGCATATGTAGCATGAACAGTATCATCATCACCAGCCGATAGGCTTGCACTTACATGCACAACAGCATACCATTTGGCTACCTTATATCTCAAGTCAACGAGCACTAAGTAATGCAGTGTATATCATCTAACTAGCGCCGTACTGTCGCTACATATAGTATAACTCAACAGTAAGTAAAGGTAATGCTTCTTAATATAAATAAGTTTTTGGGAACTACACTATAGTAATTATACTAATTACATACATACATATTATTTCAAACTTCGTTTAGATTTGTTACAATTTGCATTGTATTTATGTTGATCTGTGTAATAATGACAAAAGGTAAAGTAGATCTTCATCATCATCAGCTGATAGACGTCTGCTACATAACGAAAGTAATCATCACAATGAAAGAGGAAACAATAATTTTAATATCGATTTGATAAAACCCGTTCCGCAGATATACGAGTTGATTGTGTTACAAACTACCCCAATATATATTTCCTCTGAAATGATACACTTCAAAGATATATACAACTCGGCTACAACTTGTTACGTTCCGTTTCACGAATATTCTTCTCGAACTTTCACTTCTCATTTAAACAGACAATTGCATACAAATACCTCTAAATATATAATTTCATAGAGTTAATAAAGAGACATAAAGTATTATCGGTATGTATAAATTAATTAGTATGCAGCATATCATTAGTGTAAATAGTCTATACAGTTGTTTTTCATTTAACTTTATTGTGATATCGTATAATGAGGTGTATAAAATACAGTGTTATTACCTGTACACATTTTTATCTTCCCACCATTTCCTGAGGAGTTATATGCTGTAAGTAAAAAAAAAACTATTTAAAAACCGACAAAAATTAAAGAAATGATTAGATACATATTATATACGACTTATACATAAGTACATGTTTGGCTTTTGTATAATTTTACTAAGCCTGAATTTCCAGTTTTTTTTTTAATAAAATTACAAACGTCATGTTTATTCATTCTCTTTATATGTGTATATATATAAAGAGATTGTTAAAGCTTTAAAAAATAAATAAACAAAACTTGCCAACATTTAACATTAGTTATATACAATCAGGCTATAAAAATGATTTTTTTCGTATTGAAAGCTATAGTAATGATAATAGATCGTTAATATCCTATATGGAGCATCTAAGCGTTTCATCATCAGCCGATAGACGTCCACTGTTGGACATAGGCCTCCCCCAAGGATTTCCTCATCGTTTAGGGAACTCGGGCCATTTGCCACCACACTGGTCTAATCATTTCCCTCAAAGTGGCGCAAACGATCGTTGAGCCCAGAAACATCGTTATCTATAGAAATCAGACTATTCAGGACGATTACGTTTCTCATTGTCTCTTAACGCCATGTTAAATTGAGGTCAAGTAAAGGATGCGAGCATAATAAAAGAACACAGTATTATTGAAGTATAAGTTGTTTTTAAATATATTTGTTAAATAGAGAATATTTACTATAACAAATTAATAAAATATATATATCTTATTTACAACAAAAGAAGAGCCCCAGGTCGTCCCCGTCCGGCAAAGTACTCGGCAAGGCTTATTCCTTGTACCATGTAGTTGCCGAATCTGGGATCTCGCTAGCGTCCATTAGTTTTTCAGAGATATATCTAAAAAGTTTAAACAGAACCGGACCCTAACGTTTCCACCCAAATCGGTTCAAATATGAAATCCCCCCTAAGGCTTACACTTGCAAACTACTTTCTTTACTTCAGAATTAATACTCTTCGCTTGACTCCATTACTGTACCAATAGTTATATTTAATCAGAATAATGATTCCCTTTGCGTCTGTTCGTAGCACCGTAGAGGGTCAGATTACTATGTCGTAGCGCCGCTACGTAAATGGACGCTACGTGGATTAATTTCAAAGCACTGGGGGAAACGAGATGAGTTTTTTTATGGAATGGGAATGGTGAGGGACAACCATTGCAAGCACGAGGAAGTATTTATTTTTTAATTAGAAAGCTTAGTGCTTGACCACGAACTCACCTGATTATAAGTGATGTGGTCTGTGGTGGTAACGCACTAACCTATTAACAGCCTATTTACTCTAATTTTAAAGATTTCAGCATCATATTTGTACGGAAACACTATGACCGGCAAGTTGTTCAAATCCTTGGTATTCTTATCTATATGAACAAATTGAGGAAGTTCACCACTAGAGGATGGTGACTTGTATTCCGGTAGTAAACAGGAAATGGAAGAATTATATCCTGTAATACCATCGCCGATTCTCCGAAATTTGTCTTGTAGAACACACAATGTTATTGAAATAGAATATGTATAGGAATCATCAAATATAGCAAAGATTATGTTAAAGTAAGATCATTACTGGTGGTGAATGTCATGACTTCCGAATATAATGATCTTTTCTTTTATTCAACGGAGCAATGAAACGAGGGAGACGTTTATATGGTGGTAAGTGATACGATTGACAGTAACAACGTGACGTTAGTTGGGATGATGCACACTGCACCACATTGCGTTCATCGCCTTGAGTCATAAGATGTCGACTCTCGTTAACCCAGTAATTATACTAGCTACAGCTACCAGAAGCACGAGCTGCGGTACCCACCTAGATGGTCTCCGGCAAGATACTTACCACCAGTAATCAGTCTTTTAATACCAAGCAATTCAATTGATTTGTTTTGTTTATAAATAAGTTACTTTATCTTTGTATGATGAATTTAGGTTTTTATAAATAATCTCCGACCCCAGCCCTCTCTCCCTCCGCGCTGTCCTCCCCAGGTTGTCAATGTGAGTGATTGGCCGACTGTGCCTTAGTCCGGTAGTGGAGCTGCCACCTCAGAGCTCCCAGACACGCCCGGTCTCTTCCCTCCTCTGGATGGAGGCCAAGACCGAACGCGATAGCATGTAACGAGTGAAAAATATGTAATCCCCAAAAAGGATAACTAAAGTCTTCGCCACCAAGCTGAAACGTAACTATATAACATTTCTCCAAGATATGACGGCTCCGAATAAAGTGATAAATCTAGATTTAGTACAAAATAAGATAAATCGACAAAGTTAGACACTAGGTAGACTAACAATTGGATATAAAAGTTAGTGTTGTTAGTTGTACGAGTTGTTTGAAGGGGATTACCGGGAATCAAATAACAGTTAGGAAGATATCTCATGAATTTTAACAGCCACCTTCTCCTTTTTTTAAAAAAATAAAAGTTCTACAAGTAAAAGGATTTAAGTACCTTAGAAAGGACTCGGGGCTAAGGCTGATATTTCAGAACATCTCGACCGAGTGACTTTTTTGAAAAAACTATTATAACTCGTAAATCTACTATTAATTTAGTATTATTCTTAAAGTGGTAACACTATTTTACTGGTGGTAGGTCTCTGGAGCTGTGAGACTGTCTAGGTAAGTACCAACACAGCGCCTGTTGCAGCCGACAGACAGTACTGTGCGAACATTACTGTGGTCCGGATTGAAGAGCGTTGTAGCTTGTAAAATTACTATGGTACTTAGATTTAATATCTTATGTCATATGACGACTAGCGCCACGTTGTTATGGACGGAGGTGTCACTTGCTAATAGGTGAACATCCCGCTTATCTCGTCGTAGAATAAAAAAACTTGATCTCTACATCCCTTAATGTTATAACTTACAGTGATTACATCACAGTTGATTTTTTTTTACGTTCATCTGATTGTAATAATGATACGCCCGTCCATAAAAACGATGCGCTTGTTAGGATATTATACACTGCATTGCATTGTTCTCGTCGACTGAAGACATAAAATGTTGGTTTGTTACCCCAGTAATTTCACTAGCTACAGCGCCTTTCAAACCGGAATACAGTGATGTTTACAAAATACTGTTTGTCGGCTGCAATATATGTGCAAATAGGAACTGCAGTGGTACCTACTTACATGCCCACCGGCAGCAGCGACCTCATCATCAGCTGGTAGACATTACTGTCGGATGCCGGACTCCCCCAAAGATCTCCACATCGATCGGTCCTGCGCCGCCCTCTTCTAGCAGCTTCCCGCGACCTTGCGGGCAGCCTAACCTTCGGTACCGCCAGGCACTAGGGTTAGGCGTTTGTAGTGGTCGATATTTTGAACTATTTCTCACAACGATAGCCCAATGCAGGTTGGTGGGAGCCAAAACCTCGTTTGTTGATTAGCAGGCTGCACTACAAGCAGGTGAGGTTGGCTTGGGTCCCGTGAGTTGTTGTGCGGAGACCCCTAACAGATCTACAGAGAGAATAAATACATACCAGCAATAAATTGATGACAATCTAATTATAACAGTTTTATTAAACCTATAATAATATAAGTTAATAATGAAACTTTTCTATTTAATAATCTAATAGAATTAATTTTGAATAAATCAAGAACCTTTAAAACAATGAACCTGATAAGTGTAAGGTCCCAGAAGACCAGAACATTACTAAGTTTGCGTGAGTTATGGGAAAAGTTGGGGGTCTGTTGGGAATGATGCAACGTACAGAGTTCATTGCAATCATTTGATGTCGTTATCATAACGTGGATGCGACATCACATATGTTAGTTATAATGAGTTTTATTTTTTGGTCAAGTGATGGTAGGTCTCTGTTACCGGAGACCGTCTAGGTAGGTAACATAGCAGCGCCTGTCGCAGACGACAAATAATACTGTGTTCCGGTTTGAAAGGCGCTGCAGCTAGTGAAATAACTGAGTTAACGAGACTTTTATAACGTTCCCCCCCCCCCAGTTATGTGAGAGTGGGGCCCTGTTTACTCTTTTCTTTTCTCTCTTTATTTGCTTATCAGTTTCTTATCTTATTCCTAGTTCTGTTCTTTCTCTCCACTTTCTATCATATCTTTCTTTACGCAAACTTGCTTTCTCCTGTCTTCCTCCATTCTATTTCCTTCCTTTATCCGTCTTCTTAAATAAAAACAACACATACTTCTTTATTATCTTCTGCTTACATTTTTTCTTATATTATTTTCGTATCTTTTACTGCGTGTCTTGTTTTTATTTATAGCTCCTTCTATTACCTCTCTACAAAATTTAAGGAATGTGAGTCGACTGTTGGCATCACCCATCAGAGCAATGATACCTGCGCTTATCGTCTTCTCCAACACGGTCTAACATTCGTAGGGCTTTTTTGCATATAAAGGACAGCTCGTGATCAATTGAACCACGGTCTGGTCCATCGTCGAGTCACAAAGGCACAAGGGACTCTCCTTGAGCTTAAACCAGTGAAGGGTACTCAGATAATTCCCCGTGCCCCCTGAACATCTGAGCCAGTACCGTGTCCGGCTCAACGTGGCGGAGTGCTCAATACGCCTGATGCAACGCTCGGGAAAATATATCCGCGTTGTTGCAGCGGACGTGCCTTCCACATACCGTCTGTTTCACTCGTCAAGCGTTCTCAGCCTTAGCTGGCGCTTAACGAATGAAATAGGACAACCCTCGTATACCGGTGTCCTTTTGCTCTTCAGAGCCGCATTCTTGGCCAGTTGCTCCGCCGTTACGTTGCCCTCGGTCCCCGCGTGCGCTCTTACCCATTATAATGTTACATTCGTCCTTATCTCTTTCGCTCTCTTTATATTCTCTTTCACTCTTAACGCTTAGGGATGGAGGGACCGTGAGTCGCTCAAAACAGCACACAACTGGAACGGCTCTCTGGCCGTGTATCCTGTCGCTTCTACTAAGGCAGCAGCTCTGCTTGGTATACAATGCAGTAGTTGTTGCCCAACTTGAGTTTTTTGTTTGTTACATCGACAACAAGGTGGGTGCAGCGTTCTGCGTTATGCACCTTGTTGTCGATGCGGCTGCCGTCGGTGTATATAGCCGAGGTGGCAAGTTGGACTTCCTCCGCACCTTCCCCCAGACAGGAGAACTCCACACCGACATGTTCAGGATATGGTAGTCTCAAGTAGCTTACTGGTATATCCAACTCTGGATCTCGTAGTGCTTCCTTGAAGTGCTCACGCTTTACCTCAAAGAAGGTTGCTGCTTCTTAAACCCTAAAGTCCAGAGGAAGCACCCCAGCAAGCACTAAGGCCAAGTGCAACGACGCAGTCCAGTGACCGCGTCGAGCTGCCTTGGGACCAACAGCCCGTTAGCCGCCGGCGGTTTTACTCGACGTATATAATATGGTGGGTTCCAACAACGTCAGGTGCATTGTCCTTGATCACTTCAGGGTTCAACCCCACGATACTTGTTACAGGAACGACGACGATGCGACTGTCTTCGCTTGCGAGAGCTATGAAAGAAGGAAATGGAATAGAGTAAGAAAGGAGATAAAAATATGACAAATAAGTAGAGGGTAATAGAAAAGAAAGGTTGAAAGAAGAGAATGAGAAATAAACTATGTATAAATAAATTAATTGATGATAAGTGAAATATATAAATAGGCCCTGACCCACCACACGAAGGGGAATGGTTAAAAAAAAAATAAAAAAAAACCTCTCGACACTTTCGCGGCTCTGCACAGATGAAGATAGAGCTTTATTGCTCACGTTCTTCACGTGCGTGTTGAACGTGAGCTTATCATCAACTGTGAGGCCGAGTATCCGAACTTTCCGAGTTCGACAAGTTGACACTGCTCCCATGTTCAATCTTGGATCGTCGTACTTTAACTTATTGGTTAGCACCATCACTTTAGTTTTGTGAGGTGCGAACCTAAGTTTATATCTGAGAATATCCTCATCTTTGTTGTATGCCATTACGTCTCTGAACATGATAATCGGATCCCTACTCAAAACGTCTTCCAGGTTCAGGCACTGTCCTGCTTTGCTCAGCCTATCTCGCACTCTGGCTAATTCCGCAGCCGTGCCACACCTGATGATCACTTTACCATCCCTTACTTTTCTAATTTTATCTATCCTCAGCCCCTCTTCTCTTGCGTTCAAGGATTCTTTTATATTATACATATACCATCACTTGTTCCCCAGTGTTCGCCTTTGACGAGATCGCCACTGAATGCGTCGTCTCGCTCCCCGGTGGCGGTGTTTTCGTCGTCGGCCCAGCCGCCACGCCCGCGTAAGTACCCTTGGGTTTGTCCTCCCAGGACCTGAGAGACATCCTGAGCCTCGGCAGATTCCTTGTGCTAGCTTCAAGGAGCCTCCCGTGTTCCTCAATTATTTACTTTTCTCTCCTATCATCGATGGCATGGGGGCGGCGGGGGCTGGACTTGGAGACTTAACATGTTATATCTCAAGGTGACGAGCGCAATGTGGTGTTGTGTATAACATTGTAACTATCGCCACGTTGTTATGAGCGGGCGTCTCACTTACCATCAGGTGAACGTCCCGCCCGTCTTGTCGTTTCGTTAAATAAAAAAAAGAGATAATCATTCAATGTCATCATCATCAGCCGGCAAACATCCATCGATGGATATAGACCTCCTCCAAAGATCTCCACATCTATCGATCCTGCGCTGCCCGCATCCAACTGCTTCCCTTCACCATATCGTCGGACCACCTGGTGCCGGGCATGCCAACACTACACCTTCTAGTACGCGATCGCCATTCGGGAACCTTGGTGCCCCAGGCTGTCCGTCCTTCGAATGATGATGACTGTGTCGGTGCCTTTAGTTCTCCTGTGTGTCTCGTCATTACTGATTCGTTCACGCAGGGAAACCCCGAGTACAGCCCTTTCCATTTCATATAAATATAATGTATAACATCATTATGTTGTTCTTCAACTCGGTATACTCAAGTTCAGCTCTGTATGATGCATCAGTAATGGGATCCGGGGGAAGTAGTGCGTGAGGTGCGCGCCGGCGGGCCGCGACTTGTTGTACAGTGGTTATATTCCAAAAGGGCTGATAATAGAAAAAAGTACTGCACTGCACATGGCAACGCTCTGATAGCATTTAGCGGACATGAATTTTTTTTTATGAAATCGTAATAGTAGAGGAACTCTAAATTACAATAAACATTGTTAAGCGATAAATCTTTATCGTTCCACAAGATTTATCTATATACATTATCTTCTGTAATCAACTCCTTTATATTGTATGGATTATTCCCAACATCATTACACTGAGTCCACGGCTGGACTTAAATCTGGTACAATGAATGAATACAGCAATCTTAGGCTTCACGAATCAAGTGGTCGCCGACTGCTGTACTTATTTGCTTCTTTATCCACGACTACGTGTTACATCTTGCAGACATTTCTACTACTCTTCAGTTTGCATATCTGTCTGCACATATTAATCATCATCAGCCGATAGACGTCTACTGTAGAACATAGGCCTCCCCCAAAGATGTCCACATCGATCAGTCCCGCGTTGCTCGCACCCAATGAGTTCCCACGACTCTCACCAGATCGTCGGTCCATCTTGTGTGAAGCCTCCCAACGCTATATTAATTAAGTAAATTTATTAGTAAATTAGTTGCCTAGTAAATTACTGTACGTTACTGTAAATCTTTCCTTGCATTGGTTTTCTGGCTCTGGTATCCTTAAAAGAACTGCTTAAAGCATTTTCGATTAGAATGTATATAAAAGATGCAAATTTGGACACAAAGGCAGCTTATCCATAAATGTAAAGGGATCACACTGCTATCTTTTCATTCAGCATCTTACCTTCGTCAAACTGGTGAAGTCTTTATTTGCAGACACAGGGATGTGCTGAAATAGGTATCAGCCTTAAAGACGGTCCTTACACGGTGTAACATAGGATACTTTGTGTACTTTTTTTTAACTTTAAAGCAGTATAACTATCATATGATAGTGTACATTTTTCTAATCGCATTAAAAAGCATAGGTAGTATATTATCTACCAGTACCAGTAATCTCATTATCTTAAGCAGTTAATATTAATACAGTAATATTTGCATACTACTACCATTATATTAAGGTCTAGATTTTTACCTGGATAGATGAAGACTTAGTACTAGTTGTGCGGCAAAGCAAGCTTATACTTCGTTTCAAGGCAAGCATATAAGTTTCGTGGGCCTAGTCATCTTACTAACTTCACTACACTTCAGGTTATAAACAGACCTGCCGTTAGTGAAGGATTAAATCGAACTGTATACATTTAAATTGGAACTGACGCTGAAGTGGATACTCCAAACTTTTAATGATGCAGGGCTCTTAAAGCGACAGTTTGGCATTCGTAAGCGGAGTCAAGATCCAGTTGAGCTTGAATCCAAATCTATTTAATTGGGGAGTTCACAATACCAACTCTAGAACGGAATTTGATTTAATTATATTCAACGTCTCTTCAACACAATTCTATTTAGATTATTACTAATTGTAATGTAGTTAAAGGTTATTTAAAAAAGGATTTCTTATTAATCGTAAAGCAGGAAGGATTTTAAAAGCTTAATTTTAGATCTGTATAGGATGTTAACCAAGCCCCCATTAAGCCAGCATGGTGGGAAATGGCCCAAATCCCGTCATATGAACCCCTAGATATGACAGCTCCTAGTGTGCAGCGGTAATAGATACCATGCTGACTGTATGTGGAGATCTTTGAGGGAGGTCTAATGTCCAGCAGTGGACGTCTATCAGCTGAAGATGATGATAGGACGGGCACCATATGGTGCTTGTTTTATGAATACATAAGATTAAATTTCTTATTACCGCTATAATTAATACATAAACCTTTAAAAGTAAACAGTAACAATAGTTAAAGTCTAGTAAAATGTACACAACCAGGTTCCAGGTAAAAGAGAGTAAAGGGTATTTTTAACACCACGCAATATGGACCGCGTCCCATCGATAATATTTTTTTAAAATTTATATATATGTTATCAAAAACAATATTTAAAATTTGAGACTTTTGGTTAAAAAAAGAGACATTTTGTCATTGACTGTACACTATGTTTTTTTTCTTGTGCTCCTTTAGCGGGTACATCATTAACACAAGGTCAGTGATGGCGTAATGAGAAGATAATGTGCAGGTTTCATACAAACTTCATTAGGTTTAAGAAACCGAATGCATTGTTAAATTTTATTAAACTTTTTCTTTAACCAAATAAAATAAAACCAATATCTCAAAGAAAATATTACAATGTGGTATCGCGTAAATATTCTAACTCGCACTATATCTATCACTTACTAACACGTGATAACACTGCTCGTCTCTTCATGTCGCCGTAAAGAAATGAACGTGAACAATACATTTTACTTACAATGATTGCTAAGAAAACACGAGGGTGTGTGGACAATAAGGACGTCTCAGCA
The DNA here is from genome assembly GCA_029034505.1 of Ornithoptera priamus. NCBI lineage: Eukaryota > Metazoa > Arthropoda > Insecta > Lepidoptera > Papilionidae > Ornithoptera > Ornithoptera priamus. Next base: position 3,580,688 of record JARDWD010000046.1, on the reverse strand, counting down.
ACATACTAATTACACTTCACTCTCCCCCGTTCCCTCAACAGCTTTTACGGCCGTCGCCAAATTGGTTTCTGATCCTTCCCGAATTTCAGGGGACGTGCGTAAACACTGAGTTTTACTGTCATACCCTCACTTGTTTATGCATTAAAGTTAACAAATGAAAAACTTCAAAGAAAGACTGCTGCTGATCAGAGCTCCAACTGAATGTGTAGGAGTTAATATGAGGTCACAGCTTCAGTCGCTACAAGTGACGGAAAGCTTAATTTAATAATATAAAGACAGCTACTGTGACTGAGACCGTAATACTAACAGCTTCCTGAAGATCGGAAAGAATTAACATATGCATACTAATGTTTGTTGAAGGAATATATTGTTGCCATGGCACTTCTTGTAGAACCCAAATCGCTGATCTACAACAAGTAGTAGTTAGATTCTTCATAAAAATAGTATATAAAAATTTGCAAATGTTACACTCATTTATACGGGTTAAGCAAAAAAAAATTATTCAGCTGACTCTTGATAAGAACAGCAGAGGAACGAAGCAACTTACCGGAGTCAGTTCTCTTCAACGTAGATACTTCAAGAGTGAATCATCATAACTTAACAACACAAAGAAACTTAGTACCTTATTTGTTACAAATAAAAAACCAATACTTTAATAACGATGATATGTTTACAACAACATGATAATTTGTTTGTGGGTCAGGATGATATTTTCGACGCATGATCCTGAATATAAAACTGGGCTTAACATGTCGGGAACATAGAGAGGCGAGGCTGCTCCGAGATTCAATGTTGCTGGAAAACGAGTAGACAGTAAATAAAATATCTCATACATTAGCAAATTTTGCATTATTAAATAAGTTTGCAAAACTGCGCCACATCCTCACCTCGCAAATACTCTGTCTCAAGACGAAAGTCTTCAACCAGTGCGTCCTCTTCACCGTTACTTACGGCGCAGAGACATGGCAACTGACCATAGAGCTGGTCCACCTATTCAAAGCAGCGCAGCGAGCGATGGAGAGAGCTGTGCTTGGCATTTCTCTAAGGGACACAATCCGGAACGAAGAAATTCAGCGGAGAACTAAAGTTGTGGACGTAGCATTCAAAATGTGCAAGATAAAGCGATAGTGGGTCGACCATGTCTGTCGTGGCAGTAACGGCCGATGGGGGAGAAAAGTCTTGGAGTGGAGGCCGCGCACAAGTTCGCAGAAGTATAGAACATCCTCTCTCCAATAGTCCGACGACATCATCAGGGCGGTCGGAAGTGGGTGGATGCGCGAAGCTGACGATCGCTGACGACATTTGGTGGAAGACATTCGTGGAAGGCCTATATCCAGCAGTGGATAAAAAAGGTTGATAATGATAATGATGATGATGAAAAAAATTATTTCAATACTTAAAGATGAGGTCACAACATGCGAACTTAATTCCTATGGATATTCTTTCATAATCCACTATGAAGTATATATAATTAAATTTGTATAACATACATACTAGGCCTAGGTCCAGTGGACGTCTATCGGCTGATGATGATGATGATGAACATACATACTGACATAAATAAGTAAATACATATTATATGAATTTTTTTAGGTGCTATTATATAAAGTTCCCACAACTGTCGTTGACGTTCAAGAATTTAATTCAGTGGTTTGTTTTTTTGAACAAAAAAAAAACAACAATAGCAGTAATTGACTTTATACATTAACCGAAACGACGTAATTAACAACGCTAATTGCAAAGTTAAACGTTTCACGCTTTTTGTCTTAACTGTAATTAGAGGTCCCACCAGCAATTACTTTTGACGCAAAGTGGGGCCCGCTTCTATACGGGAGCGGTTTAGAGGTATATATTTTTACACGATCTTTACTTTCCCCCTTGTTAATGGAGAACACATGATACTAGCGTATCTATTTGCCCCTCTCCCCCATCCATTCAAGAGTTCCATTCTCCTACGTCTATTAAAAAAAAAACAACATGCTGTTATGTGCTCGTGTTGGGTTTGAATTTAAGTATTTAATTTGAAAGATTCTTTCTCAAACTCTGGACACTGTATCTCAAGAAAAAAGAAAGCCTTTACGTGTTTAAGTATTTGTAAAATGCAATCTTTTCATTACACCACACACACACACATCTTATTATTATCTTGTGTATACGTAAATTGATAAAAATGCTATGATTTTTGAAAGTTGTGTTCTACTTCAGCAACACACAGCAGCAGTTAATGACGAACTTGGTAAAACATTTCAAGGAACTAAATTCTACGTAACTCTTTATTTGTAAGAAAACAACAATAAATGAGTAATGTACAGACGACAGACAATCTATATATTACTTATATTTAAGTCTGCTGTAGCTGTAATACTATATCAAATGTCAAAGTGTCAAACGCTTCCCCCATTAGGAGAATTACAAGTAGGCTCGGTAAGGTTTGCTTCATTTTCACAAGGTTTTTAATACACAATATTAATTGCTGAAACCATTCAGATCTAAATCAAGAATAATTTACGCATATTCTTGGGAAAGGTTGGATGAAATGGCGACAGGCCACTGGAACGACTTGTGATCCACGAACTCCTAACTAAACTTAAGGGACAGATCTACAAGTCGGTCGTTAGACCTGTCGTATTCTATGGAGCTGAGTGTTGGGCCACCAAGGGTTCGGATGGAAGTAGATTACGTCTGGTCGAGATGCAAATGTTAAGATGGATGTATGATGTGATTAATTAAGAATGAGTATATTAAAAGAGGTCTGAAAGTTGCTCCAGTGACAAGAAAATTGAGGAGCAAGAGGTTAGCGCGGTGCGGGCATGTTATGCGAGGGGATGAAGGACATATAACAAAGAAAGTAATGAGAATGAACGTTAATGGTTATAAGGGTAGAGGAGGACCGAAGAAAGTGTGACAGATGACATGTGTAAGAAGAGTGTGAATTCAGATATGACGGTTGATAGAAAGATACGGAAGAGAAGTACATACTGTGCCGACGCCATATGACTGGTAAAATGCAGGAAGGAAGAGTGAGGAGTACGCAAATTCTTACCGAATTCACTGTTTCCGATAACGTGTGCTGTTTAAACATAACGCAGATTTCATCTTTATTTCTTCTAGTGATTTCTATAAATAAATAAGTTTGACATTATTACCCCACGGACTACAAAACCATTAAACGGTATAAAAGAGTAAGTTCGAAGAATCACTTTGAAAGAGAAATGCTTCTGAGAAGTTTCCGAGGATGAAAACTGAGATGAATTATCGTCAAAGCTTTCCAGATCGAGTGTAGCGTTGGAGGAGCTTTGTAGAAAATATTTCTCTTCGCACAAACATCAAAAGGAAACGTGTTATGAAAGAAATTATCTTTGAGCCCCATTCGGCTGTGTTTCGGATACCTTTTGAACGTTCTGTAAACCAATCAACGGGCGAACAGTTTAACGATTTCTTTATCATATTACACAATTATTGCCCCCTAGGGTAGGTCCCTGCTGCCGGAGACCGTCTAGGTAGGTACAACAGCAGCGACTATTTCTACCGTCACTCAGTACTGTGCAAACATTATTGCGTTCCGGTTTAAAGAGCGCTGTAGCTAGTGAAATTACTGGGGTAACGAGATCGAACATCCTTTGTCTTAATGTGGTATAGTGGACACCATTCTATCTAGCTACACATCTATATAGACAGGCGTATTAATTACCATCGGGTCAACGACCCACTAGCTGCGTCGTTTCATTGAATAGTAAAAAATAAACAATATGTTGTAATTAAACATTATGAAAATGTTGTAAATAATAGAATAAGGTAAACCCTGAATAATAATTTAAGGGAAAATTTGAAATTAAAAGAAAGAGAAGAAAATAAAATTTCTTTTTCATCCTGCCCTCTTCCCAGCTAAAATACAGAAATATTGTATTCTTTAAAAAAAATGTTTAGATGATACAATTTAGTTAACGTTATCATTATTAACAGTTATTATCAAAAAGGGGTGTATGTGGTCCCGCACAACAACTCACGGGACCCGAGCCAACCTCACCTGCTCGTGGTACACCCTGCTAATTAACAAACGAGGCTCTGGCTTCCACCAACCCGTATTGGGCCAGCGTGGAGAGAAATAGGCTAAATTCTCCGATATGAACCCCTACAAACGACGGCCCATGGTGCCCGGCGGTACCGGAGGCCATGCGACTGTAAATTGCGAGAAGCCGCTGGATGCGGCCAATGCAGGACCGATCGATTTAGAGATTATTGGCGCAGGACTATGTCCGGCCGCGTCTATCTGCTGACAATTGATTGATTGATACTACACCACATTGTCCTCGTCGCCTTGAGACATAAAATCACATTATCCCAATAATTACACTAGCTACAGTTCCCTTCAAAGCGGAACACAGTAATAGTCTGCACACTGCTGTTTGTCGGCTGCAATAGGCGCTGCGGTGTACCTTCCTAGACAGTATCCTGCAACAGAGACCTACCACCAGTATAGCTCATGAAAATAGTAAAAATTGTAAATTTAAAATATAAGCTCTCCATTCAGCTCGTTGGTATATTTCTATATTCGAGGAATGAATCGATAGAAGACGTCTGCGAAACCTTAGATACATGTCGATGAGACAGGATTGAAATGTCCTCTGAAAACCATTTTGCCGTTTAGAAATGTGAAAAGCTATAAGGATAACAAAGGCTTTATATTTGAGGAATATGAATGAATGCGATCACAAATATTTTAATATATACATTATTTTTTTAATGAAAAGCATTTCGTCTGTTAAAGTCATAAGTAGTAAATTAAAAATTTTACCCTTTACAGTGTAAATAAATTTCTCTTTATTAAGAAATGTTTCTTAATCTGCATCATCTATCTCTTACTCTATTTGAAAATATTAATGTGCGTGTCGTCCAAGTTATTCAAAGGTCCTTCCGTTCCAACTAGTTAAACAGATTTTCGACTCGAGCTCCTTGCGACTGGTTCTATTATAGAGTCTATCCATTTGTAAAATTGCAACGATAAAAGCCCGCAAAAACCCCACTGATCCCCGACCCCCGTCTGTTCAATTCAAAAAAAGGTAACGTTTCAAATACATTTTCGCAGATCACTGTCAAAGAGATTATTGAAAGGGGTCCCGATGAATTAACCCGCGATTTATATCCTTTTTTTGAACCTTTAAATTATATAACTTTATTTAAAATACTTTTAATCTTCAGATCCCCGCCATGTATACAAAGTGATCAGTTGTTAAGTGTAGCGGAGTTACTATACGATGACAAACGGCACAGGTTCGAGTTTAGATAACTGTATATACCCAGAAAAAATATTAATAGTTAAGAAATTAACGGCTATGAAACTACAGATGTTGACCAACTTCACCAAAGTGGATAAATAGTGATGACCATTCCTTTACCATCACAATACTTGAACAGTAGCATTGTTACAGGCAGCAACATTGACCAGTACAATAATGACAAAGTAAACAGTTAAGGAAAAAATGTAACAATGAAATAGTTGTAAAAATTTAAAAATAAAGAAAGATAGTGCAGTTATTCCTCGTCCATCAAGTAGTATGTCGGACGGAAATGCAATGGAGAGTGATCGAAGAAGTGAGAATGTAAGATAAAGGGACAAAACGGGGAAAGGAGAGAATGAGAAAACAAAACAGAAAGACGCCATAGAAAGAAATCAAAAGAAATAAGGCCCGGCCCCCCAATACCGGATGAAACGAGATTAAATAAATGAAAAAAAAAAACATTGACGAGTTTACTTATGTGAACGTTTTTTTATAAACAATCGTCTATTCTTTCTTGGAACAAAAGAGCAATAAATGTGTTCTATATAATTTAATAAAAGACAATATTTACGTAGGCCTTTGATGGCTGCTTTTCGTACAGGAAATTGGATTTTTTGGGCATGATTTTGAACAAGAACGCTTGTGAAAAACTTTATGTGCTAGTATTATGTTTGAACTGTTCGTTTATTATATTATTTTAATATAGTATTGATGAAATTTGCTTCAGGACTACTATTTACTCTTACCTCTACTTTGTATTCAACGTTAATAGTTCAAAGAAATGATTATCTGTCATCGAGTATAGGAACCGGTTATATCGAATCAAATTAATATATTAAGAACATATACATTTATATATATATTGTTCGAATCAGAAATGTGGCGATTCGCTGAAGTACTAAGGTCATCGACATAGACCAAAAGATTGCTAGACATAAGTGGCCAGGGCACATTACTCGGAGAACCGACAGCCGATGGGGCAGTAAGGTCCTCGAGTGGCGCCCGCGTACCGGGAGACGTAGTGTTGGGAGGCCTCCCACAAGGTGGACCGACGATCTGGTGAGATTCGCAGAAATCCACTGGATGTGAGCAACGCGGGACCGATCGATGTGGAGATTATATCATATATGTATTCGAAATCCCTTTTCCGTCAATTCGCTATCTTTTTCATCTTTGGGTCATCATTATAAATTCTGTCATTGCCAATAATATCTATCTTAAATTTTTTTTTCGTGATATATAATGAAACACCTTCAAAGTGTTCAAAGCTGCTTACCTTTCATACACTCTGTTACACAAATCGTTACGGGCCTCAGGGATTCGTTTATAATTAATGTTTAAGTTCAATCTAAAACTGTTTGCCAACAATTATAAGAGCTCCTTGATTTATTTGTCCTCAAATCGTTGTTCAAATCTCTGTAAAGGTTATTACTCTTGAACTAAATATAATCTTCAGACCTTAAATTGAAAGTCACGAACTCAGAAATTACATTCTATATCTTCTATATATTTATCAGAAATAATTGTTCGCTTATTAAGCGGGCCAAGGACTCAAATTAAATCCAGAGCCAAGTATGTAAAGACCAGGTACAGTTTGGGCAGTGGTAGTTTTAAAACGATTGGAATTAACCTAATATGTAAAAATAGGGTTTAATTTTACAACGTAAAAAAAAAAATACTTAAAATGGGCCATCCGTTTAATAGACCTTCAACCATATGTACAGTCGTCATCATCATCATTATCATCATTTGTCTATCCACTGCTGGATATAGGCCTTCCTCAATATATTCTACCAAATGCGATCCTCAGCTTCTCGCACCCACCCACTTCCAACCGCCCGGATGATATCGTTGATCCATCTGGAGGGAGGGCGTTCTACACTTCTGCGATCTGTCCGCGGCCTCCACTCCAAGACTTCTCCCCTATCGGCCGTCACTGACACGACAGACATGGTCAACCCACTGCCGCTTCAGCTTACAAATTTTGAGTGCTACGTCGACAGCTTTAGTTCTTCGTCGAATATCTTCGTCCCGGATTTTGTCCCTTAAAGAAATGCTAAACATAACTCTATCCATCGCTCGCTGTGCTACTTTGAATAGATGGACCAGCCCAATGGTTGGGTGCCATGTCTCTGCGTCGTAAGCAAGAGTAGAGATGACGCACTGGTTAAAGATTTTCGTCTTCAAGACATTGTGGAATTTGCGAGGTGAGGATGTGGCGGAGTTTCCCAAACGCTGCCCAGCCGAGCCGAATGCGTCTTTGTGGAAGTTACATACTATGTACAGTACTTGATGAATTTACAACACCAAACTGACTAGAAGGTTAAATAGGTCTTCGATTAACTAAAAAAACAATTTTAAAATATCACTTCTTTATTCATATAATATTGTTATAAAATATGTTCAGAAAATTAAAAAAAAAACATTATAATATAAAAACCTATTCATTTTACAAAAGCAATTATCCCAGACTAGATTCGTTCGCCGAAATAACCTAGGCACAGTCTTTGTGTATCGCTATACGTATGTACCAGCTCGGGAAAGCAATTTTTCTTTTCACAGATCTTATTTATTTTGCAGAGTCGAAAAAAAAATTACGACAACTTCAAATCATGATGATGACGACGAAGAAATTGGAAAGTATGCAGATTTTGATACAGTCATATGATTTAATTATATAAAAAAAATAAGATCATTAAAAGTTATCCAATCTAGAAAAAGCGGAGCAAGTGGCAGACGCCGGTGTTCTGATTGCCGAAAGTAAAGAAGTTCCTAGCAGAATTGCTTGCCCGAGTCAGTACAATGAAGGTTCGTTCGTAGTTCTAACCGGAAGTGCCGCCTTTTGACTCCTTCAAGCGCTTGTTCTCGGCGACGAGCGCCTGAACTCTCTGCTCGTACTTCTCGCGCAACTCCTAACAACATAAGAGTCAATATGACAATGATATGGAAAGCAAAAGAACTGATATATAAAAGAAGTCAAGATATATAGTTTTTTCATGGTCACCGTGATGTTGAGCTGATAACGAGGTTAGGATGTTCACACCGCACAACATATCACTCCACGCCACATAATATAAGACATTAATTCCTACTTCCAAACTACATCCATAATAATGTTTGTACAATACTCCATCAGATACCATCTACATCAGATCTCTATCGTTTACTGGTGGTAAGTCTCTATTACCGGAGGCCGTCTAGGTAGATACTACTGCAGCTCCTATTTCTGCCGCGAATCAGTAGTGTACAAACATTATTGTGTTCCGGTTGTGATGATGAAGTGATATCAGCTGTTGATTTCAAACAACTGAACATGTTAATTTATGTCTAATTAAACAGGTGTAAATATTTTGGAACTGTTCTATGCCACAGACAAACACACATACGTGCACATGTTAGAATCATAACACCACTCTTTTTAAATAAATGGTCAGAACAGTTCCTAGCTAAGTGTTCACCTTGAATATAGCGAGCTGGGTCTCGTACTCGCGGCGCAGGTCGTCGTTGACCGCGGTGCCGGCTTGCGCGCGCTGCAGCACCAGCGCGTACCGCTCCTTCTCAGCCTTGAACCGCGCATCCATCGCTTGGAACCGCTCCTGATATAACCGTCTTCAATTATCTATCCACCATCATCAATACTGTAAATTAGCTTAACTCATCTAGTTCATGAAAGCTGTTCTTCTTAGAACACGATTTATTCACGTTTTGCTACATCGAAAGCTTAAGCTCAGTGACTGAGGGAACCGAACTCTCACTTCTTCGAGAAGTACAACGCGAATGTCCACATTTATAAGGAGTTGTGATGGTTTCCTTGTAGACTTACCTCCATAGCTTTAACTTCAGAATTCCTGATCTCGAGCAGATCCTTCGTGATGACGTTGATATCTTTCAGAGACTGCACTTGCGTGGTCAGCGCTTCGATTTGCAGCTCCTGGTTCTTCACCATCTTCGTCTTGTCGAATATCATGCCGCGAGCCTTGCTTAGCAACTAAAAAGGAAGGAACAGACACTATCTCTTAACCTAATAACAAATATCCAAAATATAGCGATTTTACTTAAATACAGAAGCCATCATTAATTTCTGCAGGATATGGAAACTATCACCTGGTAGTAAAACACCGTCTGCCCATAATAATTAGGAGCCAATTGAAATATTACCACAACATCTTTATCGTTTTATACCAAACTAAAGTTTATCTATGAAGATCAATTATGAAACCTCTTCATCAAAAAAGTAATAGTAGTCATGATCAACTAGTGATTGCTCAGAAAACTACTTGTCTCTTAGTTTCCTTTACGTCGTTAAGAAAGAACATTAAAACTATTTTATCAATTTTCCAAAATCCCATCAATCTAATCAAAGCACCAAATCAATTTCGTACTAAATATTTTAACTGTTTTCACTTGCCTCCTCATGCTGCTGTTTGATCTTCTCGATCATCTCCTGATTCTTGCCGCTCGGCTTCGACAGTGCAGCATGCAGCTCCGTCTCCAAATTCTTAACACGTGCCTTCAATAGATCTATTTCCTCGTCGCGTACCTAGTAAATATTCTTCATATGGATTTTACATAGCCCGACAGAACATGAGAAACTGATTACAACTATTTACTCCATTTATTCGACCATATAGTCTGGTGTAGATCGAAAGGAATCCTTGAATAAATGCAGCATCAAAACAGTCGCATCGGAAATTAATTAAATTATGATGATCTCCATGTGATGATGCTGGTAACATGTCTAGTTACTCTAATATTTTCAATAAACATATAGCCCACATTTCCTTTGTAGAAGACATCTAGGCTTTACTACAGCTAGATATTTAAAAGTAGTAGGAAAATTTCTTATAAATATACCTACTACAAAAGTAGACAAATTTTATTGAAAATTAAATTTTTGATATTCTTGTATTAGTTAAGGATTATAAAACTTTAACACAATGTGCCAACTTACTGTAGGCCAGCTCACCAATAATATTCCTGACTTTAAACTCACCTTTGCTATTCCTCACTGAAGGTTAGTGCAAATAAAGTTTACAAAAGACTTAGTTACTTCGGAATTGTACAAAGCGCCACATAACTAAGTCTCGAAACAACTGAAAGTTAAGTACAGATTCAGCAAATGGTACAGAAACTTTACTAACTTTCAGCTCCAATCGCAAGCCGTCCTCGCTCCTTGCACTCTTCACTAACTCCAACTCCTCGATCTTCTTCAACAATTCCGTTTCACGCTGTTGCCATTCTCCCTGTAAGTATTTAAAATCAAATCAGCTTTATTTTATTATTGTCATCTTCAAATCTACTCATCGTTTTCAAACTCACAGAAGGTTCAGATGTGCTATTACTTTGTTCCGCCTTCATTTCATTTTGTTCGGCTTTAGAGTTAACAGACGAATCATTCTTTACAGGAAGTTCCTCTTTTTTTTCTTCTGGTGCAGTATTCGCCATTGGTTCTAGTTTAGTTCCACCCTCTTCATTGGATTTTGAAACTTCCTTAAAATTTTACAGCAATGTCAATAATTATATTCTTTTTCTCACATGTAATACATAATAAAAATTAGGTCCTTACATATGAAATTAGCGTTTTGTCGTACTGACCACTTTGATCTGAAATATCTCCTCTTTGATTAACAATTCCAAATTTAAATTTACAAATTCATTTAGCCGGTACATTTGAGTTTTGAAAACATTCGTTCTTTTTATTTTTCCTCATTATTTTTTTCTTTGACGTCGCCTATTACCGCACAATGGAAAACATGAAATATCGGTATATTTACGAGTACGAGTTGTACCGTGGCACCAGTACCAGTGCTGCAGGAACAGCTAGAAGGACTAATGATGTGTACGGCGCTGGTGTCGCAAAAGAAAGCACGGCACGTTTTTGGTTTCAACGTTTTCGTTCTGGAAATTTCGACCTTCAGAACCAACCCAGTGACGGCCGGAGACCAACCAAAGTGGAAAATGAAGAATTAAAGACTATTGTAGAAGCGGATCCATCACAAAGCACTTCAGAGATAGCTGCAGGCTTCGGGGTAAGTGACAAAATTGTATTAATCCACTTAAAGCAAATCGGGAAAATAAAAAAACTTGAACGACGTGTACCTCATGAATTGAGTGAATCGAACTTGCGAACACGCGCCGACTGCTGCTGCTGTGTTACTTTGCTCAGCCGACACAATGATGAAGGGATTTTAAATCGAATCATTACTCGTGATGAAAAGTGGATGCTGTACAATAATCGGAAGCGCTCGTCGCAATGGCTGAACCCTGGAGACCCAGCCAAATCCTGCCCTAAACGAAAATTTACTCAGAAAAAGTTACTTGTGAGTGTTTGGTGGACCAGCGCCGGTGTCGTTCACTGCAGCTTTCTAAAATCTGGCCAAACGATTACGGCAGATATCTATTGTCAGCAACTGCAGACCATGAAGGAAGAACTAGCTGCTAAACAACCGAGATTGGTCAATCGCTCTAGGCCACTGCTGCTTCACGAAAACGCAACACCACCACCACCACCACACACTGCACCACAAACAACCACTAAGTTAGATAAGCTACAATTGGAATGTCTGCGACATCCACCGTACTCCCCGGACCTGGCCCCAGCAGATTACCATTTTTTCCGGAATTTGGACAACTTCTTACAAGGAAAAGAATTCTGGAGGTGAATTGCGGCAGTCCAAACCGCCTTCACAGAGTTTATTGATTCTCGCCCCCCATGGGTTTTTCAATAAAGGTATCAATGAACTACCTATGAGATGCCAAAACTGCATAGATAACAACGCGGTGCATACTTTGATTAATTAAATATACTTTACAAAAACAAAATGACTTTATATTCCGCCCGTACACAACGACAGTTTCATATGTAAGGACCAAATATTAAAAACGACACTGGTATAACAAAGACAACTATATGTTTTTAATTACTGTATTTAGTGACTTTTTTTAATATATCATTGTAATTTTGTAGATTTAATATTATTTTTATATTTCAGTTAGATATAAAAAGTGAAGTAATGTTTGTCGATGACAGACCGAGAACAGCGAAGTGGAGTAGAGAGATAAGGAAAGATGACCTTACAAGCATATGGGGTAATGGCTAGGATGAGAGAGTAAAAGATCAGAATGGATTAGGAGATTAAGATTTTCATTTATTATCACATTTTCTCTTATCGACGCGTGAAAGATATTAGTTGTAGTATCAACCGAAAATTATCTACACTCGCGAGCAAAAGTTTGGAATCACTTACTTGAAATCTGTTCCGCGCGTTCTTGTGTACTAAATATTTTATTAATAATAATAAAACTGACAATTTTAAAGGTTCAACTCTTAACTTTAAACGGATACCAAATTCATTAAAATCAAGCCAGTATTTAAGAAGCTATTCCCGATTAAGTGAATGAATAACGAAAACGACGTGTTTCAATTGTTTGATACGTCGCGAATTGCGACCTATTCATTCACCGACAAGCACGCCATCAATTTTCTCGCACCCATCTTGATTGGGAGGTTGAGCAATGAAGACAAGTCCTGTTCTCAGACGAGAGCAAGATGTGTTTGCACGGTAGCGACCAAACAGGTCGGATCTACAGGCGGCCTGGGAAGCGATTATTCATTCATTCATTTTTTTTTCCATATTTCTTTATTTTCCTACCTCCTTCACTTAATCCCGGATAGCTTCTTGACTACTAGCTTGATTTGAATGAATTTGGTATCAATTTAGTTGACAGTTGAAGCTTTAGAATGATGTCATTTTTATGATAATTAAAAATTTGTTTAATAAGTAAGATCGCGCGAAACCAATTACAAGTAAGTGATTCCAAACTTTTGCTCGCGAGTATAGTTACATAGCTCTTTAAATTATAACACAGCAATGATTGCCTGTAGAAATGGACTATGGTACAAATGCTAGGCCATTAGAAGATAAAGTAATTGTTATATTAAAATATTTAACCCAAATAATACTTACTATAGGTTTAGCATTCTGAGAATTGCTTTCTACAGCAGCGTCAACTGGAGCTAGAGGTTCACCGCTTCCGGATACTGGACTTTGAGCCGGTTCCGCCTTCAAAATAATCATTACGCCAAATAAATATCTTTAAAAAATCTACGCTTAACCATACAACTTTATTATGTATAAAAGCCATAATGAAACAAAAGTACATCCTTCATGCAGTTTTCAGACAATGGCTTATTTAACGGGACAGTTCTTTTTAATGATGGTAGAACATATTTTATTGTCATTTCGCAAACTGTACCATCATCATCAGGATGCGACAATCTACTGTTGGTCACAGGCACCTCCCAAGGGATATCACTTAGCTCTGCTTTGGACAGTACACTTATAGTAAGTACCTGCCTGTCGTCTTACTTAGAACTTTACTCCAACATTAAACATAAGATAAATCGGTGACAAATACTTATAAACTAAATTTGAACATGCGTACGAACATTGTTATAAGCATTTATATTTGGCCGACGATTCAAAGCTTCCCCTATTAAATAACCACCAATTATATACAAAACACTCGTGAATAATTCGAAATAAATATATTTTGTAAATATATCCGAATCGTTATCATACATCTTTCATGTTTCAGCGCTTTATATTTTTTCTTCGAATAGAGTTCTCCGGCTGCTCATTTAATGCCGGAAGTAGAGGCTGTTTTTATTTGTCCCAATTTGTTCTGCTTTTAACACATACCATCCCGTAATTTATGCCCCATCGACATGTCCATAACGACCTCATGGCCTATTTTAGTTTCGTTTATTAAGTTTTTTTATGTTAATTTCTTTATGTCACATTTGTTCAGCAGCAAATTTTGACTTAGACTGACAAACCATTTGCTTTTGTTATATCTTTTGCTTCGTTAAATTGCCAGTTTAACTTTATGTTGCGACAAAGTAACTACGATGCTTACCTCCTTACTTACAATTTTAGCTTCTTGGGCATTATTATTATTACCGCTAGGGATATCAGGATCAACTACGTTCTCTACATCTTGAGAATGTACGGAATCCGCCTGTAAAAAAAAGTTAAACATACATGAGATCCGCATGATCTAACAATCTACCATTTCTTTGTTAAAATAAACTATTACTGATGATCAATTTATTTGTTGCAAATATACGTCTATAACGTAATATCCTCAGGGAATTACATCGTAATAGCAGGATATTTTTATACCGGAAATGGACGGAATATTTTCGGTCAATACGGTATGTATTGGGCAACTATGTACCGGTCTTATAGTTTAATAAATAGATGAAATTGGTATATTAGGTTATAAAATTACACTTACAAAAAAAGATTTAATATGGAACAGAAAATTGTTGTCATGGGCATTTTTTAAATATGAAAAAACAAAGACAAAATCTTAAATTCTTACTGGTGAAAAGTATACATTATGATTCTTACGAGTCTGGAAGCATCTCTTATTATATTGATGGTAGCTACAATAGTTAGAGGCTTTTAATAATTATTCATCTGAACAAATAACATGGTAGTCTGTTTGCGGTTTTGTTTATCGCGGTCGGTGGGCGTACGATCTATACTCCTAGAACATACGACCTGGGCTAACTGAACGAGTTGTGTACTTGTAGTTTCGCAATATAATGAGAATAAACAACAATCGGTGAAAACTTTTTCGGGATATTTATTCGAAGATTTTCTCCATAGCAAAGAAAAAATAATGTTGCTAGGAACACACTATCAGGAGATAAAAAAGGTGCAAATTACAAATACAACAAATAACTCGCTTATAATATAAATCATAACATTGTAAGCCCGCTTATGTGTATACTGTATGTGTGTACACATGAAGGGAGCTATAGCTAGAAAACTGCTCCCTCTTTAAAAATAATATTTTTATTGGCGTAAAATCAACAAATAAGTGAATACAAAACAAAATAAACCTTCTACGCTAAGTTGATGTTGGTTTAATTTTTAAAATTTTTTTAGAAATCTTTCATGAAACTATTTATCTAACATTAGAGTAAATATAACCGTAATATGACGTATATTATTTATTTCTTTGCTGCCTCGTCAAATATAATCACTTTTCTTTAGCTTATATTACACTTATATTTTAATGCCTAAAATACACGTGGCCTGATTAAATGATGACTTGACAAAATTACACTAGTCTTGTTAAGGCCTTTACACGATTGATGTTTAAGAGAACACCACTTACCATTGTGTTTCACCTCGAAACAATAATCTATATAAAACAATTATTATTAACTATTTATTTCAGAGAGCAAAGTAAAGCACAAATCATTCACAATACTTCTACAACATCTATTTCTGGAGTACGGACGCAAGAGTACAAAAATAGAAAACTGTAAAGCAACGTGAAATTCGGAACTTTCCCGCTCAACTTTCAATGGCGTATTCATAAGTTTATCTGTGATATTTGTTATTGAAACTTTTCACTTCGTACTAAGGAGCAATCAATTAAATAATTAATGAATTAAAGTAAGAGGATAATACAAAGGACTAATCTAAGAATGCAGAGAACTACAAATAACTCTGTGTAATATATACATGTGTATTTTATTAGCAAATTGTAAAACTTTAAATGACCGAGGTAAAAAGACTCAACATCCTATGTATCAAGGCGACGAGCATAATGTAGACCAGTATATCTAATCATCCTATCGCCACGTTTTTATAAGCAATCGTATCACTTACCATCATGTGAATGTGCCGCTGGTCTCGCCGCTTCGTTAAATAAAAAAAAAAGATAATGGAGCATACATAGAAACAATTTAATGTTTTTAGTTAAAAAATATGATCTTATTAATTTATATATATCCAATTAACGACATCCATTTCTATTCTTAAAAAATATATTTTTTTAAATTTTTACTGAGAAAGTAAAATATTTACCACTAACATTTTTTTATTTTAAAAATCTGTGTCAACAGTACTAATATTTGTATACTTTCTATCTCTAGAATTCTTCTTCTCTAAAATTTCTAAATCCAACGTTCTTACTGTTTATTACAAAATTTCTTTAATACTTGCATTGTCTGCATTAAACGACTAAAGTTTTGTCAAAGTGACACTTCCCGCTCTGACATTTGTCAAAACAAATGATTAAATATATGGATTCGGGCGTTTAACGCGACCTTTTTATTTACCCATACAAATAATATTTAGTACACAAAGCAACGTGAGTTATAAATTTAAAATACAATTACTAGTTTTTAATTCAATTAAATTGCTTTAACTATATAAATTATTTTGTTTTTCTAGTAACAAGAATGACCTCCGAGAAGAACGCACAAATTGGGCAAGCGCGGGAGGCGTTTCAGATGTTATACCAAATATCGCAGCTGCTTTGCACAGGTCTAGATCAAGAATCTCTAACAATTTGTATAAAGCTTTGCGAACTCGGTGTAGATCCAGAAGTTTTGGCGCAAGTCATTAAAGAAATTAGAAAAATGGGAGAGAATGTGGTACAAAACAAGCCGGCTATCAACCACTCATAGCAACAGGGCTAATAATTAATTGTACAAAATGAGAATAATTAATTATAATGAACACCAAGAAAACAAGTAAATTACAAAATTGATCCTCTAAAAAAATCACTATTAATATAAGTTTTCACTTACATTAATATTCTCACTCAGGCATGTCACTGGTGGAATGACTTTGCTGCCAGTCTTTTCAGGTAGGTACCCATCATAGCACCCATTTCTCTACCATACAGGAATATATAATACAAGTATGCAAACATTAGTGATCTAGTTTAAAGTGCTATAGCTAATGAAATTACTGTAGTAATAGAGACATTGTGTGTCAAGGTAATGATTACAAAATGGTTTACAATATATCATCGTAATGAGAG
Organism: Ornithoptera priamus; assembly: GCA_029034505.1. Classification (NCBI taxonomy): domain Eukaryota; kingdom Metazoa; phylum Arthropoda; class Insecta; order Lepidoptera; family Papilionidae; genus Ornithoptera; species Ornithoptera priamus. Next base: position 3,563,556 of record JARDWD010000046.1, on the reverse strand, counting down.
CCATATTGATTTGGTAAGACATGTCACTTAAGATCATATGTTAACTGGACATACTTTCATGTGGCCCTTATCTTGTAATAAACCTTGCCTAGAAAGCTTCCCTCTTTTGCATATCATTAATTAATTTTAATCTAAGTGGACACATTCATGTAAAATGTTTAACAAAAATAAATTTAGGTAAAATTAAACACCTTTGTAAAATCTCTTTTTATTTCTTTAAATCCACATTTATGATATACTACCTGTAGGGTATGCATTTGTATAAAACAAAATTAATTGAGGTGTGACAAGAAACAATGTGGTAGATGGGCCAAATAAATCTACGCAACAATGTACTTGCCCAAAGTTTATTCTATACAAATGATACATCTTATTCAACTATATGGGGAAACAAATAAATATGTCGAATTGTAGAACTGCTGGTGATATATCACAAATGCTCTTTAATTAATATTTGAAATGTACATCTACCAAACAAAAATTAATTTTCAATAACCAATCCATTTACTGTACATGAGCAATTAGTATGAAATTAAAAATAATCAACTTGAGTCAAAAATGGGTGAACAACCATATCAATAAACAGCAATTTATACAGAAATAAAAATTAGTTTTTACTTTGTTAATTGTATCACTGATCTCACATAAGTTGTGGTATTATATTTAATAGCTAAAAATCACATTTTTGGAGTTTATAAACCAAAACCTCAAAACGATATATAAGTAAACAAGATTAGGATAAATCTAACTGTGTTCACAGCTTACATTAGTCCCACAGCTAAAGCATTGGATACATTGAGATATTCACCTAAAATAAATAAAACATCAAAAAATGTTGGCAATCTTTTAAATCCTTAAAACAATAATTGTAAGAAAGTATATTTGAGGAAATTATCATTTACCTACTAATCAAGTGATGTAGAACAATCAAAACAAATGAGAATCATGAACAAACAGTATACATCTTCAAATGTAGTGAAATATATTTAGTGTGCAAACCGACAAGTTTTTTTGACATTTGAAATTATTTGATACAATTGTTTCACCCATTTACAACTTCATCTGTACATTTTTATTTATAATTTAAACAAGACTTAATTAATTTGTACCCTATTGGAAAGTTTGACCTTGCCCCTGACTCTGTCCTAATATTGAAGGATCTTCAAATATTGGCTGTTGTGGTTTATACTGTTCCGCTGAGAGTCTAGTGAACATTATACCAATTCCTTCAATTAATGCCAGGAGGATACCACCCACTAAAGCACTGCCGGCCATTGCAGGAACACCTAGAAAATTGATGTAGTGCTATGAGCAACAATTTAAATTTGACATGTTAACTGGTGAATAAAATTTTATTTAACTTATTTCACAGTGGAATATATTTCTTTAAAATTTTATAAGTTTTTTATTCAATAAAGCCATGAGACAAGTGGAATGTTCGCCTGGTGGTAAGTTATACACCCATCCCTAACAATGTGGCGCTTGTCAGGATGATATACACTACACCATATTGCGCTCATTGTCTAAGACATAAAACATTAAGCCTTTGGAATACAGTAATTACACTAACTACAAAATTCTTCAATCCAGAACACTGTAAAGTTTTCACACTATTGTTTAGTGGCAAAAATTTAAACAATATATATACATATAACTTCACTGTGATTTAATAAATACAAACTGCATCAAACTTAGTGCTCAGAATATTACAGCAAATTTTCATGACAAAAATATCATGTTTCATCATACCAATCAATAGAAGTTATCACTAGATACAATATATAGACTAACTTTAAAAAATGTATTATAATAAAAACTTTTTCAAGTTAATTTCAATCACAGATTAAAATGTTCATTAAATTTCTCATCTTATTGTTATTAAGCCCATTAACCAAAAATTACACAATACTAAATAAATAGTGATATTAAAATTTGTAACACTAGAAAATTATTGTATTATGTAAAATCAATATCAGTGGTTAATATTCTTACCGTTTCTAGCAGCAAGGATACCTCCTGTAAGTGCTCCGCTCATAATAGAGTTCCAAGGATCCTCCTTTTGTCTTAAATAAACTAGAGAGCAATCTATCGTCGAAAACATGCCACCCCATACCGCAAAATTACCAGCTACTATAGGAGAACGTTCTTTAATCGCAGCTAAACTTCCAAGCTAATTAAACATAAAAATGTAACGTTATTTAACAATATTTTATATACTGTTATTAATGTTTTTTTATAATAATTAAACATACCATTTTCCGATTGAAACCAACGGGTGCATTTCTAAAACCTTTTATTGAATGAAATATGCCGCCCCCGATGGCCCCCATAATAAAAGCACCACCCGAATCATCGAGTATACGCCAAGGACACGGTTCTCTTGTATATTCATCCATATTTTATAGGTTATTTTCTGCAAACTATTAGATAAGAATATAACCTTCGAATGATACTCGTATATTTCTTAGCAATACCACAAGTTTACCATAAAAACTTTTATAACTATAAGGTTTTCTTTAGACTGCTCTACTAACTATTTAAATTTTATTTTTATATTAATTCTAAACCATTTTTAATTTTCGGCTCGATTAGATCAGATACTTGCTCAAAGATTAAAAAAGACCATAGATAACAATATACTTAAAAAGAACAATTGAAATAAAATTTAAAATGTAATTAATTTTGTAAATATTTTATTAGTATTTAAAACTTAAGCTTTTTATAAAATTTTGTGTTTGTGGATAAAAATTGGTAATTGCGCACTTATTGTCAAATTGTGGTTGAGTCAAGCCGATGAAGTTTAACATGGTCGAAATGACTTATCCTCATAAGTTTAATTTTAAACAAATATTAGATTAACAGAACATAATGTACACTACGTTATTTTCTATTGAATCACATTTAGAAAAAAGGTTGACAATAAAATAAATCCAAAAGACTGGTCTTTCAGATTTTTGTTAAATATAGGCAAGTAATAAATAGGGTACTTATGTATATATATGGACATATATATTTAAGACACATTAAATTAAGTTTTAAACATAAGTTGGTGGTACCACTTAATTATAGTAATAATTAGTCCCTACTTTTGATCTGGCTTTGTAATTAAAATTTTCTTTAATAAAGTAAAATACGGAGAGAAGTATTCATTTACCAAAAAAAATATCATTAATTTATATATTTTATAAAAAAAGTATTGCCTGTTCATAAATTAATTCTTGTATTGATTTGTCGCTGACAGTTATGTCAATAGCATAAAAGTTGATAATTACTTTAGAAATAATAACATACAGTCAATTTAAAATACAATGACAATTCATAATCTTTATATATTTGATCGATATGGAACTCTGTTATATTATGGTGAATGGAACAGATCTAAGCAGTCCGGTATGTCTCGTGAAGAGGTAAGAGAAGAGAACGTCAGATAATCTTTTAAGAATAAACAGTTATCACCCACTACCACAACATCTCACTTCACCGAAGGTTCGCTGGTAGAGAATGCCAACAGGTATTAAACCTGTCTTTTGTATACCTCGCTATAAGGTTTTACAATAAAGAGAAAAAAAAATTATATTACTTTAAGTACATCAATAGTAAAATGATTGATTCATTGAAATTATATGTTGATTTATTGCTAGACATACTTTCTGTGGAGTTGGTTTAACGTAATATGTCAAAAGATAATTAATTCGCATGCATGACAATAAGCATAATGGATGTTGACCCCTTACAATGTTGACCAATAGTAATGTAGATGCTGAGTGAAGTCTTGCAATGCATATTTATCAGCTGTTAATGGTGATCTATTCTGTATATTCATTTATTATAAGCAATTGTCTTGGGACCACTGTTGAACTTGAGACCAATAGATCATGTTATTCATATCTTACGATAGTATACCTTCCCTTATCAATTTTAATAAAAATACTTTTTCTTGTTGCAGGAGGGAAAGCTGATGTATGGAATGTTATTTTCGATCAAATCATTTGTAGGCAAAATATCACCTTTGGATCCCAAAGATGGATTCCTTAACTACAAAACATCAAAATACACCCTTCATTGCCTAGAAACTCCATCTGGGCTGAAGTTTGTGATGAATACAGATAACCAAGCTCAGGGTGTTAGAGAATTATTAAAAAAGATTTATGGGGAGATATATGTGAAGTATGCTGTTAGAAACCCTCTTTGTGGCAATAGAGAAGCAATTACAAGTGAACTCTTTAAAAATAAGCTGGATTCCTTTATTAAACAAACACCTATACATGCAGTTAGAGCTTCATGATAAAAAATGTTTTACAAATCAATTACATTTTAATTTTCCTGTCTATTATCATCATGAAAGCTTAAAGCTCTCTCACTATGCTAAAAGTTTGGGTATAATTACACATCCAGATGTTGCTTGACATCTTGCAAAAATTATATTTTAAGAGGCATTTATAATACTATCAAATGCTGTTCTTTAACAAGGTAACAAGCATAGTTAGTCTTTATTTTGCATGTAACCTAATGACAAGAACCATGTAGCTAGTAATTCCTATTCAATAAAGTATTAGAAGTGTCACTGTTAATGCATATTGTATTTATGTTCTGAAATACTTGTCCTAGAGAATCAAGTTCAGGTAATAAAAGGGCCAATAAGCATTCAGTATACATTAATAATTCTTCTTTGATCGTAATGGCGGAATAAATAATTTTTATTGTTCAATAAAATATCTCGTATTACATCATACATGTTCTCTTTTAATAATAATGAAGACTTAATTGAATGAGAATGTTACGGTTCACAATTATTACGTGTTTATTGTTAATTAATTATTATTGATCTAAAAATAGTTTGTGTAAATAAAGAAGTACTTAATAAAAATTGATTACATCTAACTTTTTTATTAATTCCACTTAGTTTTATTTCTTTTTCGGTACTAGAATAAAAAACATTGGTCACATATGTGACTGACATTTATATCTGATTGGCTATAAAAGTTTCATGAAATAGCTGTGAAACAGAAAAACTTTTTTGTGATAGTCGTTACAAGAAAGTTTTTCTGTATTTGTATAATATAATTTTAAAACAGGTGGCTTAGTAGATACACAATAATTTTTAATCTACGTTATTTCTACTATCTATGAAATAATAATCTGTATCGCATAGACAAACGTATGTGATTTAATTTTCACAATAAAACGGGAATATTTGTTTATATATGTTAGTTCGCTGTATCTTCCACACATTGATATTTCTTAATGACACGTGTATATAATGGCTTCAATTTCAAAGTATTTAAAATTATTTACATATTGTAATGAGTGATACGGATGATACAGACGTTCTACTATTGATACCGCCGAATTTTTTTTTGGTTTACAGCTCTGATTCCGATAATTCTCTGCTAGAATCATCAAGAACGGTTGTTCACAAACCGGTTTCTTGTACTGCACAAGTACTAGGCAAATTGGTAAACCAAGTACACACACTAGAGTCTAGGTTGGACACCTTAGAATTAAACTCGAGTATCACGAATTCCAGTGTCGGATCACATAAAAATTGGGACAAAAGTTATAGGAGTCTCGATCAAAAATGTTTCACGTTTCCTCGAAGAAGGCGTAGAAAAGTTTTTAAAAGGGATAAAAGCGCGGATTTGTCTTTGATAAGTTACGACTCATTAAATGTTCATAAACATATTCCTGTGTTAAATTTAAACGATACCAGACAGCCTTATAAAACTGAAATCATAGATGATTCACGAAGCATGGACGGTGATATTAGTAGCATAGTGTCGACGCCAAGTAAAACTAATGATAAGCTACTCCTCAATGAAATAGATGAGTTTCTAACACTAGTTGAAGCCTATGAAAGTCCAGAGACAAGATGTAAAGGTGCAGAGAAGCTTAGTTCGGAAAATGTTATAAAAGCAACTGGTGATTATATAGCACATAAGTTAGAATCAAATGATAATACCAATGAAATTCAATTGCCCAGTGGAAGAAAAGTCACTAGTGAGGTATTAGATAAATACATTTATTTAGTCAAAAATAATGCACAAGAAAAAGTAATGAACAAAAGAAATTTTGAACATGTTGATAGTTCAACAAACCATGATCAAGTACAACAAACAAAACAAGACACACAAACACATTTCAAAACCTCAAGTATGAGAAAATTAAATTTCTCTGAAAATAAAGACAATCAACCCACTTCCACACCAAAAAAGTACTCACAAACTTCAAGTAATTTACAGAATTTTAAACCATCATCAAACAAAATTTATGAACGAGCTTCAAAAGTTTTAGAACAGTTTAAGACTCAAAGCTATTCACAAAATACTGCATCCTCTGTCACTGACACAAATGAATACTTATCAGATAAAGGAGACTTTAAACTGCCTCAGATGAGACCATTCAATATTAAAGATAAAATGTCACCTTTACATATAGATTCTATTGATACAGATTTATTGAGCTTGAGTGAACTATGGGGTGAAAAAGGGGAAAGACTTGAAAGAGTTGAGAGCTTGAAATTAGAAGAGGAAAGACTAAAAAGAGAGGTAAGAATTACATTAATTTTTAATAACAAATTTCCTATTTTCCTGAAGCTTGTAATCTATTCGTCTTAATTAAGTTTGTACTTAAAGGTAATAACAGAACCTTACAACTTTCTTAGCATTGTGAGGTGATGATTCAACAGCTACAAAGAAAGATTCTGGAACAACAGGAAAAACTAGCCGTTGCTATAAAAGTTGACAGGGGCAAAGACTTAGCAATCAACAAACTGAGGGAAGCTTGGCTTAGACTCACTCACAGCTTGGATAAAGCAGAGGAGAGGCACCGCGCTGCACTTGAGAAAATGGTCAAAGAAGTAGACAATTTCAAAATGGTTGCCAATGATGCTCAAAAGGTACTCATGTTAATTAAAGTGTTTTTAAAAAAATTTAAACTTATAATTACATAATTTTACATAAGTATTCTATGACGGTTCAACCTATTTCCAATTATGCTTTTTTCTGATTATTTACAACAGCTATTAATTAGTTGATAGGTAGGCGATTTTCAAAAAGGAGAACTAAAAAATTTATCAATATAATTATTTGCCTAAATGAAAATATGAAAATAGTTTGAATTGTAATAAAAAATTGGATTACAGAAAACCCGGCATTTTGAAGAGGAGCTCTACAAAGCATTGGACTTGGCACATGACTATCAGGAAAAATGTAAACAACTCACTCAGGAAAAGAAGGAGCTAGAAGGCAGTACTCAAAGGTCTTTAGCAGAAAAAGATGATGTTTTGAGGAGCAAAGAGAAAGAAATAATGGTACTCAAAGATAACTGTGAAACCATCATGAGCCTGAATAAGCAATCCACTGACTGCATAAAGAATTTAGAAGATGCTTTAGAGAAGGTATGAGCAATTTATCCTGAATTATTGCTAGAATAATAAAGAGATGTTTTATAATCAAACTAAACTTTTATCTTCTAGGGAAGAAGCGAACATGAAGCATCTAGAAGTGTAATTAATGAATTAAACCGCAAGTTGCAATCGGTACAAGAGGAGGCATTCCTTGTTGGTCAAGAAAAGGACTTGCTGAAGGATAAGGTGAACGAAGAGAGATCAAGATGCAATATAATTGAAAGACAGCTTTGTGAAGTCCAAAATCAAAATAGCGAGCTTATGAAGAAATGTGTAAGTGTGAAAAATTACAGTACCAAAAACTTCACTTCTTATATAATTGGTTTTTCTGGATGTCTCCCACAGATCTCTTCATCTAGTTGTCTATTTACTGGCTGAATCTTGTTAAAATTATAATTGGTGCAGATATGTCTCAGCCGCTAAAGACAATATTCTGCTAAACAGAAGAGTATAAATATTATTATGTTCCAGTCTAAGAGGTGTGGAAGACAGTGAAATTACTGGGATAACAAGATTACTTTAACCATACCAACTACTTAATACCATAGTATGTGCACCAGAATTGACTCAGGGTCCTTGTGGTTGCAAAGCATATGCATTATGTTGTGTAATGAGTCTCGGTAGCAGTTAAAGTTAATGGTTTAAATGAAGTATTTGCTATTCATAGGAAACATTAGAGAATGAAACTAAAGCACTACGTAAGCACCTGGAGCTGCAGAAGAATGAGCTCAAGTGCCATTATCAGCAGCAGCTCGAGGAGGCGGTGCTTGGCAAGCTGAAGGAGTTCCAGATACAGCTGGACCGCGCGCAGAGCGACTTGGAGGCGGAGGCTAGGAGCAAAGAGAATGCAATTATAGACACTTATAATGCTCAGATGACGAGGATTGAGGAGCAGTGAGTGATTGTCGGATTTCCAGTTTTACTTCATTTATTGTATAACAGATGAATGAAGTAGTGAATGAACATATGCTGGATTCTTTCAGCTGATCACCCCATGGATGGTTATAAGGGTAGAGGAAGAAAGTGTGGATGGATTGTGTGAAAAATGACATGTATAAGAAGAGTGTGAATTGAGACATGACAGCTGATTGAGGGATATGAAAGAGAAGTAGATGCTGTGCCGACCCGACATGGCTGGGAAGAGGGCAGGAAAAAGAACAGTGGGCTTTTATTAGTTGAGATGATGACGATTTGACATACATTTTAATTCTCATTCTTTATCATAGTATCCTTTAGGCTTTAAGATAAAACTAAATTTATCTAACAATATATAGAAAAAATTGAGTTTATCCAAAAAATATATACATAATTTTTTTTAAATCATTTCTTATATGTTGCAGTATATTGCTGAAGCAAGGCTTAAATAACAATATTATATAAAAATTTAATTCTTTACTAAAAAGTTATTATAATCTTTTACCAACAGACACAAATTGGAGGTGAATGTTCTAGAAGAGAAGCAGAGAGAAGAGATCAAACTATACCGGCTGCAACTAGCACAAGCCAGCGAGAAGATTGGCTTCTTAGAGGTACAACTCCTTCCCTTCCTCACTACTGAGACATGGGCCCTTTTTTCACAGTCATGAGTCATGAGTCATGGCTATTTATCCCCTACACTGGCCAAGTGCGGGTTTGTATAAGCCACATGTCCAAGAAAGCTGTTGTTCTTGGTACTTGTCAGTTTCCTCACATTGTTTGCCTTCTCGGGATGCTTAAACTAAGTGGAGAAAGGGTAAAGGTATATCTGAGGCAAACTTAATGTATTTTAGCTATGAAAATGTGTTGTCTTTTCCTACTGTTGAGCTGTTAGTTACATGCAAAATTTATGTAGTGTTATATTGATCAGATCAGGGCCACATTACCACCTGACGATCAATCATCATTTTACATTTGGGGTGAATAAGAAAATAAATCACTAACATTGAGTAATGGTAAGCAAACATTACCATGTTCGGATTTGGAAGGTGCTGTCATTAGAGAAATTACTGGCGTAACCAGACTTCACATCAGCTCAAAGAGACGAGTAGGATGTGGGGCAGGCGTATATCACCAGGTGGATGTGGTTATGAAACATAATAAATATACACTACAACTTTATAAATTATGTCTAACAGAACAAATTAGAGACGTACCGGCGGCGGCGCGGGCAGATCGCCTCGCAGTTGCACAGCGTCATGGAGTCGCAGTGGCGGCAGGCGCTGCACATACTCACCAACGGTCAGCCGGCCAGCCAGCCAATCAACCAGCGAGGTTATCAACCGCAGATTCTGTCGGACAACTTGCTCAATCATGGAGCCTCTATGGGTTTTACTTCCTCTGACCTCCCTTGTTTGAACAGCGGTAAGTGATAAAAGTCTAAATCCAGCTATTAATAGTGGATTCAGTATTACTTACTTAATTCTCTGGTGCAGCGACTCAAAGTGAGTCTTGGTCTCCAACACAAGAGTCTGTGTCAATTGGATGGATTTAGTATTGCTGTCACCATCAGTTGATAGACGTCCACTGTTGGACATAGGCCTCCCCGGAGATCCCCATATCAATCGGGTCTGCACTGCCCGCATCGCCGTGCACTAGGCTCTCGTTTGTAGAAGGTCATATGAGGGGATTTGGACCATTTCCCACCACACTGGCCCAATGCGGGTTGGTGAGAGCAAGAGCCTTGTTTGTTGATCCTGAGGTCCTGTGACTTGTTGTGCAGGATCCCTTACACCCCTTAGTATTGCTGATCAATAATAATTAGAAATCATTTTTCGTCTATATGATATTTAGAAGCTGAAGGATTTTTTTTATTAGATAAAGCGATGAGATGAGTGAGATGTTAACCTGATGGTAACTGATACGCCTGTCCATGACAACGTGACGCAAGTTAGGATGAGATACACAGTATTGTGCTCATTACTAGTATTGTGCTCACCATGTAACATAGATGTAAAATCTCGTTGTGTTAATTACGCGAGATACAGCGCCCTTCAATCCGGAACCCAGTAATGTTTGGCGGTAGAAATGGACGCTGCAGTGGTACTTACCTTGACAGTCTTCAAAGGAGACCTGCCAGCAGTAAAAGTTATAAACGCCCTTGCTTTGAACAGGTGGATATGACCTTGACCTTGATTTCATTAAGAGGAGGGGTCTTGGAAGCCATCGCTATAAATATGAGTAATAAACTTGGCTTACTTGAGGAATTAGATGTTTACAACCCCTTTTAATTTAAACAGGGGTTTTAGAGGTTCGCTATTTGTATGACAGGGGATCATCATCGTCAGCCGATAGACGTCCACTGCTGTACATAGGTCTTTCCCAAAGATCCCTACATCGATCAGTCCTGCGTTGCCCGCATCGATTTGAGGGGTTCATATGGGGGATTTGGGTTACATATCCCACTACGCTGGCCCAATACGAGTTGGTGGGATGAAGGGGTTATGATTCTAATATTATCTCGTTTTGTATAGTGTTATAAGCGCGTTTTTCTTTAATTTCAGGGTTGTCCACTAACAAACGCTCACAGAACCAGGACCAGGTGGTGGAGGGGCTCAGCGACAGTGAGCTGCACCGGTACATCGATACAGTAAATACATTTCTTGAATATGATTTAACTTTTTCTTTGTTTTTAATTAGTACACTATGTTTTTACGTTTTATCTGTTACTGGTGGTAGGCTTTTATTTATTTTTATTCCATTAAGCGACTAGACGAACGGAGCGTTCACCTGATGGTAAGTGATACGTCTGTCCATAACAACATGACTCTTTTTTGAACGCCATACACTGCGCCACATTCTGCTCGTCGCCTTGAAACATAAGATGTTGAGTCTCTTTACCCCAGTAAGTACACTAGCTACAGCGCCCTTCAAACCGGAACACAATAATGTCTGCACACTAGTGTTTGGCGTGAGAAATAAGCGCTGCAGTGATACTCACTTGAACGGGCCCCAATCTAAGTACCACCGCAATCCCCATTGCAGCCTGTAGTGCACCCCTTAGCGCCACATTGTTATGGGCAGGCGTATCACTTACCATCAGTTGAACGTCACGCTCGTTTCATGCTTTGTCGTATAAAAACTGGAATATGACAGGCAGAAGCTGTGATGTCCATTGTGTTTTAATCAGAGTTAGTCTAAATCTCTAACGTTATATTAATGTTATAATGCAGTTGCTATTGAAGCCAGTGAACTTGGAGAGTAGTAACCCGGACACAGAGGGCGAGGAGCTGAAGAGGCACGGCGCGGAGGTGAACGAGCCGCCCACCAGCGACCGCGCGGACCGGCACGAGCGGAGGGACAGGCCCGGCGGCGCCAAGAGGCATCCGAACACCAGCAAACCGCCGTGGAAATCGTAGCGCTCATCATCAGACTTGCCTCTTAACCCAACTATAATGACACTAAAAAGTGAAGTGACTAAAGTGCTATTATATGAAATGTGCTCGGGACATTGAAGGGCGAGCGCGGGTCATTGAAGAACGAACGCGGGTCATTGAAGAGCGTGCTCGGGACATTGAAGAGCGTGCTTGGGACATTGCAGAGCGAACGCGGATCATTGAAGAGCAAGCGCTGATCATTGAAGAGCGAGCGCGGGTCTTTGAAGAGCGAGCGCGGATCATTGAAGAGCGAGCGCGGGTCTTTGAAGAGCGAGCGCGGATCATTGAAGAGCGAGCGCGGGTCATTGAAGAGCGAGCGCGGGACGTTGAAGAGCGAGCGCGGGTCATTGAAGAGCGTGTGCGGTATATTGAAGAGCGAGCGTGGGTCTTTGAAGAGCGAGCGCGGATCATTGAAGAACGAGCGCGGGTCATTGAAGAGCGAGCGTGGGACGTTGAAGAGCGAGCGCGGGTCATTGAAGAGCGTGCGCGGTATATTGAAGAGCGAGCGTGGGTCTTTGAAGAGCGAGCGCGGATCATTGAAGAGCGAGCGCGGGTCATTGAAGAGCGTGCGCGGTATATTGAAGAGCGAGCGTGGGTCTTTGAAGAGCGAGCGCGGATCATTGAAGAGCGAGCGCGGGTCATTGAAGAGCGAGCGCGGATCATTGAAGAGCGAGCGCGGGTCATTGAAGAGCGAGCGCGGATCATTGAAGAGCGAGCGCGGTATATTGAAGAGCACGTAAAACGTCTATATAGGACAGTGAATAGTATATACGGATCAATACATGTGCGGTTCAAGAATCTGAATGTGTCGTTATCGACCCCGCGAAGGTATGACCCGTGCGGTTATTATATTGAAATGCATTTTTTTTATTGTATTTACTAGAGCAACGATTCCGCCCCAAATGTACATTTCCTTTGTTTTTAATACTTTACAATAAGCATATTTTCTTTTGTAAGAGATATTTTAATGAGATATTGTTATTAATCATTATGTATGTACTCTGTGAGGGGCTCGCGCCCTCTCGCCCCCCAATGCAGTGCTGTTGACAATAAAACGTGGCAATTGTTATAACTCGATTTATTTATCGTTACTATGAAATCAAAATAAAAAAAAAAATCCTTTAACCATCCGGACATTAGAATCTATCACCTTATAGTCACAAGTTAAATCCTGCATGGAGTGTTAACGCTCGAGTACTGTGCCCACTTGAACATGATGTTTAATTGTTCTTGACACCAGTTCCATGTAGTTGGAAATAGCAATCGGAGATTGGTTGTCACCAGGAACTTCTGAAATGAGCATACGGGGAGGGGGGAGGGGTTAATCAGTTGTTTAATGCCCAGTAGTCTTGACGCTTCTGTACTCCACTAGAGTTATATTTCAATTCGAGGTAATAACACGATGACTTTTTTATTTATATTAAAATTGCAAGTCGAGGGCTATGAAACAATATTTGTGTTGACGCGTCATCGCTTTGCCGACATGAATGTAGTGATACATCTTCGAAGGAGGTACGGGTTCGCCGAAGCGGGATGCTGTAGACCAACAGTTGGCCTAGCCACCAGTCCATGTTTGAAGACATTAAAGCAAAAGTAATTTTTCTATAACGTTTTTATTATTGATAAATGCGATAATAATATAGACAATATAATATTATTTGATAATACAATGGCATCATGATTTCTATACAAGTAAAATACTAAATAATAAAATTTACACTTAAACCATACATTAATCACATGATTCATATGTTGAGGCAAGAAATTATTAAAAAAAAACACCGTACGATTTTGAAAACCAGAAAACTGGTGATTTTACATAAATATAAAACAGAGAATATATTACGAAAAACCTTAAACATATATTATATTGCATTTTAATTAAAGTATACAGTGCTATTATATTTTTGTAAAAAAAAAAACAGTTTGCATCAAAATATGTGCGTTGCTTGTTCGTCTGTCGTTTGTTGGAATAAAAGATGCATAACGCCGTGTCTCTTACATTAAAAAAAAAAATACAACGCATCACAGAACACATACACACTAGCATTTATATTAATAATATATAAATTTGCTAGTTGTTATACAGTTATAAAAAATACGGGACAATTAATTTATATTAATACAATGAAATTATTTTTAATTAAAATTCCATATAATGGAGACTAAAGGCAGCTGCGCATCCAGCCTAATGGAGATTATTAAAGACAAAAAAAATAGAACGGATGAATAGAAAAAAAAATGATAACCTTCGATTGTATGTACTGTGATATTGGAGTACGAAATAAATTATATATGATTTATTTATTTGATAATAGTGATTATTGTTTAATTAATATACAACCTATTGAGTCCTGACGGAAGCATGCTTGGCGTTTATCCCGTATGAAGGGATTTTCCTTACCTTAAGAGGCGTTAGACAGAATAATATACATATGGTGTCATATTACATTCATCATCATCATCTCGATGGATGAATGGACCCTGCTGAACATTTCTTGCTTTGTAATGTTATTTTCAAGTAATTTTGTCCTTGGATGTTGTATTAGATGTAGCCCTGAAAAGTCATCCACAAAACACAGCCACCGCAGGATCAATCCGTGTGAAGGTATTTGATGAAGGCTTATGTTCAAGAGTGGGATCTAGTGGAATCGTTATGATTTATGTATAAATTAATTTCATAATCTAGATATTAAAATTCTTTGAAGCCACCCCATGCAGGAATATCAATAATCTTTTAATACTCATTATTTACATATATCTTCAGCCGCTAGCTGCTTTATTGTACATTTTATAAAGTCTATATTTTGTCGAATAGGACATCTAAAATATTGCCACACATCAATAATATTAACTGCAGTCCTCATCATTCATATTGTCTTCTAAGTTTTCCTCGTCATTAAGTTAAAATGTTATTTGTGCAAATCACTGCTCAACACATTACTATCATTATATACCTTTGCATTTTATAATGTTGCCATACTAAATTTAGGTGTTAATTTTTTTTTATTGAAATAATTAGTTTTAATTAGAAATCTGTGGTTCAATCGATTGAGACCAAAATTAAAGTTGTAACCATCCTCCTTGTAAAAAGCTAAACTAATCTTGATGTTCGTTTCAAAGTATTTGCAATAGATTCGCATCCAATTGATATGACATGCGACACTGGCAGAATTTAAGAGAAGTAATTATTATAATCCAGAAGATGAATGTAATCCAGAAGATTAGAATTTTTAACTTTTGATTAACCCATCATTGCAATAGCTGATCGTTATTTCTTTTAAAAATAGAAGTAGTGTCTAAGATAAACTAAATAATTTGCCGTTTGAAAACTAGTAGATATCTTACGACCTTGACTTTGTTCGGGGCTGTCGCGAGAATGTTATAATCTCCTGTTACACCTGAACAGCTGCTGGCAGAGCGACAAAGCCAAGTGCTGGTGGGGCTACGCCAGCGCAGAGGCCGGCAGCGAGCTATGTTTGGGCTTGGCCTTGTGCACAAACACCTTGATACATCCGTTGAAGTCGGCGCTGACCAATACGTGCCCCGTCTGCGAGGACGACACCATGCCACCCTCGGCACCCTTCTGCTGAACACGGGGTACATTTTACCAAGTAATAACATGATAAATGATAAACACTACAACACATTGCTCTCCTCGCTTTGAGACAATAGAAGTATTACTTTCCCCAGTATTTACTTGTTACCCTTCAAATCAAAACAGTATTTTTTTCATGATTACTGTTTGGCAGCAGAAATAGGGGCTGAAGTGGTACCTGCATAAATGGTTCCCGCAACAGAACTCAGATGGTTGCCCCATACATTAAGATTTTTGTTAAGAGAGCTGTTGCCTCACATGACCATCTTTTGTTCTTTGGACTGTTAACCACCCCCTTAATAGGGTGTCATGACCATTATACTTACCGGCTCGTCCACGTCGTCGGGGCTGCCGCTCGCCGCGCTAGCCTCGGCCTCGCGCTCTGCGATCATGCGGATCATGTGGTCAGGGTTGGGTGCGAACACTGCGCACGTCACCACCGCGTTGTGAGCCTTGATGCCCTCCCAGAAGTCGTTCCTGTCTCGCCGTACCGAGCTGAACTTGGAGTAATCGTGGTAAGTCTTCCATATGTATATGCACTGGTTCTCCGACCCGCTTACTATGTATTTCCCGTCGTGCGAGAACGACGCCTTGATCTGGCTGGACACGTTGACGTAGCCCTTGTACTTGCACGAGAGGTTCAGGTCGCGGAGATCGTAAAGGCGGATACGGCTGTCGTTGGAGGTGACAAGGATCTTGTCGTCGTTGGGCATTGGCTCTATGCCGCTGATCTTGCGCCCGGTGGAGTTCTTGCCGCGAGTGGAGCGCACGTCGATCTGGGTGTGATACTTGAGCTGGTCAGTGGTGTAGAAGATGCAGCGGCCGTCGTAGGTGCCCACCACTGCGAACTTGCCGTTCTGGCAAAAATTCGCTGCGGTTATCAGCTTCGTTTTTCCGTCTACTTCATTCCATACGGCCACCTGGAATGTTCAACGATCAATGAATATTATTTACAGCATTTACAATACTTCCTAATAGTATGGCTCCAGATTCCGATTGACTTTGCATCTCACAGACACAGAGGTCCATTGTGGATTATTTCATTTATATCCCACCTTTTTGTCAGGAATGTTCCAAAGCCGCAGTTTCCCGTCCAGACTTCCGGAGAGGAAGTATCTGTCGTCCCTCGGGTGGAAGACGATGGCCGTTACGAAGTCGATGTGCTGGAAACAGCACAGGCACTCCCCGCGCGAGATGTGCCAAAGACGCACAGTCTTATCCATGGAGGACGATAACAGGAAGTAGTTCTTGGACCAGGACACGTCTAAGAGATCGGAGGCGTGGCCTGAGTATACGCAGAACGGTTTGGGGCAGAAAGGCGCAGAGGGGCCAAGTGGCGCCTCAGGGCTCGGAGGTGGGGCTGATAGGGACAAGGATTCTTGGGAAGGTGTGGGTGACGACTTCTTTTCGGCGTTGTACTTCGTACGCATGTCCTGTGCAAAGAGAACTTCATTTATTATTCACGACACTTATTTACTATTACTAAACGAAGCCTCGAGACCAGCAAGAAGTGTACCTGATGGTAATACATTCGCCTATATCGATAAGGTGCCAGTTAAGATGATGTACACTGCACCATGTTGTGATTATTGCCAGGAGACATGTTAAATCTCCTTACCTTACCAGTAATTTTACTATCTGCAACACCCTTTTAACCAGAACACTGATAATATTTGTACATTATTATTTGACGGTAGGGGTGTAAGGGATTCCTTCTAACGTCTTACGGAGCCCAGGTCAACTTCATCTGCACGCAGTGCACTCTGCTGAATACGAGCTCTGACTACCCACGAACCCGCACTGGGCCAACGGTGGGCTAAGGCCCAATTCCCCTCAATAAACTTTGTGAGAGGCCCATGTCCAGCAGTATATGTCTATCGGCTGATGATGATGATTTGGCGGTAGAAATAGAAGCTACGAGGGTACCCACGGAGACGGTCTCCAGAAACAGAAACCTACCACCAGCATAAACAGTAATTTTACGAAATTCTTCACTACATCAGAGCCCAGCAATGGGATCATATGTCAAGTATAATGTAGGGAATAACAAAACATACGAGTTGTAACATATATCAGATCAGGTTGCGCACCTGGAACATGTGGTACGCGTCCCGGGTGACCCACACGCGCAGCAGCCGGTCCTGGCCGGCGGTGGCGAGCAGCCGCCCGCACACGCTCATTTTGCAGCACCACACCGCGCCCGTGTGCCCGGCGCCCATTTCCTGAACACCGCCAATTGATGACCACAAAAATCAACAGGATATCAAAAAAGGAGACGTCGACGAGGAATGTTTCGTTGCCACATTAATAAGACAAAATAAAGAGTTGAGAAGATGATTTCCTCTTGATAACGATGAAGTGCTATCGTATTGCATTATTATTTTTTCTGCTGCTGATTAACACATAATTCCAATTACACCGAATTAAGAGACGAAGCACATTGCTCGAAGGTCAGACGGCCAATGGAGCAGTAAGGTCTTCGAGTGGCGCCCGCTGTTGGCAGGCCACCTACTAGGTGGTCCGACGATCTGATCAAGGTTGCGGGAACCTACTGGATGCGAGCAACGCGGGACCGATCGATGTGAAGATATTTCGGGGAGGCCTAAGTCCAGCAGCGGACGTCTATCGGCTGATGATGATGATGAAGTGACGAGGCCGTAGATAAACAACCGTTCTCGTCAAGAACACTGGCTTCACACATACGAAGGCATTGGCTAGCCGATTCGAACAAACTTTACCAAAGAAATTTCAGAACATGCGGCACTGGAATCGAACCGGGAACCTGTTATTAAGTCAGCGCTCAGCTCCTGCGCTGACGAAGCAATCACTCATTATATATTTATTTATATAACTTTAGGAATGTAGTGTAAAGATTTTTTCGCTTATTGCTTCGAGAAGGCGACGACACCAGCGGGACATTCATCTCATGGTAAGTGATACGCCTGCCCATAACAACGTGGCACTAGTCAGGATGATATACGCTGCACCACATCATGCTCATCGCTTTGTGACGTAAGATGTTGAAACTAACCTCAGTAATTACACTACTGTGCCTTTCAAACCGGAACACAGTAATGTTTGTCGGCTGCAATAGGCTCTGCGGTGGTACCTACATAGACGGTATCCGTCAGCAGAGACTTAGCACCAGTAAAGGTGTCCTTATCATCTTTGCAAGATGGAAAATTCCGTCAGCGGAGGATGTTCGATTTGTCAATCAATAACATACACTGGTCAGGGTTTTTGGTGGCAGCGGATCACTGACCTGCACGTGGCGCACGCACCCGTCGAAGTCGTACGGACCCTTGTGCGAGTTGGATGCCTTCAGCTTGATGTTGTGCTCGCCGCGCACGTCGTCCGCGATGTCCGCCACGTCCTCCTTGTGGCGCGCGTGCGACACCTCCTGCGCGAGCGACCTCGCCGCGTCCACGGTCTTCTTCACCGTGCTGCCGAAGAAGCGCTTCAACCTGCCAATATCAAACCGACACTCGTAAGCCTTTCAAATATTTATATAACTCCATTTTATTAGATGCAACGACGAGGACGTTGGTCAGGTGGTAAATTATACACCAGCCCATTATAATGTAGCGTTAGTTCAGATGATATACACTACACCGCATCATACTCTTCGCCTTCAGATATGTTAAATCTCCTTACCCTAGTCATCAAACTAGTTTGAAAGCAATGGTGGAAAGCGAAGAGCCATGGAATGCATGTGCTGCTTTTTGTGAAAATGCTATGTCACACAAGGCTGCGGAGCGGATGAATGATAGTGCCTCCAACCTCGCCATCCGGAGCCAGAGACCCAGGCGCTGGAGCAGGGATCATGCCCTCCCCCAACCTCTTTAACACAGACTTAAGTAGCGGATACGAGGAAATCCGCTACCTAGTACATTATACCTCAAGAAGACGCGAATAACATTATCCACGTATAACCACTGCGTCTTGGATTTCCTATGAGGAACTTCATAGAATGTGAAGACCCATTAATGGGCCAACGTTACCGGAAGTGTGGTAGTGTGTGAAAGCGTTCCCGCAGTTTTGGATAAAGGCGCAGCGAAGACGCAGTGGGATTTTCACTAGTAAGAGTCTAGCATAACTTTTTCGTCGCCTCCGCAACTTATGCCAGATTTTCCCCACATTAAAAAAAACTTATTAACTATATTAAAAAACAGACATGCAGGATTTCCCCACCATAAAAAAAAGTCGTTAAACGAGCTATGATATCTTTCAATGTGGAACGGAAATGGGCGCCTATTCACACGTTCTCCGGTAACAGGAACTCACCACCAATGAATATTTAACAATGTTGCGCATTTATAATATGCTTATATTTAAATGTGACAGTAGAGTTTGTTCTGATGAAATGAAGGCACGGTTATTGCCTTCGCAGTATGGTTTTCCGTGGTGCGAGGGTCCATGAAATGTTTGAATGTGTAAATAGTTTAAGGATATTTCTTTGAATAATTTAACGTACGTTGTATATATCTTCTTCGTCGGTATCACTTTCGACAGAGTGGTCGTGGTCACCAATTTAGATATTGGCCGTAACCTTAACTTAACTAAGCTGTATAATTACCGCAGTTAGATTAAAATTATTACTATTACAATGAAAAGTTATTTATATAACACTATCAGTTTTTATAAGACAAAAAACTAAGGTCCTTCTAATAACAGGAACCATCAAAAAGATAAAATGAAGACAGATGGGTCATATGATCAGAGGCCCACACAAATGGTCGCAGATAACCCACTGGTACCGCAGAGACGCTAAT
Organism: Ornithoptera priamus; assembly: GCA_029034505.1. Classification (NCBI taxonomy): domain Eukaryota; kingdom Metazoa; phylum Arthropoda; class Insecta; order Lepidoptera; family Papilionidae; genus Ornithoptera; species Ornithoptera priamus. The sequence continues at coordinate 3,543,429 of JARDWD010000046.1, read as the reverse complement.
GTATTGCAAATTTCTAGCAATGAAGGATTTCTTTTCTTTATTAGTGCTCAATGCGTTCATAAAAAATAAATTAATTGAAATAATAAAACTTTAAGGACGTTATCATCATCATCAGCCTAAAGACGTCCACTGCTGGACATAAGCCTCCTCCAAAGATCTCACATTGATCGGTCCCGCGTTGATCGCTACCAGTGGGTACACCTTATACACTTTAAGGACTTTTCAATATAACTACCACACACGCACACTGCATAGTTGTTATTTGAAACCAAACAGGAAGCCGATCATTTATAAAAGTTAAACAAATTAAGAAACCAAAATCACGCAAATAAAATCTACTCACTGTGAATATTTAAATAAAATGGCGTCCTTATTTTTTACCTACATACAGTAATAATAATAGCATTAGCAAATTAAGTATAAATAATATTTTTAATGATATCCTGTAATGATTGCGGTTTTTAAGAATAAATAAAATTCAGACATTGTATTAAAAAAAAAAACAAAGATTGACATTTTGGCATTGACTGTACATCATGTTTTTTTTTAGCTGGTACATCATTAACACAAGGACATTGATAGCTTCCTTTGTTGTAATAAGAAGATAATCTGCAGGTTTCATACAAACTTCATTAGGTTTAAGAAACCGAAGAATTGTTAAATTTTGTAAACTTTTTTCTTTTATCAAATAAAATGAAAAAAAAAGTATACGTAAAAGTTCAGTAAATTAAGAAACACACACACACACACATCGCACACGGTTAAAGTTATTTCAATGTATGTAAACTTTGGGTAAATGCAACTCGTGTTAAGGCGCCACACTTTGGCTTCGCTTCAAACGCAAACTGTCAAATGTAGCTGTCAAACGCAGTTGTATAAACAAACTGTCAAAGAGGCAGTGACACGCGTCTGTCAAACTCAAGCTGGAAAGAGCAGTTGGTGTCGGCGGTTGCGGGCCTCATCTCATCACCTCGAGTCGGGCGCGCGCGCCAGCCGCCGGTTAATGTTGTCGTGCGAGTGGCACTTCACTAAATCGTTCACCAGCGCTCTGAACAGACGGAACAACGCAGGATGAAAACTCGCTCCAGCACCTAGAACTTCCGATCTTAGCATGACAGGTGTTAGGACTCATACTAACCGAGTAACAACATTGTGGTGCCGGTTAAAATAAATACATGGCAATCATCCTCATGTTAAGTTTTATTAACATAATAATTCATTACCTATAGCGTCCTTCGAACCGGAACACTATAATCATCATCATCATCATTAGCCGATAAACGTCCATTGCTAGACATGGACCTCCTCCAAAGATCTCTACAGTGTATTTAGGGTAATCGGGCCTTAGCCCATAACGCTGGCCCAGTGCGGGGTGGTCAGAGGCTCGTCTGTTATTCAGCAGGGTGCAGGCGAGGTTGACTTGAGCACCGTAAGATGATGGGCGGAACCCCTGGCTAGAACTGTCGAACGCTGTAATGCTTACACACAACTGTTTAAAGAGACGCTGCCGAGCGAAGACCTGGTAAATATCGCGAGTCATCATTGTATGTAGGTGGTATGAGATGAATCGATTGAAAATCTATTTTTTTTTCAGGGGTCTCACTGAAATCTATATAATGCTTACGTTCAAAAGTGAACAATATTACGTGATATAATAATAGTAATGTATAGAACTCATTATCAAAAAATTAAGTCATTACATATTACTTGCTGAACAAAAACACTGCAACAAAGATCATACTTCTCTGTTTTCCTCCGTATGGCGGTGGTCTGCCGATCCGCGGACTCCCGCTTAGTCTCCTTAGTCTCATCCTCGACTCCCCCCACGCACACACTCTCACTCTCTTCGTCCGTTTCCCTGGAAACAGTTTCAACCTTATGTAATACCATCTGAACCTGGCAGATATTCATATATAGGACATCGAATATGGAACTATATAATAAAAATCATGAAATGGAGTTTGTTATTGTAAATAAATAAATAAATAATATAATAAAATCAATAATGCAAATCAAATAGAAAATAATTTCAATAGTCTGTATGCATTTATATACTAGGTAACATATACAAGCACTGAAATATAATTAGTAAGAGCTCAACTAGAAGATTATATACAGATGCTGGTTTTAAACCCAACAAAACGCTAGGTTATCTACATAAAGCCTAATAAAGCTAGAAAGCTAGTGAGAACAAAAAAAAACAACCGAAAAACAAGAAGACAGGTATTTAATTGCAACAATATTTTATACCTCTGTATGACAAAATTTAAAAAAAAATCGGAAAATACTAAAATTAGAAAAAATGTTTTTTTTTTTATATTACTGCTCAGAGTAGAATCTGTGACAGTAACCTTTCATAGGAATAGATTTCATTTTATATATAACGGTCAACAATCATATCAACCTACCATCAACCAAATTGTATACTGTGTAGCCCCGGAACCGAACCTGGGACAGTCATGTTGCTGTCCCACGAGGGTAGTCAAGTATAACGCCTGCCTTCTTGCTTCAAAGTTTAATAAAGCAGTTACAAAGCACAACAATTGTGAATAGTTAGGAAAGAAAATAATTAAAGACCTAGTGTCAATACTGAGGAGAGAGTTGGCGGGTTGTAGAGGGGCGGATGGTGATCGCCTCAGCAGGAATGCTGAACTTTGCAGGCTCACATGCAACCCTTTGCGCCACATGCTCTTTGCCTTTATCTGTGGGCTGCAAAACATTTTCACCGGCCGTAACACTTTGATCAACAACAGCAGCATAACGAGCTGCTCCTAACTTAACGTCACCAAGTAGGTAAGCTACATACTTTGGATAATACCAAGACATGAGAACCACAAAAGCAACCATTTTTACTTTGAACATTATATATTGTTTTCTAACTTTGAAGATATGATAAACTGCCCTCTTTACGTTTGATCTATTCAGACTGTGGACCTTCACTCACAAGGAGAGGATCAAGGTGAATTTTACACAACATTGTCCAGTTGCAGGTTGGTGAATATGAAAACGTCCACGAAGGCTGTTCATTCTTGGAACATGTCAGTGAGGATTGAACCCACGTCTTTTCAAAACGTTTAGCTGGTATAATGTATGTTATCAGCTTCTACAGGATCACAAGTATGTGTACATAAAATGCTGTTAAAATATATGTTAATGAATTAGAAAATTAGTACAGTAGCTTAGGGTTGCCACAAAATCATTTTAAACAATTTACACAATCACTTTAGTCGAGCATGCAGACTACTTTTGTATTAAGTGCAATATTTAATCTGTGCTAAATATTTATATACAAATAAACATATTGCATCTGCATGTATGTTGCAAAGTTCACCTGGCGTTCTCGTCGTCGCCAGCGCGGCCGATGTACTCCGAGGTGAGCCGCATGATGTGCAGGCTCAGGGGGTTGATGCATTGCGGCAGCTTGTGTTCGGCCACGCTAAGAGGCATTCGTTCCCCTGCAAAGTATTTTGAAACAGAAACTATCAGAATATCAACTGTTGTATACAATATATATTTTGCAATAAATACTTTGCATCTATACTCAAATTAAAATAAACAAAAAAAATATTTACGAAATTGGACTTTATTGGACAGTGTTTTGGAGTAACCCTTTGTCACCACCATCAGTCGATAGACGTCCTCTGCCGGACATATAGCACCCCTAAAAATCCTCACGTCGATCGATCCTGTGCCGCCCACATCACCGGGCTCGAGGGGCCGTCAATTGTAAGGTTTCATATGGAAGTATTTAGGCTACTTCTCAGCACGCTGGCCCAATAAGGATTGGAGGGAGCCAGAGCTTCGTTTGTTGGTTAGCCGGTTGCACCGCAAGCAGTTGAGGCTTGCTTGGGTCCCGTGAGTTGTTGTGCGAGACCCCTTACACACCTTCACCCTTTGACTTAAGTAATGAAATTACCTAGATAACATATGATTCCGTCACAGAAAGTTGGTGCAGTTGAAAAAGACACAGAGTATTATAAATAAAGGTGTATCACCTACCATAGCCGTAAAAGTCGATCTATTACTCAAAGTGGGTGTCTATATTCTGCTGGACTTAGGATTCCCAATCTTCGGATATGAGCTTCCTTGATTTTATTTTCTCATGCATAGTCTACTACCAAATGACACAGCCACTTCAGTTTGCATAAGCTACCTTGGTTCTTTGTCGGGTTTATATTTAGTGATGCGGTGATAGTTACCGGTGTCCAGGTTCAGCACGGTGACCTGCTCCAGTATTTCGATGTCGGTGAGCTGGTGGCCGGAGGAAGAGCGCGTGCGCAGCGCAGGCGCGGGCGTGGGCGAGTCGCCAGCCGACCGCCGCCGCGCGCGTCCGCCACCCGACTTCCTGATAATCATTTAACAACTTCTAGAAGAGAGGAATATTTCATATAGCCGTCAGACTGTGCCCAAGAATAAGCGGTGGTGAAAGATATTCTATTCTATATAAGGTACAAGTTCAATGTCTAAAACACAATGGGTGCCATTAATGGTGATGATTATGCTTGATGTCTTCCAAACAGAAATAACGTAACAGTTTTTCGAATACAGCTTGTATTTGAAAAATTTACAGGTTGAAATCAATTCTTTGGCTGAGATCATATTGCCACTAACTCATGCATAAAGCTAGTTAAGAAAGTACCTTAAAAAAACTTGATGGGTACCTGGCGTGACCGAGGCTAGCGCTGGTCGGCTGCGCGGCGTCGGCGCGCTCAACGGGCGGCTGCGCGTGCGCGTGCGCGGCGAGTGCAGCGTGCGCGCGGCCCTCGCTGTGTGTGCGCGCGTTGCTGCGCGAACGCTCCTCATCCTGCGCGCGCACCATGCATTCGCCTACATAGAACAATTTAAGTAGAATATAACGAAGGTCTTTAAAACGTACCGTTTATATTTGCCTTTTTATAGGCAAAGACACTCCATAAAAAAAAAGACAAAATGAGTTCAACCGTCATTAAGCTGCGATAGACACGCGGTAAATATTCTAACTATTTCTTCTTACACCTATCTGTTTTTAGCCGTAAGAACTAAATTTTCAGATTCACTGAGTTTCTTTCGCCAGCGCACCGACCTCGGACTGCCTCCTTGATGTCGAGCGCGGAGTGCATGGCGGCGGGGCGGTGCCGCTGCGAAGGCGCCGTGCTGCTGCGCGAAGAGCCACTGGCGCGTTCGCTGGATCGCGAGGAGCGCCGCTCGTGCGCACTCGATGCACCAGGAGATGCTTCGTTGCCTGAGTAACAAAGCAAGGGTAAAATAACGAACAACTTCTACTTGAGTACTATGTGTTGAGAATTTCAACTAGATGTCCTAGAGATTAATGTGTTCGAACAAAGTCTCAGGCTATTTAGCTTTATTATAGTAATACTACACATTGTCAGGCTTTTTTAGAAATTTCTTCCTTGGGATCTTTTTCGATCCCTTGTAAACTTGCCTGACTCATCAGAAGACGCTGTTGCCCACTTTGAAAAACATTGCTGTATTCATCTTATATTTTTTTATATAACAATACTTGCTATATTTAGACTGCGACATCTCTAAAGAGTCTTGGAATTCCCTGGTTAGAGACTCTATAGTGCTCGCCGGACTCGGCAGCGCCATCGTTTGGTTCATCGCACTCGACAATGGTGGCTGAAACAAGACAGGACAATGTTCTAACATGCAATCAAATACATATTTTAAAAAATTTACTTATTCTCTTTCGTTAGGAGAAGGAAAATTTTTTTTTTAATTTTTGTACTATGCTTATTCCAATTGTTGTAATATCTTGAATATTATCAGCAAAATGAAGGAATTGGTCTTCACTTATGAGCAGCGCGAAACCTAATACTTAATATGAAAGACTAAAATAGATGAAAAGAAATAATAAACAAAGATGAGTGGAATTAAATGGCTAATGTTTTTTTGGGCTCCACCTGCGTCATCAGCTCTTCGAGCTGCGGCTTGTCTGGTCGCCGGGGGTAGTGCAACTCGTCGGTGCCCGTGGTGCACACGCTGGCCGTGTCGTCCGAGCACAGCGACTGCGAACCGTGCAGCTTGTCTGTTCAAACAACCAGTTAATACATTAGAGTTTTAAGTACTTTCCAAATTTATTTATGGGACCTTTTAAAATAGACAAAGACCTATGCTGAAGACTAAAAGAGAATAATAAATTTTTATTCGGCGTTATGTCCAAAAGACCGGGACCTTAGTCTAATTGTAAGTGATACAAAAATACTTAATAACGCAGAACTAGTTATGACATATATATATATGGAAGTATTGACACATAAGATGTTAAGTCTAGTTATCCCAGTAATTTCTCTAACTACAATGTCCTTCAAACCAGATTTTAGTAATGCTTGCACACTGCTGTTCAGCGGCAGAAAGATGCAGTGGTTCTTATTAGAATGGTCTCCAGCTACAGAAGGAATATTATTTATGTGATAAAAAATTTTAAGATGAATTTTACAAATTAAATTTGTACTGACGTTCTCCAATGGTAAGTGGTAATCAAATTTAAATATTATGGCAACATATAAATATTTATAGTACTAATAAATAAACCATGAATTATCAAAGGCTGAAGGCTTAAAGGTTCTTATAATAAAACAGAATTAAACATAAAGTATTTAAGAAAGTGTAATAAGAACTTAATGAGACTATTTTTTTTTAATTCTGTGTGCTGTAGCTTCGGACAGAGAATACAATAACTTTTTGAATACGATTAAAAATTTATTCAGCATTAATGGAGGTAAAATGAGGTTGTTAAGTAGTTAGGCAAAAGCACTGTAATATTCAGTGAAAGCATGAATTGATTGACTATGAGTAAGTAGCAAGAAAATTTAAAGTATAATAATGGGTGAAAAAAAATGAAATAACTTTTTTTAATAAAGCTCATATACGCATTTTTATAAGGAAGCAAAATATTAGATGTTAAAAACTGAAACGAGCTGGATCAACATCTAGAGTTAAATAGTGCGCATGCTCACAATAATGAGGTGTTAGCAAGTTTTTAACTAATTACCACATTGCGCTTATCTCTTCGAGACGTAAGATGGTAATCCTCGTTATCTATATAATATAAATTGCTACTGTGCACTGTCGCATATTTGCGTACTACTGCTTGGTAGTATGAACTGCGGTGATGCCGAAATGAACAAACTCGCTTCATGAGAGAACTGCTGATAGCAGTTAATTCAAAAAGCTTTTATTTTAGTTCGTATCTTTGCCAGCGTTTGGTGTCAACTACAGTCTATTACACTACGGTTTGTGGTTTGGTGGTTGTGTAGTGGGGTTTGGTGCAGTGGACTCACCGCGCCTTTTCCTCCTGGGCGGGGCGACCGGCTGCGCGCCGGAGACCGTCACCACGGCCGGCGCGCGGTTGTTCTTCAGGCTGTTCGCCTTCGTGCTGGCGATCACGTCTGGCTCGGACGTCGCCAGCGCTTCAACAACACACAGCCCGTCTTCATCTACATCCTTTCAATCCGAATTATTCGCGCTAACCCATACTTATTACTCAAACACCACTGTTTTTTAGTTAAAAGTCCACACTATGCTGACCACCGCGCATTTCGAAGTCATAGCAAATTTTATTAATCACTATAGGCACACTTGTACACTTATTGCACGTCAAAATCTACAAGCCTTAAGAAAAAAAAAACTTCTAGAACCTGAGAAGAATGGCCAAAAGAAACTTAGCGGGTTATGTATATATACTTTTTATTATGTTCCAAAATGTCTTACTTGCTTGAGAATCAACGCGTTTAATTTCCAAGCGTTATTATCATTCAAATACTCTTCTATGCTACAGTATGCTTCGCTAGTTGAAGCATTTTTATCTAGATATCAAAGCAACCCGAGTATCTTCTTCCAATACGATTTTATACTTTGAAATTCAAAGTTGGAAAGACGCCTGCGATACGCTGAATTAGGAAATCCCTAATCTACCATTTATTCACACCTCGGGATCGAACCTAGCTGAACAACCTTCGACCGCAGCATATACCAACTTCTCTCTGATCGCGTAAGGTGTCCGTATACACACTTGGCAAAACGACAGTAGAGACTTGTAGCGGCATATTAATAGGCAACAAATAGTGGACAAAAACACAATAACACCTATTAATCAGTATGGAGAAGCGTGCAACAAAGTATATTCTATTCTCTGAGCAGTAGCGTTTACATTCAACGTGCTGGAAGTCGCTTCTATCAGATGAAGCGATTTCCACACAAGACTTCTCATACAACACATCGACAACAACGATTACCTTTTAAAAAGATTACATATACTTTTTTAATATACCTTTTGATTACTGGGCTATTTGTAAATATTATTATTCAAATATATACATTTAGTAATTTTTAAATTGCACAAAGTAATAAGAACTCTCGATGTTCGTAATCTTTCTATAAAATATAACAGTATTATTTGATTATTGCATTAAACTCACCGTTCTGACCTCTATTGTCCGATGGCATAGGGTCATCGGATATCGTGGAAGGTTCCCTCGAAGAGGCAGAAGGTGCAGGCAACGTATCCCGAAAGTTAGCTGCAAAACAATTACACCCAATATGTAGAGAGCCTATTAGTAAAAGGAAATGTTTTAAATTAAATATGTAATAATAACAATAAAAATATTAGATAAGTTTGCTATACATTTTACTTTGCTATCACAGTAATTGGTTCTGCAAAATCTACCAATTTAACTAAACTTTTAAATGTTTAAATTGTTCTCTTGAACGAGACCACATATGCATAGCGATGCTTTTAGAGCTTTGGTCTGGATGGTAGCCATATTTCTAAAACAACACTAATGAACATGAACCTAGACCTAAAATATTGTTCCGATATCAAACTGGGAACCTCGAGACAGGCGAACCTTCTACCTCCGCGGAGGTAGTTGCACAGAGGCAGCAAATGCATTCTTCTCTGGTCACTTATTTATATAAAAATAATATTATGATCAGAAAACTCACAGTGTGTCTCGGCAGCACCACTCAGTATCCTTCCTATTCTCCCCAACGACGTCATACTCTGCAGGCTCATTGTGTCGTGTGAAATTATTCTGCGACAAACGTATTCAGAGGTAAAGCTCCATATGTTATCAAAGGTACACTACACTACTCTACTTCGTTGTCGTTAGATTGTGATAAAGTTATATTTGTTTCGTCCAATTATCACTAAGTATAAATCTTATTTGAGAGAAAATAAAAACATTTTGCTTAGACAAATAAACATACAATTTAATAAGTTCCTTGTACAATTAATAACGAATATAACATTCATCAAAGAAACATTGTTAGATTCTATATAGAAACTGCACTTACTTGAACGGGTGCTCGAGTGCGTATGAGTGATGATCGGAAGGCATCGCCGTGTCCGGCACCTCGTCTTCCTCTTCCGTCTGCATACAACGGCGAAGCTCCTGGAATCGCTTACGACCCTGCACCACCTAAATATGAATTCAATGGTATTTTATCATTCAATGAACCGTTGAGACAAGCAGGGCACACAATCGAAGGTAAGTGATACTCCCAATGATAAGTGGCGCGCATGACAATAATGTAACAGATGGAGTCTAGTTATTCCAGTACCAGTATACTATTTGCACTGTTTTAAAATCGCAACATAATATTTGCATACTACTGTTACATCACTAAAAAAATATGTGCATACCTAGACAGTTTCGTGAAGCGGAATATACAATGAGTAAAAATTTATTAAATTAAAATGTATGTTTCAGATAGAAAACTAACTACTATTTGGAAATAAACCACTCAATGTAGTTGTGTAAGTAGTCACTAAGCACACGAAACTCCAATTATGCGAGAAATTATTCAACCAGTACACCTACACGGTCTATAATTTAGTGGAATGTTAAATTAATTTGTAACTTAAATTTTGTGTTTTTACTTCACTGTGGGGAATTTTTGCCTGTAAGTTATCACATCAGGCATTCAAAGGCAAAACTTTGCATGTAAATTTCGAAGGTACAAGAAGGAAAGATAGATGTTTTTGCCTTTGATTTTTTATGTGTATATTATATGTATATGATTTCAGATATATATTTTAATATAATGGGAGACTTGTGAATTTTCGTTAAATATAAAGTCATATATCAGCCTTTAAAGAAACTATAATTATCCCTGAGAAACATCTTAAACTGTTGCTGCTCTTCAAAATGGGTCGTAATAATCATTATCATCGTGAGGATCCTTGTTCAAGATGAATTGTGACTGTTAGATAGCAACATTGTAATGTTTGCAAATTAATACTTGATGATGTCACTGCATCAAGACTGTAATCAGTATAAGAAAAATAATTAAGCAAGCATAAAAGAAATGTGTTCCTTACATTTTTTACAGTTGCTCTGTCATCTCCAATAATAATGGATTCACTGGAAGGTGCAGTGGTCATATTAATTGCCCGGGTTGTTAACTCTTCATTCTTGTGTACAGTAACTTTGTCTTTTGGAACTGGTGAACTTGAATCCATGACATTTATGTTCTTGCATAGTGATGATCTTCTAAAAAGAAATATAAATAAAAATTTATCTATCACATTAAGAGTATACAAGTTTATAATATTCGTAAATTCAAGGTGCTCTTCTTTTTTTAGCATGTATACAAGTTCACTAAACATTGTTCTTCTCATATAAACAATAACAGCATCATCACTTCTATCTATTTATGTAAACAGTTAACGTCTACTGGAATGGATCAATATTTTTACTTGACACATCAGTATTCTGATAACTATAAGAATAAGAATGACTATTATCCTTTGCCGAAAATGAGTTTTTCGCGTAATCACTGTACACAACATAAAAAGGGTAGGGTTATAGTGAAGATATTATAACTCATCTACTACACAGAAAATTTCTGCTTAGTTCACAGAATATCGCTCAAAATAAAAGTCATATTCTATCTTCTAATGAAAAAACTGTTAATCTAGAAATATATAATACAGATGACCAAAAATTACATATAATTATAATGCTTTATTAATTCAGGACATGTAATTAAACTTCAGATATCAGTCAGATTTTAGAATTTTTAGTATAAATTAGTTAATATTTTTATTTTTGTGAAAAGTTTTTTTCTCTTAGCTTTTAGGCTGGTATTAACTGTATTTATGGGCCCAAGCCAAGTAAATGCAGAGTGCACTGTGTGTCCACTGATCTCCTACTTGCATGAACTTTCTTACGCTTCTACACATATTTAAAATTACAGCTTTTTGTTGGGTTATGTATTGAGTTTCTTGTTCTTTGTTCTGAAACTGATATGTCCAGATATTGCTGTGTAAAAAGTGAATGGGACTGCTTTCTGTAAGTGGTCATGTCTGTCTCTAATTTAGTAATGCGGAAGTATGTACGCATGATGTGAACTCTTGGTTTACCAGCCTTTGTGGATGCTAGTAAGAAGGTATTTTGTACCCATTAAAGGCTGGAAAGGGTGGAATGGTATTTAAGAATTAGATTATTATTAGAGAATAGTATTTAAACAAGGAGGTGGAGATGATATGGGTGATGAATTGTTTATATCGTCATTGGACTCGGCTGTAATATCTTTGTCAGTGGGAGCCTGCCTGCTCAACTCCTCACCGCTGACAGTTCACATGTTGAAACACCCAGCATCAGCTCCAGGTGTGCCCCGGCGATCACCCCCTGGGTAGCGGCCCTATATGATTACTCTTTGAACTGGTCTCCATGTTTATGGGTGTCGTGAGCCACATTAGCCACGCCAGTAAATTCTCATTTGTGTGTCCACCCCCTACGTGATTAGATGGTCAATCAGGACGTGTGGTTGTTTAGGGGGCATATTATTAATATTTTTGATTAGAGTGAATATATTAGAGGAACTCTAAAAGTTGCTTCAGTGACAGAGAAGTTGAGGAGCAAGAGTTTAGCATGGTACTGGCATGTAACGCGGAGGGATGAAGGACATATAACAAAGAAAATAATGAGAATGAATGTGGATGGTTATAAGGGTAGAGGAAGACCGAAGAAAGTGTGGATGTGTTGGGTGAAAGATGAAATGTGTAAGAAGAGTGTGAATTCAGATATGGCGGCTGTTAGAGGGATGTGGAAGAGATGTACATACTATGCCAACTCCAAAGAGCTGTAAAAAAGCAGGAGGAAGAAGATTATAAAATAATAATATGTAACAGCTAAACCTCATTTAGTAAACAAAAAAATCCAAAACAGATGAAGACCTTCCAGAAATTAAACATGTGCATTAAAGAACATGCATCGATAGTTTATATTTATAAGATTTATTAGAAATGACACCTAATAAATTGCTTAACATCTTAACATTGTTAATTATTTTGAAATGAAGGTGTGTCGTTATGTTTGTTAATCATCTGTCAATAGTTATCAAGGACAAATGGGAATTGAATTTATGAAAAATCTCTGAGTTTTTATGTAGTGGATGAAATTAAATGAATTATTATATAACGCAAATAAAATATGATTATAATAACAAATTATTAGCAAGTATCAAAATTAAAATACTGAAGTTTATACGAAAAGTATAAACACTCACTTGGAACCTTTAATGGGTGTAAATTCCTCAGCATCGTAGAACTCCTCTGAATCGCTGCTGTCGCCCATTGTGTCACTAATAAATGCAAGTAACAAAATCTAGGTCCGATAGTTAACTTTGTATTTACATCATCATTTTATAGTTAATTATATACAATGAAAGCTGGAATCGAATAATTCAACCATTTTTAGGAATCTGACAGGTACGTGACAGTGACAGTTTAGTGAAACGTTCCGTAAAGTAAGAAAAAAGTTTATGAACTCGATTCCACAAAATTTTGATACTTTAATTTTAACTCATCATAATAAAAGTTTATAGAAATAGATCAAGACTTTTAAATTTTATTTAAAAAAACTAACTTATGTGTCTTTATAATCAACATATTAGCTCGAGGTCATCCACCTGGTGAACTCAGACTTCCTCAAAGGATTTATAGCGCGACCGCTCCAATACCACCTCCATTCAAAAAACCTAACAAATATTTACACCTACAACACAAATTAAAAAAAAAACAATTATATTCTATTTTTACATTTCATATAATCTTCATAATCATTGGAAATATTCCCAGGGTAGTTTATCTCCAAACTTCGTAAACAACATAAACCTGTTTTGTCTTACTATTTTGTGATGTTACTGGTTTCTTTTCTTTCGTTATATGAAGATAATCCAAATAAATTAACTTATTTTATTGTTTTAATATTTGTAATTTATTTTGAGCAAATTTCTTAATTGCGCAATATTAATTTTGCATATTAGGTATGTAGGTAAGGAGGACACAGGTGCGTTCTTTTAATCTGCGTGCGTCCTAATAATACGTAACAATTATAAAAAGACTTTACTTAAGCAGTAAAGAAATAATAGGAATATTTCAAATATGATTAATTCATACATTACAATACGATATTTTTGTTGCTCCTAGCTAACATCATTTCTAACGGGTATGGAATTAAACATTACCCTCTTCGTAGACAATTCGAGTGTCGGTCATTACCTGGTAGAGCTCAGATTACCTTTACCAGATCCTAGCGGCAACCGGCAACGCGCTACCCACCGTGACGTCTCCATTGTTCTCCACAAGAACGATGCTATAGTAAATAATACGAGAATGTTTTTTCTTGTCGAACTAGGTTTCCTGTTAGTATTTTTTATATATGCAGGCAAAAGTACCTTAAACAGTATACGATATGGGATCGCTTAGAGAGCCAGAGCAGATAAGCGATCTATGGAGACAAGCTGTTTACGGGAAGGTGATGACGTTAGGTAAAAGCTGATGATATAGATGATGCAGGGGACTGGGATAGATATAATAAAATTATACATTTGTAAGTCTTGCCGCCTCTCTTAAGAATCATGTCTGTGATTATATTAGGGGATCTTCCATGCTTCCTGTCCTGCCCATCCCCAAAAGGCTGAAATAGGTGAGAACTTATGTATCTCTCAACATTTACCTGTTGTCACTTTTAACTAATAGGATAATTAGGTTAGCCCACTGTCTTCACGGACAGATATTCTTCTTCTCAATCGAATCAAAAATTTAGCAGCTGATTTTCCATGAATCTTTAATAACAACGATGTTCTTGGCATACCAGTCTACTCCAAAAAATTAACCAAGTGCAAGATTTTGTAGTGTAAAGAAAAATTTATTCATACCTTACCGGAACTGTATAGTTCAAGCAAGAACGGAAGTTGTCGATATGTGTGAGAGAGTGTTGCCAAAGTGGTAGTCCGCATGAAAATTTCTCTGGCACGCAGAGAAATGTGCAATATACTTTCTCATCTCGTTATATTTTAAAACGCAATGAAACGAAATTGTTCATTTTATTATGGATAAACCATAATAAAACTTTCATAATTTGGGTACATTGAATAAACTTTTTTATAAAAATATAATTAATAATTAAAAAGTAATAAAAGTAGCCCGCGAGATTTACAATACATATTTGTTGATTCGTCATGACAACGTTTGGCGATCGCTGGATTTGAATGGCGTTTTTAATAATTTTGAATAGTATTTAAAAAGTAATATTATAACAAGTTAATTAGCATTCAAGTAGGATTTGTATTGAAATGTTTTATTACAATTGTATTATAATGTACATATCATGTTGGCTTGGCTTTTAAATAAATAAAACTATTATAAACATTATATCTTACGATACAAATGTCTTCTACTCAATTCCAATCTACGATAATTTGTCATATCATAGAAATCAATGCAAAAAAAAAATAGTGTAATCGCTTTTAAATTATAATATTTACAGTAAATGTTTGTAAGACTATTCTTTCGAAACAGGTTTTATTAATAATGACGAATAGATTTAGCATTCAGAGAAAACGTAAACGTAAGGCAAAATTTTGAGACAATACTGAGTATAAAAATTTGGTGGAAGATCCGGAGGATTCTGCGAGGAAAAACCTTAATGAGTCACATAAGAGTGGCGGTAAGGTGACCAATGCGTTAACCATTGGTCAAATATACATACATAAAGAATGACTATAACTACTTCGTTGAATTCAGCACACTCTTTACCTGCATAGCTAAATCATGTAAAACGGAGGTTTATGGTATGATTCCGTAGTCGTAAATTGTGTAGTTTAGTTGATGGTAGAATTGTTACGTACCCGCCTGGCTAGCTACTACTTTTAAATTGTAATTTGGCGGCAATAGCAGCATCAATGTGTCCGGCTGTCAATGTATAGAATCCTAGTATAATAGGCTAGAATGCTTCACAATCCACGGACTTATTGTTACTTAACTCCGTGTGAAATTAAGGTTGTTTACTACTTTTTTATCTACTATGGGCTACACTAGCAAAGCAAACGAACAGTGTGAACATCAACCGAAAAAAACAATTATCATGCGATATACTTGTATACGTGTAAATTGCTTACGAAATCTGCGTCAAAATATAGACATACGATTCGTGGCCTTGTACTTTAATACGTATTGATAGATAACAGAGGTAGATCAGTTAAATCTGGTGATACTATGATATTACATATTCCTGTGGCCCAACACCTCATCCAATGCCGGTAGGTCACTGTTCCCATAGACCACAGAACCTATTGCAGTCGCCAGACAGTACGGTGTAAATATTACTTTGAACCGGATTGACGAGCGCTGTAGCTAGTTATATTCCTGTGGTAACGAGACTCAACATCTTATGTCTTAATGCGACGATCACATGTGTATCACGGTGCTATGTATATCATCCTAACTATCGCCGTTGTTACAGTAAGGCGTGTCACCATCAGGTGAACGTCTGGCGCGTCTCGTCGATTCGTGAAATAAAAAAAAGTACTAGGCAAAAATTACCGTTGTACAGTAGCTAGTCAAATTACTAAAGCAACGTTTACGTCACTAAGCAATAAAGTGCAACACAGTTAGTGTAAATATATCGACTAGTACTCCATTGTTAGGGGCAAATATACAGTTGTCGCGCTATAAAAGAAATCGGAGATAAGACTAACAGATTAAGATTGGACTATAGATGGTTAATCTTTTCTTTTAAAAGATTACTTGTGATATAATATAGTTCGTAAGCATGACCTAGGAAAAACGAGTTATTATTATAGCGTCCATTTGGTCCCAAACAGTATTCTGCAAATACTTTTAATAAGAAAGTTTTTAACTAACGAAAAACAGAATGACGTTAATTAACTATATAGAATAATTAAATATAATATCGTTGTTACCTAGTTACCTTTGATTCAAATCAAAGAGATCGTTCCAGAGTTCGAGTTGAAAGTTCATGATAGGTATAGTTAAGTTGTTTACTTAGCGCTACATTTCGTTTATCGCTTTGAGATGTTAACTTAATATTGTTTTACTATAACTCTATTCAAACACATCAGACATGAGATATTAATACAAAAATTGGAAGAAACGATTTTTAACGTGTTTGTAACAAAATTATGTAAGAGTGAATCTCTATATTCTTTTCGTTTACTAATAAAGACGAAATAGTAGACCTAATGTTAATATAGAAGCTAACTACATAAAATATAGAACATAAACCATAAATAAAATAAGTAGGATAAGGTAAATATGCGGTTTAATTTCCAAAAAAATCCCATAGAATTTCAAACCAGTCTATACAGCAAGATACTGAATACGATAGTTATAAATAACATCAAGTTAATTATATTTATTTGCGTCTTTTAAAAGAAAAGGTATTCCATAGCCTTTATTTTAGAACAAGCTGGTGCGATAAATTTGATAATTTATGAATCGTTAAGTAATAACTTAACACTTAAAGCAGTTTCTAACTCTAACAATTATACCTCTTTATATCCAATTTAATGCCGCATAATTTTTTCGCGATTCTATCTTATCCTTTCTAAGTTAATTTACAGATTCTTTAGAATATGTTATGTGAAATTTTATGTCTATACTGTATACGTATATATTTTATATATCGTAATTAAATTAAATATATATAAAAGAGTTAATTTCAATATGCGTCATAGCCGAAAACATTTCTTACGAAAACCTATTCTCAAAGTTATAACTGCCTTAGTGGCTTATTAGCTAAGAGCTTGCTCACACCAATGTTCCTAGCTCGATTAGTAGAGTTCAATTGGTGGTAGTTGACGAGGCCTCTGATCGGTTTGGAGATTTTTGAGAGCCTTATGCCGAGCAGTAAGCGATATCCGGCTGATAAGACCACCCTAAAGTTGACAAATTAACATAAGTGCTGTGTTCGACAATTCAACACCATGTGAAATTGAGGTCAAGTTTTAACCATTACTGATTTTCTTTGGTTCAATTATATGATCGAAAGACACTGAACTAAATACGACAATTGCTGAAACCTGGTGCGCATGCAGTGTAAAGCAGTCGTGGTGAGAAGCAAGTGCCGCGGGTATATAACGGCGGAGCAGCCTTCCTTTGCAGTTACTCTGTCCAACTGCTTGCGTCGGTAGCGCGCCCGGTGGCTATAGTTTTAACAGACAACAGAACAAAATAAAGTAAGTTAATTTTTTTTTATTAACAATAAATAAAAACAAAAACTTTTCTTCAGACCACTAATTCATAATAGGTTATTTCTTTAATGAAGTTTGGGCAGGAAGTTTTCTTAGCAAGTATGGCAGCTTCATAGGTGTCAGGGCTACATCCATATTAGATTAGTAAGAGTTTATTGCTTACATACTAAGTTATTTTAATTATAATTACTGACGACTGACTTCATGACTCGTAGTTAAACAAAATTTTAAAAAAAGCTGATATAATTATAACTGGAATTTTTTAAGTCAAATCTAAATCTCAGAACTACGTAAGATTATATGAAATTTGTAGGCCATGCCATGATTTACTTAAAAAAATTTGTTAAACTTATAGTAAGGTAAAGTTTTAAGTATTCGATAAACTAAAATATTATTATATATTAAACGAATTTTTGCGTTTTAATCAATTACTGCATTTAATAATAGCCGTGTTTAAGAATATTATGTTTATTCCACAAAATGAAAATGAACTAGTAGCAAATAAAACTGTCTTTCCATCACAACCGGATAGAGTAATTAACTTACACCACAATGTGCTTGACGCTTGGTCACACCAAATGTTGCGTATCGCTACTGTAATGTCTAGCTACAGCGCCCTTCAAACCGGAACTCAGTCGCTTTTCTGTTGCTGCACAGTGCAAATGCAATTAAAATTTTGTAAATGAACCATGGTACATCATAGGAAGCAATTAGGCGTGAAGCAGGATTCAGTTTTTTTGTTTTAATTATCTATCTTATACCCTTCTCTATTCATACGTTTAATACTAAATAACTAACCTTTACATATATAAATAAATATTTAAATTATTCTACCTATATAGAGCTCCATCACGATATCTCTGAAACGATAAGGCTTGGAAACTTGAAATTTGATAAGGATATTCCTTCGATTCCTATAACCGGAATATACCAGGTCAACTAAGAACAGATTTTACAATTTTCTTTCTCCAAAGGGAGTTGACGAGGCGTCACGGCCATCCAAGTGAACGGAGAACAGCTAGCAATTATCTACGACTGTCATTAACACTTAAATATTACCATTACATAGATAGCCTTGGTCTTAAATATTTATCAACAGACAGATAATCACAGTAAAGCTTAGTTCTTCTCTAGTAGCATGAGTGGAGTCTGAAATCAGATTTAATACATCTCCATGTCACGCTTACAGTGCGATTATCAAAGCATAACTCCATCAAACTTTACAGGGCTTAATGAGCCATGTTCCGCATCAGTGATAGTTTTATGATCAGATGCCTAACGTTTTGTACTGTGGGAATGGAAAGAATAAGAAAAATCAATGCAGTTACAGATATGGTAGATAACACCGTACGGTCATGTGCAGCTCGTTTATTTTGGCGTTACACATTCATATGTAAGGTTAAGATTATGTCAAGATAAACAAAAATCTTGTAAAAGTATGAAATATCATATATTTTTGATATTTCGCCACCTTTAAATCCATTGGTGACGGAACTCTGTTGTCGGAGACCGTCCAGGAGTCATCAAAGAAAGTTATATGCAAAAATTGTTTTGTTCAGTTTGAAGTGCGCTGTAAGTATTACCATTACTCTGAAAATAAGACTTCTGCCTAGATCCTACATCTCAAGGTCACGACCGAGTAGAGGTATTGTGTAAACATCCTAACCGGTTGTCACGAGCAGCCGCAATATTGACCTCGGTGAATGATATTATGATGTCATCGCATAGTAGTAATGAAAACGCAATTATCAAAACTAAGTTAATAGGTAAGTTACGCATTGACTACAATATGCAAAAATTACTTAATTTGCTACTTTTAGTGATAAAAAAAGAACAAAGTCATCGTTACTTCTGTTACTCCATTACTTTGTCAAAGTGATAAATGACTTTACCAATTTGTACATAGATTATTACATCCGAAAACAGAATGTCGACGATAAGTTATTGATAAGTTTCTGATTAGGGTGAGATAAACATAATAAATAATATTTGCAACAAACAAAAATATAATTATGGTAAAATATTCTTATTGATACTGAAATTTTATTTGCACTTAAATACTGGCGGTACCACCGCAGCGCCCATTGCAGCCGACAAACAGCACTGTACAGACATTGCATCCGGTTTGAAGAGCGCCGCTTTACATGTCAAAACGGCGAGCATCTGGTGTAGTGTATAACATCCTAACTAGCGTAACATTGTTATGGACAGCTATATAACTTACTGTTAATGTCCCGCTCGTCTCATCGCTTCATCGAATAAAAATGGTACTTAAGTCTTGTGCCTGCAAGATATATAACATAGCAAACGGTAGTGCTTGGGAGGGTGTTGTAGCTATTAAAACTACTAGGGTAAGGAAAGCTAACATTTTATGTAGGTGATGATTACAATGTGGTGCTATATATCATCCTTAGAAGCCTCTCGTCATATGCTATCATTTTATATCAAGTGAACGTTTCACTTGTTTCGTCCTTTGTTAAAGAAGGACCAATACTAAGGTTACCTGAAGCTCATTTTAGAGTATATACATTGAAAAATCTGTAGTAATATTAAAATCTAATATATTTAAAATTAAGTATTAATGAGGCTGGAACGTGTTGGCTTAAATCTTGTCTATAGATCATTTTTACATAAAGATGATCTAAACATAAAATGCTATATTTAATTGGCAATAGAAATAAGATTCATAAGACGTGATCGATGTGACAGTAAAGTCTTCTTACGGTGGTCATGTATCGAAAGATGTAGCGAAAAGGCAGCGCAGGACTAATCAGAAGGATAACAGAACCTCTCCATGCTCATTATTATAATTATACATGAAAAATGTTAATTAAAGGTATAAAAATACTTTAAGAATTTCAATACATATTCTAGATATCATACAAAAGTGTGAATTTGTATTGTATATATACCTTGAATAAAAAAAAAATACAATGTGTAGTTTTTAACAGTTGTAAATTGTAGAAAGTAGTTTATGTTTATTGTCTCTCGCAAAAGTATAAAATTTCAGAAATTAACAATAACTTAGCGTTGAATTCGAGTACTGTGCTTATAAGTTAGTAATGATATATCCAAATAACTATATTTCCTTGTTGTTTAACACTTAAACTATGTGACTTTATCTGTTCTGATAATATCTTTAGATATCTTGTACAACCGTAAAAACAAAACTTCCGTCTGACTTGTGACGTCATTTGATATGACACAATTTGAACATATTTAATGACTGCATTCAGAAAAGAAGTTGTATAATTTTTTTAATACGATTAAACGATCGGACGAGTGGTTCATTCACCTGATGGTAAGTGACAGGCTCGCCGTCAATAATGTGGCGCTAGTCAAGATACACTGCACCTCATTGCCCTCGTCGCTACGATGTTATCTCTACTTACTGGAGAACAGTTTCCAGTAAATTCTCTAGCCAAAAGAGCACCCTGTATGGTGGTAGGAATAGGTCCGTCGGTAGACCTTAACGCTCGCCAGCAACAGACACCTACGCAATAATATTTACCGAAAACACAAGCAGTCACAGAGAATATAAAAACTATGACGTCATACTCGATGCAGTATAGGAAACGAGTCTTTACAATAATTTATATATATATATATATGAGATATCCAGAGGTCCATTGACTCATTATGAGATCTACGAAACTATTAGATGTAAATACTCAAACTTTGGCAGAGATATTACTTTTGTCATTAATGAATTTTACAAAATTGTTTCCGCAAAGGGAGTTGCGGGGGTATATTTTTCACAAATTTCAAAAATTATGTCCAGCAAAGCGAACAGGAACTAGTTATATATACATGTATTATTGTAGTTATTTTCTATATCTTAATTGTTAATTGTACTTCTTACAAGCACATGCTGATGCTGTCACTGTTAAGTTTATCCCACTGAAATTCATCCTCGCAAACACCCCCAGGGAAAGAACCATTGCGGAGAAACCGATAACGTTCTAAGAACAAGAGCTTCCGTAGAAGATGGCCTTAAGTCCTAACGATGGGAACATTAACTGAGATGTTTATTAGTAAGATCGAAAGTGTCTATAAAAAAATTTGTTCAGCCTATCTCTGGTGACGATAGAGTTTTCATTAATCTCTACTTTATATTCAGTATTACATATATTTATTTTAATTTAAAAGTTCCATTAGGTGTAGTATAAAGATAATTGTAAATATTCATACGATCACCTAATCATTATCCACGGAAACCGTAAGCGTCGATTACCAATGGAACATTCTCGATACGTCTCCGACACTTCAAGACAATACAATTATTGGTGATAAGAAAAAATTTACATCATATCGCCGAAACAGGTTGTTTCAAGTGTTTTTGGTTATATACCTATTATTTGTTACATTACTAAGTTTGCACGACTGTATATAGAATGAACAAACAGAAATTACGTTTATTATACATAAATATCGATAAGTTTTATCAAAGATCATATCAAATACTTGCGTTTTTAAACCGTTAATAAATTGGCAAATTGTTTTATTATTAGTTTTTCGATATTTAAAGAAAAATTCGATGGAAAGAGAATAGATAAAACTTGACTCAAAAATACCAACGTTTTCGAGCATAACGCTGACAGATTCAACAAAACCTTTGTAATCTAACACTCCAAATCCAGTGAGAACGAAGAACAATGCTTAGATGGTCAGTGACCTGATATTTAACAATGGGACGACCAGGTCTAAAAAGATCTGTTTGCCGGTCTCATGTTACTTGCCATTGTCTTTTGTAAACTATCTCTAAAAGAAATTTTTAACGTACCAATGTTTCAGTCATATACATTCCTGCCAATAGTTATTTATTCTTTTCTAGGAGTTATGGCATTACGATCAGGTGATCATACCAGATCACCTCATTGTAAGTGATTTACCTGTACCTATATGTATATCAATACATAAGAGACGGACAGGTTAGATTGCGATTAAGTCCATATGACCATCATAACCGCAAATAGATCCTAGACTATTCTATTAAGTGGGACTCTTTAGGCGAGGAAATAAACATATATAAAATTCGCGGAAATATATATATACATAACATGACCCAATGAGTAACACAGTTAACTTAATTTTTACCGTTTGTAAGTAAAATCAATTAGATAGGAACCATCGCTTATCTCTGCCGCCAAGCAGTAGTGTGCAAACATTATCGTTTCGTTACAGCTTATATATTTATTCGCATATGTAATTAAATTAGCTTTATTTATCTTTATAGTAGTATTTATCTTTTTACCTATGAATACATATATATAGATAACGTAATAGCTAACTGGTTACTTTAGTAACACAAAAAGCAAACGTCCTTGTATCGACTCGCTAACGGCCGGTGCACGTATCGATCGATAGACACCTGGCTTTATATGTCTGATCGTAATTACAACGAAGCGTCCATCTTTTAAATAATTCGAGGATTAATAATGAAGAAAGAAATAGACAGAGAGATGAGATACGGATAGAATGTATTCACAATATCCGGTTATGGTTTATAACCTTTGAAGAAATGCAGTTATCGCAGTTTACTCTGCTGGTCAGGGGACCGTATTGATAGATCAGCAGCGTCTATTTTAGTAGTTAAAAAATATTACTGTGTTCAAGTTCGAAATGAGATGTACTTAGTAAATAAACACGATTGCAAAGCCTATATACAGTAAAAAAAAATTTCATCTTTTTAAGATAATGATTTCTTTTAATGGCAACTTTCGTTGGATTATGCTGTACCTGAATTTTACTTCTTCATATATGATTCATGTATAGAAATCTTAGATCAACGTTAAGTTATATATAACTAAGTTCCTCAAAGATATAGTTACGTTCTGTAAGCAGTAAGACCTTGATTTCGTGCAGCATCCGTTCTACGACGACACAGTAAAAACTTAACTGAGACTTACCGCAAAAAGTTATTTAATGGTTAGGACACTTTAAAATCCATGTCCAGCAGCGGACGTCTATCGGCTGATGATGATGATGATTATGATGACAGTTTAGAATGTTTAGGATATAACACTCTTGGGTTTTATTATCTTTAATATGTGATGAACATTGAATTTGCTCACAATCTATGTTAATCACACAAGTTTACTAGTTGTAGGTCCACGGTGACTGCCTAGGTAAAACAGTAGTAGTAGTTGATGGTCTGAATCGATTTTTTTTATTCGACGAAGCGATGATACGGGCGAGATGTACATCTGATGGTAAGCAATACGCCTGTTTATAACAACGTGGCGTTAGTTAGCCTGATACTTGGAGACATAAGAAGTAAGCCCCAGTAATTTCGTTAGCTATAACTTCCTTCAAACCGGAACAGTAATGTTTCTCCACTGCCTCTCAGTCAGTCTCGTCGCTTCGTGGAATAAGGATAATGTACTGCACTCAACTCAATTAGACGGGAATCGAACAAATGTTAAGTTAATATAATTTTAAGTTACTGTGTAGAAAGTATGTGCTTTGGAATCAGCTGTGTAGTCACATGCTTCTCATCAAGCAGAATAATTAATCACCAATCAAAGCACATAAGTCGACTTTCCCACGTTGTCCATATAATTAAATAAATAACAATATAGGTAAGGCTCGATCAAAGGAATAGATTTACCTGATGCAGTGTAATTAACTCTAACTACTTTATTTACTGCTTGTTAACTGCTGTGCAGTTATGTGGAAATTATAACACACGCAACGCTGTGAAATTACGCCATCGGTTTCATATGTAGAAAACCGGAAGTCGTGTGAGAGTGTTGCTTAACAAGTTTTTAACGGTTAGAGATATTAACGAGTACGTATAACGCAATGTAAAACATTTTGTTAAAGTCTTAAACCGTTTGCTTAGTGTACGGTTCGCATCCAAGGATACACGTGGTGGTGTTTGGATGCTGTTCAGGCTTTTTTTAATTAGTCTGGTAATATACCAGCACCATATTGTCAATCGGCTATCATACAGTTTACGGCTGCCGATATACAAGAGTCGGAGTATTCTGTACTAACACTTGAAGCATTGAGAACTCTTACTTAAAACCTGTTAAGCTCTCAAGTTTTATTCCTCGCTTATAATTATCATCATTACTTAGGCTTTTTTTATAAAATTCAAGTATAAATTAGTTTCTACTTTCGTTTCTGTTTGTTTATTCGGATGAAGTTGATTGGTTGGCTATTAGTGTTATTAACGATTCCATCGAACTCGCGGTTCGTGGATCCGTGATCAATGAGTTAAAAAACAAGTTGCTTGAAATGTTGTTTTATGTATATTCAACAGTATTCTACATTTAATAGTCAAGTCAATGTCAAAGTTTTTAACATTAGGAATATTAATTTTCTTATTGAACGTCACAATCTACCAAACATTTGGTAAATAAATGCCTTAAATGGAGTAAGGAATTCAGGAAGCGATTTGCAGGCCGAAACACCCCTACAACTTACTTTTGGGGTATAATTTTTAAACTCCGTTTTTAGCTGAACTGTAAATGGCAGAAGCAATATCTCTACGAAATTTTAAGTGTTTACGTCTAATAGTTTCTGAGATTTCGTGATAAGTAAAGAACTTCTAGATAACTCATATATATATATCTATATATATATGTCATCAAACTGGTTAATATACTATATGAAAATCAACGAATTTTATTTGTATATATTATTATCATCTAAATATTCAACATCGGAATATTATACTTTGTTTATTATTATGTTATAACCTCATTTTAATATTATTTAACGGGCACGTATGTATTGGCGGGCTCTTGCTATATACCATCCGTTGATTCCTATAAAGGATCTATATATTTTTGTGCAAACACAAATAAGGCATGGCAAGCTTATTAGTATTATTTCTAGAATTTCTTGAATATGGTGTTTATTCAAGGTCTACTTCGAAAGGAATTCTGGGTAAGTTATGAACGGTATCAGAGCAAGACATCTCGCCGCGAGTGTGTCAGCAATATAATCTCATTGTTGCTTTATATTTCTATTGTTTGTTAGAAAACACAATGTATATAAGTTCTTAGTTTTTTTTTAATTTTTCCAGCAGTTTCTTTTTAAAAAAAATTACAAAATATCCAGCACATTTAGATAACATACTAAAAGCATACTTTTATAAAGTATAATAAATGTATGAGACATCCAGAGATTCATTGACTCATCACAAGATCTCTGAAACTATTCGAGGTAAACACTCATAATTTGGTACAGTTGTTGCTTCTATCATATAGAGGTCAGTTAAGAATGGACTTTACAAAATTTCTTCCCTAAAGGAAGTTGCGAGGATGTTAGTAAAGGGAAGAGGCCCGAGGGGTTGCGAGTTGCCGCCGGATGACAATATTTCTTACAAATTTCAAGTCCAAATCTCAAATCTAATTTTATCAGTCTGTCAGTAAAGCCAGCCGGAAACAGCTAGTATGCTATATAAGTAAACTTTTAATATCACTAATCCAAAAAAATATATTTTTTTTCGTGATCAGAAATCTCTTCTCTTTACTTGAAACTTTAATTAACTTAATAACTATTTCTCAAATGGCACTCATGTCTAGTAGACGTAGTGCTGGATATTAACAATGTAGTGAAAGTCACGCGTAGTTGCTGGAAGCGTGCAGCTCTGGACTAATTGGTGTGGAGATTATTGAGGAGCTATGTCCAGCAGTGGACGTCTATTAGCTGATAGCAGCTAACCATGGTGCGACGCTGGCATTTAAATTTGTACAATTCCTTAAATTATTAACGAGAACATCCTGAACAGAATCCTGTACAGTAAAGAAGTACGTAGTATGTCTAGGTAGGTTTATTTCTGCCACCAAACAGTAGTGTGCAAACGTTACTGTGTTCCGGTTTGAAGGGCGCTGGATCTAGTGTATATCTTATGTTTCAACGAGATGAGCACAATGTGTACAGTGTATGCCATTCTAACTAGCGCCACATTGTTACGGGCAGATGCATCACTTACTATCAGGTGAACTAACCGCCTGTATAGTCACTCCGTCGGATAAAAAAAAACGCAGCATCAACTACGCTGTAGCCTCGAAACGTACAATTTAACGTCTCAGTACTCCTAGTAATTACGTTAACTTGACAACGGTACACGGTAAGTATACGCTACCACTTAGCATATTGAAGTTACTAATAAGCACTTAACATAGTTAAAACGTCACTAATCAAGATAATTAAAGTGCACAGATAACAAAAAATTATAATTACGGGAAATCTTTTGTTAACGAACAAAGAACTTTAAATCTTTGTCTTTCAGAGAAAGGGTAACCCTATCCGTTTTTTTTTAATTCAAATCTACTATACGATGTAAAGAGAAACTTAATTCTACTAAGTTATAAGTTAGGTGTCGTTTACATAAATTTAAGTTACATTCAATTATAGGTACTGTTACTATTTGTCAGTTATTATTATATGATGTATTAGAGTCAAATCGTTAATGACCTAGAAATTTCAGGAGCTAAGTAACATGCCTAATTATTATCTACATAAGCATGTTACTTAGCTTAAAATTGATGACGTCTTTGATGAAATATGTTCGTGATGTATTGGAATCGATATGAAGTTAGCTGTGATCGTATTCAGTCATTAATGATGATAATTATATTTTTAATTCATTACAGCATCATTATTCGGCATAGGAAACAGATTTTTGTTGTTATCATCAGATATAAGTTTCATAACAATCAGGGTGGCTACCACTTATTACCTTAGAAGCTAACTTAACAACCTTCCCTATAACACCTACTCGTACTTTCACACTTTAACCTTAAAATTGACGATGTTCAGGGAAGGCCAATGTCCACGCTGCGGATGACTCTCAGCTGATTATGATAATGATGAATAAATAAACAACTATTCAATCAGCTGATAGACGTCCACTGCTGGGCATTGGCCTTCCCTGAACACCTCCACACCGATCGGTCTTGAGCATCCCACAGCCAGCAGGTTCATTTATAACGATATAAAAAAGGTTTTATGTTTAAGTTTATATTATATATATATATATATATATATATATATATATATATATATATATATATATATATATATACGGTAATAGATACAATGTGTGTCCAAGAGTTGATCTATCGACTGATGATGATGATGATAATATATATAATGGTGGAAGGGGCTCTGTTACCGGAGATCGTGTAGGTGGGTAACACCGCAGCGCCTACTTCTGTCGTCTAACATAACGGTGTTTCGGTTTGAAAAGTGTTGTACCTAGTAAAATTACTGGAGTAACGAGACTCAACAGCTTATGTCTTAGGCGACGAGCGCAATGTGGTGCAGTGTATAATATCCTAATTAGCACCATGTTGTTATAAGCAGGCATATCATTTACCATCAGACGGACGTCCCGCTAGTGTGGTCGCTTAATTGTATAAAAGAAATGTGAAAATGGGTTTTGTTTGATCGCCATTCACGTGAAAACTAGTGAATGTATCGAAATTACTTGTAGATGATTTATAGGCTATTTCTTCTTCT
This sequence comes from Ornithoptera priamus, assembly GCA_029034505.1. Classification (NCBI taxonomy): domain Eukaryota; kingdom Metazoa; phylum Arthropoda; class Insecta; order Lepidoptera; family Papilionidae; genus Ornithoptera; species Ornithoptera priamus. The sequence goes on along the minus strand of JARDWD010000046.1, from coordinate 3,515,445 downwards.
TCTTTCTCCTGCCCTTTTTCTATTCTATGTGGGGTCGGCACAGTATGTACTTCTCTTCCACATCTCTCATGTCTATCAGCCGCCATGTCTGAATTCACACTCTTCTTACACATGTCATCTTTCACACAATCCATCCACACTTTCTTCAGTCTTCCTCTACCCTTATAACCATCCACGTTCACTCTCATTACTTTCTTTGTTATATGTCCTTCATCCCTCCGCACAACATGTATTATATATATATTATAGGCTATTTATTGTTTGTATTTCACATGTCCTTCATCATTTTATTTCTAATAAACTTTTATAAACATTTTCATTTAGTGTTATTTACGCGGTTGCTATAGTAACGGTTGCTATAGAAAGTAATTTGCTGTTGCGGTTGCTCTCAAGGAATATTTCTGACAAATTTCAAGTCTAACTGTATTACGGCCAGCGAAGCGGGCGGAGAAGTTAGATAGTTTCTGTCAGGACTGCACCGGTTTCAGGTTCTAACTGCGGAAACAGATTGCGACCTTGTGAACTTGTTTTATTGACACTAAAAAAGAATAATTGACCACAGCCTTGTGTTCATTGAACGATGAATGGTTTGTTCGTCACGATCGATTCGTGACTAACACTACCGGCATGTTGATACCAATATAAGAGCGAAGGTATATCAGACTGAACGTGGGAATGTAACCAGTTCGAGTGCGAGGTCGCATTTCGTTAAATAAGCTTGAGGCTTCAGCAGCAGCAGCGTGCACAGAGATTCACATTGAGATACGAACACTGTACCAGAATTCTTTGTGATTATCTATACTTAGTAATAAATTTAACAATTACAGTTCAGCATAGTTGCAAGCATACGCATAGCAGCATAGTAGGATAATAAGAGTTCCCGCACAACAACTCACGGAATCCAAGCCAACTTCACCAGCCCGTGGTGCACCCTGCTGATCAACAAACCTCTCAAGGCTCTGGCTTCCAACAATGTGAATAGAGCCAGCGTAGTTGGAAATCCCCAAATGAATTCCTACTTCATCGATGTGGGAATCTTTGAGGAAGGCCTATGTCCAGCTATGAACTTCTATCGGCTGATGATGATGATGATAATAGTTGCATACTTTTTGGGTGACATGAGAGATTATTATTTAAATAGGATAAGAGAGCTACGGTATACAGTACTTATTTACCTATTGGTGGTAGGTCTCTGCATGTGGTGGGTCAGGGCCTTTATTATCCAATGAATTACCATGTCATTAATATTATTTACAATTTTTAAACCTCATTCAATCAATCAAAAAACAAATAAACAAATAAATAAACCTCATTTACATCTTTCATCCTCTCTTCTCTATCATGCTCTGCTCGTCTATCACAGTCCATTTCTTCTTGGTAGGTCTCTGTTGCCGGAGACTGGTTAGGTAGATACCACCACAGCGTCTGCTGCAGCTAACAAACAATACCGTGCAAATATTATCGTGTTCCGGCTTAAAGGGCGCCATAGCTAGTGCAATAACTGGGGTAACGAAACTTAATATCTTGTCTCAACACGAAGAGCACAATGTTGTGCAGTGGATATCGTCCTGACTAGCACACGTTGTTACGGATAAGCGTATCACTTACCATCAGGTGAACGTCTCGCCCGTCTCGTCGCTTGGCTAAAATAAGAAAAATATATAATTACCGATAGATTTGTGTCAGGTATTAAATGAAATATAAATAGCACAGTTATTAAAGCTTAAGTTTAAGTGATATAAGTATCGAAGAGGCGCGGGTTCGATCCGCGCTGAGGTTGAGCTGCTGCTGGAGGAACTGATATGTTTAAAGAATGTTCGAATTTTGGACTTGTGCTATTGAACAATACTCGTTTGGCAAGGGTTTTGGATAAACAGCCATTACTCTCTACGTGATAATAAGTGATACGTTTATCCATACCAATGCAGTGACAGTTGTGATTGAATACACAATGGTATGTTATACTCCTCACCTTAAAACGTAAGATGTTAAATCTGATTACTCCAATAATTACATTAGCTACAGCGCCCTTCAAGCCGGAACATATGACGGATTCGAGCTGTTGATTAAGTTGATGTTATGGATAAGCATTAAATGAAGTCAATTTCATGCAGCATGCCGATCGACCTCTACTACGTGCCAGGCTCGGCGCCCTGCCGCGCGGTGCTGCTGACTGCTCGCGCCCTGAACCTGAACCTCAACCTCAAACTGGTCGATCTGCACCACGGCGAGCACCTCAAGCCGGAGTACCTCAAGGTGAGTCGATGGTCTAGAACGAAACCGACAATCCGACACTTGCACAAAAACGGAACAGAGCCTTGAATAAACCAATTTTTTCACGTAGCCATTTTATACCACGGACTTTAAACCCTTTCAGTTAAGGCACTGCAGCACCTATTTCTGCCGGCACACTGAAGGGTGCTGAAGTTTGTGAGATTACTAGGGTAACAAGACTCAAGATCTTATGTCTCAATGTGATAAAAGTCAAAGCTGATTTCCATATCGATATTTTCAACATTGAGATACATAAACATGATACAGTCATATTTCTTTCCTATATACTTTGTTTTGCTTTTTTTTACTGCATCCCTTATTTGTGGACTCTGTCCACGTCTCTTGTTTATTTCAATATATTTATTTTCTTAAGAACATATTTTCTAAATACTCCCAAAAACTATATCATATAACTATAGATATATAAAAATTAAAAAAAAATTAAATACTAGTGTCATGTTCAAGTTTAAGATATTAATCTGAGACTTCAATGCAGTCGGCCTTAAATGTTCGCATTTTAAAAGGCGCTGTACTAAGTTCCTTTCTTAATAAGTTCACTAACCCAAAACCACTTAGCAATTACATCACACATTCAGCGGGCGGTAGATCGGACCTTCTGAAGTTACGAATTAAGTTGGAAATTACACAGCAGTTGCAAGCATTGCGGCCTCTAGCGAACTTCGAAGGGAAATACCAACCGGCTGCAGTTGTGCCGCATTTTCGCAATAATTGCTAAACAAAATACACAAACTAAAGCCAACATTATAAAGCATACTTATTTTACTTATATTTAACATAAACTATTTTAATGTAATCCTTGTTACACTCGTCTTTTTATCACTTCTTATGTCCGTCCATCTTGTCTGTTCTTTCCGTTTTCCCCTCGCGCAACTCCTACCTCCGCGTCCAAAGAGTTACGTTCCGTTCCCACATATATAGGTGTCTATTCGCTATCATAATATAATAATAAATAAGGGGTGCAAAGGGATTCCGCACAACAACCCACGGGACCCAAGCATATCTCACCTGCCCGTGGTGCGCCCTGCTAATCAACAAACGAAGCTATTGCTCCCACCAACCGACATTGGACTAGTGTGGTGGGAAATGGTCAACATCATCCCCATATGGAGCCCTATAAACGACGATCTCTAGTGCCCGGTGGTACCGGAGGCATACTGACTACATGCGTGCAGTGTAGGACCGATCGAAGTGGAAATTTTTGGGGGAGGCCTATATCCAGCAGTGGACGTTTATCGGCTGATGATGATGATGATGTTGATTATATTGTGCTATTTTTTCACCCTAGGAAATAAATTATTTACAAACATTCCCAAAATGCAACTTAGAAGAGTCATTAAGACTTGTTTTAAAGTTCTTTAAAAGTACACTTGGCCTGGTTAATGGTCAAATGACCTTGACTCTCTCCATGCCAGAAAATACCCCCAGTTCTGTTACATGAACTTTACTTTTGGAAAACGTTTTGAATCTCATAAAAAAGATTCAACTATAGTTGGAAACGTACCAGTAGATTAACAATCACAACGAAAGGTCAAACTGCTATTAACTCATTAATTGAATTAACAATCAAGTCACTATTAACTTCATCATCATCATCAGCCGATAGACGTACACTCCTGGACTTAGGCCTCCCTCAAAGATCAATCGGTCACTATTAACTTAATTTCATTTAATTAAGCTGATAGTGACCGTTTTTATTAATAAATATTTTTGCGTTATAACTCTTAACTGGTGGTAAGATTCGGAAGAATGTGATATCACTGTTGCCCAGCAGTATGACGAAATCAGCACTATGATGAGGTTTGAAGAGTGTTATAATTAGCGAAATTACCGGGGTAACAAGGCTCATCACCACATGAAATTGTTCATCGCTATATTTTCATCTTTGCGTATACGACGTACCATCAGATTATGTTCTTACCCGTCTTTTCGTTTTGGTCTACTAATAAAGTACAGTACTAATTTGTTCTTATTTCGTGAAAATTAAAACGCCTAGTTTCCAAAGTTGTTCAATCGAATCCCCAGGAGTCTATTAGAAATGTGGATGCAAGGGGTCCACCATAAACACACTATCGCTTTAGGACCATGGATCTCGTACAGAACATCGTCGCGTCCAACCAACAAACCCATGATACATATCAAAGACTTTTTGATTGGCTTGGAGTAATTGCTTATTTAACTAAATCTACCAACTCTTCCAGCTGAACCCCCAACACACGGTGCCGACACTGGTCGATGACGGTCTTACTCTGTGCGAGTCGCGCGCCATCATCACCTACCTGGTGAACAAGTACGGTAAGGCGAGCGGTCTGTATCCAGAAGAACCCAGGGCGAGGGCCCTTGTAGACCAGCGGCTGTACTTCGACATCGGGACACTGTATCAACGGTTCAGCGAATATTTTGTGAGTATTATTATCTTCAGACAGTTCAGAACATTCAAACGGCTAGCAGGATAGTTCGACCATATCTGACTACGATACAGTAGAATACCTGGCTGTTCCCACTGCTTTGCTAGTGAGCAGAATTTATATTTCTTCCTTGAGGAATTACTGTGATTCTATTAAAATTTTCACTTTCCTTTACTTTGATTTCGGTCATAAAAAGTAACTTTAGCCCTACTTCACGTTGTCATATATGGTTGATATCTCTCGTCAAACATACTCGTAATACTATCTAAAAGTTTACTACGGTATAGTATGAATAGGTAAGAAATTTCTCCAATGTTGTTTTCATGAGATGAATAAAAATGATGAAGCCTCATCAGATCTTCTCAGTTGCCTTATATTAAAACTAAAAAAATGTGTTCAAAAACGTGTTCAAAAAGACGTCAAATGACAGCCGTTTTATGATTTAAGATCATCTTATATGAAGATACATAAATGTAGGTCTGATGTATAAGAGAATCATCATCATTAGGTGCACTCTTCGAACTGAAGTTCGGCGATCACATTGAGACAAGCAATTCGATCCTCAGCTAATCTTTTTAACTGATGGTATTTTAGCCCAGTCCACTCATATATGTCGTCAAACCATTTCTTCCGCTGTCTACCAGGTTTCCGTTTTCAAAGACTTTTCCCCTCCAAGACAAATCATGGGAATTCAATAAGGAAGTGTATAAGAGAATACAGTATAGGAAATGGCTGCATTTGCTATATACATGATTCTTACAATGAACAATTAAGTTTGAATAAAAACGTCAATAAATTCTAAACTGAAGGCGATGACGTCAACTGCTTATTGTTAAGTTTTGCCGCCAACACATTTTACTACTGTTATAAAATCCAATCGATCTACTATTGTATACCTTGACTTTACCTTACCTTACCACCTTTCACGACCTTCGCGTACACAATGTCACATCTGATAATTACGTATTGTACGCCGATATATTTCATTGACATAACCTTCGAATATTTACGCGTCAATAAATATACGACTGCTGTACACAGGGGTTACAATAGGGTTCTAGTTGGAATATTTACACAGCGCCAAATTAGAATTTTAATATTATACTCGACATCTTAAGATATTAGGTCGTACATAATCTCTGCATATTACTACTTGGCAGTTGAAATAGGAATTAAAATAGTTACTAATGTTGTCTCCAAAAAAGATATACTACAATGCGATATACATTTACAAAGATACTTTATTATTAAGTCTGATTCCTCAGATAGGTAAATTATTACTCATTTAACCACCAGGTGAAGTTTAATGATAGAAGCTGATGAGTACAAATAAATTAGAAGGATACCGTCCTTACTTGTACCTCAGCTGTTACAAGTAAATAAATTCTGTTTAAAGACCTAATATTTCTTATGATTTTTAAAATATATCTTAATTTATTTAAATTTTTCCACCCACCCACATTGAGTTTGCGTTGTCGGAAATGGCCCAAATCCCCCCGAATGAAACCCTATAAATGACGGCTCTTAGTACCCGGTGATGCGGACAACGCAGGACCAATCAACGTGAGGATCTTTAGCGAAATGCCTATGACCAGCATTGGACGTCTATTAGCTGATGATGATGATCACAAGTTAAACGTGTAGCAGCAATCAAGTATTAAATAATAAATGTATACGTCCAGTACCCACAAGTATTCGCCGGTGCGCCAGCCGACAAAGACAAGCTGGCGAAGGTGGAAGACGCTCTGAGAATCCTGGACATTTTCCTGGAGGGGCAGAAGTACGTGGCCGGTCCCGGGCTTACCGTAGCCGACCTGAGCCTCATCGCCGGTGTCTCCAGCTTCGAAGCGTCCGACATCGACTTTAAGAAGTTCCCCAATGTTAAGAGGTGAGTCCAGCGAAAGTTTGATCGTTGCTATTCGGTGATAGTTAATATGTTTACACAACACAAAACGTTGTTATTTTTGAAAACTGCAGCTCCTTTCAAACTGGAACAGTAATATTATCACACAGATGCTAGTCTAGATACCATACTAATGACCTAAGTAGCAACGTTACCGTGTACCTTCCATCAGCATTAACTATACCAACTAGTACAAATAAAATTAAATATAAATTTTCGGAATTAAACTGAGGCGAACCCTTGTTTATTTCAGATGGTACGAGACCGTTAAGACCACGGCACCCGGCTACCAGGAGGCCAACGAGAAGGGCCTAGAAGCTTTCAAGGCCCTATGCAGTGGCGTGAAGAAGTAGAGGGTAACCGACATGGCGGAGAACGGGAAGCCGCGTCCCCAATGCTAATAGCACAAACACAGCACCACTTTCTTACTCACTGGCGCATCTCGCCATCTTTACATAAGTTTAAATGTTAACTATGATATAATAAGGCACGATAAATAAATTATGTATTTAATAAGAAAATCTTTTTTGTACTCCCTTCACGTAGATCTCACTTGGTGACAAATAATTTGGTGGTAATATTAGATTTATATAGATTTAAGTGGAAGTGGGTAGGGCACATTGCTCGAAGGATCGGCGGCCGATGGGGCAGTAAGGTCCTCGAGTGGCGCCCGAGTACCGGTACACGTTGTGGTGGGAGGTCTCCGACAAGGTAGACCGACGATCTGGTGAGAATTGTGGGAACCCACTGGATGTAAGCAACGCGAGACCAATCGATGTGGAGATCTTTGTGGGAGGCCTATGTCGAGCAGTGGACATTTACCAGCTCATGATGATGATGAATTATGGAGTATGACATGTTACTAATCATTGTTGTGTAAAGAATGTGAGGCAGATTATATAGTTGTTATTATATATTCAAATCTCATCATCATATTTGTCTGTTGATATCCACAGAACCCCCCCTCCCCATTAGTTGGACAGAGTAGATATAAAAAATCGCTGGGAGTCACAGGATTCAAAGAGCGCAAGAATGGTCCAGCAGTGGAAATCCATCGGTTGACATGACGATGATAATCCTCACCTGAACTTAGGCCTTCTTAATTGAGGCGTAATTGTCTTAAACGTGAGGATAATATGCCGGTAACTGTTATAGAGAAACCTGCTGCCATGTTCCAGGACTTTTTTCCTGCTTAGTCGCCTTTTACGAAACGAGGAAGGTCGAATTGCTTTGTTGAAATTTTTAAACAACTGAAACTTTAAGTTTCTTTCAAATTTTAATTTATATACATAAAGTACTGATACTCGTATTGTATACTACTTGTTACTACTTCCAGTATATAATGACATTATTTTAGCTTTACCTGTTTTTTTCAAATTGAAACATTTACTAAAAAAAAATGAATAAACTATGGATATGGAAACAAGGATACCTATAGATTGAGCGACCACTAGAATTACCTATCAATATAGAGAGTAATATTATTCTTCAACACCATCTACCGGTGGAACATGTTACTTGCAGATAGGTAATTGTACAAAATACCATCTATCGGTGGAATAGGTTACTTGCAGATATGTAATTGTATAAAATACCATCTATCGGTGGAATAGGTTACTTGCAGATATGTAATTGTATAAAATACCATCTATCGGTGGAATAGGTTACTTGTAGATATGTAATTGTACAAAATACCATCTATCGGTGGAAGAGGTTACTTGCAGATATGTAATTGTACGAAAATAGTACTTCATGTTTTCTAACAATATGAAAAACTTCTACACACAACGACCGTTCAGTTTTCTAAGATCAGCAACTAATATGACCAAGCCATAAAAATCTATCGAAGCCTTTTCTATACGGAACAGTAAAAACTCCACTTCTATATATATATATGTGTGTGTGTGTGTAATTAAAATGGGTTTTGTTTGTTCGCCAATCACCTGAAAACTAGTGAATGTATCGTCATGGGAATATGACGAATCCACGCGGAATCATTTGTAAATGGTTGTGGGCTATGTGTTTTTGGAATTTCTTAGATCCTTCATCATTTTATTTCTAACTTTTATAAGCGTTTTCATTTGGTATTACTTTTGCGGTTTCTATAGTAACGGTTGTTATATAAAGTCGTTTGCGGTTGCAATTGCTCTCAAGAAATATTTTAGACAAATTTCAAATCTAACTCTATATTACGATCAGTAAAATTAGCGGGAAACAGCTAATATATATATATATGAATAGCTGATGAAGGACAGAATAAGAAGAAGTCAATCAAACTTTGTGCTAGTAACATTGAATCTGCTATAAAGAGAAGATACATTAACTATTCGAAGCGATAACTATGTTTGTATGGGAGATTCTTAAATATCCTAGATCCAATCAGTATCTCCTATAAATTTAAAGTTACTGGACAAGCAAACGAAATAAAATAACATTGTATCTTGTTTATCTGTTCTCCATAAGGTATTTTAAGTATTTCTTAATTAGGTACAACTCACCACTTGTTACTTCAAGTTTTAAACTCGACTTTTGTCCTAAAATTAAAGAAAAAATTTATTTAATGTTATTGCTTCCTTGATTCTATCATATATAAGTAACGTACTTCATACGCTGGATCCGAATTCACCAACTTCACTACATTTAAGAGCCTCCGGCTGAGTGAGAGACGGTTTATTTCCACGTTAATATAGATTAGAGAAATAAGAACATTTTTTTATTCAAGAAAGCGACGAGATGAGCGGGACGGTCACTTGATGTTAAGTGATACGCCTATCCATAACAACGTGGCGCTTGTCAGAAATTTAAACACTGCATTAAATTGCCGGACCGATCCATGTGGAGATCTTTGGGGAAGGCCTATGTCCAGCAGTGGATGTTTATCGGCTGATGATGATGATGTTGATTGTATTGTGCTTCTCGTTTTGAGACATATGATGTCGTGGTTCGTTGTTACAGTTATGGCTGCATCCTACAGTTCGGCGGTATAAATAGACGCTGCAGTGGACCTATCTTTACGGTGTCCGGCAACAGAGAAGGATGGTAGTAGTAACTAATGGAATTATTAAAATCTTTACATATACAGGTCCACAGTTTCCAGCAAAAGAAGTTCAAAATGTCTACAGACTTTTATTACGTCCAAGGATCGCTGCCGTGCACCATCGTTTCCCTGACGTTTGCCGCACTGGACATCGAGTCTGAAGTAAAGCCTCTCTTCCTGGACTTTACAACCGACGATTATCTAACCCCGGAGTTCATAAAGATATAGTCTTCTTATAGTTTCTTCCTATATAATGTGCGTCGTAACCTTATCTAAACATTTATAAATATGAGATTTCCACTTATGTAGAGATTCATCACGATTTCTCTGGAACTATAAACCCTGGAGACGTGAAATTTGGTACAAATATTCCTTTTACCGAGTATAGGGCAGGTAAGAACAGACTTTACTAAATATCTTCCTGAAAGGGCGTTACGGAAGCCGGGCGGAAATAATTCTGACAAATTTCAAGTCTAAAGTTTAAATCTAATTCTGTGTTACAGCCAGCAAAGCGGGCAGGGAATAGTTGGTACATACTGAAAGAATGTATTAGCAGTTCTCTGCCTGCCTGGAGAAAAAAGACGTTACCAAACATAATAGTGTTTTGCGGCACAAATACGAGAAGGCGCTACAGTGGTACAGACTTAGAAAGTATTAAGTAACAAACATCTACCACCAGTTAGAAATAACTAATGTCTGATTATTTATAAGGAAGGGGAAGTATTGTAATGAATTTATGCTTTCATTTAGATAGGGATAAAACTTAAATAAACTTAGGATAGTCATAGGAGATTATAGATATGTGATACGATCAGACAGGTACATAAACTAATAGATATTTAATATAATAACTACTTAACATTTAGGAATAAAGTGACGTGAAAAAGTGGAGGTAGACGTGATGTCGTGAAACATATTTGTAAGTATCCGTGAAAATTAAGTGACTTACTTTGCAGTTTCTTTTGCTGATAAATCCTCAGCACACGGTTCCTGCTATAGTAGACGACGGTTTCATGTTGTGCGAATCTCGCAGCATTTCCAAATATCTAGTTACCAGGTACGGCAACACCAAGCTCTATCCTCAGGAGCTGAAAGCGCGCGCATTAGTTGACCATAGACTGGACTTCGACTTGGGAACACTTTTCTGTAGATTTCGTAAGCGTTCATAACATTGTTTCTATGAAAGAAAAAAAGGCGAAAGAAAGGATCAAATGCTTCAAATCATGAACTTCCTATTCCGTTTGCAGTTAATAAAAGTTGGTTCATATAAGTGGTGTGGTTTTGTAATTGAAGACCTGTGAACACACAGCAACACCTACTACTGCTACCAAATAGTATTACGACAAATATTTGTATAAATACCATTTGAATTCGCATTGTTGCTGCTAAGTTACTTGAGTAATAGAGTATAATTTTATGTCTCAAGGCGATTAACGTAATTTGGCCCGGTATTAATTCGTGACGAGCACCTTTAGGTAGAGAGGTTATACGCTCTCAACGGGGAATTGACGTTAGGCCCCCATCTGAGAAGAACAACTATAATATTTGTAGATATATATTCACCACGAACTAATATTATCTCTTTCGGAGTACCCGTACGTCTTCGGAGGATCGTTGAATGAGAAGAGATTAAAGCGATTGCAATCGCCATCTTAAATACGTTCCTAGAAGTAAATACGCTGTCGGCACTGAACTGACGCTGGCGGACTTCAGCCTGATCGTCACTATTGCTTTCATCGAAGCTGTTGGCATCAGTATTACGGAGTACTTCAATATCGTTAAGTAAATAAAATGTGATATCGTAGTTAAGTATTCACAGCTCAAGTGAACTTTATTTTTATGTTTTATTAGCACAGAACCTTAAAATGATGATATACTTATCAAACTTACGATTATCATTATATGTCCCATGGTGGTGGGAATGAGGTGCGGTGAAGACATATATAAACACACACTACAATAACTTTGTAACTTATAATACAAGGTTTACATGAGTGCTGCTGTAATTTAACTAGCTGAAGCATATTTTAAATATATATAAGGAAATATTTAAATGATACTGTTCGTTGTCAGAAATTGGATATGCTGCGTCAGCTAACCCATCGTCTCATATATGTATATTGTATTTCGTTTATTAATAACCCAAATGTTGTTACTCAGTCTAAGGATTAGGTAATTCTATTTGAAGCTTAGCTTTTTGGACTACTATAGCCAATCCCAGGAGCGTACGGTTGTCTTCTTACGTAGAACTGATAAAATGTACCCTTTGAAGACATTAACATTCAATGTGTGTAACTTTGTTTGCATACTATGACCATTGTTTGTTTCATATATGCAATGTATAATATTTTACAGGTGGTTCGAGCTGGTGAAGTCTACAGCGGCGAAGTTCGAAGACATTGTGGCTAAAAATTCAAAAGATATGATTATGTCCGTGCCATTGCACCGTCATCAGTGGTTGCTGAAGTAAAATATTTTAACCTTGCAAATCTTGGTCAATTGGTATAATGATCTATTCATTTTGTTTTTTTATTATTATTAGTATTAAAGATTGTTTAACATTAGTGGCATAACAACGTGTATTATTTCATTTATCATTAAACATTATATAAACTTATCACTTTATAATACATTATTACAATACATTAACCTATTGGTTAATGTAAATATTATTCTCTGTACAATAAAGCCAAAGGTTAGGTAAAAGAGTCGACGGAGACAAAGCTATCAAATATTTTATAAGTAACTCCATCAAATGTCGAGTTTATACTTATCACCATATTACTCGTAGTAAGGATTACAATAGACTTATTTCCAGCAGTGGACAACCATAGGTTGAAATGATGATGATGACCCATAGTGGTGTCCATAACTTCGACAGCTTATCACGAATACACGACACGCGATCAAATAGAGAAGAGATTATTATTTGTGATTCCTAAATATCCTAGATCATTTAGTTGCTTCGTTGAATATAATAAAAACTAAAGTATTTTTTTTTGTTCAACATCCTAGATTCCTGACGATGTTAGTGCTGCAAGCCGTGCGACTTTTACAGCTTTTCTGATACTCGGCTCGTGGTCCTGGATCCACGGCCTAATTTAAAAAAAAAGTGTACTACGTGGGGTGTAGTTATCCGACAGCAGAATTTCTCAATGTGTCTAGTTGTTGGTTTTCCTTGCGAATCTACTCGGTCGTCGAGGGAGGGCGCGGACCCGTTCCCCGACTACCTCCGCCTGAGTCGGAATCTCTGGGTGGTGAGGAACGTCCCTGATCGCGGGTGTACTTAGTATACCCGGTGTGTGTGGGTGTATAGCTGTGGCGTGTGTGTTCTGAAGCGAAGGCGGCGTGATGTGGAGAATCTCTCTTAACTCCGATAGTCTTCGGAACATAAATAACAGTAATTTAAAATGATTTACTGGAATAGATACCATATAAATATTTTCATCAATTAATCATCAGCCGATAGATGACCACTGCTGGATATAAACCTTCCCCAATGATCACGCTGACCGATTGTGCGCTGTTCGCATTCAGCGGTTTTCCGCGACCTTCACCAGATCATAAATCCACTTTGTAGGACCTTATAAACATTTATTGATCTTAAATACAAAAAAATTGTGCATTAGATATCACAAGCAGAGATTTCAATTCAATTTAATTATATATATATATTTATTATTTATCGCGCTGTGTGAAACATTGACCTTGGTGATCTCCGCGTAAGGAAGGCAATAAAGTCAAGGTTACGATATTAACTGTTATCTAAATTTACGCATATCATTAAAATGATTACTCGATATAACGCGACGAGTCTTCAGTTTCGCTTTAAAGCTTCAGCAGGTGGCTGCGACGGTAAGAAAATTTAAAATTAAATCTCTGGTATTTATGTTTAACTTAGTTCAATTCTGCACACTCCGGTACATGCAAGGGCGTAGATAATTAGCTTCAACACTTCTGTTATACACCGTCGAAACAATGCTGTTAAGCCAAGCTTAGCCTCTGCTGCCGGAGACTATCTAAGTAGGTATCACTACAGCGCCTATTGCACTCGACAAACAGTACTGTGCAAACATTGCCGTCTTCCTGTTTGAACGGAGCTGAAGAATTACTGATGTATCTATGTGGAAAGTTTCCGACACCCAGCATATTCTCTTAATCTTGTTCCAAAAAACTTCGACTTGTTTTTTGGAATTTGGAACATTTCTTGTAAGGTAAAAATTCAATAAAGGTTAGGCAGTTCGGTTTAATAACATTTTTGTTATTGAAGGAAGCGGGGAGACGAGCGAGACGTTCATCTGATAGTAGATGATACGCTTGCCCAGACCAACGCGGCGTTAGTAAGGATGATATATAATACATAACTTTGTGCTCGTCGCCTACATAATATATTGTGAACACGGTAAAGATTGAACATTACTATATAACGATAGAAATAGGCACAGCGTTGATACCTACCTAGACAGTCTCCGGCAACAGAGTCCTCCCATCAGTCGTCCGTCCGTACACAATCGACTTTATGTTAACATATCAGGAAGAATAACCACCAGGTCTTCTCAGTAGTCTTCTCGGTGGTCTGCATCAGTGCCTTTGGGATCAGATCAGTGCTCTGGGATCTCTTACAGAACGCAGCGGTGCCCCTCTACATTGTGTTACACGTCTCTGAGTAGTAGCCGTAAGAGCCTAACCCTCCTAGGTACCATTGCCGAGCCATACGCTTATTGGGTGATAAGGGTCCCCATCTTCAAGGTTCTCCAAAATCCTAGACTCGACCCGAGACTGCAGGGCTGTCCGTTTAGCAACCTGTTTCAGCTTTATATGTTTTGATCAAAAATTTTTTGTTTCATATAATATATATATAGTGTAAAAAGATACACTACTTCCAGTACATATCTTTATATCGATGATATCATCAGATTATAATATAACAAAAACTTTCCATATATTTATTTTTTAATAATGATATAATGATTGTTGCCGTGTAGATAGATACCACTGTGGAGCCAATTTCTGCCACTAGTCACTAGTATACGAACAATATTGTGTTCCGGTTTAAACGGCGCTGTAGCTAGTTAAATTACTGATGTAATGAGTATTAATATTGCCTCAAGACGACGAGCATAATGCAGTGTATGTCATCCTAATCAGTGTCACTTTATTATGGGCATACGCCTGGCCATTAGATGAACGTTTCACTGGTCTTTTCTCTTCTAGTATTTCCACTATTAGTTGTTCTTGTGAACGTTAATCATACATCTTCCGTAATTATAATATATAATGCAAACAAGTAGTATTTTTTTTTTCTTTATTGTAACTTACAGCAAAATATATAAAGGGCATGTTTAATGCATACTATTATTCTATACCAGCCAATCTTCGGTGAGGTGAGATGTATAACGTGATAACTACCGACTTAAACCATATTGGCAATAGTAACAACATATATATAGATATTTATATACATATATATTTATAGGAAATACATATATTATTACAGATTGTTGAAGCACAACACAATTAATACAAGATGACCATCGACTATTATTATATGGACGGTTCACCACCGTGCGCCATCGTATCGCTGACGTTGGCATCTCTGGGAATCGAATCTGAAGTCAAGTACCACTTTTTGGACTTCAGTAAAAATGAACATATGAATCCGGAATTCCTGAAGGTACGAGGAAAGTGGACCTTTGTCATTAATGTAAAAACATAAGGCGGGAAAGTGTTTTATTTGTTAAACAAAACGTATAGTGAAAAGAGATATGTTTTTTAAATAAATTGTCCTTTCCAGATTAATCCTCAGCACACGGCTCCTACTATAGTAGACGACGGTTTCGTGTTATGCGAATCTCGCAGCATTACCAAATATCTAGTTACCAAGTACGGCAACACCAAGCTATATCCTCAGGAGCTGAAAGCGCGCGCGGTGGTCGACCAGAGGCTCGACTTCGACCTCGGTACTCTTTTCAGTAGATTCAGGCAATATTATGTAAGTTTTCATAACAATTAATTATCTTTTCTAATTCTCGATCTAAAACAATGGGTGTAATGAGTATGTAGTGTCTTCGATCTGATCATTATGATAGTAATCATTTGGATTTATTTAAACCAAGATCGACTGAGATTATTTTATAACAACTTTTGTTGATGTTAGATGTATTTTCTAAATATTATTTAATTGTTGTTAATACGTTATCAATTTGTTGTTTCTGGCATTTGTGCAGTATCCGTATTTCTATGGGAATGATTTGGACGCGGGAAAGTTGCAACAGCTGCAGGATGCTCTCGCCGTCCTCAATACTTTCTTAGACGGCAACAAGTTCGCCGCCGGCTCCGAATTGACGCTGGCCGACTTCAGCCTGGCTGTAACCGTCTCTTTCATTAAAGTCTCCAACATCAGCATCAAGGAGTTCCCTAACATTGTCAGGTGAATATATATAAACTTGGATACGTTCGTTCGTTGTCGTCTATCGAGGCTGTTACTAAGCGAGTGCGTTACACCATCGTAGACATCGCCTCCAACGATTTGGATTGCAGTTAAGTACTAATTCCATCATCATCAGCCGATAGACATCAACTGCTGGACACAGGCCGCTCCCAAAGATCTCTACATCGGCCGGTCACGCGTAGCTCGCATCCAATGGGTTCCCGCAGTTCTCACCACATCGTCGATCCACCTTGTGGGAGATCTCCCAACACTACGTCTACCGGTACGCGGGCGGCACTCGAAGACCTCACTGCCCCATCGGTCCGGTCCTTCGAGCTATGTGCCCTGCCCACTGCCACTTAAGTCTAGCAATCTTTTGGGCTATGTCGGTGACCTTAGTACTTCTGAGCATCCCCACATTTCTAATTCGATCGCGCAGAGAGTCTCAGAGCATAGCCCTCTCCATTGCCCTTTGGGTGACTTTGAGGCTTTTTATAAGGCCGACAGTAAGAGCAGCGTTAGGGAGGCTACGCAGCACCTTTTCTCTGTCTGAAGATAAAAATTTTCAACTCCTGCGTGTTGCCAGGGTTGACATACGGTACCGAAGTGGTAGCTTATACACATGTTGTATAAACATGTTTTCTTTTTAAATTGAAATCTGGTTTTATTACTATATGTGTTTTTTTTTGTATTAACGTGTATAACATATATAATATTAAAGAATTGATAAAGTTAACATCTTTTGCAGATGGCTGGAACAATTGAAATCTGCAGCGCCCAAGTTCGAAATTGCTGAGAAATATTTCGAACGACTTTATAGAATTCGTTAACAATAACAGGAAAGGTGCATAAATTAAAGAATTCTATTAAAATGCTGAAATTATAAAAACTTTTTTATTTTATTTAAACTTTCAAGTCGTTAAAAGATCCGTCTTTTGACGTCGGCCACGTCTCCATTTTTCCACTGCTGTTCATTACTTTCCGTCTGTATACATTCTCCATTTTTCCACTCGTGTCGATTCCTTGCCGTCTGCATCCATCCTCTACCCACTTGTTGGCAGATGTAATCGTTCCACTTCTTCCGTACTCTTCGAGTGCCCATGAGTGCTTTCGCGGTATCTACACTCCAAAGTGCGCCTCGCCCGACGACTATAACCCATTCGAGCAATGTGCCCCGCCCATCTCCAACGTTTTCTCTCGATTTCTTATCCCCGTTCCGAAATTTCGTTATCCTTTTGAAATTATGCTCTTGCTAATTTTTTCACAAATAACTTCCTGATGCTGAGCAATTTTCTTTTCATTATCGTACAAAGAAACGACATACTCGTATGAACTCTCAGTGAAAAAGAATAACATACAATTCAATATTTTTTAAACTACGTAGATAAACATTGTAACATTTATTTTATTTACAACTTCATGTCGTCATCTTCATTATCAGCCGACAGACGTCCTATGATCTCCACATCGATCGATCCTGTGCTGCTCATATCCAGTTGCGTCCCACAACCTCCTTTTTTATGGCAATGTTTGCGCCGCAGGTTTATTAACAATCATTGCAGCTTCATCGGATTCAGGCTCGCGGATCTGGTATCGAAAGACGTCTCGGGCCTGTACTCCGATCACCTTCGCCTGTGTCACGAGCCGAGGACAGGGGGGTCCGCCCGGGCAGTTGAGTGTGTCTTGTGTGCGCGGTGTGCGAGCCTGACGGATGCCTCAACCAGCGGCGAAAGCGACGCGTCCGAAATGTGGTAAAGCCGTGATCGGTGTCTTTACGCTTGGATTTCGTGTTTAGCGTGTTGATGTCGTAGGTGTGTCGTGCCTATCGGGCTGACCCTCTGCTTCAACGTGGAGCTGAAGCCCGTTCCAAGGACATCGATTCTTACTGATGGCATCTGGGATCGGGAAGTAGTCTACTGTTTGCGCTATTAGTGGGCTCGAGTGGTGTGTGGCCTTACCAAAATGATAGATAGGCACAATCTTGCATGAATTGTGTTATCGAAGGAAGCTTAAGGTCGCTGTGGAGGACGATTTTTCGTTGGTACCATTCCACATTCGTGGCCTTATGGGTGAAGCGGTTCTGGATGACCTGTACGGGTTTAAGGGTGTTAGAAGAAGAGCATAAATACAACGCTACGCATAAGTCATAATAGATCTTATGCAGGCCTTGTACAGGTGCACCTTGTGTTTTAGGGCTAGCTTGCTAGATTTGTAGAGCAAGAGATGAAGTCTGCCCATTACAAACGGAGCCTTGTTCCTCACTCTGCAAATGTGGCTCTTGAAATTTAGCATTCGGTCTAGGCTAACCCTGAAATATTTGACCGAGTATCTCTAAGGGTCAGGACGGTCGTAGATATAGATTGGTTTGGGAGTGGTGCGCAAAGCGCGACCAGGAATCCGGGATTTCTTTTTTCTTGAGAAATGTAGGTCTAAGCTCTTGTCCGGGTTGACATTGACTCTCCACATCTTAAACCAATCGTCTAGGCGCTTGATTGCGGACTGGAGCCGATTTGTCAACCGGGGTAAGGTAGAGCCCGAAAGGTCTGCGAATAGAGCCAGGTTTACCCCGAGGTCTCTAGGAATGTTGCTGGTGTACAGCGAGAAGAGCAGAGAGGACAAGCAGAAGCCCTACGGAACACCCGCTCTAATGCAACGGGAAGTGGAGTGAACGCTTCCCGTTCGGTAGCGGAAGGTGCGGTACGATAGGAAGGCTCACACAGACTTTATCGAATGCTTTAGCTACATCAAAGAAGAGAGCTACAGTGTCATGCGGCCTTTTGCGCGTGAAACGTTTGAGGACATATTCCACCAATCTGCGTACTTGATGAACGCAGGACCGGTCTCTTTTGAACCCGAACTGTTCGTCAGGCAGAAGTTTGTTCTCCGACACGAAGTTGGAGAAACGCGTAAGTATCCGACGTTCATAAAATTTTCCCATGTTACAGAGGAGGCTTATCGGTCTGTAGTTGTTTATACACGGAACACGAACGAAATGAAAAGTTTGAGCGCGGCACTTAATTGCGCCCTAAGCAACGCGGAAGGACGCGGACGCGGAAGCGTACCCTAACGGTCAACGGGCAACGGGCGACGGTTAGGATGACGCAACGATGACGCAATAGGACGCGGCGAAGCTAGCGGCTAGTACCCGCGTAAACGAGCGATGCGGTGCGGTAGCAACAACACAATTACGCAGGAGATACGCGAATTTCTCCGACAAATCACCGCGCAACTGTTGGGTTGAAGCTTGTTTAGTACGACTAGGATAGCGGACGGTAGCAGCGAACTAGAGCTGGCTGGAGCTCGACCGGACGTGCGTCTCTTAAAGGCGACCTAGTCGAGTTCTATCTCCACAACCTTCGCCAGATCGTTGACCTTATATATAAAAAACACACTCGCGCAATTAAGAAACAATATGACTTTACAGTTTATACTTTCTAACTATTTTCAAGTATATCAAAATACAGTATTTTCGACAATACGAGCGAGACGATTACCTGATGGAAAGTGGTACGCCTGCCTATAACAACGTGGCGCTAGTTAGGATGGCCTTAAGACAAGTTGTTGTCTCGTTACCCCCGTAATTTCACTAGCTGCAACACCGTTCAAATCGGAACAGTAATGTTCGCAATATAACTGTTTTGTGGCGGAAATAGGAGCTGCGGTGGTACCTAACTAGACGGTCTCTTGGAACAGGAACTTACTAGTAGTATGTGTGTACCTTGCCATGGCTAAACAAGAGTAATTTATTATTTAGTATTAAATATTTTTTTGCATGATAGGAACACGGAGACTGTCGAACGTCCTACACAGTAAATAAGATACCCCTCTCTCTTAGAAGCAGATTAGGTTATGTTGATTTCTTAACGACATAGAACAAAATTTTGTGGTTTGTTAACTTTGCGTCCAATATTAGCTAGAGATGGACAGAACCAGAGTTCACTGTGCCAATCTTTATTCTCCATGTCCGTTGTAGCTGATGCTGTGTAGAGAAGGAAGAGAAGTGTCAGTATTGTTTCTCACCCCCTTCCTTACTGTTCATTACGTAAAATTATTCCGGCGTAAGTGGGGCGGCGGTGTAAAAGTAGTCAGTAAATATTAGCCAACAAAAAGTCACATGTATGTATAATTCAAATAATATTATGTTTAGTTTCTAAATTATAACTTTTTTCACTTTATAACATTTTGGATAAATATAACGGAGAACAAACTAATTCACTTGCATTAATTATTAATTTAAATTAAAGATTATATTGTTTGCGGTCGGTAATTTTACTTGTTAATTATATAGCAATTTAATGAAGGTCGTGGGAAGCCGCTGGATGTAGGCGGGACAGTAGCGATCGCTGATCCATTTGGGAGAACTCTATATTTAGCAGTGAACGTCTATCGGCTGAAGATAATGACGAAAATGACCAGACACATTATATTACATGCACACCGCTCCAACTACGACATTTTCATTTGGTGAAAGAAGCTCATAATCCATTGATGAGAAGATCTAGATAGATTAAGTTACAGCACTGCATTTTGTTCAGTTGTCGAAGGTTAACCACGTTTTGAATTTTTCATTAGCACAGAAATATGCAACTGTAAGAGCGTTCTCCAAAGGGCGAGTTTCAAATATAAAGCTGCACCAATGCGTTTACAAATACTTTATTACAATCTCTCGGACACTTTCACCTTACTAAATCTTACTACACTGGTACCAAATTACGATTCTCCGACGACGCCACTCTTTTCTCTCCATTCCTATTTTTCCCCGATTTGCCTTCACACTCGACCCCAAGCCGACCGTTATTTTTGCTTTGCCAGTGTGGCCAGTCAAAGCAGCTAATTAAAATTAGCAGTTATAACGTGCACATAACGATCAGAGTATTAGTTCATAAAATAGTTGTTACAATTTAATAATAATTTATAAACATTTTTATCAAATTAATATGCTTTTTATTCTAAAACTTACACTCGTCCGTCCTGACGCTGTGTACGTCCTCATACACGCATCCGGTGATAACCTTACACTTGGCCTTAATTTTATGAAATTCAACAAAGTAGTTTCTACGACTAAATATCTTTTACTTCAAACAGCATGTATTGTAATTGTTAACAACCCATTTCATCTTTATTTTAGGTTAACTGTACCATAAAATATATCGAGAGGTCTTTTATTCGCGCAGTACTCATTTTATATTTTTATTATATATTAATATGCTTTTTATTTTAAACCTTACACAACTAAGCCATCATTGCTCTAAATCAGAACCTTAACCGCAAGGAAAAATTGAAAGGCTAACAATTTTGGATTATTAACCATGACAACCGCGTTGTCACCATTTCAAAAAAATCTGAATAGTTTTATTTCTCCCTCTTCATATTCTTATCAATGATTATTCCGAAGTCTTTTGTATATTTCTCAATAAGTACTTCGTACTTGGGCGCTGCAGATTTCAACAGCTCCAACCATCTGTAAAAGGTATTATTTTCATTTCATTCGATGTTAATATTGGGAGCCTTACACGTGGTATCGTGGGAACTAAAGTCTGAAGCAGCACGAGATATGTTTGATATGTTGTAACCACAGTATTCACCCTAAGTTTTTTTTTTGTGTCTTTTTTTTGAGACAATGGGGCAAACATATCTCCAAGAAGTAAAAGCCTCCTCCAAAAAAAAAAAATGTAATATTATATATTCTATTGATGGTATATGTAATGGAAGAAGTTATTAATGTGAAAGGCAACTTTATTACAACGTAGTGATTATCGATTGACCACAAACATGACCTCCAACTTCGTACTTGTCTAATGACAGCTTTTAAAGCTTTGTTTGTGACAAAGCTATATATATATGTAGCTATCTGCAACATTTGAAATACATTAGCCCGGGTATTATTTAAAGTAACTTCAGTTATTCACCTGACAATGTTAGGGAACTCTTTGATGCTGACGTTGACGTTTTTAATGAAAGAGACGCTCACAGCTAAGCTGAAGTCGGCCAGCGTCAGATCACAGCCGGCAGCGAACTTGCTGCGGTCTAAGAAAGTGTTGAGGACGGCGAGAGCATCCTGCAGCTGTTGCAACTTTCCCTCGTCCAAATCATTCTCATATAAATACGGATACTGCACAAATGCCAGAAACAACAAATTATAACGTATTAACAACAATGAAATAATATTTAGAAAATACATCTAACATCAACAAAAGTTGTTATAAAATAATCTCAGTCGATCTTGGTTTAAATAAATCCAAATGATTACTATCATAATGATCAGATCGAAGACACTACATACTCATTACACCCATTGTTTTAGATCGAGAATTAGAAAAGATAATTAATTGTTATGAAAACTTACATAATATTGCGTGAATCTACTGAAAAGAGTACCGAGGTCGAAGTCGAGCCTCTGGTCGACCACCGCGCGCGCTTTCAGCTCCTGAGGATATAGCTTGGTGTTGCCGTACTTGGTAACTAGATATTTGGCAATGCTGCGAGATTCGCATAACACGAAACCGTCGTCTACTATAGTAGGAGCCGTGTGCTGAGGATTAATCTGGAAAGGACAATTTATCCAAAATATATAAATTCTAATATTTCTCTCTTTATTAATACACACTACTGTTAGGATCTTTTAACAGGTTTAAATTTTACACTCTACAGACAAGATTTTCTGGAGTAAAAGTATTATAACAAGATTCTTTTCCTAACTAATCACAGTAATCTTCGTTAATAATGGAGATCGTGATATAGGTACCGACGAAAGGTTTTTTCCTTCAGAAAATCCAAAAAACCAGAAGATTCCAATAGAGAAGTAGATATTTGATAATAAAAGGCCTAAATTTTTGTCTCCAACTGACCTGTACTCTCGAACGAAAAAATACTATCAATGGTACCTGCACAAATTCCGGCTTCAGATGGTCATTTTTAAAGTAGTCCAAAAAGTGGTACTTGACTTCAGATTCGATTCCCAGAGCTGCCAATGTCAGCGACACTATCGCACACGGGGGTGAGCCGTCCATGCAGTAAAAGTCAATGGTCATCTTGTATTAATTGTGTCGTGATCCAGTAATCTGTAATATTTGTTATGTATAACAATTAGTGTAAGGGTCCCACACAACAACTCACAAAACCCAAACCAAAATGAGTTGCTCGTAGTGCACCCTTCTAATCAACAAAGGAGGCTCTGGATCTCACCAACCGGCATTGAGCCAGCGTTGTGGGAAAAGACCCAAATCTCCTCATATGAATCCCTACCCGACCGATATGGGAATCTTCGGTAGAGGTTTCGTCCAGCAGTGGACGTCCATTGACTGATAACGATGATAACACAAATAACGATAACGTATGACAAACAATTACATTTAAGCACGAAATAAAGAAAAACGGAAATATAATTAAACGTAGCACGTTTGTCATAAAAGATATAATATATATAACTATCAAGTCATATTCTAATAACGACAACATTATATATCTTATAGGTATGATACATACGAACCTTATCATCAGTGCTACAATTTCAGGATATTAAAGTCACGATGATGACTGTAAAAGCGCTTATGAAATAATATCTTTTGTTATCTAGGTTTTGCTAACATTTAATTCCAATATCATATGATGTTACAATGAAGCCGATGGTGATGAACAGATTGAGTAAAAAGAATGCCCTAGTTTTCTTATGCTGACAGCCGGAACACAATGATGCTGTTATGCTGATAATTTAAAGCGTTAGCGGGGAAGGCATGTTAGAAAAAACTTGCAACAACCAGGCCACGACTTGTAGCCTTGGTATCGTACCGGATACTTCTGTAACTAGGGGAACAGTTACCCACTACGCCGCGGAAATAGTTCTTCATCATCAATGACACGAATAGTTTGAGAATAGCGTGCGCTAGTTATTAAACTGTGTTGCAAGTCGTGAATATCTGTAAGTGGTGCTTAAGTCAGAGACCAGGATAATGCTTAATTAGTTAATGATATTGCATAGCGACTGTTCATACACAGCTTTAATAAATAAATTTTATTATTATATAATAACTGTTGCGAGACCAGGACACTAACGCTTTAAGAAGAAGAGCGGCTCCTGGTTGCCGAGAGGAAAATCATGAATATGATCGTTGGCCCGACCCAGAGAAAGGATGGTGGCGAGCCGGACGCAATATTGAAATCGAGAGGCTGGTTGTTGAACCGAACATCATAGGGAAAGAGCAAAAGCCCACGGACTTTGCTAGATCAGCCACTTGCTAAGGATGGGAGAAGATCGTACAGTAAAAAAGGCATACCTTGGAACTCCAATTGGATGCCGACCTGCCGGCTGATCCAGATATCGTTGAAAGGATGCCGTAGAGCGCGACCTACGCGAGCTTCAAGCAGTGGGCTGACGAGAGGCAGTGCGAGACAGACAACGCTGGCGCTCTCTTGTGTCGAAGGTCAAGGCTTACTTTGGGCCTCTGCGCCAGAGGAGTAAGTATAATAACTGTGGTAATGAAAGATTTTTTTTTATATTATCACGCCTTTTTTTCCAATAGAAGTAGGCAGAGCCGAATAAACATCCACTTTTCGTCAGGTGCGGTCAGATTAGGTCCCATGTAACAGGGGGCGAGCCTGTTGCCACTTTATTCGGGCCACCGCATGCACACAAAGATAATTTCAGTATGCGGGTTTCCTCACGATGTTTTCCTTCACCGTTTGTATTTCGCTGGCATTACTTAAGTTCACAAATGTACATAATTTAATGAACGAGCCCACGCTATGTACTCCTGCTATTATGTCGACATTCAAAACAGCAATTATAGCGGCAGATTTACAACTTGGGAATTGTAGCTAACTCAGTGGGCACGCTACTTAAGTGGACCTCCGCGTTAAGCAACAATCGGATGGCTGTTTAGATATTATCATCACTAGGAGCCCTTTTCAAATTGAAGTTTAGCGATTAGATTAAGACAATCAATTCGATCGTCAACTATTCTTTTTAACTGATGGTATTTAAACCCAGTCGACTCATTTATGTCGTCAAAACATTTCTTACATACCAGGTGCACATTTTCAAGGAATTTTGCCCTCCAGGATCAACCTTAGAAACTCATAAAGGGATTCTCTTTGAAGGTGTCCGAAAAATGCAATAATGATAAATTTATAGTAATTAAAAAATAGAATTTGTTTAAAATCTTTCTTACCGTTGTAGCTGCTTGCGAAATCTCTGAAGAGAAACTGAGGAGTCATACATAACGCCGTGGGATTATAAAGAGTACCTACTATAACTAAACGTGCGAATTCAAATAGAAGTTACCATCAGAATCTCGACGAATAAACAAATAAAAAATTGATGATATCACTTAAACAGTTTTTGTTATTTAATTGGAGGTACAACTTCAATGGAATAAAAAACTATTATAAAAAAATATATAAATTATTGCACGTCTGTCCATTGGAGCCAAGAGAGGAAACTGTTTTTTCATTCCACTACAGATTAGTTCTTTGGTACCGTCGTCAACCATAACTCTGCTTCATACGGCAGGGAGTACGGAAACGCCATTGGGGTCCAAATGTCTCCGTAACCATGGTACGACGCACCTCAGTCGTATTTTATTATACTTGTAATATTATTTAATGAAATTATACCGAAATTTAGACTTCAAATAGATATTTTTATTGAAAAGAAAATCTAGATTATCCTAGATAATTTACTTATGAGTCCACAGACTAAATAATAATGATGAAAAATAAACTCACAGTTAAATTTATCTGAAAATCATCCAAATACTACTTCATTTGACAACGGTAGTACTGGTGGTAGGTCTCTGTTACAGAATACCGTCGCGGTAGGTACTATCACAACTTCTATTTCTACCGCCAAACAGTGCAAACATTACCACGTTCCGGCTTGAAGGAAATAATGAAATTACTGGTGTAACAAGACTTAACATCCTATCTCTCAAGGCGACGATCGCAATGTGATGCAGTGTAGACCTAACTAGTACAACGTTGTGATGGGTGGACATATCACTTACCGTCACACCTGACGGTGCAGTTGTTCACCAATAACCTGTTTGTTTCGTCGCTTCGTTGAATTAAAAAAAGCGATACTCAATGATATTCTAAGAATCATAAAGTTTTCAGTTTTATACTTTTTAATAATCTTTATAATGGAACAAGCAGTATTCACAAGTATTAAAATATCCCTATGAACAGCTGTATTACAAATTACATGTTAGTATTACGATTGTTATGAAACGAAATAGTGTAACGAAAAGACACGTCCGCCCACTATCATCTCACGCGGACGGATAAAACCGGATCTTCGAAAATATATTAAAAATAAATATTTTTACATCGAATTGAGCAATTTCAATCTTGATTGATGTTATTTTTAGTATTCCATCTTTCTATTTCCTTCTTTCATATTTCCGTCGATAATAAGATTGTCGGTCAATCGTTATCTGTACCACCTCCCGTGTCCCCTCCAACGGGTTCTAGCCTTGTCGTGGCGGAGGGGCTTAGTAACCGTGGTCCGGTACACGGTGAAGCCAAGTGGAACCCATCCGGCCGGCCCGCGGCAAAGGGCTGGCCGAAGCGGCCGCTCCCGGTTCGAGCACCGGTTGGGATAACTGGAGCTCACCGGAGCGGCCGGCTGCAGGGGCGGTTTCATACCGCCCCTAGCAGCCGAGGTGGGGTCGCGGAGGGAGTACCCTCTGCGGCCAACCGGTGTCGCACCGGCGATGCGGCGGCGGTGGGGCCGCGGGGGAAGAGGAGTTTCGGTATTGCAATGCGCCGTTCTCCCTATCCTCCGCGGCCGTTAACAGGTAGCGGCGGGCCTAACATCTCTCCGCCGCGGGGAGCCGGGAGAGGTTTTCTCCCGTGGCTCCCATGGCCTCTGGGCGACAGGTTCGGGGGAACCGGTCGCCCGCACACGCATGAGGTCGAGGAGGGGGCGCGCTGCATGTTCCGGCGCGCCCTGGGAGGATTAATCCCTCCCCCCGAGGTGGGGCCGCGCAAGCGGCCAGCGCCGGCAAGGTCACGATTGTGTGCGTACCCGCGTTCCCGTGACCCTACCATCATGGCGATGAGGAGGAACATCGTGGGGGTTTTAGTCGGTGCAAGTCCGACATAACTCGTCCTTGCCCCCGCGAGGACGAGTATGCGTAGGCATTTCCCCCACGTAAAACAAAAAAAAAAAAAAAAAAAACCTCCCGTGTGAT
This sequence comes from Ornithoptera priamus, assembly GCA_029034505.1. NCBI lineage: Eukaryota > Metazoa > Arthropoda > Insecta > Lepidoptera > Papilionidae > Ornithoptera > Ornithoptera priamus. Next base: position 3,488,186 of record JARDWD010000046.1, on the reverse strand, counting down.
CTCATTCTTTCAAAATTAACCATGTTAAAGTTTCATTTTAACCGCGTGTGAATTAAAAGTTTTTTCTTGTTTCTCGTAAATAATTCTGTATTCTTCTGAACACATATTTAATTTACGTATATTTTATTGATACATCTATTCTATCTTTTACGTATAATTAAAATGGGTTTTCTTTGTTCGCCAATCACGTGAAAACTAGTTTAGATATAGATGAAGGAAATAATTTGTAGGTCGTTATAGGCTATTTATTTTTTGCATTTCATAGATTCTTCATTATATTATTTCTAATTAACTTTATAAACATTTTCACTTGCTATTAATTATGCGGTTGCTATAGCAACGGTCGCTACAGAAAGTCATTTGCGGTTGCTCTCAAGGAATATTTCCGACAAGCTTCCAAGTCTAATTTTGTGCTCGTATTACGGGAAGTAAAACGGGCGGGAAACAGGTAGTATATTTATATATTTAGTTTTACATATTTGCCCTCATATTTCTCGTAAGGTAGGCCTGTGCCCCAACAATAGCGACGTAAATTCATCATCATTATCATCATTAGCCTATGGAGGGCCGGCCGGGTAGGTTCCTCTTCGCTTCACCGTGGGCGAACCCGCCACGGTTACTAAGCCCCTCCGCCACGGCAAGGCGGGAACCTGTTGGAGGGTTTTGTGCAACAGTTGGCGACGCCAAACTTCTCACGCGCAACCATAAAAGCTTCATGTCTTCACTTTGTTAAAAATTCAGAGAGGGTAAACCCCCCCTGTGCCCTTTAGACTAGATTTAGAAAGCCAGGTTTCCTCACAAAGAGCAATATCTCGAAACTTTATTAGGATTGGTCGGCGCTTTTGTGTAGCTGCTGACCGCCCCATTCTATGACATCATTTTATATCACCGATGGAAAAATCACCAACCTTTACTATTTTGCGCATTACTTCAACTATAACAGATGAGGTGTCTTCTTTTGTTTGTTCGGGTACTCCATGATGTAATAATATTTTCCTGAGACTTCTCATCTCCCTATCATCAGCATTACCCGCTAGATATTCTACTTGCTTTTGAAGATTGCTCAAAGCTTGTCCAATAAATAAAACAAAATCAGCAGCAAGACTAGTGACTGGGGAAGTTGGCATGCTAGAGGAGTTGCTCATTTCTTCTTGGAAATGTGTCATTCGTTTATTAAACATATCGATCAGGTCCGTGAGGTGATGTCGTCCATGATTTGGTCTAAGTGTTGTTAAAGTTATTGGATTGAAGAGATAACATTGACTGGTTGATATATTATGCTAACATTTGTTAATACGTACTCATAATACTTAAAATAACACTTTATTTGTTGAATTAAAAAAATAAAACTTAGTGCGAAATTTATACGTGTTGTTCTATCGACTACCAACGTAGATCGCCCTTATGGTCATCCCTTATACCCCAGAGACGTAAATTGGCTGTTGAAAACAAATTCTCTCGCCCGTTTACGTGTACGTACCTTTTACAGCTCGGTATCATATGATGCGAGATTGTAATATCTATCATGTGCATAATGATAAATGTTTCTAGGGTAGTCTCATCGTGTCCGAGAATCGTGGTTACCATTAGGGTTGCTGTCCGCAGCGAAACGTCCGTCTCCATCCGTTCCTGTCCAACGCGTTTCTTATGACTATATAAAATTTAGATGTCTAGTCTTTTACTTGATCGGCACAATCGGACCGATCTTTCGTTTTCGGTATTGCCATCCACAACATAAATAAAACTCCAGCAAATTTACATAATTTTTTTTATTATCTTTGTCTTTAATAAAGTAATTACAGTAGGCACTAAAAAAATAACCATGCGTATGTAAGACCATAATACAAATAACATATTTCTTATACAACGAACACCGCGTCTCACCGTCGCCGGAGAAGCCGCGCTCGCCCAGCGACTGCTGGCCGACACAAACGCCCTTAACCTCCCCCCATACACGAAGCAAGCGACATCACTACGCCCGACAGATTAAAAAACACTCGGCGACCTTCGCTGTCAACAGAACATATTCAAACTTCCGCCACCGCCGTTACAAACTTGAACAATACTAAACGGGGTGCCGGAGGGGCTGCGAGGGGAGGCGGGTGAGCGGGCAACAGGAAACAACGTAAGCCGTTAACGTCCCTCACGGAAGGCACATATGCGTAAACAAAGAAAAAAAAAACGATCATTTAAAAAAAGCTAACTCTTAGTAAAACTACCGGCTAGTGTTATACAAAACGAACCGAGACGTGTTCCCAAAGCGACAATTTGTGTGCGGCATAACCATCTCGCGCATACAATACTCTGTGGGGGTCACCACGTGTAATGGTGGTGCTGGTGGTGGTGGTGGTGGCTGCGGAGCCGTCAATTTTTATTCTACAAAATAAATATAATATGAATTATCTATATACTATATATAGAAACAAAATAGCATTTAAATAAAACAAACGTGTACAGGTTACACCGTGGTGTAGTTTTTTTTTAAAGCGCCAAAAGGAAAGTTTCGTTTGAAGGAGTGCATCCCAAAGTATCAGCTCGCGTTCACACTGCGTCGTGTTAACAAATCGCCTCACAATCGCATTACAATAGTTATTATAGTTATTAACTTTATTCGTTCCGATACTAGATATCAATAATTACACAAAGCTATCTACATGAGCCACTCTTGCGTTGAGTTCGGTGTTGCCAGTTGAGGGGCATCCTTCGCGGCGTGTGTTGCCACACTCGCGCCGCGCCCCGTGGTGTGGCGTGGCGGCGGGCACGCGAAGGACGGGTATCAACTGGCAACACTGCCGTAAAAGAATAGACCGCTGTCTGGGAATGATTCATATCTTGTGTTTAATATTCCTTTCTCTCTCTTCGGCTCCAAACTTTAACTGGACTTTCTGTAACAAAAGTATTTTAAATGGTAAATAACTATTGTTATTATTAGTCAAACAAGAGGCATACCATTGAGTAAACTTCCCCTTAACTAAGTACCTATAACTATGAAGCCCTTGCTAGGAAGATATACATCCAAGGTGCTAATGAGTAGAGAATGACCATATTCTGTGGGAATCTTTGAGAGGCCTACGTCCAATAGTGGATGTCTACCATCCGATGATGAAGGTACTTCGTCGTTCTTACGACATCAGGGCATCTATCACCTCGACCCTACCGTGACCATGGCTGCGACGCGGTCGGAACGTCGATATAATAAACTAAACAAAATAATCAAATAAACGCAATAATATCCGTAAAATTAAATTTTATTAAAAACGTAAACCCTTCGTGGCGCCGTTCGACGCGTATACGTACAGGTGTGTGGGTTCGAGTACGTAAGTGCATGCGTGTGCGTATAAGTACGTGTGCGAGCGCGTGAGACGCACGAACGTGCGTACGTACGCGTGCGTGTACGTACGTGCGCTCACGCGTGAGCTTGTTCGTATGTGTTCCCGTGTGGTTACATGTGAGTGCGCGTGCGTGCGTGCGTGCGTACGTACGTACGTCTACTGGCAGCACTGCTTGCGCACGGAGTCGGCGGCGGGCCGCACGTCCGCGGGCTCCGCGTCCGGCCGGATCACGTCGCCCTCGGGTGGCTCGCGCATCTGCTTCTGAGACACGATCCTGTAGATTTCTGTAAAACAACAACACCATCAACATTCACTATTGTTAATTCCATCGCTTGCAATCTACGTTGCTGGAGACTCTCAGAGTCTGCAAACATTACTTTGTTCCTGTTTAAAAGGCGCTGTAGCTATTGAAACTACTAGAGGAACGAGGCTTAACATTGTAGTCTCAATGACTACAATATGTTGCAGTTTTTTTTTCAATGAAGCGAAGAGACAGGCAAGACTTTCCAGCGGACGGTAAGTAATACACATACCCATAACAACATGGGTTATACACAACACCACATTGTGCATATCGGCTTGAGTCATAAGATGTTGAGTCTCGTTACCCCTGCCTGAAAGACCTAATACCAGTACCAGCACTCTAACAAAGGCCGTGAGAGCATTTGAAAGTAGCTGTTGATTTATCTATTATCGGTCTAGTTGTTGTTTTCTGGTGCTGCTTTGGTGACTGCTTTTCTGGTACAGACTTGTCCAATAGAGGTACGGGGTTATACTCCACTCGAAGAATTTAAAAATTGTACGCTTTGGATGGGTAACTATTTTTGAAATTACCTAAAATCTTAGAATGTGTTATAGAAAATATTTGTTAGTAAATGGTTTTAATTTCGAAGTTTAAAATTTGGTATGATTCTATAGAATACTTGAAAATAAGTGATGAATATATATAAGTGGATCACTCACCAGTTAATATGTTCTGGAACGCCGGCTCCACGTTGGTCGAGTCCAAAGCCGACGTTTCAATAAAACTAAGACCGTTTCTTTCCGCGAACGCCTTCGCCTCCTCTGTTGGGATGGATCTGCGGATGGAACTTCCTTCAATCAATATGTAATAATTAGATTATGACGCAGTAATGTTTGCACACTACTATTTGGTCGGCAGTAATAACAGAGTTGCAATTGTAGCATCCTATTATATTAGAATTTAAATAGGCAGAGCACCCTGGCAATGGAATGATTGATTGCAAAGTGAATAAATAAAAAGCACACTGACCGTAGATGCCTGAGGTCGCTCTTGTTGCCGACCAGCATGATGAGTATGTTCTGGTCGGCGTGGTCGCGCAGCTCGCGCAGCCACCGCTCCACGTTCTCGTAGGAGAGGTGCTTCGCGATGTCGTACACCAGCAGCGCGCCCACCGCGCCGCGGTAGTACGCCGACGTGATCGCGCGGTACCGCTCCTGCCCCGCGGTGTCCCAGATCTGCGCCTTTATGGTTTTGCCGTCCACCTGGAACATTTTATCTTCATTATATTATTTGGTAACGATCGTCTATGCAGATTTGCATTTGCGATGTCTGTTGACGGATAATGTTTAAGTAGATTCTCATTAACGCAACCGCCACATCTGTAGACACTTTTTTAGTATCTTAGAAAAGACACCCTGTGTTCCGGGAGGAAGTCATAGCTATGTGGAAATCATCATCCACTAAAACCCTCTCGATGATTGTCCTCAAATTTTATAGAAATCTCCTCAAAACCGTATAGAAGTCGATGAAGATCCGCTACCCTATTCAACCACGACTCGACCAAGCCTCTTTAAAATAAGTAAACACTATTCATCTGTAGGTCGAGATGAAGAGCATCTGCGCAACGTCGGCTTTGTCCCCAAGACTGGTACTGTCCTTTGTTATCGGAGACCGTCTAGATAGGTACCAACGCAGCTCTTGTTTCTGTCGCCAAACTAATCCACAAACATTACTGTGTTTCGGTTTGAAGGGAGTTGTAACTAATAAAATTACTGCGGTAATGTGACTTAACATCTTGTCTTAAGATGACGAGCGCTATATGGTGCAGTGTATAACATCTTAACCAGCGCCACGTTGTTTATGGGAGGGCGTGGCACTTACCATCAGGTGAACGTTCTATAAATAAATAAACAATAAATTCTATATCGTGTATTTCCTGTGTAGCCTTTGATATATTAAACACAGATATTCATATATGTTCGAGATAAGTTACCAAGGTCGTCGACTTACTATGATGTACTTGGTACATAGTCCAGTCTAGATCCTTTAACCAATACCAACGGAGCAGTAAGATGTTGAGCGAATTACTTATCATACTAAGGTCGAGTAGACTAACAACAATTGACAACTGAATCGCGCCTGATGATCTTTTTAACCTCCGAACCAGAAACTGGGATAAGTTTGTGTTTTCGGTTCTCTGATAAGCTTTTTTTTATTCCATTAAGTGACGAGACGAGCTGGATGATCATCTGATGTTAAATAATACGTCTGCCCATAACGTGACGCTACTTCCGATGTTATACACGGCACTACATTGCGCTCGTCGCCTTGAGACAGATGTCGAATCTCGTGACTTCAGTACTTTTACTAGCTACAGCGCCCTTCAATCCGGAAGACAGTAACGATAATCGATTGCAGTAGTGAATTCAATAAGAGGTATAACGTATTTGAATTTGGAACGTTGACCGTTTCGACCGTTAGCATGTCGTGTATACGTGTTAGTTCGTACTTCCCGTCTGTTTAAATTCGGCGACAGGAAGTCCACTTGGACAATGGAAACAGATGATACTTTCGAGACTAAATTGATTATAGGATTAGAATCTTGGTTAACAAGTATTCAAATATTTGCATAATTCGGCAGATGTTGATCTTCAACGATCAAAACATTCTGTTACTGCACTTAGTACTGCAGCTTATTTACTATGTTATAATTTCACATACTTTCACACACTCACATAATTCTTACGCTATATATATATTTATATACTGGTGGTGGTGTCAAGGTAGAGCAACGGTCTGATGAGAATTGCGGAAACCCACTGGAGGTGAATAACGCGGGACCGATCGATGTGGAGATCTTTCGGGGAGGCCTATATGGCTGATGATGATGATACTGGTGGTAGGTCTCTGTTGTAGGAGACCGTATAGGTAGGTACCATCGCAGCACCCACTGCCACCGACAAACATTACTGTGTCCAGTTTGCAGGGCGCTGTATCTAATGTCTTACGTCTCAGGTGACGATAGGCGGCACTTATCATCAGGTGAACGTCCCGGTCGCCTAATCACCTCATCTAAAAAAAATCCATATACTAATAAATATTACTATAATGTTTACTTGCAAGCAGTGTTATTTCGAAACCCCAACCTTCCAGAACCTTACAAGCTTTCTGTCTCAATAAAGTAAAGGAGGACGTTATTCATTTGACCTTGACCACCATACTTACCATATTTCCATAACAGTGGCTGTGTTTTTCTAATCGTAATTTTAATGTGGGTAGTTAAATGTTTGTACAGCTACATATGTGCACACAAGTTGCGTAAATCAACTGATGTATTTACACTTTATATTGTTCTTACAGAAATCGCTATCGTAAATCAACTGGAAGCCTAAACCTTTATAGAAATGATTCAATAATTCAATTATCAGCCGATAGACGTCCACTGCTGGATATAGGCCTCGCCCAAGTATCATCTAGCGGCTTTGCAGCCAACATAGCCACCGGCACTGCCGAGTCCTATGGACCGTCGTTTATAGAAGTTCATGTGGGGTGATTTGGGCCACTGTGCTGGCCTAATGTTTGATGTTTAAGAGGATGCACCACAAGCAGGTGAGGTTGGCTTAGATCCCGCGAGTTACCCTGAGGAGGACGATGGTTGGAGGTAGTTCCCGGTATAGATGTAGTGACGAAGCTGGTAGGGTCTGAATAAAACAGACCGGGACTGGCTATCCCAGCAGAGCGTTAGCGAGGCCGCAGTTGGGTTCCGAAAGTAGATCTCGCGACCTCTCCAAACGCCGAAATTGACCACCGAGAGGATTTAGTAGGTAAAAATCTCTACATAAATGTGACTTCCCCCAAAAGAGAACAGTATCTTTTCGAAAATCAGCTTGTATAGAAATTGAGTATTTCTTTCACACTCCAATAACTATATAGGTTCATAGGACATATGTAAGCTAAGGATTACATATGAAACCTTTTACATACGTAATCCTTGCTACATTTTATTTAAACTTGGCCCTACTTCCAGATCGTATTAATGAAGCCATGCATACCCTGGGCAAGCATGTTAACAAATACATGAGCGATGACAGCGAGTTCGAAATAACAGCCAAATAAACTTCACAATACATGCCTTCAGAATCGAACCATGGACCTACGTGTCAAAAGGCAATCGGTTAGCCATTGCATCATGGAAGCAGATAATTTAATATAGTATTTCGTATTCATATTAGAATCTCATTATATATATTGACTCGGGGGAGAGTTGTGAGATGGTGGACGTAACCTCACCATTAATCACGTGTTAAACTTCCAATACACATTTTAGAGTAGTAGGATAAAATTCACCATCAGTCCTATAGTCTCGGGCTAGCTAGAATAAGACTAAGTTAAGCACTGCCTGTCGTAGAAGGCGACTAAAAGGGTCTATGAGTTTCGCGGGTCCTGAGGGTCGGAGCCCTTATCGGTCAACGAACCTGCGTGGGGGACAGCGTATGGCTCAGAGATGGTGCCTAGGAGGGTTAGGCTCCTCCTCAGAGACGTGTAACACAAAGTGTAGACGGACACCGACATTCTATAAGAGATTCCAGAACCTCTCCGAATGCACCGATGCAGACCACCGAGGGTTTCAGTAAGAATCTCACATAACCCTGACTTCCCCCAGAAGCTGAGTATCTCTCGAAGAGTGCCCCTCCCCCCAAACAAAAAAAAGTATAAAATCTACCAAACGGCAACAGTTATCGTTTCGTAATATTGCAATCAAATTGTTTCTCAGATTGTTCCGATATGAAAAGATAAGCTCTTATCTGTATAGTTATCGGTGAGGATATTACGTTGCCTGAACCTCTAAGAACATTTTTACTACATCATCATCAGCCGATGGACGTCCATTAACCTTAGTCCGTTAATAGGTCTCCCTCAAAGATCTCCACGTCAGTAGAGGGTTACATGGGGAGTGTTTGGGCCATTTCCCACCACGCTGGCCTATTGCGAGTTGGTGGGAACTAGAGCCTCGTTTCTTGATTAGCAGGTTGCACAACGAGCAGGTGATGTTGGCTCGGATCCCGTGAGTTGTTGTTCGGGATCCCTTACACAGGCACGAGGCCCTGGACTGCTAGAAGTTTAATGTTATAAGCGAAAGACTAGACTTAAGTCATACTACACTTTCGAAATAAACTCATTGGAACAGCCCAATTTTTTTACTCGATGAAGCGAGACGATGATCTGATGGTGAAGGGTTATGCTTGCCAATAAGAACTTGGCGCAAATTACGATGATATTACACAGCACCACATTGTGGTTGACGCCCTAAGACATGACATGTAAAGTCTTGTTACCCCTGTAATTTCGCTAGCTACGACGGCCTTCAAACCCGTTTGGACACTTCTATTCGACGTCAGCATAGGACTTGCGGTGACCGACATAGATAGTCTCCAGCAACAGACATCCATCATTAAAGTTCATCAATTTGGAGAAATTAGGCTCTCAGTTCTATTCATTATAACGATATTTAAACCAATGCTTCAAAATATCAAGGCAGCGATTATTAATTAAAAAGGACACTTCCGCATTCAAGCTATTTGGGTCACAAATGAATTGGGACAAAGGAAATCTTGAATTTGGGCGACGAAGCACTTTCATAGGCAAGATTAATGAATGTTCCCCCACCAACATCACTTCAAAAGAATTAATCACAATTGAACCTACAAACCGTAACTCTTCAAATTTCTGTATTAAAATGTATTTGTACCATATATTTTATTCATCGTCAGCCGATAGACGTCCACTACTGGATATAAGCCTCTCCCAAAGATCCCTAGAATGGGGATATATATGGGGGGATTTGGGCCATTTTCCACAACGCTCGCTCAATGCGTGTCGGTAGGAGCCAGAGCCTTGTTTGGTCATTAGCAGGGTGCACCACAAGCAGATGAGGTTGGCTTGGATCCCGTGTGTTGTTGTGCGAGAACCCTTAAACCCCTTTACATTTTATTCAGTCAGTTCTAATGCACTCTCAGCTATAACAAAATATATATATATTTAAGCAGCTCCAACGAATATACACGATATATAATATAGACAATGTTGGAGCTTTTGTCCATCCACTGATAGTAGGTCTCTGCTGCCGATGACCAGACGGTCAGTAATCAGGTAGGTATCACAGCAGCGCCTATTGCAGCTGACAAACAGTCGTGTGTTCCGGTTTGAAGGGTGCTGTAGCTAGTGTAATTTAATAGTTTATAGTGTAATACCTCAGTGGGTAACAAGATAACATACTATCTTAAGTCGACGAGTGCAATATGGTGCAGTGTATAACATCCTAATTAGCATCACGTTGGTATGGGCAGGCATATCACCATCAGGTGAACGTCCCGCTCGTCTCGTTACATAATTGAATAAAAAAATCAACTAAGTCTGTTTTTTGCAAAATAACTTTTCAATTCATTTGATCAAACACGAAAATACTATGAAAGTATAAAGCATTCGTATGTTTTCTATAGGGTCAACAAGCTTCCCAAGGGACCCAACGCCACACCCTCCGTTGCATGACTGGCGTGACGTCACCACGTCACCGCGATAAATTAAACAACACAACCATTAAATCAATTTAGGTATCGAGCTATTGAGTATGCTCCGCTTTAAATATATACATTAACAGTAGCCTATATAATTTCGCTTTTTTCTAGCTAGGATGATATACACAGCATCACATTGTGCTCGTCGCATTGAGATACAAGTCTCGTTACCTCAGTAATTTCATTAGCCACGACACCTCTTAAGTAGGAACAATGTAATGTCTGCACAGTGCTGTTTGGCGGCTGCAATAGGAGCTGCGGTGGTACCTAGACGGTCTTCAGCAACAGATCTACCACCAGTGATATTCTAGTCGTCATAAGTCCACTTTATATAGCGACGTTAAGCTGTATGCAACAAAATCGAGTATCAGACTTAAGTATCCGTAAAGTACCACAGGTTTAGTCAGCCGAATACATCATCCGCGTCGGTGAGCGCATGTCTGAAAAGTTTCGCCATTTAATAAAGTTTCAGTTGCTCGTTCAGATCGAATAACTCTCAAACTTTAAAAACGCAGCTTAATATTCGTTTCGAACAGAGGTAGCAATGCTATATAGTACATATAACAAAATGCATCATAGACAGAGGGGAGAGAGAGAGAAAGAGAGATGATTTAGAAGTAAGACTAAACAGAAATAAAAACAAAGGAAAGTCCTTTAAAGTTATTGTAAATAATGTTTGCTAATAAACAACGTGAATAACCTAAAACATCATAGAAAATAGATTTAAGAGAAAACAAAGTATGGATGATGATCAATAACTCTAATGTTTACGTTTGAAGGAATCAAAATGAAAGAAAAATGAAGTACATTTATACAAAATAAAATTTTATGTTTAGTTTCAAAACAAAGCAAGGGATAGGTCAGCAGTACACACTATCAGCTGTAGAATAATCTGGAAAACTGCCAAATATGTATGAGGGTAAAGTAGCCAAACAATTTCAACAAAATAAACTGTCCCGATTTTTTTAATAATTTATCAGGGTGTGATAACCTTCAGGACTACAATGCAGAAAATAATATATACAGTGCAACTTGGTTCCGTCGTGTGTTTTGTATCTACCTTCATAAGACAAATATGATTTCCATGATGGTACGTAATGTGCGTAAAGAAAATAACAAATCTCATTACTCCAGTAATTAACAACCTCTGCACATTACCGTTTCAGTGCACTAATGAATTCTGTAGTGAAATGTATTAAACAGTTTCTGGCACAGACACAGATATTTACCCATATTAAATTTGATGTTAAACTTAATAATGAACATTTTGCATTTGAAACCACCAAATGGTAAAGTATGTTACAAAAACATTTATAAAAGATAGTAAAAACAACTGTAAATGATTTTATCAGTTCATTGACTGTAGGTAGTAAACACTAATGTGGGAGCTTATTTGATTGAGACATCCATACTAATTGATATTTTAAATGTGAAAATGAGGCAATTACATTTACTAAAATTGTAACTATAGAATGGGTGTGAAGGGTGCCTGCACAACAACTTATGGGACTCAAGCCAACCTCACCCTTACTCCCACCAACCGCATTGAGACAGTGTGGTGGGTAATGGCCCAAATTCCCCCATATGAACCTCTACAAACAAGGAGATGTTTTGGGATGGCCTCTGTCCAGCTGTGGACATCTCTCAGCTGATGATCATGATGATGAAATATATAAGGAACTAGGATTACAACAATGTAAAGATAGGATTTAGGTTTACATAACATCACTTTTCATTGCGGAAATAAAATTTGAAAAGCTTGTAATGAGTTCTTGAAGAAATTGAGCTATACTTCCAACTACAAATGAGTTCTGTAATAACATTGTTCTATCTTTACATTTTAAACTTAGGCTTTACAAATAGATGTTACCGTTATATTTACAAAATTGAATACCAAATTCAAGCCATACAAAAATGATATCACAAAAGATTTTGTTTCAACAAAGGCAAAATTATTTACATATGATAACATAAAAACAGGGTTAACAAATAGATGAACGTACAATATATGTGTTTAGTAAATCTATTAAATCTCATCAAGGTCATAAACCTGAAATGTAAATAATTGATTCAATGGTAAAAGGTTTTTCCCACATCATGTTGGAAGTTTGATCTACATAAGGTGAACAGCAAATAACTCATTATGTTAAGATTTTCTTACAGCAACATATGGATATGATTATACAGCATATTTATCTACATTAAAGTTATATTTAAAAAAAAATAATGAATGAGTTCAAAATGCTTTTGTCACAATTTTTCATAAAAGTAAGTTTAAAACTTTACTAGTGGTAGGTCTCTATTGTCAGAAACCATCCAGGTAGTTACTACTGCAGATTCTATTTCTACTTCCAAACAGAAGTTTGCAAATATTACTGCTGTGGATTCAATGGGCACTGTTGTAGCCAGTGAAATTATAACATCTTATGCTTAAAAACTTAACATCTTATGTGCAAAGCGATAAATACAATGTGGTGCTGTGTATATTGTTCTAAGCATTGCCACATTGTCATGAAAGAGTGCATCACTTACCATCAGGTGAATATCCATTCGTCTCATCACTTTGTAGTATTAAAAAAAAATAAAATTCAATACATGTAATAAAAATATAAAACATGTAATTAAGAGAAATTTAGATTTTTTATTTTAATTTGATATTAGTAATTTACTATATTATGTATTATTTTATATTGATAAACCCACTGAAATCCCAATTATTGCTTTTTTATTTACTTTATATTAATGAACGTTGCTTATGTATATGTGTTCTTACACCATTATCTACACATTTATTTAAATTTTTGTGCAATAACATGAATTAATTCAAGTTACAGTGTGTTAAATTATATATATCTAACTGATAACATAATTACAACCAGCCAAAAAATTTCACAAACAAAAGATTCTATGTATTACATCTTTTCTATGTAGCATAGTGTCCAACTTCTTTGTTAGGTTTGTTTGAGATAATATAAAAACCAATTGTTCCCTTATTTTTCAATCATCAATGGGTTTAGTTGTGAATTTCAAAATATTTTTAATGCCTTAGTGTTGTTATTTCATGATATTTTATAAATACTACAACATATGTATCTATCACAAATAAAGCAAATTATTACAAAGAAAGAGAGGAAAGAATAGACAAATTATTTGTAAGTAAAATGAATCACCAGATGTTATTAAATGAATATTTATATATTGAAATTACTAATACACTTTTTATTTATTAGTAAATAATGTTCACTAAACACAATAAGCTATAAAAGAAAAAAAATCATATTAAAATCCTTTTATCTTAGTTAAAGGATTGTGTGGGTGTGTGTGAGTACTATATATCGTAATTTAAAACAATAATTACCTCTATACTCCTCGTTGCAAACTCCACGCCTATTGTGGATTTTGACTCTAGGTTGAATTCATTTCTAGTGAAACGCGATAGAAGACTACTTTTACCCACACCCGAATCACCTATAAGAACAACTGAAACAAAGGAAAGTATTCGTAAGGAAATACTTTATAAAAACATAATAAAGCAAAACAGACATCATATGAAGCCGCCCCTATACTACTTTGGTGATTAGATCACACTAATAAGTAAAAAGATGACTCACGAACTTAAAAAATTGAGTTATCGACCAATTATGATACATCAGCTGATATACTGAAACAAACTTTAGTAGCTTTTATGTAAAATAAACTAAAGTTCTTTTTAACTAACGCCCGTATTGAGTTATAATATATTAAAATAATTTTAGAAACAAATAAAGTAATTTCTTTCTACGTCACAAGAAGTTAAAACACAAAACAAAGATCGAATCAAGTAAGAAATAAATTGTCTCCATCTACGTAAATTCGTGCGTTTCTTAAAAAGGAAATGAACAGATAATTAACGTAAATAAACTCACCTTTGAACAAATAATCATATTCGTCCTCTCTTGTGCCCATTTTGACTATCTACTTCGTTCGACGTCAAAATCGGTCTACTAACAACGTAGAGATATTTATACTAACAAAAAATACTTGCACACTAAAATATCACAGGCTCATTAAACACTGCACAGCTTTATAAATATCACTTTAGTTAAAGGATTTATTAAATATATATCGGTTAAATTAAATACAATCTAAATTGTCACTGGAACAAGATGGCGGATTGTTTTACGCCCCTATTGGTGCGTTCGGAAACTTCAATTTCAACTCGATTTAAGTACAGATGATAAAGATACACAGAATAATTTATTTCAGTGACAATATTTTGTTTTTGTGATATAAAATTGTTTATGAAGGAAATCGTAATTAGATGAAATGTGTTAAAACAAAGAAAATACTTAATAATTAATGATTTCAAGCACCATAACTAACATATAGCAGTGTAGCTTTAAAGATTCCGTGGAGATATACAAATCCAAAAAAATGATTTTTGAAAATCGTGTAGGTTTGAGAAGTAATTAAGTTTTGCGGGTGAAATTATCCATTTATTTACTATAAAATCTATCACTACATATAATAATAATAAATAATATTGCATTTAAGCTGTTGCAGCGACAGCATCACCCTCGTCGTCACTTTCTTCTTGAACCTCCTTAGATAAAGTGCGGTCAACATAGACAAATGGATCTATTTTTAATTTTTCTTTCGACGGTGGGCTGACAATGTAACATCTGGCAAAAAAAACTTTAATGTTAATTACTAACATTCAGATAATTTCAAAAAGGTACATTAATATATATGAAATATTTACTCGACAAAGCGACAAGACGAAAAGGACGTAGCGCTAAATAGGATGACATACATAGCTGTGTGTTATTGTTACTAAGTAATTTCACCAGCTACAAACATCCTTCAAAGAGTAACACAGTAATGTTTGTCACATACTGTTTATATATGTATTAAAGCAAGGCAAATGCCTGGAAAGTCTATGACATCAGAGATCAATAACTAGTAACAATCTTTTGTAGCTTCACAGTTAATAAATTATTTTAAATATTTATGATAAACAAATACCTTGTAATGAATAGTCCATCTCTCTTTGGTCTTGCAGATTGTATATCTTTGAGAAGAGTGGCCATATTCTCCGCTATTTCCTTAGCATCCATGTTCAACTGAAATTCAAAATATTTATAAACATCTTGTAAACAATCACCCTTATAAATGGTACACATCAAAATTTACATACAAATATATTCACTACCTATTCTGTTACATAACATTTTATGAAAATCAGAACGTGGTTCACTTGAAATTATCAAATGGGTCATCTGATGATCATCATCACATGATCCACGGGTCATAGGTATTTATATTTACATTAAACACTGTTTTACCCTTCCAATTGGAACTTCCACAGAACCAAAGTTCTCCTGCTGATCATCCTTCACAACTCTGTACTGTATACCGGCTGCAAATTTCTTAACAATATCACATATATTTGGATCCAATGTCCCATTGCGTACATTAGGAAACCTTCTTTTCATTAGACCTCGAATTGGTACCAACTCTGTTATCATATTGGGGTGGGCTAATACAAAGTCAAAGTCACCAAGTTTAATTTCACCATCCTGAAAAATAATAAGTATACAGTAACATCTTACAATTTGCTTTTACAATTTTTTTATACAATTTCAATATGAAGACTGGTAGTAGGGTTGCTGTAGTAGACCATCTAAATACTTATCACCTCATCATCTATTTCTACTTTTGGATAGTATTGCTCAAAAATTGTGTTCTAATTTGAATGGTGTTATAGCTAGTGAAATTACTGGGGTAAAAAGACTAAAATCTTAATAGGCGACCTTTTATAACAGCAGGGTGAATTCCCAATTTCATGTGCATTTTTTGTACAAAAAAACTATCAAGGTTATTCTTCAAGAACATAAAAAGTATAAAGTTACCTGTATTTTCTTAACAATTTCATTAGCACCACCTATAGTTGCTCCTGCCTCAAGAGTCTGCTTTATAAGTTCAGGACCCTTGCAGAATGCAAGAATGGTACGCTCCTCATCCCGAGAGAATGTGTGAGGTAATAATGTCAGGCGGGTAAATGAATCCAAGTAACGGTTCTGTTTACAAGGGCAATTTTAAAAATATTTTTATTTAAAATAAGATTAAAATGCACTATAATCAAAATACGGGAAAAAACTTTTTGATGGATTCTTTAGTCCTCAATAAGAGTCAGAACTAGTAGTTCATAGTGTCATATGTGTGTATACATATGAAAGTGTAGTCTTGGGACTACAAGTCTTTCAACAATTTATGCACTAATATCCACAGGTTAATCACTGAACAGCTTTAATAAGGTGTGTGACATCATATTCTGTATTACAAATGGAAAATGCTTAGAAGTAGTCATAATCCTTAGTATTGTATTATATAATGTGTACCTTTTTAATAGCTTCCATGTTCATTTCAACCTGGGCATAAACAAGGGCATCAGGTATGTTGTACATTGTAGGATGGTGTGTCTCCTGATGAGCTTTAATAGCATCTTCAACTGTGTAGACCAGCCACCGGTAATATTTCATAGGGTACACATTGTCATTGGACATCCGCTTATAACTATCATCCATATGTTTGTTGGTTACAACTTTAGTAACTCTGAAAATGGCAAAACATAGCACTTTATCACAATTATATTAATTTGGTACAACAGCATTTTTTATGTTCCAAAGCATGATGTCTTATTTTTAAATGGTACTAATGGTACCCAGTTTGTGAAATAGTTTAAGACATGCTTAATATTAATTATCATTGATGGCATAAGGAACACCTACTTATCTTTCTTTCTTTGATTGTGAGGAATAAATCCAACTTTAGTGACTTCAATTTTTACTTTCTTTGCACGAGCCTTAGCTCTAGTACCTTTACGCGCAGCGTAATAAACTGCAGAAGTGTTTATTGTCCTCTGAAAACAGTTCATAATTAATTTTATTCTATAAATGGTAAGCAACTAACATTTCATGATCTTTAATTTGATATACGATGTACAATCGATAACACTAACCAAGTTTGTATTGTTGGTCCCATATATTGTTAAGGTGTTAAATAAGGAACCTGAAATTAAAAATCATTGAAGTGTATCTTTATATGAATATAATTTTAAATAGAAATGTGTAATAATTTTTATTTAAAAATTAAAGGAAGTCTACTATTTTTAAAATAAAACTAAAAAAATAATAACTAACGAATTAGTGTTCCAGCCATTTTTTGTTTAAACGAGGCTATAATTATTTTTTATAATAACATTCGAATAAAGATTAGGTTAGATTTGAAACTCTACACAGGACTAGTAATGTTTTTAATCAGAACGTCAATTTATTTTTTTAAAGTAGCAAGAATATAAATAAGTACTACTGTGTTTTAATACTTATTTAAACGATATTTTGCATGTTTTAAAAGTTGAAATATAAATTTGGAATTCTTAAACTTCTTAAATAATTTTTAACCGTAATATGAAATTTTTAACCCTTTACTATTAATAATAAAATGTTTTCTAATGGATGATTACACTTAAGTTGTGATGAAAAAAAAGGCATTATGATTATATAGTTGATTTAGTATTAACTCTTTGCATTAAAATTTTAAAACTTATTATTGTTGTTATAACATATCTATCGCTTAGCACCATAAACTATGACACACGTCTATCCATAGTTATAACTTAAAACTCGAAAACAAACGGACAGGTATACAATTTAATACGAAATTACAATATTTCCAATGTAATCTTAAAGTGTTTACGAACTAATTTTTAAGTGTATTTACACGTAAGTAATAATGGAGAAGATCAATTTACTTCTCTTAGTGATATCTCTCTGTGTTTTGCTATGGGGTGTGGCCGGTCAGTACGAATGGCAGCTAAGAGATGCTTTTGATGAAATACGTGAAAAGATTGACAAAGTTACGGCCGATAACTGTTATATTACTCACTTAGATGATCTCTACTTGCCAGAAAATTCTGTGTCACATCACCCCGATGTTAAAGAGATAAACATCAATCCCATATTTCCTAACAGGACAGCTATGTTGCATTTGCACAACATGGCTATGAACAGAGCATTTTTTTGGAGTTATATCCTTCAGTCTCGATTCATAAGGCCCGCTATAAACGACACGTATGATCCGGGTATGATGTACTACTTCCTTTCGTCAGTGGCCGATGTCGCAGCCAACCCGTACATTAACGCAAGTTCAATTTATTTCTCCCCCAACACCTCGTATACATCTTCGTATCGTGGATTCTTTAATAAGACGCTGCCCCGATTTGCGCCGAGAGCCTTCAGAGCCGATGATTTTAATGATCCCGTACATTTACAGAAGATTTCCACATTGAATACATTCCATGTGTTAGATTTAGGGGCATTTGATTCAGAAAGTTTATCAAAGGATTATACTTCTGACTATTACCGAACTAACGAATGGTACTTCAAATGGCTACCAGATAAAGTAGATAAGCGACATGACACAAAAACAACATACCAAGTTGAAATCAGATATGCTAATAATACAAATGAGACATTTACATTCCATGGACCTCCAGGAAATGATGAGGTTAGTAGTCGACTGTTGTTTTATGCTTGTTACATTAATCATGAGTCTTTTGACAATTAATTTAATATAGTATTATATATACTAATAAGTTATTTGTAATAGAAATCCTACAGCAATGCAAGTAATTCAAACAAGAATTAATTTTTGTCTTTATTGTCATAATTTCATAAATAATAATATGTATTGAGTTTCATTACAATTATCTTTGATTGTTTAATTATGGACTAATAGTAGTTAAATAATATGTATATGGTATTTCTAGATTCAAGGGCCAGTGAACTGGACACGTCCCTACTTTGATTGTGGAAGGCTCAACAAATGGCTAGTGGGAGCAGTTTCTCCTGTAGCAGATATTTACCCTCGGCACACACAGTTCAGACACATTGAATTCCCTACGTAAGTTCTTGCATCAGATATGTACTGGTGAAACGTCCTTAATGGCTGAGATATTGTATACAAATAATGGAATCTGATTTATAATGTCAACATTACTATAATTATGAAGATAATAATGATGATGTTTCCATTTTGTTAATTTTATCTTGTTTTCGGCATTAAACAGGTACACTGCAGCTGTTGTGATGGAAATGGACTTTGATCGAATAGACATAAATCAATGTAAAGAGAGTCTTGGCAATGATCGACCAAATAGATTTGCAGGCACTGCCCGATGTAAACTTGAAACAACAGAGGTAAATTGTAACTTGCGATAAGTGATATTTTAGTAGTGTTAGTACTAGTGCTTTACCACTTAAATTCCATCTCTACTTTTCATCAGGTAGGATCATAGTCAAAGGCAAAGTACAATATAAAAAAAAAACAGTAGCCTTAATATTAATTAGCTGTGTGACTTAATTTAAGAGTAGATCTTGCCATTTTATTCACTTTATTGTCTAAAGGAAAGGATTGTTTTATGTTTTTGTTTTTTAATTTTCACATAAAACTCATTCTTCATCAGTGTGAACCACTTCACGGTTGGGGCTTCCGTCGTGGTGGATACCAATGCAGATGCCGACCTGGTTACAGACTGCCCAGTATAGTGCGGCGGCCATACTTAGGTGAAATTGTAGAAAGAGCCACCTCAGACCAGTATTATAATAATTTTGATTGTAAGGAAATTGGCTGTGAGTATTGTTAACTTTTTATTCTACAACTGTATATAAAATTTACTATTATCTTCATTTCAGAATCCTCATGAGGAGAAGAATATTTTTTTTGCACTAAAAAGTAATGACTGCAATTGCCTTTTTTTGGGCAGTAACTAAGTGCTTATGTTGTAATACAGAGACTTGTTTATCTTGTTCTTTAAATTGTATAGAATAATGCATGACTATAATCCCACCTGATGGTAAGTGATGAGGTAATTATTGGTTGTAAAGCATACTAGTCTAAAGGATCCATTCCAAGGTTACTTGTTATGGGGTTTAGATAGTGGTGGGGGTTTATCAAACACCCTTGACTTGCTAAGATCCAAAAGATGAAATGTCAGTTATTGTTGATAGAAAAAAATTAGGTGAAAAAAAGATCCTTACAATATCTTCAATATGGTGTTGTGAAAAGTAGCTACCTCTACCTTTAATTTTGAATCTATTGCATTGCTTCTAACCAAGACAAAATAAGCAAGAGATGCTTTTTATAAGATACTTTCACATTTGCTTTATATTTAAACATTTCTTAAATTTATTTTGTAGGGGTGCAGAAGCTACCTGTGCGTTGGGAGAAGGCGCATCCGTTCATCCGCGCGCTATACGCGGATCGATATTACGAGTACGTCAACGCGAGCAGTGGCGCCGATGCCCTACACACTGAACGAGTCAACGTTTTCGAAGTGCTCAATTTCATCAGAGGTGTTCAACCACACAACTGTTCAAAGTGAGTTACTATACTCAAACATACCAAGTGACATGTCACACTATAATTGTTCCATTATGTCATCATCTTCAGCAGATAGATGTGTAATACAATAGGAGCTCTCTACTTATGTGGTGCTATTAAAGCTAATGCTTTGGCTCCCCAATGAGAAGTGAAACATGTATATTATGATAGAATCTTTATTTGTATGTTTTAGGTATAAGGCAACAGACTTATTCCTCAATGGTGACATTTCGTTTGGTGCAGAGGAGCAGTTCGAAAACCAGGCAAAAATGGCCGTACGTCTCGCTAATTTTATAAGTGCGTTTCTGCAGGTGAGTACTTCCAATACAAAATAATCATATTGAAATGTATTTATCAAATATCCTTTGCATCTTTGAGTGAGGGCAAGACAGGTATTCGTGATACCCTATGAGTCTCTTTCTGTTTTATTGCAGGAAGTTTTTGAAATATGATCTTTATTTTAGGAGAGAGAATCAAAATCTGGTGAATAGTCTTCTATACATTTTTTGAGGTGAAGAGATTCTCGAATGTATGTAATGGGACTTTTTACCATTTACAGGATCCAGGGATAGTGATAGACCTTCCTAATTTTCATAGCTGTATTATGTTCTCCCCAGATTTGTATTAATAAGGATGTATCAATTCGTAAAGGCTTTGTTATGAACTCTCTCATCACATCTCCACAATAGCCAATCCTTTATTACAGATGCTTAATTTTGTTCCCACAAATGAACTCACAGACGAACAAGAGAGATTTATGAAATTCTACTTTCCAGGTATCAGACCCATATGAGGTATTCAGTGGCACTCGTGTTGCAGACCGATCATTAACAGAAGATCAGATGATTGGAGAGACTTTGGCTATTATACTTGGCGACTCCAAGGTTTGGTCTGCTGGTAAAGATTCCTTTCCTCTCAATACCTTGTTATTAATTTTATTCCTCTGAATACTAGTAATGTCTACTTACCACACTACACTTTTTTATTTTATTACATATCTCAGTTAGAAGCATATTTTTTTCACAGGTACTTACTGGGATCGAAATAAGTTCACGAATCGGACATACTTTGCACCTTTTGCATATAAGACTGAACTGAATACTAGGAAGTACAAATTGGAAGACTTAGCAAGATTGAACAAGACTGGTGAGTTCACACAATTTACTTTTAACCATTACCACATATTAATTCTAACTCAATATTAAATGAAGTTATTTTAAACTGTGCTGTTTATTTGCTTAAATACTTGTGATGTAGTAGTTAATACCAAAAACCAAATGAGAACTGGACTATTCTGTTCAAACATGCCCCAACACCCTTAAAGAGATACTAATGAACATACCATAGATAACTAAAAATATTATTTTAGAGGATGTCTATACAAACAAGCAATGGTTCCAATTTCTGAAGCAACGGTGGTCCACAAACTTTGACAACTTGGAGAAATTTTTCCTCAAAATGAAACTTCGTGATGACGAGATGGGAGAACATTTGCGACAGTACGAAAAGTATCCAACCTTCTATCGGGCGGCGAACATTAAGCACGGACACTGGACTCAGCCATATTACGACTGTGATGGTCATCTCAAACAATGGGTGGTTACATATGCATCACCTTTCTTCGGATGGGACAGTGTTAAAGTTAAATTGGAATTTAAGTGAGTAATTGATCTCAGAAGTTTATCACAAATATATACATAGTCCAGATGTAAACGAAATATTAACATTTCTTGTTTCAAAGCAAGAAGTGCAGTGTGGTGGAATGTATAATAATCCTAATTAATGCTACTTAGTTATGAGTGGATGTAGCATTAGGTGATGGTGTTATTGTTTCGTCACTAAATGGAATATAAAACCCCGGAAGACGTACACAAAAATCTTATATCATGCACAAAATCATTACAGAATATTTACATTTATATCTCTAATACTTATAAAACATGGATAAAAAGAATTTAATGTGATGAAGTTTGTAAACAGCTTATATAATGTTCGTATTGCTGGCATTCTAAGTGTTTCACAAGGAAGCTATTGGTTGATTTGACCATGGTGTTTTCCTTCACTAGTTACTGAAGTTCAGAGAGATTCTAACCACAGCCTCTTCGGTACGCACAGCACATACATTGGCCCTACATGTTGTAAATTGCTACGATTACAGAATTATTGTATTTTATTGTCAATATTCAGAGGACAGTATTCTGCACAATGACACTTCATAACCCATCCATGGCCTCTTTATTAAGATAGAGTTATTGGTAATTGTAAATAAAAAATACAAGTACTAATTTTATTATTTCAGGGGTGTGGTAGCCGTGACAATGTCCCTCATGTCACTGGACATTAATCAGTGCCCCGACAAGTACTATGTGCCTAATGCATTCAAAAGCACAGACAAGTGTGATCGGAGCTCGTCCTATGTAAGTATATTTCACATTTGTGATAAGTTGAAAACTAACTTACTTGAATATATTTTCCAATTTAAATGTTAACACTAGAATCTAAATTACTTATTAGAATGAAACAAAAAACTGATGAAATTATTGGGGTAAGAAAATCTTTGTTTCAAAGCAATGAGCATAGATGTGGTGTATTGTATATGATCCTAAGTAGCAGCACAGCATTATGGGCAAATGTATTAAAAACCATTTGGTAAAAACTCCTCTACACTTATTATCTTTAACTAAAAAATTTTGTGTATTTTTTATTATTATTCAAAATAATAAGAGAATACATACATATATATATGTATATATATATCTCATTCTATGAAGCAACGAGATGAGCGCGGCGCTCACTTGATAGTAAGTGATATGCATGCCCATAATAACGTAGCATTGGTTAAGATGATATACACTGCACCACATTATGCTTGTTACTTAAGACATAATATGTTAAGTATTGTTATCGCAGTTATTTCACTTGCTTCAAACCTGAACACAGTAATGTTTGCACACTACTGTTTGACGACATGAATAGGCGCTGTGGTGTTGCTACCTACACGGTCGCCAGCGATAGAGACCTGCCACCAGTAAATATATATATATATACACACATTAAATTATCCTTAATTAACTTACCAGTGTGTACCGATCCTGGGTCGTGGGTTCGAAGCGGGCGGCTACAAATGCGAGTGCCTGCAAGGATTCGAGTATCCTTTCGAAGACCTCACTACGTACTACGACGGGCAAATAGTAGAGGCTGAGTTCCAAAACATCATATCGGACAAGGAGACACGTATTGACATGTTCAAATGCCGGCTCGCTGGCGCAGCGGCAATACAGAGCAGTTTCATTGTAATGGTAGCTGTAGTGTTGCTAGTGTTTAAACTGAGATAATACCAGTGTTGCCAGTTGTATGGTACAATTTTAGTGTAGTAACAAGTAGTTTATAAAAATATACAAAGCAATACTTAACACATAAAGTGTAGCTGTTTACGTGGCGCAGTAGATATCAGCAGAGGAGATCTGTTGGTTGATGATAATGACGATGACGAAATGTTAATTTATTATAGTATCGTTTTAACTAATATACACAAGCAGTGAATTATGAGTACTCTGTATTTTTATGAACGGTTCTGCAATAAGTAATAACTTAGTCTGTCTCATGGATTGAGGGATAAGTTATAGGCATTGATGTAAAAAATATTTTTCTTTATTCTTAGACATGAGCAGGACTGTTACTTGATTTTAAGTGATACACCTGTTTCTAACAACGTAACTAACATAGTTACGATGTTTGTCATTTTGAGACGCGATGTCAAACCAAATTAGTATATAGTAATGATTGCATACTACTGTTTAGCGGCTGAAAGACCTACCATCAGTAATAATTTTAGATGTTTATTATTTGATAAGTTTACATTGAAATTAGAATTGGGAAGGTTGATTCAATGAATTCTAGGTTTTAGTAGATCTTCAATACCAAACATAAAAGCTGTAAATTTTTTACAGAATCGAAGAATATGTTTATTATAAATAACAAAGTTAGATAACTGAGTAAAACCATAGTCTAGTAATTTAGTAGTTAACTATACTTTTACTGTGTGGATCACAGACGGAGTAATATTTCTTGCAAACAGTGTGTTTTTAATTTTTCCATATGAAAAACCAATATTTTAAATATACATACAGTACATTCCACTGTGGCATTAGTTGCCGTAAATACTGTCTAAGATAGAAAGTTAGTGAATCAAAAATTTCAATACTCTGTAAGTAATATTTAGATCTGAACCATGTCTATTCCAAATCTGTGGTGTTGCTATATAAAACTGGTATTAAATTAATAATCAAATATTTTAGAGTATTCAAACGAAAAATTATCCATTGATGGAAGCAATCATTTAGTAATTCATTAAGATATTTTATTTTGGTCCTCATGAGCCGGATAATAAATTTGAAGTCCTATATAAACAAGCTCATTTGTACAGAATTATTTTTAAATTTAGTTACTTTTATTTTTCCTACTGTTTATCTATTTTAGACAGTATTTAAGAATCTCATTTATAGTTAATATAATATTTATATTATTTCTTTGGCTTCATTTGGTGTAATATTACATGTGAACCAAAAATGAATACACTTGTGTATGTATATTCCATTTAATGTTCCCATTTCTGGGACTCTTGATTTTATCTTTTATAAAAGCAGAAAGTAAAGTTCGTTTTATCCATCACACTGGTCAAGTGCAGGTTGACTGATGTCACTTGTTCAAATGTCCTATATGGACAGACAAAATCTTCTTATATAGGTTCAATCAAGTAATGGTTTTCGACAACTTGTCAATACTGGAAGTTTTTTAATTATGACTACACTCATTGAAACACATATCTATGTTGAGAACTTTATTAAATTTTTTTTTATTAATAATCTCTATGGGTAAGTCAGTTGTATTGCGAATCTCATTGGTTTACAGAATATAATGATAGTTACTCAAGCGATAGTGAATTTGAATAGAAGTGTAGTCTCTGATTGAGTATGGCAGCAATAAAAAAAAACTTTGTCATGGCAATGTATTTGTATAACATTGTGCAAACAATAACATATCAAAAATCAAAGGTAGCAATTTTATATGTAAATAGTGGAACATTCTTTTTAACTTTTAGTTTTTTAAGATTCAAGTGTCATGCTGTGTTAACACTCAGTTTATTACATTATTGTTACTGAAAATCTTTTATGTTACTTAATACAGGTTTTATAAGACTATATACTGCTAGTGAGTCAGTATCCTTATGCAAAGAAAATTAAAACTAAAATTTTCAAAAACAACAAAAAATGCTACATCATTTGACTGAACTTCTGCTTGCAGTGAAGTTTGTTATATTATTTTCCATGTTGTGTTTAGTTCTATTTAGAAATTACTACTTATACATCAGAAGACTTAACAACCGTCCATTTTTAGTGCCTTTTATATTTTTGTGTATTAAATGTTTTTTATGAAGTAATTTTCGTTTTATTATCCGTTTTGACTGTACATTTCGTCTATGCTGAAATAAATTTGAATATATGAATAAAAAATTTCTGATAGCCTGAAATACATTTCATTTTTATTTTAAAGTAAGAAAAAATTATCAATTATACCACATTGTGTGAAAAGGAAATTAAAAGAGAATAGTTGTATGCGTTATACAGCTCACGAGGCGCGGATTTTATCCCTATTGAACTTTAGCTAATGGTAAACACCAGCGTGTGTATTCAGAGTGGAGAAAAGATGGCCTTGATTCTTTTATTTAGAGAGAGCCTTGAGTCCTAGCTATAGCAATGATAAAATGGCACGTTGGTGATACACATGAATAACACCTGTCAACGCTTTATAACCCAAATTATACTGAACTAGTTTGAGTTGTTTGTAATGCACACCGTGTCTATGAAAATGCTTTACGATTAAATAAATGATAAAGGTTTATTTTAAATTTTCTTATTAACAAAGAAAGATTAATCGACCTATTATAACTTTATAAAAATATATATTATAGTATAGTATAAGAATTTTATGAACAACCCTCCCAAAACGTACTTATTTTCTTGAATGGCAACTGTCCGAATGTACAAAAGCACACCTACTAGGCCGAAGTATAAAATAATGTACAATAGCATATAAATCACAATCAGCATGCGAAGTAAACCCATTTTTTAAATAATATGATTGCATTTTGCGGAAACTATTGTTTACAATTGCTAATTTGTAATTCGTCCATAACGGCTATTTTTGGTTTGACATTGGTAATGGGTTACAACATCGAAAAATAATTCACAGATTATAAATTGTAAGTATCTAAGTCGAAACGATTATTGATGTAGAGTTTGCGATATTGTTAGCAACATTAAAATAAATATCTATTTTTATTATTAAATTGGTTGATCAAATTACCATAATTTTATATGTTCAAAAAGGTACATAATCATTTAAAAAAAATAAATTTTATAAGTAGTGACGTTTACGTGTCAGTAATTTATCAGTTAAGGTTACGTTAACATATCATACGTATAGTTAATTTTTTGAAAACTCAACGTATATCTCATAGTAGTTAATTTTAATTGATTTATTTACGTTTAATCTCTACTATGTAGCTATTATTATTATTTGCTTATCACTTTTATCAGTTTAGTGACAGTGTCAGTGACATTGGCCTAGTATAGAGAAGATATTAGAGGACGTCTTCGTTTGAAGGCTTAATACATACATTTTTGTGAATTACAAATCTTAAAGGATAAACGTAAGTTGATTTAGTCATCAATTAAATGTTGAATGTTAAGTTTTTCATTCAATATTTAATAATTGTTTAATAGTCATATAATAACCTTGACATCTGTTATAAGACACGTAATTTTTTCAATTAAAAATGAAGGTGATTTAAGTATAAAGCAATGAAGATTTATATGTACTATTTTTAAAAGTATTGATAATGTTTAACGTTTTTTTATGTTATCTTCTATAGAATGTAAATTTTTATTCCACCTTGTATATTGCTAATTCCATGTCTCTATAACTCTTTACTACATGTTTTAATTTTTTCAGTCATCATGGGTGGAGGAAAGAAAGTCGTGGACAGTCTTAAAAGTAAAGAATTCAGAAATTATTTAATGAGGTTAGTTCAATAACTTAATTTTACTATCTTCATCTCAAATAAATCTCATAGGAGGACATATAAAAAAATATGGAAAGATAAGCTTTTTCGAATGATGATGACATTATTACTTAAATGTAAAATCTTATATTTTATAGTTAATAAAATGGTTAAATATATGTATATTATTTTTCAGCACCCATTTCTGGGGACCTGTGGCAAATTGGGGAATACCATTGGCAGCTATAGCAGATACACAGAAGGATCCAGCCTTTATAAGTGGCAAAATGACTGCTGGTATGACATACTTCATATTTTTATTAATAACTTGTCAAAAACCCAGGTGCATTGTTGTGAACTGTGGCATGGTTGTATATGATTTCACTTTAAAAAAAATTCTATGTAATTACAAACTAAGTTATGTGGAAGCTAGACAGTCAAAACTCTGTAGTAATAATAATTATATTAGATGTTCTAAAATCCAACATAACCCAATATGTTGCTAAGCAAGCAGTTAGCTACTGCACCACTTTGTAGTTGATAAATTTTAAGATGAAGAATATCTGATCTATCTGGTTTGATATAACTTGCCACTAGTTGGCATTGCGATGTTTAAAATTCTATCTGTTTCACATCTTTTTATAACTACAATGGATGCATGTTTTACAAATATAAAATTAATATCCTCTGTTAGTATAATATTTATATTGACCAGCTATTATTGTGTAAACTAAAATTAACGATAGGATAACATTATATTAGTAGCAATATATTATCATTTATGGCAACACTTATCAATAGATAACATAAGATTTAATTTAAACTGATAAATCACAATTTGATTATCTGAAGTGTATAAAGTGCTGCATTTACTACTGTGCTGACAGTTGATAAAATATGAATTTACACACTTAACATACTATGATATGAAAATATAATTGAATATCATAAGTTAATGTTGGACGTACCATCAGTTCTTATATATCATTTTTTACTAAAGGGTTGAATGTTAACACTTTAAATTTTTAGATTATAAATTTTATATACTATAAACTATTTAAAAACAGCTTAAAGAAATACATTAAATTCTGTAAGAAAATATAGAACCTTTGAAGAGGTCAACATGTCTTTATGGTAAACCTAGTACATATAATGCAGTAGGTTTTGGATTGTCCACAGGAAGTTATATTTAGTATAAACTACAAGTTAATTTGCAAGGTTTTTCCGTCCAAAATACTTCAACATTTTAAGTCTGAACATCACATGCCACTTGTGATCATCTATGGCTCCGAAACCTGTCTCCTAACTATGGATCTTATAAGAAGTTAAGTCACACAGCGAGCAATAAAGAGCAATGTTTGAAGTATCTCTGAGCAATCAAATCAGGAGATATACAGAAGAATCAAGATCAAAGACAGCTCTTGGAATTCCAAGGCTGAAGTGGCAATGGGCAGGGTACATGCTCATATTAGCTCATACTTAGTGCTTAAATGATAGTCCCTTAATAAAAGAATTACTGGAGGCCACTGGGATCAACTGGTGCAAGACTGTGTTTTGTGAAATACATTACAAGAGACCTATGTCCAATATCAGATAATAATTGGTTGAGATGATGGTGGTGATACACCGTAATATAACAGAAATCTCATTAACTAAGTAATTAGACTGGTGGCAGAGCAACTGAATAAACGGAAGTTAATAAATATGAAGGAAAGATGTAAAAAATTACTGAATCTCACTTTCATATCAATATTTTAAGGGTACAAGACCTGCGCCGAATATACATTATATGGTTTCATTGTTATAGTAGTATCACTTCATAGCTTCTTCTTCTTGAATCAAAGTAATCAAGAAAAGTATATGAGTATATGAACATATGAATATGTGCAAAGACAGGCAGACAGACATGACAAATGATATACTTTAGTGTTCATACAAAAAATATTATTATATATACAATATTTTAAAATATATTTTTCTTGAAATTGAAATCTCACAATTCTCTCTATTTATCAGTTGTTATCTTGTTAGATAGCAAAACAATTTCACAGAGATAAATGCTTTATCATGTTATGAACATGATAACGTACTACTCAGATTTGTAATACTATTCTACAAATGTCTCAGCTGAATTTACTTTCATGAAAGAGTAAATTTGCTTTTAGAAAAAAAAAATCATGTAGGACATCTCACTTTTTGTTTGTAATATGGAGGTATCTTTATCTATATAAGGAGGAGGTCCGATCCACGTCAAAATGTAAATGCCCGATTGTTCCCCTCTCTACTTTCCTTTACATACTTACAAGACATTTTAGATAAATAAATTAGTAGTTCTTTTTAATAATAGAAAGTAGATAATAGTTTTTTTACATGACTGTTCAGCTAATTATGTATATCCTTGAACAGTGGACAATGGAATGAAATGATTTACTGGTGTACAGACGTAGATAACTTTCAAGGTGATATGTGTATAATTTACATATAATAGCCATCCTATTCGAGGACCGAGGATAATACTATATTTGAAAAATATTATAATTTTCTAGATCCAAAGTTGTTCTTGTATTGTTCCAAGCTATCACTATCCTTCATTATGTTTTTATTTAAAAATAATTTTCTAACGATCACATCTTGTCTCTGCACAACATATTTAGTTCATGTCTTAATTGTTTTCCTGTTTAACTAAATTAAATAGTTTTGTATAATTTTATATTTAAATGTAGACATATAATTTATTCACGCTCCGTGACTAGGCAGTGTCGGAGTAGCTTGATTATCATAACAGGTTACCATTTACTCGAGGAGTTAGTTTTGAAATAACTATTATTTGTATAACTAGCTGTTCCCCGCTTTGCTGGTGGTAATGTAGACTTTTATTGAAATTGTTGACTTGAAATTTGTGAGAAATATGTCTGCTCGTCAATTTGCCACCCCAGAAGTCCGATTCTCATTATTAACACCCTCGCTGACCCCATTGGGAGTATTCTCGTAAAATCTGTTCTCAGCTTCCGTATACTCGGCAAAAGGAATATTCCTACCGAATTCTAAGTCAACAGATCTTATGGTTCCAGAAATAGCGTGATGAGTCTCTACCTAAGTGGACAACTGGGGCTGATGTTCAGCAATGGATGAAATGTCAGTTTGGTTCACTACACACCCACCTTTCAGAATTAAAGTTATTACAATTATCTTAGTATCACATTCACACGTTCTTTTGTCCACCTTTTCCTTTTCGCTTTGGGAATAGAATGAAAGAAAAAAAAAACAATAGACAAGGAAAATCCTGTTAGCCTGGAGTTACAATCGTTAATGAAGTGGGACAGGAAATGCCGTTTCCTTTGTCGGTTGCTCTCGTTATAATTATCAGATAAAGCTTTTTTTAATCCATGTTTATTGTAGACGTGGAATAGTCCTTCATAATCTGCAGTGACCATTGGTTTGGGGATCGCTGGTGGATTGACATGACCAGTAGTGGATTTTTTTTATTCGACGAAGCTACTAGACGAGCGGGACGTTCAGCTGGTGGCAAGTGATCCGCCCGTTCATAAAAACGTGGCGCTAGTTAGGATGTTATACACTGCAACGCAATGTGCTCGTCACCATGAATCTCGTTACTCCAGTAATTACACTAACTACGGCGCTTTTAAACCGGAGCAAATTAATGTTTGCACAGTACTTATCCGCTTTGTCGGCCGTAATAGGAGCTGCGGTGGTACCTACTTAGATGGTCACCGGCAAAGGAGACCTACCATCAGTAAACTCACTGTCACAGTCTGTTGTTGATGATCAGATGTCTTCTTAACTCAAATAAGTATTTTTATAATGACCTATATTTCTATTACTGGGAATCAACGTCTTCTTTCGCAAGTTATAATAGAGACCATTTATCCATCACGTTGGTTATAGTAACATGTTCGTGAAAGCTGTTGTTCTTAGGTCATGTCAGATTCTTCACTATATTATCCTCCAGCAGAAGCTCAAGATCTGTGTTATCACGGCTTGTATCTATAAGTATATACGTTTTCTAAATGTACGTTTTATTGTATGGCGTATCTGTTTCCAGCTCTGACGATGTACTCGCTGATGTTCATGAGGTTCGCGTGGAGGGTGCAGCCCCGCAACATGCTGCTGTTCGCGTGCCACTTCACAAACGAATGCGCACAACTGACGCAGGGCGCGAGGTTCATCAATCACCACTACTTACAGCCAGAAAAGAAGACCGTCGCTAAGAAGTAGCCGTGTCCGTCGTCTAGGTGAAACTTTATAAGGCTCCGTGCACATTGGTCAATTTGTATCGATTGTCCGCAACAGTACAAATACATCGATACCGGAATATCGATTATAATGAAATAGTAATTTATGTACATATCAAAGTTGATAACTTGAGTGGAGCTGGTGACGTAAGTGATATTCAAGTCATTGAACCTCAATATTTTTTTAAGCTAATTACGTAAACGGTTGATAATAATTTTTTTGCTGCTTATATAGATTTATTTGTATAAATTTTATTATAGTATATAACACAACGGCTGTCTATTAAAGCACTGGTTCGTGATCCTGACCTGGTCGAAATAGGCTACGTTCAGATGACAGGTGGTAATCGTAGCGTTGCCGCGTCGGTTTAGTTTGAGATCTAGATTATACCGACGGCAGGAACGACGCGACAGGAAGACTTGAATATTCCGGTCCATCCAATTTTTTCATGCAGGCTGACTGCTACACGACAGGATACTACCTAAGCTAAGGAAATTTGGACTCAACATTTGTAACTACTGCATGTTCCATACATAATTCAGTATTATCTCTCTTTCTCTCTCTTTCTTTCTCTCTCTCTCTCTAGAGTCGTTCCCTCATGTCTTCGGGTCGTGGTGTTAGGGTTGCTATGATTAGTATTATAAAGCTTCCGTTTTTCTTTCGGATTATTTCTGGACGAGCTGAGCTAGCCTTAAAGTACCATCTGTTTAGGTCCTCACAGTAGTCGTCAACGCCAGTTACCTGAACGTAGCCATATTTCACAACAAATGAACGTCGTGTGTGGCTGCATGCTTATGCTGTTGGTGTTGGCTTAAAGATCTCGTTGTGAAGCCAAAAAATCTTTAAAGAATTTATGCTCTTGTTATTAGTTATCTATATTCATGTAGACAGTTGTTACAGCATCTCAATGTTTGTGGCAAAGTTAACAGACGTCACTGGTTTCGTTTTCTGCACCACGAAGCGACGTGACGGTAGTTGGCATGGTGCACACTGCGCCTCGTTCTCGTCGCTTTGAGACGTAAGATGTCGAGTCTCGTCGCCTCTGCTATTCACCATGGTGACCATGTTAAAGTTACCTAACTGTTATGTAATAATCTAAATAAATTGTTGCTATTAAAATATAACGCATTTGTATATAGCACTACCAGTACGCGGCGCGACTCGTGGACCTTACTGCCCCATCGGCTGTCGGTCCTTCTATCAATAGGCCCTGCCCGCTGCCACTTAAGTCTAGTAATCTACTGGGCTCTGTCGGTGACCTTAGTTCGTCGGCAGATCTCGACGTAATGTTGGGAGGCCTTCCACACAGTGGACCGGCGTTCTGGTGAGAATCGCGGGAACCCACTGGATGCGATGAACGCGGGACCGATCGATGTGGGGATTTTTGGAGAAGGCCTATGTCCAGCAGTGGACATCTATCGACTGATGATGTTGATGATGATATAGCATAACAATCGCTGTATTTGTGTATAGTTTTATTTTGCTCATCTCCCATTGAAGCGTTCTCTACCCTGAAAATATATCACAATGACATTAGGGAGTGTTGCAACAGTGAAAAAAGACTGTACGGATTCAAGATTTTTTGCCATGTTAATACGAGAAGATTTAACTGCCTCCAGTGATTGCTTGTAACACGGAGGTTTCAGATTCAAGTGGAATTGACGTTAGGTTCCAACCCTATCCTACCATCCTCATATAATCTGATGACAGCATTGCTGTCATCCGGCTGTCAGTGTTGGACAGTAATCGCTACAAATTTACCATTGTGCATTGGTGACCGTCTGCGGTGCTTATCCTGTAGTGTAGTTATGATACTGTAGTGAGTGTAGTTAATAGTAGAAACATCGTCGACGCCGCGGCCACAACTGCTGTAGCGCGGGTAGCTAAATAAATTATAGTAGTGATTTTTTTTCAGTTTATAAAAAAAAATGACTTACGCGTTTATGTATTTGTGTACTCATTAAGTCATTTTTTAATATAAATGTTAGAGAAAATGTTATTTATATAAGTAAGAGTTTATTTTGTTTGTTAATAGATTTGACCCTTTACATTAGTATATACACTACAAGAGTCACAAGATTAATATATAAAAAAAGTAAATATAACATTTTAAATATAACATTACCTCTCATCATCATCATCAGCCGATAAACGTTCACTGCTGGACATACGCCTCCCCCAAAGATCTCCACATACAGTTAACATTGGTTGCGGTACCGCTGGGCACCAGGGACTGTCGTATGTAGGGGTTCATATGTGGGCATTTGTGCCATTTACCATCACGCTGGCCCAATGTAGGGTTGATGGGAGTCAGAGCTTTGTTTGTTTATTAGCAGTGGTGCACCACGAGCAGGTGAGGTTGGCTTGGGTCCTGTGAGTTGTGCGAGACCACATATAACCCTATATAACTGATGTTAATGTTAA
Source organism: Ornithoptera priamus (assembly GCA_029034505.1). NCBI lineage: Eukaryota > Metazoa > Arthropoda > Insecta > Lepidoptera > Papilionidae > Ornithoptera > Ornithoptera priamus. Next base: position 3,453,872 of record JARDWD010000046.1, on the reverse strand, counting down.
TTATATCTCGGTTAGTTTCAATAGACGGCACCTAGTGTGAAGGGTTGAATGTGAACAGTTGATTAGTTTGTAAAAAATGTTTGATCCAACGTTTGAACAAATGTCCGGAAGCATAAAAACTGTTTGTATTTCGCGGTTGGTGGAGTTGTGGTCGCTGAGCTGGATGTCGTTGTTATTATGAGCGAGTATATTTTTCGAATATTTATTGTGATCCAATCAAATTATACCTTGTTATTGATCTGTTTCAAATTGTTTCTTTTGTCTTCCATTTTATACAGTTTTGATTTATATAAATAATAAAGTGACAGGTTGTTTTTATTTATTTTTTTTTCAAGTTTATTTTGCCATGTTGCTGGTGGTAGGTCTCTGCTGCCTCAGACTGTCTAGGTATGTAAAACCGCAGAATTCAACAATCATCAACCGCTAAACAGTACTGTGTCAACATTATGTGTTCAAGTTTGAAGGGCGCTATAGCTAAGAGACTTTACATCTTATGTTTTATAGCGATGAATGCAATGTGGTGTTGTGTGTATCATCCTAACTAGCGCCGCATTGTTATGGTAGAGAGTATGACTTACCATCGCTTCTAGAATAAAAAATAATCGTCTAGAGACGAGATCACTTCTGGATAATTCAAATAGATCACAGATATTAGATTTATTAGATTAGTCTCTTCTCTCGTCTCCTCCTCGTTACACTTTTTGGTTTCATAAAATCCAATCCGAACCGTACTAAAAGAAGTTTCAATAAATTAAACAATAATGCGAATAGCGCAAGACCGATCGGCGTGGAGATCCTTGAGGGAGGCCCATGCCCAACAGTGAGCGTTCTCCGGCTGATAAGTAATCAAACAGTATCATATCCAATTTAGTCTTAGCTACCTTACTGGAGTGAAAATTAAAACAAGCCTTTAAAAAATTATGCTCTTCAAAAACCTTACAATAATGCTGCTTTTGGTTGTTCCATAGTTTATATGTGTATACGAAATGATAGCTTAGGATTATATAACACAATCAAGGAACAGTCTAAGCTGCAAAGGAACGAGCGCCAAGTATCAACAGCCAATTTACGTCCGCACTGTTGGGGCACAGGCCTAACTTCAATATGAGGGCGATGAGGCCATAGTCACCATGGGGGCCCAATGCGGATTAATGACGTCACACACACCTTAGAAGAAATTCTAATTCATGTGCAGGTTTCCTCGCGATGTTTTCCTTCACCGTTTGTATTTCGCTGTTGTTACTAAAGTTCACAAATGTACATAACTTAAATATTAAAGTCATCGGTACATGCCGGGATTCGAACCCCCGACCTTCGGAATGAAGGTCGCACGCTCTAATCGTTAGGCCAGTGAGTAACGAGCGTCAAGTGTTGCGATATACATTTTCCAAGTATCATTCTTTTAATTGCGAAAATACGAGCGAGACGTTTATCTGACGGTAAGTGATAGCCCTGCCTATAACAATGTGGCGCTAGTTAGTCGCCTGAGACAGGATGTTGAGTCTCCGGCAGTAGAGATCTACCACCATGTAATTGTTTATGATCATACGTTAAATATTATTGAACTGTAACGAAATACACTAATTTATAAAAATAAATGATTAAATAAATGATTCTATAAAAAATATTCAAATTTATAACGAAAATATAACTTAGCGAAAGTTAAAAGAGTGAAATAGATGTGTCTCTAAAATATAGAAGTATACAAAAATATTTAATACTATTTTAAACAAACTTTATTCTATCACTAAAATATGAAAAAAAAAATACAAAAAATAAATTTGAAAAAGATTCATTATAGTATGTGAAAAAGTTAAAGTCCAATAGTTGCGTGTTCGTGAAACGCCCTAAGGATGTAATAAAGAATTGTTCGTGTATCGACCGGACGTATGGGCGAGCGAGCGCGGCGGGGCACGAGGCACTGCACGGGTTAACGCCGTGTCGATAAAGACCCTGAAGGTTCACGTATTCAAGCTTGTCTTTGCACAAAGAAGATGCAGTGTATAGTGTGCGTCTCCGAGCTCCGGTCATTGTTTGTTCACCGCCCCGCGAGCTGGTAGGAAACAGTTGACTGATGCAACGGCTACAAATTCAATTAAACTTTATCATCATCATCAGCCGATACACGTCCACTGCTGGATATTATAGGCCTCCGTGAAAGATCCCAACATCGATTGGTTCTGCGATGCCGGCATCCAGCGGCTTCTCGCTACCTGCCTAGCACTAGGGGCCGTCTTTAGTAGGGACTCATATAGGGAGATTTGGGCCATTTCCCATCACGCTGGCCTAATGCGGGTTGGTGGGAGCCAGAGCCTCGTTTGTTGATTAGCAGGCTGCACCACGAGCAGGCGAGGTTGGCTTGGGTCCCGTGAGTTGTTGTGCGGGACCCTTACACCCCTTTACACTAATTAAACTTTACGTTGGTTTATAAAGAAAACTTTAATTTACTATTGAACAATGGAAGCTCAACCTATGAAATGGTAAAGAGTTAAAGCAAAACTTATTTAGATCTCTATATCCTGATCTATAGATCAATAACGTTTTATCTTAATAAAGCATATTTAAATACAGAGACATGGAGAAATTTGGGCTTCAGATTGTGAATATTTTTTTTGTCTGTTAAAGTTAAAAGGTAGACAATTTTATTCAAATTTAGGGCTTTTACTAAATATGAAACTTAAATATTAACTGTACAGTTATTTTAACTATTTTTATATACGATGTTACTACAGCGGGAGAGGGCCAACTCCTTTCATAGACGAGGACATCGGGGCGATGGCAATGGACACCCCAGTCTGTCATCTCTGTAGTCTCGGGCTATTAAGCATAGGACTAGGGTATTCCTTGCCTATCGCTTAAGGTGACTAAAAGGGTCCTTTGGTTCCTGGGCCCTCAGATCTCAATAAGCAAGCCTTAAAAGGACGGCAAATGCATGGTGGTCTTGTATTCGCCGTAGCACAGCGTGGGTACTAAGGAGGGCTCTGCCTTTCCGTGGGATGTTTTAGCCAGAGTGTAGTTCGGGGGCTGCGGTGCGTTCCGTACGAGATCCCGGAGCCCCTCCTAATGCACTGAGGGAGATCACCGAGAAGCGTTAGTGGATAGAAGCCCCATGTAACGTTGTCTTCTCCTAGAAGAAAAGCATCTTTTAAGAAGATTTTTCCGCGATAAAAAAAGGTAGGTACCATTGCAGCCGACAAACTTTTGCTGTTGCTAGTGTTATTACTGCGGTAACGTGATTAACTATCATATGTTTTAAATGACGAGCAAAATATGGTGCAGTGTATACCATACTAACTAACGTCACGTTAGTATGAGCAAGCGTATCACTTACCATCAGGTGAACGTCTTGTTCGTTTTGTCGCTTCGTCAAATAAACGTAAAAAAAATGCGACAAAATATTTCGAAAAATAAATAGCGATGTCTAAACATTGTTAGGAACCCTTTGAGGATTGTTGTAGCTGGTGCATTTGCTGATGATAACAAGACCGTCCTATACCACGTGTGATGTAAACATGTAGTGTAAATTGTCTGTAAACATTTCAACTAGCACACCATTGTTATGTAAGCGCATAGAGTGAACAATGAAGTATTAGTATTGTTCGTTTCAAAACAAAAACCTTTGCTCGCTGTTATTAAATGGTTAATTATTAATAACATCATCATCATCATCATCAGCCTTTGTTTGTCTACTCCTGAATTCCAATGTCTTTTCTTCCACCAAATGTGATCCTCAGATTTTCGCATCCACTTACATAACAAAGAAATTATATTTAACAACCTCCTTTAAATAACTTTTTTTGTATCCTACGAAGCGACAAGACGAACGGGACGTTCAGATAGTAAATGATACGCCCGCCCATAACAACGTGGCGTTAGATAAGGTCTTCTTCAGGACCACCACATTATGCTCGTCGCCTTGACACATAAGGTGATAAATCTAGTTACCCCAGCATTTAGACTAGCTACAACGCCTTTTAATTCGGAACACAGTAATGTTTGCACAGTACTGTCTGTCGGCTGCAATAGGTGCTGTCGTGGTAGCTAGATAGTCTCCGGCAACAGAAACCTACCACCAGTAATATTGCATCTTTCACAATTCAATGTATCGTAGCGCGCATTCTTTTTCATATCCCACATCTTCCCCCATAATCCTGTGATGAGATTTATCAAAATTGGTTCAACGGTTTGGTTGTGGAAATGTAGCAAACATACACAAGTTCCCATTAGGACACCGGTGCAGATCATGGGTTATGAGACTGTGCGATCTCCAGCCGACAAATCAAATGACAGCGCTGCCACACGATCGATTGCTTCTCCAATCTGTTTAAGATTTGCTGCATATGTTTCGCTCAAACTTAATATTGTACTTCGTCATCATCGTCATGCAGCCGACAGACGTCCACAGCTGGACATAGACCTCTCCCAAAGATCCCCACATCGATCGATCCTGAGCCGCCTGCATCACCGGTCATCAGGGGTCGTCGTTTGTATACACAAGGTGAAAGGTAACAGGTGTAAAAGATCTGAAAGGACTAAAGTATATCTCGTATCCTATCTATCTATGTATGGAATACCCCATACAAAAACAATGCTTCTGGAGTTATTCATTTTTTAAATATTTTTCAAAAAATTCCTGGTTTTCTAGGAAAAAATTCGATAATTTTATTATTTACTTCTACACAAATTTTAATGTAATAATTATTGTTTTATTAAATTAATAATCATCACTTAGAGGGTAAAACTTTTATCTTAGGTTCTTTGAAAGTAGTGACAGCAACAGATAAGGAGTCATACTTACATTTTTATTTAATCTTAAAATAAAATTCTATTTATAAAAAAATCCTATAAAGCATCTAAATAAGTACCTGACTTTAATACTTATCCGACAAAGCACTAAAGATTCTAGAATTCAGAAAAAAAAACACTTTTTAGGTCATGAGTTAGTACGACTGTTACTTTATTTTATACGGAGCTAGTGCTGATGATGTCGGAGACAGAGAGAAGTGGAGAAGAAAAATAAAGAAAGCTGATCCTCTCTCCATATAGGATAATGGCCAGGGGGAGAGAGAGAGAGAGAGAGATATTTCATACCGAGTTATATTTAACTTATATGTTAGACTTGTTTTTAGTTTCATCATCAGCCGATAGACGGTGGCTGCTGGACATAGGCCTCCCCCAAAGATCTCCTTGTTAGAGTTGATTGAGGGAAATTGGGCCTTAGCTCACCACGCTGGCTCAGTACGGGCTGGTGGGTGGTTAGTGGTTAGTGGCTATAGAATTAAAACAGTTGAAGATAATAAGAACTGTTATCCTAACCTTGTGTAACTTTAATCGTATTATTTATACTTAAATTAATAACAGGGGTGATAGGGTTTCCGCACAACAACACACGGGACTCAAGCCAACCTCATCTGCTCGTGGTGCAGCCTGGTAATCAACAAACGAGGCTCTGGCTCCCACCAACCCGCAATGGGCCGGAGTGGTGCGAAATGGCCCAAAACCCACCACATAAACCCTACAAACGACGATCCCTGATGCCCGGCAATGCAGGCAACGCAGTACCGATCGATGGGAGGATCTTTGGGGAAGGCCTATATCCAGCAGCAGACGCCTATCGGCTGATGATGTTGATGATGACGAAGAAAGGTTTATTACAATGTATCGTTAGAGAAGACGCGGTAGTCTTTTTACGTTGATTGTTAGATACTAATGGTCATAACAACGTGGCGCTAGTTAGGATCATATACACTGCATCACATTACGCATGTCGTCTTCAGAACTAAGATATTGTCTCGTTACCTCAGTAATTACACTAACCACAGCGCCCTTCAAGCGGATACAGTAATGTAACAATCAGTAACATTACTGCTTGGCGGTAGAAACAGGCACTGCGGTGGTACCTACCTGGACGGTAAACAGTATGACCTATTATCAGTTAATGATTACAGGCGTATTTCAGGCAGACCGTTTAAAACCATATTCAGCTCCAGCACGTTTTAGCTTGTAATAGCATATTATATGGAGTTTTAACGCTATGCTAATAGCAGCAGCATAGCTGAGCCTAATGAGGATTAGCAGCACAGTTAATTTTTGATTGGTTGCACACGAAGTACTGGTTCGGTTTGGATGAACACTTTACTAAGCTTAGTCATTATGCTGCCGTGGCTTCAATGCTAAAGCTTGTCGTGAGAGCTTTCAAATAGACCCGGGTTCGATTCCCACTGAGCTTTAGTATTTAAGAAAGAAATTATCAGGAAATCGATATGTTCTAATAACAGCAGCTTTCTCATCAATGCATCAGTCTTATGGTATCTAAGAAGTAGGGTATCTTTCGAAGGTTTTCCACATCCCATCACCCCTCGAAATTAAAAAAAGTCTTTGTTGCTGGAGAATGGTCTCCAGCAACAAAGACTTCTTTTTGACTACTTACATGGGTAGGTAGGTACCATTGCAGCACCTGTTCCAGCCGACAAACAGTACTGTGCAAACTTTGCTATGTTTCTTTTTAAGGGCGCTGTAGTTATTGAAATTACTGAAGTAACGAGACTCCACATCTTATATATCAAGGTGACGAGCACGTGCTGCTGTGTATATCATCCTAACTAGCGCCACGATGTTGTTGGCGGGCGTATCACTTACCATCAAGTGAACGTCTTGCTAGTGTTTTTGTTTTCTTTAAATACAAAAGAAAGAAAGGACCAGGTAGTGTGCAAACTTTACTAAGTTATCACCTTGTAGTTGGGAATAAAAACAATACAATTTAACCCTCCGAATTAAATAGAACTGCTCTTACCCCTTTGTAAAACGGTTCCAATTCTTGCGTTTAACTTGGCAACTCCAAAGTGAGGGTTATCTTTAAACCGCCGGCTCCGCGGCCGCAATGTAAACTTTTTCAATTATTCCTCGCCCGCGTCCCGGATACGATTATTAAGCGGAAAGGTAAAAGCAAGGGGGGGACCCCGAACCGCTTTTGCTTTAAACTTGAACCAAACGACTGTACAGTTATTTTTAATTGTTATTTCGGTGTTAAAGTTAAAACGATGCGAATGTGTTTAGGTATATTCAAAGAAGCGACCGGGCGACACGTTCACCTGATGTTAAGTGATACTCCGGTCTATAACAACGTGGCACTAGTCAGGATGATATACTTGCATACTCCTCTGGCGCAGTGACCCAAAGTGTGTCTTGGTCTCCGACACAAGAGAGCGCCACCGTTGTCTGCCTCTATATGATAGTATGTCGCCTTGAGACTCGGTTCCCCCAGTAATAATATTAACTACAACGCCCTTCAAACTGGAATATAGTAATGTTTGCATACTACTGTTTGTCGGCTCTGCGGTAACCTAGCTAGACGGTCTCCGACAACAGAGACCTACCACCAGTTGTCAATACATAAAAACCTAGAGTATTTTTCGCGTTCAGGCTTCACCATCCATAGCCATGTTGTCACTTAACACCATGTGACATTATAGTCGAGTGTTACTCCATAAAATGACTCAGTAATGATAATGCTAAGTGTTGTAAAGGGTCTGCACAAAAACTCATAGGACCCAGTCCAACCTCACCTGCTCGCGGTGCATCCTTGCTAATCAACAAACGAGGTTCTGGCTCCCACCAGCCCGCATTGGGTCAGCGTAGCGGGGAATGGCCCAAATCCTCTCATATCAACCTCTATATAAGACACCCTCTATTGCCCAGCGGTACCGGAGGCCATGCCGATTGTATGTGGAAATCTTTGGGGGAGGCTTATGTCCAGCAGTAGACGTCTATCGGTTGATGATGATGATGGTTACACTACGCTGTAAATGGTGGTCGTTTGAAGAGCCATTGTTGGATCGTCACTATCTGTATCTTTTTTATTAAATTACCAATAACTAGTGTTGCTAATTTATATATATATATATATATATATATATATATATATATGGGTTTCCGTTGTTCGCCAATCACTTGAAAACTAGTGAACGTATCGACACAGGAACAGGACCATTCGACGCGGAATGAACTGAAGATGGTTATAGGCCATTTATATTTTGAATTCCATACATCCTTCATCATTTTATTTCTTATCAACTTTTATAAACATTTTCATTAGGTGTTAGTCATGTGGTTACTATAGTAACGGTTGCTATAGAAAGTCACTTGCGGTTGTTCTCAAGGAATATTTCAGACAATTTTATAAGTCTATTTCTATATTACGTCCAGAGAACCAGGCGGGGAACAGCTAGTATCACTATATACCTATTTGATTGGTGCTGGTGATATTACTGCAGTAACGAGGTATAGTAATTTATATCTAAAGACGATAATATTATCAGGCATTTACTGACAAATTCTGTCGAATCGTCGCTCCAGTTATCATCATCATCAGCCGACAGATGTCCACTGCTGGACATACGCCTTCCTCAAAGATCTCCACATCGTCTGATCCTGCGCTGGCCGCATTCAGCTGCTTCCCGTAACCTTCATCAGATCGTCAGCTTTTTTTATCGATCTTTTAATGATGGTAGTGTGCAAATATCAATTTATTCATCATAATCACCCGATAGACGTCCACTGATGGAGATAGGCCTGTTGATTGGAGGCCTATCTCCCCGTCGATTGGTTCTGCACTGCCCTGGTTTCGGCGTCTTTCCAACATTCGCTACTGATTTGGGATTTCCCACCACGCCGGCCCAAAGCATGTTGATGGGAACCAGAGCCTTGTTTGGTGTTTAACAGGGTCCTTTTTTTTTCTTTACGTGGGGGTAATGCCTACGCATACTCGTCCTCGAACAGACAAGGACGGGATATGTCGGATTTGCACCGACTAAAACCCTCACGATGTTCCGCCTCATCGCCTGATGGCAGGGTCACGGGATCGCTTTCACTCGCAATTGCAACTCCTGCCGGCGCTGGCCGCTTTCACAGCCCTACCTTGGGAGGATGGGATGAACCCTCCCTTTCCAGGGCGCGCCGAAACATGCAGCGTGCCCCCTTTTCTGCCTCCAGCAGTCGCTTAGAGGCCAAGGGAGTCACAACAGAAAATCTCTCCCGGCTCCTCGCGGCGGAGAGATGTTGAGCCCATCGCTACCCGTTAACAGCCGCGGAGGATAGGGAGAACGGCGCATCGCAATACCGACACTCCTCTTCCCCCGCGGCCCTACCACCGCTGCATCGCCGGTGCGACACCGGTTAGTCGCAGAGGGTACTCCCTCCGCGACTCCATCGCGGCTGCAAGGAGCAGTACGACACAGCCGATGCAGCCGGCCTCAAAGGGCAGCATAAGGCCGCCTATGCAGCCTCCGACCGCTCCGGTGAGCTCCAGTTATCCGACCGGTCCTCGAGAACCTGGAGCGGCCGCTTCGTCCGATCCTTCACCGCGAGCCGGCCGCGTGGGTTGCACTTCGCTTCACCGTGTGTCGGTCCACGGTTACTAAGCTCCTCCGTCACGACAAGGCGGGAACCCGTTGGGGGGTTCCGGTGAACTTTGTTATATAAAATTGAGCTTCCGCTAAATCTTGTGCCGGCGCTTAATATTTGAATAAAGGTACACCTCGTCAACGTTTAGACGTACCTCGTTATTCGCTAATTGACCTCCTGTACCTTTGTTTTGTTTAATTACATTTCGGACTAATTCAGATCCGAGCTTCAGAGCCTTCAAAGGCCGTGAACGTCGAAATGTCTCCGACAAACCTTCTGAAAACTTACAAAGGGATTTTATTTTAACCTTACTTTCTGTTTTAATCTCAGATATTTAATAAGTTACCATTTCTACAACCATCAGTGATGAGCAAAGCAAGAACGAGACCAAGACTTGGATAATTTTGGTATTGGTCTTGGTCTTACATATTCAGTCTTATAATATGTTAAATATTTCGTTTCTAGAAGAAAAACGTAAAATTTTCAACTATAATTGAATTTCATTTATTACCGGTGGTAGGTCTCTATTGCCGGAGACCGTCTGATCAGGTACCACACAACTTCTATTGAAGCCAACGAACTGTACTATGCAAATATTAATGTGTTCCGGTGTGAAGGTCGTCGTAGCTAGTGTAATTATCAGAGCAACGAGACTCAACATCTTATGTCTCAAGATGACGAGCACAACATATGTCATCATAATTAGCGCCACGTTGTTATGGGAAAGCGAATCACTTAACATCGAGTGAAAGTCCGGTTTGTCATCTGTCTCATCGCTTAGTCGAGAGAAAAAGAGAACGTAAAGAACAACAAAACGTAAGAACAAAATTAGATGTTACTGTTTCAGCAAACGATTTAAGAAATATTAGATACAACATGATCCCGGACGACGCGCGATGAATTATTTAAACATAACTAGACCCACGCGACGGGAGCCCCGGCTTATTGTGTCCAGAAGTCTGTTGGAACGAATTGTTGTAATGTTTATATCGACAAACAAACATACATTGTTGTATTTAATGGATAAATCTGATGATGAAACATGACGGAGACCATATAAAAATCTATGAGATACAACCGGAGAGTCTATTTCAACTGATGGAGAACCTTAGGCAAATATAACCAAGTTCTAATATTGGTTCATCTATTTAAGTTATTTATTCGTTTAATTTAATACATGAATAATATTTTTTGAATTAATAAAATTAATAGATGTATTTAGTCTTTTTTTAAAGTATAAAACTATTTTATACTGAAAGCCAACAATCTTTAAGGCAACAAACATTTTCTATACTATTACTCTGATATGCAATTGTCTTTCTAACTATAGTTATAACTAATTTTACTAATAAAAATATTAATTATCATAATAGGTATTCATTGTATGACAGCCATTTGTCATACACATTTTAGATGTCCTTTATTTATTCAATTATGAACGGCAACCCTCCATTGCCGCAGATTTTAGGTTACAAAGAGGGGCCATGTCTATTGATATGTGGCAATTAAACTTATTTCAATTATACATATGTGTAAATGTGTTTACTGTTTATAAAACATTAATGTATTTATTTACAAGTAGGTTTTAGTATATTATTCTTAATAGGAATATCTCAGAGCAATTTATAGTCGAACGATTGCAGTGGTGATTTAAAGCACTACTAAGGATGCGAGAAAGAGTTTTACAAGCTATTTCGGAAGTACTTAAGCCAGCGGTATTATAGCTTACATAATGCGAAGTAAATGGTCACTTGACATTTTAACATAAAATTCGTATATAATTAACTAAATGTTACTAACTAAATTTAATAAACAACATATAAAAATATATGTACTATGATTATCGGGATTGATCGTGCCACCTATAGCAAATAAAGAATTCTAATGTCGAAAATAAGATACAATATTAATAATATACGAAGTATTTAAATAGTAATAAATTATACACTAAAGAATTTATATAAAAAAACCTTTTTATTAATCTAATCGAAAACAAATTATAGATTTCAATTTAAAAACCTTTGTTATATGAACCAAATTGAAGGAGAAAATAGTATAAATACTATGATATAGATGGCGCTGAAATTAATAAACGTTTTTAATACGAATTGAATAAATGTATTAAATGTAAAATTCATCTCTTTCTCTCTGTGTCATCTCGTTATATCTCGTCCCTCGCGTTTAATAATAAAATTTTCCTAGCGATTATGAACAGGTAATTACGATAAGGTGAACGTCGCAGGAAACTACCAGATCCAGCCTGGATAAAATAGCACTTATATCCCAAAGCGGACGTTTAAATTTTGATGATGATGAAAACATTCCGAAAGCAAAAGTTTGTATAGCGTTTGTGCAATTGTTAATATTTAATAAGAAGCAACCATTTGTTTCCGTCTTGAAGGTGAGAAAGAAATAAATTAAAGAGAACAAAGCGAATAAATTCACAAGGAATGTTGAGAGTAAACAAAAATTAGTTTACTATGGAGACTTCGAGAGGCACTAAGAGGTCCCCCCATTTCTATTAGCTATGGTAACAAGGTAACGAATGGAGCACCTTTCACCCGGCACTAAGGAATCTAATATTGTCTTATTGTGCACTATTGAAAGGTTTCTGTAGCATAAAGTTACTTCCAGTTAAGTAACGTTTCAAACAGTTAGTTCCTCGCTTTCACTTAGTCTAAGTTTTGTAATTGAAGACGTGGAACGGAGGATTGGTGATGGAAGAATGGGTCTGATTATTAGATACTAAGTGTAATAAGTAAGAGTTGGAGTAACCAACTCACAAGACTACCAATATCGTAGAGAGGTTGGAATATTCCGATCCTCGCATAACTTTTGAGGATTGTAAAAGATGACTATGGAAAGATTGATTCCTGGGAGAAGGGGGGAGTAACACACCCTGTAACCGTTACAATCGTAACGTGCTCATTGATGCAAAATGCCATGATTTGAAAATTTTAACGACGATGGCAACGTCGACGACGACAATGACGGTAATGACGACGGCTACGATGTCTATAGGGACAATGACGATAGTGATGAGGACGATGGCGATGGTGACGATGACTAGGCGGACGACGACGATAGTTATGAGGACAATGGCTACGACTACTATGTGTATATCACCCTAACTGACGCTTCGTTGTTATAAGCGTGTGTATCAGTATCATCAGGTGATGGTGAAATAAAATAAATGGGAATAAATTAAGTAATAATAATAAGGGGATGTAAGGGGTCCCGCACAACAAATCACGGGACCCAAACTAACCTTGTCTGCTCGTGGTGCGCCCTGGTAACCAACAAACCGTGGCTCTGGCTCCCGTCAGCACGCCTTGGGCCAGCATGGTGGGAAATCCCAAATCTGTAACGGACGTTGGCAAGGCGCTGATACTAGGCCAGCGCAGGACTGATTGATGGGGAGATCTTCGTTGGAGGCCTGTCTCCATCACTCGACGTCTATGGGCTGATGATGATGAATAAATTGATACTTGCACACTACCACCATTAAAAACTAAACTCAACTATCAATGTTTTAATTAGTTTTCTTATCTGATAAATTTAGACTTTAATTAGTAACACTAGATTATTGATTAAAAACTTAGATGTTTATTTCAGGCCCGTAAGAGACCTAGTCTTTCTAAATGAAGCATACTCCCAGTCAAATAATAAATTCAAGTGTCATCCGAGGGTGCTCCTGTCACTCGAATTCGTTCAATGAAAATAAAATAAAGATTCACGCTGAAATTAGTGAGTAATGAGAACCTGGGAACGACACTGGGGGGGAGACCTCATTCCACTTTCTTTTTTTTTATTATTATTCTTTGTACCGTAGACACGCTTGTCTTGTGACAACGTGGTTCTACATAGGATGGTATACACTGCACCGTATTGTGTTACGTTTTGTTACCTCGGTAATTTCACTAGCTATAACACCTTTCAAACCGGAACACGGTAATGTTTGCACAGTACTGTTTGACGGCTGGAATGGGAGCTGCGATGGTAACTACATAGACGGTCACCGGCGACAGAGACATACCACCAGCTAAATTGTTGAAATTTGAGTATACACTACAAATATAATAATTTTTTTTGTATATATTATCTGTGTCATATCTGGTGTAAAATTGTCAGCCGATAATTGGTTTCCTTTGTTCACCTATCACGTGAAAACTAGTGAACGTATCAACGCGGGAACGTCAGCATTCGACGCGGAGTGATACGTAGACAGGATGTTTATTGTTTGGATTTAATATCCTTCATCAATTTATTTCTAATTAACTTTCATAAACATTTTCATTTGGTGTTATTTATGCGGTTGCTATAGTAACGGTTGCTATAGAAAGTCTATTGCGGTCTAATTGTTTATTACGGCCGGCAAAGCGGGCGGTGAACAGATCGTATAACATAATTTTAAAGATTTTTGATAGATTTATTTGATTTGCTTTGTTAATAACTTGAACGAGCTTTTGTATGTATTATAACAATGAAATTGTTTTAATTAAGTATAAACAAAACTAAAACTAAGAGAATAAGTTACTTGTTTAAGTATGGAAATTTATATTGAACTAATGACTAACTTCATACCAAAGTGACTTTCAAAGGCCTCCACCAGAAATTATATAGGGCCTGCGCTGCAGTCAGCATGACCTTCGGGACTACCAGGCATTAGGGCTCGTCGTCCGTAGGGGTTACTATGTGGGGATTTAAACCATCTCTCAACACGCTGGCTTAATGCGGGTTGGTGGAAGCCAGAGCCTCGTTTGTTGATTAGCAGGGTGCATCACAAGCAAGTGAGGTGGGCTGGGTCCCGTGAGTTGTTAGGAATCCGTTACACCCCTTCTTCAATATTACATAGTTTCATTATTGCAATATTATTCTTATAGATACAATTACTTTCTGATAACCTTGGAAAACCACGCGGAAACTTGTGGAATTCCTTTTCAATGTTTATTTAACAAAAGTTTTTAAAAGCTAATTATTTAACTTAAAGAGCTTAATGGTGCAAGTATGTTTAACAAAGTTTATAAGTTAATCTAGGTTTCGTTTCTATTAGGCTTTGCTTTTAAAGGAAGCTGTTTTTCATTCCGTTAATACAGCTCACGCCAAATGTGAGGATTATTCCACAAGCTATATTTCTGTAAAAGCCTGCCAACCCTCGGGGGAAGACCCCGAGGGTTGGTAGCCACGGCGGAATGAGTACAAGACGTTTCTTCACGCCTTTCTAAATTAAATGTTATATTATTTACTCAGTAAAAGTTTTTTGTATATATAATAGGAATATCAGGGAATGGACTGGCATATCTGGGACCTCCGAATTGTCCGCCGAACCGGAGACAGAAAGGACTGTACCACGCTGATTGCCAACCTTCACTAGTTGGAGAGGCACTTTAAGAAGAAGGATTATAAAGTACATTTTTTGTATGGTACAAAGGATCAAACGGCTCACGTGATGGTAAGTGACCGTCGTTCGTTGACATTCGCACTGCGAGGAGGCTTAGTCGTGTTGGTAACTCTTTAGAAAGGACTTCTTAATCTATATATCTATAGGAGATATCCAGAAATCTGCCAAAGTATAGACGTAAACACTCAAAATCTGGTTGAGGTATTGCTTCTGCAAAAGGTGTAAGAGGCTCCGCCTAACATCTTACGGAGCCCAAGTCTTACCTCATCAACACGCGGTGAACCCTGCTGAACAACAGACGAAGCTCTGACCATCCGTCAACCCGCACTGGGCCAGCGTGGTGGATTACGGCTCAGTTCCTCTCAATGAAGTCCAACTAACGATATGGAGATGTTTAGGGAAACCCATGTCCAGCAGTAGACGCCTGTCGGCTGATGATGACGATGATGATGATAGCCTCTGCCGTTTAGAGGTCAGTTAAAAATGGTTTTTACTTCCCCAAAGAGAGTTACGAGGCTTTATTGGTACAAGTGTATAGTAAAAAGAATAATCTAACTTACAGTTAACTTTACTCACTATTAATAAAGTGTTAGGTAAATAAGTTAAACTCTACTTATTCTCAAGTTAATCTTGTAACTCTTTCCGCTATATTATCCCTCAATAGTTAATTTTATGGTCTTAAATCTTTAGTAAGTCTAGTGATAGGTCTTTAATAGATACCATATAGGATTCTTAGTGGTGGTAGATCTCTGCTGCCGGAGACTGTATAGGTAAGTACCACCGCAGCATCTATTGCAGGCTAACAGTATGTGTTCCGGATTGAAGTGAGTTGCAGCTAGTGAAATTACTAGGGTAATGAGACTTAACATTTTAACTAGCGCCACGTGGTTTATAGGCGAGCGTGTCATTTACTATGAGGTGAATGTCTCCTTCTCCTTGCGTCAGTTCAGCTAATGTAATTACTAAGGTAACGAGATTTAACATCTTATGTCTCAGACGACGAGCGCAATGTGGTGCAATTTTTAATATCCTAACTAGCGCCACGTTATTTGGGGCAAGCGTATCACTCAATATCAGGTGATAGTCCCGATAATCTCGAGATAAAAAAAGGGTACTACAGGAGCGCCAATTTCCCTTAGTAAAAAGCAATGTCCAAACATTACTGTGTTCCAATACGTAGTACGCTGCAGCTAGTACAATTACTGGGGTAATTAAGACATTATCTTATGCCTTAGCTATTATTCAGTTTTTATTTTGACTCTTCCATCAATGCAATATATGGCTTGTTCAGCAGTTCTGTCTGAATCAATAAATGGAGATTAGCATAGACGTATGGTAACAGTAGACGATGTTTACTGCGTATTGATACACAGTCAATCAGAGCTGAACGACGACATCGAGTTTCGAGATCAAATAGCAAGACTGGTACAGCTATAAATCACTTCAGCTGTAAGCGATGCTCGCGCTGCGACGTCTCCGAGCTACTTACACGTGATTAGAACCGACGCTGCAGAGCTGTTCAACTGATTGATCGGATTGCATGGTGTTAGCTGAGCAATAAGGATATCCGGTTACGCTGCTGCATCCATACGCGAACAAGTGCCTCGCTGTTATGATCAATTAAACATGTGGTATGATATAAAATCATCAAATGTTGAGGTAATGATTAGTTTTATCATCATCATCAACAGCCAATAGACGTCCACTGCTGGGCACAGGCCTCCCCCAAAGAAACCCCTATCGATTGGTCCCGCGCTGTCTGCATCGCCGGGCGTCAGGGGACGTCGTTCCCACCACGCTGGTGGGAGCCAGAGCCTCGTTTGTTGATTAGCAGGGTGCACCATGAACAGGTGAGGTTGGCTTGGGTCTCGTGAGCTGTTGCGAGGGAATCCTTACACCCCTATTAGTTTCATTAAGGACAAATATCACTGAATTTAATGTTAAAGTTATATATAAAGGGATGAGACGAATGGGATGTTCACTCGATGGTAAATGATACGCCTGTCCATAGCAACGTTACTCAGGATGGTATACACTACACCACATTGCGCTCGTCCCATGAGACAACATGAGTCTCGTTACTCGCAGTAATTACACCATGTTTGCACAGTACTGTTTGTCGGCAGCAATAGGAGCTGCTGTGGTACTTACCTAGATGTTCTCCGGCAACAGAGACCTACCATTACACCCGCTCCTAGTGTTTAGATCCTCCCCTGTTGTCCTGGAACTTATATTAGTATATATAAATAAATAAATATATTTAAAGGACAACGTATTAATAAATAAACAAAATAAAAACGGAACTGCATTATGATGCTGTATGCTATGTTTTTGTCGTACGTATGAAGAAGTCCATCTCCAGCAGTGGGTTGATGATGATGAATGTAGCCAACGGAAAGTTGTGTTTGGTTTCCTCCAACGCATCTGCGGTTTCAGGATTTATTTTCACCATCCGAAATTTGAATACGCCGATGTCCATTTTTGGTACTTTTTCGTTTATTCAAATCCTTCCCCCGTCAAGTTTTGATAAAATACTCGCTTGCAAAAAGCCTTCACTAATCGAAACAACGTTTTGGCTGAATTGTTTGAATATTGTTATTCAAGATATTTCTTTTTAATATCTATTGAATGAAGAGGATAAAAATTCATGTACCCTATTACTAGAAGTATACCTAAAACAAAATAACTAGAGAAATATTGTGACCACGGCGCCGTGTAGTCGGCCTTCAATTAGAGGTTAATTTTGAAAAGATTAACATGTACACGCTGTATAAGTAAATATTATAGTCATTTATTATCATGTATTTACTTATGTAACATGTTATATGTTTAGAAAAATTAATAGTTTCAATAATAGTAGTGAGTTTCTTTTAATTTAATTATTAAATTAATCCAAATTTGATAAGTTTTGTTTAAGTATAAAATGCTATTAATGTTTTCAACCTTCCAACCCGGGCCGTACAAATGACACCGTCGCTAGTTACAAAAGTTTTAATTGTCAACGTAGAGGGTCCGGCTCATTGCGGCCTTCCGCACACGGTGTTGTAATTTCAGTTTTCAGGTATATTTATATTATTGTAGGCTATTTATCGTGATTACGACTCTCCGACATGGGGAACACGACCTGAAGAGGAGGAAATGATTTTAGAATATCGCTGCTTGTAACTTTTGTCATAGCTTCTTCAATACATATTTAAAGAAGAGGTAAGTTATTAGTTAACTGTATGTACGCAAGATAGAGGGGTGTAAGGGCTCCCGCACAATAATTCACGAGATCCGAGCCAACCTCACCTGTTCGTGGTGCACTCTGCTAATCAACGAACGTGGCTCTGGCTTCCACCAACCCGCAATGGACTATCGTAGTGGCAAATAGCTCAAATCCCCCATATGAATAACTACCCCAACTATGTGGAAATTTTTGTGGGAGGCCTGTCTAGAAGTAGACATGTATCAGCTGATGATGATAATGCAAGATAGATATTTATAAATAGGCACCGGAAATTCAAATCTGGGACTTTATCAAATTAATATAGATTCTTTGTGCAGTCCAGTAAGAACGCATATCTCGTCATAAGATAAGACTAACGCGGAGATAAAAATTATAGATTCATCTTCCTTTTCAGATATATAGGTCCAGTGTAACGCAATGACTGCATTATTCAATGAGACTTCGTGGTGATAGCACTAAGGACTCCTTAAAGTCGACAAGTACGTTTACATTTTTAATGTCGCTATAATAATTACTTGAGTAATAAACACAAAACTCACGGCGGATATCCGGCTTGAAGAATATTAAATAACTATACAAACCTACATCGTGAACAGGGTTGACTAAGATGAGATAAAAATGGTCTCTTTTGTCGGTGACTGTATAAGTACAACACCAGCTTTATTGCTGCCGCCAAATAGTGTTGTGTCCTGGTTTGAAGGGTGTTGTAGCTAATGAATTACTGGAATAAAGAATATTAATCTTATGTCTCAATTCGACGAACAAAATGTGTTGCAGTGTATGTCATCCCAACTAGCGTCAATTTGTTATGAGTAGGTATCATCATCAGATGACCGTGATGTTAGTCTAATCGTATAAAAAAAATTGAAATACACCCCTATGTCGCTGTAAGTAATGAAATTACTGGGGTATGGAATATTTTATGTCTTAAGATGATAACTATAATTTGATGCAGTTACAGGCAAGCGTGGTTTTAAACATCGGGTTAAAGTCCTGTGTCTCGTTAGAGGACTAAAAGGATTTAGTGTCAAGTTAGAAAAAATTGTATTTAATAAGGAAAACAAACATTTGTCTGGTGCTAATATTTGTCCGTGTGTTCTTTCAGGCTGGGGTGTTAATTTTTTATGTAAATTAGGTCGCGGTGTCGAAATGACGAGTCTCATAATTGGCTAATTTGCGTCGTCGCGTTTGTTTTTTCATTAGATTGATGTAATGAAGCCACCAGCTCGCCAAATGCCGGAGGAGGAGGTGGTTGGAATATTCTGCCTTTTGTAATTTTTATTTTTGTTAATTTACCCTGTGAGTACGAGATTGATTCCGTTACGAATTTCGAACGATGTTCGTTTTCCAAACCGTCTGGTTAACTGCTACCCTCATATTTTAAACCCTCTGCTGTGATAACGCCGCTGTTTCCTCTTTTAACATATGAGAGTCGGATTATTTTAGACGAGCGTACTTCACCATTCACAGCCTCATTGTCCCTTAATACCGTGTGGAATAGAGGTCAAATATTATCTCAGATAAACACACAGAAATTCACGAGTTGAATTTAGCAAAAATATATATATATATATATATAGTGAAAGATAAAAATAGTAAAAGGAAATGAAACAGTATTTGATCATAGATCAAATGAAACAGTATTCGATCATACATCAAATTAAACAACACACGAAGCATAAAAAGGTCGGAATTCTTTGTTCCTCTAAACGCTTCATGTCAAACGCTGAGGGCGGCTGGGGGATGCGGGCCCCTCGAGGGGTGACTCGTGAATTATTAAAATTGCGAAACCGGAACACGTCGTCACGGATATATTTTCGTATGGAGCCGAATGAAAACAGCGAGGAATAACTTCATTCCGTTTTCAGCACGGAGTTCATGGATCACTGTGTGGGAAATCTCTTACATGAACCTATAGTGAAGTCTGATAGTGGAATCTAGGGTTTGAATTTAATCGTAATCATGCTTTAAGAAGGCTAGAGTTTTCGGCTATCGGAAAACCCGTATTTTTCTACGTTTGGTTAGTAGTAGTAGTAGTAGGTAGTTCATTGTTGCAGTGAATTGAATGAAGCTGGTACTGAGGTGCGTCTGCCCAAAGTTGGGAGCTTTGTACTTATAGAAATAAGCTTTGAGCTGGAACAAAATACTTCTTCTTCAGTCTTCGTTAGTCTACAGAATATTCAAAGCATAGTCTGTATATATAATAAAAAACTATCTTGACATTTACTTTTAGATGACCACGAAATTGGTACACAAGCTTAAAGCATATTGTGCCAAACAGAAGGCTCTTATATAGGAAATCCCGTGACAGATTTAAGATTTGAAATTCGAATATTTTTCTAACGGTTGCGCGGCATTTGTGCGGATTGGTCAGTCACGATGTCGCAGTGGACTGGTGCTCTTTCTGTCAATGGAATAATTGGACCGTTTTTCTTTGGAAATTCTCGTGGAGCCGTAACTGTTGATGGTGATGTCTATCGCCGCATTTTTATACCGTAACTAAGAGAACATCCATCGAACAGCTCTCACACGTGGCTTCAACAAGATGGCGCCACGCCTCACACAGCAACAGCCACCATGAGCCTCCTTCGCGAGATACACTCAGAATACTCTCGAAAGATTCCGCGAGTGTGTACGTCGCGATGGATAATATTTGGACGGAGTGATCTTCAAAAAATAGAATCCGCATGTCTCATCCTTCTTTTTATGACAAATATATGTATATTCTAAAATAATACCATCCTTTAATTTAATTAAGAAATCCTAAATCTGCCACGGGACAGCCTATATATATGACTGCTGGCAGACAACGATGCTCTGATGGTGGTAAAATGACATCACGAGGGTGGCAACAAGTTTTGTAGATTTTTAAAAATTAGAGTTAATTACACAGGTCAATATCTAATGATGGATTTGTTTTACAACGCGAGTGGTCAGCCGCTTTACGGCGGAGGCTTTTAAAGGATATCTAGAGGGTAACTTTGAAAGCTAATAGCATTGCTTTAAGTAACTTTTAATACACAAGGATAAGTTTCCCCAGATACTTGTTGACGCCGGCGCCACGAGCAATCTTGTCTACGTAGGCCGATTAGAGGAAACTGGGTACTATATTAATAATTCAACAGGCGTACCCTGGCCCGGCAGGCACCCTGATATTTTGTTCTACATACCTCATTGTGATGGAGACATCGTTCCATTCCTTTCCATTTTAACCGACTACTCAGGAAGAGGAGTTTTATAAATATATTATTATCTCTGTAATAGGTTACGTATCTGAGTCAATATTTTTATTTGTTCATAATAATGAGTTGGCTTGTTAATTTTCCCACTGCTGGGACTCGGAGTCCTCTCTAATAAATAGAGAATTAAGGACATTTAATAACCACGATGGTCAAGTACGGGTTTGCTGAAAATGTGGTTGCGTTTTCCATATACCGGTTACCTCACCGTGTTCTTTACCGGAAGCTCAACCTCAGTGGGAATCTATACCGCGCTTCTTCACACTTGATCCATTACTGATCACGATATTTTTTAATAATTATATATAAAAGCTAACTAACGTATCAAAGGGTCCAGACCTCTAAATTGATTTTGTTATTATTTTCTTTCATTAGTAACTTCATTAAAAATTGTTGTATGCATTAAAAAAATCCATAGTTAGTTTCTAGTTTCCGGAGCGGTGTGTTTTTTGTGTTGTTGTTTACTCCGGGCGGTGAGATAAATTCCTCCCACGTTCCCCCCCGGTATTGCTCGACGGAATTTTCTCGAACAAATTAAAATCGGGCAATGATAAGTTTGGAAAAGCAGAATATTTACAGATTCAAGCTCGATTTTGTTTTAACTAGTGGCCTTGATCAGTTTTAATGGTCATATAAGGTATATGCACACAACGTGGCCTAAAACTGCGATGAACTGATAAGAGGCTCAGTAATGTCTTTTTTAAAGTCGAACTTAACGAATTAATTAAGTTATTTGATAGGTAATCTTTTGTGGGATTTATAAATAAAGCAATCAGCTTCATTTGCAGTGCGTCTTGGTGTGTTTTTTGATCTTGACAAATTATTCTGAGCGAGCGCGCTTAGAGAGTCGCAGGAACCCACTGGACGTGAGCAACCGAATCGATGTGGAGGTCTTTGGAGTAGGCTTATATCCAGCAGTTGACATCTATCGGCTGATGGTGATGAGCACGCTTTAATATTCACATTATCATCGTTCCTAAACTTCACGTTTAAAAATTTTTAAACTATTGCATTTAAACGAAATAGTATACCTATGGATTATCCTGTTATATATATATGACAACGCGACCATAAGGATCTATATACTAAGCATTAGTAATAGTAGGGTAGTCTGAAATCTAATAAATCTGTTAATTATCACGATTTAACAGTTTTATTTATTGATATTAACACATACTTCGCGAGATACTTCCTGATGGAGGAGCAACTTCACCAAGACGGTTGACTGCGACTGGCAGAGATAAGACTATGCAGCAGTGAACTAATTTGTCCTAATCATTATGACTGTTTGTATTGAAAAGCCGATCATCGGATGTGGAGCGTTCGCGTCACAAATCGGCTGCCGAATAACTGATTGGCATTTGAACTGGCGCGGGTTGTGACAAATTACATTTCACTTCTCCAATCAGCTCGCAGCAGTTCACGGCTTCGGCGCCGCGGTGTTGCCAAGTCGGTCAGTTCCATCGTCAAAGGTGCATGAAGTTTAAATCACAGATTCGCTGAAACTTTGCTACGTTACAGTTGAATTGGTTATCAGGCTCCTTTCAAATATAACCACAGTTATTAAAACGAAGAAACCTTATTATGTCCTTTCCTGTCGTTAGAAAATTTAAAGATCTTTCTTTATTTATCACTTTACAACAATCTAACAATATAAACTAGAATATAATAAAAAAAAATTTTTTTGATAGTCGTGTAGAAGCAACTGAATATAAAGTATACTATAAATCGTATATAATATCCAGCCATGACTTACTGCCAACTTAATAACATGATCTACTCTCAAAGTCTATAGAGTAGTTCTGGACTGTGATTATCTTTTCTCCAAAAATATCTAGTTTTAATAACTAGGGCATCTAAAATTAAGATCTTAACCTATACAATAGTAGTATAGTAGCAGTGGGCAGGGCACATTACTCGGAGGACCGACGGCCGATGGAGCAGTAAGGTCCTCGAGTGGCGCCTCCGTACGTAGTGTTGGGACGTCTCCCACAAGGTGGTTCGACGATCTGGTGAGAGTCGCGGAAACCCACTGGATGCGAGTAACGCAGGACTGAACGATGTGGAGATCTTTGAGGGAGGCCTATGTCCAGCAGTGGATGTCTATCGGCTGATGATATGACACATCCGTGGCGATTATCTTATAATATGGAGATGTCTAGTTTGATTCCCGAACATGATCTTTGGAGGTTGGTTGTTGGAAGGGTTGAAAACCTGTCATAACAGCATTAATGTGATCCTGCTGTCAATATATGAGAGACGGCAACCTGGTGGTAGGTCTCTGTGCCCAGAGACTGTCTAAGTAGGTACCATCTGCCTACTGCCGTTAACAGCACTGTGCAAATATTAATATGTTCCGGTTTGATGGGCGCTGTAGCTAGTGATGTTACTGGGGTAACGAGACTTTAAATCCCAAGCCGATGAGCGCAATGTGGTGCTGTGTAACATCTTAACTTGAGCCACGCTGTTATGGACAAGTATCACTTACCATCAGGTAACTGTCTCGCTTGTCTCACTGCAAATAACTTAAAATTATGTGAAATTATGTTCAAGTTCTAGCTTATAGTAGATAAAAATATATTAGTATTAAGTACTCGTAAGTTAACTCTAAGTTATATTATAGCATGTACTACGTTTGTTTACACGAGTTTGAATGTGGTGACAGGGTCGTTAACGCGGCGTGGTGTGTACACTAAGCCCCGGGGCGAACGGCTGTCGAGGAGCTGTTTGTGTTTCTGGACACCCGTTTCCGGACAAAGCGCCGACGAGACGTCCCAACTTCCGCTACGAGGTGGGGTAGGGGCGCGAAAGAAACTTGAGATAAAATCACTTGAACGATATACTCTGTCCCGGTAGCTCGGTTAATTGTTTAAACTTGATTTCAGCTTCATTTTCTTACTTATGATGATAATGTAAACGGTTAATTTTCCCACTGCTGGGACTGCGATACCTCTTTCAAGAAGCAACAATGTGTATCTAAGATCCATGGCTAATTAGTTTGATATCGCATAAGTATTTATATAAGTAAGATTAAGTTGAATTTGTTTCTACTCAATAGTTTGTAATTGCGGGTATTCGTATGCACTCATATAAAAGTGTTCGGTTATTAAATTAATTTCCGTATTTGAGTTCGTTGTGAAGGTATGTTCCGAAGTACAACATCGCAGGGGGTTTCAATAACTTATCTCACCACCCTCCCACCCCCACCCTCGTGCCGTTCTCGCTTATTGAACGCATCCACGTGAGATACTTTTTATTACATTAACCTAAAAATTATTTTTTATCAGCTACTTACGAAGCTGTTAATAGAAAATTCGTCATTGTTTAACCGCTGACACAATAGAGGGGTGTTAGAAATTTAACGCTTGCATTTAGGCTAAAATGATCATCATCATCATCATTAGCCGATAGACGTCCACTGCTAGACGTAGGCCTCCTCTAAAGAACTCCACATACTACCCGCATGGCTTCCGGTACCGTTGGGCACTAGGGGCTGTCGTACGTAGGGGTTCATATGGTGGGATTTGGGCCATCTCCCACCTCGCTGGCCCACAGCGGGTTGGCGAAAGCCAGAGCCTCGTTTGTTGATTAGTAAGGTGTACTACAAGCAGATGAGGTTGCCTTGGGTCCCGTGAGTTGTTATTCGGAACCCTTTACACTCCATTACCCTTATAAACTTATAAAAGAAAACCACTACATATATATTTATATATAATAATGGGTTTTGTTCGTTCGCAAATCACGTGAAAACTAGTGAATTCATCTACAAGGGAACATGAATATTCGATGCGGAATAACCTGTAGGTGGCTATTGATTGTTCGAACACTATACATCCTTAATCATTCTATTTCTAATTGACTTCTATAAACATTTTAATTTGGTGTTATTTATGCGGTTGCTATAGTAACGTTTGCTATATAAAGTCAACAAATAGTGTATAATATAGATAAAATCTTTCTAAAATAGTAGTGTTTTTAAAATAATATATAAAATTTTGATGGTATTTAAATACTTGAAAATATTCGCTCGGTTATCTGTCGCGTGTACTTGACAACGAATACCTGTTATCAATACCTGGTCGCGCAGAAACTTCGAGTTGTTACTGGCGCGGACAACAGGTGCTGGGTTAATCTTTATTTTTTTTTTCCTTGTCCGGGGGGAATTCTTTAAAAGAAAATACCTTGCTTCTGGGATTCAGATATGGTTAAAAGGTATTTTTACCCATTAAAATTACTTGGTGGTCATGTTCAGTGCATTGTGAGAGGCCCTGGGATCTCCTACGAAACGCAACGATGCTTCCCGGCATTATGCCTGAAACCCGTTCTAAGGAGGGCTCCAGTCCTCCTCGACACTCTTGCTTTGGTATGACAAGCACTAGACGACCTCGTACTTGTCGCTCATCCCGGGTTAGGGGACAGCTAGAGCCCCCACCTTCAAAGCTCACGAACCCGGAAACCATTCCATCTGCTTTCTTTGGCAGGCAGGGCTTACTTTAGTCCTATTCTTAATATCCCGAGATTAGAGAGCAATGCGTGGTTCATCTAGCGTTAAATATAGTATCAGGTTAAACACTGTAAACTAGGTGTTATGTAGTTTGTCGAGCTGTGATGTAATGCGCCGCTACGCATGCGTCCGTCACCGTATGTTATCTATTAATTAGCTGCATAGATTGCATTATAATTGGACAGGCGTACGCTTGCCAACCCTCAATAATTACTACGGCGACTATTTGCCTTGGCACTGAATTGAAGCGGCCAACTGCTGCTCCAATACGACTGATGGTACGTCTTTTGCCGCCGTCCGTCTAGACAGTGAAACTAATTACGAGTCTTTACATCACTTGTCTCAAAGTGTCGAGCACGTTGTGATGCACTGTACGTCATCCTAAGTAGCGCAACAATGTTACAGGCAAGCGTATTACTTACCATCAAGTGAACATGTCGCTCATTACTTGAACAAAAATTTGGTCGTCGCCTTAAAACAAGATTACTTCCGTTCAAACAGGAACATAGTAATGTTTGCACACTGCCGTCTGTCAGCAGAGGTAGGAACTGCGGTGGTACCTATCTAGACCGTCTCACACAAGAGACCTACCTCAAAATTTAACATAGGACTAGTGTTATATAACACCGCCAGTGTCGGAAGCCATGCTGACTGTGACGGACGTAGGCAAAGCGCCGGAAACTGGACAGCGCTGGCCCGATCGACGTGGCGATCTTTAGGGGAGTCCTATGTCCCGTCGTGAACGTCTATAGGCTGATAATGATTTATAAAGTGACAACAAAAAACTCCAGGTCACCTTTATATTAAAAAAAAATAAAAAGGTTCAACTAGAGGGTGAGGCTTTCAATTATTCGAAAAGATTCATACAACCTTCCTCCTGCCCTTTTCCCAGCTATGTGGGGTTGGCACAGTATGCACTTCTCTTCCATATCCCTCATACCCCTCAACCGTCATATCTGAAGTCACACTCTTCTTACACATGTCATCTTCCACACAATCCATCCACACTTTCTTCGGTCTTCCTCCACCCTTATAACCATCCACGTTCACTCTCATTACTTTCTTTGTTATATGCCCTTCATCCCTTCGCACAACATCTCCCACCACGACTAACCCCTTCCTCCTCGATTTCTCTGTCACTGGAGCAACTTTCACACTTCCTCTAATATACTTATTCTTAATTTTATCCATCCTTGTCACACCACCCATCCATCTTAACATTCGCATCTCGGCCACATGTAATCTCCTTCCATCCGAGCATTTGGTGGCCCAACACTCAGCTAAATACAGACATCTAAGTATATATTTTTTTTATATAGGAAGGGTGAGCAAACTAGTGGTCAGTTCACCTAGTGGGTAGTCATCACTGCCGCCCATGGACAGTCGTAACACCAGAGGAGCCGCGACCACAATGCCGACCTTTAAGGAAATGATGATTTCTTGAAGAATTCCAGGGCACATTCCAGCGCTTATATCTATTAAGTGGACATTAAGTTATTATTTATTTATTTAAGTTACGTAAGTAAGGATTTTTATACTGCAACACATGCTTACTTGCAACTTTTAAATGTGTGTTACCATCACTGCATTCACTATTGTTCAGCGGTTAAGTTACTGTTCCGCCGAGACATATCACCACATGACCTATGGTATTATGGAACAGATCTGATTGTTACTATATTATTAAGTTATATTTTAGTAAGGGAATATAAAAGAATGAGAGGACATATCTGTTGACAGCACTTACAGACGTAACTTGAACTTCAGTTTGATTTTATTTTCAGATGCAACTTAATGAGGAGGGAGATGACCAGAGTTCAGATTCTGCTAAGGGTTCATTCACAAGGTGCGTGTATACGTTATTATATATACATATATAATACTTTTGATTGCCTGGAAATGTGTGAACTATATAGTTATTTCTGTTTCTTTTCATCATCATTATGAGCTGATAGACGTCCACTGCTGGACATATGCCTAAAGTATCTTCACATTGATCAGTTCTGCGCTGCACGGATCCAGCACCTTCCTACAACCTCAAGGCTATCAAGGCAGCCATCAGGGCTTCCGATACCGCCGGCGCTTGGGGTCGTCGTTTGCAGGAGTTCATAGACGGAATTTGAGCCATTTTTCACCACTGGCTCTCAATGCAGGTTGGTGGGAGCCTGAGCCTGGTTTATAGATGCGTGATTACCTTACTCTGCAAAAATATTTTAATAATTTAATAAATTTGTTTATAATTAATGAAAGTCGCAGAGAGTTAAAAGCTGAGAACTGCTTTTGATGTAAGATATTTGTGAAGTCTTATGTCCAGCATTGATCAATAAAGGCTGATGGTGATGATGAAAAAGTATTTACATTTCGAGCATTGTTATTTATGTAACGATTATTTTATAAGATATTTAAAATAGTACCTACTTTAAAAGCCTTTTTTCTACCTTGTGTCTATCTCGTTACCTACAACTAAAGCGTAGAATAAATAGTTTATTGAACTGTATATATTAAGATAAATAGAATTTATATTAAAACAACACTATTGTTATAACATTCTTGATACTTTTTATCTTTATTGGTATTCCATTGATCACTAAGTAATAAAAGTAATGTCCTAAAAATCGTTATACAACGTTAAATATGTACTTTAGGTAGCTGATATTACTTATAGTTTCTTTTTATATAAGAAAAGTAAACTGTTTGAATAAGGTTTTTACTTTTAAACATTTAGTTGTATGTGTTGATGTATAAGACTTTATAACATTGTGAACAAGCCCTTAGAAATGCAATAAACGATTAGGATAAAAAAGAAACGGAGTCGCAGTTCTCATCGTTAATTGACGCCCCGAGATAATGGGTGAGATTCAGTGACGCCGCACTCGAAGCCTTTGCTGAAAGATGTTGAAATTGTTTTAATTGATCTCTACTTATATCGATTGAAACCTTTTTAAATCTTAAAATAATTGTTCAATCGGATCTTTTTCCGTTTGATCACATTCTTGAACATATTTTTGTTTGTAATAACAATATTGATATGACTGTTTAACAAGACAAAACCCTGTATAACAAGAAACAGAGAGACGACAAAAACTTAACATCTCTTAAATCAGTAATTTCTTTCTACTCCAAGTGAAGGTTTTTTTTTCGTTATTGCTGTTTTCGATTGATTTCAAAATGTTATAGTTAAAAATTTAATAAGTCACATAAAATAGCTTCGATGTGAAAAAGAATAGTCCTAACCTAACCTAACCTAACAGCTTTCTTAGTGTTTCCATATCTAGAGATGTCTTCTCAAGAGGAAAGATTTAACACCATTTATACGCGGGACCGAACGATGAGATCTTTGTTGGAAGCCCTTATTTAGCAGTAGACGTCTATCGGCTGATGATGATACGCTGGTAAGCACCAGGTGTGTTAATGTCACATGGTCTCGAAAGTTGTAATTAAAATACCTCAGTTTCATCTTGACGTTTCTATTAACTTATTCAAAAATAATATTTTTTTTGTTCAACGAAGCGAGCAGATGAAAGAGACGTTCACCTGATGGTAAGTGATGCGCTTGCTCATAACAACGTACCGCTAGTTAGTATGATACACTGCACCACTTTGCTCTCGCCTTTCGAGACAAGGTACTGAGTGTCGATACCTCAGTAATTCCACTAGCTACAGCGCCTTTCACACCGGATCACAATAATGTTTGCGCACCACTGTTTGTCGGCTGCAATAGGCTGGTACCTATCACCAGTCAAGAGTTCATTTTCGGAGAACTCCATACATTATAATTCATTAGGTTTAAGTTAGTTCAGTTTTTTATGTTTCTCAATTTTAACTTTAGTATCAGTTATTTGCTTAAATATAACTTTAATAATACTTAACTATTGATCTATAGATAAAGCATTAACTATTGATCTACAGCAAACTGGGTTAAAATGGCTGTAACTGAGC
The DNA here is from genome assembly GCA_029034505.1 of Ornithoptera priamus. NCBI lineage: Eukaryota > Metazoa > Arthropoda > Insecta > Lepidoptera > Papilionidae > Ornithoptera > Ornithoptera priamus. Next base: position 3,424,158 of record JARDWD010000046.1, on the reverse strand, counting down.
CGACGTCAATATACTTTATGTTATGTTTGATCTTTCATCTCGAAGTAGCAATTCCGAAGACAGATATAACGAATAACAACCTTAGTGATGTATCGAAACTATTTTTACTGCGTACTTCCGGCGGCAGCAGCGCCTTAATGACAGGGCGGGCGTCGTGGCGGAAGCGGTTCACGGGGGCACATCCACATAAAGTTGGCGGCGATCGGCCATAAATATACATTAGGGCCTCGTCGACGCATGATGTGAGCTCCACGAGATACAGCGCCGTTATGTTACCATCACATACGCAATCGCGGCAGTAACCACGCTTTACTGCTGTCTGTTACGTACATCATAATAACTTGCTAATTTCACTGCCGGTGATGATCATCTCATGAAGATTGACGGAAACCAGTTTTTGATTTAGTTTTTTATTCGACGCAGCGACGAGACGAAGTAGACTTTTATCTCGCGTGGTGGTGTTTAGTATGGTACACGCAGCATCATGTTGTGCTCGCCGCCTTGAGATAGATGTAAAGGCCGTTACTCCAGTAATTTCATTAGCTACAGCATCCTTCAGACTAAAATACAGTAATGATTACACAGTACTGTACGACGGCAGCAATAGAAGCTGCTGCTGTACCCAGACCACCAGTATAATGTGAACTATTTGGAAAGCTTACTAAAGTGAAGGTTCATGGATATGCTTTCCAATAAATGTTCCTTTCATGAGGATTTACTGATACTCCGATAAATGGCCGAGGATAGTCAATTATTAACATATTATTCAATCACAAAAATGCTATCTGAACGAGAATTACAATTTTAAATGTAAAATTGTGTGATTTAAAAAAAAAATTGATAGTCGGATATCGAAATTAAACAATCGCATAGTACAGTGCTAATTGGTCCCCCGGGCGTGGCGCTGGGGGCGAGCTGTAGGAGTGGGGGTTGGTTGTGGCAGTGCGAGCGGTGCCGTGATATTGCGCCTCCATTGAATTACCAACATGGTGATGCGCTTTGTCGTTGTGCAAACGTATCGATGGTAGTTACATTTTCATCTGTATGATACATTGAATGTTGTTACAAAAATGATCGTGATCGAATTTCGTACTAGAACATTCGAGAGCGACGCGTCGTGAGTCAGGTTTCCGGCGACGAGTATAGAATAAACAATGAGTCATCCGTATTGCGTAATGAAAAGTCTTTAGAAATTTCTAGAATAGTAGGCGGACGACCACTTGCATGATTTGTTCTCTTTTTGAGCTCCGCGTCAATATTGTGATTAAGCTATACGAGCGATGTACAATTGAACTAGTTATTCGAACTTATCAAGAGCTTATTTAGTCGACTATTATTGTCAGGAAATAATAAAAAAAATCATGTTTTTTTATGATGAGGCGAGCAAAACATTCACTCAATGAAAAGTGATTCGCTTGCTCACAACAAAGGGGCGCTAGTTAGGACGATAGACACTGCACCATATCACGCTCGTCGCCTTAAGTAATCTCCAAAATTATCATCTGTAAGACCAAATCATAAACAGCGCGTAACAATATCAGTTCCGAGAAGATCTGATATATCATATCTCTGTCTTACAGCTGGAGATAAGTCTTTTCTAACAATTACCAACGCGAAAGGTCTGATGTGGGGATCTTTAGGGGAGACAAGTCCAGCAGTGGATGTCTATCGGCTGATGATGATGATGATGATAGTTATTGTGCGATACCTTGTCAAAGTGCACGTTACACAATACTTGTTAAGTTTTAATCGAAATTGTTGTAACGTAAGCAATTCTAAGTTGCGAATTTAAGTAAAGGTACATAGAAAACGATGACCTGGTCGGTTCATTGGCAGATAATCTGCAATACCAATCAGGGTGCCATTGTGCATCCATTGTCTCCGGCGCGCGGTCTGAACTCAATTAACACTAAACTTCTATAGATTTCTAATCTACGTAACATTACTACGGAAATTTTATGGTATCTTAAAGCAACTCTCAAATATTAGTGGTGTTACGTGATGGTAATATAATCATCGCTCATTTATGATGGTGAATAGACAAAAACTTGCATCACAAAGCAAGTACAAAGTGGTGGTTTATCACAATGTACTAGTGTTAGGTCTCTGATGCCGGCGGTCGTCTAGACACAGTTTCACCTGATGGTAAGTTTTACGTCCGCCCGTAACAACGTGGCGTTAGTTAGGATAATATATACTGCACCACATTATGCTCGTGTCCCAAGACATAATATGTTGTCTCGTTACCGCAGTAATTTCAGTAACGACAACACCTTTCAATTCGGAACAAGGTAATGCTTGCACAGTACTGTTCGGCGGAAGAAGTAGGAGCTGCGGTAGTACCTACCTAGACGGTTTCCAACAAGAGACTTACCACCAGTTTTATTTCAGCTGTTTTTTTATTTATCTGTGTAAAAAAAATAATACTTGATTTTGTATATATAAACTAAGTTAAATTTTGTTTACGTTATCATTTCTATTTCACCTGTATATTTACTGGTGGTGGGTCTTTGTTGCTGGAGACTCAGTCCTGTAGTCTCGGGCTAGTAAGAATTGGAGTAAGTTTTAGAAGGCGACTAAAAGGGTCTAGGAGTGTCGCGGACCTTGAGTGTAGGGACCCTTATCGCTTAAAAAGCGAACACAGCAGAAGGACAGTGTACGGCTCAGCTATGGTGCCTATGAGGGTTACGATTCTCCTCAGAGACGTGTTAACACAAAGTGTAGAGGGTCACCGGCGCGTTCTATAGAGAACCCGGAGCCTCTCGCAAATGCACTGATGCAGACCACTGGAGGGGTTTTAGTAAGTAAGAATCTCACATAACCCAGACCTCCCTCCAGAAGCAGAGTATCTTTGGAAGATTGCCCCCTCGAATCCAACAAAGGTAGGTACCACTGCAGCGTCTATTACAGCCGACAAACAGTATTGTGTAAATATTACTGTTTTCCTGTTCGAAGGGTGTTGTAGCTAGTGAAATTACTGGGCTTAATTAAGTTTAAATGACTTATGTCTTAGGTGACGAGCGCAATGTGTTGCAGTATCTATCATCCTAACTGTTATGGACAGGCGTATAACTTACCATCAGGTGAACGTCCCGCTCGTCTCGTCGTTTAATTGAACAAAAAAAACCTTTATTTTCTAACAAATATCTGATCCATGTGGAGATCTTTTGGGTGAGGTCTACATCCAGCAGTGGACGTGTGTCGGCTGATGATGATGATCTTATAGAACGTCAGTTGTTAAGTTGTAAACAAATTCATGTTTTTGGTTGCTTGTATATATATATGAAGAATATTAAACGTGATAGTGAATATAATTTAGAGGAAACGCACGGATGTGGAAAAGTCCTTGTTTCATAAAGAACTTGTGAAGCATTCCGGAGCGTTCTGCAGCGAACTTTCTTTAGGGTTGCGTAAATAGGGGTTCCTGCAGACAGGGGCGCGGCGGCGCTGTCGCGATATTGTACTCTGCACACGAGTTTAAAACAAAGTATTACTCGTATTCTTAGTTTATACTTATAAGAGTAGATATGAGGAATAACTTTTTTTTATTCGACGAAGCGGCGAGACTATCAAGACATTCATCATCATCAACCGATAGTCGTCCACTGCTGGACATGGCGTCCTCCAAAAATCTCCACATCGATCGATCCCGCGTTGCTCGCATCCAGTGGGTTGCCGTGTTCGCAAGACGTTCACGTGATGGTAATATATATAGATATACCCAGCATCACATTGCACTCATCGCTTTAAGACATGAAATGTTAAGTTTCGTTACCCTGGTAATTATAGTAGCTACGGCGCCTTACGAACCGGAACACTGTAATGCTTGCACAGGACTGTTTGTCGGCTGCAATATGAGCTGCGGTGGTATCTCCCTAAACGGCCTCCGCCAACAGAGATCTACCTCACCATCACCATCATCATCAGCCGATAAACGTCGACTAACCACCAGTAAAATATTACTAGTAAAATGATTTAGACGCCGTTTTCTTCGACTGAAGCCTCTAGTTCACATCCGGTGCTAAGTTTGGACGATTGTTGAGTCGCTCTAAATTTTTCGACTATTTAGCGACTACCTCATTTTTTTTATATTTAATGAAGGGACGTTCATCTATTGGTACGTTGTGCTAGTTCGGTTCCTTAAGACATAAGATAATAGTAATTTCACTAGTTACTGCGCCATTCAAACCGGAACATGCTAATGTTTGCAAACAAATGTTTGGTTGCAGAAATAGGAGCTGCGGAGGTACCTAGACGGTCTCTGGCAGAACGATCACTGACATCTTGTTCCAGTTTTACTTGATCATTGACTTTGGTACAGATGAGGCAAGGTATACTCGCCAAGATTATTCTGGCATATGTAGACACCTGGAAGTGGGATAGAATTACGCGAATAATCTTGAACTTCCGGCGAAGATAGCCGACATGTTATAAGAACATCTTTTCAATAAATTCTCATTTAGCATGATCGTCGAACAATAGCGTTTATTATCTCTTGGAGGAATTCTGAGTCCCAACAGTGGGATAATAAACTATTACTATCATGACAATGATGTTCTAAATAAATTTTAATGTTATTACCAATATCATTTCCGTATTAATTGTGAATATGAAATAGCCTGAAGCGCACCGCCATATAAATTGGCAGCTTTTTCCGGCTATCGCAATCAGCATTTATGGCATTCATTTATCAGTTTATAAATGTGATGGCTTTTCAGCGGGTTGTAATATATGTGATAATATATACATATATATATATATATATATATATATATATATATATATATATATATATATATATATATACATACATATATAACATTAACGAAAGTAATAGATTGTTTCAGATTAAACGAAAACGGTTTCATTTCTATGAAAGTTTCTTCTTCCGTTCCCCACCCCTTTTGCTGGCTATAATACAAAAATAAACTTGAAATTTATACTTGAAATTTGTCAGAAATATTCTCATCCGGTGGCAACTTGTTCCCTCCCGAGCCCCTTTCCTGTTGTTAAAACCCCTGCCACCCTTTTTAGTAAGAAATATTATTAAATCCGTTTTTAGTTAAGCTGTAAATAGCAGAAGCAATATATCGACTAATTTTTAAATGTATACTTGTAATAGTTTTGGAGATCTCGTGATGAGTTGACGAGATCGATGTAGAGATGTTTGGGCAGGCTTATGGCCAGCTGTGGACATCTATCGGATGATGATGATATAGAAATATTACGGGAAAAATAGTGTGATGTTTGACTCATTGCAAGTGATATATTTACTTCTAAAAATAAAGTGGTGGCGAGGGTATCTCCAGCATTAAGCTAGTGTCGCATCAGCTAAGGCCTGCCACGTTCAGCAGTGGATACGCTCACATCTTCCCCATGTCTAATTCATTATTTACCTTAAGAGATAAATAAATAATAAATGTATAGAAAGCTCCTGTAAATAAGTTCCGCGAAGTCCCGCGGGATTTTTATAATAAAATTATAATTACAATTTGCGAACTCCATCGCTTCTTGTTAACTTTCTTCGCGTCGAGCCCTGGGGGTGGAATTAGGGTTGTAAAATGTTGTCAACTTGGATCATTCAGTCCGCTAACTTATATTGTTATGTTATTGTCTTGCTATTTTATTTTAAATAGTACATCTCTTAAGTAGAGTAAGGAGTGGTTATATTTCGGGGTAAGCATGGATATTTAAGGGCTCTATTAGTATTGTTACATTATAAGTCACCACTTATTTAAGATGACATCTTTCCTAATAAGCTTCTGAATCTCAGTTGCTATTTCTTGGTCTTTAATTATTTTTAAGAAAGTAGCCAATAAAATATTTAAACCCAGCATCATCATCATCAGCTTATCTTAATCTACTGTAGGATATTGGTCTTTCATAATGTTTTCCACCTGATACAGTTCTCAGCTTTTCTCATCCACTCACTGTAGAGAAGGCGTTCTGTACCCCTCCGCATGAGTGACGGGTAAGAATATTCCCACCGTCATACAACCCTTGCTGTGTCGTAAAAGGGGACTAAAAAAGCAAGAGTTCCGGGGAAATGTCCGAAGACATTTCTGCGACCACTGCAAGCATACCCTATCAGCCACAGTTGTTACTATTTTCCCAATAATGTTCTAAATAGTAACATATTTTATTATCAGTAATTCATCATCAGCCATCAGCCATCAGTTGCACATGGGTCTCCCTTGAAGATTCCCACATTGATTGTGGGGATTCATATAGCGGAATTTGGGCCATTTCCCACCACGCTGGCTCAATGCAGGTAGGTGGGAGCCAGAGCCTCGCTTGTTGATAAGCAGGGTGCACCACGAGCAGGTGAGGTAGACTTGGACTTGAGTTGGACTCCCGTGAGTTGTCCGGATGCGTTAACTCTATATTCTTCTCAAAAGTCCATATGCCTCAAATATTTCTCTATTCCTACCCACACTTCTGACAGGGTGACTCACGGGCAACACTCCTCAATGAACGGCAGACATAATTAAGTGACAAATAAGTGAAACATGCCATTGACAGTGACATACGCGAATCATAATAAAACACGGAGGAACGAACCTGAGACGTTTGGCAGATTTATAAATCCGAATTCATTATAATGAAACACGAATATTACAAAAACTCCCCCATTTCTTTCCAATTTTCGTTGGCGGAGGGAAAGAAGAAAAAAAGGTCGGAGGGAAAATCCCGGTCGCGGGATATTTAATATTCCAACAAAAACTAGCGCCGTTTCCTCCCGGACATAATAATTTCGCGTTTGACGTAATTGTAGGTTGCCGACGTGGTTCCCTTTTTGGTTCCCCTTCGATATCGACACTATTAGTAATATACTCGTATAATCAGAGCTTACGCTGGTTGTAGGTCTCCGTTGCCAGTCGGTCGAGCAGCTTCCTGCATTATCGTGCCGGTGGAGATCAGTAGCCGTGGCTGGGTCACACATGGTGAACCTAAGAGGTACCTGTTCAACCAGCCTGAGGTGGCCGCTCCAGGAGAGCTCCGTGAGCTCACTTCAAATGTGTGCCGAAGGATAACAGAAGCAAGCTTGCTTCCTTCGCAGCCGTGGTGGAGTCACGAGGGGAGAGAAGTATCGGTATTATGGTTCATCGCTCTCCCTACCATGGCCTCCGCAATTCTCGTCCCTTGATTGTATAAAAAAAAATTATAAAATAAAGGTTTTTTCTTCGAAACGTTCACCTGATGGTAAGTGATACGCCTGTCCATAACAACGTAGTGTTAGTTAAGACGATGTATACTGCTCCATGTGCTCATCGTTTTGAGGCATAAGATAGAAGTTAGGTCTCATTAGCTAAGTAATATTACTAGTTAAAAAGTCCTTCAAACCGGCAGAAGTAAGTAATGCTATTGTACTTGAGGGGTGTAAGGGGTCCCGCACAACTCACGGGTCCCTAGCCAACCCCACCTTCTCGCAGTGCGCCCTGCTAATGAACAATCGAGGCTCTGGCTCCATCAACCCGCATTGGGCCAGAGTGAAGTGGCCCAATTCCCATCATATGAAACCTTACAAACGACGGCCCCTGGTGCCTAGTGATGCGGGCGGCGCAGGACCGATCGATGTGAGGATCTTTGTGGGAGGCTTATGTGCAACAGCGGCCGTCTATCGGCTGATGGTGGTGGTTGCTGTACCTAGACGGTTTCCGGTAACAAAGAACTACTATCACAGGTTCCTAATGTTTCTCAATATTTGCTACTTTTAAAAGACGTGTGAGTTGTAATCAATTCGTAAATATGCTGAAGAATAGGAAGTTAATAAGAAACAATTTCAATTATCTCCCTCGACTGAACCTTCCCTATATTATTAATAATCGAATGAAAAAAAAAATTTCACCCATTTCAGCTGTCATCTTTCGACCTTATTACTTGTAATTTTGCGAAAATTGTAATTTCAAATCCATTCCCGTTGTTCTTACTCCGCCGTTTCAATATTACTGAAATTTTGTTTTATTGAAGACAAACGCTCAGACTTAGTTTTATTAACGGACTCTTTTTTTTATTCAATTAAGCTACGAGACCAGCCGGACGGTCACCTGATGGTAACTGATATCATCCATAAGAACACGGCACTAGTTACAATGATACATACCGCACCATATTATGCTCGTCGCGTGATACTTCACATGTTGAATCTCGTTACCTCAGTAATTACATTAGCTACAGCACCCTTCAAACCGGAATTCAGTAATGTTTTCACAGTACTGTTAGTCGGCTGCAATAGACTCTGCAATAGTACCTAGACGGTCTCTGGCAGCAGAAACCTGCCACCAATAAATTGTAACTGTCTATTTATTTCACGTACATTTGTATATACACATATGCAAATATATAACTATATATGTATATGTATTCGTAATTGTATGAAGTGTATATATATATATATATATATAAATATTATATTATTCCCTAATTACCACCCATAACATCTCACCTCACCAAATGTTGGTCGGTAGAGAATCCCAACAAGCTTTAAGCCTGTCCTTGGTATAGTTCACAATAAAGTTTTTTTTTTTAATTAAGGGTGAAAAAAGCTCATATTTTTTTACCCTCCAAAGAAAGAAATTATTTTGTCCCTGATGTATATTCGTTATTTTTAAGATGGAGGGACGGTCACGCGACGTTTCCTAACACGTTACGCTACTTCTAGTAATTTCACTAGAGAGCCTCTTAAAGCCAGAAGACAGAAATACTTGTATATTAGAGACCTACTTGTTCCTAACGCTGGTGGTAAGTCTGTTTTGCCGGAAACGGCCTAAGGAGGTACCGGCGCAGCTGCAGTTACGGCCGATAAACAGTAGTGTTCCGGTTTGAAGGGAGATGTAGACAGTGAAATTACTCGGGTAATGAGACAGCATTGTACGTCTCAAGGCGATGAGCGCAATATGCTGCAGTGTGTTACATCCTAACTAGCTCCTCGTTGTTATGGCTGAGTAATTTACCATGAGTTTAACATTCCACTGGTCTCGTCACTTCAAGAAATAAAAAAAGGGTAGGTACCACCGCAGCAAACGTCCCGTGTTCCGGTTTGAAAGGCGCTGTAGTTAGTGAAGTAATTGAAGTAACGGCTAACATTTTATGTCTCAAAGTGGTGAACACAATGTGGTGATATGAGTACCTTCCTAGCACGACGTTGTTATGAGCAGTCGTATCACTTACCATCAGGTGAACGTCTAGCTCGTCTTGTTGCTGATTTGCATAAAACCATCACCATCATCATCATTATCAGCCGACAGATATCCACTACTGGACACAGGCCTGCTTCCTAGATCGCCATATCGGTCCGACTGCCGCCTGCATCACCAGGCACCAGGGGCTGTACTTTGTAGGGTTTTATATGAGGCGAATTGGGCCACTTTCAACCACCCTGGATTTAATGCGGGTTGGTAGGAACCAGAGCCTCGATTTTTGATTAGCAGGGTGCACCACGAGCAGGTGAGGTTCGGTTGGGTCTTGTGAGTAGTCCAGGTCCTTTATATATATAATTTTAAAATGAAGAGAAGCTTTCCAAGTTAAGGCGAGGCCCTATTCAATTTGTTTGCAAGGTCCTAGTTCGGGAACTTTCGAAAGCTTTCGAAGTTATAGAGCCTTTAGTGTAGACATGAGTGAGATACATTAATTCGTACCGGAAACTCTGTAATCCTGTTTCATGATACTTTACTGTTATGTACCTTGTTGTTTTATTTAGAGGAGGGATGGAACAGATTGAGAGGAAAGAGAGAAAGAAGTTATAAATAAAATATTTCTATATAGAAGACATCCGGAGGTTTATTCAGTCATCATGTGATCTTCAAAACTATGACACGTCAGCTAAGAATGAATTATACAAAATTCCTTCCCCAAAGGAGTTGCGAGGGTGTTATGATCAGCAAAGGGGACAGGGAACAGCTAGTAGTTAATCAATCTATTATCATCACCAGTCGATAAACGTCCACCGCTGGACATAGGCTTCCTTCAAAGATTTCCGCGTTGTTAGCATCCAGTGGGTTCCAGCGATTTTCACCAAATCGTCGGTCCATCATCTGGGAGGCCTCTCAACACTACGTACACCGGTACACAGGCGCCAATCGAGGACCTTATTGTCCCATCGGCCGTCGGACCTTCGCGCAATGTGCCCTGCTCACTGCCACTTAAGTCTAGCAATCTTTTGGGACTATGTTAGTGACTTCAATTCTTCTGCGGATCTCCACATTTCTGATTCGATCGCGCAGATGGACTCCGAGCATAGCCCTCTCCATTGCCCTCTGGGTGACTTTGACCCTTTTCATGAGTCCGACAGTAAGGGGCCACTTCTCGGATCCGTGTAAAGACTTCAGACTCGAGTTTCCAGACGCTGCGATATCTGAGACGAAAAGATGCTGCGCGGCCTCTCGAACGCTGCTCACACGAGTAATTATCTACAGTATGAACATATAGATACTGCAGCTTAAGACATTGAAAACTGGTAACTTTATGAAGACATCTTTTAATCATGAAAAAAAATAATAAAATCGGTTCAGCCGTTTTGTTTACTATAATTAGACATAATTGACTTTGTTAAGTAACATTGGAGAAGTCGCCAAACTGTAGTCTTGCAAGTTACTTTTCTTTTTGCAGTAAGAAACTTATAGCTAACCAGTTCTTTCGCTGTGGAAAGGTGGTAACGGGTTTTAAGACGTGGTGGTGGCCACCTTGCAGCCAAGATATTCAAAAAACGATGCACAGCAAGTGGTTTTATGTAAAGAACGCGATGGATCCAAACGGCGGCTATTGCGCGCGGCTGGTGGCGGCTTTGTTTACGCAGCACTGGGGAAAGTTCGCTGAAAGTGCTCTCCGGTACATTTCATAACTTCTTTATGAAACTGCTAGTGAACCCCCCATCCACTTCTCACCCCTCGTTCAGTTTCGTCCGCTTTATGAAATTCTATTCATATCAATCTTTGGGAAGCTTTCTGAACGAAGACAAGGTAGTCCGTACTAATGTTACAAATTATAACGTATACTTTACACAGCTAAAAAAATTGTTTTACATGTACTAAATATCAAAATTGTTACATATTTATTTATTATAAAGGATCATCATCATCATCATCATCATCATCATCATCATCATCAGGTGCCCTTTTCAAACTGAAGGTTAGCGATCAGATTGAGAAAACCAATTCGATCCTCAGCTATTCTTTTTAATTGATTTAATTTCGGTCCATTTCCTTTATGTCGTCAAACCATTTCCTGCGCTGTCTACCAGGTGCACGTTTTCCAGGAGTTTTGCTCTCCAGGATCAACCTTGGGAACTCATAAAGGGATCCTCTTTGAAGATTTCAGAATAATGCAATCTTTCTTCGCGTAACGATTGTCACCATTCTACGTTTGCAGTTAGCTGTTCCGAGGACTTCAGCATTGGAGATAAACTACTTCCACGTGATCTTAAACATTCGAAGGAGTACCCGCATCTCAAATGCTTGTATTCGACGACAATATTCCTTTTTTAAAGTCCACATCTCACTACCATAGAAGAAAACAGACCAAACATCACGTTAAGACCTGGTATCGTGTGGCAAACGGTACCTTGCTTGGAGTCACATAAAACTTTGGAAGTTCTATTAAAAACATTTCTAGCTTCTCCAATTCTACATTATATTTCTTCTTTACGATCTAAATCCGATGTGATTATAGAGGATACCATAATTATTAGAACGTTTACACAGAACATAAGAAATATACACTACTACATAGCTGGTAGAACTCTTGCAAAAGATACAGCAGCTATTGTCGCATCACCTATTTCTTTCGCCAATCGGTTGTTTTCAAACGTTACCATTTGTCTACTAAATACGTAATTATACTACTGCTGTGTAAACATCCCAACGTTGCATAGTAGTATAAAAAAGCCTTTACAGTACAGTTGTAAAAAAAACTACAGAGCTACTCCAGTAGCAAAGTTATAATAAAAATATTTAAGCGCCATAATGACTACATCATTAAATGTCGTATTTACTAATGAAATTACTGGAGCATGGAGATGTCTCATGAGATGCAGTGTATATCATTCTAATCATTGGGACCTGTTTTATATGGGGGTGCATCTCATAGTTCTCAGCTCCGCCCTGACGATGTCGTCGTACCATCCCGAGGGAGGGCGTCCTACACTTTTGCGACCGAGTGCGCGGCCTCCACTCCAAGACTTCTCTCCCCCATCGGCCGTCACTGACGCGACATGGCCGGCCCACTGCCACTTCAGCTTCTTTCTCTTCTTCGTTTCGAATAATAAATTATAACTTTTTTGCTTTATCACAAAAGGATAGAAGTACAAGATGAAGATACAGAGGACGGTAACCAAAGTTTAGCACATTCAATAAACAAGCGGGTTTTCTCCTCGAGTGTTTGTAAAACTGTTTTCCTTATACGCAGTTCACACAACATTGAGCGTGAAGGAAGTGCGGAAACAGCCGCCGGGCCGTATCCGGTTTGGGCGCCGTCCCCGCGCCGCCCGACCGGCGGCGTAATGACTTCGGAACTGGAAAAATAGAAATTTACGCGAAGCCACTATCCAGCTCGTTTTTGAGGTTAATAGAGCATCAGGGAAAATATATCGAGAATGATTTATTCTTAATACCGTCTGCACCCACCTTCAGATATAAATCGAGAGAGAGAGAGAGAGAGAGCACTACAAGATGAAGGTTTTCATTATCTCATCATCAGCTGATAAACGTCCACTGCTCGGCATAGGCCTTCACCAAAGATCTCGCATGCAGTCAGCATGGCTTCCGGTACTGCTGAGCACTAAGAGTGCTGTTTGTAGGGATTTGAGCCGTTTCCCATCACGCTAGCCTAATGCGGGTTGGTAGGAGCCAGAGCCTCGTTTGTTGATTAGCAGAGTGCAGCATGAGCAAGTGAGGTTATCTTGGGTTCCGTGAATTGCCGTGCGGGACCCCTTACACCCACCCCTTAAAGGTTAACGCATTATGTAATTTTCTTATCTAACGGAACCGATGTGCGGGATGTTCATCAGATGATATACACAGCACCACATTGTGCTTTCCTTTAGGCATATGATGTAAGTCTCTTTACCCCAGTAATATGACTAGCTACAACGCACTTTAAACCGGAACACAGTAACGTTTTCGCTGTACTGTTTGGCGGTAGAAATAGCTGCATCGGTAACTACTTAGAAGGTCTCCGGCAAGAGATCTACCAGCAGTATATAGATACAACGACACACCAGGAACCAACGTGCCTGTCTCATCTGTAGATATATTTGGTACTCATGATAGTTTATTTGAATAATACATCAAAGCTGAAACATCTACTGAAAAACATATTTTAACGGAAGTAATTGAAAAGGTGCGAAATCAATATTTTGTTTATACGAGGATAACTTCTAGATATTGGTACTCTTTTCAATTAAATGTATTGTACTTAAAGATTACATAATAACACAAAAAGGAGACAATCATAGTTAAAAACGCCATTTTGTATTTATACTGCAATTAAAAGGATCTATCAACATAGATCTATGTTGTCGTGTGCACGCTGTGGAGCGATTGAACAAGAATCTTACAAGTCAAAACTCGGTAAAGTTTATGCAGGCAATAGTAACATAATCACCGTGTAATACGTGAAAGTTTTAATAGACAGCGTGGCGGGGTGTTAATGGAGGGTAGTTTCCAACCCTCAACAGTTGAAAGGTTGCCGCGGGACTTGCAATAGAGGGTGCTATTATTGCACGCGAAGGGAATAGATTAGCGCTCCAAATTTTCTTTGTAATTTCCCAATATAAATATATATATATGTAAGAGATATCTAGAGATTCCTTGAGTTATCACGTCTTCGAAAATATTAGACGTAAACACTCAAAATTTGGTAGAGACGTTGTTTCTGGCATTTAGAGGTCAGTTAAGAATGGATTCTACAAAATTCCTTCCCCAAAAGGGACAACGGACACCTACTACCGGTAAACTGTCGGGTGGTTTGTTGTTTTATGAACTATACGGTAAATACCCAGTCAATCGCAAGGTTTGCTGGATGATACCCTGGCCTGCACGAATGTAAGGACGTCGGCTTGTTCTTCTACCCAGGGAGAAGTACCCACTAGTCTTCAACTGCCTTAAAAGCAAAAATAGACGTAGTTATTTTATATATTTCACACCTCATTCTTGCACAACGACTCACGGGTCCCAAGCCAACCTCACCTGCTCGTGGTCCACCCTGATAATCAACAGACGGGGCACTGGTTTTCACTAACTCCTATTGGGTTAGCGTGGTGGGAAATGGTTCAAATGTCCCCATATGAACCCCTACCAACGGCGGCCTCTAGTGCCGGCGGTAGCGGAAGCTGCGCTGGCCGTTAGACGCGGGCAGCGCAGGACCGATCCATGTGGCGATCTTTGGGGAAGGCCTACATCTAGCAGTGGACGTCTACGGGCTGATGACGAAGTCAATATTTATGATGATATTTGATGATACTGTACATCGTAGTAATCACACAAGTGGAGCATGAAAGGAGCGCCAGCGGGTTATGGCGCTGTCCGCTGATCCTGTGGCAATTCTCGAGGTGGTTTAGTTGCTGCTGTTTAAAGTACAAAAAATATATAATGTAACTGTGCGTTCAAAACAAGCGGATGGCGTCGCGGGGTCGCGATGGTACGCAAACAATCACTCCTCACCCAATCGGCCGTGAACGGAGGCGACAAGTTTATTTTATGGCTCGCAATCCCCACCGAAAACATCCAGACACTAAGTTACGCCCGGAGGAAAGGAAAAAAAATCTTTTCGCGCTTTGTTTATAACTTCGGATAAACTTTGCCCGCACTACGCCCCCACCCTTCGGTTACGGCGGATGTTTACTTTATGTTCATATTCGTGGTCGTTTTATTTTTCACATGTAAAGATCATTGAAGGGGGTTACAAATACTATTACAGAAATAAAGTTGCAACATCCCCGCAACTTCCTTTGGGGAAGGAATTATGAGAAATCCATTCTTAGCTGCCTCGTACCCGTCTAAAGGAGTATTCCTAATATATTTCAAGTTTCCAGGCCTTATCTTCATCTTAAATGCTAACTAATACATTTTAAGATTGAGACGTTAAGAAAAGAACTACATGCTTTTACTAAGACTGATACAGCAGTGCTCGATGACGTTAACGGACGCATTGATATTTCCTTCATCAGCCAATAGACGTCCACTGCTGAACATAGGCTTCTCCCAAAGATCTCCATGTTTCCAGGAGTTCATATGGAGAGGATTTGGGCTATTTCCTACCGCTGGCCCAATGCGAGTTGTTGGGTGCCAGAGCTTACTGCCCTTACTCATTATTATATCTAGAATATATTCTAGATGTAATACTTAATGGACTTCACCCGAAGGAGTGAAGATCGATGTGCATGTAGTGTATTTCCAATAACGTTGCAGGTTGCAGCAGCTGAGACAAAGCGAAACACGGAGGACGGCCGCATGCCTGCGAACAATTTTCGGCTGCACACAGACTGGAACTAAAACTGCTTGCAAGATAGTAGTCTTTTGAACCCTGACAAACCCTCGTGACAAAGGCTTTGCAGTGTAAATGCACGAGGACAACACTGTCCAATATATTTCACAAGAATTCCTTGCATCAAGTTTTATGTACAAACGAAATGAATATGCTCTTGATGTTATTGAAAGGTTTTTTTTTATACCACTTTGGTGGTAAAGAGGCTTATAGCCCACCTGATGTTGAGCGGTCACCGCAGTAGACCACCAATAACACCAAAGGTATCCCTGGGCGTAAGTTAGTAAGGTAACTCTTTGATAAATAAGTATTTGTAAATAATTCGTATGTTTATTGACCTCAAGTTAATGAGCTTGACCTGCAGCAGTGGACCACGATATTCAAGGTTAGCTATTTGTGGTAAGTTATCTACGCTTTGTTATATTCGTACTGCTTCTTTGTATCTTACTGAACACTGATAAATATACCATATATTAGTTAGGAACTTAGGTATCAGTCAATCCGGATAGTTAACTAACTCCGCAGTAAGCATCAAAACTATCCGGTTAATTTGTAACGATACTTTGACCGGCATTAAACGATCAACTATACAGCAGGCTTGTTCTCAGTTTCCGGTTCACAATAGCTTATATGTTTAAGCTTTACAGTTTACAAAGCCTGTACATCTATTCGTGTATCAAGGTTACCGGTTCGAAATAGATTTAATACAGCAGGTTCGAATCCTTCGTCTGGACATTACTTCCTATTCTTAGTTCAAGTTTAGTGAAAGAGGTAAGTGAAAACTTAAGTCACCTTGGCAACACTTAGGTACCATAGCAGCGACCAATTCTGACATCAAACTCATACCATAAAAAAATTACTGATTTCCAGTTGTAAACACTTAATAAGATCTGATATCTTGTTTCTCAAGATGTAGTCGTACCTGAATATCCTTACTGGGTCCCTTATTGTTAGGAGCAGCCATATTACTCAGAGGTAGTGGACGTGGTATACGTGGTAGATACGACATCCATCACCTCTCATCAGTAATTAACTAAAGTCTACCACGTGGGCCCCTGGAATTCAATCAGAGACCACCGCTTTTAGTAAGCTGCTAATCTCTATGATAATGTTATATCATCATCATTAACCTATAGACATCCACTGCTGAACATAAGCTTCCCCCAAAGATCGCCATGTTTGCAGCAGTTCATATGGAAGGGATTTTGGGCAGTTTTCTATATCGCTGGCTCAGTGTGGGTTGTTGGGTGTCAGAGCTTAGTTTGTTGATTAGCAGGGTGCACCACGAGCTGGTTGGCTTGGGTCCCATGAGTTGCAGTTGCGAGACTCGTAGCACTCCAAATGTTATATTAAATTATTTTATGTGCTTGTGAACTGTTCCTGGAGCTGAACCACAGCACAGCCAGCGCCGTTCGGTTAATGAATACTGGAAAGGTCAACAAATCTTTAATTGGAAGTTTGATATGGGTTTAACGGCGCTTATAGCTGTTGCAGCACTCAAATAGCTTTGCCGGTGCTCGGAAGTTATAAGCTACTCGGTATGCTATTCAACGTTGGAACAACTTTGAGCTTTGCGTAGCGACGGAAAGCGCTCAGACTTGAGAGCTTTTCAATTAATGAAAAATTTTACGTCTTCCCTCATGTATGAGGGTAAACTACCAGCTATGTTTTCGTTGAGTGTGACCGTCCTTCGAGGATATCCACACACATGGGGCAGTAAGGTCCTTGAGTGGCGCCAGAACACCGGTACACGTAGTGTTGGGAGGCCTCCCACAAGGTGGATCGACGATCTGGTGAGAGTCGCAGTCCCATTGGATGCGAGCAACACGGGACCGATCGATGTGGAGATCTTTGCGAGAGGCCTATGTCCATCTGTGGATGTCTACCGGCTGAGGATGATAATGATGATGATATTGATTTTAACTTCAAGCTGGTGTCTTTAATTTGAATACGAAAAAAAATATTAACTTGGATACTTTAAGTATAGCTTACTATGCCAAAGTAAACATACGTATGAGTTTTTATCATCAGTTGGATTTATTACTGAACTTGTCTAATGGCGGAACGGTTTCATTAAGTTTACGTACCAAGTTTAAGCATAAATGAAAATTGATACTTCACGCGAACTTCCCTCTTCGCTTATTTTATACTTCCTCGATTATATTATACTGCGTCATAAATTTGTCGTGAGGGTTGGTATTACCAGCCCGTGGTACTGCTGGTGACCGTCAACCGATACACAGATGTAACTGTGCTTAATGAAGTAGACCGCCTGTCTCCAAGACTATGGACTGAATGTGGTGTTGTGGAAACATTTAAGAGTTGCGGTTATCAGCTATTTGTTGGTAAACATTACTTTGTATTTATCTGTTTTTTTTTATAAATTTAGTAAGCCGTTGGAACTTGGCAGCGTAGAATCGATCTGTGTGGAAATCTTTGGGAAAGAAGTATGTCCAGCTGTGGACGTTTATCTGCATATATTCATGACAACAACCAAACATGGTTATTGTTACATATAAGTAAGCGTGAAATAGTACCGCGAAATTTTAACATTTCATCATCAGCCGATAGACGTCAACTGCTGGACATAAACCTCTCCCAAAGATCTCCACATCGATCGGTCCTGCTCTGCTCGCACCCAGCGACTTCTTGCGACTTTATAGTGGACACGGCTTCCGGTATCACCGGGCACTTGGGCGCCGTTGTTGGTAGGGGTTCAAATGCGGGGATATGGACCATTTCCCACCACGTTGTTACACCAATGTAGAATAGCGGGAGCCAAAGTCTTGTTTGTTGAATAGTAGAGGCACTACGAGCAGGTGAGGTTGGCTTGGGTCCCGTGAGTTGTCGTACGAGATCTTTTGCATCCTATTAACATTTATAGCTTAGAAACTATTCTTTATATGCAATGGAGTTAACAAAAATGATTCTATATATAGGGTGTAAAGGGTTGCGCTCAACGTAGTACGGAGCCCAAGTTAGCCTCGCCTGCACGCGGTGCACCCTGCTAAACAACAGACGAGGCTCTGACCATCCATCAAGCCGCACTGGACTAGTGTGGCGGGGCTAGACCCAATTCCTCCTCAACGAGAATCCTCGAGAGAGGCCTATTTCAAGCAGTGGGCGGTATCCGGCTGATATCATCATCATTCTATACAAAATATGCTGTTTTCTTCAGAGGCAGAGATTATAGTGGCGCATTTCAAAGCAAAATCTGATTTTTGGGGCACATTAAATATATTATTAAAATATATTCGGTTACTTAAGCAAATGACTTGGTCGCATTCAAAGGACGCTTTTTCTATTATACAACGACGTACAAAAGGCCGGCCCGGTCCCCGCGACAATTCCTTGTTATATTTCAAACAGGATTTTCTCGTTGAAGTAACTATTCTTCAGTAATGGAAATGGTATAACAAATGTAGGATTCGGTTCGGTGATGTATGATGGAGGATCCCGTCTTCGGGAATCATAGATGAGAGTGTAGCGTGGCCACTTAGTGCTCCGCATTCGCTTCGTGTGCCATCACTTACACAAAAACGCTTTCAGACAGTTCGTTTGGTGTTAAAGGATATTCCTGATCGTAACACTAAACAAGGATGTCTCGTACTCCAAATCACGTCTGTGTTCCGGTTGTGGAGAGAGTAAGAACTATTGGATGGCTTTCCTGTTCAAAATTCGCGCAAACGAATGGGGAATAGTGAGCTTTATAAAAAGCTCACTTTACGCCTGCTACCCTTCTCATAACTTGAGCGGTCATAACTTGATCCGACGATACACGATCTGAATTATTAATGTGAGATCACTTGATCCTTTTGCCACACATTCACGAGACACGTGAGGAAGGAAGGCAAGGAATAGAGCACAGACATTTATATTTACATGTAACACTTGAATACTCCTCGAAGACCTACTGTTAGTAGGAGTAGTTGCCGGAGACCATCTACGTAGGTACCACCGCAGCTCTTACTGCAGACAACAATCAGTAGTGTGTAACAGTTACCGATTTCTGATTTGAAGAGAGGTGTAGTTGGGGTTAAGAGACTCGACAACAGATGTCAATTTAACGAGCACAACCTGATCCAGTGTTTAACCTCTTAACTAGCGCCACGTTGTGCTTGTCTCACCAAGCGAGGGTGCCGAAGAAAGCTACGGTGCATTACGTAAGGGATCCCGAGGCCTCCCGCAACGCACTAAGGATGATACACATAACCTTGTCATCCCCCTAGAAGCATGCTATCTTTTTAGAAGATTTCTTGCCGATAACAAAAAAATAAAAGTAAGAGTCAGTGCTCTCCTCGACACTCGGTGGAAGACTGACTGAAATTGTAATGAAACAGTGCTACCACCTGTCCGAAGTGTTGCCAACATCAGCAGCTTCCACTTTAGTTACAAATACGCATAATTAATATCGTTATTATTTTTGTGTTGGCAGGTCCTCCATTAGTTGGTGCAACGATCTGTTGAAGGTTGCAGAAATCAGCTGAATGCGGGCAACGCAGAATCGATCGATGTGAAGATCTTTAGGGAAGGCCTAAGTACAGAAGTGAATGTCTGTCAGCTGATGATCATTTATATTAGAAATGTATTACTTGTAATTTTATTTATTATTCACGTGTAATAATCTTCCACCTGTTATTTAATTAACTAGTATGTTACTGCTATATCTGTAGAACCTATGAACTTATACGTTTGTAGATATGCTCTCCTCCATTATGCAGCAGTGAGGAGCAGCCGATGTTATTAAGCGGTAAGAAATGAGCTCATTAGTTGCAATTAGCGTCCGTCCGTCAAACGTCGGGGCTCTGGGCCGCGGTTGCTGTTGAGGCGCGCTTAGTTTATCCTCATTTACAATATACATACTTATACTACGTATACATCATCATAACTTACTGCTCACCGTTTGCTTTATAACATGGAAGCTACTACTTTAAGCGGGGACAGGATTCTCATAAATCATAACCTTGTCTTCGGTTAGTAAACAATCGGATAATACTAATCTGTAGTAATTATATAAAATATGATATATATTATAGAGTGCATTATATTCAGTGCATCTAGGTCACGAAACCTTCACAGACACGTCCCCTGAGCGTGTGCAGCGCCGTAGACGCGATATAAATGCATTTCCTGCAATTATCTCCCTCCCTTTGCCGGCGCCTTTCAGCCTTTCAGCTTCAAGTCATTAAAAACTTTAGGTGCGTACTTTCTCACAAAAACTAGAACAAATGATAATTATAAAACAAAAAAAATACTAAGATTTATTAGAAATTATACTAAACGAAATGTTAGTCATTTTGGCCACCAACAGATCCTATTCTTTGTTTTAGTTTATCTAGAATCACCTACTACGTTATTCTTAACAGATTTATTAACAGACTAAAATTAGTGGTTTAGTTTTTTAATTTAAAATTACTAAATATCAATAAATAACAATGGCATCAATATTGGGGTTGTAACATTTAAGGTTAACAATAGTATATATCAGTAACAGTTAAAAGGTTTGAGAATCATAGATCACTTGGTGACGCAAGGATGCCAGCGACTAAGGAGCAAAGATATTTTTAAACAAAAAATAAATAAAATCATTACCTATCTATATATATTATATAAGGGTGAATCTACCCTATAGCGGAAGTCAGAATAGTGTGGGATTTATCCACTAAAAATCCATTCGACGGTTGTCGGAGCTAGAATTGGAAGGGAAGTTCTCCCCTCTGAATATATGTACTTCTACAGCAATGCTTTGGGTCTATCCCAGGGTCCAAGTCAGCACTTCCTTTTTTATAGATCCTTAATAAAACTATTCACTTATGAACCCCCCTATCCTGATAACGTCATACATACTCCTAACATTTTTTTAAGCCCTATCTATGGTCAACGTTAATTTTAAAATATACCCTCTATCCTATGCTAGAGATAGTAACTTTGTAACTTATTAATGTTTGTATAAGTTAACTGTTTAATTTTTTTTATGGGAATGGTGGTCAACCGTGCGAACTGTTTCCCTGGTGGAAAGTGATCACCGTCGCCCATGGACAATCCTTTTCAGCATATCCGCAATCACCAATATAATCTTCACATAACCACAACAGTATCACACGATAGTAATCGCTGCTTTAAGTAAATTTACTACTTGACAGTATAATTATAACAACAGATAGTTTACTGCTTAATTATAATCTATAATACGCACATCAGTTGGCTGTGTAGTAAACATAAACACGAGTAAATATTACTATCGTGTTATTGTTACATTAAATAACATTATCAGTCGGATGCTGTTGGTACAGGACTTGATATTACCATAATGAGCGATACTCATCCGCGTCTCCGAATTAATAATCCATTCAGAGCTGATAGCCTACATGTAAGGCTTTATCATATGATATATATATATATATATATATATATATATATATATATATAATGGAGCTGTGGTATCTCAGTTTCTGGAGCGATCGTTCGCGATATAGATATCGAAGTATAGGTTCGAGTCCCACTGAGCTTGAACTTCCGGTGAAGGAAAACATCGTGTGGATATCAACTTGTTCCAAGAACAGCTTTCGTGGACATATGAAAGCGTCTGACCATCACTTAGGCATTGTAGTGGACAAATTGCATTTACTATTACTGCGAGACAGACATTCGCGTCCCAGCTGTGGGCACGTCAATAGAGCTGCTTTTTAAATTCCGTCCATGTAGGTATCACCGCAGCGCTTACTTCTGACGCCAAATTCTACAGTGCAAACATTACCGTGTTCCGGTTTGAAGTGCGCTGTAGCTAGTGAAATTACTGGGGAATCGAAACAACATCTTATGTCCCACGGCGACGGGCACAATCCGGTGCTGTGTATATCATCCTAATTAGCGGCACATTGTCATGGGCAGGCGTATCACTTTTAATCGAGTGAAGGTATAGTTCGCCTCGTCGCTTCGTCGAATAAAAAAGGACGATCAAATGGGGTTACATTAAATCTAGGTATGCGACGTCATTTCCGGCGGAAGCATTGAAAAACACTAAAAATAACTTACACTAAATCAACACCACACTAAATCAACACCTTATAGTAAGTGATACGTCTGTCGATAGTAAAATGGCTCGAATTAAGATATACCCACAAGACATTGTACTCGTCGCCTTGAGATATAGCATCTTAAGTCTCCTTCATAATCTTACTAGCTATAGCCCTTCAAACCGGAACACATTAACGTTTTCAGACTACTTCCGTAACGGCATAAACAACAGTGAAGAAGATTATTATCTATTAGAATGGTTATAGTAAACAGTTCATTCTTTTATTTCAAAAACATCTAAATTTCTAAGGGTGTATTTTCATATAAAGATTAAATTTTAAAAAGCAATTAGGGGTGGTGGTAACGGCGCTAACTGTGTCGAATAATTAGTTCGGGCAGGTGTTTCGGCGGGGGCTCGTTAATGAGTTGCCCTTATAGTTTTAGTCTGCGTAATCACCAAATTTTGTTAGGCTATAGATAACGAAGTAATAGAACTATTTTAGAAACATCCTGTATATATCATTATAACATTCTTTTTCTGAGAATTTGTGATTAATCACGGAGAAGCGAAGGTTACTGTATATTACCTTTGCTAGATATTGATCCCTGAATATGCTTTTAGTACGAATTGTGAGATAAGGGTGTAAGGGGTCTCACACAATAACCCACCGAACCCAAACCAACCTCACCTGCTCTTGGTGCACGCTGCTAATCAAAAATCGAGGCTCTGACTCCCGCTAACCTGCATTGGGTCAGCGTGGTGGGAAATGGCTCAAATCACCCGTTATGAACCCCTACAAACGAAGGTCGTGGGAAGCCGCTAGATGCAGGCAGTGTAGGCTCGACCGATGTGGGACTCTTTGGGGGAAGCTCATATCCAGTAGTGGACGTCTTTCGGCTGATGATGGTGACAAATTGTGGATACGATCATCTGTAGTATTTGTATCTAATTAACAGTTATGTTTTTTTTCTCTGTTTCTTTTATTGCTGAAGAAAAATCATCTTCATCCCAGATTGCTGGTTTTGTTTGGTGTTTGAAGTTCTTCTTCAGTTTCTATTTGTCCTCCGACAAATCTTTTGTAAGTATTATTTAACTGAATAAAACTCTCTCAGAGCAGTGGACATCTTCCTGTTGATAATGATGGAAATCCCAGCAGGATAAGGAGAGCTTTGATATATCAGTAAAAATTAATTTAAACCCCTAGGTTTGGAAAATCCTTCGAATGTTTCCATTGCCGGGACTCAGGACCTTTTGTTACAAGGAGTGAGTGAAGACATTTATGTGTTTCCTCGTCGGCGAATTTAGTGTTGGTTGGCGAAGCTGTCGTTAAAATAAGACGGATTCCTCATAATGTTTCCTTCAGCAGAAGTTCAAGAACTGTAGGGGTTGCGCTCCAGTTTTTTCAAGACATACAGCCCCTTGCTAATTGAGGCAACTAATTGTTTGTGGAAAACATTATTATAATTAATAAGGCGTCGTCAAAGCTTAACGAGATCAAAGCGATGCTAATACACAATGAAAACAAAAAAATCGATTCTGATCCTTTAAAGCTGTTAATCAATACCTCGGCCTACACCCTGAACTCCAACCCTGGCACCGCTCCCTTTTCTTCCCCGTTTCAAACTATCGCCATTTCAATGATGGATTTATTGTTTTATTACTTCACGAGGAGGGATGACTTTAAAGTAATGCTGTATCACTGCAAGGTCAGTCAAGCAGCTGAATCACTCATTTCAACGACCAAACATCATCAGAGAATAGGATCTGAGAGATATTCACCGTATCAAAAAATCTCAGTATTAGAAGCTTAAGAGTCAGTGTCAGTCATATAAGGTCTTTGATATTATTATACTATTGTATTTAGTTACTGTGCAGTTATCCATCATCATCATTATCAGCCGATAGACGTCCACTGCTGGACATAGGCATCCCCCAAAGATCTCCACATCGATCGGTCCAGCGCCTCCTGCATCCAGTACTTTCTTGCAACCTGCAGTCGTTTGGAGATGTTCATATGGGAGGATTTGGGTCATTTCCCACCACGCTGACCCAATGCGGGTTGGTGGGGGTGTGCAGTTAATCACTTTTTTTATATACCCTGGGACCAAAGTTATAATAGTTATTAATCATTCTGTTAGCCAACCTCACCTGTTCGTAGTCCAGCCTGCTAATGAACAAACTAGACTCTGGCTCCCACCAACCGACATTGAGCTAGAGTGGTAGGAAATGGATCAAATCCCTCAATATAAAACCCAACCCGATTGAGGGGGGCATCTTTAGGGGAGGTTTATATCCAACAGTGAATGTCTATCGGCTGATGATGTTGTTAATCGTTGGTATATTTTATTTCATAAAATTCCCTGGCTCGCCCAAGTGGTCATACAAATACGATCACATTCAAGAGAAGAGTATATAAACTTGTACACTTACCACTACAGATCACCACTTAACATCTGGTTAACTTAACCTCACCTATCAAAGCTGTTGATGCCATAACGTTACGAATTACCTTGATAACTTTAATATGGGCATAGAGTGTTGAATAAAGGTCTGTTCATTAAGTCAATTTCTATTAAACTGATCCTTGTTCTCTTCAAGATGTTGTTTATCTAACTGGCAGGCAGTAGACTCACACTGCGCTTTTCAACACGTTGTCTCAGTTCAGTGTACCATCGTTTATCTGATCATCCCCTTCAAACTAATATTACTTTAAATATTGATCCTATTAAACTTATGCTAAGTCTGGTTGGGGATCGATGGTTAGTATTTACACGATTTTCTCGTTACTGGTGTTGGTCCTTGTGATTTTAAGATTTATAAATCAAACGTCCCGAACGGCTTTGTGCGCAAACAGAGCTGCGGAAAATTCGAGAAGAGAGTTAACATTATCAGCGCCGGTTCCTTGAGTCGTAATGGCGAAAGTTTTAATAGACTGTGACGTGGCTCCGCTAATAGCGGCTTACCCGCTACAACACAACTTAAACCTTACATTAAGTTTTTTTTTTTAAAACTGACTACAAATCGTTTATTTTTTTTGTTCATGCAAGCTACGAGACGAGCAAGAGGTTCATTTGATGTTATGACACGCCTGCCCATACCAATGTGATGCTAGTTAGAATGATAGAAATAAAGTGGTTAGTCTCGTTACCCCAGTAGGTTCAATAGTTACAGCGCCCAAACCAAAACCACCATTCAAACCGAAGCACAGTAATGTTTGCACACTACTGTTCCTCGTCTGCATTAGGAGCTGCTGATACCTACTTAAAATTACCCACCACCAGTGATTATCCAGCGACGAATTATAAGTATGAAGAATAGTAGGTGTGTGTTATAATACATTTACGAATTTGATGCCCACAAAGCTCGAGCTTCCGGTAAAGGAGGCATAGTTAATCAAAATAAAATATTTAAAGAACAATGGCTTCCGAGTGACATCTGTCAACATCCTTTGTTAAGGTCAGGTCTACGGTGTGTCAAGTCCCAACATAACATAGGCAGTTTAAGTTAGGTAATATGTACAAAAGATTTAGTTTTGTAGTATAAATTATATTTTGTATCCAAAGAGATTATACGGATGATCATATAAGTTCTCATCTTTGGAAGATCATATAAGTTATCTTGCTTGTTAAGATGTTTACACAACACTATCCAGCGATCATCGTCGGAAGTAATTACTTGTCTAAGTTAAATTAACTTTAGTAATTTAAAGTAAGATCTATTGAACGAAATATAGAAATGTTTGCATGTTAATGTTTGGCAACGAGTGGTTTCTGGTCTCCGAACTGACAGACCTTCGACCGTAACAAATTTCGCCAAATAATATATAAATATATATACGAAATTTCGCAAAATAATAACCAGTTGAAACACTTCCGCGAGTTTAATGGCGATTTGAAACTTGAACTTTACTTCATGAACAATTAAGTGTAATAGCGAAGTTGCGAATGTAAAACTTTATTTCTATTGCTATTGTGGACTTGAAGGCGCTTACTGTTTCAATGTTTTAATTTATACACGTATAATCAATTGAAACTGTTACTGCATTTGTAGTTTAGATTATAAAAAATATGTAGTCGTTAGTGTACTTTGGTAATGTTGAGACATGATTCAAGGTATGATGTAGAAGCGCAAGCAATGCATAATTTGAGAGGATTTTATTGAATGAAATCCAACGCCTCGCGCAAATATCGGCTTCCGAGACGCGCTGGAATAGGAAATAGGTTTACTACCGCCTGATAAATTTTTATCAAAATAAATATAGTAGAACTGAAAATAAGTGAGTATTTACTGTGCAAAATAGTATTAATAATAAATAAAATACATTTAAGGATCCTTTCAAGCAAATGCGGAAGACGAGCTCACCTTACTTCGTATTTAAAAGGCTACTTAAAATTAAATTGTATATAATGGTTACCTGATCCGAGCAGAAGATTCTCGGTATCTAGTAATTTGGCTAGTAATAACGCATTTGAAACCGGAACACAGGGTTATTTATACATTACTTTTTGGCAGCGGAAATGGGCGTCGCAGTAGTAGTTACCTAGACGGTCTCCTGCGAGAGATTTAATTTTGAGGTTATGCCTCCCACTTGGACATATATTTTGTAAACCAGTTATAACTAAGCAAAGAGAATTATTGAAAGAGGTATCTCCTTAACGACTTCATCATCATCAGCCGATACACGTCCACTGCTGGACATAGGCCTCTCCCAGAGATAGTCACATCTGGGTAGGGATCCATATAGGAGATTTTGTCCATTTCCCACCACGTTGGCTCAATGCGGGTTGGTGGGAGCCAGAGCCTCGTTTGTTGATTAGCAGAGTGCACCACGAGCAGGTTAGGTTTGTTTGGGACCCATGAGTTATTGTGCGCAACCTATTTGTGACTTATTGAAACTTAAAGCATATACACGACATATAAGTAAATACACCACAATTATCTACAGTCAAGTTAGTAGTGAAAACATTGTGTTCCATTTTAAAGGAATCCGTATCAAGTGAAGGTTTTAGAGTAAAGAGAAGATAAATCTCTAAGCGACGGGAGAGGTACGTCATATTCATCTCACCAAGTAAATTCAGTGTAGCTTCTTTAGAAGTAGAAAATAAATAAAACTTGGCTCCAGTAAAGTTATTTCGGCTCAAATCCACCTCCGAGCCTGATACGTACCGGAAGCACCAGATCGCATTCAATGAAATTCTCACAAACATACCGCGTTCGGTTGACTCATTGATATGCGAACTGAAAAAGAATTCTGATCGTGCATATTTCCAGCTTCCGGCAGATGCACTTGTTTTTTTTTGTGTTATTACTAGTCTGTACGTGTTGGCGTATGGCGTTGTTTGAAACGGCAAAATAGCAGTTGTTTTTTGTTTTAGGTACGTTTACCTGATGGTAAGTGATACGTCTGCCCATAACAACGTGGAGCGAGTTAGGATGAAATACACTGCACAACAATGTGCTTGTCGCCTTGAGATATAAGATGTTAAGTCTCGTTACAGAAAAATTTCTTTTTTTTTATGATGAAGTTTCCTCTACTAGTTATTTTGACAACCACTGCAGCTTCATCAGACACCGAGCACGCGGATCTGATATCCGCAAGCTAAAACCAATAATTTCGCTGGCGACAGGCGCAGGCGCCTTTAACACAAGACTAGGTAATCTTTACCGACTACTACTTGTCGGTATAAATGGCCCGGGTGGTAGTAACTACTTGAACAGTCTCCGGCAAAAAGACCTGGCATTAGTAATCTGTAAATTATCAGCATCATAATGGTAATCGATAAGTCGATGGATGTAAACTGATGGACGAAGGTTATATCGTAATAAATTTACTTGTAATTTACAAGGTTGATATATTAGAGAGATGCATCAGGCTGGTGGAACGGTGCGGCGACCAGCTCGTTATAGTTGCATGAGGCAATTACTTAGCGCTCAAAGTTCAGCCCGGCTCTATTAATATAGGAGATCAGCGAGCGGCGCCGGGGGAATACTTTGTATTGCGAACCGAGTGCACGCCAGAAGATATTATTACCAAGGTCAAAACTGATATACAGGGATTACTGTACCGATGGACGGAGACCGTCTATCTAGGTACCACTGCAGCGCCTACTGCAGCCAATAACCATTACTGTGTTCCGGTTTGAGGAGCGCTGTAGCTAGTGTAATTACTGAGATGACGAGACTCAACATCTTACGTCTCAGGCGACGAGCGCAACGTGGTGTAGTAAATATAATTACTACCTCCACGTTGGTATGGGCAGGCCTATCACTTAGTAGACTTAGTATCAGGTGAAGGTTCCGCTCGACTCGTCGCTTGAGTATATAGATCATCATCATAGTAATATCATCATCATCAACAGCTGATAGACCTCCACTGCTGGATATAGGCCTCCCCAAAGATCTCCACATATATTGATCGGTCTCGCAATTCTCATTAGATCGTCGGTCCACCTTGTGGAGGCCTCCCAACACTGCGTCTACCGGTACGCGGGCACTACTCGAGGACCTAGTAATATGCTTGACTATAATTATGAGATGCTAATTAGGATGTTTACACAATGCTATATTATAGTCATCGGGTGAGGGTTGAAGAAGAGAAAGAAGCTTACAGACGGTGGTAACAAATATCGATATTTCTTTCGTTATTGAACAACTACTTTACACAACACATGAGCTTGTTTAAGTGCTGAATTAAATATGGGTTTGTATCGTAGGACCATCGACTTGAGTTCGCTGTAGAATAAATATACATAGAACAAGATTTGTGGAGCTTCAGCTAGTACATAGAGGTATACAGGTTGTCTGTCTGTATCTACTACAGTTTCCTCTGAGGTACTGTCTTAGTCTTCATGCAGACCGGCGTGGTTATTATGTATAATTACAATCAGCGATGATCGTACAGTTATCGTTTTGGAATTAAAATTATATATATATATATATATATATATATATATATATATTATCTAAATTATAGGTTCGCAATCTTCTATGAATAACCGCCCTCCTTATAAGGGATGAAATTTCAATGCCACTTTTACGTCATTGTCCCTTGGTAAGCTTTTGCTGGACTGGCCTTTTCCATGGAAAATCACTTACCAGTTCTCCATGTCTACTGGTTAACTCTTGTATGTCGGTGGAAAACCTCGGTTGCCAGAAGCCGTTCAAAGACCACCGCGGCTTTATTCCGGTTTGGTGGAAGTTGTAGCTAGCTTATATCTTTATTTTAAATTAGAGGTATAATTCAAAAAACATAAACTACCCCTCTTAATATTCCCACAGCTTGGACTCGAGACCTTTTCCTATGACGAGAAAGTCAAGGTCTTTTATTAACGCTGGCCAAATGTCAGTTAGTGGATATCATCATGTCTACGAAAGCTCTGGTTCTTAGAACTTCGGTTTTCAGTAAAGCAAGTAAAGCTCATTGGGAATCGAACCTATGCTTTTTTGTGATGCAATACCACAAACTAAGCCGTCGAGGGTGAATTGTGATGAGTAGAACAAGAACAAGACCATGACTTGCACAGTATTGGTCTTGGTCTTGGTCGTGTAAAATTGGTCTTGGTCTTTCGAAAAAGCAAGACCATGACCAAAATTACTCATCACTACTTCACAACATTGCCAAGTTGTGAGTGTTGCGATAAACCACTTGCCATGAATCAATTACCGCTTTACTAAAGGCATTTATTGAACTAGATCTTTTGTCCAGCAGTGGGCGTCCGTCGTTTGAGATGACTGAGCGATATCCGCTTGCCATTTGCGAGAGACAGTAATAAGCCGGTGTGTAGTAGCTGTGCAGAGGTGGATCCGATCCCGTGTGCAGGTAAACTGAATACTACATGCGGGGCTCCATTCGCTGTAATCACATTAATTTCTTGCTTTAATTAAATTAACAAAGTTTGATAAGTGGAGGGATTGCCGTAATCGTACCGGAAGTAAATTTGTTACTTTTTAATAAGAATGTGTTAAAAAAAACAAAGGGGGTTTTAATGAATTTTTTTCATAATTCTCAAAAGAATATTTAACTGCAAAGTAACCCATGGTGAATACACAACACGACATTCCACCTTGACACGCTGGTGGTAGGTCACCGTCAGGGTCGGTTCTGTCTGTGTTCAAACATTATTGTTTTCCGGTTTCAAGAGCTTTGTGTCTAGTGGAATTATTGGTGTGATAAGTTACATCTTACGTCTCAAGGCGATGAGTTCAATGTGGTGCAGTGTACACCGTCTCAGCTAGCGCCAAGTTGTTAGACCGGTGTACTAATTACCATCAGATGAACGTCACGCTCGTAGATGAAAAAAGAGTATTTATTAGTACATTACTGTTTCTTCATAATTTTACAAGAACTACTTGTTGCTGTTTCCGCTTTTAAAAAGCTTTCGAAAAAGCAAAGAAAAAGCTTTCAATGTATCATCAAGGCTGTAGCTTTTATACAAAATTTTTTAGTTCGTCTTAATGACGTAGTCCCCACACCTCCTGAAGCTGAACAGCTAGATGGAGATAATGGCGGGAAATGCATTTATATTGAGTTGTTAACACGGCACACGCCGGATACGTATCTGGGACGGTTTCGTGACCTGGTTCCTCGCTGCTGCGAGTCTTTATGCAACTGTCTTGAATCTCTCTTTATCAGAGAAGCGTCTCACATTTGTAAATTTAAAACGTTGGTTATATTACTAACATTACTTCGGTAACTAGTTAATTAACTATGACGTTCATTACAAGCTTCACTGATGGTAGGTCTATGTGGTTGGTGGCCGTCTAGATAGGTACCACCGCAGGTCCTATTTCTACAGCCAGATCCCCAATACAATGTCTGATGTGTCTTCTTGACCTCACCTTTAAATATTTATATATTTATACA
Organism: Ornithoptera priamus; assembly: GCA_029034505.1. NCBI lineage: Eukaryota > Metazoa > Arthropoda > Insecta > Lepidoptera > Papilionidae > Ornithoptera > Ornithoptera priamus. The sequence goes on along the minus strand of JARDWD010000046.1, from coordinate 3,392,797 downwards.
TATTGTACAGGACATAAGCATTTCATTCAGCCTTCTTGAAGGCAATACAACCCTCTGTTGGTCTTGGCGTCTTACACATTTCTCCTTCAGATCTCCTGACTCTTTGTCTTCTTCCTACATTCATTAATTTTACCTATACTCCTCAGATCTTCTTCTTAGCCTACCTGTACCGGTCTTCTCTGTTTACACGTTCACTTAGTGGACTTCCAGCTTAGATATATACCATATAAGTAAATATTACTTGTAGAAATTAAATCGTCCTCATATTATAACATTTATTTACATAATTTGCGTGGCCCTCCAAGCCGGATTATCGATTGATAAAACAATCATTCTATTGTGCGGTTTAATTACAAATGTCCGGTTTACGTTATACAACAATTTTTTTGTTTATGATTCTGAATGAAATGCTTATGTACAATTTAATTATATCATCATCATCCCTACCCTTACTTATGGCGCAGAGACATGGCACATGACCTTTGCGCTGGTTCACCGATTCAAAGTAGCATAGGTAGCGATGGAAAGTTATGCTTGGAATTTTTCTAAGGGATAAAATGGAGAACTAAAGTTGTGGACATAACTCTCAAAATCTGCAAGCTGAAGTGGCAGTGGGCCGGCCACGTCTGTCGTGTCAGTGACGGTTGAAGGGGGAGGAAAGTCTTGCAGTGGAGGCAGCGTACAGGTCGCAGAAGTATAGGACGCACTTCCTCCCGATAGACCGATGACATCATCATGGCGGTCAGAAGTGGGAGGGTACGAGAAGCAGAGGATCGCATTTGGGGGAAGATATAGGGGAAGGCTTATATCCAGCAGTGGGCAAAGGCTGATAATGATGTGTGATGATAGTGATGATCATCAGCCGGTAGACTTCCACTGCTGGACATAGTCCTATCTCAATGATCTCCACATCAATGCGGCAATAAAGGCCGTCGCTTGTAGGGGTTTATATAGGGAGATTTTTTTACTACCCCGATGAGAGTTAGTCTTGTTTGTTGATTAGCAGGGTCCACCACGAGCAGGTGACACCTCCTATTTATATATAATGTATAAACAAACGTTTATTGTCGAAAAATAGATATCCCACTTATACCACCTTCACAGAAATCATTTATATAACGTTACGTTCTGTTAATGTTGTTTTAACTCGCGTCATCTCGCAAATAAACTGCGGAGGCTGTGCCGGGGCGCGCCGGCGGGGCTGAACGAAGCCTGCTGAATTATTAAAATCACGAACCGGGGGTGCCAATCCATCATGTGTTGACAAACCGCAAAAACGATTATTGGCATTATGTACCCAAGATTGAGGAGACAAATGCTTCGGCGGACGACGTCTTATAGTTTACTAGCTGTTCCCCGCCCGCTTCGCTGCGCGTTATATTGAATCACACTGGAATACGTCTGGAATATTCCTTGGGAGCAACCGTAATCATCATAAGCCGGTAGAGTTCCACTGCTCGACATAGGCCTCCCTCATAGATCTTCACGTCGAACGGTTCTGCGCTGCCCGCATCGCCGGGCAACAGGAGCCCTCGCTTATTGCGGGTCATATGGGGGGACTTGGGCAATTACCCTCCACGCTGGTCCAAACTAATTGGTGGGAGCCAGAGTTGTTGATTAGCAGGGTGCACCATGACTAGGTGAGTTTGGCTTGGGTCCTGTGAGTTGTTGTGCGAGACATACACACAGTTACTATAACAACCGCGTAAATAACACCAAATGAATATGTTTATAAAATCATGAATGATCTATGAAATTCCATAAATAAATAGCCAAAAACCATCTACAAATCCCATGTTCCAATTTCGATACGTTCACTAGTTTTTACGTGTTTGGCAAACAAACAAAACCCACTTTCGATATATATATATATATAGCCATAGCCTTCGCCTTCCATAAAGTGGACCGACGATCTGGTGAGAATCGCGGGAACCCACCAGAATGCGAGCAAAGCGGGGCCGATCGATGTGGAGATCTTTTGGGGAGGCCTTTGTCCAGCGGTAGATGTCTTGACTGATGATGATCAGCTGACTATGATGGTGATGATGATGTAGATTTGAAACGTTACTGTTTGCGATCGGGGTTCGGTGTTTCGTAATATAAATTAGCTGATTAAGGCTTTGATTTCATAGATACGTGATACGTGGGATATGTACCCACCACATCCAACATACTTTTATTAAGAAATAAGTAGGAAAATTGAGCGGGACGTTCACCTGATGGTAAGTGATACGCTTGCATATAACGTAACGCTAGTAATGATGATAAATATTACACCAAATTGTTCTCGTCGCTTATAGACATAGAAAGTTAAGTCTCATTCCTTCAGTAATTTCACTAGCTACAGCGTCCTTTAAACCGGAACACAGTAATGTTTGCACAGTAGTATTCGCTGGCAGTAATGAGAGCTGCGGTGGTACCTGGACGATCTCCAGCAATAGAGAATTTTCTATCGCGAGGGAAATCTTCTTAAAATATACCTTGCTTTCGGGGGGAAAGACAAGGTTATATGGGGCCTCTAGCCACTAAAACCCCCTGGGTAGTTTCCATTCGTGCATTAGGAGGGATTCCGGGATCTCCTACGAAACGCACCGGTGCCTCCCTGCACTCTGGCTAATACCTCCCACGGAAGAGCAAAGCCCTCCTTAGCGCCCACGCTTTGCTACGGCATATACAAGACCATCATGCATTTACCGTCTTCCCAAGGTTCGCTTATTGAGTTCTCATTGCCCCCACCCTCAAGGCTCATGAACCTGAGGACCCTTTTAATCGCCTTGTACGGGCAGGGAATATCTTTATCCTGTTCTTAATAGCCCGAGACAACAGGGCAACAGAGATCTACCACCAGATATCTGCAAGAAAAGAAAAGAGTTCAGACTGAAACTCCGGAAAGATTTAATATGTATTTCAGAAAAACTGTATACATTTGTTTCGGTTAGTTTCGTGTGAAGAGTTTCATTTTTCAGGTATTAGTGTACTGAAGTGTGTACATCGGGTGTACTAGTCACGTTTCGCGGTCACATTTCGCTGTGACCTCACCATCAGCAGGCGGGCCCTCGGCGACGGGGGTGCGGTTTTAATTATTCAGCAACGCGCCGGGAGGTTGGATTTCGATGTTATTTGATATTCCGCTTGGGGGTTATCGAGTTTTGCGATATTACATACACACACACACTTGCTGAAGGTAAGCCTTCAATATTATAGATACAGCATTTATAGAACATAAACACAACACTAGAAGACCTAATAATTATTGTAACAATGTTACAATACCTAGGCACCACCGCAGCTTTAAATACGCTGTGCTATATAAGTTGGTAGTTGAAAGGCAGTTTTCTACTGATGATAGGTCTCTATTGACGGAAACCGTCTATATACCACCACAGCTCCTATTTCCGCCACCAAACATAATTGAGTTCCGGTGTGAAGGGCTCTGTAGATAGTGTAATTACTGAAGTATCGAGACTCAACATCTTTTGTCTAAACGCGACGAGCACATATATATAGTATTCAAAATAGCGCAAAGTTATTAATAGGCAGACGTATCACTTAACATCAAGTGTACATCCTGATCGTCTCGATTTGTAGAATAAAAAAAAATCGCTAACTACAACGATTGAACCGATACACAGTATTATATACACAGTAGTGTTTGGTGGCGGAAATCTAGACTAGCGATAAATTTTACTGTTCTCTTTCTATCTAGATATTGTTTACCCCGTGATGACGAAACGGAAACGGATATATAAGTAATATTATTGCAAGCGGGCTCTCATGCGGAAACACCTTTGAGCGATGTTTCCTTTTGTCCTTTTGTCCGTAAAAGGATCTTGTTTGTATTGCATTAATAATTCAACAGATGTAAGTTGTGATCGAGTTCAGTTTGTTCTTTACGTACGTAATGCGGGCCGACGGTCAGGAGTCGGAGCCACGGAGGTGTCCGTTTCATCTTGGGATATTTATACTTCCTGTCGGATGTGACGTGACTCCGCTACTATCGTGTACTCCAACTGAGCAGCGAATTGTTCTGAAACATTGTTAACGTCCAAATGTCAATCTATTTTCATTCCCTACGGCTTCACAATTTGTCTCCTAAACTAATGTGTTTTATAAAACTATATTTAGTATGAAAAACACCGGAAGTAAAGGGATGTGATAAATAGAACTATTACTAATAAGAACTTAATCTGTGTATAAATTAATGTCTTCGATTTTATCTACTTTAGGACATGATAATATTTTGTTGGAAACTCCTTAAAGTGTATATATGTTTTTACTGATGGTAGGTCTCTGTTGCCACCGCATCGCCTATTACTGCCACCAAACAGTCCTGTGCGAACATTACTGTGTTTCGGTTTGAAGGGAGTTGTAGCTAGTGAAATTACTGGGGTAACGAGACTTAAAATCTTGTCTCCGCGACGAGCACGATGTGATGCTGTGAATAACATCTTTACTAGCGCCGCGTTGTTATAGACAGGCGTATAGTTTATCATCAGTTGAACATCCTGCGGGTGTCGTCGCTACGTTAATTAAAAAAAAAACTATATTAGATTCTTTATAATCTGTCGTAAAGTAAATAAAGTTTACTTCTCTTTCTTCTTACTAGACGTTGTCCCATCTATTACTTGGGGTCGGCCTTCCTGGTCATTCTTCAGATCTTTATTGATCATCGTCAACTAATAAGTGAAGGGTCATCCAGAGCCTCTCCCTAGTTTCGAGATACAGCCCTACCCTAACCATGGGGGTTGTTGGTCTTAAAATTACAACAGTTTACAAACTAGTATATATATAATCTGTAAATACCACTTACATTTCCTCGGTTAAGAATTTAATCGAATATATGGTATACTACATGGTATTACTTAAAAGTAATACCATAATACAGTAATACCATTTCAGAGAAACAATTTTATATAAACAATGTTAACGGTTGTTCTTGTACAATGAACACAGCAAGTTTATACGGTACACAATAGTTGTACACAGTAATATATAAAGATACATATATATAAACTACTGTACGTTTATTCTAAGTTTTGTTATGTTCGTGTAAGTGATACTACCTCGAAGCAAAGCAATATTTCACCGCGAGACTAAGGTCGTTGCTGAATAAAGCGCAAGTCTGACTTCACGTGGAGTACTACTCTTGTGTTCAGTGACACCTGGTGTCAGTTGGGACTCCCGAGTTCGATACAAATCAGAGCTGACAGTATTACCGACGATCTTTTGCTGCCGGACGGCGTTGAACCGTTACAATAAAGTAGAACATAACCAATCTGATGATGACATGATCTTAAGTGAATAAGTAGCCGTTAATGGTGAAGAGTTCAGAAGAAATCTTCCCATCGATCAAACTCCACAATACTTGGTACCAGAATCGGAGTGGGATCTTGTGTTAAGCAAGCACTTAGCTTCTACCTTACGGAAGTAATTAAGATAGTATAGATAAGTATAAGTAATGAAGATATAATCTTAATTCTGGTAACTTCAATAATTTCACTAGCTACGGCACCTTGTAAACCGGACACAGTAGTACATGCATACTGTTATTTGGCGGCAGAGGATGCAGTGGAGCCTAGACTGTCTCCGGCAACAGAGTCCTATCACCAGTATTAAGATTTTGCACGACATGGAGTCTGGTATGATCATATTTCCTTTACCAAGCGTCCGCTGCGGTTTCAAGAAGCGACGCCGCTCCAATCCTGTTGAATAATTAAAATCACGGCCGGGGGCTCACTGAGATGCCCTGATCCATCCATTGTTGACAAATCACGAAAAGGATCACCGGCATTACGGAGGGATTCTGTTTTATATTGACTGATGTTATATTGGCGTTGTTATCGCTTGTGATCCGCCCGGAAGTCGGAATTCTAACATAAATTCTTCATTTAATACGTTTGTAATTTTTTTAGTCTAGTCTGTAGGCAGAGAGTCCTCAAATTCTTCGGACACACGGTCAGGCGAGACCCAGACAGTCTGGAAAGACTGATTATTACTGGTTGTGTGGAAGGAAAGAGAGCGAGAGGGCGGTATCCTACAAGATGGACACGCACAACTCAGGACGCTACGGGAGCTACCCTACAATCATCCATCCAAATGGCGCAAGACAGAAATGTCTGGAAAGATATGGTGGCCAGGGTAACGCACCTCAGTCATGAGGTTACGACAAAGAAGAATTTTTTTTAGAGCGAGACGTTCATTTGATAGTAAGTGATACATCTGCCGATAACAGTATATTTTTATACACAGGATGAGCATACTTGCGTAGCGTTGGGAGGCCTCCCGCGCGGTGGATCGACGATCTGGTGAGAATCGCGGGAACCCATTGGATGCCAGCAACGCGGGACCGATCTTTGGGGGAGGCTTATGTCCAGCAATGGACGTCCATCGGCTGATGATAATGACATACTTGCATCCAATATCCGTTCAATCAATTTCTAGATTTATTCTTAACAAAATTGTATCTAGAATATTCTACATCTCATTATCCACCAATACTGAACTGCAATAAGCGTGCCTCTACGTTTTCGTACAGCTATGGAAAATTAAGTTAAACTCACAAATATCTTAACTTGACTAAGTTAATTTTTTATTTCGCTCACCTGATGGTAAATGTGCAGCTTATTGTGGTTTTTGTATAACCTAACGCGTTATTATTCTTATCATGTTTGTATTATTTTTAGTACTTCAGAGTAGTTAGTATTTCAGAGCTAATTTAGTATTTGGATATATTTTACTGCTGGTGTGTTTTATGATGTTCACCTTTGTCTGTCTTGAGGTGAATCAGTATTGAGGGCTGTAACTTTTACAGCTGACGCCGGCACTAACCGGCACATGGACAGGGGTGGACGGGTTACTAAAGTTTAAGTGGGAGAGGGGAATCTGTGACGTAATGCGACCGGGACTTCATTTTACGGCATAAACGGAGACACTAGAGATACCAGAATCTCCATTCTACAATTCCAACAATTAGGTTCCGTGCCCACCACATAAGTTGTTAACTTAAGTTTATTAACTAGCGGTTATTCCTTTATTCAGTCTAGCATCGTAGTCTTTAAACGTATTATGCGCTGACTTAAACATAGCCTATCAAAATGAAAAAATATACACTGATCAAGGTGGATGGAACATTATCCTAATATTCCTTAATTCTGATATAATAACTTATAAAGTATTAACATTATAACTATCTATGTTATCATGATTGATATCTTTACTGCCTCGCCCGCTTTGGTGGCTGTAACATCCCCGCAACTCTGTTGGGGGTAAGAATTTTATAAAATCAATTCTTAACTGATCTATACTTGGCTAAAGGAATATTCGTACTAAATTTCAAATCTCCTGGCCTTATGGTTCCAGAGACATCCTGATGAGTCTCTACGTAGAATTTTTTTTGAAGTTATATTAAAATTTTACAAACAAGAATACATTACATAGGCGAGAAAAAAAAGCAAGTTTAACCAAAAAAACGGTTTTCTTCTATTAGACCTGTGAGTAAAAGTAAATGAATGAAAAGTGACAAGTAAGTTACAGGAAAGTAATATATAACATTACAATATGATTAGTAAAGAATTATTTATATCAATCAAAGACAGTTTTTGATTAATATAACGAACACACAAATACAAATCATAATAAATAACTTGAAGTAAATAATATTAATTTTACTGCATGTTTCTTCTTAAAGTGTATCAAGATGGCTGTTAGGCTTGCGTATTTTTCTTTCCTGAATTATATAATCTAATATTTACCAACTTTTTATATAAAGTTTACTAGATTTAGGCAGAAATTAAAAAACGTAGATTATAAATTTAAGCGTTAAATATGCTCTTACATTTATAGAATAACATCTTTTAACTTATTATGTTTAAGTGACCGGGTTCGTTATCAAATCTAAGGACTAACTAAGTAAAACTAAGAGTTAATTAGTTTTACCGCCATCTATGTTATATTTATTGTACTACTTCTATTGGAAGTTTGCTGTTTTAGATTTTAATTACTTATTATAATTTAAAAATAATATAGCTTATCTAGTGATTACAACTATATTTAAAACGTTCAGTATAAATTATTTAAGGTAATGTTTTAAACACGTGAAAGCAATTCCGACAGGTAAACATTACATCTGTCGGTGCATTAATTCGGATCATTGTAATTTCGTAAATGGGTTTCGGAACGAGTCGGCTTAATGTCGAATTCATCTGGTATCGGTACCGCAAAAACGTTAATTACTTTTTTTATCCCACAGAGAAAAGACGGATTGACATAAATATATATATACATATATATAAATATTTATGTCGTCGTATCTATTAAACGTCTAATCTATGCTCTTACCTATTTTGTTTGAAAGGTACACATTGTAACAATAAAAATTTATATGAATTATTTAAGTATGTTAAAAAATATAATAACTGTTAAGTATCTTAAATGCAAAGCTGTTTGAATGTTATTGATCTTTACAACTATTTAAGTACAATCATTAAATAAGTTGATTTAAATGCTATTAGTTAGATAAGTTTTTGAATCATACTTTCTTGAAACGATCAACGATTTTTGATTCAACTGATAGAGATTGGATTCGAAACTTTGGGGCATAAAAATACAAGCACTTTCAAGTTACACGCTTTTGCAACTTAAGCGTCCACAACGTTGGCAGCACGAGGAGGACATCCGGACGACCGGACGGCGTCGCGCCGCCGCCGCTTCTCAAACCTCTGAACACTCGAAACCGTAACGCTTTATAAAAAGTTTTTACACCAAGTTGCATTCCAAGCAAATTTCTTTATTTATTACAAAACTACACGATTTTATATATATTTGCATTCTTTACAAACTGTACCACGGGCAGGGCTTTGAGGAGTCGTTTGGAATCATTCCTGCTGCTACTTTCCAGCAGCGCAGTACACGACACAACGCCAAGTTCCATCCTCACCACTTGGATGATTGGCGATCCTCCACTATTCATTTCAAACGTAACTTTTTACCACGCACTACCACTTTGTGGAATCAGTTGTCACCAGCTGTATTTCCGACCCAATACGACACGGGGTCGTTCAAGAAAACAGCGTATTATTCCCTTAAAGGTATCAGTGATCACTTACCACCAGGTGAACCGTTAATTTCCCATGATGATGATGATTACGTTACTTTAAACAAAACGACAAGACGTCAGAAATTAATTATATTGAATTTAATACTAATCTATATATTATATATAAGATGTATCCAGAGATTCATCGACTCATCACGAGATCTTCAAGACATTGCTTCTGCCATTTAAAAGTCAGGTAAAGACGGATTTTAAAAAATTCCAACCCCAAATAGAGTTGTGGGGGTGTTACGGTTAGCAGAGTGGGCGGGTAACAGTTAGTACTACATAAATCTCTTGATTTTACAACTGCAATACTAAAGCTGTTATCAGGAGATTAGTGCATTAGACAGGGGCGAGGAAGACAGGGGTGAGGAGGATAGGAGGCGAGCACTTCGCACAGACAGGGCGGATGGCGGTCCGGAAATAGCTTCAACTGGAATCTCCTCAGTGCTTACATTTCAGACCGCATCTATTAATATCCTTACTAACATTAATGTCATTATAAATTGTCATAGCATCATTATCCCTACCATTGCCTCCAGTACTAGTAACAATGATGGTTGATGAGGCTAAAATGCTGATTTCAATAGAGAAGATGATTGGGTAGTATCACTGCCTTGGGATCCCATCATCACTAAAATCAAATCAAAACACCAAGCGCACCAATAGAAGACTGTCAAGCAACAATGGATTCATTTAGTGGAGATCGGACTGTAGACAATAATTAAAGAGCTGCAAGTACACCTATCCATGTGGAGATCTTTGGGGAAGACCTATGCCCAGCAGTGGATGTCTATTGGCTGATGATGGAGTACACCTATGGTGTCAGCATATCTCTTACTACACCACGCACTCCTCCTGTAGTGTTGGATGATGGTACTAGATCTCTAATGTCAGGGACTGCTTGTGTAGGCAAACAGCAATGTGAAAATGCTGTGGTCCGGTTTGAAGGCGTTGCACCTAATGAAATTACTGGAGTAACTAGACAAGCAAAATATGGTACTGTAACATCTTAACTAGCGGTATATTGTTAAAGGCAGATATTTATCTCGTCAATCCATCGATTAAAGAACACCATAAACTCATGATGAACTGCATCTTTTTTAAATACATTTTTTGGATGAACAGACGAGGCGAGCGAGATGGTCACCACATGGATGGTAAGTGACAAGTTTACCCATAACAACATGGGGCTAGTTAAGATGATATATACACTGCACTACGTTGCCTTCGGCGTCTGAGATATAAGATGTTGAGTCTCGTCACCCCAGTAGTTATATTTGCTACAGCGCCCTTCAAACCGGAACAGAGTAATGTTGATTTTATAGTTGCATTGTGAAATAACTGGAAAACTGAGTAAAACAGTCCATGTTCAAATAAACTTGCCTTAAGAAGCTAATGGAAAATGTCGTAGCAAATGACTTAATAATAACAGGATCGTAAAGTAGTAGTCTTGAGCTGGTGGGAATGTGCCCAATGATGTACTGGATGGGAAGGTGCTGGCTCGTTAGTGCAGCAGTTAACGTGTGTGAAACGAGGTAACGGAAGTAACATTACAGCGGAAAGGAGCCCCTGAAATAGGGGACGTTTTATAATGAAACGATTTATCTATCTATAGAGAAATCAGCTCGGCGCTGTCACCGGCAGTAGTTTCATGATGAGCTGGTTCTTGTAATCGAAGAAGCGATGTGAGGAGCGAGATGTTTACCTGATGGTGAGAGGAACGCTTGATGGTTAATTAGGATGATATATACCACATAGCGCTGGTCGCCTTACACTGGCGATAGGTCTGGAGACCATTCAGATAGGTACAGCCGCAGCGCTTCTTGCTGGCGATGAACAATGATCAAATGTGTTCCGGTTTGAAGGGCGCTGTAGTTAGTGTAATTACTGAGGTAACAAGACATCTTGTTTCAGGCGACCAGCGAAAGCAGGCGCTGAGCTATATCATCATAACTAGCGCCACATTATAATGTGTGGGGGGTAACTTACTATCAGGTGAACGCCTCCCTCCCTCTCGTAGTTTTATAGTACAAAAAAATTATATTAAATAGACATTAATGAAAACCTGGAACCACCCCCTCTCCCTAATTGGTGGACAGATGACATAAAAAGAAACCCTGGGAGCTACTGGATTCAAACATCGCAGGACCGTGATTCGTGGAACATATGACAAGAGACCTATGTCCAGCAGTGGGCGTAAAAAAAAAAACGGTAGGAAATATAAGGCTGTGGTGGGGTTGCGGAGGTGGGTGAAAGTGTTCCCGTGGTCCTGGTGAAGTGATGACGGTGGAACATCGTGGGGTTCTAGTTGGTGCAGAGCTGCCCTTGCGAGGATAGGAATGAGAAAGCGTTACCCCCACGCGAAAAAAGGATATAAAGTATTGTATTCGATTTGTTCCGATGCAATATTAAACTTTTCATTGAATGCAATCCAACGCTGCCGGATATACAGTTACCGGATGGAGCTGGAAGTGGAAGTGGAAGCAAATAAGCTTTATGGTTTTTTTAATGAGAAGTAAAACCATTTAGATATCAACGATAATCCACCGCAAAAGCTTTTACTGGTGGTAAGTCTTCTGTTGCCGGAGACTGTCTGCGTAGATACCACTGCAGCTCCTATTGCAGTTGGCAAACAGTACTGTGCAAACATTACTGTGATCCGGTTTGAAGCGAGTTGTATCTTGCTAGTTTAGTTACGCTCGAAGAGGGTGCCCATTGCCACGACTACACAGCGGAGGGTTCACGAATGATAATAAGCTGGCGTTTACTGGTGGTAGGTCTTCTGTTACCGGAGACCGTCTAGATGGGTACCACAGCTTTCTGTCCCTAAATATTACTGTGTTCAGGTTTGAAGAGCTCTGTAGTTACTGAAATTACTGGGGTAATGAGATTTAAGATGGTACGTCACAAGGCGACGAGAACAATGTGGTGCTGTATACAACATCATCAGCCGATAGAAGTCCACCACTGGACATAGGCCTCCTATAAAGTATTCCACATCGATCGGGTGGGGATTCAAAGATTCAAGGTTTGGGCCTTTTCTCACCACGCTGGCCTAATGCGGGTTGGTGGGAGCCAGAGCCTCGTTAGTTGATTAGAAGGGTGCACCACGAGCAGATGAGGTTGGCTTGGGTCCCGTGAGTTGTTGTACGGGAACCCTTACACCCCTAGTGTGTGGTTATGTTTATATCATCCTAATTAACGCCACGTTGTTATGCGCAGGCGTATCAGTTACCATCAAGTAGTACGTCTCGCTCGTCGCTAATTGAATAAAAAAAAAATACAAATCAATCCCCATCGAATGTTCATGTTCACGTATCGACACGTTCACCAGTTTTCACGTGATTGGCGAACGAACAAAACCTATTATCATTATATAGATATATTGCTATTGCTACAGCTGCAGCTGTTCGTTTCAGTTTCGTTTTCGTCCCCTCCACGTCCCAGTTTTCTAGTGAGTTTATTTCCTGAAACACGTCTGAAACGCTGACGTACATCCGTAGCGTCGGATTTCATTGAATCTCGCCCTTGTTAGAATTATGCAACGCCGGCTTACCCCTATTGAATTTGACTCTGCAATAAAATTGGTTAGGAGGACATGAGGAGAAAATTTAAGGGTGAAATATTGACCCCGAGCATTATTGCAGTGTTTGATTATTTAATGACACTTCCAAGATTTATATAATTTTTTTTTTATTCGTCGAAAGGGCGAGACGAAGATGATGTCCACCTGGTGGTGATACGTCTGCCTATAACTGATGGAAACGTTGTTGTGAAGACAGGAAGCAGTTAACATGACCTGTACCCTGCAACACATCTTTTCTTATTACCAACAAGCAAACAAATCATCTGTTCTTTATGATATGTCTCATTGACCAGCCAGGAGCTGACGTGGAGCTGGTTAGGATGATATACACAGCACCACATGGTACTCATCTCCTTTAGAAGTTAAGTCTTGCTAACCCAGTATTATTCCTAGTTTTAGCACAGTATTGTTTGTCGGCGGAGCTGCGGTGGTATCTATCTAGAAGGTCACCAGCGACAGACACCTACCACCATCATCTTCAGCCAATAGACATCCACTGCCGGACATAGGTTTTCCTCAAAGATCCCCACATCGATTGATCCTGCTCTACGTGCATCCCTTGTAGGGGTTCGTATGGAGGGATTTGGGCCATTTCCCACCACGCTAACCTAATGCGGGATGGTGGGAGTCAGTGCCTCGTTGGTTAATTACCAGGGTGCACCACCAGCAGGTGAGGGTAGCTTGGGTCTCGTGAGTTGTCATGAAGGACCCTTTACATCCCTACCACCACCAGTAACATACATATGTGTGGGTTCGAGAATATGTAATTCCTATTAATCATCACACTAGAAGCCAATTTAGAGAAATTGCTACTTAGGCCTTAAGTCTGTTACCTAAGTTACTTAAGTATAGTTTTATGTATCTATTAAGATGTTATTACATGGTTCTGATGGTGTTGCGATTATCGCAAAACGTTTGCCGCTTTACTGTGGCAGGGTGGCCCGCACCCCTTCAGCTCAAGTGGCACTTCCACCAGCTGAACAGTTCCTTTCATTATCTCACCGTCTTCTAAAGCAATCTAAGCTAACGCCAACAATTAGTGGAATAGTTGGGACGGGGATCGGCGGTGGATATTCTTGTATAATCACGGGAAATGCACTTCCGCTTCTAACTATCTAGTCAAACGGCACTTCCTTAATTGAATTTTGTTTCCTTGATCATGTTTAGAAGCGGCGGAAGTATTGTTTTTAAGTTCCGATGGAATCTTCATGTATTACAAGTGATGGCCAGGATTTGATGCTTTTCGGGTTTGTACCTGTCCATACGTACCTTTGGATCATAAAATCGTTTAAATCTTACTGGAGGTAGGTTCTGTTGTTTTTTTTATGGTGATGTTTGCGGTGCAGTTCTATTGACAACCATTGCGGCTTCATCGGAGTCAGGGCTCGCGGATCTGGTATCCACGAGCTAAGTTAATTACAAATATAAAAAGAAAAGAAACTAAAAATATAATTAAAAATAAACTAAAACATTAAATGAACACAAACACACGAAAACACAAAACTGAAACCAAAACATAAAAGTTAAATATATATAAAGATGTATTTAAAAAGGGGAGGAGAAAGGTGAGAAAATATTGGATGCGAAAGGGTTGAACAGATGGATAGTGCTAACGGTGGAGAGATATAGGGGGTGTAATTAAATATATACATATGAATTTAAGATGCGCACGGTGCGCGTTGGATGGCAATGATAATGATATGAGGTCATCGGAGGAGGACTGGGGTGATACAGGCGTCTTAGTCTTCGACGGCAGAAGAGATATGTTTAGGGAGTAAATCCGACCGCTCGAATTGCCACATCAGGTGATTCGATCGTTATTCGGTATCTCGTCAAGGTGCTGGGATTCCGTAGACTTAACTTTGACTTCAAGTTTACGTCAGTCAATGATGTTTTTGGTCAGAGGGACCTGACCGATGCGCTGGCCCAGCTTGAAAAAGACCGGGAGATGATCCGATGATCAGATCCGAGGTCATGTATGGCCTCGACCGAACGGATGTGGAGAGCTAAATTTTGCAGTAGCGCTATGTCCAAGACAGAAGGCCTTTGATAGTCCCGCTGTTGGATTCCTGTCGGCGAAGGGGGGGTGATGATACCAAAGTTTAGCTTTTCCGCTAACTTTGAGAGGATATGATTATTTGGATTTTGTCCGAAGGGGTCCCAGCCGCTGTGTCTGCAGTTGAAATCGCCAGCAGGCACAACAGATAGACCGAGATCGCGGAGGGTATTTATCTCCTCGATTTTCACCTTTTTGGTATGGTGAAAGGTACCAAGTGACGAGAACAAGGGGTTGATAGCCAGTGAGGCCGATTTTGAATGCCGAGACTTTGATGGTTTTCAGGTGAGGGCAATTAAGAGGGGCACAGTGAAGAAACCTCTTGTGATATCAGGGTGCCGCCGTATATAGCGGACAACCTGTCCTTCATAACGAGGTGATAGTTTGCAATTTTTGGGTCCTGGTGGTCATGGTGTCGGAGAAATGGACTGATTACTTGCTTCTGGTGTCGAAAACCGTTCGCGTTAAAAGTCGCGACCATCATCGCGCCAGGTTTGATTTTGCTGAATACTTTGGGGCTCCGCGCTGATCCCGAAGGTGTATACCGGTACTTGGACGACGGCGTCCTTGGTGCCGTGGCCTCTGGTGCTTTTAACGCACCGGGGTCGGACGAAACAGTTTCTGGCCCAGTGGCCATATAACTGGCATCTGTGATATTGGCCAATGATGCCGCGCTTATGTGGTGGCTCAACTGTGAGATTGGTCAGGCCACATATCTTACTTATTTCAGAAATTTTCTTCTTGCTCGGGAGTGAGCGGAAGAGTGAACAATATCAACGGGATCTCTTTTCGAGTCCGTTAGCTTGACATCTGCCATGCGTCTGTCACGGGAAGGCTTTGAATTTTTAAGTCTTCGATAACCTCGGTGACTGTCGTCTCGAGGGGTTCGTCCCGGATGATGACGAGTATATTCTCCTCGAGAGCGTACGTGTGGAAGCTGAAATTCAGCTCCCGCATGTTTTTTCGCACGGCGAAAATGGCTGGCCCGAGCTTGCCGATATAGGTGAGCTCCTTACGCACACCTCGGATATGTACCGGAGAGCTGCGGGGGTAGGCTTGCACTGCCCTTCATAGCCGTGGGGGAGGAGGAGTGCCAGTATTGCGTTTCGCCATTCACCCTATCGTCCGCGGCGGTACAACTGTTGGCAATTTTCTTTCTTCGCCCCCTTGACTTTTGAGTGACGGATCCGAAGGGATCCGTTGTCTATGTCACGATAAGAGGCCAAGAGGAGGGTGTGCTGTATGTTATGGCTGCTATATATGCCTGTATTACATATTTCAAATGACCAGTCTTCACTTAACCAAGGTTATCTATAAATCATTTTAAATCATTTATTTGTGTAAGAATCAAACTTAAGTACTTCCGGCGCACCGAGGAGTTGGGGGGCGGCGGCGGTGGCAGAAGGTGTACGATACGATTATAATTAAGCTACACAAGTTACTTTTAATGACCGTGCATTTACACAAGTGTAGTGCACAATTTACTTAATTGCAACTGCAAATGATACAATTAAAGTGAAATAGAGCAAACGCTCTAAAATTCCCGCCCCGCTCCCGTGCTGCTGCTTGAGGAG
The DNA here is from genome assembly GCA_029034505.1 of Ornithoptera priamus. Classification (NCBI taxonomy): domain Eukaryota; kingdom Metazoa; phylum Arthropoda; class Insecta; order Lepidoptera; family Papilionidae; genus Ornithoptera; species Ornithoptera priamus. Next base: position 3,376,484 of record JARDWD010000046.1, on the reverse strand, counting down.
TTACTGGTTTATAACGATTAAAAAGTTATTTTTCTTTAAAATTGTTATAGATGCTTTATTAATAGTTACTAATTTTATATAAAAGCATCCAAAATTACAGAGGGGGGGGCATAATTCCTAAATGTATCCCTTTCAACATTGAGTATGGAAATAATTAAATGTAGATATATTAAGTGATGTATATTAATATTAAAAAAGTTCAAATTTGCTTTTGTTTAACAGTCATCATCATCATCAGCCGGTAGACGTTCACTACTGGACATTGGCCCACAAAATTTCCAACATCGATCGGATAGAGATTCATATAGAAGGATTTGGGCCATTTTCTACCACGCTGGATCAATATGGGTTGATGGGAGCTAGAATTCCTTTTGTAGATTAGCAAGTATCATGACCTGGTGATGTTGGCTAGGTTCACATGAGTTGTTGCGCGGTGACCCTTTACACCCGTACACTTATTTCAGAGTGTTACAATTTTTTTTTTATAATTTCAGATATCATTTATATTTTGCATAAGCGGGTTGAAGTAGACTGCTCTAAGTTAATGCAATTTCTGATTCCTCATCTCGAGAGGAAGGATTAATGTATGTTGATACACGTGTATGTGTTCGTGGGTGTTAACTCGCTCCATGGCACATCGGATAACCGTCCGTCTCTCGCTCTCTATCGAGGTCTCCGGTTCTATTCCAATCCATTATTACATCCGACAGCAAAAGCCAAATATATTATCCTTTATGCCGTTTTGCTGCACGAGAGATATATCTGCTGTTATGTATCCGCATCTTTGGCTATGTTGACAGTCAGAACAAAGTAATACTTGTAAGTATAGGTTTACAGTTTTAGAGAGGTTGTTAGTTATGTGTTTAAAAAAACAGTGTTAGTATTAAGAAATATAATTTTCATCCAAAAAGCAATAATGTGAGGCGCCAATTAATGTTCTCCACATAATTGGATTACTTATCAGACGATGGAAAATTTTTCCTGTTCAAGTTAAAAACTGAACGGCTTTGCAGTGCAGCTTATGTACTTAATTTGGCTTTCATTCAAGCTTTCCTTAGTAACCACAACCGGAAGTAGATTCGCGCGGCGAACAGACTGCGGGAGGATAAACGGGAGATTAAGTATGAACGCTGCAATGACTTCGCTTCCGGATTTTAGCTTAGGGAGAAACAAATCGAAGAGATTTCATTTCATAATTTGATTAAAAAGAAAAGTATGATTTTCTTTAAATATTTATCAATTCGGAGCAAGAGGTCAGCCTGATTATAAGTATTACGCTAAGTTTAAGTTGAAAGCTAGTTAACGTTACGAGTGCACTTAGCGGCAGGACGACGATCATCCCTCGAAATTGTAATACCGCGATTAATAAGCTTCATAGTCGGGGCTTAAATAAATTTTTTTATAGTTACAAATTCATTAATAAATCTGCAGCCAGGGGATGGGGTTCATCAATAATAACAAGAGTAAAGACCGCGAGATCTACTCCCCCGGCGACCGTCCAGCAATTACGTCGCGAGGGTTGATTTCTCCACGGAAATAATTTTGATCGGGGGAGTAAAGAAAATCGAAGATTTTACGCTGACTTGCTTGTTAGCAAGAATTACATCAATTTTGTTTTTTAATAATAAATGACGAGGTTTCTCTTAAACGTTTACCAAAAACATGAGATTTACCAATTGGAGAACTTAGAGGAGAATGTTGGGAGATGTTTGTGTAAATATTTACAAGAATTGACGATATCTTTTAAGAAAGGAAACGCTCTCAAATAATATATACTATCCACTCATGATTATAAATATATCTACTACTAGCTGTTCCCTGCCCGCTTTGCTAGCCTATACCAACCGTTACTATAACAACCACATAAACAATACGTAATGAATATGTTTATAAAAGTTTATTAGAAAAAAAATTATGAGGGGTGTATGAAATTCAAAAATAAATATCCTATAACCGATTCCGCGTCGATTGCTTATGTTTCCGTCTCGATATGTTCACTAGTTTTCACGTGATCGACGAACAAAGGAAACCCATTTTCGTTATATATATATATATGAAGTCTCATCATCACCATCACCATCTTCAGCCAATAGACATCCACTGGTGGACATGGGCCTCGCTCAAAGTTTTCCACATCGATAGGCCCCGCGTTGCCCGCATCGCCGGGCACTAGGGGTTGTCGTTTGTAGAGGTTCATATAGGGGGATTTGGGCCATTACCCATAACGCTGGCCCAATGCGGGTCGGTGGGAGTCAGAGCTTCGTTTGTTCGTTAGCAGGTGCACCACGAGCGGGTGAGGTTGGCTTGGATCTGGTGAGTCGAAAGTAAGATCGTAATTAGTAGGGGTGTTTATACAGATTTATTTATAATGACGTCATAATTTTTTATCGTAAAAACAAAAAGGTTCAAAATTGTTCACAAACATGAAGTTGTAAAGTTAACAGAACAACCGTCGGTAGAACAAAATGTAGAGCGTTAAAGAACTTCGCGCTTTTATTTCGCCGAACCGGAAATTAAACTGTGTATCCGACGAAAGTTCGAATCGAAACTCGCCGCAGTGAGAAATCCTTTCTTATTTCCTAAGGATGTTGGAAATAAAATCTCTATTTTCAGATAGAACAACAAACTCCTCCTTATCGCAGTTATCCTTTATTTACTTTAAACGTGTAAAGGATGTAAACAGGAGGGATGAGGGGTAAAATGTATTTTAAAAGCTTTACTTATATACAACATTCACAAACAGAATAACTTGAATTATATCAAAACAAATGTACCAAGGAGAAGGAGCCGCTGGATGCGAGCAGCGCAGGACCAATCTGTGGGACCTTTTTACGAGGCCTTTTGATGTTCAGCTGTAGACGTTTATCTGCTGATGATGACGAAGCCGAAGATGACTTTAAAAATAATTTTCTTATAGTAAAAGCTTGATGGAAAGCTGAGAATTAAAGAAAAAAGAAAAAGTTAAAAAAAACACAGAGAAGTCGACGATTTCTCTCATGAGGAACATTCTAAGCTCCAGCAGTGGGCAACTTTAAGGCGGTTATTTATTACTATGCGTAAATGCTGTATACATCATCATCATGAGCTTTTAGATATCCACTGCTGGACATAGGCCTCTCCCAAAGATCTCAAATCGATCGGTCCTGCGCTGCTCGCATCAAGCGACTTCCCGCGACCTTCGTTTGTAGGTGTTCATATGAGAGAATTTGGGCCATTTTCCACCGCGCTGGCCCTATGCGGGTCGGTGAGAGCCAGAGCCTCGTATGTTGTTTAGCAGGGTCCATCATCGCAGGTTAGGAGTCCCGTGAGCCGGCGGCAGGTAAGTCTGTATTCCCAGTACTCGTTTAGGTACCAGCGCAGCGTGTATTTCTGCCGTCAAACAGTACTGTGTTCCGGTTTGCAAGGATGTTGTAGTCAGGGAAATTACTGGGGTAACGCGACTTAAAATCTCATGTGTCAAGGCGATGAGCACACGTGTTGCTGTAAACACCACCATCACTAGCGCCACGTTGTTATTAGCTGGCGGATCACTTACCATGAGGTGAACCTCTCACTCCTCCTTTCGTTTTATATAATAAAACAAAAAACGTATAGAAGAAATAAAATAAGTTATTTCTTCATAATGAAGGATCTCAACATATAAACTTATGAAAACATATATAAAAGAATTATTAATAACATAGCTCCAGTGATAAGTACTGTTTTTAAGTATTTTTAAGATAACTTTGAAGTAATAAATAAAAAATGTCCTGAGTGTTTATTAAATAAATCTGTAACCACGTCCTCGTAACAATAATAGAATAATAGAACAATATTTCCCGCAGCACCGGGTGGTGGTGGTGGTGGTGGTGGTGGTGGCGGGCGCTCGCAGTCTCCAATTAACGCCTTGGGTTAATTTGCAAATACAATTACTACAGTACACCGCATCCGCTTTCATTTCCAAGAACAGCTCCCGCTGATGAACTCAAAGTGGATGGGTTTCTTCTATTTTCCAACAACAACATTAACTACTTTGTTTATTATTTTTTTCTTTATTAATAACTTCAAAAAATTGTAAAGACAGGGAGACAAGAGAAAGAAAAGAAGCAACCCTCGCAACCGGTTTTGGAGGTAGCATTAAAATACGCGAGACAACGCTCACTGCTACCATAGGCCTCCCCGAGTATCTTCGAGGGGAAATTGGAGCTTAGCAGCACGTTAGCCCAGTGCGGGTTGGTGGATGGTCAGAGCCTCGTCTGTTCTTTAATAGGGTGTATCGCCTGCAGGTCACCCGATTAACGTACAAATCTGTTCTTAGCTAATCTATACTATCTATACGGGAAAAGGGACATTCCTACCAAATTTCAAGTCTCCAGGAGTTATAGTTCCAGAGATGTGGTGATAAGTCTCCACATAGGTGGAAATGTATTATATGTATATGTATATATGTAGAACGATAAACACAGCGCCACATTGTGCTCATCCTCTGCAGACATAAGATGTTAAGCTTCGTTACCGCAGTAATTTGTTTAGCTATAGCCTCCTTGAAACCGGAACACAGTAATGTCTGCACGGTACTGTTTGTCGGCTGCAATAGGCGCTGCCGTGGTACTTAGACGTCTCCAGCCATAGAGACCTACTCACCAGAGAAAATTGTATTTGAGCTACAAGAGTTAAATGATCTAGATTGTAATTGATCTCGATCATCATGGATCATTGTATTTTATTCGAATCAATGCAGGCTATCTACAATTCGATATTACAGTTCGTTGCAAATTGTCAATTATATAGTCATGATCGGAATCATCCCCCGCCGAGGTTCCGGCTCCGCGGCGTAATTGTTAGAGAGCCCGCGGGGAGCCGCGGGTCCCTCGCCCGGATTTGTTCCCCTTTAACGTTGTTTACGGATTAAAATTAATGTTAAATGTATCGCACGGGGATGATTTTTCATTTGTTAAATATACAAATAAACGATAAGAAAATTTAACTAAAACCTACAATATTTCCACCCTGATCGACATCAAACGGCAATCCATATTGTATGCGAAACAAGTGAGTACTTCTCCTCATGGTAACTAATACTCCTGTCCATGTAGTTAAGATGATATACACAGAAGAATAGTTGTCATGGCCTTGAGACATAAGATGCTGTTTTATTATCCCAGTAATTTTACTAGCTACAACGACCTTTAATCCGGATTACGGTAATGATGGCATACTATTATTTGGCTGAGGTGTAGTAGTTGCAGTGGTAGCTTTATTCTACAAGGCGACAACACGAGCGGGATGTTTACCTGAGGATGAATGATAACTTGGCGCTGGTTATAATGCAATTACACTGCACCACATTGCGCTCGTCGTCTTAAGACGTGCGATGTTAGGTTTCATTACCCTAGTAATTTCACTAGCTACAACGCTCTTTAAACCGGAGCAGAGGAACGTTTGTCCACTGCTGTTTGTCGGCTGCAATAGGAGCTGCGGTGGTACCTACCTAGATAGTCTTCGAGACGAGAAACCTATTATCAGAATCTTTCGCAGTTTATCTCTTTAGCAGGTCTTCATCTTGCTGTTTTAGTTTACGCTTACGAAATGTTTTCAGACGTCTGCTCTGACAGGAGCCAGGACATATTGACAAAGATTTTCATTTGTAACAGTCATAGAACTCTTAACCTTGGACTTGTAGATGTTGGCGATCATGAAATGATCTTGCTTTTATCATAAGTGGTAAAGGAAAATTAAGTTTCAGATCTTGGTGAACTTCATGGCGAGTAAGTACACGGCGCCGTGTAATCGGCCTCTCGTAGAACATACGCTTCATATAAACAATTAGGCATACACTCCTTAAACGTATCAATACAATCAAAAGGTGTGCAACTATAGTAAATATGGTAAGTTTATTTCAAGTATAGATAAGCTTAACGGTTTATGGTGCGGTGCGCATATTCTGTGGTTGCTGACTGTAAATCCCACATAATCTCCTGGTAGCAGGAAACCAGTAGTAGGGTTTCATAACTAAATAAACAATGACATTAAACGCGAATGAGAGTACATAATAAAGCAAAGGCAATGAAATAACGTTAGATTTTATTTCACTGGCAATTTAAAAAGTTTCACTCAACATTGAGTGCAGTTTGCGACGCGAGAAATACTTATTTCTTGCTTGAATTGCGACAAGTATTTTAAAGTTTCACGGCATTGCCAATTGCGAAGGTTTTTTCTCTCCTTTCATTACTGCTAAGCAACGCTCCGAGCTTGCGCGGGTGGGCTGACGCATGCTGATGTTTTCATCAAGTTTAAAAGTAGTTAGGGAAACATTTCGCATGAACTTTATTCAATTACGTATGTAAGGGGTATAAAATAAGTTTTCTGATTAATACCAACCCTTTATTTATTAGCTGGGAACTTTATTCAAAGCGGTCTATTTTTCTTATGGAAAGAGCGTTAAAATATTTCCGTGCATACTAAATCTCGATTTAAAAGGAACCGATGGTAGGTCCCTGTTATTTTAAATTTTTTTTTGGTAGGTCTCTGTTGCCGGAGACCTTAAATACCACCGCAGCCTCTTCTTAATTATCCCCCTTAAACAGTAGTGTGCAAATATTACTGTGTTCCGGTTTGAAGAGCACTGTAGCTGCTGTAATTACTGGGATAAGACTTGACATCTCATGTCTTAAGACGACGAGGACAACGCGGTGCTGTATTTAACATCCTAGCTAGCGCCACGTCATTGAGGTCAAGCGTATCACTTACCATCAGGTCAATGACCTACTTGTCACGTCATTTCAACAAATAATGTGGTAAATGAAATTACAAGATTATAGCAAATAAAAGTTTTAGAGGTAAGTTTGTTCTTATATGCTTTAAAGTATACTTAACCAAATAAGTTGCGGATGGCTAAGGAAACGGTGATAACTTACCATCACATAAATTATCTTTATCTTTATATATTAAACTAACTTATATATAAAAAAGTTTTGTTTGAAGATATCTGTTTTACTTAATCAATAATAAACTATGACCTCCGCCGTAAAGATTAATGTTAGTTTTGGTTGAATTTTAACACACTTTCCTTGACAGAAATTTAAAAATCTCTTAGAATTTCCTCTCCTTAGGATTTTTAGGTTTAATACTTATTTAAATTAAAAGTTAAATGAAATTCTTCTTTTTGAAGTAAAAAAAATGTGCAGAAAACCGTTTCGCGGCGCGAAGTTGCGGCGAGCGCTTTGCGGCCGCGAAGGGAAAATAATATCAGCTGTGTACTAATTATTTAACCGTTATATATATTATATTAATCTTTCTGATGCTGCACCACCTTGTAATCGGCTGCTGACCTTCCAAGGGCCAGGTCATTGGAGAGGCTAAAGGTTGAATTCAACGGGATCACTGTTCCGAACATCTCTAACGCTTTGCTATTGAAGCTATTGCCGGGAATCTTATAACTCTTATACTGTATATAACCAAGTGTCGAGACAAGCAGCACCTTCACTTGATCTCAAGTGATACATCTGCCCAGTTAGACGCTAGTTAGGGCGCTATCTACACCACATTGCGCTCGTCACCTTGAGAGATTCTCGTTATCCCAGTAATTTAAATAGTTACATCTTCCTTCAAACCGGAACACAGTAATGTTCGCACACTACTGTTTGGCGGCAGTAAAAGGAGTAGCAGAATTATTTACCCAGACGGTCTCCGTTAACAGAGACCTACCCACCAGTAACAATACCAATAAACCAGATCTCAGTATTCTCGAGGTGCGATGGTTGGAGACCACATCCAGTCTTCTCTCCTTCGATGATATTAAGTTAATAAATGCGGAACACATGCCGACGGGATTTAGAAAATAAATAGCATTCTTACTGTCCTCATTACTGGGACTCGGAGCCTACTCTTACGGTACTTACTTACTTATTTACTTAATATTTAATTATGCACCCTCATTCATCATAACATAGCCTGATCGCTAAGAGCGGTACCTAATAGATATTAAATGCAAAGGACCGGATCTGGTGGAAGACATTGGAGAAGGTCTGTATCGAGCGGTAGATTAACAGAGGCTGATGATAAATATAGCCTCTCTGAAGGGAGTGTCTAGTGATGTTGATACGCGTAAGCGATTGATAACTGATAATGCTGATAAGAATTCTCTGCGCGATCGAAGCAGTAATGTGGAGATCCACAGGAATTAAGGTCACCGACATATCCCAAAGATTGGTAGACTTAAGTGGCAGTGGGCAGGGCACATTGCTGGAAGGACCTATGGCCGATAGGGCGGTAAGGTCCTTGAGTGGCACCCGCGTACTGATAGACGTAGTGTTGGGAGGTCTCCCACAAGGTGGACCGATGATGTGGTGAGAATCGCGGGAACCCACTGGTTGCAGGACCGATCGACGTGGAGATCTTTGGGAGATGCCTATATCCAACAGTGGACGTCTATCGGCTGCTGATATATACGAAATGTCGAAGGGTACACTGATGGTGACATTCTCACTCATCTCCCATACGAAGAGACACATATATGATATTTTTTTATTCAGTTAACTAAAAAAAACACGGTTATTTATTTATTGTTACTGTGAATGTACAAATTACTAACTTGTTGGATTTTCTATATTACAGTAAGCTGTTTATATCGGAATATATCAACCTGTTAATCGATTGGGACGTATAAATACATCAAACGGAAACAACCGCGAGTACGGTTGTGACGTATAAATACGTCCTTGAAATATATGTCGGGCCCTGGAAGGGGGACGGACGTGTACTTTCGTACGTCCTCCGGGCGTGACGTACTGACATGTCCTAGTGAAAGAGCTTGCGTTATATCTTGCGCAGTTAAAAAGGGAATTCCCTGGTTAAAGTTTGTACACTACTACTTGGCAGAAATTGACGGTAGGACACTGGACTCTCTCATGTGAAGAATTTAAGAATGCAGGAGTACGGAACGCCTTCAATCACCAATCACACCGCTGTGATTGCATTTTGACGGGCCCACTGCTGCCGAATGTAAAAGCCTTTGCACATAAATCCTTCACTACAAGTTACAAAAGTCGAGAGATCAGACCTTCATCTGATGGTAAGTGATACGCCTGTACATAATAATGTGGTGCTTAGGATGATATACACTGCTATCGGGCTCCTCTTCGTGAGACACAACATATCTTGGTACCACCGCAGCGCCTGTTGCAGCCGACAAACAGCAGTGTGCAAACATTACTCGTGTTCCGGTTAGAAAGGCGCTGTATCTAATGTAATTGCTGGAGTAAAAAGATTTAATACCTTATGTCTTAAGGCGATGAGCAGAATGTGGCGCTAGTTAGGATTATATAATTCTAACTAGTTGCTCGTCTCGTCGTATAGAAGTGTCGACGCCATTTTCCTTTCGATACCTTTCTCTACTACTTCCCTGCAAGTTTTTTTTTTACCGTCTAGGTGGTAAACAGGCTCGTAGCTCGCCTGATGTTGAGCGGTAGTGACACCAGCGCCAGTAACACCAGAGGTATCACTGGGCGTGACGTCTGTGTGTTAGCGGTTTGATATCTTGAATGTAACTTTTTTTTAACTTATTTTTCTAACTTCATCCGAGGTCACAGATGAAGTTAAAAAAATAACTTGGAGTCGAGTTTACACAAATCCAATGTCAATAACTTCAATATACTATATGTAGCGAATACGCTCTTCGCCTTTAAATTGGACACGCTGTGTGATTTTTTCTCCCCACTAAGCTGCCCGTAATTGGATCCTAAATTGACCGGACCCAGACGGTTTAGAATAGGATATCCACACAGCACCACCCCCTTTGTATTCATTGCTTAAGAGTGTACTGATCAGACTTGAGGAGATGGCCCTGTCTTCAGTTGCTATTTACATTTATGGTTATTATAATCTTTTCATCTGACGAGACGATGAGATCCGTACACGAGTAGTTGATGGTTGTGAATCGTATTGTTAAGATCGGATTTTTTTTTGATATGAGATAATGATCATATCATAAGGGGTCCTGTACTACAAGTCACGTGACCCGAGCCAACTTCACCTGCTCTTAGTGCAACCTACTAATCAAGAAACGAGGCGCTGGCTCCCACCAACTCGCGTTGGGCCAGCGTCGTGAGAAATGGCCCAAGTCCACCCATATGTACAAATGATGGTCCCTGGTGCCCGACGGTATCGAAAGCCATGCTAACCGGAAGGTCGCGGATAACTACTGGATGCAGGCGGTGCGGAACCGATCAATGTGGGGGGTCTTTGGGCCTATGTCCAGCAGTGGACGTCTATCAGCTGATGACGAATGATCACTTAGCTTACATCTAGGTTTATCACTTACTTTGTTTGCACCGTAGTCTCGGGTCAGTAAGAATAAGACTAAGGTAAGCTCTGCCTGTCGTAGAAGGCGACTAAAAAAGTTTTCGAGATCGCGGGATTTGAAGGGGGGGGGGGGCTCTCATTGTCTACTAAACGGGATGAACAACGAGGTGGTATAGTGCTTATTGTACCAAAGTGATGGTACCGATAAGGGATACAGCCCTCTATGCGATTTGCTTTGGCGTTGAGGAGGGCCACCGAGGGGGTTTTAGTAGGCAAACTTCCCACAGAACCTTGTCTTCCATCCAGAGGCAGGGTATCTTTTTAGCAAATTCCCCTCTCCAAAAACAAAAACAAAACGTTTATCACTTACCATCACATGAACGTTCCACTCTTCTCATTATAAAGATACCAGAAAGAAATTAAGTTTATAAATGACATAGGATTCCTATGAGAAGGTATTCATTAGTTAAAGTCTAGAATGATATAAGAAAATTGTGAAATAAGGGATGCTAACCTTGTGTTACTGTTCTAACCTGTAACATATTCAAAGGATTCGTCTCCACGCCGTGAGTCAGGATTATCCTGGATTTTTACGACTAAGCTCCTCGTAATTGGTTCTAAAATTGACCAGCAGCCGGCGCAATCCACGGGACGGCGGAAATTTAAATAAACCCCAATTACGAATATCTTATATATATATATATAAATATGTATATATATGTATGTAATGAACAGTGGGCGACTGTTGGCTGATAATGATGATAATACATAACGAAAAAGGGTGGGCTCTTCACCAACCACGTGGAATCTAGTGAAGGTAGCGCCATGACTATCAGACGCGGAATGATTTGTAGATGGTTACAGGACATCAATTTTTAAAATTTCATCGTTTTATTTCTAATAAACATTTACAACATTTTCATTTGGTATTATTTATGCGGTTGCTATAGTAACGGTTGCTATACAAAATCATTTACGGCTGCGGTCGGTCTCAAGGAATATTTCAGACAAATTTCAAGTCTAATTCTATATTACGGCCAGCGAAGCTGGAGCGGAATAGCTACTCTCTTATAAATATAACCTTTGAAGTTCTTTATTTATTAACTTAAGTATTTACTTAACTTTCAATCTAAGTATTTTATAAGTAGATTATAATTTTAATCAATCATTTTATTTCCATTATATTTCCTATTCAGTCTCGCTTTAAACGTAAGAGTAGCTAATAAACTTAATATATCCATTTGGAAGCTTCACTTCCGTTGATGCTTACGCACGAATTTAAAATTAACCACTTCCTTCACCATCGGCTAAAAATTAAGCAGAACTTAAAGTTACTTAAAACATTTCACTTGTACGAAATACTTCATAACCAATTCAGTTAATACTTGAACATGTTCCTGAAGTTTAAAATTTTCAGAAATACCTGTTAAATATCATGAAAATGGTATTTAACTACCTGGCTCATAAAGGAGTGGGAAACGCACAACACGCGAGACTCAAGCCAACCTCACCTGCTCGTGGTGCACCCTGCTAATCAACAATTGAGACACCAATCCGCATTGGGCCAGGGTGGTGAAAAATGGCACAAAATCCCCATACGAACAAACCCGGAGATTTTTGGGGGAGACCTATATCCAGCAGTAGACGTCAATTGGCTGATGATGATAATGAGAACGCGACCGTCTTGTACTGTCTATTTATTATCTATTTGTATTTTCCATACAAGTCTGAAGGGTAGGTTTATTTTTAGGTTACATACTAAGTCTCGTCACCCCAGTAATTTCAGTAGCTACAACTCCATTCAAACCGGAACACAGTAATGTTTGCACAATACTCTTTAACGGTAAAAATGGGAGCTGCGGTGATAACTACCGATCTATACCAGTAACGGATGTATTAGAAGGAGCGATGAGAGGAGCTGGACGTCCTTCTGATTGTGAGCAGAACAATATGGTGCTGGTTAGTATGGTGTATTCGTGTTGATACACTAGCAACATGTTGTTTGTGTGCGCACTGTTGTGTATGTGCGTCGTTTTATTGTGTACCAGATATCTCAGTCTATCATCTAGAAGTATAATCAAAATAGGCAGTCATCATCACCATCATCATAACAACCGATGGACGCCCACAATCGAAAGGCAAATAGGCAGTAGTCTGTGAAAAATAGTGTATACCAATAATCGCTGCAGTGTACTAATGAGTCAGCAATAAATTACGTAAGGAGCGGAAGTACCAGCTCCACCTGGCGTCAGGCCAAGCAATTAGACCGGCCGCCGCCCGCCGCCCGCCACCCCGCGCCCTCTCTATTTGTTTTCAATCTAAAATTCCAATAACGAAAAATTTATGCGCGCTTAATCAGCCAACACTTTAAATAGAGTGATTAATTAATTCCACCATTACCGGAACCCGTCCAGCCACCGCTGCAGATACTGTCTGCCGGCAATCATTAATACATTCCGGTTTGGAGGGCTTTGTAACTAATCAAATTACAGATGTAAACTTAACATCATACGATGGTAAGCGATATGCTAGTTAGGATGATATACCACCATCAGCTAACATACGTCCACTGCTGGACATAGGCCTCCTACAAAGGTCCCAACATTGATCGGGCCTGTGTCGTTCGCACGACCAAGCAACAGGGGCCGTCGTTTGTATGGTCTCATAATGGAGGGATTTGGGCCACTTCCCATCACGCTGGCTTAATGCGGGATGGTAGGAGCCAGAGCCCCGCTTGTTGATTAACAGGGCGCACCACGAGCAAGTGAGCTTGGCTAGGGTCCCGTGAGTTGTAGTGCTGAACCCCTTACACCTCTACACTGCACCATGATGATATATACAGGTGATATACACTGCACCATATTGGAACACAGTACTGTTTGTCGGCTGCCATCGGAGCTGCCGTGGTACCTACCTCTTGAACAAAAACAACTAAAACTGTCCGTGTGATGCGAACGAGCTGGTGGTAGTTTTTGAGTTAGTTGAGCTAAAGTTCAGCTCTGAATTCAAATTAGTTTAGCTCGCACCGCTGTTGGAAATTAACTGACACGCTTTATTTATTTTACCACCTACTGCCCATTTGTGTTACTCATTAAAAGTTAGCAGACCTAGTCTCCATGCTCAACTACCAACTCGCGCTTAGCCAATTTGATGGATGAATGACCTTAACCCTCTCCTCGTCCAGGCACCGAGTTCCATCAGCGGTAATATTAAGAGGATAATTAGTTTTATAAAAACTTATCTGTGGAGTTTCGTTTAGAATGATTTTTTTATTGTACGAAGCGAACATACTAACGAGACGTTCACCTGATGGTAAGTGATGTCTGCCCATAACAATGTGGCGCTAGTTAGTGTGATATACGTTGCACCAAGTTGTGCTTGTTGCCTTAAGGTATAAAATGTTAGGTCTTATTACCCCAGTCATTACACTGTCTACAACGCCCTTCAAATCGGAACACGTATTGAAGGTAGGCCTGTGCGCCAATAGTGGGGACGTAAATAGGCTGTAAAGAAAGAGAGGAGACCTTTTTATGTGTGATAATCATCATCATCGTCATCTGGAGCCGATAGACGTCCACTGCTGGACATAGGCCTCCACCAATGATCTCCACATCGATAGGTCCCGCGTTGCTCGCATCCAGTGGGTTCTCGCGATTCTCACCAGATCGTCGGTCGACCTTGTGGGAGGCCTCCCAACACTATGTCTGCCGGTACGCGGGTGCCACTCGAGGACCTAATTGCCCCATAGGCCGTCGGTCCTTCGAGCAATGTGCCCTGCCCACTGCCATTTATCTTCTGCGGATCTCCACATTTTTGATTGGATCGCGCGGAGAAGCTCTAAGCACAGCTCTCTCCATTGCCCTTTGGGTGACTTTGGGCCTTTTTATAAGACCGACAGTAAGGGGCCACGTCTCGTCGTATATCAACACTGGCACCACGTACAAGTTGAAGACTTCTGTGTGATAATAGTAATTAAATTCTAGGCAGCTATTTCAACAGTCCCACCGTTGGGACACAAAGCTTCCTCTCATATGCGATGTAATATCATTTATCTATCGCGTTGGTTAAATGCGAACCGATTTGGCAAATGAGGATAAATTACTGTTTATATTTCCTCAACTATTAAAACTCTACAACTTATATTCCCCGGAATGGAATCCAAGACCTTCAAGTTATAAATAAATAACTTAAGCGCAGTTTCACATCACTTTAAGTGTGTTTGTTAATCACGATTACAATTGTCGAAATGTGAACTAATTTCGTTTGCCGTTGAATCAATCTGTTGTGTTTCCAATTCAGCGCTCGCGTGTTTGTTCCGCATCAAGTAATTCCCATTCTATTCAGCCAAGTTGAGCTTCCAGCTCTGATGTGGAGGTAGGGCATTTCAGAAGGAATAAGGCTTCTAGTTTGAACGGTTTTTTTTAAAAATTATACTATGATTGTAATAGCAGTAACGTTATTATTTTGATGTGTATTTATCACTGGTGGTAGTACTTTATTGCAGCCGACAAACAGTAGTGTTTTCTGCACCCTTAATAGTTTAGGAGCCCGCTAATCTTGCTGCTATGGTTCATGCAGCATCTTTAATTCTTTATTTTGGGACATTAAGTTATATTCTGATTATTTTTTTTTATTTTATTAACTTTTAACTCTTGGCGATTCTGACGCTGCCATTTAAGCATGCTCTGGTGATGATTCTGTGCCTTGAGAGACTTGAACGTGGGTGGTCACCGTTGCGCCACCGTGGAGCCGTTGGCTGCTGCAGCATCTTTGAAAATTTTGATCGTGAACATCAAATATTTCCGAAATTGAGTCGGCTTTTATTATGCGGTTGATGATGAGTTCTCACTCGATGCACTTGCAGGTGTAGCGGTGACCCTAGAATAACGTCTTTCGATGTCAGATAACATCGACTAAGTAACTTTAGCCAACGTAGATAAATGCCATAAACAGTATAGAATTGGGCTAAGTAGCGATCCTTGGGAGAGGCCTAACAGTGAATTACCACGCTTATTATGACCATAGCCTAATAGTTTAGTTATTAATTAAAAGAGGGAATTTATGGCTATAAAAGAAAACATTGGTTTATTTAAACTAAAGTCAAAAGCCATTTATGAATTAAACCCTATAGATAGTGAATATTAATAAAAAGACCAAAACCATTGAACAATAACCCAAGGTAATGATATGGATACAAACAATATACTAGTTATAATAAAAAATATTTTCAAAAAATCGTAAAAATGTGAAAAAGCAATAAACAAGCAAAAAAGTTAAAAACTATATTAATCCATACGATTCCTTAGAGGACTTACAGACACCAAAGAATAACGTGACATGTTCATGATGATGACAGTATATGAATAAAACGTGATCTCCTCGATTTCTCCAAAAAATACGTGAACGGGTCTAGCAGTAATCATAACGGAAATACTATTGGAGTTATCTGTACTGCTGTTACGTATACGTATACTGAACCGTATCATAGAAACTGTTTCCTTGCAAACATTCCTGATGAATCAAAAATATAGAAAACAGTTTTGTAAATAATATTAATAAATTTAAATAGTATATGATATAACTGTTATGAAAGGAAAGAAGTTACTTCCGATACATCCGTTAATGAAGTTAGGTAAGGTAATGACGTTATTGGATATTGTTAAAGCGGCGTTTAATTTGTCCGTACGTCGCTGCCAAATTGCTGGATTGCGGCTCCCGATTCGCTTTCAAAATGCCCCTTTACGATCAGATAATGAATATTTGATACAACGGCCGCATTAGGGGCTCGTTGTCTACACGGATGTTCAAATTTTTAAAAGCGTTCAAGTGAAACCAACTTGAAACTTTCGTAAGCTAGATCTACTTCTTCTTTTCTGCGCTTCATCACTAGCACCATTAATTCTTGTTTTTAACTTTCAGCTATTATTATGACACCAGGCATATTAAATCTTAATAGGATTTGCACCTGGTAGGACTAAGGGAAGGAAGTAGTCGTTCAATTTCTATGACCTTTTTCGATTTTTCCAATTACATCCAATTTATCAAGATTCTAAACCGAGTTGTCACGGCTCCAAATGATAAAACATACCCCGAGACCAGTCTTACTTATGTTTAAGATGCTTATGTGTTTTTTGGATAACTCTGACTTGGACAATTTGTGGACTATGAACTAAAACTCTTTGTTAAGCTGCCTAAGACTTTTAAACGACTTTCAGGTAGAAACCAACAGCTTACAGTGATCTCTGTCAACATTTTAGATGGCGGGATTTGTAAGCATTTATGTTCTTACTGTTTTGGGGGAAGTCTATGTCCAGCTGTGGACATCTATCGGCTGATGATGATGATATTTATAATGGCTAACCAGAAGAAACGCCTGACTACTTAAAGACGCTGTGAGATCAGACTGGTTGGATTCACGTTGTAAATGTTTGTTGATAAGTTTTAGTATATTTATTTGCGCATGCCATATCTAGTACAAGAATAAGTTGTTCATCGCCCAACGGTTCCGGCGAGTGGACGACTGGTTTACGTAAAGTAATTATTCTGGGAGGCTGCCAAATGATATCTGGGAACCGCGCGGACGAGGTGCTCCGGTTTGGCAGCGATGTCTAGTATCGACAGATCGCGCTTTGATTTTTCGCCTGCATTCATTATCTTTGTTATGTCTTTATTGGTTTTTACTGTACTCTTCTTATCAATAAATAAACAGCTATATCAATATTCCTCTTACTGAGACTGGGCTTTTCTTACAAGGTCAGAAACAAGGTCATTTAATTACCAGGACGGTACGTCACGTTTATGAAAACTGTCATTATTATGTCGTCAGAAGCTTAAACTCTCTGGGGTCCATATCTACGTTGTATCAAGAAGTATAGCTTATACAAGCACCACTCTGATCTATTATAGCTTACATTTTTTTTATCCGAACGCAATACGGTGTTGCCACGTTGCAATACCAATTCACTACGAGGGAAACTTTTTTATGATTTAGTTTTTTTTTTTAAGTAATCGCAAATAAAAATAGGGTTTAAGGAGTTCCACACAGCACACCACTTATGAGCTCCAAGCCGACCTCACCTGCTCATGGTGCACCCTACTAATCTTTACCCGATTTTAAGGGAATCTTTGAGAGAGGCCTATACCCATCAGCGGACGTCTGTCGGCTGATGATGATTTAAGAGTATTTGTAGATTCCAATGATATCAAAAATCATATTTATCCTTCGAGTGGTTTAAAATCTATTGGCCATCAATGATATTGAAGTTATGAATGTTGTGATTTTAATGTTGAGTTAGATTTGAATACAATTTAAATAATTTTCATCTTATTGATCTTAGAATAATCTTGTTGATAATTATGTTGTTTATCATTCAATTACGTTCAGTTATCATCAGACAATTCGAGTAGCATCTAAAAATCTGGATCTGTACCTTAACTATGTAGTGTTGCCTCAAACGGATAAATAATTATATTAATCGAGTTATTATAATGATAATAACAAATAATAATGTTCATGATATGATAATCACATGCGTGTTGATGTCATTAACGGCGAGGGACGGCAACTTGTTACCACCGGTGTCGCGGCTGACGGCTTATAATTGGATCGCAGTGAGGGTAATTTTATTAATTTATGTCTTGTCGATAACAGTTGCTCGTCGCACCAGCGAGGTGAGACCCCGCGCCTCATCCGAACGTACAACGCGGGCGGGTCAGCCTGTAGTGGTTCCGTACAAAGTCGTAATTAACACCTGCGTATCGCCAAGTTTGCGACACACAGACGAACAGATTACGTGGCGGTGTGTGTTTCTGCAGTGTAAATAACGTAACTCGTACCTCGTAAATGCGTACGTGATTCGGAAATTTATGATGGAGATGAAATTTATTGGTGCCGTGTACTCGTATAACTTAAATGTAGGATACTGCCGCTGGTTGCATTACTTGTAGACACTTAGAGTAACTATAACCGCAACTATCTGCTGCTTAACAGTAGGATTGCAACCATTACTGTGTTCAGATCTGAAGGGGTTGTAGCTAATGAAATAATCGGGGTAATGAGACATCTTATACCTCAAGGCAAGCCATAATACGGTCCTACGTTATCACTATCCCTTCTGGAGAATCCAAAAAAGGACCACTGAAATATTCGTCCATAATTTTTTTGATGGCTGAAATTGGAAGATTACGCTCTTCTCTAAATTTCCATTTGAATTTTCTTCAGCAAACGGAAACTAAGGAGCACCTCTTTAGACTTTATCAAGTTCAAACCGTGGTTCCTATAACATGCATTAAAACTTCGTAGACATGGTGTACTCGAGAGAATGTTTTTTTTTTAAAAAAAACAGAACTCGCATTTCAGTGAAAAATTGAGAAAATTTAACGCGAGCACCATCCACGTATGCGGTTCCCGCCACTTTGGTCTCGTTAAAAGTTTGTTAGTTTTGATTAATTACGCTCGCTGACGAAGAGAGGGGGAGAGGTGGCAAACGCCCCAACCACACGGCGGGGGGTTCGCGAATAATAATACGCTGGTGTTCACTGGTGGTAGGTCTACCCAGGACTATCTAGGTAGGTACCACCGCAGCGTCCATTACTGTCCCCAAACATTGCTACGGTTCAGGTTTGAAGGGCGCTGTAGCTGGTGAAATTACTGCGGTAACGAGACTTAAGATCTCATCTGTCAAAGCGTGCACAATGTTAAGCTGTGAATATAATAATTAGTGCTATGTTGTTATGAGCAGGCGTATCACTTACCTTAAGGTGAACTTCCTGTTCGTGTAATATTAAAAAAAAAGAATCTTTTATTCTTGTCCTTTTGTCAGTAAGATTGGCGCAGTACCGTTTCGAAATATGTTAAAGGTTATTTACCTTAAAGCTTTTCAGTTAAATATAAAACTGTTAAAATCTATTCACCTATAACCGATCAGCAGGTGTCACAGGTGACAGGTCTCTATTATCAGCTGCTTTCTAGTCTCAGGCTATTAAGAATAGGCCTAAGGTAAGCCCTGCCTATTGTAGATGGTGACTAAATGGGTGTTTAGATTCGTGTAGCCCAGTGAGCGAGCCCGGGGTGAACGACAAGTATGAGGTGTTCTCGTGCTTGTCATAGCAAAGAGAGGATGTTGGCGAGGGTTACGGCACTACCTACGATGAGCATAGGTGTAATGCAAAAAGACGTTCACCCGGTGGTAAGTGATACCCATAACGACATGAAGTTAGTTATGGTGGTATACCTTATTATGCGCATCGCTTTGAAACATTAAGAGAACAGTGAATAGGCTACGCTTTACAAACAAAGACTACATTGCTGTTAGTCATCATGTAGGATCGTAGTCAAGCGCTAGTTTATATAGAGATATGAGTTGCGATGGTACCTTGACCGTCTCCGGCAACAGCAATGTACCACCAGTGCAGAATTTGAAGAGAATGGAGTCTACATTAGCAAGTAGTGTAGAGTACGAGCAGCCGGAGGAGCAGTCGATTTACGGCGGGCCGCCGTTTGAAAGGTCCGTTTGATCGCAGGTACGGACCCCGGAGCTTCTTTTGCGGCCGGCACAGCGTGAAATTGACTCGTTCGATTGTCTATCCGCTGTAAAAAGACTTGTTTGTCGTACGCCTGAGCGAAATTACTTCCTTTACGAGCTTTGCTGCACGGCAGTAGTAAGTAAACACTGATAGACGTACGGCACTGAGTCGGAGACGCGGCGGAAGGCGCGGTGTTTACGTTATAGGTTAAATTGAATACAAATTATGTTTACAATTCTACGTCAAACGATACCTAAGTTTTACAAATATAATTCCTGTTATACTATTTGTGTGTATGTGTTTTTTATGTATTAACATAGAAAAACGTTTATAATTCTGTTTAAATTACCGAAATAAAAAAATTACATTTCTCGTGTGCTGTACAAGTGTTCAAATCCATGTACGATGTTTGGGAATGTCTGTAGAGATTAAACCAATTCATAAATTATCAACAGTGTAATAATTCATAATTAAAAAAAAATATTATAACAACAGAAAAAATAACAAATGTATATATAAAGAAAATGAGGTTCCTTTGTTTGCCAATCACACGAAAACTAGTGAACGTATCGACACGGGAACATGACCATTAGACGCGAAGTAATATGTTGATAATTATAGGATATTTATTGTTTGTATTTCATAGATCCTTCATCATTTTATTTCTAATTAACTATTACAAACTTTACCATTTGGTATTATTTATGCGGTTGCTATAGTAACGGTTGGTATAGAAAGTCATTTGCAGTTGCTGTTGTCTCTCAAGGAATATTTCAGACTGATTTCAAGTCGGACAGTAATGATGTGAAGCAATAAAGTAAATAAACAATCATCTTGTAAATTATTGCTTTATTATAAGAGAACGGTAAAAATCATCACAATTTTTAAATCTTTATTCGTTATTCGACTTTAAGTCTAATCTCCATTTAAATTTTTCTAGTAATATCTTAATGATACTTCATCCTTTTTATTTATTATTAGCATTAACTCCATAATTTTTTACCTTATAAACTTTAAAATATCGGTTTACAATAACCGAACCAATCTCGTTTGTAGCCTAAAGGGCATTGTTGCGGTACAGATGTGATGAAATTCAAAGATTTCGGATCATTGCAATTCCCTGCAGCATCTCTCGCGAGACCTTCCGGACAGTCGTTACTGTTTGCATTCTTCTTCTGATTACTATGTTCATCACAATCACTGCAAAGCTTGCCGCGGTATTGTGGTGCAATCATTTCCACGTCCGGATTCAATGTGATTACTTCAAAATCATTACTCGCTTCTTGAGAACTTGATTCCATCTCTCTCAGTTCGACGTTGTCATGTTTTTTGAATGATGTTGCAAATGTAGCATCAACATCTGTCGTGGTGGACGAATTTGTCGTATATAAAATGTTTATACACGTACAAAACTTGACTGCAAAATTTGTTAATTAAATTGTCTTGCGTTGAATTTTCTAGAATATCCTTCTGAATTTCGTTACCTCTGGATGGATCTTTGATTAATCTTATACTGTTAACCAACACATTGGCTAGAATTTCACTCCAGGTTATCGAATTAGTGTCGCTTTCTGAATTACTATCAATAGGGTTCTGTGTATTTTGATCGAATACACTGTGTTCAGCTTCTTCTTTGACTACATCGCTTGTCTTTTGATGCACGAAACAGTCTGTTTTACTCACAAGAATAACTATGAAGATTAATATTGCAGCGTTCATGTTACGCACTTTGTCTTACGTCGCCAACACAATAACGCTATATAGCCGTTAAATTGAACTGTTACTGATAACAAAGATAAAACTTACAGCGGTGTTGTACAGTCGCAAAGTAATAAACGAAAAGGAATATTTTTATCCTAACAAATTACCGAGACTAGGAAGATGTCTCCCAATAAAATACTGTTAGCTTTTTAAGCAGGTGGTGACAGAGGAAAACTCCTGCCACGCATCCTGCTGGCATAAAAGCAAAATGAAAGTTTCTATTTTTATAAAATAAATTTATAATAAAACCCAGTCCAGTACTTTATTCTTCTACTCTACATTATTGTTTCGGTTGTCTACCAGAAATATATTTTTGAAATTTTGCCCACCAAGATAAACCTTCCGTCAGTAAAAAAATAGCTAGAAGAGCAGATTAGTTTCCCCAATCTAATCGCCAAAAATCACTTGGAGGAAGGCGCTTCATGATCATGAAAACGATGATTAAAGAATCCGTCATCTCAGTAATCCTGTCTGACGGTATACGTATAATCTAGTAGTAGTAAGGCTGTCCAAACAGTACATTTACGTTTATTTCCGTATTATTTCTTCTCCTTGTTGTGCTTGTTTAAGTCTGAAGGTTGGTTGGTATGTCTCAAATTCTTTTTATTCTAATAATATTCCAATCTCCGTCATTTACTTAAGAATTTGCCTTTTAACGCCGGTTTGTTCCTGGTTGGATTCCGGAAACAATAAATTTGACTTGATGGCAAGTTAAGCATCTAATCGTGTCGGCCACCCGGAGCCAGATTTTCTAGTTTAATTAGTAGTATGATTTGTTGATGTCTAGCAATGGACGTCCATCGATTGAAATGAAAATGATGATGATGAATCAGTCATCACATAGCTGTGTTCCGTCTGTGAGAGCCAGAGTATTCACGATATGTATGCTTCTATATTAACCTTTCTAAGCTTTGCTATGTCATATAGAGGTATTACCCATTGTAGATAAAAAGAGGATATAATTTTTTGTTATCGAGTGTACTTTCTTATCACTATTGATAAGATAGTAAATTAAGCAAACATTTAACCGCTGACGTGTGGCGTTCATCAAAAATGTGATGTTATCTATGGCGAAAACAATTCCTATCACTGTTTCAAGCACTCTAAATGTACCAAGGACACCGAGCTCTTTCGAAATGCTTTTCATTCTTTTAAGTACTACTTATCTTAAACTTGTCAAAGTTAATTTTTTTCGTTTATCTATGTATTTAACTTTAAGTAGACGACAATATTGAAATAAGATAATAAACTTTCTCCTTCAGTCCTTAGATTGTGATGATAGGTTTGTTTATATATATATTCATCGTTATAAATAATTTTGTTTGGGAGGTGTAACGGATTCCGCACAATAACTCTTAGGGATCCAAGCCAACCTCATCTGCTCATGGTGCACTCCGTTATACAACAAACGAAGCTCTGGCTCCCCCACCAACCTGCAAATTGGCGGAAAATGGCCCAAATCACGCCATATGAACCTCTACAAACGTGGACTTTTGGGGGAGACCTATGTCCAACAGTGGACGTCAATCAGCTGATGATGATGATGATGATAAATAATTTGTGGAAAAATATTGTCATTATCATTACCTCCATAACTGATAGACGTCCACTGAATATAGAGCTATTACATATTATAAAATAATTTGATATTAAATAAGAAAACAACGAAAGCTTATTGCGCAATGGAGTCGTTGTGAGTACCGTGTAGGTAAGGAGTTGTTCCTGTAGTAAGGACATTATGTGTACAATACTGTGAACGCCAATCCAATTTCACGGCTCCTGGACCCGCACGCCTTCGGACAAAGTCCTTTGAGCCTGCGCGCAGGGCCCAACCTTCACAATTGAGGTATCCATTTAATCACTAGATTTTTCCAGAATCTATGATAATGTATTTTCAATGCTTTGTTTTTATATTATTTGAAAACATACTGTTCAACTTAAACTTAGATAAATCAGGCTTAAAGCTAACAAGCACTTTTTATAAGCCAACCTGCTGAATGGTGAATAGTTTATGCAGGTGTAAGTCATACCAGTGAAAGCAAGAAATTCGTTTATATATGTACGAGTATCTTCTTCTTTCTCCTGCCCTGGTCCCACTTTATGTAGGGTCGGTACAACATGTTCTTCATTACCGAACATGTTGTAAATAGTTTTGGCTAAACTTTTTACGACCGGCCGCCTGCCTGACATCAACCCTCTTTTTGGGAATCTTTGGGGACGTTTTTTTTTTTTTTTACTTCCCCATTTGTATTTCGCTGTTGTTACTAAAATTCACAAATGTACATAACTTAAATATTAAAGTCATTGGTACATGCCGAGATTCGAACCCGCGACCTTCGGATTGAAGGCCGCACGCTCTAACCATTAGGCCAGCGAGCTACTATATATGTACGAGTATATATTACGAAAATCTTGTAATATTTATTTTATTTACACATTGTACACCAGTTACAAGATATGGAATACATTATATGTATACATAAATGTGAAATGGCCGGTCTTATTGCTCAAAAAGCAATTTCTTCCAGACAACCCGTTGGAAAGGAAGACGTGACAAAAAGCAAAGATAGTTGTGCACTAAATAATTGAAAACTACAACATTTGATGACAGATGCAAGCAATAGCACAATGAGACAGAATTTGTAGTTTAAACTTGATGATAGTAGTTACTTAAGTGTCTTTTGAAAGAAAATAGGGATTTGGCGATACGAATATGGTTCGGTAAAGAGTTCCATAAGCGAACCGCCGCAACGGCAAAGGAGTTTTGGAAAAATGAAGAGGAATGCACGGGATCGCGAAGGGAAAGGTTAATTGAAGAGCGGAGAGTGCGACTGTGGCAGTTCGGAAATAAATTCGAATTGATTTTTTAGGTAGAAAGGCGTTAGAGGATTAAACAATACATTATATAAAATAGAAAGAATGTGAGTATTCCTGCGAAGACGGATTGGCAGCCACTTGAGTTGTTTGCAAAATTCATAGATGTGATCGTATTTGCGTAACCCAAATATGAATCGTTTACACACATTTTGAATACGCTCAAGCTTATCAAGCTGTGCTTCGGTTAAGTCAAGATAGCAAACATCGGCATAGTCGAGAATAGGCAGAAGAAGAGAATTAGCAAGCGCAACCCTAGTGGCTGTTGGAATAAAATTGCAGAGTCTGCGCAAGGAGCTTATAGCCCGATACATATTTCTACTCGCCTCGTTAACTTGCGGTGCTCACGATAGACAGGAGTTAACGTAAATACCTAAATTCTTAAATTTACTATTATAAGGAATTACGTTACCGTTAAGAATAGTAGGCGGTACACCGGACCAGTTAATTTTGCAGTGTAGTCCAGAGCTTCCGATTATGACTGTGTGTCTTGTTAGGGTTTACGTTCAGACCATACAATTTACACCAATCTGTAATACAAACAAGATCAGAGTTAATGCTGTGGATGGCTTGACAGAGATCACGAAGAGAAGCTTGAGTGTAAATTTGGAGATCGTCAGCATACAAGTGGTAAGAAGAAAATAAGTTGTGGGTTATATATATATATAGAATTGATGAAATTATCGAATAAGTTTGGGAGACAACACGCCACCTTGAGGCATGCCAGCATCGGTGTTTAACCAGGTGGAGAAATTATTCTGCAGTTGGACTCGCTGCTGAAGGTCGAACAAGTAACTACGGAACCAGTCAATAACAATCGGAGATTTGTTAATAGTGCGCAGAATATTTAACATGATATCAAAGTTGACGGTGTCAAAGGCATTACTAAAATCAAGTAACGTAAGTACTATTAATTTTTGATTTTCCATTCCATATCGAATGCCATCGATAATTTTCAGTAATGCTGTGGTAGTACTATGGCCAGGATGAAAACCGGATTGTAAGGGATTGAGGAGGTAATATATCTTTATAAGCTTAAAATATTATTGTGGAGCCTTAAGATTATAAGTCTTATAAAAATCTTTTGAATATTTCTTTGCTGCAAAATCGTATTGAAAGGAACAAGAAGTAGTATCTATCATTCTCAGAGGACCCCGGTTTTCTGCTGCTGGGATTAAGAGGTGATAGGGCACTATCTTTACTCCAGCAATCACATTTTGTGGTATCTAACCGGAACGCAGTAATGTTTGCACACTACTGCTCAGCGGCAGCAATAGGCTCTGCGGTGCTCTCCGCACGTCAATCAATAAAACTTTGTTTTGTTTCGTGCCTGTAATAACATAGTGTGGATGTGGTAAGACGTCGCCTCCGTCTCCAGGGAAATTACTTTTCTGTCAGCCTTCTCATATGTGCTTATTACGAAAGTGCGGCGAGCGCTTTAAAAATGACGAGATTGCATGAATAGCAAAGCTAAAGCTCTGTACAGTGTTTCCTGTAATTGAATTTGCCGACTCAAAATACTTTTTTTATTTCTACTACATTTAGCAATGATACGGGATGAATATGCATTACCTGATGATAAGAAAAAATTGCTAAGGTCAAGTAGCAATGGGCAGGACACTTCGTTCGAAAGGCTGACGGTCGATGGGGCAGCAAGGTCTTCGAATATCAGACCTCCTACTAGGTGGTTCGACAATCTGGTGAAGATCGCGGGAAGCAGGTGGTTGCGGGCGGAAAGGTGCCTATTCATCTGGAGATCTTCAGGGGAGGCGTATATTTAACACTGGACATCTGTCGGCTGATGGTGATGGTAACAAATAGTCCTAAAAATAACAATGTTATCTTTATTAGGATAATTACAATTTTCGTCGTCGCCTTGAGACGTTAGTTTCGTTACTGTAGTAATATTAGTAGCTAAAGAAACCTCCAAACTGTAATATAGTGATGTTTGTACCCGTAATCGGCGACTGAGGTTTTATTTCAAATTTAATAGAATTTATTGGTTTCTGTGATCACAAAAAGGTGTCACTAAAAGAAAAGAAGCTAATAATGTAGAAAAAGCTGTAGTCCTCTTCCCACCGTTGGTCTTCAGTGACCAACAAAACTTTAAAGAGTACATTAGCGCGGCTATTACTTTTGGTTTGGATATACAATTAATAGGATGAGAAAATAAGTCAAAAATGTTGGTCAATGTCGGTAGGTCGGATATCTAGACCTTAGTTTAAAGACTATTAATGATTGTCGTTTCAAGTATTGGAGTGGTGTGATGTTTTTTCATGATTTAGAATGAGAAAATGAATATGTTCATTCAGTTCAATCCCGTACAATTAATACGATGGATCCTAGTCAAGGGCTAGTCTATACAATAAAAATAAAAGACATCTAGTCTCTTGTTATAAGTTGAAGCGACAATAGTATAGTTAAGTTGATCTAAAGCTTTCTGTAAATGAAATTAATAAGTCTCAAGAACTATTCGCGTACATGCTTTATCCGCCAACCCGCGCTTGGCAAGGCAGGTGTATTAATAGCTACGACTTCTTGCGAGAGAATGCTGTTTATTCCAGCAGTGGGGAAATTATGTGGGTAGTCATCGTTATTATATTATATGACAGGCTGCAATTTATTTTAAAGGTTAATTATTGTATTGTAACAAAGTGTACAATCAGACAGAATGTCTTAATAAATTTTTACTGTGTTATGGACAGACGGTCAGGACAATACGCGAGATGTAGGATTTCATAATTTAATCACGTGTATCCTATAAAAATATTTATGTCCCTTCAGTGAAGCCGACGTCGCCGGTGCCCTATGGATTAAAGATAAAATTTTATTAAGGCAGCAAATTGGCGACGCTCGTAAAGCGGTGCTTATTTTTACAAGTTAGTTTTATTAGCTTACCTCCGACGGAATTGAATATTGGACCTTACAATCTTGCCTCCTAGGCGGGAGGGTAGGGGTGACGTACGTAAAAAATATTCATAAGCAGTATATTGTTTTTCCAGACGCAATTGATGCTGTTGGTCCTTTTGACGTATTTATACAGCTTCATCGAATTCGGGATTCACGGATCAGGATGACGTGAAAATAAAGGAAGTAATTACATAAATATATAGTGGCACTTGACTCAGAGAAGAGGTGAGACAAGGGCCTTATCGGGGTGAAGAACTTGTCAAAGCTATACCGGACAGTGTTGAACATAGGCGGCGAGAAACCTGCTTCGCGAATTTGTACAGGAGATCATGCGCTATAACAGACATAAATACAGCATCCTCTTCCTAAAACCGGACGACCGGGCCCACGAGCAATCATCTTTGTTTTTAATATCCCCGTTTCTCATTTAAAGAGATTCAGCTCCTCGTTCTCGATAAGAACAGCAAACGATTGAATCAACTTGCCGTCGTCGGTGTTCTCGTCCAAATACTACTTTGGCGTCTTCATCAGAAGAGTCAATAGGCTGTTGCTAAAATACGTTAGTGCACTTCACCATCACCGTTTAACTACAGATGGGGTTACAGTAAAAAAATAACGTAGTTTATTAAAAAAATGCTTAAAGAGGAAATGAGAAAAAGTGAAAGAGAATAAGAAAAGAAGTTCATGTAATTCAGTGCGCTCATGCAACGTTAGCTCATACTGTAGAGATTATGACCCAAGAGTTGGGTGGTTTGAGCTTGATTGTTAGTCATATGTAGGCAGCAGGATATCAGGATCACTCAGCTTTAAGCGACGAGACGAGTCAGATATTTACCTGATGGTAAAGTAGCCTGACCGTACCACCACGGCGTTAATTATGATGATATACACAACGCCATGATGCGATCGTCTCATAGAAATATAATGTTAAATCTCGTACGTAAGTACTTTCGTTAGTTACAACGTCATTTAAACCGGAGCATAGTAACGTCTGCATAATATTAAAGCAGTAGAAATAGAAGGTGCAGTGGTTACCTGTTTAGATCATTCTGTTTGATAATATGGAGCAACAATCAGTTGATGGTCGCAGCAGTGGACAGAGTAGTGCAAGATAGATTTGGTGATTATTTGATGAAGACTCTGATCGATCTTTTGGGAGTTTGATGGCTGACGATGATGTTTGTTTTTATTGATTTGAAGAAATATTATACCGTTTTTATATAGTAAATATAAAATATAGGAAATGTTATACTGGTGTTTGGTAATAAAGCAAAAAATACGATTCATCAAGCGGCAATTTCGTGGGATGTACAATGGAAAGTTTTAATGGGCCCTCGGGGACAGGGGGTCGCGTTGGAGACTGTCCAAATTAATTCACGTGACCACCAAATCAATTATGATTTGCTGCATGGAATACGTCCAATAAACGTCTGAAATTTAGTGGTAATTCTTGTTAGGGTTTAGCATAAACAATTATTTGAACTTTGGGTCAAACCTTCGCGTTCTTTTCTCAAGCATGTTTTTTTCTCTCAACTCCTGACCTTGTCACTTCAAAAAGTCGGTGACTGTAATTTATATCGTCTACGTAATTTTTTTTCATACTTTGTTTATCTAGCTGCTGAGAGATTACACTGTTACGCATTGCGGTTATCTCATGGAATAATATTCAGTAATATGACGTCAGTTATATTAGTAATCACAGCATCCTAATGGATGGAAACTGATATAATCTTTTTTGGTAAATATTTTTAGAAAGAGTTGTTATATCAAACAAAAGCGGGAGCTGCTTTTAGAGATACCAATTACCAGTACATTATTGCTTTGATAAGGCAATACAACTTTTCCTATGAGATACTTCCACCGGGATATATATACATCCATTACCAGTAATACATTAAAACGCCGTAGCTATTTATTTTTATCACTTCATACACATATTGAAATGGGCTGTATATTCCGTCCTTTGTTATTCGCATCACAAATGAATGCTGAAAGGGACTACGAGGAATGTTCATAACAAAAGAACGGACCTCCACCCCATTCGTCTAGACATCCAGTGGTGGGATTAAATTATGCAACTCTAGCGAACACTTGACACAGCATGAAACCTCTAAAGAATTACTGGCTCTGTCATCTAATCGACTTGTTAAGATTGTATAAAATATAATGAGAAGTATTAACATGATTAAACATCAAAATAAACTATAGACGCTTTTAAATGGTAGGCAGTTACATAAACAATTATATAAAATATACAAGAACATTGTTTTATTACAAACTAATACTGTAGACATTTTAATAATTTTTCTCCCTTTCTTAGTCATATCTCTGGCTTTTATATTACATTAGCTGTTCTCCGCCCGCTTTGCTGGCTGTGGTACACTGGTACAATTAGATTAAGAATTTAACCATGAAAAGCGTCAGAAATATTCCTGCTCGGTGGTAACCCGTCTCACTGTTATTAACACCCCAAAAGGTCCTTTAAGGAAAGAATTTTTTAAAATTAAATCTTAGCTGACCTCTAAATGACAGAAGCAATATCTTTAACAAATTTTGAGTTTTTACATTAAATGTAATAGTTTCGTAGGTTTCCCGATAAGTAGATATATAATGCGAAAACTGTAAATTTTCCAAATCGATATAAGTTAACAATTATTATGATTATGTAATTTATATTAATTAATGTTTTATAAATATTTAGCAATATTCATACCTTTGATAAAATAATCTAGATGTGTTCGCTAGTGAGCGTCATAAATTGGATAGAAAAAACTTTCCGAGGGTTGGAGGATACGCTTTTACAATATGTTGCTGAACGACATTATCAATTTATTATCAATCCACCTCAATTCAGTTAAACATTTGTCTACTCTTAATTACACAGTCCCAAACGAACTGTACGCCGAAACGTCCGCGCTTCTACTGCCGTCGTCGCAGCACAAAATGGCCGCTTACAATCCCCACCAATCATTTCAACAACTATACTCATGACACACACAAAATGAATAGTATTAATGATACAATTATTAATTTAGAATAATACATATTAATCCTAAATTTTGCGAGATTAGATAGATAAATAAATTTAAACATAATTTAGTAATAAAGCAGGGTTACTAACAAATGTATTTACAAGTAAATATAAAAGTTTCAAAATAAAATACAAATTGTTCAATATAACATATTTTATTGTGGATAATACTGTCGTTTCGTTTGGAAGTGTGTATTTCTTTTTGAATTACATTATATATTAAAGAAAATGTAATTACATTCATAAAAAGATGAGAATTCTCACTGAGTATGTTGTCAGCTATTGGGCGAGTTGTGTATTGATTCTATAAAAGAAATTTTGGTTTCGAGTTTATGAAGATACAAGAGGTTTTGCCAATTTCAGCATTACTCGTAACAAGGAAATTTTTCGATGGCAATATTTTTTAGAAGAAGGTCAGAGGCGTTCCCTGCGGGACACTCTGAAATGATTAATCACCACTCGCGTCTCTGCGAGGCGAGTGACAAAATAAGCATGAATGGTTTTGAAAGACGCTTCGCTTCAAATATTTTATGTATTACTCTCCTCTCCACCAGGAATATGGAGCAAAAGAAAAATAGCTATCTATTAAAATAATTTGCTGCTGTCTACGATTTCTTTTGGTTACATCTTGCGATTTATAATAACTTAAACAAGTAAAAATAGTATTCAATTGGTAACTTGACCGAATGCTCTATTAAATAAAGTTTCTTTTATTTAATTTGTTATTGGAATAATAAAGATGAAAGTTTTGTAAATTTTCTATTCACATTACTATCTTAATATGTATTTAGCACAAATAATTATTATAACAATGCTACAAATATATATATATATATATATATATAAATAGGCAAGTATGGTATCTGCAGGATACCAGTTAGTAACTTAATGCTTTGTAGGCATCACTATTTTGTCATATAACGAAGAACTAAGAACTGCTGAACTGTAAATGTTCATTGGCTTTCTTGGCCACATTAATGTATAATACTGAAGCTATCGACTGACTGATTATTTTATAGCTTACATCTTGCCGAGTAGAAGTTATCTTTGATACGTTAATTTCCTTTGTTATATGATTATTTAAGTTTACTACTCGAATTCTCAGTTGTGGTATAAGTTTTTAAGGTGAAATCCACTTGCGGGATTAATTATAAATTTCGTTGCGATACGATTCGTTTTAGTAGTGAAAACAATTAAAATGTAAATTATTATCCGAGATTTCAATTTCGCGACTGGAATACAAAACGAGAATATTTGGCTACCGGCGTCAAATTTAACTTGATATTAATATTTTATTTTCAAATTGAACTCCGGACAAGTCACCGTACGTCCGTTCAAAAACAAATTAAAACGGATAATCACTATTAAAGATAATGAGATGAATAACTGTCATTCAAACCTCTCTAAGTCTCGAATCGCGGTAATGGTTTCTGAGAATTAACTGACGTAACAAAACGTAAACTCTATATTTAGATATTAATATTAACCTGGAAAAATGTGGTGTTACAACAAGAACAATTTATAATTTGCTAATAATAGTAATAGTCATCATTTAAGCTAATGATCCTTGGCAAATCTACTGCGGTACCTATGTACATCAAAATAATTTTAACTACTAACATAAAATTAAGATAACCGTAATCTGGACAATTAGAGAAAGGCGTTACCATTACATGATAAGAAAGCATCGTTTAACCGCTTTAATGTCGTAAGATTAAAAAAAAATTAAATGCCGATTCATGCGCGGAAACGAGATAAAAAATCATTGGAAGAAACAAGAGGGAGATATGTTCAATATTTCTACAAGTTCATCAATAAAATTGGATGCCTTGATTAAAGTTTGGCGATCAATTAAGAAAATTGTATTTCTACGAACTACTACAACATAAATGTAATAAATATTTTATTAACTTTATACTATTACTTTGTTAGTTTAAAACAAGTGCTGCTTGTCATAGAAATCTGTGGCAAGTTGTGTGTAAAGTTTTACTTAAATAATTTTGATATTTTTGCAATTCAAATAGCATAGAGTTCCGATGTTAAAATTCTAGAGCAATTGCAATTGAAATGTTGAATTTTTGATGTAAGATCAAATAGAATTGAAATTGTCGGGGAAAATTTCGCATGAATCTGTAAGGAGAATACTATCCCCGTAGAGGGTATTATCTGCTGGCAGGTTGTTGAAACTGAAAATATAAATCTGCCAGTTTTACTTTGGCCCATTGTGTTGTTTGCACCGCGTTCTGTCAGTTTCTGTGATATTTATGTGCATTCTGTAATGCACTTTAAATCCGCTAGAATTTTTTAAATTGTCTCTACAAATAATGCACTCGTTAGTTGTAACTTTATATCATTTACTAAATTTTTTATACCCGTTGCTTCAAAAAAGGTCTTATGAAAATGGGCCTATTTTAGTATGAATAATCTGTCCCTAGAAATTGCATCAGCGTTTATCCATCGTCAAGTCAATCCACGGAGGTTCGCTTTAATTCCCTCAACACAGCTTTAATTCTAAGAGAATATTACTTTAACAGTAAGTCTACATTTTGTAACAGTTTGATAACTGCAATATAAATACAAAATTTTATACAAAAAGAAAAAAAACTATTTATAAAGAACAAAACTACAAAAAACAAACTTCACCTGCTGATGGTCCACCCTGCTAATCATCAAACCAGGCTCCAGCTTCCGCCAACTCACTCCGGGCGAGCGTGATGGGATCGGAACCAAATCCCCTCATATCAATCCCTACATACGACAGCCTTTAGTACCCAGCGGTACCGGAGACCATGCTAATTGTATGTGGAGATCTGTGGGGTAGACTTATTTTCAGCAGTGGCATCTATCGGCTGATGATGATATAATAATTATATTAGTAGCTCTTACCTAGTTTTATACTATTGATGACTCTGTCTCAATTGTAAATGCAATTAAGATTTAATCATCTATATGGTTCTTCACATCTGTGACCACAAGTTTAGTTCATCTAGAAGGTTTCGGATATATAAACATAACGTATTGTAATTTGGATAACGTGTAATAAATTCATTAAAATAACATTTCCTTTATTCAAAAATGGCCGTGTAACTTCGATCTTGGATGTGGATATAAAGTTTTAGCAGCTATCACAATAAATAACACTAAAGTACACTCATTATCTCGTACCAATATACCATTACCGACGATTTCCTTTTACGAGCTCATCCAATTCTGTAATACATTACATTAGTATCCTTTTCAAATGGATGAATGTTGGCGCGTTGTCAAGGGATGCTGGAGCCGTTGGTATTTGATGTATAGATCAAGTTAGTGACGACTTCGCATTAGGTAAGCGATGTTGAAAACTATTCGGTGATAGAATATTATCCGCAAAGTCGTTAGGCTATATTTTTTACATCAAATCCTAGATTTGAATTTCGGGTTGTATCTAACGATATTACTGCATGTCGTACCTCTTTTCATTTTAATGGTGTTCATCATCATCAGCCACTGCTGGACGTAGGCCTGCCCTAAAGATCTCCACATACAGTCAGCATGGTCTCCGGGACTGTTGGGCACTAGGGGCTGTCGTATGTAGGGGTTCATATGGGGGGATTTGGGTCATTTCCCACCACGCTGGCCTAGTGCGAGTTGGTGTGAGCCTCGTTTGTTGATTAGAAGGGTGCACCACGAGCAGGTGAGGTTGGCTTGGGCCCCGTGAGTTGTTATGCGGTACTCCTTACACCTCGAAAAAAAATTATATTGAACATGTATTATAGTTATGGTTGGTCTCTGTTGCCAAAGATGGTCTAGGTAGTTACCAGCGCAGCGCCTATTGCAGCTAACAGTTCTGGTTTGAATGACGCTGTTATCTAGTGAAATTACTGGGGTAATAAAACAACATCATATGTCTCAACGCGAGACAAGAGCAATGTACTGTAGTGTATATCATCGTAGCGGTGTAATATCAGGTAAACATCCTGCTCGTATCATTGTTCGTTTATAAAAATAGATTTAGTAATAAATTAACTTTTTTTTTATTGTTACTACTACCTCTGGGGACAATACATGGTATTTGCTTTATGTATCGAAGAGACGCGGATTTGATCAACGCTGAGCTTAAAATTGTGGTCAAGAAAAAACATAGATTCTTCTTATTAACCGGGTAACGCCTACAGCTGGGCTTAGTCCTACTTCAAGGATCCTTTTTATCCTTATCCTTATTGAAACACATAGACTATCGCTTGATAAATCTACATTGTGAATCTATGTATATTATTTACTCTTTTAATAGTATTTGATATACCTTTCTTTTCCATTTTTAAAGTTTGTGTCCTGGTTGTGGAGGCTCAGGTATTGATAATCTTTTCTGTCTTTCTTTTCTTTTGTTATTTTTTATTTTCCCCAACAGTTCAATCTTTATTTTTAAGAATAGAATCGAAAGAGTTTATTACATACTGAAGTTTTCTTCTTTCACACTATCCATCTTTCATATGTTATAATTTTTACATATTTTTTGTTTTCTTCTTTCATACATCGCATCTCATTCAATCTTCGCTTAACGTCTCTTTTTATTTAACATTTTTCATTCTCCTTTTATAATATATTATATTTCTTAACTTTCCATTGTTGTTATTTGTTTCATACTTATTTTGTTATTTTCTATGTATTATTTTACAATTTTGACTTGTTCTTTTCTGTCTCTTTTACACATACTTTTTATTTTATAATAAGTTTTGTTTCTTTCTATTATATTTTTAACCATGTTACGACTTCGGTTTTCACTCATCAAGCATTTTATATTACCTGCTCTCTCTGAAATTATTTTCCGGACGATATTGTGAGATATAAAAGTCATAAATACTAAAAAGCTATTGGTACCAATTTACAATGAAGCCTTTATTTCGTGAGGAGAATCAGAAAACCTATTTTTTACCCTTAATCATCACTAAGATTGATTGCTTTATGGAATGTGGTTGCGTTAAACACGCTACATTATCTTTCAAAGCCGCCGTGGCTACCGTACATCAAAGCTTTATTATTCTTGACCATTACTTTAGGGTTGTAGGAAAATTTATGATTTTGTTTTCCATTTTCTATGTAGATTAT
This sequence comes from Ornithoptera priamus, assembly GCA_029034505.1. Lineage (NCBI taxonomy): Eukaryota > Metazoa > Arthropoda > Insecta > Lepidoptera > Papilionidae > Ornithoptera > Ornithoptera priamus. The sequence goes on along the minus strand of JARDWD010000046.1, from coordinate 3,341,014 downwards.
ACCTTTGGGAACTTTTTTAAGTTCTACTTATTTTATCGTAGCAATTGCATAATGTGGTATTTTATGTTAATTTTAAACCTTTGATGACCTAGTTTAGTTCTATTATCCTTTTTCGCTGTCTTTTAGTATGCAAATAATAGTGACGGTAGCGAAGAATACTTAAACTTGTAGTTTATCTCCATCATCGGAGACCGTCTAGGTTGGTATCACTGCAGCTCTTATGCTCTTAACAGTATACAAACATTAGTATTCCAGATTGAAAAACGTTGTAGCTAGTATAATTACTGTGGTAACGAAACTTAACAACCTAGGTGTTCAAACGTAGAGCACAATGTAGTGCTGAGTATATCGTCTTTATCAGCGCCATGTTATATCAACAAGCGTATTGTTTACCATCAGGTGAATGTCATACTCGTCTCAACCATATGTAGAACAAGGAAGACGTAGTCTAAGCCAGATAAAATATTACTGGTAGTAGTTTAAACTTTATTACTAAGTGTCACTGAAGTTTAAGCTAATAATTTCTCGATTTACTTGTTTTGATATCCAATGACAATTTATTTTTCGTCTATGTTCAGTTAGTTACATACAACGTTGCAGGTTACATTTCCTGTCCGGAAGTTCCGCATAAATGTTTTTCCCTATGTCATAGACAAATACGCTTCCGACGAAGTTGTAAAATTATTTGGCGTACACGAAACAAAAACTAGAAAACGCGATAGTTTATGTTGTGCTCGGTAAAAGCTCGCGATCGAAACTGAATGTATACCATCAGCGTAATCAGATGGAGCTAGTAGTGTCATAGCATACTAGAAACTTTTAATGGTGAAAAAAATATATATATATATTTGACGGGGAATGGTATATGGTTATAATATAAGCTATTTGTTTTTTGGGTTTCATAGGGACATTAAACTCACAGAATCCGAGCCAATCACACCTGCTCGTTATGCACCCTGATAATCAACCAACGAGGCTCTGGCATCCACCAACCAGCATTGGGTCAGCGTGGTGGGAATAGGCCAAAATCCCTCCATATGAACCTCTACAAACGACTAATATTGACCTGCGGTATCGGACACCATGGTGACGTGGTCGTTGGCAAGGCGCTGGAACCAGGACAACACGGGATCGACCAATGTGAAGATCTTTGTGGGAGGCCTATGTCCAGCTGTGGACGTCTGTCGGCTGATGATGACGATAGTGATGATCTCCCATATTTTATTTAACTTTTATTAACATTTTCATTTAGTATTATTAATGCAGTTGCTATAGTAACGGTTGCTATAGTAATGGTTGCGATAGAAAGTCATTTGCGAGGAATATTTCAGACAAGATTCAGGTACAATTTTATGTTACGTCCAGCAAAACGGGCGAGGAGCAGCTAGTTCCATCCTAAAAACTTTCGTAGAAGAACTGATAAAAAGTTCTGAAGGATTTGTCCTCTCTTATCACAGAAAATAAGAAGAACTTAATCAGCTTATTAATCTTCAAAACTATAGTACTGTTTCGTAACGTAGAAACCGTTTTATAAGGCTTTTATGAGACAGAGAATAAGATACTAAATAATAACAAGTTTTCTTGTAGTGTCACCATTTTTATAAATAAATAATAGTTTTCTATACTTCTACTACTCCTTTCTTAACTATGAATACAGATTAAATATTATTTTTTAGTTTTACTCCTAATAGTATGTCATAGGTTTTTAAACCATAGAAATAACCGAAAACACTATTCACATACAGATATTGCGTTTACTAATTATATATATATTTTTTTAGATATTTAATAGCAATAATTAACACACTGGGGAGCTAGATCTATTCGATTGGGCTCTGGGGTTTTGAAGGTGGGGGCCATTATTGTCCACTAAGGGATGAACGACAAGTACGAGGTCGTTTAGTGCTTGTCGTACCAAAGCGAGTGTGTCGAGGAGGGATACGGCCCTCTCTGGGACGTGCTTGAGGCGTGTCGGGAGGCAGCGGTGCGTTCCGTAGATCACGAGACCTCCAGCAACGTACTAAAGATGACCACTAAACAGGTTTTAATGGGTAAAAATACCACAACATTATCGTCTCCCCAGAGGCATGGTACCGCTTTAGAAAAAAAATAGGTCTATTTGATAGCGTTTCTACCATCATTATCATTATCAGCCGACAGACGTCCACCGTTGGACATAGGCCTCCCCAAAGAGATCGAGAATCGATTGATTTGGAGCTCTTTGGGGAGGCCTCTGTAGGTTGCCGCCTCGCATCCAGCTGCCTCCCGCAACCTTTACCCTTGCATTTGGATCTAAATGGTGTAATGCAATGATATATCAAAATAGATTTATGCACTAATTCCGGTTATATTGTATACATGTACCAATACAGTAGTTAATTTTTAAGGAAATTCGTCAAAATGTCAGCGAGATCTCTTCCACGCCTTCAAACCAATCTTACTCGTAATATGGTTCAAAAACGAATCAACACAACAATACATCCGGCGCTATTTCGCAGCAGCTCAGACCGCTGCAAATGCAATTAAACATTTCAACGGAAGCCGCCGCTGTACTAACGACGTCGACATTTTTGGAAACGCTACAAACTTACTTCGTTAAAACTCACCGTCTTCCGTCGCCGAAACCACTCCTCGGCGACCTTGTTTCCGCCGAGTTTAAATTCACTGACGTTTGCACGCGCTGCCGCTTTCCAACCCCATTGTTGACGCTCAATAAAAAAAACTATATTTAATGACTGGCAAATCAAAACTTGGGGAGGTAATAACCTGATGAAACAAGAACTGAATTGAAACGGCCAATCTTGAAGTGACTACTAAGTATTATAAGCCCTGAAAAAGATTAGAAGGATCAGTGACAGGAGTTGGAGATACTGGCTCGAAAGCAACGAACTTAAATGTGCTTCTTTCTCCAAACAAACTTACCCGGAAGTTCGATGAAGAAGTATTAACTACATAAATCGACAACTGTATTGAAATGGTCGATCCTGAAGTACCTACATATCTGAAAAGAAGTAGCAAGAGCTGGGTATTAGAAGCCCTGAAAAGGATTAGAAGGTTCAGTGACAGGAGTTGGACATACTGGCTCGATACCGATGAACTTCCTCCAAACAAACTTACTCGGAAGTTCTTGTCATTACTATGTATTTAAAAATATGTAGAAACCGAAGAAAGTCCTGAGGTCTTGAAACTTCAATTCAATTAAGCAACGAAATGAGCTGGACGTTCATCTGATGGTAAGTGATGTGTCCGCCCATAACAACGTGGCGCTAGTTAGGATGTTATATACTGCACCACATTGTGCTCGTCGCCAGAGAGATAAGATGTTAAGTCTTGTTACCCCAGTAATTACACTAGCTATAACGCCCTTCAAACCAGATCACAGTAATATTTGCACACTACTGTTTGGCGGCAGAAATAGTCATTGCATATATACGTACTTAGGTGTATATCCTACCACCAATAGCTTAGTTAAATTACTTATGCAGCAGCTGACGAGCGAAAGGTGGTGCGTGTTGGGTGTATAGCTTACCATCAGGTGAACGTCTCCCTCGTCTCGGTTAATTGGTTTAGGTTAACATTTGAGCTCATCCCTTTGTTGAAACATCGGAGGATGATATTTCATAGATGACAAGTCGCTGCCGCCGCGAGCTCTAGCTCTGAACAAAGGGTATCCTCACATCCGTATCCTCACATCCGTGCCCTCGCATAATGCACGAGCTCACGCCGACAATTGAGACATGGAACTTAATATATAATTTACTGCGGACTTAAACTTACCTAGACGGAGACCTAACTCTCGGGGAGATGAGTTTCTTCCATTTTAATATAATGACTGAATGCTGCGAGTAAGCAAACGGTTTCAATTATCAAGCTATTTAAGCTATTTGTTTAGCTTTATTGTATGAGGAGTATCTTATGGCAACGAGTGGGTCTTTAACAAGTACAATAAGCACTGCATGTCGTAGAAGGTGTCTAAGGATTAAGGTTGGGATCCTCATTGCCTACTGAGCCCAGGATGAAAGACAAGTACGAGGTGGTCTGGTGATTGTAGCACCAAAACGGAAGAGAAGGTCTTCAGTTCTCCCTGGGACATGCGTTAGGAGTAGTGCTCGGGGTCTCCCGCATCGCATTGAAGATGAGCACCGAGTGGGCCTTAGTGGGTAAAAATCCCATATACCCTTGTGTTCCCGCCGGAAGTATGGTTTCTTTTTAGTACTAAAAGATAGTTCTTTATCATTGTACTTCTCTGTCGGTGTCCGTTTAAAGATGTAAATGATCAAAGTTAAAAATGCACATTATCTTCTCTTGAGGAAAAGGTTATTTGAAGTTATCATTACTTGGTGGTGGTAGTTATCTGTAGCTTCTACAGGGGTGTAAGAGGTCCCGCATAACAACTCACGGAACCCGAGTCAATCTCACCTCTGCTCGTGGTGCATCGAGCTAATCAACAAATGCAGTTCTGGTTCCCACGAACTAGCATTGGATCAGCGTGGTGGGAATTGACCCAAATCACTCCATGTGAATTTCTAGAAATGATGATCTATAGTGCCCGGCGGCACCGGAGGACGATCTGGTGAAGGTCGAGGCAGGTCGCTGCATGCGGGCAGCGCGGGGCCGATCGACGTGGAGATCTTTGGGGGTGGCCTACGTCCAGCAATGGATGTCTGTTGGCTGATGATGATGATGACAGCTCCAACTGTAGCTCACAAAGATTGCTGTGTTCCGGTTTGAAGAGAGACGTAGCTTGTGTCAAAGCGACGAGCGCAAAGTAATGCTGTGTATATCATCCTACTAGCGGCATATTCATCAACTAATGGATCCAGTGAACACCTCGTCTCCATGTCGAGTAAAAAGGGCGTATCTACCAACTGTTTATGCTCAACAATTTGGGATGATGTCATATTTTTTTTATAACATACGAAACAGAAAGATGCTTGAAGATGGAAGTGAAAAAAAAAACTTGAAGGTAAATCGGATCCGCCAAGTTTGAAATTCAAATCCTTTAACCCCTTGGCCCCTCGAGAGGGATTAGGACCGACCATAAAGCGCCCCTATGACCCCGCGCATATGTTAAACGATTTTCAGGTAAAAAAAAAATGCGAAGCAGGCTCGAAAGAACTTTCCTCATGCAATTTATAGCATCGTTACTAAGGCAAGTTTATTTTCCAGAACATTATCGTTTATTTTGCATGTATCCTGCTACGCATATTCAATGAGGTATTACGGGGAGGAAATATTCTTCCTACATTTCCTTGGGGAGGATATCTATATAGAAATAATAGTTTTAGACCTAATTTGTAGCACTTAATATAACCTAACATTTCTAGATATCACATGTTACTGGTTTAAATGGGATTTATATCTGCGGTGACTCCACCTTCAGATTCTTGTTAAGGAAGATATAGTGGGAAAACCTACACGTTATTTCTTGGACGTGAGGAATGTACCATGTAGCACTTATCCTTGTGACCATGACTTCAAGGTAGACAATGACACCAACCCCATATGTTATGGACTTTCGCTCCTGGACGACAGGCAATATTGCACTCTGTTCACAATTAGTGTAATAAGTAATACTTTTATATCTATTTTCCAGATGAGTCTACTCCTCTCTAGCTCCATCTTTTTTTTTATTACGGCAGTCTGGGCATCGGTTAAGGTATCATGAAGCCCTTGATCATTTACTCTATGATTAAAAGTGATCGTAATTTAATGCTAGTCTATTTATTTAAAAATGACAAATAAATTAGAATACTTCTGTGTCTTCGTGTCAACCCTTTCCCCTTTCTCCCCTACACGATTTTCTTAAAGGCCATTTAAATTATGTAAGGAGTTTCATGTCTCAATTGGCGTCGTGTGCAGACAGCGCTGCATTATGCGGGGTCACGGCGCTCCGGGGGGTCCCTTTGTCCGGGGCCGTGTGAGCACAGAGCTTATACGTCATGCGCTTAGTGTACTATAACCGCCATTTCTCATCATCGAAAACTATTTTTTTTTTAATACGTATAGGATAAAGTCTATTATGCTATATATATATATTAAATAACCCCTAGGAGGCAAACGCCCATTCACCAGGAGTTAGTTCTCTTTTGTTTCCCTTCAAGATGGTTATATCGCTCAACGCAGTTAGTTTCGTTATAACTAACTTAACGTCAGTAATGAGCCTACTCGTGTTCTTACTGTACAGCCGCTTTACTCGGCTTAGCGTCATTAAGTTTAAGCATCGCCTTTAAGCAAAGTTAACTAAAACGACCTGTCGGCTAATTGGAGGTTATTTTAGTGTTGCCTTTTACTTAAGCTCCAATTAGTTGAGCTGATGATTTTACTCTACTTTTTTTTAATTGAAACTCTTTCAAAGTTCTACAAGAAGTGAGCGGATACGTCGCTCTAATTAAAACAAAATAAAAATGTATGAACAGTAATTAATTTACGTAGGTGATAGTGGAATAAAGACAAACTGCATATAAAAGAAAAACAATGTGGTGTAGTGTATATCATTTTAATTACCATCAAACTATCACACTGTATCACATTAGTCGCTTGGACCACTAGATCTCCTGCAAGATAGGCTTACAGAAGCGACGACACGAGCGAGACATTCACCTGATGGTAAGAAATACTTCTGCCCTGGAGCTAACGCTGGGACATAAGAAAATTTTTCAATACCTTCAATAGTCCCACCAACCCGCTAAAACTAGCGTGGTGGGATACGGCCTAAATCCCCACATATGGACTCCTACAAACGACGACCCCTAGTGCTCGAAGATGAGGGTCTATATCCAGCGGTGGACGTTTATCGCCTGATAAGGACTTTCAATAGTTACATGATATATTATATGTTTTGTGTATATGTATATATATATATATATATTTATTTATTTATATCTGTATACAAGTATACAGTAGTGTAGTAAATATGTACGTAATATATATGTAAATAAAGCAACGACTATATATGGGATGGTGATTCCACCTCACCTAGCTCTACATCTGTCACATCCTAGGTCGACTGATGGAAAGTGACTAGAGGCATTAAGGCATTTTGTATAAATAAATGAAACATCTTTCAAACCGGAAAACAGTCATGTATGCTAACTACTATTTGGCGGTAGAGACCTGCAGTGGTATCTAGACATTAACAGACACAATTTTTTTTTCTTTTGTGGGTAAATCCTGCATTGGATTGCTCTCCTTTTGTCGGGGCTACAGAAGAGTTATGCCGGATTCTTACCAGCTAAAACCCCACGGTTTTTCACTCAGCACATTTGGCCGGAACTACGGGAACGCTTTCGAATAGTGAGAGGCCTTGATAAGACCACATCTCGGGGTGGAGCTTCTGTTCTCCACCCCCTCATAAAGTGTTAGGCGGAAGTAGCGCACGCATCTACTCGAGGCCTTTCATATTTAGCGACAGATTACCACCGATCCCGCCACCATGGCCTCTGTAACAGACACCTACCACTATTAGCCTTCATTCAGCGTCAAGTAAAATTAAGGTCGAGTTAGTCTCCTGAAAAAAAAGTGTATGTGTTTTCATCACGTAATCTGCTGAAGTCAATGGCAAGTTGATAGGTCCTCATTACCGTATCTTTCAGTACGGTCGCGCAGCGCACCGTCTAACTGGATGTGGCCTTTTTTTAATTCAATTAACGAGACGAGCGGGACGTTCACCTGATGGTAAGTGACACGCAGTACCATAGGATGGCGTTAGTTAAGATCTTACGCTCGTCGCCAGAGACAAGTTGTTGAATATCGTAATTACACTATAATTCCATGAAAACACGATCACTCGGGGGTAAACTTTTTGTATTGTTATATTTTTGGGAGGGGATGAGGATTTTATGAAACGAAATAGTGTAACGAGAAAGAGACAAATATAAAACAGTTTATAGGGTTTAGGTTGGAGGGAATGAGATAAAACCCGTTCTTGTGTAGTTTCCCTATCCTCCGTCTCCTCTTCATGCTATGGACTACTGCAGATGGACTCTATATATCATGGAGGTTAGTCTCCATGTTGTATACTGCGCGCGCACGTGTGTGTGTATATATAGGAAGAGAAGGAACCGTTGATATCTTTATTACATCATTTTTCTATACCCTCGTTTATTCTTTCATATTTCCATCATCCGATCAATCGCTCATCTTTATACTACCTCCGAACTCTATACATCTCATTCTCTTACAAACTCTTCAGCTTTTTTTTAAGTATACTTTCGAATAAGCATCACAGGGTAGAGTTGAAATGTTTTTAAGTGAATTAATATTTAGTGTTACAGACCAGGACTAAGTATTGCAGTATAAACATCTTAATTAACGTCATAGTTTTATGAATTAGTCCTATAACATATCCTTCATAAAATAAATATATACAATAATAGTTTTCAATATCCACGTTGTTTTTATTTATTATCAGTCAATATTACTACAAACTAATGCTCTGACTGCATGACTTTAACTTAAGTTTGGTTATAAGTTACGGTTAACATTAACTATAGAAATTTATTTATTATTTTAAAGATTGGTTTAATGATTTTTTTTTATTTCATTAGCTGTTTATCCCTTTTTTTTGGTTTCAAAGCCTCTTCCAGTGTGTCTGTAGTGTTTCGTTCTCGGCATGGGTCCATTAAGTTTAAGTAGCGCCTTTGAGTGTAGTAGGCTTTAATGACCTTCCGACTAGTAATTGAGGGGTTTTATTACCTTTCAGGTACAACACGTCTTGAGGGGGCCCCCGCCCCGTTAATTATGTACAGGACGTACTCTCCTTTTAGAAATGAACTGGGAGGAATTTGCATTTTAACCGTCGAGTTTATTTAAAAAAGACGTTAATGACGGCTCCAGCTTTAAAGAAATTAATGATAACAAAAAAAAAATGCTAATGCTTATTTTTTCTAATAGCTCAAGTAAGAAGACCACAAATTCGGTGACATTTAAAGTTTTGGAAAATGGTGGTAGGTCTCTATTGCCGGAGACACTCTGGGTAGGTACCAACGAAACTCCTATTGTAGCCTACAAAGTGTGCCGACATTACTGTATTCGAGTTAGAAGGGCGCTGCAGCTAGTGAAATTACTGAGGTGACGAGAATTAACATCGTATCTTTCAAGACGATGAGTACAATACGGTGTTGTGTAAATCGTCCTAAACTGCACCACGTCGTTATGGGCGCCGCATAACAAAAAAATTACATTGGATGACTCAGTAATCTTTTGAGGGTTTAGCACAGATTAAAAAGAAGGGGTGTTATAAATTTATCGCGACTGTCTATGTATCTTGAAATCTGAGGAGGGACATTCGTGAAAGTTTTAGTAGCTGCAAGTTCAATAAAAATAGTCCTTGCTGCGGACACGTCAGGTATGATGAGGCCCCACAACCCACACGTAAAACAAAAAAATAGAGAATAGACTCGGTTGAAATGTGGTGCTGGAAGAGAAAGCCGAGAATACCCTGGTCTGCACTTCGAACTAATCAATCCTTAATGAACCTGGCATCAGACAGGGTGTCCTCGATTGTTCGGGCTCGCGTCCTATGATATCCTGTCCTGTCCTATGATATCGCGTTCTATCATATCTATTGAGCGGCTAATAGTGCAGGGAAAGTTTGAAGTCAATAGGGCACGAGGTACAAAACCCATGAGGTGCACCGACCAGGTCCGAGGCAGTGAGAGCAGGTCAGAGACCCTTGGCTCAAATGTGCGATAAAGGCGACAGTTAGGGAGGAAATGGAGACGGAAATAAGCGACGCACTATATTTCTTCAACAATGAATGCAGCTCTATCAATGTCCATGCTCCTCATTGTGCCGTGTGCCGTTTAAATATCGCTGTAATTACATTTTTAATTAGAAATTCCCGAGGAAAAGGATTGTTGTGTTTTTTTTCTAAAACATAAATTATTATAGTAATGACATCGTCTAACAACAAAGTTAAATATTCAAAGCGGCGATATTAAAATTTTATGTAAATATTCAAAAGAACTTGAACTCTTTAATAAAGCAAACGGAATGTTAACTCGTGTTTATTACCGTACTCCGGTAAACTGTTATCTTTAAAAAATATTAAAACTATAAATATAATAAGAACAAAACACTTATGTACAGTATTTAAAACATTACAACAATTATATTACATGTTAATATATCTATGTAATGTCGAGTAGTAAACATCGATTCGAAAGATTACACGGCGCCGTGTCATCGGCCCCTCGCATTGATAAATTTCTGTGAATGAAAAACGTCTATATAGAAATCACTGCAGCGATTATTTCTGTTGAGAAACATTCCAATTTGAACTGAGTTGTGGTAAATATTACTGTAGTATCAACAATTAATACGTAGTGTCAGTAGATGAGGATGATATGGACGGGCAGTGATGATCATGATCCTAGGAAGACGTGCCTATCAAGATGTTCCACTGTAAAGGGCCTTGCTCGTTTTGTCGCTTTGTCGAATAAAAGAAATTTCTGTTTACATTGCAATTCCCGCGGCGATTCGGTAAACTGTGAAATAATAAGAAACGCGGGGTAGTTACATAATTCTGGAGCCTTATCCAGTGGGCTACCCGGTGTAGACCGGGGATCGGGCACTTAATGGCCCAATTTAATTTTCTCCTAACGGCCCCGAGGCAATAGCCGCTGAATATTTTTTGGTAAGACTGCAGAACACTCCGATGCCAAATATTGCCTCTATATCTAAACCCGGTTAAATGTTAATTCTTTCATTGCGGCCATTTTAGGAACGGTTCGGATTACTATCATTTACTGCATTTACAAATACATAGATACCCACAGTTTGAAATAAAGAAGATCTGCTACTGGTGTTATAACTCTTAACATAACAATAAAAATATACAACTTTGTATATTTATAAAGGGTTCGTGTATAATTTGAAGTAAAAATAATAAGAGATGAAATTTCAAAATTTGTTGAAGCAGCAAGAGTTAATAGAGAGTTGAAAGAAACACTATCGTTTGGGAAAGGAATTTTAATGGATCTAATTAATGCATATTTTAAGGAAGGATAATTTTCAAAATACATCTACCTCCTCGCTAGGATGTAAATAAGATCTTTCTTGTTACTGGTGATATCATAGAGATGAAAAGCAAAAATTAAATTATAATAAATAAATGAAATACACTAGGTGTTGAAATCAGTTTACACTGGGCAGGCGTCGTGCGGTTGCTTCATATACAAATTAATTTCTTCATGGCTGCACTCGGCGTACGGGGGCAGGAGGGCGTGCTTGGGAAAGTTATCGATACTCTACTGATATTTATTTATCTAACGAAACAATGAAGTAAGCTGGACGTCCACTTGATGGTAAGTGTTGACCCGTACCCCATTGGGTATCCTTATGTATTATGATTCCTTATACAGGAGTTAATATTTCTATATAGCAACTCATTGCGATTATTGTGAGGAGCGAAGGCGAGGAGACACACGAAGAAAGCTGGGATAGTAGTAAAGAAAAAAGAGAGAATGTGATATACAATGCAGAATGCTAATGTGGACGTAGGATCTGAAATTACTCCAGTAACTTTATTAACTAGAGTCCCTTTCGAATTAGAGTATAGTAAGATTTACACACATAGACGTAGACGTAATGTTGGGAGATCTACAATGTGGACCGACGATTTGGTGAGAATCGCGGGAACCCACTGGATGCGAGCCACACGGAACCGGTCGATTTGTTTCTTTGGGAGAAGCCTATGTCCAGCAGTGGACGTCCATCGGCTAATGATAAATATTTGCGCGCTATGTTTGGCAGAAACTATTAGTCAAATCCAAATATGTAATGTCCCATTTTATAGTCAATTATATTTGTTAAAGTTATATTGACTATTAAACATGACTCAGTTATTACTCCAGAGACAATGTTTTCACACACGATGTCCACTGGTCCATATATCCGTGAGGGATTTGTGGGAGTCGACCACTTTTCTGTCCTTGTTAGTCCTCGAAGTATTAATCGGATTTTGTGAAAGTGCATACTCTCCTAAGTACGAGTGAGTCTGAATAATGGCCAGCAGTCAATGATCGCTGGTCGTCGTTAAGCAAGTAGTGTCTGCTGTCTAATCTATCAGAATGTGATGCCATAAGACTACAACTACTCTGGAAAAGACCAAGAAGAATATATGAAGGAAGACAAATTTGTCTGGAGAGGTTGGCAATAATGAGGCAGTTTAAATTCTTGATGTTAATAATGTAAGTGTTCTATTATTGTTTCCTTCTTTCAATTTCTTCTAATGAAAATTCAACGCCGCCAAAGGTACCGAAAAACGTTCCCCTAACGACCTCTCGCATCCCTATTTCAATTGTTAATTTCCTCGCGAACGGCATTAGTATTTAATTAAAAGTTGTCTCACGCTTCCCCTTTAGAATTTGCGGTTGACGAGCGCTTTCAGAAAATCTGAAATGTACTCGTACACGAACAGGTCACCACTGCGCGCGTTGCTGTGTGTGTGTGTCTGTGTGTGTGTATGGGACGGGACAGTGGCGATGTGCGAGGGTAAATACGTGACGCCCCCATCGGTACCACACAGAGATGTCGCGTATTTAAAAGTCCACGCACACATGAAACGTCGCGCACAAATACACCGCTCAGTACAATGTTTAAAAGTATGGCGGTTTCGCTCACGCCGGCGGTTTTACTCAATTATTATATGTTGAAATAAAATGCTTAGAACTCTCAACCGACTCTACTTGAATATAAACATCTATGAAACATATATTCCGCAACATATACTCACACGTTTTAATATCTTTTTAACTAGCTAAAGTTATATTATTAGCTTGCAATTGGTATAAGTTAAAATCTAATCACTAAATATCTTTCTTCAACATTATTGTACATTTGATTTCAAGCGCCGGTTAACAAAACGCAGCAACGACTAAACGCAGTCTCTATAGTTGAGGTTATCACATCATCATCATCACCATCAGCCGATGGACGTCCGCAGCTGGACATAGGCCTCCGTCAAAGATCTCCACACAGTCAGCGGGCTTCCGTACCGTCGGGATACTAGCGCCTGTCATTTGTAGGGGTTCATATGGGGGGATTATATAAATGTATATAATCCCCCCACAGGTTTACGGTCAGCATGGCATATGGTACCGTCGGGCAGGTGGGTGGTTCGTTGTTTGTAGGTGTTCATAACGGGTGATTTCGGCCATGTCTCAGCACTCTGGCCCAATGCGGATTGGCGACCGCCAGAACCTCGTCTGTTGATTAGCAGCGTGACACCACAAGCTGGTGAGGTTGGGTTGAGTTCCGTGAGTTGCTGTGCGGAACCCCTTACACCCCCACAAGTTAGCACACTATTCCTTATTGTTTCTAGTGAGGAATATATATCTGCTACTTATGTAGCGAAACTGAATGACTAAGTGAACCATATATTACTTTATTATTATTAACACATAATTAAAAAATTGATACTTCTCACGAGAGTTCGTGTATCATATATTAACATAACCTTGAAATGTATACATAACAGATACTGATTGGATTGTCTCGAATTGGACCGCGAGTAATTTTTTTTATTCTACTAAGTGACGAGTCGAGCGGAACTTCTCACCAGATGATAACTGATGCGCATGCCCATAACAATGTGGTGCTAGTTAGAATGGTATACACTGCACCAGATTGCGCTCGTCAACTGAGATATACAGTTGAGTTTCCCCAGTAATTACACTAGCTACAGCGCCCTTCAAAAATGTCATTTTGTTTCTAATTTATAACATGGTAACACAAACGGTGTAATGGGTCCAGCACAATAACTCACTTCACCCAAGCCATCTTCAGCTGCTCGTGGTGCACCCTGCCAATCGAACGAGGCTCTGGCTCTCACCAATCCGCATTGAGCTGGTGTAGTGAGCAATGGCTCAAATTCCCTCATATGAATTCCTACCCGACCGATGTGGGAATCTTTGGGAGAGGCCATGTCCAGCAGTGGATGTCTATCGGCTGATGATGATGAATACTTTATCTTAATTTTCACAAACACGCTAGAGCAGAGATAAGGTATTTTTTTTAAATACGTTTAATATATCAGATTTTTTTTTATAGTTTACCGATGTAACTAATTTAGATAGGCTTCTGTTATAAAGCATCCGCCTAACACCGGAGGATGTGAGGAGAGGTTGAGAGCCTGTGTCGTCTCCTTTTGCCTTACCGATAGATCGTAAATAAAATTTGATATGTAATAGTACAGTACGGCAGTAAAGTGGTTTTTATTTTATTTATTTATTCGGCGTGGTATTAAACGGCAATGAGGCGCTGAAAGGCAAAGTTGGCTCGCTTAGAGCATGTTAGTTCTGATATGATAGCAGCGGTGAAGGTGGCGGGCGGTGGCGGGTGACGGCGGGCGGTGGTGACGGGCGGTAGGCGGCGAGGCGAAAACGAATTAGTTTGCAAATTATTTAAAAGATCAATGCCTAATAATCCAATATCGAATGAATTGCCTGTAAATTCGAGACGGACGTGTTCCGCGTGACGATGGAGACTCCCAAGGAGCACCGCGCGACGGACGCTTCAGCTCCTTCAGTACAGTGTAATTTAAAATATATTCTTTTCGTTTTTATTCTTCCAAACACCGACCAGCAGCGAAGCGTATACCTGATGGTAAGTTGCCAATACAAAATACACTCGTCGTTTTGCGGCATAAGATATTCAGTCTCATTGCTCCGGTAATTTCACTGGCAACAGCGCCCTTCGAACCGGAAAACAGTATTGGCTGCATAGTACTGTTTGTCAGCTGCATTAGTACCTGCGGTGGTACCTATCTGAACGGTCTCCGGCACAGAGTGTTGCCACCAGTGTAAGTTTCTCCATCAGTAATATTCACACATAGATAGTACGCCTGCTGACGGACACTTTGCGAGAATAAACAGGTTTGAAGGGCGTTGTAATTAGCCAAGCAACTTTGTTACTATTGTTATTCTACAAGGTTTTTGTTGCCGGAGATCATCTAGTTAGGTAACACCGGAGATTATGTCTCTACCGCCAAACGGTAATGTGTGGATATTGCTGAATTCCGGTTTGAAGGGCGTTGTAGCTTAGTGTAATTACTGGGGTAACGGGACTCAACATCTTATGTATCGGGTGGTGAACACAATATGGTGCAGTTTTATCATCCTTACTAGCGCCACGTAGGCAAGCGTATCACTTACTATCAGGTGATCAGAATCAGTTTCAGTATTATTTTATATATACTTCTCTTTTTGAAATTTTCAGAACAATTTTTAGAATCGGTGAGGTTTTTTTTTTAATTCTAGTGTTATAACCAAATAACGGATACCTTCTTCCTGCAGGTCCTAAAGATGGATCTTTCTAGACTTTCTGGTTGGTATTAGTGAAGACTAGCTTTCAGAGAATTTTACATGACAGTATATAGTCTACTATTAAATAGGTTAAATGTTAATTACTTCGAAAGTGTTAATAATGAACTTTTTGTAGTATAATGACTTAAAAAATCCTTTTAATTATTAAGCTAGTGCTTAACAACGAGCCCCTGTAATATTTATGTTGTAAAGCGCACCCCACTATACACTTTGCGATTCTTGTAAAGAACGTAGAGCTAATATGGCAAAGCTTTATTCGTAAAATTGAATTTTTTATGTTGGATAATAAAATTGTCACTCTGTTTGTGACTACTCTGTGCAGCAGCGTCGGTATGCGAGGCGGGCGGGCGTCGCCAATCTTAAAAGTCCGAGCAGCGCTCACTCTACGGTTAGTTCTATTCAATAATTGTGCGGCGAACTTATATTTGACTTTGGCTTTGTTAAGTAAGTATTCTTGACCGAAAATATGCACAAAGTTTCTCAAAGTAAAATATATTGTAGTGTATATATCTTCAAAGTAAAATTTATTATACAAATATCTGTTAAAAAGCAACTGTCGCGCGACTTCCGTTCCCTCGACGTCGAATGGAGGTTATCCAAAAAAAGAAAATTATATATACTGTAGTTTCCTCATCATCATCATCACCGGCTGAAAGACATCCACTGCTGGACATAGGCCTCCTCCAAGGATGTCCACTTCTGCAGGGGTTGATATGTGGGGATTTGAACCATTTCTCACCACGCTGGCTCAACGCGGGTTGGTTGGAGCCAGACCCTCGTTTGATGATTAGGAGGGTGCACCACGAACAGGTGAGGCTGGCTCGGGTCCCATGTATTATGCGGGATTCCTTACACCCCTTTACTGTACTTTGTATAAAGTATATTAAATTTTCAAGTACTTTGTAAGTGTAGATCTATCCGTAATACTTAATTTAAGAAAATACTGGAGTAAACAAACGGAAGTAACGGATGCGCCGTGCGTCGTATGAAATGTAGGCGAATTTATTAATTAAAACCAACAATGCGAGGGGGCGTGTCGAAAAAGTCGAATACGGTTTTCAATTTAACTACCGAGCGCTGCTCTCGGCTGGATGTAGCTCCACATAGTAGTACTTATATATATTATGAGATTTCCACGTACGCAGCGACTCATCGCGATGTCTCCGTAACTTGAACTTTGGTAGGAATATTCTTTTCGCCGAGTACAGGTTAGCTAAGAACGGATTTTGCGAAATATTGCACCTGAAAGGGGTCGCAGGGGTATTAGTAAAGGGAAGGGTCTAGGAGAGCGGCGGGTTGCCCACCGCTCGGGAATATTTCAAATCTTAATTCCAAATCTAATTTTACATTATTAGCAAAGCGGGCGGGGAACAGCTAGATACTAATTAAATGTAATTTCATATATATATATATATATATGACGTAGACGTAGTGTTGGGAGGCCTCCCACAAGGTGGACTGACGACTTGGTGAGAATCGTGGAAACACTGGACGCGAGCAATGTGTGACCCGATCGATGTGAAGATCTTTGGGATAGGCCTGTGTCCAGCAGTAGACGTCTACCGGCTCATGGTGATGACGATGATATATATATATATATATCTCCATTTTATCGAAATAGAAGAAATATTGGGGTGCTGTGTATGCATCTTAACTAGCGCTGCATCATAATATATTCTATAGGACATAGCTTTCCGAATTAACATACACTAGTACCCACTATCTTTGTCTTACTTGTAGATAAAAAAATCATCTGAATATTGATATGACCTCGCTACGTTGTTATAGTAAGAGCTACTCATGTAGCCAACTGTATATATATACGCTACATATAATAGAATCATTATCGCTACCCCGGGACCATTAGCGATTCCCTTTGAGTGGCCTCGAAAGCTCTCGAATATTCGGTTACATAAGTAAAGCTTTGAAGTGCGGCCGCCATTTTAAGTCGGACTCGGGGAAATTCAATTGAATTGTATGAAAAGGTTGCGTTTGTTACATATCTTTCGGATTCATAGAGCTTTTCAATTATTTAAAGAATTTACTTACACTCTTACTTGTGATAGTTCTCTATAACTAGAGACCGTCTGGGTAGCACAGCAGCTCATATTGCTGTCCTCAAACACCAGTGTGTCAATATTACTATGTTCCGGTTTGAAGGGCATTGTAGCTGATGAAATGTAGGAGGTAAGGAGATCAAACATCTTATGTGAAGCGTTGCTATGTGCAGGCGTATCACATCTGATTAGTTAAATATATATATATAGAAGAAGAAGAAGTTAAATAAAATGATGAAGGATCTAAGAAATTCAAAACACAAATGGCCTATAACCATCTACAGATCATTCCGCGTCCAATGCCCATGTTCCCGTATCGATACGTTCACTCATTTTCACGTGATTGGCGAAGAAATGAAACCCATTTTCATTATATATACAGATAAATAATTATTGAAATGAAATGTAAGCGGAAATGATTAATTTTGAACATGTAGAATTTTATAAAGTATTTAAATCTACTTATGTTCTCTTCTGTTGAATCGTTTGTTAACAGTAAATATAATATTGCAATATATATACATATATATAGTAATGCAGTGTTCACCTACTTCAATAATGCAAGGAGCGGGCCTCGTCTCCTTGAGATGAGTGCCTCAGCTTCAGTCTCTATGCATATTTCCATTATCATACGCAGGATTCGGGGACACGTTTGTATGAATACAAATTCGTTTCAGCGTCTACGTTAGTAAGTTCATTTCCGTGGAAAACTCATTGTTCCTGAAGCTGCTTCTCGAAAACTTTATTTTTACTTGTAATGTATCTCTTGTGAAATATACATCACCATCATCGTCATCAGACGTCCACTGCTGGACGTATGCCTCCTCCGAAGATTCCCACGTCTATCGGGTAAGAATTCGTATATTCATATTCATATATATCCATTTCTTTTCATTTGGGCCATTTCATATCATGCTGGCCCAATTCGGGTTGGTGGAAGCCAGAGCCTCGTTTGTTGGTTAGCAGGGTGCACCACGAGCAGGTGATGTTGACTTGGATACCGTGAGTTATTGGGCGGGAGTCCTTACACCGTTTTGAATACTGCTTTTGAATAATGACATAAACCATCACGTGAGCGATTTTATATATAGTTGGATGGTTATATATATTACCATCATCATCATCAGGATACATTGGCATCTGGTGCCAATTCCTGGTATTCTGTCCTGGCCTCATGTTGAGTCGATGAAGCTCTGGATATCGCCTATGTATATTTAGATCACCAGATAATATATTAAACGGTCACTCCTGAATTTCTTGTCGTGTTCCTCTCAGGTGAGGCCAGGTAGACCGGGGGTAGAATATAAAGTTAACTAGTTCAATTATTGAGTATCATAAAACTCCACCGAACCCCAGCATCTTTAATAAGAGTTATGTTAGATATTTCTACCCTTTGAATGTTAAAACAATAATATTTTCCTCCACCCTTCAAGTTCACGAATGGCCCAACGTCAAAAGCAGAGACGCCGTGGCCTAGGCTCTAAACGCGGGTAAAAAATACAGCGCAAGAGGAAATGAGATTTTGCGAATTTCCGATCAATAGGGGACGAAACTCGTTAACCTTTATCAATGTTTATTGCAAAGGGAATAAATTCTCTTTCTGTTTCGCTTACACGAACATCCGCTTCATTGTGTACCACGGCAGCTTTTTATGGGCTACCGCTTTGTATCCCCTCATCCAATATGACAGCAGTTATGACATATTGAAGAGTTCCTTCGTATCCATTCCTCATCTTCAAAGCAACTTTATTGTTAATATCTATTTTTATTCCAGCGAAGCGACAAATCGATCGAGCCGTTCCTCTTCCTGTCCATATATAGCGCTGGTTGGGTTGGTATACACAGCCGTGTTCAGCTCGTTGCTTTGAAGACTGGAACTGGAACGCAGCATTGTTTCTATACTACTGTCTGGCAGGAACAGGAGCTGCAGTGGTGCGTAAACGGTTTCCGCCACCACCATAAAACTTGACATTTTTTATATACTTAAATTTCGCTATCCGCACTAAATAACCATATTTATAATAGTATCTTCTTGTGGCAGAGTGGTCGTGGTCATCACTTCAGGTATTGGTGGCAAGGTTCACAACATGTCGCCACTGTTCTCTGATGGTCGCCTTCCTAGTGGTAACGATGACCAACCGTTTACTGCCGCTATAGTTATCTACAAATATATTCAATAAATTCTAAAAGCGACTATTTTATAAAACTGGTAAATATGGTATATTGGTATATTTTATAATAGTGGTGGTTGGTCTCCGTTGCCGGAGACTGTCTAGGTAGGTACCAACCACTATTCCTCCGAGAAGGGGTTGCGTGGTGTAGCCGCCGCTGGAGAAGTCACGAAGATGTGCGTAAGCGTTTCCATAGGCGTCTCTGTAAACCGACAAAGGTGGGGGTTTTTATCGATGCAAGTCCGACATAACCTGTCCTTGCCCCCCCCCCCCCACTTAAAACAGTACTTTGCAAACATTACTATGTTCAGTTTTTAAGAACTGCTGTAGCTAGTAAAGTTACTGAGATAACGACACTTAATATTTTATGTCTCAAGGCGACGAACACAATATTGTGTTGTGTATATCATCCTAACTAGCGCCACGTTGTAATGGGCAGGCGTACCACTTACCATCAGGTGAACGTTCCGCTCATCTGATCGCTTCACAAAATAAAAAAAAAACGAGAAATTATGCAAATAAATTTATCATAAAGCATTCCGTCTGTTGCGACAGAGGATAATAAGCTCTTCAGCCCTTCCACATAAACATTCCAGCAGTTAGAAGTGCCCTTGGCGGATCCTATGGTAATGGGTATATAAGTATTCCATGCCCTTAACTTTTCATTTGTTTATACTTGATGTTAATTAGCTTACTATTTTTTAATTATTCCGTTACTATAGCCTTTGTTTGAGTTACCCCTCCATCTTGACATACTCTCCATGTCAGTATATAGAGCACATACCGCCTTGGAACTTGAAGAAGAATGTCGCTATCCTTTCCAAAACACATACATATATATTAACTGCTATTATAGTATATTATATAACATTGTATATTAGTATTATTATTATTATATAAATGGATATTAATATATATATATATATCGGCCACTATAATAGATACAGCTTAGTTATAGGTCCGATAGAACTTCACAGTGCAGGAGACTAAAGTTTTGATCCTTATTGAAGTAGATTCCTTGAGGACGAAAAATACAATACGGAAACCAACGTGTTCTAAGCATAACAGCTTCCGTAGCTATGCTACATCCGGTAGTTTACTAGTTATGCGTACCTTATACTTTACCTCGCTATCTATTAGCCAATATGGTGTTAATTAAGATGGTATACACTGCACCATATTGTGCTCGTCGCCTTCAGACATAAGATATTATGCTCGTTATCTCATTAATTTATCCACAGCGCCTTTCAAACCGGAATACGACACCTTTGCACTTTATTGTTTGGGGGAGGAAATATGAGCTGCGGTGGTACCTAGTCTCCGGAAACAAGAAACCTATTACTAGTAACAATTGTACTTACATAATATTTTTTTTATGTAATTACGGTACGAGACGGGCGCCACGTTCACCTGATGGTAAGTGATACTCCTGTCTATAACAATGTGGCGCTAGTTGATATGGCATGCACTGCACCACATTGCGCTCGTTGCCTGGGCCGTAAGATGTTAAACCGCTATACCCCAGTAATTACACTAGCTACAGCGCCCTTCAAACAGGAACAGAGTAATGTTCGCACACTAATGTTTGTCACCTGCTATAGGTGCTGTGGTGGTACCTACTTAGATGGTTTCCGACAAAAGAGACCTATCACCAGATTACGTATAACTAAATTATTGAATATCTCAATACGTAGCTTACATAAGTAGGTAAATGTTAAGTTGAATTTATTCACTTAGACCGACGTAAGCCCGACCCCGCGCCGTATATCCGGTGCACGTAGTACTTCCGGACATGAGTCGGTGTTCACATACAACCTCTTAATTTAGAACATTCACATTTTGTGCTCGCGTAATAATCTCTTGTTGAGTATATTTACTTTTTTTCAGCGGTAATTGGCTAAATGTGGGGCCATGAAACGAGCTTTCTTAACTTAACACACTACAGTATAATACCTTAGTATTCGGCGGTACTAGTCATGCGACGGATGTTCGCAAGGCGCCGGAACCACTGCAGGACCGATCGATGTGGTGATCTTTGAGGGAAGCCTATGCCCAGCTGTGGACGTCCATCGGCCGATGATGGTGATGTATATATTTACTTGTGTACAGTAAGGTGGGTGTCGGGGCGGCGCAGTGTGAGGGCGGTACAGTGGAAACATGCGGCGCGTCGTTGTTTGCGGGAATCACAAATTATTGCTTTCGATACATAAAGTTCGTACGTAAATCATTCACGGAAGGGTTGCTCCCCGGCTCCGGCGGTTTACGACTCTTCATAATGTGTTTTTGTAAGTTTTATTTACATACCTTCACTTTGCCGCATCGGATTTGGATTTTAACGGCGCTGAGTAAGTTTTTAGATCAGTACGTATAAGGTTTTTTTTGTTCTGTTTTCGTGTGTAAGGATTCCCGCATAACAACTGAAACGAGCCAAGCCAACCTCACCTGCTCGTGGTGCACCCTGTTAATCATCAACCGAGGCTCCGGCTCTCACCACCCTGTATTAGGCCAGCGTAGTAGGAAATGACTCAAGTCTGCCCGTTTGAATCCTTACAAACCACGGTTGATCGATAGATGTGGGGATCTTTGGGGGAGGCCTATATCCAATAGTGGACATCTATCGGCTGATAATGATAATGATAAGGATGATATTTTAAATGTCAAGTTCGTTAGTGTACGGTTGTACTTAATACACGTGTATTTTTTTATTTATGTCCCCAACAAATCCTTATTTCTACAATATTAGTATCTTATGTATCGTAAGGGATACATCAGTTTCACCAACTCGTATTGGGCCAACGTGGTGGGAAATGGCCTAAAACCTCCATTTGAAACCCTTACATACGATAGCTCCTAGTGCCCAACGAAGGCCATGCTGACTGTATGTAGAGATCTTTGTGGGAGGCCTATGACCAGCAGTGGACGTCTATCAGCTGATGATGATGTATAAGTTTTAATTTAACCTTGCAATTAATATGTCTGTAATTTACTGATGGTTTCAGAATCTTCAGGCAAGCAAACAATATTGTAAATAGCTGTAGTTAGAAAATTTACTAGGTCAACGAGACAATATTATATATCTCAAGGCGACGAGTAAAATGTGGTGCAAATTCCTTGCCATCAGGTGAACGTTGGGCTCGTCTTGTACGATAATGTATAATCTAGTATCTGAGCATCCAATTGCTCCAAGAGACTATTCTTGGCGATTATTCTTCTCATTCTTCAGGTACTTTTGTAACCAAGCTACTTAATAAACGAGATGGTTTTCGAAAGTATGGTCAAGGCTCTGGCTGTATTAACCACAACTAAACTTTTTCTTAAAGTTAAGCTAAGTTGTTCTCCATGTGAAGATAAGACAGAATTAGATTTGAAATGTAGACTTGAAATTTGTAAGAAATATTCCCGCCCGGCGACAACCGGCCGCCATCCAAGGCTCTTCTTGTTATTAACACCCTCGCAACCCCCTTGGAGATTAGGGATTTGTAAAATTTATACTCAAACGTACATAAAATGGCAGTAGCAATACCAGTACTAAATTTTGAGTGTCTACGTCTAATAGCTTCAGAGATCGCGTGATGAGTCAATGAATATATCTCCTCTTTCTTAAAGTGCCTCTTCAACTAGTGAAGGTTAGTGACCAGCGCGGTACAGTCCTTTCTGTCTTCCTAAGAGACTCCGGACACTCGGAGCCTTGTTATTATTGGACCTTTCCATGCTGAATACTGGGGAATATAATGCAGTGGTTTTCCGTTGCTTTCTGCACCAGGTCTTTTAGAAATTACATTTCAAGGCTGCTGAAGCCTCATGCAGCCAACTGTCGGGTATATGGTTATACCTCCATCACTTGATCGCCAGAACTTCGTCCGTTATCCAGCAGTGGACACCGCGGGCAGGTGAGGTTGACTATTGGGTCGGATAGCTCTTATAATCCGACCACACATAGAATGGGAAAAGGGCAGGAGGAAGAGGAGCTTTTATGATCCGTGCTCTCCTATCCCCCCTGTATATATATGTAAATGAATAAAACCCTAAGATCATCATCGTTAAGCATACACAGAAATTTTCAGACGACAAAAAAAAATATCGCAATGCAGTAAAATTCCATTCGTCGACACTAACCCTTCGGCCGGCGGCTCGGTTACCGCAAACTCACTATTTCAATTAGAGGGGAGAGCTTTTAAGGCTGGCCATTACAGGCGGGTTCTTTAGCTAGGTCCTATTTATGGCCAAGTTTACGACTCGAGGTCGTTCTGTTTCATCATCGTGCTACAGATATTCCGTGAACGAATTGAGTATACGAATTAGAAATTCAGCTGCTGAAAACAAGATCTAAATCCTTAAGATGCCGCGGGCACACACAAACAGGTCGTATACTTTGAACTTATGTCATCCTAACTGGTTCCAGCTCGAAGCTTTCGTCGATCAAAACATGTAATTTAAAAAACCTATATAACTTCAAGTTATTTCATGGAAACTCTTATCGCGGAGATAAGAGAAGCGCTTCCCACTCGTTGCGAACAATCGTCCAGTAAACAAAGAAACTTGTTAATTAAACAGCTTATTTATAGCTAATTACTCGGACAGTGCTTTAGTATTAAAGAATAATAAGGGATGAAAGAAAGCTTTTAAACATATAAAGAGATGATTTAAAAAAAGTGTAAGCTTAGCCCAGGAGATGCACTCTCATATAGATATATGGCAACCCAGCAATGCTGTCGTGGTTATGTCATCGTGGTAGCAGATTTATAATATAAGGGTGGTTAGACTAAAAAAAAAACAATAATCTCTGTAATCGAACCAATAACAGTTACAAAACAAACAGTTGCTACAGAATCTAAATTCAAACTATAGTCCTTAAATTACTTAGATCGTCATAACATATGACTTTGAATTTTTTAGCTTTAGCTTAGTATAGCTTTAACTGGTTACGGGCTTTAAGCAGCCGCGATTACGGCTGCTTTATTTGATTAAGGCATTAACTTTAAAGGGTAATGAGATTCGTAACCGTGTTCAGTCAACTCTGTCACATTCGTATTTCGTATTTACTTCATATTACTTTCCAACTCGATTAACAATCATTTTACTGCTGGTTATAAAAGCGGTAACATCCTTAAAATATATATGATAGACTTCTTCTTCGTCTTCTTCTTAAATCGCCTCTCCAACTAGTGAAGGTCGGCGATCAGCACGGTACAATCCTATCTGTCTCCGTTCCGGCGGAACAATTCGGTCGCCCCAGAATACCAGTCCGTTCCCTGATATTCCTCAACCATGACCTTTTCCTTCTCCCCACC
This sequence comes from Ornithoptera priamus, assembly GCA_029034505.1. Lineage (NCBI taxonomy): Eukaryota > Metazoa > Arthropoda > Insecta > Lepidoptera > Papilionidae > Ornithoptera > Ornithoptera priamus. The sequence continues at coordinate 3,316,166 of JARDWD010000046.1, read as the reverse complement.
TTTCGTAATAGACTGTTAAACAGTAAAGTACAAATATTCCCCTTTTCATAGTTTAATGATGTGTCCGAAGTTATTGGGATTTAACATATGGGGTTCAGACGAATATCCTTATATGCAAGACAGGTGAATGTATTCCGATCGCTTGATGTTATTTAAATGAATAAATAAATAAAAAAAAAATTATGACACCCCAAAATCCATAGTAATAGAAAAATGAAGTAAATTTATCAGTAAACAAAATAAAGAAATTCCACGCCAGCCGGGCAGTAATATTTAAACATTTAAGCACAGTAAGACATCTTAATATACACTCGATGCTGTATGATCTGTAGATGGTTATAGGTTATTTATATTTTGAATTTCATAGATCCTTCATCATATTATTTCTAATCTTCTTCCTCCTGCTCTTTTCCCAGCTATATAAGATCGGCACAGTTGTACTCTTCCACATCTCTCTATCAGCCGTCATATCTGAATTCACACTCTTCTTACTCATGTCATCTTTCACACAATCCATCCACACTCTCTTCAGTCTTCCTCTACCCTTATAACCATCCACATTCATTCATATTATTTCTAATCAACTTTCATAAATATCTCCATTTGGTATTATTTATGCGGTTGCTATAGTAACGGTTGGTACAGAAAGTCATTTGCGGCTGCGGTCGCTCTCAAAGAATATTTCCGGCATATGTCAAGTCTAATTCAATATTACTGCTAGAGAAGCGGGAGCGGAACAGCTGGTGTATATATTACAACTACAACTTCCTTCCTCTTCGCTAATGGTTAAGCTACCTTGCCTACCTCTGAACTGTTCCCCAGGAATCGCTCCGAAGCCTCCATTAGGTATATGGTATAATTAGGTGGATATTAAGGTAGACCGTGAGAATCGGTTTCAGGCACGAGATAACGCCATTACACACACAGAGCCCTAACAGCATCCGTTTTGTAATTGCTCGCGTTATATCCGTTATTTGTATAGAAACGGGCTTACCATAAATTAAGTGACAAATATATATATATATATATATATATATATAATATTTGTTATTTAACCTACTCCGTGAAAAGTGACGTGTGTTTTAACTTTTTTTTTCGATCCTCGACCTGATGGTAAGTATACTGCCTGATCATAACAACGTGGCGCTAGTTAGGATGAGATATACTGCACTACATTGTGCTCGTCGATTTAGACATAAGATGGTGACTCTCGTTATCCCCGTAATTACACTAGCTGCAGCGCCCTTCGAACAGGAAGACAGTAACGCTCGCACAGTACAGTCTGCCGGCTGCAATAGGAGCTATGGTGGTACCTATGTAGACGGTCCGGCAGCAGAGACCTGCCACTCTAATAGATCTATTGATACATCTCTGTCGCTGGAGATAAACAGTATAGTGTTCCGGATTGAAGGGCGTCGTAGCTAGTGAAATTACTGGAGTAACGAGACTCTACATGTTATGTCGGGGACGACGAGCGCAGTATAGAGAAGTGTATAATATATCATCCTTACTTTCACCACTTTGTAATGAGGAGGCGTATTACTTACCATAAGGTGAGACGTCCTGTTCGTCTCGTCGATTTGTATAAGAAAAAAATAAAGAGGTATATACTTATCATGTTATTTTATTGTATAAGAATGCTAACTAGCATTACCGTTGCCGGAAGCTGTTCCGCTATACCATCAGGTGTTGATAAGGCGTTTGCCTCTCCAACTATTATTGTATATATCGCCGTTACATATCCGCGACTAGAATTATTACTTGTCGAACGATGTAGCTGAAACAGATTCCGAAAGGTTATTCCTTTGGGATATCGACTGTTAAAATGCCGCTTATCAGGGGACTAAAATAATATTTATTCAGTAAATACTTGTCAGAGTAAAAGTTTCCGCACAATATTTCACGGATCCCAAGCCAACCTCACCTGCTCGTGGTGCATCCTACTAATCAACAAACGAGGCTCTAGCTCCCACCAACCTGCAATGCTAGCGTGGTGAGAAATGGTTCAAATCCCCCTATATGAACCCCTACATACGAAAGCCCCTAGTGACCAGCGGTACCGGAAACCATGCTGATTGTGTATGGAGATCTTTGGGGGAGGCCTATATCCAACACTCCCACTAATACTACCGTCTTGTTTAACGACCAACGAGCGAATACTCCGTGTCTCTTAGGTATGCTCTATTTTGGCGCCATTTTGTAGTAATTTTCTTGTTTTTTATATGACAAATTAGTTTCTTGTATAAATTAAGAAAAATATTTCCAATTGTACGACAGCGTCATTTTAGCGTCTGTGTATGAAATATTATGTATGACGCAGTTAGCGTGTGTACAGTAATTGAGGAGCGCCCGGGGCGAAGCGTGGTGGTGGGGGGTGTGTGTGCGCGGGTTGGGGCGGCTGGCGGGGCGCAGGGCGCGGGGAATACTAATACGGGCTGTAACATGCCCCGTGTGCAAACAACGTTATGATTCCGACAATTCTGCGATTAGCGCTGTTGTGTTATTTATTTACCTACGTACATGTACTAAATGAACATCTTCCATACTGAATATGCCGGAAGTGTACCTTTTAGGAGACCGTATAGGTATCATAGTAGCGCCGTTTTAACACCAAGCAATAATACAAACCAAATATTTCGGGCCATAGTAGTTTCCTTCTGCCCCGGCCCCTAAAATCCTGTTCCTAAAACCTTCTTAATGATACCTAGTACCTCACAGTCTATCCTTAAAACTTTGCCCTTAAAACCCTGCCTCTAAAACCCTGATTCAAAGACCCTCTCTCTAAAACCCCGTCCCGAACACTTCATCCTTAAAACCCCGTCCCTAGAACTCTGTCCCTAAGACGGTTCTCTAAAACTTTCTCCCTTAATCTCCGTCTCTAAAATTATGTCTTTCTCTAAGAGCTGTTCCCTAGAACTCTTTCCTTAAAAGCCTATATACTAAAACCTTTCTCTAAAACCCTGTCTCCAAATCTCGGCCTCTAAAACTTTGCCATTAAAAAATCCTGTCCCGAACACCTTATACCTTGGTTTCTCCAGTTCCTAGAACTTTGTCCCTAAAACCAACCCCTAAAGGTTAAACCTCTATTACTAACCCACCACATTGAACCTTACTTCAGCTCCAAAGAACTATTCCGCTGCGTTCGGGCATCGTTGTGCAGTGCACACCTTTCCTCTTGTTTATCTCGTAGTTGTTTCCTGTATTTAATAGCTCTTCCGGTTTTCAATTGTTACATACTATAACTGTCAATATGACAATGTACATATGTATATGTTATTACTTATATATATCAGTAATGGTATAAATAATTATGATCCTCTGGCTCCTTGTACCAGTGCAGCGTGAACCAGTTATCCGGAACGTAATGGAGTTTATAACTTTTAAGTTACACATAAAAAAATTAAGTTCAACGCTCGCAATGTTAAGTAATTTGCTTGAGTGCTCAGCCGCGGTGGGAAGACAAACACACCTATTATTTAACTCGCTTAATTTTGGAGCTTTTTAAGTTATTTTTCTAAAGTTATTAAGTTACGAGGACACATTGCAAATTTATATATGACAAGTAACGTAGCGCAGGGGGGATGCAATAAATTTACGGCGATGTTCATTTCCATTTGTTTTTTTTTTTATTCAACTAAGTAACGTGATCCTTTCAATGAATACGGTGGAGATCTTTAGGGGAGACCTATGTCCAGCAGTAGACGTCTATCACCTGATGTTAAGTGATACACCTGCCCATACCAACGTGGCGCTACTTGGGACGATAAACACTTCATCATGCTCATCGTAAGACTTAAGATATTAATTCTCGTTACCGCAGTAATTTCACTAGCTACAACCCCCTTTAAATTGATACAGAGTAATGTTTGAACAGTACTGTTTGTCGGCGAAATAACATCTGTTGTGGTGGTAACTAGAAGGTATCCAGGAAGAGGGACCCCCCACCACCAGTAAAAACGAGCCCTTAATTACGAGTCATGAGGCCGTTAAGGCTGACTGCGCTTAAAGGAGGTGCTCGATGTTAATGTATCCGTGTTAAAGAATCCGAACATGAATAACTTTACTGGATGTGACATTAAATATAATTAAAAAAAATAATATAAGGCGAAGGGGGTGGTGGACAATGTGGTAGTAAATAGAATGTTAGGACCGCTAAGTAGGCACCCCCGCAGCTCCTATTGCAGCTGGCAGACAGTAAAATGCAAACATTACCGTCTTCCGGTTTGAAGGAGGCTGTAGGTAGTGAAATTAGTCTTAGTTATTATAGCAACGAGCGCTGTGTGGTGCTGTGCAAAGGTTTCCGTTATGCTGACCGGAAGTAGAATTAGGTTTGGAATTAAGACTTCAAAATTGTTTGAAATATTCCCCGCCCAGCAGCCAGCCTCCCCCGGCCTCCTTCGCGTTATTAACACCCTTGCAACTCCTATTGGGGGTAACATTTCGTAAAATCCATTCTTAGCTGACCTATACCATTCTTTTATGGTGGTGAACAATACGCCTGTTCATAACTACACGGCGTTAGTTTAATATACTCTCCACCACCTTGCGCTTGTTGCTTTAACACGTGGGATGTTGTCTCGTTACCACAGTAGTATCTTTAGCTACAGCGCCCTTCAAACCGGAACACATTAATGCACACTACTGTTTGATATACTAATTTGTAGTCTTCAGATCTTACCCCTCCAAAGATATTATGATGAGTATCGCCATACGTGAAAATCTATATATATAATGATAATGATCCTTTGCTCGCCGATCACGTGAAAACTAGTGAACGTATCGACTCAGGAATAGGACCATTCGACGCGGAATGATCTGTAGATGGTTATAGGCCATTTATATTTTGAATTTCATACATCCTTCATTATTTTATTTCTAATCAACTTTTATAAATATTTTCATTTGGTATTGATTAAGCGGTTGCTATGGTAACGGTTGCTATAGAAAGTCACCAGCAGTCTAGTTCTATATTACGGCGGGGAATAGCTACCGGCTTATGTATACGCAAATTTCCGTTTTTATCCTTGTCTCTTCTAGGTTACCTATAGATCGCATAAGCCTAGAGAGAGTTACGGTAATGAGGGCCTATCCACTCGCCATTGACTTTACTAGATTAGCCAGTAAACTCCCTCTCAATATATTTACCTTTAAGCATTCGCTTTACCCTCCTATTCACCTTTACCCTGCCAGGGTATAGCAACACTTAAGTCCGCTTGCAGACGTTGTATGTAGCCATTATTTTTTATTGGACGATGCTATAAGACCAGCGATGACCGTGTTAGTGACGGCCGATGGGGAAGAAAAGTCTTGGAGTGGAGGCCTCCCTCCAGATGGACCTATGACATCATCAAGGCTGTCGGAAATGGATGGATGAGAGGAGCTGAGGATCGCGTTTGGTGGAAGACATTGGGGAAGGCCTATATCCAGTAGTGGATAAACTAATAATGATGATAAGACCAGCGAGATCATCACATGACGCCTGACGCTTGACGCTACTTAGGATGATATATCATTAACATTAGGATTGGTGTGAGCCAGAGCCTCGTCTGTTGATTAGCATGGGTGCACCACGAGCAGGTGAGGTTGGCTTGGATCCCGTGAGTCGTTGTGCGGAAACCCTTACACCATAGGACGGTATATATTCCACCACAATGTGTTCGTCACCTTGAGACCTACGGTGTTGAGTCTCGTTGCATCAATTTTGCTAGCTACAGCGTCCTTCAAACTGGAACACAGTAATGTTTGCACACTAATATTACTACTTACCTACACGTTTTCCAAGAGCAGATACCTACCACCAGATATTTTACAGCATTTATTTAATTATCTATTATCCCGGTATCTTGCAGCATCCATGGTCAAAGGAAGACTTATCTGAAGGGTGTTCAACCCTCACAATCATAATGAAGCACCTGCAGCTCTGCTTACCACATTGTGCTCGCTTTAAACTATACAATATTAAGTCACGTTACACTAAAAAATTTACTGACTACAGCGCCCTTCAAATTATTTTTAATCTGGAGCTGCGATGGAAAATACTAAGTCGTTGGAAATTAAAAAATCCTGCTCAATCCTCTATAAGTGTGGAGATCTTTGGAGGAGTCCCATGTCCAGCAGTGGACGTCTATCGGCTGATGATTTGAGTCCGAAGAAGATGCAAAAACCCTTAATAATATTAACAGTGTAATAAAACTGGATTATGCGTATTTTAACTATCTTTAACCCCTCGTTTCATAAGCATAAGGGTTTTGGAGACAGATGACTTCACCATCATAGTTATAACAGAATCTTGCAGCTTCTTCATTTTTGTTCACCGTGCGATCTCCGCAGACTGTACTTACTCTGTCTTGATGTCTTTTATTGGTGTGTTTGGTGTTCGAGCTATTTTATTGATAATGGGATCCTAAGCTGGTGGTATTACTATGGATTTAATAGTAATTAATACTCTAATAAACGCGATATGTACTGTAATAATTAGTTTTTGTGAAATTTATAACATCTGCGAAATATCATAAATCCTATACCGTAACCATGTTCAGTATATCTCTGTACATCTTATTGTACATTACTCTTCTACCCCCGTCTTATCAACTTATTCAGATTTAAACCCTATCGTGCAGTGTACGAACGAGTCACATAAACGTCAAGTTAACTCTGATAAGTCAACGTACTTATCTACATCTAAGTTTATGCTTGGCTTATAATATTTACAGAACTCTTATATCGCGAGGCAAATTGCCGAGCTCGTACACTTACGTTATCTTAGAATGCGTATAATAAAGCTGATACTCTGTGACGTATATAATAAAGTGGTTTTTTTTTGTTTACAACAAATTACGTTTGATCTCAATCTCACATGGTTTCCACTGAAAACCATGTGAGATTTGTCACTACAATGAGACGGTGGAAGGTGAGTCTTCACAGAACACTCCGACTCCTATGTGATGACGGCCGCACATATAACGATGCGATGAGACGAGCTAATTATTGATAGCAAGAAAAATGCACTTTTATGTTATGGAAGGAGGGAGGGAAAATTGCTGAGATCTTGTAAAGATACCCTTCTTCTTGGAGGACAACAAGGTTATGCAGACTTTCTGCCCATTAAAACCCTGTCGGCGATAGTCCTCAATACGTTGCTGGTAAGAAACGCACAGGTCCCTCTCTGCACTACGCGTAAGTACTTTCCTAGGAGGGCTGTAGCCCTCACCAGCATCCTCTTATTTACTACGACCAGTTCGTACTTCTTCAAACCATGCTCACTTAGTGGGCCAGTAAAGACCTTTAAAGCCTTTGACCTCAAAAACCCTTTTAGTCTCCATCTACGACAGACAGTGCTTAATAGCCCAAGACGAGCAATCAAGATGCTTAACAATAATAATGAGGTTTTAGGTTTAGGTCTTATTACTATTAGTAATTTCACTATCTTTATCTCTAATTGAATTGGATCCTCAGCAATATATAGTGCTTTATAGTGGATTTGTATTGCCAGGCACCGTCTCCGTAGCAACCACCGCAGCTCCAATATGCGCTGCCGAACGATACTGTATTCCGGTATCCGTTGTAGCTATAGAAATTACTGAGGTAACCAGCCAAATACCTGATGTCTCAAGGCGACAAGAACAATGTGGTGCTGTGTATATCATCCTAACTAGCTTTACAATGTTATATCCGATCGTATCACTTACTTCTAGCTTAATCAAATAAAACGATAGTCGAAGTATTTTAGCTAATGAAAGTATATACAAATATCTTTACATATATTTTAAAAGGGGTGTAATGGTTTCTGCACTACAACTCACGGGATCTAAGCCAACCTCATCTGCTTGTGGTGCACCCTGGTAATCAACAAACAAGGCTCTGGCTCCCACCACCCGGCATTGGGCCAACGTGGTAGGAAATGACTCAAGTCCGCCCGTTTGAATCCTTATAAACCACGACCGACCGATCTATGTGGGTAACTTTAGGGAAGGTCTATGTCCAACAGTGGACATCTATCGGCTGATGATAATGATGATGAGGGTGATGTATTAAATGTCAAGTTCGTTAGTGTACGGTTATACCTAATATAGGTGTATTTTTTATTTATTTCCCCAACAAATCCTTATTTCTACAATATTAGTATCTCATTCCTGTCGATATGTAATATATAAGAGTACATAAAACATATGAAACCTTTACAGTTTGAATATAATTCAATCTGCAGACGGAAATGTATTCTATAGTGCATTTAGTTAAAATAAGCTCGTTTCATGGCCCCACATTTAGCAAATTACCGCTGAAAAAAGTAAATATATTCAACAAGAGATTATTACGCGAGCACAAAATGTGAATGTTCTAAATTAAGAGTCTGTATGTGAACACCGACTCATTTCCGGAAGTACTGCGTGCACCGGATGAACGGCGCGGGTTCGGGCTTACGTCGGTCTAAGTGAATAAATTCAACTTAACATTTACCTACTTATGTAAGCTACGTATTGAGATATTCAATAATTTAGTTACAGATAATCTGGTGGTAGTTCTCTGTTGCTGGAGACCTTCCTGGTGAGTCAAGCCGACAAATATTAGTGAGCAAACATTACTGTGTTCCTGTTTGAAGGGCGCTGTAGCCAGTGTAATTACTGGGGTAACGATATTTAACATTTTGTGTCTCAAGGCAACGGGCACAATGTGATGCAGTGTATATCATTCTAACGAGCGCTTCCTTGTTACGGGCAGGAGTATTACTTACCATCAGCTAACCTATTCGGTGGGCTTGTAGAAGTATATCATCATCATTAGGTGCTTTATTCAAACTGAGGTTTGATGATCAGATTAAGAAAACCAATTCGATCCTCAGCTATTCTTTTTAACTGATGGTATTTAAGCTCAGTCCAGTCCTTTATGTCGTCAAACTATTACTTCCGCTGTCTACCAGGTGCACATTTTGCAAGAATTTTAGGTATAGATATATAGTGAGTGTAGCAACACAGTGGACTCCACAGTCTATGATGCTCTCCTAGCAGCCGGAGATGACGAAACATCACGAAGACAAGAGCGTTAGCTGGAGGTAGTCACGACCCTCATAGATGAAGAACACGATTCGAGATAAAGGATATCGTTAGTGTAATTAGTGAATACTGTGTCTACTTTTTAATAATCATGTATTTCTTTTCTTACTATTTATTTGTATATTTTAATAAATAAGTAAATTAAAAAAGAAAGATTTCTGTCTCATTTTTACATTACAGATTGTTTTTTTTTTTCAATAATAAATGAATAAGAGAAAACCGCATAACCAGAATAGTTTCAACTTTTCTAAATTAGCACATCTCGTCTTAACTGATACATTTCCAATTTCATTTAAAACTTATCATACACAATAATGATGATGGAAGGTGGACAGTACAGGTGGACGTCGACAAACTGATGATGATGATGATACACAATAATGATTACAGTAAACCATTAAATCAGTTTAAGTCTAAGCACGCTTTAAGAATAGCTCTTGTTACAATATTTAATCTGTTGTAGTCGTTTTCGCACCATTAATAAATTCATTGTTAAAAATGATATTAATTGTTGGTAACTATAAATTATGTTTATATTTATTTAATTTAATTAAACTTTATTTATTTATAATTAATGTACATTATTTTAAATTATTAATTATAATAACTAATAATATTTATTTAGTATGAACCGATTCATGAGTATGGTTGTTGAATTGATTTAACCTATAAGCGGCCATTTTGTGTTGCGATGACGGCAGTAACGCTGAGTACAATTAGCGCGTCATATATAATAGTTGTCTTTAAAAGATTTATAAAGTTTGTCCAATTTATGGAGTCCACTTGCGGGCACAGATTCTATTTTTTTCTATAATAATGGTACGGAAATTACTATTTTTCTTAACAAAAACTGCTTGAGACAAATTAGTACGGCAAGTCTGAATTTTTCGTTAGTAACCTCGCTACAGTTGGTAAGTTATTTACTCTCTTCATGGTAAAGCTAATTTTCATTTGCACAGTTACTGGAGCAGTTTATGAACCCTGGTACGTACCATTAGCGCGTGCAGTATTAGATTTAATTTACAAAATTACGTATAAACAAACGGCATGTGTAATTGTTTGGATGAGGGCCAAGACACCCAAAGGGGGGAGATATTACGCAAGGCGGCGTTTGGACTTAATTGCACCGCATCTGGTACGGACCCACCTATTAAGTAATTTGCGTAAGTGTTGCAACTGTAACCATTAAGTTTGCAACTAACGAGCGTCTTGGTATTTTTACCTTACAACTTAATAAGCAACCTGAGTAATATAATGTTCGTTATACAGTGGGACCTGGTGTTTCTTGAGTAATAATGCTTGATACTTATACTTAACCATGGTTTTAGAAGATTTCATCAATCATTCATCATCAGCCGATAGACGTCCACTGCTGGACACAAGTTTTCTCAAAGATTTTCACATCGATCGGTCTTGTGCTGCCTTCTGTCAGCGGCTTCCTGCGACCTTACAGTCAGCATGGTCTCCGGTACCGCCGGGCACCAGACGCCATCGTTGAGTGGCAGGGTGCACCACGAGCAGGTGAGGTTGACTTGGGTCCCGTGAATTGTTGTGCGGCAGCTCTTACACCCCTTTTAGAAGATTTAACATTTTGTAACACATAATCAGTGCATAATTCTTCTGTTAACAAATACGGAATGTATATAAACTCGATGCTGTATCTTGTTTAATTAAATGTAGCGTTTAAATCTACGCATATCACGTCCGTCACGATCATCATCAGCATCATCATCATAGACGCTGTTGTTAAACGTAAAGAAATAATACGCCACTTTTTTTAATAACATGGGGGAAATGCCTACGCATAATCGTCCTCACGGGGGCAAGAACGGGTTATTTCCGACTTACACCGACTAAAATCTGCATGATGTTCCTCCACGTCACCTAAGGCGGGGTCACGGGAACGTTTTCGGAGACATCAGGAGAATTATTAATATTTACATTATACTGATTCGGGGCCGAAAATGGAGCTATAGGTTCACAGGATCATGGACAATGAAGCCCTATACCGGTATATTATTTGTATTTTTTTTTAAATCATAGTATTTCTTTATTTTTAAATATATACTTATTGAATGTCTGAATCTAATACCTCGCAAATAAAACGTCTCGGACTTGAGAATAATGGAATCGAGAAACTCGACTGACTTTTTGTATAAACTACTGTCTATTCGTATAAATCATGATTTAACGCGCTGCTGATATATTATATTATTTTATTTTCATATAATCATTGACTTTTAATATATAAAAAAATAAAAGGTAAATAAAAATTATGTTTTTGCTCACAGTACGTTCGCACGCACACATTGACAATGCGCGTACAGATAAGTTTTCACCACACGCAAGCGGCGACCGCACTTGTTATTTATAACGGCGGTAACTGATGTTAAGTAAATAAAAATCTGATGGTAAAATATAAAGCTATTAAAGGCCCTGACCCACCTCACGTAGGGGATTTTTAACAAAATAATAACAAAAAAAACTGCTGATAAGTAAATTAAAGCGATATTCTGTCAGCAGCGGTAACAGGAACACTGTTTATTTAAACTCGAACTCCCAACTGTCATTACGGCGGTGGAAATTCCCGAAGTTTCAGTCCACTGTCCTCGGGCGTACAGCTTGCAGTTTTGTACTTTCTCAATTGTGTTTCATTTAGTTGGTGCCGGTTGCATTTAAATAGTTTTTTTTTGTATCGCTTCAGAATGTTTCAGTTTTTAGAATTATTTCATTATTGTATTACTCATTGTTTGCCTGCAAGTATCAACGACATAATAGTAATACAGAGAATGTTTTGATATCATTTTATAATATATAGAAAGTCATCAACATCATCAGCCGATACACATCCAACATTGTACATAGGTCTCCGAAAGATCTGCATATTGATCGGATCTGTGCTGCCCGGATCGCCGAGCACTAGAAGCCGTTGTTTATAGGGGTTCATACATATCCCATTTCCCACCACGCTGGGCCAATGCGGGTTGGTGGGGTGAGGTTGGCTTGAGTCCCGTGAGTCGTTGTGCAGGAGCCCTTACACCCCAAGTCAGTCCAGTGGCACAATGGCAATCTCATTCACCGAATTGTGAAATTTTTAATAATTTAAAGATGTTCGCGCCTCAACACCAGTGATGTCGTCGCATTCACACGAAAGCAACCACAGCGAACATACACTATCTGAAGCATTACACATTCAAGCGTAATCAGAAGGTTTGATCTCCCGTAGAATCAGAATCTCTTTAAACGTGACAAAGAGGAGACCAATAGATGAAGAGGAAACTATTGAAGAAATGCTAACTTTACCGATGAATTCATTTTATTTATAATTCTATACGCGACGTCAGATGAAATGAGACAGGTCTTTACAGCGGCAGCGACACAAGTCGCAATCAGTAAAGTACACGTCGATTTTATATACATTTAAGTTCAGGTAGCGAACAGTTCTTGGAGTAAGTCCAAAGAAAGGCCGGCTCTGGTTCAACCGACAAGATTTCAGAGAATTACATCAATTTGATTCTGATAAGAAAAGATACTTCTTTACCTACAAATATACGAAATATTTTTTCCAAACTGAAGAAAACAGAACAACTGAAGAAGATAGAGAAACAGAAGATGAATACGAGAGTTTTTTTAGAAAAAGATAAAAAAGTTCTTAAGATGTGTTAAGAAAAATATATTAGTGACAACTCTTTGCCGTGTTACAGTTAGATTAATGTTTTTTCATTTGATACTATCTTTTTTCTCCGTCCGTTTCCACCCAACTCTTTTCTTTCTCCTCGCGTCCGGCGCTCATCTTCTCTTCCTCTTTATACTCGTATAAATGGTTCACTTTATATATATTGTTTGCTATGTACATATTGTTGACTTTGGAACACTCGCTCGCGCTTGTGACTTATAAAAACTGGGTGATTAGATTGGCGGTCGCTTCGTGACCTCTGAAGTAATCCCATGTGCCGTAGCAAAAGGCTATAAGTTCCATCCTTTTTCGGTGGAAACAATTTGTGGTTATGTTAACAAGTGATATTATACCAACACACAACGCGTGTGTATGGAGTTCCACAGAACAACTCGGGGGAGCCAAGCAAACTTCACATGCTGGTGGTGCACAATGCAAATCAACTAACGAGGCTCTGGCTTCTACCGACACGCATTGGACCCGCATGGTGAGAAATGATCTAAATTCCCCCTCATAAACCCCTACAAACAACGGACCCTAGTGCCCGATGGTACGACAGGCTGTGCTGACCGAAAGGTCGCGGAAGCATGCGGCGCGAGACTGATCAATGTGGAGATCTTTGGAGGATGCCTATGTCCAGCAGTAGATGTCTCTAGGCTGGCGACGATAATGATAATGATGACACAACACGAACTTGTTGAAAATCTTCTTCTTAACCTATGACGGAAAAACAGCGATGTTTAAACGTTTTCATCTTGTCGAAAATGGAGAAGCTTATGCGCCGCTATAAAATATGAGGATGGTAGATAACAAGTATTGATAAAACTCCCTAGATATGCTTACACATCTGATCCTAAAACTGGACCAGCAACGTCCACGCTATCTTTAAGCGGATAGATACAAGTTACTTTCCAAAATATTTTTTGCTTTCTAAATGTACTTTTGGTATTTAGGCAGCAGAAAATTCTTCCAATAAAGAAATTAGAAATCAAGATTGATCCTGATGATTGAGAGCCACAATTGCTACTCACAAATGTACTTCTTTTCTATGGTTAAAACTTAATTATTAGAATTGACGTGATAATATCTTACTACGTAGGAAACCCCCATTGGATATACATACATACATATCACGGCACGTTCCCAGTGGGGTAAGCAAATATGACCTCTCTCCACTTGCTACGATCCTGGCACACCTCTCGCTTCCTCCACTTTCATGAGCGTCTCCATGCATGTTCGTCGGTTGTGAGTACTCTTGACCCGGCCTTTCTTTAGGACATCTTCGATTTGATCGCAATATGTCCGCCTAGGTCGACCTGCACCGAATTTTCCAATCATTCTTACCTTGTATACCTCTTTCCTTAATCTTCTTTCTACATGGCCGCATCTAAGCATGCCGTTCTCTATCTTTGTCACTACATCTTCAACCACGCCGCACCGCTTCCTTATCACGCTGTTCCTCACTTTATTCATCAGATTCACTCCAGTTATACTTCTCAGGCTTCTCATCTCCACAACATTGGATATAGAATCAGTAATCTCATAAACTAATCCTAATTCTGAAGTGTAATTCAATTCTAATGCTAGTATTGAATTACATATATCCTCTCCGAGGTTCTAAGTAATAACGTTGTTTGCAAACTCTTTTTATGGTTTCGCACTTTACCAGTGGATTGCATGGAGCGGGAGAGGGAGTTAGATTGAGTTAGAAATATCTGGGAAGAAGCCTTAACGAGTAAAACTGTTCATTATTTTATTAATCCCCACCATAAGCTTTAAACTTTTCACCATAGCGAAATGGGAAGAACGTTCATCTTATGCCATCACAGGCCATCTCCGAAGTTGTCCAGACCGATCGGTCCAGGGTCTGCCCGCATCCAGTGATTTTCCGCGACGTCAGTTGGTATGGGTTCTTATGGGGGAATTTTGGCCATTTCCCACCACGCTGGCCTAATACGGGTTGGTGGAAGCCAGAGTCTCTTTTGTTTTAGCAGGGTGCATCGTGAGTAGGTGGGGTTGGCTTGTATCCTGTGAGTTGTTGTGCGGGACAATATAATAGTAAACCTATAACGATGTCATCGCAGTTAGGATGTTGTACACTTCACCGTAATTGAACGTAATGAAGCAATGCTTATTAATAATATATGAACCAAATACCATTTTCAGTAGAATAATAAATTACATTTCTGAAATGGAATGTCCGAGAAATTAAATTAGTCTAATTTATAGACAGAAACAAAAGCGTCTCATCATAAAAAACTAATAAAAATTTTTCAGAGGCGGTATAAGAGATTATTGGAAATAACTACGAGACATTATTCCCGCGCAAAATTAAATATGCAATACTCTTTATTCATAGATATAAATTATTATTTTTTCCTGTATGTCTTTCCTTAACTTAATACAGTTTTTATTTTATCAAAAACAGGCTAACGTTTGAAGTCAATTACATATGGTATTAAGTGACAGGTATAGGATTGTAAATCGTTTTCTTCCAGAATACTTTCAACTCTCGTATGTCGACAGCAAGAAAACATACATACATTTATGTACATACCTATACAAATATATACATATATATATACATCATTTTATTCACATAAAAACCACGAATAAAAAATTAATGCGTAATGTAAATTTAGTACAACGCCATCTATGTTTATATAATAACATTAAAAATATTGTTTGTGAAATATCTGCGTTGGTCACTACGAAGGCGTGTAAAATTTTCGGTGTTTTATTTTTATTTAAACAGGATATGTAATCGTTTTAATTTTATTTGAAAATATCCAGTTTACGGTTTACGCTAATATCCGGCCAAATGTATAATTTTTGTAATAAAGTCGGTGAGTCAATAAAAGAAACGCGGCATCGAAGTGGCTTTATAGCTTGCTATTCCGAACTCTGACATACGGCCGAACAGGACAGCGAACAATGAAAAAATTAAATAACAAATCAAGTAATTTAAAGTGACAATATAAGATTAATACCTTTTCAAGTATGCTTATAGCAGAAGACAAGCTGCAGTTAATAAATATAACTAATAGTTATTTTTCACGTATATTTTCTGCGATTCGTAATCGTAATCAATTAACTTCAAAAAGTTTTTTAATTGAGGAAGTAATGAATGCTCCTTAGTTAGAAAATATACATAAGACCACGTTACGCTTATGGTTTTTATATGTTTACAACCGTAGTTGTTACGTACCATAGAATTCAATAGGAGACAGTACCATTCTAAATTACCCAGACGTTCTCCAGTAAGAAGGCTCTAGTACCTAGTAAAGAAAATATTTAAATGTTAACTGAAAAGAAAACCTGTATGTGTACTATATGATATTGCTGAAGTTTTTCAATAAAATTTGGCGAAACGTAATTTCAAAATTTGAATTGAAATAAAAGGTGAGAGTAATTGTGGATCAGACGACGTTATGGCGCTGCTGGTAACTTGCTCGATTCGTTTCAATTTGGTACAACTTAATCAATCATTACAGAATGATATCTAAAATAGAAGTATTTTCCTTATATGTTAATATAATTTTGTTGCAGTGCTAACTTGTGCTAAGCTGAAAAGTAATCATAAATGTAGAAGTCGCTGCATCCTTAATTTCCGCCGCTAGACAGCTTATTTACAACCTTTTTTTATAAAAATTGCAATTTTCAGACATTTTCAAAGAGGATCTTGTGACTTACCAAGCCTCGTACTAGAGTAAAAAAAAATCGGAATACATTCTCGTGGTAGACATTGGAAGAGATGGTGAAAGAAATGATTAGTGTTCTGATTTTGTAGGCGTTAGACTGAAGAAACTATTAAAGTAAAGATGGATAATCCTATGACACAAGGCAACGGAGCTCGTAAAGATACTGTTTAAACATCTTACAAGCGTTATTGTTAAAGGCCGGAGAATCCTTCACCATTAATTGAACCACTAGTTCCTAGCATTCCTTCATCAAAAAATTGATATATTGTTAAATAGACTTTAGAAATTTCATCGGTTGATGCAGTAGACATTGATATCCGATATAGAATGCTTCATTTTCCTCATGAAGGCGTATACACTTGTAGATTTAAGTCGCATTAGAATTCATATCATTTGGTTATAAAATCGATTCGCTTCATCTCGTTCCGCTCACACAAGAGCTCTAATTCACGGGTCCATAAATAAACATCGGGAAGTTGTGAGATTCCAGTTTGCACGGAGTTGCGCCGGCACATGACTCTCGGCTGAATAAGCAATCAAAACTTTCCCCAAACATACTCCAGCTATCGGTGACACAAACAACTTTCTTTTGTGTGCTTTTATAGCTCAGAATGTGCGCTACGGATCTAATTTCTTCTTTAATATATATCATGGAATGCTTCAATTAGCACATAAATAGTTAATTGCAGTGATCACACAAATATAAAAAGAAAACAAAATGCATGACGAAAACGAAATTTAAACAATAGTTATTAAAATCAACAACAATTACAAAGGATCCAGGCTCAGTGCACAAGACCCTATAGGGAAAACCCAGATTACTAAGGCTGAACCTTCACCCTTCTGGAGGAGACCGCAGTAAGTATAATATACATCTTTAAATAGTTGCAGAGATATTTTAGACGTAACATTCTTGTTTAAATTGTTTAACAATAAAAATGACTGCCCATCACTTCCATTAGCTCATCAGCATCAGCATCAGCTTCAATATTAGAGTACCTATAAGAATTCCTAGATTTGTGATTACTCCTCTGTCATCGCCACTGCGGAGATCTGTGCTTGGTTGCAACTCTCCAGTTTGAACTGCTGCAGTAAATTTGTCGACATCGACGATTATAAACTTATTTATTATTCTTGGCATTGTTTCCATCTTATGTTTACTTTCCCACCTTTGTGTCTTTACAATCGTCGTCTTCAACATCGCAGATCTTCATTTCGTTTGTGTCGTCACAAACGTATTTAAGAATCTGAAATTTAATCGTTACAAGTTTAACCGTGTGATCTCCAACGGGTCAATCTTAATGTACATGTTAAGGTACATATCACAGCAATAAGTCAAGTTATCCTCGCATCTGACAGGTTGGTGCGGTGACAAATTTAATAAACCAATATCTGGCTTGATTGATTAGTTTGGTCCGCAGTTTGACGGGTAATGTATCCATCAAAAGGTAACCTGAACATAGTATAATTGAAATTTCGGTTTAACGATTCGGCCCAAATCGAAACCTGGACAGAGGTGGATTTAGATTTCAAAGATTTCAAAGGTTTGTACTTAACAGAGAATTGTTAACGGAGAAGTAAATTGAAGAACAATGAGGACTTAATAAAGATATAGCGGTAATAGATTTCTTATATGCGATAGGTATTCCTGTCCAAGTAATAGATTCTGTTGTAATTACTATAGTATCTAATACACAGAACCACATTGCTCTTAACGTCTTTAGATATAAGATGTTGTGTCTCGTTACCGCAGTAATTACAGTAGCTATAAGGCCCTTTAAACCGGAACACGGTAATGTCTGCACAGTATTGTTTATCGGCTGCAATCGGCGCTGCGGTGGTTAATACTTTCTATAGGTAGTATAAAGAATTATATAGTCATGAGAATCGTTAGAAATTGTGATTTTTTTATATACAATAGGCTAGTGCTTGACCTTAGTATCACGTGGTGCTAAGTGTCTAATTTGGTTTTCGGTTCTCTCACATTTAAAACGGACCCCTAAAACTTTCAAATTGCTTCAGCACAAGTTTTGAATACTTTCGCCAACCCCCGTTTTAATGTTACACCGTAATGTTGCAATGTACATCCGTAACGCATGTATACTAAGTACTTAAAGGGGTGTAAGGGGTCCCGCACAACACCTCACGTTATCTAAGCCGACTTCATTTGGTCGTGCTGCACCCTGCTAATCAACAAACGAGGCTCTGGCTTCCGTTAACTCGTATTGGGCGTGGTGGGAAGTGGCCTAAATCTCCTCATATAAACCCCTTAGTGCCCAGCGGTACCGGAGGCTGATTGTATGTGGAGATCTTCGGGGGAGGTCTATGTCCAGCGGTGGACGTCTATCGGCTGATGGTGAAGTACGAAATAATATAGTTTAAATAATCGTAACTAAGAAGTTAATATATTTATTTAAAGGAGGAATCTGTATATTATGTATATAGGAGAAATATTTTTTTTTATCGCGAGGGATATCTTAAAACATACCCTGGTTCTGTGGGGAAGACAAGTTTATTTTAGGCTTCTACCCACTGAAACTCCCTCGGTAGTCTCCGCAGTGCATTAGGAGGGGCACTGGGATCTTCTACGAAACGCACCGGTGCCCCCCTGCACTCTGCCTAATACCTCCTACGGAAGGGCAAAGCCCTCCTTTGCACCCACGCTGTGCTACGGCAAATACAAGACCACTGTGCGTTTGCCGTCCTCCTAGAGCCTCGCTTACTGAGCTCCGAGGGCCATACTCAAGGCTCACAAACCCGAGGACCATTTTAGTCGCCTTGTACGACCCACAGGGAATACCTTAGTCCAATTCTTAATAGCCCGAGACCACAGGGTTGATAAAAGAACTATCTAGATGACTCATTGACTCATCACGAGATCTCTTAAGCTATTATTCGTAAACATTTAAAATTTGATGTGTGTTTCCGCTCAACATCTTACGTAGCCCAAGTCAACCTAACCGGCATGCACCCTGCTAAACAACAGTCGAGGCTCTAACCACCCACCAACCCGCACTGGGCCAACGTAGTGGGGCAAAGATTCCCCATCTATAAAAATCGTTGAGGGAGGCTTATGTCAGCAAGGGGTTTTATCCGGATGATAAAATTCAACATTGCTTCAGCTATTTAGAGGTCAGCTAAGAATGCACTTTACAAAGTTCCTTCCCTAAAGTAAGCCGTGGTGGGGTGTGGGGCGGTGATCCCTGTTAGTATTTACAGTTGTCAAAGCCTTACCTAATTGTTACCAACCGTTATTTACATATATTTATACTAGCTGATCATTGCTGGCCGTTACGCTCCTAAAAACCCTCTTGGGGGTAACATTTCATAAAATCCGATCTTCACCATCATTAGTCGATAAATATCCACATCGTAATGTTCAGCGAGGGGATTGGATCTTATCCCACCACGCTGGCCCAATGCGGGTTGGTGGATGGCCAAAGCCTCGTCTGTAATACAGTAGGATGCACTGCGCTCAGGTGAGGTTGACCTGGGCTCCGTAAAACGATGGGCGGTACCAAACTTCAAGAGTCTAGGTGGAGATCTTTTATATATACTGACAAGCCCTCAAAACTAAAATGCTCATGTGTTGCCAGTTGTGTAGTGTAACAGCTGGAAAGGTTTCGTAACAACTCTAAAACCAGTTAAACAGCACAAAATTCTGTCCCGAATCGAACCCGGGGTCTTTGGACGGGAAGCCAACAACTACTGCGCTACACGGTTGAAGCAATAAAGAATTACGCGTCGGTGTGTAACGCGGCCGGTGTTGCATGAAATTGGAGCCAATTGCGGCCCCCGTGCACGACGGCTTAATTCTCAATCGGTGTACAGCGCGGCCGGTATAAAAGGAGCGGCGCCCTTCAAACCCTCCACTCCACAACGAGCCCGGGACTCTCCTCCTATAATTATGTATTTTAATTAACTCAAAACGTATTCACGCACTCTCCTTTGCCGAGAATGAAAAACACAGCCCGACTTATATGAGTAGAGCTTTGTATGAATATTCAGATTTAATGGTGGTAGGTATCCTGTCGAGGAAGGCGGCTAAAAGGGTTCCGGGTTCGTGGGCTTTGAAGGTGGGGACCCTCATTGTTCACTAAGCGAGCTCGGAATGAATGACAGCAACGAGGTAATCTAGTTCTTGTCCTACCAAAAGATGACGAGGATGTAGCATTCCCTGGGACGTGCTTTATGCGAAGTGCCGAAAGGCTCTGGGGCCATTCCATAGGACATTCCGTGGCCTACCACAACGCACTGAGGATGACCACCGAAGGGGCTTTAGTGGGTAAAAATCCTATATAACCTTGGCTTCCCCCAGAAGCAGGGTATCATTATTACAAGATTTCTCCTCCATAACAAAAAATATCTACTACTGAAGACCATCTAAGTAATTACCACTACAGCTCCTGTTTCTGCCGCCAAACCGTACTTTGTTCCGGTTTGAAGTTCGTTATATTTAGAGAGCTTCCTGGGATGAGACTTAACATTTAAAGTCTAAAGCGACGGGCACAATGATTAGCTGTGTATATAGGCGCATCATTTTAGTAAGTGATGAGACGAGACAGACGTTCACCTGATAACAAGTGAATGTTTCACTCGTCACGTCTCTTTGTCGTATTAAAAGCTGTAATTGATTGGCCGAAGCTTAGGAGTGCCACACAGCAGTAATAGCTTAGATTAATGCTACATGATATACTACTACCAACCCGCATTGGGCCAGCGTGGTGGGAAATGGCCCAAATCCCCTCATATGAATCCCTATCTGATCGACGTGGGAATTATTGAAGGAGGCCTATGTCCAGTTGTGAATGTCTCTCAGCTGATGATGATGATATAAATAAATACATTTTAAACTTAGTAGTATAACCTGATAATAGTACTAGCAGTAATACCTATTCTTACTAAGTGATAGTATGCAGACACGACTGTATCTAGATTTCTTATTGGATGAAGCGACTGTACAAGAGAGACATTCGCCTGATGGTATATAATACGCCTGATCATAACAACCTGACGCCAGTTAGGATTCCATACACAGCACCATGTTATGTTCGCCTTTTAGATGTTAAATCCCGTTACCCCACTAATTTGATTAGCAGTAAAAACCCTTTAAACCGGAACACAGTAATATTTACATATTACTGTTTCTGAAAAATACGAACTACGGAGAGACCTACCTTTATTTTTCTAAAACCCACACGATGCGACCTCTCCAGCGCTGGCTGCACCGCGCAGCTCCATCTCGAGGAGAGAAACCTTCTTCCTTTCCACCTCCGTTCGGGCGTGCCGGAACATACGGCGCTCCCTCCTTTCGGTCTCTTATCGTCACGTGGGAAATGGATCCCTCCGAACCCGTCACCTAGAGGTCACGGGAGCCAAGAGAGATAACTCCTCCCGACTCTCTGCGGCGGATCTGGTCTTGGATTTTGCCGCCACGGTGGAAACTACCTAGATAATCAGCGGATTTAAAGGGAGTTTAAGCTAGTGATATTACTAGGGTAACGGAAACTAACCCTCACCCGTACGAAGACACAATGTGGTGTAGTGTAGATTATCCTAACTGTTAATCTATTCGTTTGTACGCTTTAGTCTTCCACCTTTCGTTTACTGAACCCGAAATTAGGCAAACGGACAAAGACCTAAATGACTAGCTCCGATAATGTAGGTCGCCGTTGTCCTTTGAAAAATGTAATTAACAGAATGACAGACTCCTCGCAACTGGAGCTACATCCAGCAGAACGAGCAAAGGAGAGTTCGCCGCAAAAGCTCACTGATTGACAGCGACTGTCAAAGGCGTCGTTACTCTCGATTTTTGAAAAGCATTCCGCTTTGAATTCAAACGGCGGCGCTCCCAGTCGACTACAATGGAACCCGTACAGCATTGTTCTACCATTACACCAAAAGGATAAAGATAAAAATATATATATTTCTCTCCATACTATAAAGGTGACAAAAATTTTGGTTAAGAGCAGGCGCACGTTTGAAAACAATTTCATGTTATATTAACTGACGATTAAGCTGCTGCTAGTATGAGGGGCCGACTACACGGCGCCGTGTAGACAGAAACATTCAGCTTTCTTACATGATATGCTTACTGTACTCGAAATCACTGTCCTTATCTATAATTAAATATACACGTAGTAAAATTTTTACCCTTTGAGTGGTTTAAGACATTATTATTTAAATAGGTTCGTAGATGAAATGTATACAATGTTTGTGGGCATATATGAAGCGCACGCAGCTGTATTTGAGTGGCCGACTACACGGCGCCGTGTAGACAAAAACGTGCAGAAATTTCTTGTTTTGCTTATTGTATTCGAAATATCTGTGCTTATCTATACTTAAATGTAAACTCAGCAATTTCCTTTACAGTAGTGTACCTTTTAAGGGATTTAACACATTATTATTTGAAATGTATACAACGGTTGTTGGTATATATGAAGCGCATGCAGATGTATTTGAAGGGCCGACTACACGGCGCCGTGTGATAGCTCTCGTATGAGCATGACAATACATTGAATACAGTTATGATGCTATGGACGAATATCCAAATATTTCAAAAGTACTTTAAATCCCAGTTTCACTGTTTACCAAGCCCCGGAATCGAACCAACCCCTTTCGGGTGATCAGAAGGTAAGTTAACTGTTGAATTAAAAAGGTTTCCGCTATTCAAATAGAATAGTTAATACGTTAATTCTTTACAAACTAAAAAGTGTCTATGCGAGTCTCTCGCTTCGCTGTGGCAGTCCTGTTCTGATTGGTCAGATCCTAAGTCATCAGATGTCTGACAGAGATACACGCGACAAGATTTATTAGTTAACAAAATGTATACAAAACACGATAAAAGAACTCCCGCCAACTCAGGACCGGATATCCGCAGCAAGCGATGTTGTTAAAAAACTTTTTTTTTGCTATTTGCTAGCCTTAGCTTTTTGCAGTTTACATTCAGATGTATATGTCGGTGGAGGAGGATTGAGAAGCTAAAGTTATATTATGTTTTATGAGTTTCCTTCCGGCAATAACTTGAAGAGTACTGAGTCTGGAGACATCTAAAAAATTCGCGAGTTTCTTACATAAAGTCAAGCTGCGTGAATGTTGCTGATGAAGAGGACGTACAGGATTTTGTAGTAGTAAACAAGGGAGGACGTCTCGTTAGCTAAGTTATCTCGCTGCAGCACCCTTCAAAGCGATACGAACTAATAATGTTTGTACACGACAACCTGATGAGGCGTTGACTTAGTGCCACCTGCAGCATCTCCACCAGATTTGTTAGTACACGTATCACTTGATAAATAATGCTTAATTGCTAATTCTTCTTAAAGTGCCTCTCCAACGCGTGAAGGTTGTCGATCGGCGTGGTACACTCCTTTCGGTCTCTGGTTCGGCGGAACAATTCGTACCCCCCAGGTATATACCAGCTCATTCACTGATATTCCTCAACCTGACTGACGTTTTCCTTCTCCCCACCTTTCGGAAGGCGCTACTTACATTGCACTATGTCCCGCTCATCGTAATTACACTAGCTGCAGCGCCCTTCAATCCGGAGCACATTGATATTTGCAGTGTTGTTTGACGGCAGAAATAAGAGCTGCAGTAAGTAATGTGCGTACATTACCGTGTTCCGGTTTAAACGGCGTTGTAGCTAGTGGAATAACTAAAGTGATGATTCTCATCATCCCTTAAAGCGAGGAGGGTAACATGGTGAAGTGTAGAAAGAAATTCAATGAGCAGCACAATAAAATGTGACAATTAAAAGTATTTCAATTTTACTTTACATCCGGATTGTTGGGGAAAGTTAGGGGTTACTGAATGTTGTCGAGGGCGCTGATATCCGGCGACCGCCCTCTCCTCAACTTTAACTGTCAACTCAATTACTCCATCAGGCGGCGCTGTTCTGCTCGCGGACTCCGGAACTTTGAAAAATAAAGTTCCGATTTCTTTACCATTTTTTTTTCTCCGTCAAAGACTTGCTCTTGTAATATTTTAAAAGAAACCTTTGCTTGTTAGTCTTAAATAAAAAAAAAAAAACTAACTTTCTTTCGCGAGTTTATATTTGGGAAATCCTTTCGGCTTTATATTTAATATTTCATTGAAATGGGAAGCAGCGAGGGTGAGGTGGACCGGCGATCTGGTAAGAGTGGCGGGAAGCCCCGGGATGCGAACGCGGGATCGATCGATGTGGAGATTTTTGTGGGAGACATATGCCCAGGAGTGGAAGTCTATCCATCGATGATGATGATGAAGAGACCTTACATTTCTAATAACTATTGATTAATATATTGGTGCTAATAATTATTTTAAGGATTTCATATAAAATATTATATAAATTTATATAAACAGCGGAAGTCTTCCAATGTACGTGTTCCTGGAATGAAAAGCAAGAACCTTGAGCCGCAAGGTTACCCACGGATGTACTTAGTCCAGCACTTTAATATCGCGATAAGTAAATAAGTATATTAATGTCAAACAACAAAGCAATAAACCTTAAAAAAATGAAACCATCGATGAGGGATGAGCAAAACTTGGGAGTTCATGACAAACAAACGTTAACAATGAAATTGGCCCAAATACAAAATGAACTTTACCGCCCCGATGGACGCAATGGCCTATCGCAGCCGCCGGCTTCGGCCGCTACCCTCCCCGCCCTCAACCCCGACCACTAATTACAAATTGATGGATGAAAAACAACGGAATCAATTCGCGACTGAAGAGCTGACTTGTAAACAAATTCATAGAGCATCCGCTCCATTTCCCACCGACTTGTGGCCGTGGTTATGAAGTTCAGGAAAATATCAGGGTTACGTCTCGGGGGAGGAAATTGGGATAACAACACCAGCAGTAAATTGTTGGATGTGTATTATACTCGAGTATTTACAGGATGAACGACGTGGAAATATATTGTCTTCTTCTTAAAGCAACCTCTGCAACTAGTGAAGGTTGGCGATCAGCACCTTTCTGTCTCCTAAGAGACTCCGGGCATTCGTGGCCTTGTTATTATTGGACCTTTCCATGCTGAATACTAGGGAATATAGTGCAGTAGTTCCGGTAACCTTCTGCACCAAGCCTTTTAGAGATTACTTACGCCTCAAGGCTGCTGAAGTCTCATCCAGCCAGTTGCCGGGAAGTGTGTATGGTCATCAGAACCTCGTCCGCCCAGCAGCAGGCACCGTGGGCTGACTAGAGGCGGTTCACTGTTGGGTCAGATAGATCTTATTTACCGTTTACCCCTTACTTCCTAAAAGGAATTGTACTGATGGTAATTGCTATACTAAAATAAACGCCCTGACCCACCACACATAGGGGAGATTATTAATTAAAAAAAATATATCACAGTAAGTATAGGTGATCCAAGCAGCGCATCCGCACGCTCCTCCGACAGATAACCTACCCATTGACATACGTACCCCTTTTTTTACGTGGGGGAAACGCTTTCGCATATCTGCCCTCGCGGAGGGAAAGGCAGATTATATCGCATCCCTTGCTTTTATACTATTTTAATTTATTGCTTATTTACAACCACCCGCATTGGTAGGTATTGCCTCTAAGGGTATAAGAACACGTACTATGATAGGCACGGAAGCTGGTTCCCATTTATGTCTGCAAGTCGGTTCCACTTTGCTGATGTTCTTGACTTTTTTTGATAACCTGCTTTTAAGGATGTTACGTAAATTTTTCTACTTACCTCTATATCTATAAAGTATATCGAGTCAATGACCTCTTTCACCTGGTCGGTCTTGGGCTTCTTCCACGCAACCCTCTACCAACAATCTTTCCAGTAACGACAACTCCTTTTACCCCTTTTTCTGTTTATGTGACCTAAGAAGTCAAGTGTCTGATGCCCACACGAAAAGCCAATTTCAAATTTAAAACAGTTCTATATATAGCGCCTTTCGCCGCAGAACTGTACTATGCAAACGTTACTGAGTTCAGGTTTAAAGGGCGTTGGAGCCAGTGGAACGAGACAACATATTTTTCAAGGCGACGTGCGTAATGTGGCGCTGTATAACCCACCCTAACTAGCACCACGTTGTTACGGGCGGGTGTATCACTTACCATCAGGTGAGCGTCCCGATCGTCTCGTCACTTAATTAATTAAAAATGAATAAATAAAATGTCATTACTACTATTTAGTAGTTAGTTCTTTATTCCCGGAGACTAGATACAGGAATCGCAGCATCTGAATCTGGTCCTCAACTATTTATTAAGTACTTAGTACAATAGTATTCCACATTCTCGTTAATTTTCATCAACCGATAGATGTCCACTCCAGCAGTGGCCTCCTCTAAAGATCTGCACATCGAATGATCCTGTGCTGCCCGCGATACTATCAGGCAATAGGAATCGTCATCTGTAGAGGTTCATATTTGAGGGAATTTGGGCCTTTTCTCACTACGCTGGCCCAATGAGGCACGGAGCCAGAGCCTCGTTCGTTGATTAGCAGGGTGTGTACCACGAGCAGGTGAGGTTGGTTTTGGTTCCTTGAATTGTTATGCGGGATCCCTTACACCACACAATTAATTACTTACTAATCAGGTATTACTTAAAAGTTATAGGAAAATTTTTTAGAATACCTTGAGATAAATTAACGATTTCATAATAACGTGGCACTGATTAAGATGATATTGCACCACATTGCGCTCGTCGCCTGAGACATATGATCTTAAGCCTCAGCATTACCTGAGTAATTTCAGCAGCTACAATCCCCTTTAAATCTGAACACAGTAATGATTGCACATTAGTTTTTATCGGCTGCAACGGATGCTGCGGTGGTACCTACCAGCAGCGAAATGATCTACATCCAAAATGAATTCGCAATAAAAGGATAATATAAGGAAATGAACTAAATTCCATTACATGATTTATTAGTAAACTTTGTGTGGGGAAATTAAAAAAAAAATTAGTCGCAGCTGAAAATATATTTTCAGCTCGGAAGGTGGGCGAGCGCCGTTGGCCGCTAATGAAACGCCGTTTATCATTCGGACTGCCAACTGGAGCCGCGGCGTCCGCGCTCGACCCAAGTTGGAGGAGACAGCAGTACCACTTAAGCGTCAACTTAACATGCGGTCCGAGGATATAAGTCCGGAAGTTCGAATACCACCAGTCCTATACCGTCTGTAGCATAAACAAAAAGGAATCGATATAAAACCTTAGTGTATAGACGAAACAAGACCTAACAATGGCTTATCAGTTAGGATGTTTACACTGCATCACAACGTATTCCTCTCTCCTTAAGATACACATTATAATATCCCACACACAATAAAACGAGTAAACATTAGTAGTGTGCAAACATTACTTTATTTATACTACTAAGGAGACTATACTTAACATAGTGTCTTCAACCGACGAGGACATTAATATGGTAGTGTATGTTATCCTACTTAACACCAAGTTAAACTACTTCCACTGGTGGTAGGTCTCTATTTCCGGAAACTACCGCAGCACCTATTTCTGCCACCAAAAATACTGTGCTCCGGTTTTAAAGGCGCTGTAGTTAGTCAAATTATTGAGGTAATGAGACTTAACATCTAATGTGTCAAGCGACGAGCGCAATGTACTGCTGTGTATACCATCTTAACTAGCATCACTTTTTATGGGCAAGTGTGTCACTTACCATCAGGTGACCGTCCCGATCGTCTCGTCGCTTAATTATATAAAAAAAACGCTTAAGCAAACAGATCTCTTACTTGAATAAATGTTTCAATCATCTCGTCTGTTAAAGATTTTATTCGATGAAGTGACGGGAGGGAGCCTTTCATCTGATGGCGCTGGTTAGGATGTATACAGGACCACATTGTCGTCGTCTCCTTAAGACATAAGATGTTAATTCTCTAAGAAATTACTAGGGTAAGTCTTAGTAATTTCACTAGCTATATCTCCGTTGAAATGAATAGAGTAATGTTTGCACACTGCCGTTTGTCAGCAGAAATTGGAGCTGTGGTGTACCTGGGTGGTCTGCGGCAACAAAAATGCTTCATAGGATATGCTACTCCTGTCGATGGAGAGACAGAGATGGCAGATGGCAGAAGCTTGAGGAAAATATAGTAATAAAGCTTGCAGAAATATCGGAGCTCGATATTGACGGATTTCAATATGGAGCCAGCACGCGCGCCGCAGCCGGCGGCAGCGCCGTGAAAGCCTCCGAATTAACGACTACCCGCAAAACTTATTCAAGCGATTCTCGCTGAAAATGGCCGCCACATTTTGTTTCCACACTACAACGCAGTGAAAAGTTACATCACTCGTTTATCTGATGGTAAATAACGGTGCTGGTGACGCTACATTTCGGATGCTGTGCGCTTGAATTACACGATATAATTCCACCATTCGATGACGTTAGGAGATCCGTAGAACTCCTAACATCATCGAATCCAGATTACTGGACTTAAATGGCAATGCTTGAAGGACTGATAGCCGATGGGTCACAAAGGTCCTCGAATGGCGGCCACGAGCTATTACATATAATTGATGACAGGTCTTTGTTGTCTGGAGACCATCTGTGTTGGTACCACTATCGACGTATATTGCAGCCGACAAACAATAACATGTCAACATTGCTGTATTCCGGTTTGAAGGATGCTGTAGCTAGTGTATTTAGTGGAGTAACGAGACTTAACATCATGTCTCAAGGCGATAATGATAGTGCCGTCCAGTGTTTATAATTCTAACTAGCGCTACGTTTTTATGGGCAGGCGTATTATTTACCATCAGCTGAATATCCTGTTCATGTCGTAGATTCGGAGAATACAAAAAAGATGTAGCGCTGGGAAGCTCCTGACTAAGTGGGCCGATGATCTGGTGAATGAAGCTGGAAACTTTTATATGCACGCAGTGCAGTTACCGATCAGTATAGATCTCTTATCTTTTTTTATACAACCAAGTGATGTTACGGGTGGAATGTCCAGCTAATGCTAAATGATACGGTGACCTATAATAACGCGGCGTGAATTATGATGGTATACACAGCATCACACTGTACTCGTAATTTCACTAGCTGCAGCCTCCTTCTGACTGGAAGACAGTAATATTTGCACACTGCTGTTTGACGACTGAAATCGGCGCTGCGGTTCTACATGTACGGTCTCTAGCAAGAAATACCTGTTACCAGTAAAGTGTTACTGTGTCCAATAGTAGACTCCATCCGCTGATAATGATGATGATTATGATGACATCAGCCCATCGAAGACTTTATGCTACAATAAGACTCACCAACTTCGGGAATTTATGAGTAACTTTACAAACATAAACCTCAGCAGGCGGATGGGTGTAAGTAGAAGATTTATTAGCTTAGAAATTTATAGCATCAAGAGGAATTTATGTAACGCGTGATACAAGAAGCGGTCTTGGCAACTCGGCACCAGACTTCCGGTGTACGCCCGCAACTTCTTGCGGGTGCTCGTTTTTGCGCTCCGCCGGTCCAGTTTCTTTCAGCGCTGGCTGCGGCAAGTTCATCGGAAAATTCGAAACTTCGCCTTTGCGGGGATAAGTTGGTTTTTATGTAGTAAGTAAACATTTGATAGTGGTTGGTCTCTGTTGCCGAAGACCATCTAAGGAGGTCCCTACTTAGACGTGGTACTAGAGTGGTAAACGTGGACTAGGGTACGTAGAAGTCAGAGTTATATAGTGCCTACCACCATCATCTTTTATTGCCGCAGATGAACAGTAGTATAAATCTTACTGTGTTGTAGTCAGAAGGCCCACTCGTCTCGTATCATTCATGGTGAAGATGTCGTAACAAATTTATAATATGAAGAATCGAACCAGGGACCTCTGTTATAAAGAAGACTTTTAGACGCTGTGCTACGAAGGTAATTGTCATCTATTGATCACTAGCGCAGATGAATGGTTACTATAGCTTTATTTCGATTGTAATGTAAAAAAATATATATGCTAAAAATTTGTGTCAAAATATTACTGCATTCCGGTTTAAAGGGCGCCGTAGCTAGCGAAATTCCTAGAGCTTTAACATTACATGTCAATGGAACGAGAGCAGGGTTGCAGTATCAACGTTAGCATATCGATTGATTTTCTCTGGTAGTTATATCGTATTGCTTGTAGAGCTTCCGTAGAGGTTCTACGTGCCGCAGCTCTACGGGCAATAAGTTCCGGTCGCGCTGGTCGTTGCTACGGACTGTCTACGCCATGAGCGCATAAATCTTGCACACATTCTGTAGCGTACACTAATTCCCTTGTTAACTTGAACATTGCTCTAAGTTTAATATATTTCTTAACATTCTACCGGATATTAATCGATGATTTACTTCCTAGTGACCATAGTTTCTATTAAATTAAAAGAAATATCTGTTCATAACTGAACAGTGGTGGTATTTTGTATGTGATGGTTGTTTTACCATAGTACTAACTAGTATTATATCATTATATACCATTATACTTGAGTACTGAAGATAATAACATGAACTCTCGCTGGTACAAAAACTTTTTTGTCTAGAGATAATCTTCATATCGATTATCATATTTAATGTGTCTATATTGAATTATGTTTTTTTAAGCATCATAAGCTATTATTTGACATTAATTTCAAGCTGCAATGAGGCTAAAAAAAGTTAAGAATACTGGTCCCTACTGGTATACTTGCTCAAGTCTTTATACGGTAACAGTCTGGGCGTAAGGCTTACTTGTTTCTTTGCTGCAGCAGTTCTAAGTCGTTATCTTTGACACAAGAGATTACTTATTATAAAGTATGAAAGGTAGTTTTGATTTACTCGGATTTAAGTGACAAAAGGTTCGCTCAGAATATTCTGCATTTCGTATGATTCAAAAGTTATACTGAAAATTTGCGTACGGCGCTGTATACGACAGCGTATGCGAATCCCTTTCTGGTGAGGCTTTATGGATTTCGCCGGATATTGCTG
Source organism: Ornithoptera priamus (assembly GCA_029034505.1). NCBI lineage: Eukaryota > Metazoa > Arthropoda > Insecta > Lepidoptera > Papilionidae > Ornithoptera > Ornithoptera priamus. The sequence continues at coordinate 3,284,866 of JARDWD010000046.1, read as the reverse complement.
CTATGATAAATTCCGATTTTACTATGGCGTGAAAAAGACAATCACCAAGGAAGTGATAATTCAGATATACTACAAGAACTACAGTTCTTTTTGTGTACGATACGGAAACGACGAGGGGGATGTAGAACCAAAGAGATTGGATTCATGTATCATATATATACTAGCTGTCTCTCTCCCGTTTTGCTGACTTACCCCCGCAACTCCTTTTGGGGGTAACATTTCGTAAAATCAGTTCAGCCGACCTAAGACCTGATCCAAGCACGTTCAACCTACAGAGAGAACAAATAATAATACAGAGTATAAATAAGTTACTCTTAAATTTTGTGAGAAATTATAACAATGACGTTGTAGCGATGTGATAATCTCGTTTGCTCGCAAATACGTCGTTTTTGCTTTTATCGCGTTGAAAAATGTTCGAAGCTGAAATAATATTCCCTCCCCAGAAGTCCCCAGCCCTCCCTAGCCCTCCCCGCGGCCCTCTCGCGTTAAATTTCGAGCCCGTGATTGGATTAAACGGCCCGCGCTGCGGCGGCGCTCGCAAAAATCAGTTTATCGGCTGTAAGGTGAAAGGTAAATATGACGGAACGCGATTACATCTGCTGCTGGCTTTCTGATGCTGCAGACCGTCCAGGTGGCCACCACAGCAGCGCCTATAGCAGCCGACAGACAGCGCTGTGCGAACATTACTATGTTCCGGTTTGTAGGGCGCTGTCACTAGTGAAATTGAGGTAACGATACTTAATACCTTATCTCAAGGCAACGAGCGCTATGTGATGTAGTGTACAACATCCCAACTAGCGGCTCGTTTGTTATGGACAAGCGTATCACTTACAATCAAGTGAACGTCGCGCTCATCTCAACGCTCCGTAAAAAAAAAACAATGTGGATAGCTAGGATGATATACACGCTTTGAAACATAAGACTCGTTACCCCAATAATTACAATAACTACAACGCCCTTGAAACCGGAGCACGGTAATATTTGCACACTACTGTTCGGCGATTAAATTATCTCCGGCAACAGATGCCTATATCCAGTCAGACCTAGTCTCCAAACCTCACCATATCTGGTCTCGGAATCGGATCAAGAAACCGCCATTCGTTTGTTTGTCATGGACGTTAGATATATATCATCGTCAGCGAATAGACGTCCACAGCTGGACATAGGCCTCCTCCAAAATCATGGGTTCATGTGGGGGGGATTTGAGCCATTTCCCACCAGGCTGGCACAATGCGGATTGACAGGAGCCAGAGCCCCGTTTGTAAATTATGAGGATGCACCACGAGCAGGTGAGGTTGGATTGGGTCCCGTGAGTCGTGCGGTCCCTCCTACACCCCCATTCCTCAAATGTAGTGTACATATATTCACTACATTTGACGTCACCAACAAGAGAATTTCTTAGTGACAGATGTAGTCACTCCTCACAGTTCTGAAGTTGGAAGCGAATCGCTTCAAGATGATTGGAAGTCGAAATATGAGAAAAGTTTAGCAATTTTTTCCTTCGTTTTTTTTTTTTCATCTCAACTCCAACACTTGGCAAGTTTTATTTCTTTGGACAAGTGTGTTTGATTATCTATATGAAGTATTTACGTTAGGATATACGACGCGCGATACATCTTGATACTTTCAATTATTATATAAAATACGGCACTTTATAAATTACCATATAACTATCATCGCAGTTCATGTTTCTGTTGACAAATAGTAACGTGCCAAAATTACCGTGTTCCGGTTTGAAGGGCGCTGTAGCTAGTAAAATTACTAGGTTAACGAGAGTCTACATCGCACGTCTCAAAGCGATGAGCGCAATGTGGTGCTGTGTAAATATCCTATATATGGCCACGCTGTTATGGACGGATGTATCACTTACAATCAGGTGAACTATTCGCTTGACTCACCATTCAAAGTATTCAACACTTGGTTTAATAGAAACAGCGTTTAACATGATACAACTCCAGGATGGAAGCATCAGCTTTCTCATTGAGCACGTGAACTAATCAAGCCGTTTGTTAATTATAGCAATCTTTATCTTGGTGAAGCTTATCATCATCATCATCACAGTCCACTGCTGGACATAACCAAGAAACGTCAATTAGCTGGAACTTCAGCTATTCGTATATTCTATAGTCAGCTAAGTTTCATCTTCTGTTGCGACCAATGTATGCATTGGTGAATGCTTGATGCGATGATGATGATGATGAAGTATTAAAGACCTGAATATCCTCAAACTAGTGATGTAAACAGTAATATGGTTGGAATAACGACGAATCCAGCGCCGGCATTCGATTACGGGGCGGACGTCGGGGCGCTAATAACGAGCTAAGTGGATTTCGCTGGGGCAGGTTGAGGTGGAAAGTCGATTGGAAGAAATTCCATCCCTTTCATGATTGCGGTAACTCAATTCTTCTCCACACTGCGCTATTGACGGAGACTCGTTCATGCTTACTACTTACTATGAATTGGATGACTACTTACTTAACTACTCACTTTTACTGGTGGTAGCTCTCTGGTGCTGGAGACCGTTTAAGTATTTTTGCAGCCGACAAACGGTATAGAGCAAATAGCTCGCGAAATTACTGAAGTAATGAGCGCAATATAGTGCAGTGTATACCATCTTAACTAGCGCCACGTTGTTGTGAGCAGGCGGCAGGCGAATGTCCCGCAGCATCATCTCAACTGGTAACTCTCTTAAGCAGTCTCTCAGTAACGCTCGTCTCGTAGCTTTGGAAATTAATTAACAGTACTTTCCCTAATTCTGTTGGTTATGGTACATTTAATTTCCTTAATGTTCGTTCATCATCATCATCTTAAGCGTCAGATGTCCTGACTGTTCCATCTAATAACAAGTTAGGACTAGTATTTATATACCTATTCCGGCCATAGGTTCTGTTACAAATGAAAATGCATTGGTTTTTTAATGAAGTAATGTAAAATTATATATAATTATATAAAATTATATATAATATGTATACATACATAATAATTAAAAATCAAAATAAAAAAAAAATATTCTATTCAAAATGGCCACCTTTGGCTTTTACACAGGCCTTTAATCTGTTTGGCCACGGATCTATGGATTTACGCACTGTTGCCAAGGGAAACTTCCACCACCGCCACTCCTTGCTACAAAGATTTAAGAGACTTAATGTCGTCGTGTCGTTTAGAGCAGCAGCAGGTCATGTCTTCTAAAACTGACCATAATTTGAAGTCTAAAGAGTTGAGGTCTGGGCTATATGTGGGCCAGTCTTCAGCTCTTATAAAGTCCGGAACGTTGGTTTCAAGCCAGGCTTGAGTAGTTCGTGCCTTGTGACCAGGTGCAGTCCTGCTGGAAAGTCCAAGATATATCTTTAAAAAGTGTATTGCTGACAGTTTTCACGACCTGATCCAAGACTGTACCTTGATACATTTTGGCTGAAGTTTTCACTCGTTTTTCACAAAAATGTAGCTTTGTGACTCCTTGATAAGACACGCCCCACCAAACCATCACTGTCGTAGGATGATGATGACCATGACCACGTTGTACCTTTCCGACTCACTTGAACAGCTTCTTTAGAACTGTGAGCATACACTTTATCATTTTATTTATTGTAGTGTTCTCCAATCGTGAAAATTGTTTCATCTGTAAAGAGGATATTCCTGTACCTTTCACCTGCCTGTTGTATCGCGACGGAAGGTTTGTTCGTTTTGATCGATCCACTCCATCCATCTTAATTGTAATGATTGATTTAGGTCATGTGCATGTCCTGTATATCGACCGTGACCTGATAAGCACCGACCTTCAGGTCTGCTTTTACAATACGCGGATACGCGACAGAGTCCTAGCGGGAATCTTCATTTCTCAGGATAAGATTTTTTGATTTGCTTCCTAATGGGGTTTCGACGAATTCTGGCTCTAACAGCATTAACAGTCTTTGTGGTTCTAATAGCTAACAGCACGCAGCCGCCCTGATCTTTTCTGGTCTTCTTCTGGACAGAGGAAGTGTTGTTGTATCTGTTGACAGTACGACATACGAACAGGCGGCTGATGGGAAGCTTTTGTAGTGTCTGCAATATGAGCGAGCGGACCGGCTCCGTACCCACATTGTGAAAGGAGATCACTGCAATACTATTTTCTTTAACACCCCCACCCTTTTCCATATTGTAATTTGATAATGAACACGAAAAAATATACGAAATGGCGCAAAATCTAAAGAAGTTTTTAAAATAATATACGTGTTCCAAATTCAAAATAATTAAAAGGTTGAAAAAAAGAAAAGATCTTATGTAACAGTATTTATGGCCAGACTACTTGTATACGTCAAATATTTAGCAATTGTTTATATCCCACTCTTGACAGAATGGTGGTCATCGCTTCAGGTGTTGGTGGCAAGCTTAACAACACATCACCGTTCCTCTCTGATAGCCGCATTCATATAGTGGTGAAGATGATGAGCCATTTACTGCCACCTTTATCTTGCCTGGTTATCATCATCAGCCGATAGACGTCCACTACTGGACATAGGCCTCCTCCAAAGATCTCCGCATAGATTGGGCCTGCGGCGCCGCGCATCCAGCTGCTTCCCGCGACCCTTCTTTGTAGAGATTTATATGGATGGGATTTGGGTTATTACCCACCACGCTGGTCCAATGCGGATCGGTGGAAGCCAGAGCCTCGTTTGTTGATTAGCAGGGTGCACTACGAGCAGGTGAGGTTGGCTTGGGTCCCATGAGTTGTTGTGTGGAACCCGTCACAGTCTAGTAGCCTCAACCTTTCCCCACAAGCTATTTCTCAGCGGCATACATGACCAAAAAAGGTGAGGATACGAGACTGTACCAAAAATGATATCCATGATAAATTTATCAAATTATGACAATTTTCTCTCCTCCCCCCCACACACAAAATTCAAAGGAATAGTTTCTACGGCAATTATCCTTTCTCACAATTGTACTGTTGAGCAGTAATGGCCAACAATATAAGAGGATTACTCCGGCGCTGAGTTATTGTCGGCGGCTCAGCCGGGACGTGGGCCCCCGGCTCTTATCGGACGGAGCCCGGGGATTCCCGCGAATAGTTTGCGTTTTAGTTCGGAGCTTTTTAAAAATTGGCTTAAAAAAAAAATCTATTTTCGCGAAAGCTATATTTATATTGTTCAAGCTGCTTCCGGGATTAGTCCCGCTACAAACACACACACCGTTCCTACATTACCTTTGGAGCTTATCCATTTTGATGAAGACTACAAATTGTTTTTTTTTCTTTATCGTAATACTGAATGGTAAGGTATACAATAGGTTGGGTTAAAGCCATATATAGGAGTGGAAGGGTTCCTGCACAACAACACAGCATCCAAGCCAATTTCACCTGGTCGTGGTGCAGCCTGCTAATCAACAAACAAGGCTTTGGCTCCCACCAACCCGCGTTATGCCAGCATAGTGGGATATCTCCCATATGAATCCTTACTTGATCAATGTGCGAATCTTTGGAGAAAGCTCATGTCCAGCAGTGGACGTCTATCAGCTGATGATGATGATGATAGATAAAATATATATAGATGCATGTATATATAACATTAAGATATCTGTTTATGCTTAAGATATTCCCGGACACTTTTTTTAAAGAGAACATTTTGTGGAATCCTCTGGTAAGGAGTTCCAGAAGAGTGCAGCCTGAGTTGTAAATGAGTTCCACTAGAACCCGGAGGCGTGACTAGGAACAGAGATCTTCAGGATAGAAGATCGAAGGTATCTACAAAGTAATACAATACAATACAATGGTAGCAAACAGAAAATGAATCTGATACAATTATTCAGAAGACGTTTAAGCTTGTTAAGAAGACTCAGAGATAAGTCCGTTTTTTCTTTTTAAATTGTCAATTTATTAAAAAAAAGTAATAAAAGTGTTTTTTTTTTAAATAAAAAATCCCTAAATCGGATGGCCTTAATAGTATTCTTTATATATTTAATGAAAATGGATGACACGGAATGATTTGTAGATTATATAGGATGTTTATTTTTTGAATTTCATAAAACCTCCATCATTTTATTTGTAATTAACTTTTATGAAAATTTTCATTTGGTTTTATTTAAGCAGTTGCTATAGTAACTGTTGCTATGGAAATTCATTTGCCGTCTAATTTTATATTACAGCGATCAAAGCGGGAGTAGTTTGTTAAAAATTAATTGGATTGTACGAATGTAGTTTCAGAATGTAATTAGAGGAATATGTGATTATTAGCTAATTAGTTACCACGGTAATATAAGTCTTTTTTTTATGTACCACTTAGGTGGCGAACAGGCATGCGGCACGCTTGATGTTGAGCGGTAACCGCAGCCTATGACCGCCAGTAACACCAGAGATATTGCTGGACGTGTCGCCGACCCTGCAGGTACCTTATCACGCCCTTTTTGATGAACTTCATATTGTAGCTCATAGGGAAAACCTCGACAGGTAACTCGTTCCACATTTGGAGTGTTCTCAGGAGAAACCATATCTGGAACCGGATCGCACGTGATCACTGCGTTTCAAGGCTATGAGGATGAATTTCCTGTCGATGGCGAGCGGTGCGATGGTGAAATGTGGCCGTGGACATCATGTCAAACAACTTCATCAGAACACATCCCGTTATAGAGGCGGTAGACCACACATAATGAGGCAAAATCCTAAAACCAAGAGGTCCAATCAACGGACGGTCCGTTAGACAAAGGGTCGTCGATAATCCTGACAGCTCTGTTTTGCACCGAGTCCAAAGGTCCCAGCTGACATCTAGCTGCTCCAGCCCAAAGATGAGAGCAACACTCCATGTGAGGCCGGACTCGCGCTTTATATAGCAACGACCTTTGCCCCGCAGTGAAGTACTGCTACCCCCTGTTAACTACACCGAGCTTTTTAGACGCCAGCTCTACCCCGTCTTCCAAGTGCCCTCGGTCCTGGACGTCACTGGAGATTTCGACGCCTAAAATCCCAAAGCTTCTTGTGATGATCAGAGACGTATTCTGGAACTGAAGTGTTACAATAAATAGTTTTTTTTTTTTAGCGGTGAACGATCAAACTCGTACCTTGAATGGATTAAAATAACTCGTATATTTAATTAAACCATCAAAAAGGTTTTAACTGAAAATAACAGTTTAGTAACAGTTAACGTTCAAATTTAACTGCGAAGGAATTTTACGTGGAAACCAGAATTCGCGGAAAGGCTATTCATTGTAAGAGGCGCCGTCGGCCGAATTGCATCATCACTTTTTTATTAAAACATCCGCCGGAAACATTCGTTGTTGTATTTTTACTTTCCCAATGAATGATAACAATATTACTTAAGTAATAAAGTAGTACATCTAACAGTAATTAAGATTAGATATGCACGCCTACCCATAACAAGGTGGCGTTAGTTAGAATGGTATACCCAGCACCACGTTCTGCTCGTCGCTTGAGACATAAGATGTTGAGTCTCGTTACCCCAGTAATTTATACTACCTGCAGAGCCCTTCAAACTGGAACACAGTAATATTTGCATACTACTCCTTGTTGGCTTCAATAGAAGCTGCGGTGGTACCTGGACGGTCTTCGTTAATAGAGACCTACCGCTATTAACCGTGTTCCGGTTTGAAGGGTGCTGTAACTAGTGAAATTTCCAAGGTAACGAGAATCAACATCTCATGTCACGAGGCGACGAGCGTTATGTGTTTACCATCGTAACTAGCGCCACGTTGTTATGGACAAGCGTATCACTTACCATGAGATGAACGTCGCGCTCATCTGGTCGCTTAAAGTTAATTTAAGTTACTTAAGCAGAGGTTTAAAGAAATGTATGAAATATAAACAAGAAACGTTTATCCTGGTCAAGAGTTAACGGAAAGCGGTAAACGTTATTGGTTCAAATAACAACAGTTCACGACAAAATGGCCGCCCAATTAAATTCTATTTGAAGCCAAATTGGCCAGGGACCAGTTTTGGAGTTTATTTGAAAAAAAAAAACAAAACCTGAACGATGAAAATCGCGTGTAATCTGTGAAATTGCTGCGCTTCAGCGGCGACCGCTCTGTTTCACTTTAGAACGGGTGATTACAATTCCATGGAACTCAACTTTGGCTCAACCGATGGTCGGTGGCTGTTAAGCATTTGGTTCATCATCATCAGCCGATAGACGACCACTGCTGGACATAGGCCTCCCCCAAAAATCTCCACATCGATCGGTCCTGAGCTGCAGACAACATGACCGCCGGTACCGCCGGGTATTACGGCTTCTGGTACGGGGTTCATATGGGGGGACTTGGGTCCTTGAGCATTTGGTTTGGTCTTCAAAAAGGGCGTGAAAAGGGTACTGCAGCGTCGGCGACACGCACAGTGATACATCCGGTGTTAATGGCGGCTATAGGCTGCGATCACCGCTCAACATCAGGCGGGCCGGGCCGCATGCCTGTTTCCCGCCTAAATGGTATAAAAAAAATTACCAAGTCAAAGTAAATTGACTCAGTCAGGATAAGGAATTATATATCATTATCTCTCTCTCTCACAGACACAAGTTTACTGGTGGTAGCGTCTACCACATGTATGGAAACTATTAGGAAGTCGACGGGTGACAGTATCCGTCCTCAATGGAGACTTTATGCGTGGTCGCGACCCTCAGCAGTAAGGGAGGCGATAGACAAGAAGCCCTCTGCCAGACTGTCAGGTGCCAGCGCAGCGCCTATTTCTGCCATCCAACAGTAGTGTGCAAACATTACTGTGTTGCGGTATGAAGGGCGCAACGAGAGCAATATGGTGTAGTATGCACGTTGTTATGGGCCGGCGTATCACTTACCATCAGGTGAACGTTCCGCTCGTTCATCACGCATATTACAAGTTCAGTATTGAGAAGGAAAAGTTATTGTGTATATACTTTTGGAAGTGGGCGTAGCTAACTGCGACACAGTAATTAAATTACCTACTGCAGTTAACTGTTCAGCTTTTACTGAACATACGTACATCCGATTCCGTGGAATGTCTGAATAAAAAGTCACAGGAAAAGTGGTAGGGTGGTGGTGAAAACATTCCAACTCGTCTCCATGACAAATGATAATGATTGGATTGATTCATGGTAACGAGTAAAACGGGATGTTCACTTGATAGTAAGTGACACGCCTATCCACAACAACGTGGCGCTAGTTACAATGGTATGCACTACAATACGTTGTACTAGCCGCCTTGAAGCATAACATATGTTGTTTCGTTACCACAGTAATTTCACCAGCTACAGCGCCTTTCAAACCGTAACGCAGTAATGTTTGCGTACTACTATTTCTCGGCTCCAGTAGGAGCTGTGGTGTTACCTAAACGGTCTCCGGCACCAGAACTTGTCCTGACCTGAGGTGTCTCGTTACCACAGTAATTTCACTAGCTAGCATATAATTGATAGACAATCCTATTATGATATTTACGTACATTTTACTGGTATTATCGATAAATGATATTGATGCCCATAATGATGCAAACATTAACGACACGTCGCTATATTTGTTTTAATTAAATGTTTTCCCACCCCCACCCTTTCTAACCCCCTACTCATTTAGAATATAACGAAACCGTAAACATTTTAACTAAACGTTACAACCGCTTAGTTAAATAATCGTTCCACTGCCGTTCGCATTTCTACCGCCATACAGTACTGTGCAATAGTTACTGTGTTCCGGTTTGAAGGGCGCTGTAGCTGGTGAAATTACTGTGGTAATGAGGCTTATCGTTTCGTGTCAAAGCGACGAGGTCAGTGTGGTACAGTGTATATCATCCTAACTAGCCTATATAAGACTTACCATAAGGTGAATATCCCGCTCGTGGCGTTGCTTCGCGCTCAATGGGAAACGGAAGTATTGGAAATGTTTTTTTTTTTTTTCTTTAAACACAGCTCGTGAGTATAATTTAATAAAATAGCTATAACTCATACATAGGCAATAAGTTATCTCCATAAAGGTCGCCGACTGCGACGGATAAATCAGCGGCGGTGGGGCCGAATAGGTCATTAGTGGGCTGCCGCGCTGCTCGATATTTCAATTCCACTTTTATTAATATTTAACCGACAGCAAAGTGGAGGTTCTATGATCCACATTCAACCATCCCTTATCGCCTATTTATGAAGACACCCCAACTGTTCAGAAAACTGATGAAAACAATTTTTAAAATTTAACGCACTCCGCTACGGAATTGTATGGATCTTGAAAGATGAAGTACAGGTGGAATTATTAGTTCTGGAATAACCTTCAGGTATTTACAAATGGTATATTTACCATGAATTGAATATCTCTTATCTTGTCAGATGTTGGAGACAGCATACTGAAATGATGGTAACGTAGAAACTTAAAACAGGGGTCTTAAATTTTTATTATTGGAACTTCGTTTTTTTCAATTCAATGAGGTGAGGAGACATTCGAGACAATCGCCTGATGGTAAGTATGATATATGCTGCACCACATTACGCTCATCGCTTGGAAAATAACATGTTGCGACTCGTCCCAGTATTAACATTAGCTACAGCGTCCTTCAAAGCGGAACACAGTACTGTTAGGTAACAGAAATAGGCGCTGTGACGATACCTATTTAGACGGACTTCTATAATAGAGACCTATAATCCTTATATTCTTCTTCTTAAAGTGCCTCTCCAACTGGTGAAGGTTGGCGATCAGCGTGGTACAGTCCTTTCTGTCCTCGGTCCGGCGGAACAATTCGGACACCCCAGAGAAGCCAATCCGTTCCCTGATATTCCTCAACCATGACTTCTTCCTTCTCTCCATATTTATATATATACTGAATTATGCCGCAGTCAGTATACAAGCAACTTGAAATATAACTTAAGTAACGCTACATAACCTAATTCATCCGTTTTTAACTGTTTACCCAAAAATTATATTTTTTGTTTTCACCTGATACTCCAGGGTGCGGTCTGTGGCGAGCGGCACTGTAATAAGCCACTGGACTATTCCCAGTAACAAGAGCGTTATTTATATTCCAAATAGGGTTTTCCGTTTTCAAGTTCGGCCATTTTGTTCATCATTCAATTACGTCCCTTTTAAATGAAATTATAACGCCCCGACGGGTTCCGGCGCAGCGCCCGCCCGCCGCTCTTATATTCTAATTATTTGTATTCCGAAAGTTAAATCCATTTCAGCAGTACTATTATTAGCAGTTTACCTTTTGTTAAGTTATAAAAAAATATATTCAGTCATCGCAAAATGGAAGAGACAATTTAATCTAATATTAACTCGCCCTCGCCCGCTTCGCTGGCCGCAACACCCCCGCAACATCCTCTCGGGCGTAACATTTCGAAAAGTCCATTCTTAGCTGAGTTACCCTCGACAAAAGGAATCCATATCCCTACCAAATACCAAGTTTCCAGGCCTTACGGCTCCAGAATATACCTCTATAATTTATGGATTTACGTGTTCTGAGCATTCAAATTAACGTAACAATATATTTAGCTGGTCGTTTAGGGTAGGGTCCGCAAAAAACTTATAGTCCGAAGGATCGGGTAGTACATTGCACCGTATATTAGTCGCCGCCAATAGTTTCTACCTACTGACACCAAGGCTTTACGCCAGAGCGGAGTATCGAAGACTCACAGTATGACCTGATCCAGTACATATGGGCAAGGTTGAAAAAGAAACCTGCGACGCCTTGCGGATAGTTATTTTAATATTCGCGGGGTGTCTGTCGGTACGGTACGCGGGGACGGAGTGAGTCAGAGAGACCACCTAGGAGGCGCGCAGGGCTCTATAGGCGGCCCAAAGTTTTGACCTCTTTACTTAGGCTCTACATACTGCCAGGCGTTCGCAGTTCGCAGATGACATCGAACTGATCTTCTCCGGGCAAAAAGCAAGAGGCATTGCGAGGAAGGCAAATGCGGTTAAGCGAAATGGCGCCTCACAAAACTAACGAGATGGTTCTACCTAATAAGCAAAAGAACGACAACCAAATACTGACCATGGGAGGGGAGCCCCATAATCTAACTCGGGAAGTCCAGATACTCGGCCTCAAAGTTGACAACAGGCTCATGTTCAACACACATGTAGACTCCTTTGGGCTCTATCGTTAACTGTGTAGTATCATAGGGATTGAACTCGGAGGAGACCAGGGTGATGTATCTGGCGGTGCATACCGTACTATATTCAGCGAGAGCATGGGCTCCGGCAGCTAAAAAGCTACTGGTTCGAAGGTAGCTCCATGCAATCTAACGTGGATTTGCGCAAAATGAGATACACCGGACTCCAACGTTGCACTTCGTCCTAGTGCTGGCCAGTCTGCTGTCTCTAGAAGTTAGGGTCCAAGAAGCACTAGGAGACCGAGAGCTGGAGGTACCAGTCATCCATTTAAGAGTACCTTACTCCACGCGCAATACAAATCCTAAATGAATCATTTGAACTTATGTTTGTGAGACGGGCATGCCTTCGATGATCGGGCCCCATCAGCCTGCCTGCAGGGTTAACCATAAGATAAACTGATAATCTCAGGTATTACCATCATAACGACGGATAATTCCAAACGATTTGTTGTTTTTTTTTTTTTTTTAAATGATGATGATCCTTAAAAATATGTAATTTGTGAACAGTAACTGTACCCTGGTCGCTTCACTGGTCGTAATATAAAATTAGATTTGAATTTTATCTGAAATATATCTTTAGAGCATCCGCAGCCTCACAGCAACCGCAACCATAATCTTAAGATCTATTAGAAATATGATGATAGAAAGTACTAGTGTTTATTTTTTTTTAATCTCATGATTATTAGTTTAATAAATTCTCGATAGTATTTGTAATAAATGTTACCATTACTATAGTAATATGAGATTATATAAGGGTAGTTAACAGTAAAAGGTTCACCTTTCAAGCTATTGGAAGCTGTAACCACTATTTCCTGTCACCCGTTAACGCGACGTTACTAACAGACGTTTCTATTAAAAGCGAACCGCCGCCATTTCCGTTCGCATTTAACTAACTGATTTACATAAAAAAACGGAAATATATCCTTTTAAATTAAATCTTTATCTAGATATTTATTAGATACACTATAACTCTTGCCGTTTTTAATCAACTAACAAATGAGGCGAGCTGGTCCTTTATAGTAATTTACCACAGGACATTTCAGTTTTGTAACCGGCGAGACGAGACGGAGGTTCATCTGATTGTAACACGACTTGTCCATAATAATATCTAGGCACCAATTACGGTGAGATACACTGCATCACATTGTGTTCGTTGCCTTCAGACACTAGCTACGACTATTCCGGCTCTCTTCAAACCGGAACACAGTAATGTTTGCACAGTACTGTTTGTCGATTGCAATAGAAGAGTTGTTCCCATCACCCCCAGAAATTTCATTACCTTACTTATCTTCAAACTGGAACAACTGGTCTGCTTACCATCAGGAATAGAGACTGCTATGGTACTATCCTTTCCAACAAGCTGGGCTTACTGTCTCAGCTATTAATTCTACCGAAAACCAGTAGTATGCAAACAATACTATGTTATGATCTGATGGGAGCTGTGACTAGTGAAGGGGATGCAATTTAATCATCTCAAAGCGATGAATATAATCGTGTAGTATATTTTTGTTTAAAAACACGACAATCTCCCAATTATGTGAGGGTGGGACCCTGTTTACTCTTTTCTTTTCTCTCTTTATTTGTTTATCTTTCTTATCCCATTCCTCATCCTCTTCTTTCTGTCCTCTTTCTATCATACCTTTCTTTACGCTTACATCCTTTCTATCTTCCTCCATTCTATTTCCTTCCTTTATCCGTCTTCTTAAATAAAAACAACACAAACTTCTTTATTATCTTCTGCTTACATTTTTCCTATTTAATTTTCTTGTCTTTTACTGCGTTTCTTGTTTTCATTTATAACTCCCTCTATTACCTCCCCACAGAATTTTAGGAATATGAGCCGACTGTTGGAATCACTTATCAGAGAGGCAATTCTACCTGCATTGTTGTAGTGTTTGTCATCTTAACTAGAACCACACTTGCTTCATCATACATTAATTGAATCAGGGACATCCGTGTTTAAAGGTGATCCCTTAGCCACAGGGGCAATTATTGTGAATTGACAACTTTTGTTTAATTTAGTATATATACTAGAATAATCTTATTCAAAGTAAATGCAAATGAATTGGACCAGTTGCAGCGCAGCATGACCACCGCTCCTAGTAATTATGGCCTCAGAGCTTTGTCAGTCCAATTAGACTTACCGAGGTCTCTGTTCTCTTCAATTTGTCTGAAACGGGTTTAAGCTTTTGAATGTGGATCAGAGTTCATTGTAGATATACTTAGATTACTACCCCGCTAAAGATAGTACAGTTATCATTAAAATAAAAAAAATTATCCTTATCGTATTAAATAAAAGTATATATTTGTATATATATAATATAAAAGTAAGTATATATATGTATATATATATATGTATGTGTATGTATTTGTATTGTTTTATATCTTGTAATATGTATATATTATTATATGTAATGTTTACTGTATGCACTAGGTTTGTGTTTCCAATTCTGCTTTCCTTCTTCGGGGTACTGGAAGAGATTTCAACATGAAATAAGTAGTGCCCTTGTACTCTGTATCCTTGTTGTCTAGTCTTTTCTATTAGCTGTGTGTACAAAGATATTAAAATAAAAAATAAATAAATAAATAAAAACGCAGTCATTGTCATATTTGAAATGTCGCCTCCTATGTCGGCCAAACTAGACAGGAGAAAATCAAATAAAGAATCGAAAATAATCTCAGCAGATAGTTAGGTTATATGGATAAAGTAACCCCATCAATTTGTTAGTAGTTAAATTTGAAATGTGTTACAATTAATGGGAAAATGTGCAGAGATGATTTTTAAGAAGAATCTTTTAAATGACCTTGAAGGACAAGATTGACTCTCACGCTGAAGTAAAAAATGTTTCTTGACAATGTTTATTACCTTTTAATATAGTGATAAACTCGTTATTAGATACTTTAAGGTCTTTTATTTTCTTTCTCACTTTTCATCAATTCATAATTGTTATAATTATGTCGTACTTCTAATATATCAAGTTATTTTAAAAACGTTAACAGTCTTCAATTGTAAAATCATAAAGACTAATCTATGTGTTGAAATATGAGTCGCTGCTATATCGTGATATAATGACTCGGCTATTTTAAGACTTCCAGGAAAACCAGCGTCTTTTAGAGGTCTTTAAAAAGCAATAACATTATGTCATGAGGCAGCGAAAACTCCCTTCCTTACACCGACAACAGGAAAAGTGAATTTGTCGTCGCGGCGCGGCATCCGTTCGCGTTCTCAACTCGTACTTGAAACGTTTTCCTGTTTCGCAGACTAAAAACTTGACTGTTACATTTAAAGCTTACATTATTCCATTTCTATAAAGTTAACTATAACTGTGGTTTTTTTTTTATGTATCGAAAAGGGATGATGAATCATTCATTAAACCCTATACATTTACAAAAATATTTCTTTGTCTGAACTAGTGATAAGTAAATCAAGAACAAGACCAAGACTTGTACAATCTCGATATTGGTCTCCGTCTTATCTGTTCGGTTTTGGGTCTTAGTCTTGCACATTTGGTCTTAGCTGTGCAAAATCAATCTTGATTTTGGTCTAGATCTTGTTTTCGATCATATAAAATTGGTCGTTGTCTTGCTTCTTCGGAAGACCAATCTTAGTCATCACTAGCCTATCGTTGAGTGCGAATATCACTTAACACTTGCCTAAACTATTTCTAGTTCATTATGGAAGGTAAAAAGATTCAAAAGTCATACAAATATTTAAAAAATGAAGACTTAATAAACAATTCATTCAATTACATTAAAATTTTCGACTCAAAGAGTCTGATTGACAAAAGCAGCCTCCTATTCACCCCGCCGTTTCATGTCAAATTGGAAATCGAAGTTGTCACTTCAGGTCGCCCGCTGAAAACTCGTTTGACGCGGTTGTCGTTCGTGGTTTTCAGACCAAGTGTTCAGTATTCAGTAACTACCAACAACTTCAACCGTATAAACAAGTGTTGTCTTCTCTTTCTGCTTTTACATTTTCGTCCAACTCACGGTATATAGGAAATCTTGTGCTATTGTTTATAACTATAAATCTTCTAGATCCTTTACTACTGATAGAATACTTTTCTACAACAACATTACACGTAAAATATGTATTAGACACAAGATTATTACTAAAGTGAATTATAGAATAATACCTTCAAAATTAATGAAAACGTAAAGACAGTGATAATAAATATTAATATGGAAAAGGCTTTTTTATCCTTCTTATTATGACTTATAGCGTTAGTTAGTAAATAGAGTGTGAGATTGAAGTTAAGTAAGACAGGAAAAAAATTGGCAAAGGCATTAATAAGAGATGTCCATAGATTACCACTTGACTTGTATAAACCTGCCGGCAGAAGGTTTGGAATAAAAGAGGACGGCTAAATGGAAATCCCCGTTTCTTTTTAACCTACCTGTTATATTTAGTAACAATATTATATTTTTATTAAAACGTATTCAATTCTTATCGTGGGAGGATTATCATCATCTAGCGACAGGATTCCCGCATCGTCCATTGTTAGACATAGGCCGTGAAGTGGAAGGATAACTGGAAAATTAATTTATTTAAACTGATTATTGTTTACCGATGATGACAGATTGCAAAAACAAGGTACATTTATTTACCGTATTCGAAACTCCTGGTATGATGATGGATGACTGAATGTCGAGAAAAGATATAATAAGCTGTGATCTCAAAGAAAGCGATGTCCAAAATAGAGCGAAGTGGAGTGAAAGAAGTAAGAAAGCAGACCCTGTCAAAAGACGGGACAAATGCTAAGAAGGAGAAGAAGATTCGCAATTCCTGGTACGTGAACATATTATGTTGCCAACTATTAGTATGTAATGTTGGTTTCCTTAACTATGACATGTGGAAAGTGATGAAACTCTAACTCGTCCTGGTGCACCTTATCCCGGCACTGGAAGTTTAGTTACATCCTTTTTCTTATAATATCAGATGAAACTGCTGTATTGTGTTGGAAATTATTAAAGCTGGTCACAATACCTGACCAGCGAGAGCATTTATCGCAGTCAGCACCGCAAGGGGCTTACGTCGCGTGTGAGTTATTAGTTTTGTATTGGAAGCGACGGGATCCGAACCCGCTTTATTAATCTATCGGACGGCGCTTCGTAGAAATAGTTTATTGAAATTTTTCCTCGTCTTTTTAATAAAAATTTAGTTCCTTTGCCTATAACCCATCTCTTCTGACGAAAGAACGTAGACTTGATGGTAGATGTAAGGCTGATCTATAACAATAATCTTCTTATTTAGTTTGTTCACACAAACCTTAATAAATTTATATAGGTCATCGCTTCAATTTAGTCTTGTTCTTGTAAATCTAGAGCTAAAGTGTGCAATATTGTGTAATATTTATTTGTAAATAGTAGATTTTATTAAGAATAACTCTTAATTTCGATGCCGAGACGCGCTCGCTTTCAACATAATCTATATATGTAGGGGATATCCAAAACTATATGACGTAAATGATCGAAATGTCGGAAGAGATATTGGTCCTGTTGTTGAGAACTCAGCTAAAAATGGATTTTACAAAATTTCTTCCCCATGGGAAGTTGCGGGGGTATTAATAATAAAAGTTGCCAAGCGAGAATATTTCTGACAAATTTCAAGACTAGATTTCAGATCAAATTCTATACTATAACCAGCAAAGTGGGGGGTAGAACAGTTATTTATGGATATACCTATCGCTATAAGGAAACGCACTACTCGTTCATGCAACAATACAACAACTGTGCTTTAGGGTTAGTACATTTTTATTAAGTTCCGAACATTTGTACCAAGTATATCGCAATAGTTGAAATTTATTAAATATCTTAAGGGTGTAAAGGGTCTCGCACAATGACTCACGGGACCCAAGCCAATCTCATCTGCTCGTGGTGCACCCTGCTAATCAACAAACGAGGCTCTGGCTTTCACCAACCCCCATTGGGCTAGCGTGGTGCGAAATAGCCCAAACTCCGCATATGAACCTCTATAAGCGAGGAGTTTTTGAAGGAGACCTATGTCGGGCAGTAGACGTCTATCGGCTGGTGATGATGATCAAAATGATGAAATATGTTAGGTAACTAAAAATTTTGATAATTTTAGACAGTTATAAATTTTAGATTTAACAAGCATTTCATATTTTACGCTTCCTGCATCTTTATCTATATATATTATATAATCGTTTCTCTAAGACTGTTGTAGACTCAACAGGTATTCGATTTTTTTATGTGTATTAAGTATTTTACACTTGGCGAATCTGAGGTATTTAGGTGGTTAAGAGGTCTAGAAAATAAAAGATATATTGAGCAATACCGTCCTCTTAAGGCTGCGTTTCCGGCGGGCTCCGTGGGGCCGGCGGGATTCGATTACGTTTATAACGGGCAAAATGAATTTGCCCGCGGTACGGCGCGGTGTTGCTTTTGAAGAATTTCGTATTAGATCTCGATTATGGCGTGGAAACTTCGCGAGGTGAGTGTTTTTACATTATACGTATAAAATTGCGACGTACATTTAGCGGATAAAGGAGGAAAGCGTATATTACGGATAATGTGTTCGTGTGATAAAATAACAGTAATCTCTTAAACTAGGAGAATATTAAGATTGTTGGATAGTTGATATTATTCAAGTCGTACCTTTCTAAAGCCTCCAAATTGACATGTCCTGTTTTTTACTCTATCCTGATTGTGATAACTTAGCAAGACAATTAGTGTATGTTATATGGTTAATATTAAATTTCTTTGCAAAGTTATATATATATAGTATTAAAAGATTTACAAATTACTTCGTCAATAGATCTCGTTATTCTTCCAGAAAGTTTGTTAAGTATGTTCTACAGGTTTTTATCTCGATTTGTTTTTATTAATCTCGTGTATGTAATATTTATTTTCTGCCTTTTCTATAATTTTATTACTTTTATTATATTGTTGTTTTAAAATTAATTTTGTAGGGTACTTTTTCCATTGTAAAAATAAGGTATCTTTTTTATGGATAGTGTTCCTATATTTTTCGTTCTCCACGGCTCTTTAGTCCGTTTACTCTGTGGTAATTTTTTGACATATTTTGAGTTTTTATAGCATTCATTAAACGTATTTTTTATATTGTCATATAATTTATAGGGGCAGTCGTAAT
This sequence comes from Ornithoptera priamus, assembly GCA_029034505.1. Classification (NCBI taxonomy): domain Eukaryota; kingdom Metazoa; phylum Arthropoda; class Insecta; order Lepidoptera; family Papilionidae; genus Ornithoptera; species Ornithoptera priamus. The sequence continues at coordinate 3,265,711 of JARDWD010000046.1, read as the reverse complement.
TAATTTTGTTCCAATCAACTGGTTCCAGTAGTTTTGATTTTTTTTGTTATTGATAAGGTATATATTTATTGTGCTCGACTGTAATTGTTGTAGCCTACCGTAAGTTAAAATAGTCATACGATGATCGCCGAGCGTGGTGCCGAGCGTGGTGCCGAGCGTGGTGCCGAGCGCGGTGCCGAGCGCGTTGACGAGCGCGGTGCCGAGCGCGGAGTCAAGCGCGGTGCCAAGCGCGGAGTCGAGCGCGGTGCCAAGCGCGGAGTCAAGCGCGGAGCTGAGCGCGGAGTCGAGCGCGGTGCCGAGCGCGGGGTCAAGCGCGGAGCCGAGCGCGGTGCCGAGCGCGGAGTCAAGCGCGGAGCCGAGCGCGGTGCCGAGCGCCGCCGCGTACTGCGCCGCCGAATGCTTTCTAACACATATATGGTCAACACGTGTACGCGCACATGAAATAATATCATTATTCGACGCGACTCGCGTACACTCCGAGGTCGCACTCACCAGCCCGCACTCAGACATTGTGTTCACATAATCTAACTCGGTGAAGGTATTGCCAGAGTTCAGCTCTATGTTTAGGTCACCGGTAACCACTACAGGTAAACTTGAGTCGAGGTCGAAGACGCCTGAGTACATTTCTTTAAGGTAGGAGTGTTTATTTGTCGCGAGTGGTCTGTAGACAGCTATTATATATACGATATCATATAAAGAAGTAGTTATCTTGCCCATAATACCCTCAAAATTAAGTGTGTGTTTATGTGCTTGCGTAAATTTGTGTTTATTTTGAATATATATTATAATTATACCTCGTTTTCTGTCTTTTCTCAGTTGCGCGTACAGTTCGTACCCGTCTATAAAAAACATCGATAAAATATTGTCTGAAACACCCGCTTAGGTTAGAATAATTACATCAATGATTCGATCTTACCAATCCCGTTTTCTTAAGTTTTATTCTATTTATAACCATTTATATGCTAAGTTGCATAAGTTAAAAGAATATACTTTCGGGACATTATAAGTCAATATCATCTAAAAGTCGTTGTGTCTACAGATAAGAATTTTATATAATACTGCAGTTTCATCAAAATTCTTAAAGTTGTTTTTTCTTGAAGGCTTTATTATATATGTATTACTTTCTGAAGTTTATTATTCTATATTGATAGATTTCACTTTATTCTAGTTTCAGATTTATTTCGAGCAAGTATACGAGCGGACGTCTAAAGCTCGACAAGATGAAATTTTAGATTTACAACAATAATATTTTTATATTCGACTAACTTTTACTTTGTCTACATTTGAAAAGGAGCTGCCAATCCCGGCTTAGCTCCACTGTCCAAGTCCCGGTGAAATGTTGGCTTTATTGTTGAACGGGGCCAGCGCGGTGTATCGTGAGAGGTTAAGGAAGTGCAACGGAAGTCGTACAACAGGCTGCTTCAAAAGAAATCCTTATAAAGCTCGAGTATTCGTTACTAGGACCATTATTTCTTTATCTGTTTTCTTGGTGACATTTTTATAATATCTTTTTACGCCATTTATATTCTGAGATAATAAAGAGTTTTCCTAATGTTCTCATTACTAGAACTCGAGGGTTTTTTTCATATAATCAGGATCAATCGATGCTTTCTACGCTGACCAAGTAACATGACGAAAGCTGTTGTTCTTCAAATCATATCGACATCCTTCGCCGGATCATGTTAATGGCCGAACCCGAGAGCTGGCGAGCGTTTAGCGCTTATTACGAGCTAAGCTATCACGGCTTCATTACATAGAAATATTTTTCGGTCAGAAGAAGAAGAATTTCAATTAATTAATATGAATCGTTTGATGTATATAATGTTATAGTATATAAAAATTTATATTTTTGATGTATAGGTGATAATAATGGTGGTGTAATGGCAACATAGGAAATATATAAAAGTAACATTTCCGCTCGAGTGAGATGAAAACGTAAAATGTGAAAGCGCCCGCCGGAGCCGCAAGCAGTTCAAACTCTGTTTCAGCGGGATCGTTTTAAATCAAGCACGAAAAATTACTTGGAGCACTTTTGAGTTCACTCAAAAACTTTCCTCTCCGCTACTATCCTCATTATATTGTGTTCACGTTCGGACAGGCGGTGCAGAACCAGTCATGAGCTGAAGCGGGGACCCGTATTAAAAAATCGTTATTGAAAAGTCAATGGCTTAATGCTTAATATTAATTTCAGGTGACATTCAGGTCGTAGTTGGTAAAGTGTAGAATAATCTCATATTTTTTTTAGTCAAACGACGAGACGAGCGGTACGTTCACCTCAAATTAAGTGATAGGTGTATCATGACGACTTGTAGACGAAGACTACTTGTAATAATTATCTTTGTTTTTATATATATGCATGAGATTTCCACCAATGTAGAGACTTATCACGATGTCTCTGGAACCATAAGACCTGAAGACAAGTAATTTGGTATAAACATTTCTTTTGCCGAGTATAGGTCATCTAAAGACGAATTTTATGAGATATTTCCTCTAAAAAGGGTTGCTTGGGTGTTACGGCAAGCAGAGCGGGCGCGAAACAAATACTCATTAATGTAATGATGGTTACGTATAAGTTATACGCTTGTGACTTGTACCGTACGGTGCGAATTGTGCCGAGGAGCTGGCAGCACACGGCCCGGATTTGCCTCAATCTTATTTTTACAATCCACGTTTCAGCGGAACGTCAGGTTTTATTGCTCCACGTCGGCCGGGGCCCGCGGCGACACGCTCGAGCCTCATGAATGCATCATTACATCTAGCTCCAACGCAATAAATTAACATTACTATGAACAATTTCCAACATTTCATATTCTAATAAACTAATGATATTTTTTAATCTAGATCTTTAAGTATACTCCAACGCTCATATATCGACAGTGGAAACACAGCGATGATGATATGGCGGCAGGTTTGATGTGTAAGAGCGATGACTAGCCAGGGGATCCCACCTCCAAACAAATTATCGTATTAAGTATTCCTAGAGACAAAAGGTTAAGATTTGATACTCCTGTAACTTCATCAGCTGTAGAGTGTAAAGTTTGCATAACATTGTTTAGAAAGTCGACATTTTAGTAATGTAGTATTACATATATATCTACTTACATTACTTATCCCGGGCCTAGAAACTTGAGGATAAACTAAAAAGGTAACGGAATATGTTTGAAGACGATATACTTATCTTAGCAATATTATTTAGCAATAAATGATTTAAGGAGGGGTATAAGTGGTCTCGCATAACAACCCATGAGACCTGAACCAACTATACCTGCTCGTGGTGCACCCTGCTAATCTACAAACGAGGCTCTGGCTTTCACCAATCCGCATTGAGCTAGCGTGGTGAGAAAAGGCCCAAACCCACCCAATATGAACCTCTGCAGACGATGACTCCTAGTGCCTGGAGGTTTTCGGGCAGCACAAGATCAATCGATGTGGAGTTCTTTGGGGAAAGCCTATGTCCAGAAATGGACATTGAGCAGTCAAAATAAAAAAAAAAACTTGTAAACGCAAGTACGTAAATCTCTTAGAAATTTTAAAGGTATCATGGTTCACGTAAGTAAATAAAGGGAAACTTATTTATATATTTAATTAAAGTCTAATTCGCGAAAATTTGAAAGAGCAAAAATAAAGATTTTCGTCGGAAGCAACTCTCTCCGACACTTGAAAATTTTCATTAAAAATAGACTTTATGAAGAAAAAAAAAAGGTTTCTGTTGCCCGCCGCTCGCCCGCCGTTCGATTAATGAAGAATTCGTCTCGCAGGGAGCCGCGGAGGATTTCAATATTGGAGTTTCATTCGCCAAGGTAAATTTAATTTTGGACGTTTAATCAAACTCTTATTTTTTTCCGAACCCGCGATAGCCCAGTTTGTGATGTGCATACGCGAAATCCTTACCGAAGATACCCGCGTTCGATCCCCGCTGAATTCGAGCTTCCGGAGAAGAGAGAAACCTATACCTTCCAAGAAAGATGGATTAAAAGCCTGCAGTATCGTGAGACATGATCGCAAATCCGAATTGGTAACATTAAGAGCTGTTGATTTTTATGGCGATGCTTTGGTCCAGCTACAGACTGTGACAGGCTGCTGATGATGATAAAGTTTTATACTTTCATCATTATATTGCTTAACGTTACAAATATGAACGTTGTTATAAGTTTTACCTCTCCCTTCCACCTAACAGCATCTACTGCGTCGTCATACATTGTGGTATTATAGACAAATGTTCAACACTGTAGCTGGCTGACGTAATAGTTAGAGCGTGCGGACTTCCTTCCGAAGGTCCCGGATTCTAATCTCGGCATGTACTGATGACTTTAATATTTAAGTTATGTACATATGTCAACTTTAGTAACAACAGCGAAATACAAACGGCGAAGGAGAACATCGCGAGGAAACCTGCACATGAATTAGAATTTATTCGTGTGTGTGTGAAGTCACCAATCTGCACTGGGCCCGCGTGGTGACTATGGCCCATCGCCCTCATAATGAGGGTAGGCCTGTACACCGACAGTGGGGACGTAAATTGGCTGTTGACGCTCCACGCTGTGGTATACCAAGCTATTAACTCCTGATATTACCATAACCAAGATAACCAATATAACCAATAGCCAAGGTAACTTCAGGTTTAAATTAACTACATTTACTTTTACTGAGATATTGTGACGATTGTTCCCATTCTTAAAGCTCATGCTCTTTAATGAAACCTACCACAACATACATCACCAAAGGTTGACTGGTAGAAAATATCAACGGGCTTCAAGTCCGCCCATTAATAAATAAAATTTTTGCGCCTTTTTTTCAAAATGTAACAAATCAATAGCGCGATTTATAGTCAACGTAACGCCATCTATTATCTAACGTCTGTAAAGAGCACTTTGCAGAAACTTAGTTACTGTAACATATTTCAGACGTCTCCTAAGCATTAAGCTTGCTTCGAACTCGGAAATTAATTTCATAAAAACGTTCCCAGCAAATGAAAACAGGAATTTATGTATTCAGTTTCACAGGCAAAATAAATTAATTATTTCCCTTTGTGTTGGGAACAATGGGAATGGCTAATGAACGCGGCCAATTCGCATTTCCTTCGGTTTTTTTTTTACATTACGCTTCTTTTCTATTTTATTGCGGATTCATCGTGAGACATCGCGAGATAACTTTCTCTCCGCGAGGGAGGTGGGTAGTTGATGAATTGCTAATCACGAATTCCCGATTTGTTTTCGCTCGTCATACAGCGCGATGGCCGGCGGTTCCGGCGGCCTCATCAAAATACCGGAACTTAAGTCAGTTACGCATCGTATTCGTCATTTTTGACCGACGACAGAGAGGAGGTTCTTAATTCGAAGAGTATATTTTTTATATTTATAAAATTTCTAAAAGTTTAATAGTAAAATATTAACAAAGCAATGGAAACCGGCTCGGAAGAGAGAAAGCAAGAGTTAGTGAAACGAATATCATAGGATAAGGCAGAGATTATAGACTCTGCCGGATGGACTATTTATTGAGGATAGGAAACGATCGTATCGTCAAGAAACATAAATAAAGTCCAGGTATAGTAGAAAAGATGAGGGAGACCATAACCTGCACTAGATCCAGGTAAACAAGTCCAGGACTTACTGATTCGCTACGCTAGAGAAGGAAGTAAGAAAACCTGCTCATTCATGAAGATTTAAAACAGCCGGGTTCCGTACATCTAACTGTGTTTTATGAGTAAGAAAATAGGAGTTCCGTTTTTCGCAAATATTTGCGGTTAAGTTATTGGCTTGAACGGTAGATGTAACTTGTTACGGTAACACGCGGTAATTACGTACGGACTCCGGTACCATTGGAGTGCAATTAATCACAACGTAACACCGCGTAATAACAGATAATCTACGTTTTAATGAAACTCACGCTCACGGGAGGGCGAGAGCAGATCGGGGAGGAGGTGGCTGTGATTATAACACGATATGTGATATATGTGGGATGTCTCGCAAATTTACCACGGGGATATAATATGGACGTTTACCAATAACCACATGTATCCGTTATGTTATAAACTGACTCACCGCTTGCATTTTAGCACAGGTCCCTAGTTCGATTCCGTAGTGTCATGTGGACACTTATTGGATGCTAGGGTTGATGTAAGCACGCCCGGGTAGCTACTATATCCACCATCAGGACGACATCGCTGTCTTCGAACAAGAGCCAGAGTATTCTAGAAGAGTAGCCTTCACCATATACAGCCTCATTTGATACGGTGTGAAATTAAGATCTAATTAGTCTATCTAGGCAGAAGACAAAAATTTTCTACTCGTGAGTGTTATCAGAGTTGACATACGAAGCCGAGACGTGGTCCTTTACTATCGGCCTTATAAAAAGGATCGAAGTCACCCTAAGGGCAATGGAGAGGGAAATGCGCGGAATCTCTCTGCTCGATCGAATCAGAAATGTGAAGATCTGCAGAATAACTAAGGTTAGCCCACAAGATTTCTAGATTTAAGTGACAGTGGGCAGGCCACATTGCTTGAAGGACCGACTGCTGATGGAGCAGTAAGGTCTTCGAGTGACGCCCGCGTACCGGTAGACGTAGTGTTGGGAGGCCTTCCACAAGGTAGACCTACGGTCTGGTGAAAATCGCAGTAACCCACTGGATGTGAGCAACGCGGTACCGATCGATATGGTGATCTTTGGGGAAAGAGTATGTCCAGCAGTGTGCGTCTATTTATGATGACGATAGTCTATCTATAGAAATATGCTGATACCTTAGGTATTCATTTCTTAAGGAAGCTATACATCTGGGAGATGACTCTGTCCGCTAAATAATTGCTTTAATTACAATCGTGGTAAATAATTAGAGACGGCAGGGAGCGCCGGCAGACGGCAGACGGTAGACGGTAGAATAATCATATAAATTACTTATAAATTACAAGAGTCGGAGTCAAAGCTAATTTTCCTGGTCCCTTTAAGATTACTCGGTCTCTGTAAATACACTTTACAGATATTTCACTGTCTTTCGTACGATCTGAAGTGGAAAATGTTCCATCTGAAAATTGGTCCAATTTATAAAGTGTTTTGTTTTCCACTGACGACTTTCCTCGTTGTGGAAGTACATTGCTCTCATCCTGAGAAACTGTGATACTGATTGAAAGTGATGATATACTTAGAGGCTTACTAAACGTCACTAGGTCAAAGATTTTCTGATCCCATCCCCAATATAAATGCATGAAGAAAGTATAGGTCTAGACAAGGGGAGACCTATCGGCAATTGATGATGATGCTGAACATCAAAAGATTTTTTTACTATTTGAGTTTGACCAGTTGAGAAGGTACAGAAAAAGTATCAAGAATGTCTACACCATAATTTAAAAATACCTTTTTGATGATATATTTACACCATTGCAAGAGACCGACTAGGTGAGTACGAGTACCACCGCGACAACTATATCGGCCGCCATATAGTGTACAAATATCACTGTGTTCCGGTTTGAAAGGTGCTGTAGCTAGTGAAATTAATAGAGAAACGAATTATCGTCTTATGTCTTAAAGCAACGAGCAGTATATGGATTCTGGGTATATCATCTAACTAGCGCCGATGTCGGGCAGGCGTGTCACTTACCATGAGATGAATCTCTAGCTGGTCTCTTCACTTTATAAATTAAAATAAAAATTAAACATGTTATTATAATATTGATTATTCTTCCGGTTAATTTTAAGTATATTATTCCGTTTCCCCCGTTAATTTAGAGCAGATAAGGCAATCAACCATTCCCTTTGTGTGCTGCCTTTGCCGTTTGAACGTTGAATTATCTTATCTTAATATTGGCGAAACGTCTAATTTCAAATGAAACACTGAAAGAGGAATTTAATTAATATAAAAATTACTCCTATCTAGTAAATATATTACTGCTATTATATATACTACTATATATATATAAATACGTTTCTGTTATTGCTAATAGTTCAAGTATGCACTGCATCATACTTCTGCAGTCAAACGAGTACTGCTGATAGGTCTCTGTCGTCTGTCTAGATAGGTACCGCAGCTTCAACTGCAGTCGACAAACAGTAGTATACAAAGATTACTGCGTTCCAGTTTGAACGGTGTTGTAATTAGTATTATTACTATAGAAACGAGATTTAACTTCATACGTCTTAAAGTGATAAGCAGGATGTTGTGCTGCGTATCATCCTAACTGGCACCACGTTGTTATAAGCGTATCACTTATAATCAAGTGAATGTCCAGCTCGTCTCGTCGCTTTGTAGAATAAAAGAAAGAACAGTAAAATGTGATGACATCCAGAGTTTTTTTTTTTACTCATCAAAGCGACAAGACCTGTCGCTACATTGTGATCGTCGTCTTGTAACATAGTAGGATCTTTATACTCCAGTAAATTCACTAGCTACAGCGCCTTTCAAACCGGAAGATAGTAATGTTTGCACACTATTGCTTGGTGATAAATATAGGCAATAGGATAGTGCTGCTGTGTTGTTCCGTCTCGCGATAAACAGAATCAAAACAGTTTCCGCGTGATGGAACAACGCAATGGAACTTCCGCTTATCTCATGTTGTTTATTCAATCTAGTTAACCTAAGTCAACATGTGATCTCGTCGTAAGTTACAGTGGTAAGTAGTTCAAGTTCAGAACTGCAGAAGTGCGCCAACGCTTCAAGATTTATTGGGTAAATATTCAGGGTGTATGCTAATTCGCGGTGTGATTCGGAACCGCGCTCATCGGAGCTTGCTGTTAATAACCGGCGCTAATCCGCGTAACAGCAGATTATCTCCGCCGTAATGGAGGCTGAGCTCGCGATGGACCCGCTGATCCGCTTCCGGTGCCACCACAACGCACGGGGTGAGCAGTTTATCATGAGGGTGTATCGCGCGAGTTTACGTTCAGCCATTGACTTTAATTTATAACTGTTGCCGGGTTTATATAAGGCTACTAACACACTGTGCGCTTTGGAAGGGTTGAAGTTATCTCTCATCATCATCATCGTCTTCGTCATCATCACCTCACCCTGCTGTCATTTACTGATGAACGGATATAACTGTTTTAGTCTAGCAAGAAGATCGTCTGATGGTAACTAATACATAGTGTTAGAGTGATATACACTGCACCAGATTGTGTTTACTTATTATAGTCTACTTTAGTAATTTTACTAGCTACAACATCATTCAAACCGGAACACGAATGTCTACACACTACTGTTCGGCAGCAAAAACAGGAGCTGCGGTGGTAGCTAGACGGTCACCGGCAACAGATTCCTACCACCAGTGGTAGGTTCGCTAAATTAAGCTACGGAACGAGCGGGAAGTTCACCTGATGGTAAGTGATACTCCTGCTCATAACAATGTAGCTCTAGTTGGAATGCGCATTGCGCTCGCCGCCTGAGACGTATGATGTTCAGTCTCCTTATCCCAGCAAATTCCACTCGTTATAGCGCCCTTCAAACCGGCATACAGTAATATTCGCACATTAAGGTTTAGTGGTAGAAATAGGTGCTGTGGTGGTACTTACCTAGACGGTTTCCGACAGGAGAGACCTACCACCAATAACAATTGGTTACCAGTAGTAATAGGTGGGAGCCAGAGCCTCACCAACCCGCATTGGGCCAGCGTGGTGCAAAATGGCCCAAATCCTCCCATATGAACCTCTACAGACGACAGCCTCTAGCACCCAGCGGTAACGAAGACCATGCTGACCATATATGGGATATCTTTGTGGAGAGGCCCATGTCCAGCAGTGGACGTCTATCGGCCAATGATGATGACAGCTTCGCTTGCTGATTATCAGGGCGCATCAAGAGCAGGTGAGGTTATCTTGGGTACCATGAGTCGTCGTGCGGGATCCCTTACACCTCAATTTACAGGGCGCCAAGTAATCAGAAGCGCCAAAAGGAGCTGGATGTTCGCATAAATTCCTAATAAATTACCAGTAACAACATCAAAGTGAATTACTTGTGTTTTCTTTACGATTTCGCACTCACTGCGAAAAACGTTAGATAAATATTTCGTTTGGGTCCCGGTGTGGTACAAGTATAAAGCGTTGAGCGGATTGGAAATTCCTGCTGATACTTCATTTTTACCTCTCTGTTGAATAAAGAGTTGTGAAGATGAAGAGGTAAATAACCTATAATGTTGTTATGCCGTGTTGTTATGAGCAGGCGTATCCCTTACCATCAGGTGGACATCTCGTCGCTTAATTGAAATAAAAATTAAAGTCTAGTGTTGAATCCTTTGCGAAACCTGGACGATATTCTATACATCGTATATTGAATGCACGAAGGCAGGTTACTTCTGAAACAGCTGTACGGACCCTGATGATCTAGACCAGTGTGGTTTACCGCCAAAGACTACATGGCTGCTTACCATCAAGTGAGATCGTACTTAAGCGCTATTCCATAATGTTTGCAAACTTTTTGTCGGCTGCAATAGAAGCTATGGTAGTACCTCTCTGGATGGTCCCCGGCAACAGAGACCTTCTCCCCGTATACGAGGCGCAGAGAGCAGAAATAGAGATGGATTACAGGCGAAAAGATAAAGGGTAGTACGGTCGCCTCTCTGATGAGAGAGAATCACAGCTGTTTCTTCCTGCAAAAAGCTCCTAACTAAAAAGCAATAAATGAAAATAGAGTATAGCAAAAAATAAAATCAAATCGAATTAAAGAAGTAAATAATACCAAAGAAGTAACAAGAACGTAATAGAATGTAAGAACAGAAATGTAGAAATAAAATGTAAGAGAGAGAAATGTAACAAAAAGTATTGTATAAAATAAGGAAATGTAGATAAAGGCGAAAATAAATAATGAACGGCTGTCTCCCTTATTTCGAGCATGACGTATGAAAAAAAGGATAGGAATGGAGAAGATAGAGAACAAAGAATGATACGAAAGATGAGAATGGAAATAAAGAGGAAGAGAAAGAAAGAACTAAATAAACAAGAAATTATACAGAGGCAAGAATAAAGCGCAGGCCCTTAAATGCTCGACACCTTTTTGAAAGGTTCCTTGTTTCTGGGGTGAATATAAGGTTATGTGGGGCTTCTACTCACTAAAACCCTTTTCTGGTCTCCGTCAGCGCATTAGGAGAACACCAGAGACCTACCACCAGTAAACTAATAATATTAGCCTATTGGATTTTTTTATTATTTTATATAAATAAATGATAACCCGGTTTCATATGAAATGCCGCCATATTCCGTGACTTGGTGCGCGCCGGAAAAGGCATTGCTCTCGTGATACGCTGCGGAGGCCCGGCAATTATTAACTTCACGTTTATTAGGGTGAACGTAATTTACAAAATAAACACTTTACGAACACTTTGTGCTTACGTTTTCAGGAGTTCTTACGCCCTTACGGTGTTAGTGTACTTATTATGAATATTTCACTTGACAGCCATTTAGACGGAAATTAACATATACACTGATAATTTTGATTTATACCTTAAGTCGTACTATAAAAGCATAATTTAATTCAAATTATACTAATTATATATTGTAGTAGTATTCAAGTGGGGGGAGGAGTCATTAGTAAGTAACAACGCACCCAGCAGTCATCTTCATCATCATTATCAGCCCGTATTTATCCACTGCTGAATATAGATCTTCCTCAATGTCTTCCATCAAAATCGCGATCCTCAGCTTCTCGCAACTACCCACTTTCCGACCGCACTGATGATGTCGTTGGTCCTTCTGGAGGAAGGGCATCCTACATTTCTGCTGACTTGTACGTGGTCTCCACTACCACGCGGCAATATCAGCAGCAGCAGCACTATATTGGTAATGAGCAAAGCAATTCAAAGTACAGAGTAAGTTACTAAGTGCGACAATATTACCAAGATCTAGTTAACGGATGCAGTTGTATACGTTGTGATAGGCTACTGTCTCCAGTCTTGGTATTACGAAGATCCAGAGAGATCCAGTTGATAAATACAATTGTAACTTCGCAATGACTTGGTCACCAAACGCAATGTACATAAAGATGTACGACCCTTATAAGCATTTGCGCTACGATAAGCGATAGCGTGATCTATTGTCCCTGGTGGCGCCATCTGTTGGGTTGCTTGAAAACGTCTTTTTACGATATATTATTTAATTTTTTTTAAGTACTGTATTATTTAGTGTACTAAAACGATACATCCGCTCCATATACAACTATTACCGAGGACTTATCGACTTGTTTATTTAACTGTTTTTTGTTTACTGTAAAGTATATATAACATCCGATTTCCGTTTAGGTACGTAAGTAACCATTACAGCGTCGTCTACGTCAATAACTATTGTGTATGGCAGTGCGCAGTTTAACTGTGTTCCGGTTTTAAGGCCGCTGCAGCTAGTAAAATAATAAAAGTAACAATACAGGCGACGTAGTCTCATAGTAGGTCTCCGTTGCCGGTGACCGTACACGTAGGTATCACCGCAGCGCTTATAGCAGCCGCGAATATGTACTATGTTCCGGTTTCAAAGGTGTTGTATCTAGTGTAATTACTGGCGTAACGAGACTCAACATCTTATGTGACAAGCGACGAGTGCAATGTGGTGCTGTTTATATGATCCTAACTAGCAGCACGTTGTTAAGGGCGGACGTATCACTTACCATCAGGTGAACGTTCCGCTTGTCACATCGCTAAATGGAATAAAAAAAACTAGGAATTCATTCCAATTTGCTCTCGATTTATATTCAAATGATATTTTAAAGTTTTCACGCTATCGCAGGCGGCGAGAGATCGTAAATCTCTGCGTCTGTTCTAATTTATTACCGGTAACACTGATCTACCTGAAAAGGTGAATCCAATTACCGAGTGGCCTCCGCAAGCGACGGGTTTTCACAGCTTCACGAGCTGAATAGGTTCGATATTGCCAACATTTACATTCATCATCATCATCTGCCGATGGACGTTCACTGCTGTACACAGACCTACCGCAAAGACCTCCATATCGACCTTCAGCAGATGGTCGGTTCACGCAGTCAGCTTGGCCTCCGATACCGTCGGATACCAGAAGCCGTGGTTTGTAGGGGTTCATGTGGGGGGGGGGGGAGGGATGCGAGCTATTTCTCACTACGCTAGCCCAATGCGAGTTGGTGGGAGCCAGAGCCTCGTTTGTTGATTAGCAGGCTGCACCACGAGCAGGTGAGGTTGACTTGGATCCTGTGAGTTGTTGTGCGGGAACCCGTACAACATATTACATTTATATTATTATATTAAAAATTCTATTACATATACCATCACAGCGCCTGTTCCTGCCGCGAAGTAATAGTGTGCAATCATTGCTGTGTTCCTGTTTGAAGGGCTCTGTAGCTAGCGTATTTACTGGGATAACAAGACTCAACATCTTATGCCTCAGGCGACGAGCGTAATGTGGTGTTTGTATATCTTAACTAGCGCCATGTTTTTATAGATGAGCGTATCACTTACCATCACATGAACAATCCGCTCGTTATGTCGGTCGTTGAATAAAATAAATGTGGAATGTTGTCCTCGGTCATATCATTAGCTACAGCGCCCTTCAAAGCCGGATCACAGTAATATATGCGTAATACTGTTTATCGGCTGCAATAAGCGCTGCGGCGATACTTACCTAAAGACCTTTTGTTTGTTTTTTTCTTTTTTGGGGAGGAAATCTTCGGAAGATACCCTGCTACTGGGGGGAAGTCAGGGTTATGTGAGATTTTAACTCACTACAACTCCCTCGGTGCTCTGCATCAGTGCATTCGGAGAGGCTCCAGGATCTCTTATAGAACGCACCGGTGCTTCTCGACACATTCTTTGAATACATCTCTGAAGAGGGGCTTAACCCTCCTATGCCTGTCCCACACAGATTCGCTTGTTGAGCGATAAGGGCCCCCTCCCTCAAGGTCTGCGAAACTCCCATACACTTTTAGTCGCCTTCTACGACAGGCAGGGCTTACGTTAGCCTTATTCTTACTAGCCCGAGACTACAGGGCTGAACCTGCCTAGAGACCTAACATTGGCACCTTAAAGATAACTAGAGGAGTTACTGCATAACTTTAATTACCTACTGTTGTTTCAAGTCAAATAAGTATAGTTAAAAAAAAAGCAGAAAATTGTCTTTAATATAGAGACAGTGTTGCTACAAATAAGTGTTCATATTTATGGTATTGCCTCAATAAAAATTGAAATAAATATTCCACCAACGCCGCCATTACGGACACATTTATCATGAGGAAAAATTTGATAACGTTCACGTTGCGAATTTGTAACGATACGGACAGACCAGACAACTGTCTCTGATACTAATTGATTGCGCAGCTGACTGTACCGAATTTGTCGCAATACGCACAGACGAGCCAAATGTCTTCCATTATTAATTTAAATGGATATAATAAGTTATTTAACTTACACAGCGCAGTGGTTACGTTTTTAAATTTGCTATCAAAAAAATCAATTACAATATCTTTTTTGTTTGTATCAGTAAATATCCGGCTGACCCAAATTTTACTTATCAATGATGATGATAATAGTGATGACGATAATGATAATTACGCTAAAGATATTGAAGACGATAGCGACGATGATAATGATGATGATGTTAAAGAAAAAAGGGAAAAATCTAAATTTTAAATTAGACATTCTGTTATTATAGACGAGCTGGATAGAACAGATGATAAAAGTATAAAGAGTTTTCAAGAATTTAATATTTTAACCCGTGCCATCGAAATCCGAATTTAATAAAAGTTCATCCAGCAGAGTTCGCTTGAATCGTGCTTAATATTTAATTACTGAAAGCTTTCAAGTCTCCCTTTGATGTTTGGACGTCCAGTCGAAGAAGGCTAGGGAGGAATTTTAAAACGCCCCAACAACAACAGGAATCAAAAAATTACAGATAGAATATTTAAAAACTTCTTTAAGTATTCCAGGATTGTTCGCCATGAATATTTCGACGGTGATAGATTTACTGGTACTATACTTCGTTTGCTGGTGAAAGTCTAGATTTAGATTTAAATCTAGATCCAGGTAGTTCATAACTAAAATATTTTAGTTCTGGTTTTAAGGGAGTTGTAGGTGGCGAAGGTACAAGAATAGTGACGCTAACTGTTAACGTAGGGTTACCAGCTTGCAACCAAGAAAGAAAAAGAAGTATCTGATTTGATTTTTGATGTTTTCATACCCCTTTTTTTTTTTTTTACGTGGGGGAAATGCCTACGCATACTCGTCCTCGCGAGGGCAAGGACGAGTTATGTCGGACTTGCACCGACTAAAACCCCCACGATGTTCCTCATCATCGCCATGATGGCAGGGTCATGGGAACGCGTGGGCACTCATCCGCGACATGTTTTCATACCCTAGCTACCTTTCTCGTTTAAATTCAAGATATGAGAGATAAAGTATTGGGTAGCTTGATGATTACAGACTTCTTAATGAGACGCTTTTTTTCTTGTGAGAGAAGGCTCCAAATCCCAACTGTGGGAATGTAGTCATAAATTAGTAATAGCTTTTAATTGCCAATAATATGTGTAATGTCGCTAAGTGAAATTTCTATGTAGATTACTTAGAACAAATTTATTATCATTATCATGATCGTGTCTCTCGTTCATTTTCCATTCTTATCGGAAGTAAAGATGGAGTCAAGGAAATAGAGAAACAACGAAACGAAACTCACTTTTAATTAGTTACCTCGTTATCTTGGTTTATACCTTTTTTGATTTCACTTGCTATCTTTAGCTACTTAAAAGTTTTATAATGAGATAAGTCTGTAGGACTTTTTCGTTATAAAACCTTTTTAAAACTTAAACTTGATGAGCTTAAAGCACTTTGAGTATTGATTTTTAATTTCTACCCATTCACAAGGATCTTTGAGGGAGGCCTATGTCCAGCACTGGACGTCTGTCGGCTGAAAGACCGTCTAGGTAGGTACCACCGCAGCGCCTATTGCAGCTGACAAACAGTACTGTGCAAACATTACTATGTTCCGGTTCAAAGGGTGCTGTAGCTAGTGTGATTACTAGAGTAATGACATTTAACATCTTATGTGTCAGGAGACGAGCGCAATATCGTGCAGTATATATCATCGTAACTAGCGCCATATTGTTATGAACAGGCGTATCACTTACCATCAGGTGAACGTTCCGCACGTCGCGTCACTCAATTAACTAAATATAAATTTCGCCGATTTAGATTTCTTATCAAAGTTAAGACTGATCATAAAATGATTAAGTGTTAACTTTATCCGATCACAAACTTTTGAATTACTCCAATGTTAACTTGATGGTCTAAATAAAGCCGCTTGCCTATAAATACTAGTTCGAATATCTACACAGCAGCACATTCTGCTTAACCTATTAACCGGGGCATTCCTTTTTTAACAGTTTTGAAAACAAGATGGCGTCGATATAAAAGAACGAAGGTTATATTTACAAGGAAAGTAAGTCACCGTAATTAGAGTAACTGATTAAAGGACTAGTGTATATATTCTATGTTAATACAAAATGGTTTATTTAAAAGGATATTTATTTATTTTTTATTTATATTTATTCCGCGTTGCGAGAGGCTTATGGGAATTTGTAATCAACACACGGAGTTACTTTCAAAGGCACTTTCTAAGTATAACATATCGAAATCCGTACCGAGGTTGTTCATTGAAATAAGCTGAATAAGTTCGTAACTTTGTTTACTTTGATACATCTCAAAGCTTCCATACATTTTTGTTTTATTACAGATGTCAAAGGAAGTATGGTAATAATATTTTTGACACTAATATAGGTTTAGATACTTGCGATCTTGCGGTGGCTGGGTACATTTGCGGTCGATTCTGTGTAACTTCGAGGCTTTATGAAAGCTTAAAAAAAACTTAAATAACATGGTTTCCCTATTAACTTACTACTATTATAGGCTACTACATGCTTCATGTTCATCATAAGCTGACAGATTTTCACTACTCGACATAGGTCTCCCTGAATTTCTACTTCGATCAGATAGGGTTTCTTATCGTGGAATTTGGGTCTATTCCCACCACGTTGGCCCAATGGTGGGACAGCAATGTTTCAGGTTATTGATTATGAAAGACATAAGCCTAGGGAATCCGTTTAGCACATACAAACAGGATGTACAAATTACGCATACAACGTAAGAGGATTACATCAGATCTGAGTTATTGCCATATGTGTGAACTGAAGGGAGCCGGTTATTACTAGCTTCCGGTACAACTACATGCGACAGTGGTTGTAGCGTATAACCGGAGACCGGCTAGGTGGGGTCTATGAGCTACAGTATCCTTCAAAACGCTGACTAAATGCCGGTAGATACATCAAAAAGTTGGACCCTAGTTAGACAAATAAAATATTTTTTTATACAGATATCCATAGCGAAGAGTTCATTCAGGGAATTCGGCCTTAGTTCACCACGCTGGCCCAGTCCGGGTTGGTGGTTGGTCAGAGCCTCATCTGTTATTCAGCCGGGTTCACCTCGCATCGCCGGGCACTAGCGGTTATCGTTTGTAGGGATTCATATGGTGGGATTTGTACCATTTCCCACCACGCCGACCCAATGCGTATTGGTGGGAGCCAGAGCCTCGTTTTTTAATGAGCAGGGTGCACGACGAGTAACTGAGATTGGTTTGGGTTTCGTGAATACTTGTGCGGGACCCTTCGTTTCTTGAAGAAACTCATGTGGCATTTGGAGGGGAACACCAACGCCGGAGCTAGGAACTGAACTTTTTGTTTGCAAACGGGGGATGTTCACAAGATAAGCATGGAGACTCGCCGTGCGTCTGGTCGTCCCGTAGTGAAAAGGCTATGGGGGTGTACGTCGTATAATTCCATCGCTCTCTATCCAAAATGTTAATTATTTATGATGATGTAATCTGGGGGGGAGAGTAAACTGCGACCTGGTGCGATATTTATCACGAAGCCGATTCGTATTGTCTGTCTCAAACAAATAAGACAAT
The DNA here is from genome assembly GCA_029034505.1 of Ornithoptera priamus. Lineage (NCBI taxonomy): Eukaryota > Metazoa > Arthropoda > Insecta > Lepidoptera > Papilionidae > Ornithoptera > Ornithoptera priamus. Next base: position 3,247,831 of record JARDWD010000046.1, on the reverse strand, counting down.
CAATCAACGTCGCCAATAATATTTTGTCAAAACAACCGCCGGAAGCACTCCGCTATCAGATTGTACGCCGTTTTGTTAAGCGGAAGCTGTTTGTATAATTTACACGACACCTATATATATATATATATATATAATTGATTATCAATCTCGTCATAACTGCAATATTATTATCTCTCTCCTATCTTTATAAGGAAAAAAAAATTAAGTCGATGGAAGGGTTTTTGTAATCCTGGTTAACTACAGAATTGGTCTATATACCGTTAAGCTACCACCACTACTGCTTCTACCTTCAACAAGTAGCGAGTAAACATATTTTTTCGATATTTTTTTCAAATTAACGCGACGAAACGAGCTGAACGTTCGCGTGATGGTAAGTGATACGCCTACCCATAAAAACATAGCGCTAGTTGGGATTGTCTAAACAACATCACATAACACTCGTCGCTTTGAGACATAAAAAGTCTCGTTACCGCAGTAATTATAGTAGCTACAACGCCCTTCAAACTGGAACACAGTGATATATATATATAATAATATGTTACAATTTGGTAGCAGGAATACCGCCTTGGTACCTACCTAGGCGATTTCCGGTAACAAACACCTATCAACAGACATCTACCCCCAAACTGCCGTAATAACAACAATGTTGTGATCCATTCCGTCATCAGCGTCACCCTCACATTCAGGTCGAATCTCAGCAGATTGAGGTACAATAATGATATTAACATACCTGTAAATAACGGATCTCAAGAGGTCTGCTATGTAACTGTTACAGATACTAAAGAGAGAGGGAGAGGGTCTGTAAATTTTGACAATATACATGTCTCTTTACTTCCTTGTTCAGCGCACGTGAGGCGGTGTTCGTAATCATTGTTGTGATGAGAGCCAACGGGACGAGGTCTCTTCAACATATATTTTTCATTGTCCTTTAACATCATATCCTACATTTGAAGGTTAGTATCAAGATTAGACGGTGAAATATAATAAGAACTTCTCCTTAAAACAAAAGAAATACTCATCCCCCCCAAACGCGAAAATATAACGGGCGGGGGTAAACATTTACAAATGATTAAACATCGAACTTTTCAACTCGCGATTATTTATTTAAAGGCTACGCTTTACCACCAGCAGTGTTCAGAAAAACATGATAACTGTTACCATTTATCTCCAATTGATACTTGACTAAATCTTTACATGATTTTAAGTGATAATCAAGCTGTTGATGGTATACCGTACTCGGAACACGCTCTCATACATCTACATATATCAAGGGTTTTAAGGCAGAAGATTTATAAATTTTACCTAAAATCTAAAAAAAATCGGACCATAGATTCGAATCAGGGACCTCTGCGGCGGACCTTTGCCAGTTGTGCCATAAACGCAGTTAAATCTTTTTTACTAACTGTAAACTCAGTGATGATGAAGGAGAATAGACTGCGATGGACGGTCTCGAAGAAAAAGGCTAAGCAATGATAATTTGGCACTTTTTTGCTCTCACTCTCTTCTCTCTTACCCTCATTTAATTTTAGCCACACCCAAGACTAGTTTAATAGATGTAATATCAGAAGATATAAGATGTTAACGGGTATAAGAGATCCCGCATAAAAGTTTATGGGAACCAGGCCAACCTCACCAGTTCGTGGTCCACCCTACTAATGAGCAAACGAGGCTCTGGCTCCTACCGACCCGCAATTGGCCATCGTGGTGATAAATAGTACAAATCACCCCAGCTATGTTGGGATCTTTGAGAGAGGCCTGTGTCCGGCAGTGGAGGTCTATCTGTCGATGATTATAATGATGATGATCAGAAGACAAGAGTGAGTAAAACGATGACAGTATCGGGGACTAATGCAAAAGAAAATTAAAGAAAACTTACCCCATCACATCGATACGGAGAGAGGGAGAGAGTATTTAACATAAATATTTAACTTCGTGAAAGCGGTTTACTTGTGAAAACACTATTTATATAGACTTCATTAAGTCTAGACTAGACTAATTTACAGATGAAATTAAATTAATGCAAATAGCCCTGTCTTACAGTTAACTTAAAAAAATACTGAAAGGGTATCTTTGCCCTTTCAATTCCTTATAATAATAGAAGAGGCAAGAATACTCTTTACTTAAAAACGACGATAATTTTCAAGTATTTATTATATTTAAGTTGTTCTATAAGTTTCAACTTAGAAATGTTCTCAATGTTAAGTGGTTTCATGTTGTTTTTTACATGAATTTTTGTTTCTAAATATCATTGTGTCTGTTATCATCATAATCATCAGACGATAGACGTCCACTGCTGGACGATTTCTACATCGATCAGTGGGTTCCAGCGATTCTCACCAGATCGCCGGTCCACCTCGATGGGGGCCTCCCAACACTACGTCTACCGTTACTCAGGCACCACTCGAGGACCTTACTGCCCCATCGGCCGTCGGTCCTTGAGCAATGTGCCCTGCCCACTGCCACTTAAGTCTTCTGTGTCTGTTAGGTTTAACTTAAAAACGATCAAGTTAATTAACTTATGTTTTTATTAGAAACAATATAGTAAGAAATGTCATAAGAAAATGTCTGTCTTTTGAAGACTATATATTTTATTAATGTCTGAACCAGTGTTTATTGACCATAAGGTTATATATCTGATATATATGCATTGAGCAGATGAAGCTGTATGTAAGTCCTTGTATATTGTCTGTTTTATAAGTAACTGGTGGTAGGTCTCTGTAGCCTAGACTGTCCAGGAAGGTACCACAGCAGCACCTCTTGCAGCCGACCAAAAATATTGTGCAAATATCACTGTGTCCCGGTTAGAAAGACGTATACGTTTTGTAATTACTGCGGTAACAAGACTCAACGTCTTGTTTCAGGCGACGAGCGCAATGTTGTGCAGTGTATATAATTCTAACCAGTGCCACGTTGTTATGGGAAGGCGTATAACTTACCATCAGGTGAACGTCTGGCTCATGTCTTCGCTTATATGAAAAATAAAAAAAATCTGGAAAAAAGATCATATCTTATGTCTGAAACCAATGAGCGTAATGTGGTGCTGCAAACATCTAAACCTAGCGCCACGTTGTTATGAGCAGGCGTATAACATACTATTAGGTGAACATCTCACTAGTTTCTTGTTTTCGTTAAATTAAAAATACTTTGACGCCGTTATTCCAAAAGCATATAAGTAAGCGATTCTCTCCTGTTTTAAACTCTTCGTCTCTGATATTGTTGAAAGTTTTTTTTATTAATTTTAATACTATAAATACGTTCATGTCTAGATTAGTTTGTGGTTTAACAAAATCACATTGAAATGTTGTTTGAAGCGGAGATATAATGCGGCAATCAATCAGCATCACAGTTATAACCGTTTAGGGAAAACGCTCTCACAAATTGGAAACATTCGGCGGCGCGGCGCGGACGGAATTTTTGGTGATGATGAATGAATCTTTAATGGCAGCCGCCGTGTGAACGATTTGTTTCATTCCAATACTATATTTTAAATACGTGAGATCTTTAAAGAGTTTTCTACAGTTTAGAATATTAAGTACATTGCTTATCTTTAAAGTTTCTCCAGTTTAAAATCGCCCGGCTCGTACAAACTAACGTTACTTTGATGTTATAATCTGAGCTCCGCCCACAAAAGCAATGAAAAATTATCGCGATGTTAAAAAAACAATTCATCATCATCATCAGTCGACAAACGTCCACTGCTGAAAATAAGCCTCACCCAAAAATCTCCGAATCTATCGGTCCACACTCATGGCTTCCGCTACCGTCGAGCAGTATAGTTTTGCAGGGATTTGGAACGTTTCCCCGTAACCGCAGCCGACCTGCGTTTGTTGATTAGCAGAGTGCACCATGAACAGGTGAGGTTAGCTTGGGCCCTGTTAGTCAAAAAGTCAAAAAACAATGACTACACGAGCGGGACCTTCGCCTGCTGGTAAATGGTACGTGTGCCCATAACAACGTGGAGCTTGATAGGATGATATACACAACACATTGCGCTCGCCGTCTCATATATGATGTTGACCCTCGTAACCCCAGTAATTACACTAGCTACAACTCTCTTCAAACCGGAACACAGCAATGTTTATACAGTACTGTCTGTTAGCTGCAATAGGCATTTTTCGGACACCTTCAAAGGGGATCCCTTTATGAGTTCTCAAGGTTGATCCTGGAGGCCAAAATCCTGGAAAACGTGCACCTGGTAGGCAGCGCAAGAAATGGTTTGATGATATAAAGGAATGGACCGAGTTTAAATACCATCAGTTAAAAAGAATACCTGAGGATCTAATTTATTTTCTCAATCTGATCTCCAAACTTCAGTTTAAAGAGGGCAGCTAATGATGATGATGAATAGGCGCTGCGGTGGCATCTACCTATAGGGTCTCCGGCAACAGAGACTTACCACCAGTGGTAAGTACCATATCCACTTTTTGTAGGTACGGTACAGAGTTACGTATCTAAAGGTACAGGCCTGCATAACCTTAATGCTTGGTAGAGCCTGTGCCTGATTTAAAATGTAACAAAAGTCCATTCAACGAAGTTTGGACGCGTCCTAAATATTTAATTGCCAAAAGCTTTTAAGCCTCTCCAGCCGATGTTTTGAATTCAGCGTTTGAAGAAAGTACTGAAGAATTTTAAAGCGGTGCAAATTCTCGACCAGGTCCGTGACAAAGAGTTAGAGCATCTGGCCTCGTGCAGTGTGAATATGAATATTGTTTGTGTTAGGTACAAGAATAAATACTCCTGTAAAATTTACATTTTCATCCTCATCATAATTTCAACCGTGGACGTCCACAGCTGGACATAGGTCTCTTGTTATATGTTACACAACTTCTAAATTTTCTATTGGTGGTAGTGGTTAAGTTTCTTGTCTATACGCGTAGTAATCTCTTTCTACCGTCAAGCAGTAAACATGACTGTGTATCCAGTGTTAGTTTAGTTAGTTAGTTAGTTTGTTAAAGACAGACATTTTTTTATTCAATGAAGAGACGAGACGGACGTTTCATTCACCTGATGGCATGCGATATGCCTGTCCATAGCAATGTGGCGCTAGTTATGATGTTATACACAGCGCCACGTTGTACACGTCTCCTTTAAACATAAGATGTTAAATCTCGTTACCTTAGTAATTACTAGAGTAATAGCTACAGCTCCCTTCAAACCGGAAAACAGTAATGTTAACACAATACTGTTTGTCGGCTGTATTAGACACTGCGGTGATACCTACTTAGACGGTTTTCAGAAACGTGTCCTGTATTATTATATGTACTTCCTGATCCTTTTCTTGCTTTGTATTGAGATGATGATAATCTTCATGATCCTCAGCTTGTACTGTCGGTTGTCAGGTATCCAGCTCACCGGATCATGCGTTCGGAACCTTTCAATATTTATCCTCTCTATTTAAAATTACGTTAGAGACAATAAGTTTAATTGTTTCCGTCGTTATCTTGTTTCATTATTTGTTATTCGTTTCCTTTCTCGAAAGTTCCGTAATGAGGTAACTTGATTTTTTTATATAAGATTAAAAAGATTTTTCGCATCTTTCCAATTTTACGTTTCCGCTTTGTTCCCAAAGTTTATTTGAGTAATCCGAAACTCGGCCGACGTTTACTTAATTCGCCTTTTGTAAATTTTTAAGGAAACATCAAAATTGAAGATCAAATTTTACACAGTGGGAGTTCCTTGGGAGAGCCTTACGTCCAGCAGAGGAGTACCGCAGGCTGATGATGATGATGATGGTTATACAATTCCTACGTACTTCATGCCAAAATTATTTTACAAACCGTCCACCGATATTTGCCAAACATTTGTCGAGATGGACCGACGACATCATCAGAGCGGTCGGAAATGGGTGGGTGGCGAGAAGCTGACGATCGCATCCAGCAGTGGTGAAACAAACACTGATAATGATGATGATGATTTGTGAGAGGTTATAGTTAAGGAAATTATAAGGTATTTAGACAATTATTTGTTATGAACTAAATATTATTTTACCTGCAGTGAACTTGATACCAATCTTACGTGGTGTTAATAACCATGAAGTTGTTGACCGTGAAGTATGCACGTCCAGTATAACCTTGATGGACCGACGAGCTAGTAAGAGATCACGTTATGCGGCTGGAATAGGCCTCCTCCAAAGATCTCCACATCGATCTAACCGATGATGCCCTGGTTCCAGCGCCTTGTCACAGTCAGCAATGTCCGTCACAGTTAGTATGGCTTCCAGTACCAACAGGCACCAGTGGCTATCATTTGTGGTGTTTATATGGGGAATTTGGGCCATTTCCCACCACGCTGGTCGAACGCTGGTTGTTGGGAGCCAAAGTCTCGTTTGTAGATTAACAGGGTGCAGCACGAGCAGGTTATTATTCGACACCCCTTAGATAACATGTTATTGTCTTATTCGTCATCACGTCATCAGATGCCACACTATACGTCCAATCGCCATGGAAATAGTTACATTAATAGTTACCAGTGTTATACAGTAAACTACAAGTAACTATTATTTAGGTATACGGTTAAAAGTTGACTGTTTTTTTTTTAAGTTTTCGCGTATTTTTCACTATGATTTTTTTAAAGTGAATCCGCAGTGCCAAAGTCACCGGCGGGACCGGTTTTTATGCAGGGGTCGCGTTTGCCGGAGCACTTAACGAGCCCATTTCAGCGACCGATTTCCGGCAGTAAACGCCATTATGGCTGAAATTATGGTTAGTATTTTATGTGCTTTATTAATATAGTTATACCAACGTGCTGCTTATTCGGAGCAGCAGCCCTGTTGCCAGCGAAATCTGTTCACAAGGGAGTGATTTATCACGCCTATTTTAACATTTCCTATCTGTATTCTAATCTCTCTTCTCCCAGCGGGAAAAGTAAAAATATCGCTATCATCACTCTTCTCTTCGGTCGTAAAAGACGGCGATCATCTTCAGCTGCTAGACATCCACTACTGGGCATAGGCCTCTCCCAAATATCTCCACATCGATTGATCCTGTGCTGCCCGCAAAACATCCTGGCAATAGGGGTAAACGTCGGTTTTAGAGATTCATATTGGGGAGATTTGGTCCATTTCTCACCATGCTGGCCCAATGTGGGTTGGTGGGAGCCAGAGCCTTGTTTGTTGAGTAGCAGGGTGCACCACGGGTAGGTGAGGTTGGCTTGGGTCCCATGAATTGTTGTGCGGGACCCATTACACCCACCTAAATAATAAGTAATATATATAGTACATCCTTTTATGCCAAAATCGATGTTATCGATATTAAATATAGAATACTTGATAACGTCGTAAAATATAAGAGAATTTAAGAACAATGCAGCAGGATATTTTATGGACCATAGGATAATAAAGACGTCGTAGATTGTAGAGTATACATTTGACCACAAATATTGTACCACAAACCTTGTACAATATAGTTAACTTTAACCTTAAGTTTGATGGTTTAAAAAATTTCTTATATCCACCAGCAAAGTGTAGTTCCGGTAAAAACGATTATCCATAATGTAACATATCCCAAACGAGTTTTAACGGCGCTGGAATCGACTTAAATTTAAATCAGTCGGTCACCCATGTAATCCCCAATTACCATTCGGTTCATCAGCATTCGAGCAGGTTCACGATTCATGCATAGCCCCTGTGAACGTTCAAATTTTATGCAAATCTAAAATCAATGCTACATAATGCTGCAGTTATCTCGGCTGCTGTAATATCTTTTCAGTTCGGATAACAAAGGAATTTGAATAATAAATTACAGAAGAGTATCACATAAAAGAAAATATTTTAGGAGGCAAATCTTTGAAAATTATCGAATTGCCACCATTAGTATAAAAACTATAATTGTAATTTATTTACGCATACTAAAACCTATCAATCTTTGTGTGATCTAGAATGTTTCTAGGTTTAATCTTGAACTAAATGATCACAACTCGATTGGTGAAAACGAAGCAATGAATGAAGCATACGGCATAGTTTCCTCATTATTCCCAAATTACAGTATGGATCTTGTATTTGTGCATGCATTTCAATAAGTCATCAATTCGAATGCTTATTAGCAAATGATTTGATGATATTTCGTCAATATGAAAGATGGTAACACGCTATTTGTTTCGCTGATGACGGACTGGGTCATGTTTGTGAGGATACAACTCCAAACCATGTCGCGGTGAACATGCCAATATTCTGTGAAAGGATTATTAAATTTTGATCAGCATCACAGATGAGGTATATGATTCAAGTTGTATTAAAGATATTATTAATTTATATCTAAACATATATTTGTATAAAGACGTAAGTATATCTTATACTCGGTACAGATTTCATCAATGATTACAGATTAAAAATTACTGTTTGCTATTAACTGAGAAATAAATAAAACATTTTCGAGTTAAAAGAACAAATATTTGAAGATAAAAAATTGAGAGCATCATCATTAGAAACAGTCGACTTAATTGTCCCATTGCTGAGTGCTTCTATAATAAACTACTGTACTGACTGCGGGTTGAAAAAATCATGTTAGAATTAAAAATATATTTTCAGTCATGATTACTGTTTTCAGTTCAAAACATTGTTCAAGAAATTCATTATAGAGAAGAAAACTATTTGTTACTTATATATATATATATATATATGTTCCCGTACCCATACAATTTGCGGAGGTTATCACCCACTCAAGCAAACGACTTATCTCTGATATATCGTATTTGTGATAAAGCGAACCGTTCAATCAGCGGGATAAAAGTTTCTAGTGCTCCTCACAAAGACACGTTCGCATCATCTCGCTCGATAATAAATACCTTGTTGAGAGTTTTTCGATCGACGAACTTTTGTGCTTGTTACAAGCATTATTTATCATCGATATTGTCGTCGACTGGACACAGGACAGTTAAATCGATTTCCAACGCGTCCTGTTCGATAGCGTCTGCATCCAACGATTTTGTAAGATCTTGATCGAGATTTTAGTCTACCTGATTATCTCACATTACTTGGTCTGCATCCGAGCATCTCTCTATCACCTCCGCTAAGAATGCTATCGAAAATATTCGCTCAGTAAACTAGTTCTCGTCGCTCGTCTCACATAATCCATCCTTTCCTCTACACAGGCATGAATAACAGATCACTACAAATTCTGTTATTATCATTCTTCTTCTTCATCACTCCTTCAATCCTAATGTTTTCGACTATGCACAAAGTCTCCAATAGATGGGATCATCGCAGTAAATCACAAGAAGGATTTTGCTGCCCGCCGTTTTTTGATGGTTTGACTTACTTAATTCCCTAATGTAACTCTACCGACTGTCCTTTCATCATCGTCATCATCAGCCGATAGACGTCCACTGTTGGCATAGGCCTCCTTCAAAAATCTACACACCGATCGGTCCTGCGCTGCCTAGTGGCATCCCGTGACCTTACGGTCAGCGTCGCCTCCGGTACCACCGAGCACTAAAAGCCGACGTTTGTAAGGACTCAAATGTGGAAATTTGGGCCTTTTTCCACCACGCCGGCCCAATGCGTGTTGGCGGAATGGACTGTTCTTTAGAGGTCGCATAATGTACTTATAATGATTTAAATGTCTTTGTTGGCAAATTGTTATTCGAATGAGCATTTAAAAACAATACCTCCAGGAGGGCATTTAAGAGAGTTACGAGAGTAAAGTTCAAAGCGCGTCAAAGCTTCCATCGGGATATGTAATTTATTGGAAGTGGTTTACCCAATTGATAGGGAGCTAACGGATACCAAATAGCTTTAGATAAGTATCCGCCTCCGGAAAGGAGTCGCGACGAATTTCTCTAAAAGCTTTTATCAGACTGAGGGAAACGCACGCGCTTTTCGCAAAATACGCATTGTAAACAGTAACCCGATTGGAAAATTGAAAGATTTGTTATAAATTAAAAAACAAAATGGCCGATTTAATACTGAATAACATTTGTGATACTGTAGCTACAACCTTTCATAATTTATTTTCCTTCTCATACTCTTCTTTTCAATCCGTATATCCAGACACGCAAACACCGCCCACCATCAGCCACTGCTGGACATGCGCCTCCCCCAAAGATCCCCACATCGATCGGTCTCGTCCCGCCCGCATCGCCAGGAACCAGGGCGCCGTCGTTTTTAGGGTTGCATTTGGGAGGATTTGTGCCACTTCATACCACGCTGGCCCAATGCGGCTTAGTGGGAGCTAGAGCCTTGTTTGTTGATTATCAGGGTGCATCACAAGCAGGTGAGGTTCGCCTGAGTCCCGTGCGTTGGCGGGACCCCCTACACTCACACGTATACAAACACACACATATATATATACAACACACATACCAACATACAAAACTTTTGTGATTTTTTTTCGTTAAAATTTTTATCAATATAGTTGTTTCTATATTTTTAAAAGATTCCATTTACAAAACGGGGAGTAAGGGGTCCCGCACAACTCAAGAGACCCAAGCCAACGTCACTTGCTAGAAGTGCAACCTACAAATCAACAAATGAAGCTCTGGCTTACCGTCAATCCGCATTAGGCCAGCGTTATGGGCAATGGCCCAAATCCTCCCAAATGAACCCCTACATACGACAACCCTTAGTGTCCGGCGGTACCGGAGACCATGCTGACTATACGTGGAAATCATTAGGGTAGGCCTATGTCCAGCAGCGCGTAATGATAAAACTGAGAGAGGGCGCTGTTTCCTGATATACAGGTTAAATTACTAGTTCAGGAACCAAGGGCTTCAAGTATAGAAGACATGTAAAATGTTCTTCATTACCGAACATGTTGTAAATAGTTTTGGCTAAACTTTTTACGACCGGGCGCCTGCCTGACATCAACCCTCTTTTTTTTTTTTTTGGGATTTTTTTTTTTTTTTTTTTGTTTTTTTTTTCTTATCTTTATATGATATTGGTCTATAAGTATATCTTGAAACGTTTAAATTAGATTTGTGTTTCCAAGCAGTAGCTGGTGCAGCTGAGTATTATTAGTAGCCTTCGTGGCGCAGTGGCTAACCAGTTAAACAGGAGGCCCCTAGTTCGATACCAAAGCCACATGTTTTGGAGGTTGGTTAGTGGTAGAGTGCAGATATTTTTGGAAGGTTTATGTCCAACAGACGGCGTATATCGGCTGATGATAATAGATAATAGAGGTTACAAAGCCGCCTTGGCTACCACCCTCTTTAATGTTTGGTGTTGTGTAAACATCTTAAGTACTTTTTTTAGATAATTCCCCCTACGTGTGGTGGTCCAGGGCTTTTATTTAGCATTTACCATCAGTAAAATTTTTTCTAAGTCATTCTCATCTTTAATTCTACTTCTACTAACTCTGTTCGTTTTACACTTCATTCCATCTCTTCATTCATCACTGCATTCCATTTCCTTCCCTCATACCTCTCGGATGTGATGACAGTCGCCTTTTGCTTGTTTGTTTAGCTTGAAAGGGAACCTGGAAAATATAGAGCATCCCTTTTCAAAGTTTTCTTTTCCTTCTACCCCTTCTTTTTTGAATATTTTAAATTATATTTTTTTATTTCCTATTCTTTAGCCTATTTTATTATCACAGTTTTCTTGTTTCTAATTTGTCTTATTTCTACTAATAGTCAATTGGCAATATTTTAATAATATTAGGCGACCCTCGTCTTCACTCATCAGATAGGCAACGATTTCCTCGCTGAGCTGTCTTCCAAGCCCCAATCCACAGTACGCTCTTTGTCTCCTGTACAAGGGACAAGAGGTACCTAAGTACGTTATGCGCATGCGTAAAATATTTAACAAAGTTGATGTGAAAACATCGTTTGTACTGTCCTCAGAGCGTTATCGAATTTTTATCATATATTAATGTACGTATTCACAATCCGCGTCCAGTTTATGGGGCGTATTAAGGGTTGTTAAGGGGAAGCTATTTGCAGCGGAGATTAAAAAAAAATGATTTTTAACTCCATACGAAAAACTGGAATCAGTGTAAACATTAAAATAATAATGCTTCGTCTTTGAAGTAATACAATAAATAATATAACTAGTAAATAACAATTATTAATATAAGTAATAAATTTATTAATAATATAAAAGTTTCGAGGTATTCACTTGATGGTGAGTGATACGCCTGCCGATAACAACGTGGTGCTTTAAAATGTTATATACAGCTCCTCATTGTGCTCGTCGCCCCAGTAATCAAACCAGCTACAGCGCCCTTCAAATCGGAACACAGTGCTTTCACACTCCTGCTTGACGGTTGAATTAGGCGTTGCGATGGTACCTAGATGGTTTCCACCAACAGAGATCTACCACCAGCTTTTCGATCTATATATATTTGTAAATAACCTTAAAGAATATTTCAATAAAACAGTTTTCATTAAAATAGTATCACTAATGTATTTCCTAATTATCTTCATCATCAGCTCAAAGATGCCAACAGCTGAGCACAGGCTTCTCAATGATCTCGTTGAATATTTGCTGTTTGTTTTCTTAAGCAAAACTTTTACAAATAAATATTTGATCGTCGTGACGTTTTTTAACGACCTGATGGTAACTGATACGCTCGCTATAAGATAGTGGTATCAGTAAAATGATATACCTCGAAATCCTAATAATGTCACTAGCTACAGCGCCTTTCGAACCGGAATAGAACAATATTTTCACACTAATGTTTGATGGCAGATATAGCCATTACAATAGGACCTATCACCAGTCTGAACTGTAGTCGTGGGCTATTAAGATTAGGACTAAGGTAATCTCTGCCTGCCGTAGAAGGCGATCATAGGGGTCTTTAGGTTTAAGGGATTTGAAGGTCATTGGTCACGAAGCGAGTCGGGGGTGAACGACGAAAGACTAAATAGTCTCGTCTATAGCATGGTGCAGGAAGACACTGGTTCATTCCGTTGAAGATCCTGACGCTCTCTGAAAAATGACCACCGATGGAGTTTTAATGGGTACAAATCCCACATGACCCTGTCTCTCCCCAAGAAGTAGGAGCGTCTTTTGAAGATTTGCCCTTCGACAGAAAAAAGATGGAACTCTTAGTACGACTCGTTTATTCACAAGGACCTAAAGCACTGAACACGACGATCTACATTGCACAAGTACCCTACACTATCAGGCTTTAGACCCTTGAGGTAAGTCTACGTGTTCCTCGGTTGTTTTAACCCTAGAAGCAATATACCTTTTTATATGCTCCCTTTCCTCACCTGATAAAGATGGGACAAAATGAGTCACCAACATTAAGCGATGGTAATATAAGAAATCAGATCCCCCTTAATAATAACATCCAAAAATCTGACAGCCAAGTGCCCCGAGCAGTTTGGACAAAAAGCTACAATTTGTGACGGTGATTGATTGCTTTATTTATATCTGGCTCCCGAAATGGAGCAGCTACATGACCAATTTCATGGAGCGCCTCCATTAAGCGATACACGAGGATCATTACTGATGATTTATCTGATCATATTACTAAGAAGGATGTAATGGGTCCCGCACAACTTAAAGAACTCAAGTCAACCTCACCTGTTCGTGGTGAACCCTGCGAATCAACAAACGGCCAGCGTAATGAGAAATGGCCCAAATCTCTCTTTATGAACCTGTACAAATGTGGAGATCTTCGGACGAGGCTTATGTCTAGCTGTGGACGTATAACGGCTGATGATAATGATAATCATCATTATCTAACCCTCTTGCTGAAAAACCCAAAGTGAATTTTGGTCTTCAACACGAGAGAGAGCTACAAGTTCCTTCCATTTACTTACCATGTCAAAGCTCCGAGGTTTGGTTTCTTTTCTTTCTTGTAGAATTTGAATAACATCATATGGAACTTGTTGTTCATCCAATTTCTTCCACATAACATCATAAGGAACCTCGTCAAATGCTTTCGATAAATCAAGGAAACCTGCAAACACTCTGGTTTTTCAAGAGATATAATAGTCAACCGTGTTCTTCAGGCATTCAGTTGCACTATCTGTGGAAATTCCTGGACGGAGTTGGAACTAGTTATCATGAATTCTTACATATTGATTCAGCTTATTGTTCAGTATTCCATCCAAGACCTTCGCCATAACCGTCGCGAGAGACATGGGTCTGTAATTATTTTTATCTGCTAAATTACCTGGTTTTTTTTTACGAGAAGAACAAGCACAGGTTTCATTAGTTCCGATGGCAACTATGAACGGTTTAAGCACAGAGTGTAAAACATCCTCAACACTCCGAGTCCGTCGTGACCAGGATATTTTCCTTTGGCTAATGACTCAATTGTGCGAGCTCCTTCCTCCTCTATTATACAAGTAGCCACTTTACCACTGGCCATCTCAGCATCGTGTACCCGTGATCCATTTTAATTTGGTTCTGGTCTTGCCAGGCCTTGATCAGCTTGGATTTAAACACCTTTCCGGATTTACTCATTTTCTCATAAATATAGCCCGAAGAAGGTTTCCCGTACAAATCCACATTTTAAAATTCAGTGAAGCCTCACAGTGCGCGTCCTTCACGTAGTCGTTCCAGCCAATCACCGGTTTCCTACGCTTTATGTAACTTTCACATTTCCTTGCTGCATCACTAAGAACACCCACAATATCCTCACACATTTTATCTACATTCATATTACAGTTACATTTATTTAGCGCCCTTTAAACTGGAACAGAGTAATGTTTGCACACTACTGTTTGGCGGCAGAAATAGGCGCTGAGGTGGTTATCTACGTAGACGGTATCCAACAGGAGAGATCTAGCACTAGGAAAACTTGTCTGCCGATAAACCTGCTGATCCTATTATTTGTATGATCATTAGAGGCTTTTATCAATCGTCGATTTATAATTTTGCTGTGTTCGGATAAAGTTTATATTCTTATCATTTGAAATCTTATTAATTTTCCCCATCCCTTCCTCCTTTTTTTTAAATTTCAATCATTAATTGTATCGTCGAAATACTTGTTCAGATATAACTTTCTTCTGTTCTTTCAACTTCATCGTTTCTCTTTGTGTTTACTGTGCGTAACTTCAACAACCAACGCGAACCGAAAGCAACCACCAGCTCATTTCGAGAGCCATTGAGCAAACAGAAATTATTCGATGGGACGTGTGTAACATGAGCCATCTCCAGAAACCACCGGAGCAAGTTGAACCACAGAATCCCGTGAAATAGATTTTGTTGAGTGACGCGAACATTAATAAGAATGTTAGTTGATATTATGTTAATAGAAGCGGACTTGCTGTTTCTTACAGTAGTATTCCGTTTGAATCATCATCATCAGGCGATTGAAGTCCACTGCTGGACAAAGGCTTCCCTAAAGATCTCCACGTTTGTGGGAGTTCATATACAAGAATTTGAGCCTTTTCCCACCACGCTGGTCCAATCCAGTTTGATGGAACAAGAGCTTCGTTTATTGATTAGCAGAGTGCACCATGAATAGGTGGGGGTTTTTTTTGTTCTATTTGCACTGACTAAAACCCCCAAGATGTTCTCGTCATCTTATGGCATGGTCACGAGAACGCTCTTTCACACCTCCGTGACCCTGCCAGCGCCGGTTGCAGCATGCAGTCCCACCCCGGGAGGGAAGAACCCCTCTTTTCTCTTCTGTTAGGGTACGCCGGAACACACAGCGTGCTCTCCTCTCGGCCTCTCACAGTCACCTGGGCAACAGATCCGATCGGAATCCATCACCCAGAGGCCATGGGAGCAAAGAGATAAAACTCTCCCGACTCCTTGTGGCGGATCTGATCTTAGGTTCTCCCCTTCCGTTATACGGCAGCGAAGGATAGAGGGAGCGACGGAACGCAATACCGACACTCCTCTTCCCCCGCAACTCCACCTCGGCTGCAAAGAGCAGTACAAACCTGCCCCTACAGCCCACTTTTAACGATCATCTCGAGCCGGTCTTACACCTCGAGCCGGCCGGGTAAGTTCCTCTTAGCTTCACCGTCGGTGACCAAGCCGCGGCTACTGAGTCCCACCGCCACGACAAGGCGGGAACGTGTTTGGGGAGAATAGGTGAGGTTGACTTGGGTACCGTGAGCGGTTGTGCGGGACTCCTTACACCCCGTTTTAATACAAACCAAAATTATTTTAAGGGTCCAAAATGAAAATAAGAAATATATTGTGGTGCTGGAGGAGCAGAATAATCAATGGATAGATTCTACAGATAATTGGAAAGAAAACAGTTGTATAATGCTAGACACAAGGCTACGAAGACTTCATGAAGAAGTATAATCAGTATCATAGATCTTAGAACAATAGAGGAGTATCGAAAATTTTATTTATGATACAGTTAATAGAGAAAGTGGATATTGTATGTAATGAGATAGAATGTTTTTTTTACTATCTCATTAGATACAATACTTGGTCTCCAATGCTCAAGTCCTTGAGAGAGCTAACTGCAAACGTAGGCTGATCACAACAGTTACGCAAAGAAAGGTGGCACTTTTCCGACACCTTCCAAAAGGATCTCTTTATGAGTTCCCAAGGTTGATCCTGGAGGGAAAAAATCCTGGAAAACGCGCACTTGGTAGACAGCGGATAAAATCGTTTGACAACATAAAGGAACGAACTGGGTTTATATACCATCAGATAAAAAGAATATCTGAGGATCGAATTGGTTTTCTCAATCTGATCGTCAATCTTCAGTTCGAAGAGGAAACATGATGATGAAAAAAAAAATTACAATAAATTTGGAAAACTACAATAAAAGCATATGCATCTTGAATTGTATAAGTGGGAGGTATCTAAAGCACAGAAATCTATTTATCTGCATTTAGCGAAGTTTGAATTTGTGATAAACATGAAATATACAGCTTTGGCAGCCGTATAGCAAAACACGGGGGTTGCTTTATATTAAAGCAAACATATTGACACAATAAATCAGCGCTAAAAGCCTCCCTAGGAGCCTACATCCGACTAATAGATAACGTATATGACGCCGTGTCGATAAAAACACCAGTAGTTTAAACAATTACACGTTTGTGGGAAATTGACTTCTATTACTAGCGGCATAAAGTACAGAATCTTTTAAACCGGTCTCATCGTTTGTCAAAAACGTTTCGCATCCGAATATTCGGCTCGACTCTAAGACCGAGCTTAAGGTACTTTAGTGAAGCTGTATTCTAGTTATATCCAAGTATACATTCCAGCTTTGATACTCTGCTGATAAAAAAGAGGGGTAACGACACCTCCACCATTTAACAAGCTGATATAAACTATTTACTGGGAAGAAGATTCCATTAAAAGCTGTATGCTGTACTGGTAGATCTTTGTTGCCTCTGAACAATTCACATGATGGTAAGTGATAACAATGGCTAAGATGATAAGGTGCAAAAGTACTTCTATACTATATACATATACTTGTAACAGTCGCCATTGATATTTCAATTCAAAAAAGGCTACTGATAATTTTTTAATCTGTTTCATGGTGAGAGGTCAGACTGGAGGTCTGTAATTTGATTCCGGTTCCTCATATTCTAGAATTTGATTGATGGTATCAAATTATAAACCAGCAGCCGTAACAGCATCGTTGTGTTTCTGTCAACATTAAAACTAGTATTCTTCGGGAAGCCGCATTCAACATCCTCCGTCTCATCATCATTTAACACCACGTGAAATTAACTTAAAATGAATGCGCTGGTGGTAAGTCTCTGTTGCCGGAGACCATCTAAGTAGGTCGCTTCAAACAAAAAAAAAGCTTTCTTAACTATAGTTTCATATCACGTATGAACAACTGTTATAATATGTTAAAGTGTTATATGTTATATATAACATACAAAGTTAACAAGATAAATTTCCGTATTATCTAATAAATAATATATATACGTATCTCTATCTAATACATATCTTATTTCAAATGCAATAAAGTTCAAAATATACTAACTTCTATATGCTTATTGTACAATATTTAGTTTCAAAAAGATGTTCCAAAAATACCAGCTTTCATTAATATGTGACCTCCTACCCGCATTTGGACCGGGTGGTGGATATATGACCTTGACACTATCCTTGTGAGGAAATTCACAGTACTGTAAACAAAAAGCTGTTTATTTATATATTTATCTATATATATATAAATAATTTAATTTATACAACCATAGTTTGATGTTTGAAGTAGTGAATATGGAAATCGGGCATGAAACGACGATTTTGTTATGCAAATTTGTATTTGCATTGGGCCGGAAACTCCCTTTCGCGGCCGCCCCACTTGTGTGCCATTTACTACGGCGGGATTTAAAAAAAAAATTGCGTTATTCAAATACTTAAATGATATTTATCGTAACGTAGCTATCTGCTTTGTTATAGTACAGTAAATTGTCCGATAAAATATCACTACATAGAATATTTTACTGGAATATTTGGTTACTGTCAAAAAGTGGCTCAGAGAACCGTAACGTATCATAATGTTTCTCAAAGGATATCAGCTAGTACAAAAACGTTCTCAAACTTGATTCTGAAACTGATTTCTATAAAACAATTTAAAATAATAAAGTTTTTCAAATAATAACACCAAGTATTTTTGTAGTACTTTAAAAAAAATTCTGGAAGAAAACCATAAAGTATTATAATGATGTCCAAAGAGTACTGTTAAGTATTAAAATATTTCACAAAGAGTATCAGCTAGTTTTAAAATGTTTCTCAAAGAGTACCATCTAGTATCAAAATGTTTCTCAAAGAGTACCATTTAGTATCAAAATGTTTCTCAGAGTGTCATCAAGTATCCAAATTTTACACAGTGTTCCATCAAGTATCAAAACTTTTCTCAAACTTTACCACCAAGTATCAAAATGTTTTTAGTACCATCACGTCCGTACGTTCGAAGTTTATGAACGTGAGTTAGCGGCCGCAAATAACTCTATACGTTGGATTGGACAGTGTTCCGACTAAGCTGACGGAAGTTAGTGCTTCAACAGTTAGTCTTTACTGTGCCCGTTGGGATATATGGTGCTAGGGCTAAACTCTCTGACCACATGTCCGATGGATTCTGTTCTTTAAAATTATAGCAATAAGACTTATCTCTTTGTTTAAACAGAAATACTTGAATACAAACTTCCTATTAATGTAATGTCGGAAGATTCAAAACTGTACAGAAATAAAATATCAAATTAAATCTCCAGCGTAGTGACTGTAGCAATATGAATAACTTGGTTAGTAAGCATACATCGGCTTTACTAGATTAATCCAACTAAACAAGTACAAACTTGGCAAGTTACAAAGTAATCACTTCGCCGGTAAAAGCATCTCTAACGAGTTATATTGAAACTGAAAATTAAATCGTCCTCATAATGGAGCCGCGCCGCTGACGCTCCATATAGAAAATTATTAATCTACTTTTCTGCTACTCACCAGCGAAAGTAATTTCATGTTCATGCTGTACACAGTATCAGTTTTTACCCTGACTTTATTTAGTATGCTTACCGAGTTCCGGTAGACGTAATGATGGAAAATGATAAGCGAACTTACCAACATAAAGAATTACTAAAATTGAGTAGCAATAAACATGGCACTTACTGTCTATGGAGCAGTACAATCTGCAAGTGATAACCGCAAACTAGAAGAAGCTGTGCTGGACCTCACCACGAGAAGCATCGCCGATCTGGTGATGCTTGCGGGAAGAGGCGAGATGAGAGAAGCGAAGAACCGATCTCTGTGGAGTTCAGAGAGACTCATGTCAAGAAATAGAAGTGTAGCTGATCATGATTATAATATTGTGACTAATAGTAGATCTATTGTAGTAGAAAAATCTTTCCATTATTTTATGTTAGCAGAAAACCTTCATACTTCACGTACTGAGCTTTTGACGTCAAAAACTAAGAACGGTAAATCAGACAGTGGTAGCTGAAGGCTCTTTGTATTTAGTCGCCTACTTGACGATAAACCTCCTACTTTTACGACCGTCGATAACGAGAACACGGAGCGCAGAATTTTTATTAGCACTATCCTCATATGAATACTGAGTATCCGGTTCGCGTAGTTTGCGAACTTTCCAATTGATTTTCCTGATCTCCATTTTCAGTAAATTTTTATTGAAAAAAATTGTTATGGATGTATGTGAATGCCTAATTACAACAGCAACTTTACTCCTAGCCATCGCACAGAAAGCAGGATATCAAACGTTATAGGTATATACATATCATCATCAGCCGAGAAATGTCTGGACCTAGGCCTCCCTCACAGATCTCTACGTTTGTAGGAGTTCATATGGGTGATTTGAGCCATTTCTCACCGCGCTAGCCCAATATGGGTTGGTAGAAACCAGAGCCTCGTTTGTTGATGGGTGTACCGTGAGCAGGTGAGGTCGGCTTGAGTCTCGCGAGTTGTTCTGCGTGACTCCTTACACCTCATATATATATCAAACTTTAAAGAATATGATAAACAGTATAGGACCTGTATCTACTTGAATTATTAAATGCAGCATTCGAAGTAAATAATGCCTATTAGCTTTTCTTTTCCGGTTTTCGAAAAGTAACGAATTTCTTGCTCAATAAACTTAACTTCAAAAAGCTTTATTTTATCATGGGCTCGTTTTTTTGTTATAATCTTCAGTACGCATTATAAATTGCAAAACGAATTGTTCCGCCCGAACGCTCAGGGAATTCAGAATTGATGGCTAGAATTTTATTAATGATTATGCGCAGAAAATCAATCAATGATCAAAATTAACTCAAACCAAATTCCCGTTGTGGCGTGTGAATATGCAAATTGCACATGAAACGACGATTTTGTCATGCAAATACGTATTTGTCCGCACCACGGGCAATTCTGTTTGTGGTGATAGGCGTTAATACTTCATCTATCAAAGAATCATCATCCCTGAATTTAGAAAAAAAGTCTTTTTTTTAAAAATTATGTTAATTACACATAGAAACAAGCAGAACTTTTTAAGGCATATGGTGCTTATTAGTTTACTTTTATATAGAATCTTTTTTCGCTCTCTTTGGTTGTTTGGCTGAATGTCCAAGTCGGAAGGTCTTTAATAAAGCCTTATTCCTTCAGAGCAAAGTTAACATCTGTGTTAGCATACAGATTTGGTGTTATATAATCTTATTATAATTGTTAATTATATAGTTATTATTTAAAATTTCTAATCATAGCTTCGAAACGATCTCTAGTTTTAAGTGAACTGTATTATCCACCAACACTTCTTCGTGCTGTTTGGAAACGTCGCCAGCTTTTCGCATTTCGACTGCAATAGAATCGACATTCTACTCCAACTAATCCGTTCAAAGTTAGCACCACCGTAGCTCAAGTTAGTCTGTGTACGCTCGCTTAGCGGCTTAAGTAGCATAAAGTTGGTATTCGGCGTTTAATGGCAGCGGTAGACTGAAATTCGATCTATTTACAATTAAACAGGTTATATACAATTACATCTAGTAACTGAGCAAAATATAATCAATTTTTTTAATAAAATAGGGGAGAATAACGAATTTTTTTACATCTATAATTAGAAGAAGAATTGAAGGGTGGATTTAATCACCTTTTACAAGTATCATTATTAGATAAAGCGGTGAGTCGAGCAGAGTATTTATCTAATGTTAAGTGTGTGCCAATAACAATATTGATCTTTTTTGTGTTGTGCTTTTTTTTGAGGAAATGAGGGCTGACATATTACTAAGGAATTAAATCCTCCCCTCAAAAAAAAAAGAATAAAAAAACAATATTGCTCTAGTTAGGATTATAAACATTGCAGCATATTGTGCTCACTATGAAACATGATAAGGTTTCTCAAATAATTTTATTATCTACAGCGCTTTGAAAAAAAAAATTGCTTTCAAAAAGATTATCATACGTACCACAAATCATACACCTATTTAAGGCAGATTAAGGAAAAAAAAAGGATCTATAAAACAAAACAGGACACGGAAATCTTGATAAAGCACAACAAATTTTGCAACCATGACACAAACAGCTAATAATGCTCGATAGGCTCACCTTTCAGATTAAAGGTAAACCAGCATCATGTCCAGGACAGATATTGAGCAATTGTAGAAGTACAGCGAAAGAGTAAATGAAATATCTGACTTATTCTTCAACTTAATCCAATTAGTTCATCTGCCGTAATAGCTGATTGCACTTTTGGTCCACGCGCTGTATGATTCCTGATAAAGTGAAATCAAAAAATGATGGCCTGGTGATAATTTTGTTCCAGCGGCCTGGAGATCGGCTATATTTTGAATGTCTTGCTTTTCAAGTTGTGCTGTCACCATCTGGGCGCGTTGCGCCTGGCTTCGCTTGAGTTCAGCGGTGGTGGCTTCGAAATTGTTCTTTTGAGGACATTCGACCTAGCGATCGCGTTTCTATCGAGCGACGTCATTACCTACAGATATATTGTACTGATGTAGGATTTGCGCAGAATTTATTGTGTGAGCAGTGAAGGAAGTTAATCAACATCAATTGAAATAAATTAAACACGAGGCACATTTAGCTCGGCCGCACAGATATCGCTCGGGGGGGAGGAACATATTGCCGCCATACGTAACGCGCGGGAACACGGATGTTATCAGAATTTATCGCACAATTAAATGTAAACGTTTATTTTAAAGAGCTATTTAACATTTCTGAACGGGCAATACCTGAATTTGATGGATGGTTAAATTTTCAGATTTTTTTATAACACGCTCCTACAGTATTCGCAGTGCTTCGTGCAGTTTTCCTCATCAGGCCACCAAGTGTTGCAATAATGTACCTACGCGTCTGTGTGAAAGTAACTCGGTTTTTAGTTTTGAAAAACTCTTTAAACTGTTCTTATTGGAAAATCAAAACATCAAGAACACACAGTGGCTCGTAATTCAAATTTATAGCTCGCATCATCATCATCATCATCCACTGGTAGACGTCCATTGCTGGACATATCCCTCCCACAAAGATTCATGCATCGATCGGTTCTACACCGTCGTTTGTATGGGTTCGTATGGCGGGATTTGGGCACTTTCTCATCACGCTAGCCCAACGCGGGTCGGTGGCAGCCAGAGCCTCGTTTGTTGGTTACCAGGGTGCACCACGAGCAGGTGAGGTTGACTCAAGTCCCGTGAGTTGTTGTGCGGGACCACCAACAAGTACTGTTGACTATATTTTTGGCAAGAAAGTTAATATTAGGAGCAAAATATCTCATTAATCGCGATCGCATCACGGACGGTAGTCGAAAATCAATGTTTCACCTCCAGTAGGTTAGGTTAGGTTAGGTTAGGTTATACCATTGCAGCAGACGCTCTCATATCTACACTACGAGTACATACAGTGAGTCAAATTGTTCATATGCTCATGTAAAGAAAGATCAAATGTTCGTTAATGTGTACGTATGTGTGTGTGTGTGTGTGTGTGAGCACTTTCGGCTACAATAAACGATCTATCTACACATCAGAGCAACATTTTAAATGTAATCAACTAATAATGAATAACAGATTTTTTTAAAATTTTGTAATAACTGTAAGCTTTATAGCAGCTCATTGGCCTAATGGTTAGAGCGTGCGGCCTTCATTCCGAAGGTCGCGGGTTCGAATCTCGGCATGTAGCGATGACTTTAATATTTAAGTTATGTACATTTGTGAACTTTAGTAAGAACAGCGAAATACAAACGGCGAAGGGAACATCACGAGGAAACCTGCACGTGAATTAGAATTTATTCTAAGCTGTGTGTGAGGTCATCAATCCACATTGGGCCCGCGTGGTGACTATGGCTCATCGCCCTCATGTTGAGGGGTACACCTGTGCCCCAGCAGTGGGGATCTAAATTGGCTGTTGAAAAAAGGGTCTATAGATTATTTACAAATTGTCAGGAAGAAATAGATCTTGCATATGTTCAGTTAAAAAGCGAATTGGGAAGATACAGTATAAAATCAACGAAAGTGAGAAAGTCGCGTAACTGTGCAAGTTTACCTTTCGCGTCAGGTGTATATACCAATAAAGCGCCTATTTCTGCTTCAAGGTGACCTTCAGCTCGTGTTTTATTGTGAAAATTAACTATGATATCTTAAAGCAATGAGTCTACATGACGTTGCCCTTTTTACTAGTCACTAATTGCTGTGCCGGGGTACAAATTTCCTGAATATATAAAAAAATAAAAATATTTATATCTGAGATAAGAAAAACAAAAACATCGGAAATAATCACTCACAAAATTTACAAGATTTTTTTAGAGCTTTATGTACTCTAAACAGATACACGAATAGAATACTTGGAAATGGTGGTATGATAAACCTAACGTGAACACAGTCGCTGATGGTAATTTTCCTCCCCGTGAAACCTATGTAAGCGTACTGCACAAGACATATAAAAGAACAAAGTGAACAATCGGAAATCGAAAAAGTTAAATCTAGCAAATTTCAGGCAGTCCGATTCAATTTGCTTTCCTTATAGGACGGCGGGTGTTCGTGTTTGTAGATAGATCTCGCTGGATACCGAATAAAGAGCGTTGTGTTTGTATTGTATCGAAACGTTTCGGTATTTCCGTTATGTAATACATTTGCTATTTTGAGGTTAAATTCTTATTTTAATAGTCGACTAAGAGGAGTTTTTCAATTAGGTGCGTATGAATAGTTTATAGAATATCGCAGATGAAATTTGTGATGTACTAAATTATTACTCAACTCTGTATTTGTGAATTTTATATTTTTGTATAAAAGGACCACCGCTGGACTCTTGTGTCCAACAATGAACGTTCACCAGATGACATGTTGATACATGAAACAAAAATCAATTCTAAAGAAGACCCAGCTTCTCATCATCACGTTTAGTTTATAATAATAACGCCTGTAATTTTTTGTAGGTCTACTAAACTATAATATCTGGTCTAAGGCAGAAACGTAGGCACAGCGATGGTACCTAGACGGTCTCCGGCAGCAACAGCTCTAAGAGCCAAATAGCTTAAATATTTAACATAGGAATCATCAGGAAATAACAGTACTCTTAACAAATCATCAATGGCGGAGCAGGAAAGATGTTTGCGATCAAACATTAGGTTCCTTCGTCACATGTAAGGCGTCCATACAGTTCCCCAGCGTTATTGAGGAAAACTATATCTGATAAAGGAAACTCGTCATGTTCGACTATTTCGATCTAAGAGAAAGAAATTCTTATGATTTCACCATAATGGTATTTGGCTACCGTTTTTTTCAGAAACTTTGAATTATAAAACGTTGTCACGAATAAAGCTTTGACGACATTAATTTTCAATTATCTTTTCTTCCCCATCTAGTATCTATATTCGAATAACCCTTGATCTATAAGTTATATATATATCTGATCTTTAAGGAGGTTTTAGACGGTAAAGCTTGATTATCCGAAATTGTCTAGATCTCATATGTTGTCAAGCAACACGGCAATGGTGTTAGTCGGCAGATTTTATTATGAGTATGGTGGTTACATGAGTGGGTTCTAGAAAAAACCTACCATCGGCCAAACTTCCAACTCATGTAGCCTGAATTGAAGCAGAGACAGAGTGTTACGCGACAAAAGCAGTTACAACAGATTTTTCTTTTATTTACGACTTGGATGATGTCTTTACTGAAACACGGTTGAAACAAAGAAATCTATATCAAAATTGATTTTCCTCATTTGGAAGTTCAACACCACGAAAGAAGCTGGATGTAGTTATAACAATTTTAATGATGGACCTCAATACAAGGGAAAGTACAAAGTATCCGTTCCTTGCAAACGTATGCCCCTATAGATCCTAATTAATAGCAATCATTTAAGATGCGCCCTTATCACGGTCTCCTACCACGATTAGTCCTTACAAATTGAGCTGCCATTGTCTCAAGAATGATCCGTTCAAGCAACAATGGCATTGTTATAATTTGAAGGTACAGACAAATTAATCTCCACAGCTTCAGCAAATAGTATTAGAATAGAAAACTTTTAATGTTAGTGGAAACCATCATGACAAATAAAACCACAGCAGTTATTTCTGCTCTTAAATTATTATATAAAATCACTGTAATCCGGTTTTGATGCTGTAGCTAGTCAAATTAATGGAGTATTGAATTATATTTTCTTATGTCTCAGCCTTGAGAGACAATATGATGGGTTATAATATTGTAACTAAAACCTTATTGTTCGAGGTCAAAACAAACAGACAAACAGGGGTGTAAGGGATTTCGCCCAACATCTTACGGAGCCTAAGTCAACCTCACCTGGTCGCGGTGCACCCTGCTGAATAACAGACGAGGCTCTGACCACCCACCAACCCGCACTGGGCAAGCGTGGTGGGCTAAAGCCCAATTTCCCTCAACGACCTCTGTGGAGATCTTCGGGAGGCCTATGTCCAGCAGTGGACGTCTATCGACTGATTATGATGATGATGATGAACCTTAGTGTTAGTTGGAAGTAGTGATAAAGATCAGATGAATGTAGGTTCCCGTGATTTTGCCTCTTGTTTGTTTGAACATCCAATAAAGTGAAAAAGTTTCTTTGATGCTCTTGGATGATCTGCAGCCACAGATACTTGATAGTTGTATTTTGGATTACAAGGAGCTTCCTTGGGAAGTGTTTAAGCATATCTTGGACGGGTATTGGTACATTACTGCCGAAGTATAGTATCTCTTGAAGACCTTAAACCTCTCTCCCTTCATCATTATCATCATAATTATAACAGCTAATTTACGTCCCCACTGTTGGGACATAGGCCTACTCTCAATATGAGGGCGATGGGTCACAGTCACCACGCGGGCCCAATGCAGATTGGTGACTTCACACACACCTTACAATAAATTCAAATTCACGTGCAGGTTTACTCGCGATGTTTCCCTTCACCGTTTGTATTTCGCTGTTGTTACTTAAGTTCACAAATGTATATAACTTAAATATTAGAGTTATCGATACATGCCGAGATTCGAGCCCGCGACCTTCGGAATGAAGGCCGCACGCTGAAGGAAAAAGGTTTTTGCTGATCATCATCTATTGTACACAGGAAATGGAATAGTATTCTTTGTGTCTAAAACAATAATTAACCGTTAAGTTCTTTAATTCATTCGTTTTATTGATATATATATATATATATATATATATATATACGCTTTGGTTAACTTCGAAGGTCGTGCAATTTTTGAGTAATGCCTGTCAATGTAAGTGATTTTAAGTAAAAATGAAGTGAGATATTTTTCGGTAAAAAAAAGTGATTTAAAAGTTCAATCAAATCTAATTTCCACAACACTAAATGATCTATATAATCATTAGAGCAGCAGGATGTGATTATTTAATGCTGACAATTTGCATGTTTTTAAGTTTCTACGTCTACGTTCCGTTTTGATGTAATGGATACGTTATCATTTGACGTTATCTATATTATTTAGGCTGTGTGTATTATATTAAAGTGTTTTATTCCAAAGTAACGGATGTCTGTGTCGTATTAGCTGATATATGGCGATGGCGGACAATTCGTGCGCAATGCAAAATACAAATTTGCATAACAAAATGCCACTTTTACGGTTAAATCCGCCATTTGCGTGTGCCGTCACGAGTGCGGGCGGCTGTTAATTCGGCGTGTTTCACTCCAACGCCGCGATTTCCACTTGCTTTGTGACATTTGAAAAGGTTACATAGGTAAATTGAATTGTTTAATGGCGATTCATTGCGTCCTTTTTTTACCGTGGCATCATTGGCTAAATCTCCCGTAGTCGTCGTCATGCGCTTCGTGTAGGCTAATAAGCACTGCATGCCTTACCATCCCCCAAATATATTTAAATAATAATCTCTCATTCGTGCATTCATTATCAGCCGACAGACGTCCACTGCTGCACATAGACCTCTCTCAAAGATCTCCACATCGATCGATCCTGCGCTGCCCGCATCTAGTTGCTTCAAGCAATCTTCATCAGATCGTCAACACTTCGTCTTCCGATATGCGGCTGGCATTCGAAGACCTTAATTCCCCATCGGTTGTCAGTCGTTCGAGCGATGTGTCCTACCCATTGCCTCTTAAGACTAGCAATCTTTAGCACTACGTCGGTGACCTTAGTTCTCCTGTGGATCTCCACATTTCTGATAATAATTTCTCAAATTACTGAAAAGATAAGCACAGAGGTTTTAGGTATGATATGCATACACGTAATCTCTGTGCAAACTCCTGCTCATAATTCTATCGCTTCCTCTTGTTAAGAATAGTTTCCAGGTTTCCCTGTGTGATGAAATGAGATGTGTATGTGTGTGAGGAGAATTAGAGTCTCCAACACAGCTTTTAGTAAACACACTAACCTGCTCGAAGGACTGACGATCGAAAGAAAGTCCTCGAAAGATGGCCGTGTACCCGTTAGATGTATTAGCAGATTTGTACAAGATAGGCGATTAGACAGAAGGTACTGGATGCGAGAATCGCGAGACCAATCGGTATGAAGATCATTGATGGATGCCGACATCCGTGTACCAGTAATGCAAATTAAATGATAAAATCATCAGAACATCACTATTCGCAAGTGATTACACTAAAGTAATTGTCAAATTTGAATTTGGAACTTAAATAAACTTAGTTGGAGCGAACCTACATCAGTCATTAGGGAAGCCCCTCATATTTGTCACATTCATCCGGGGACTAGTTGACGAATGGACGCCCTGAGCTCAGTCGTTGTTGGTGCGATCGCGGTCCTCTCCTGTCGTATTTGCCCTTTGACAAATTATGGTATCTTTGTCGTTAGAATTAACCATTTATGGGTACAATGACGCCGTAATAAATTAGGACGGTGAGCGTATGTACAAAGTTAATAAAGGGTTTATCTCCCGCAAACCCTTGCCGCTGAGCAATGGAGATGAATTTCAGTTTCGTGCCGCTTTCATTTGTATGAAGCTTATTGTTTAATATTTCATACTCGGGATCTGTGTGATTTTTTTATCATATTGTTAAACTCTTTATATATATATATATAACTAAATTATTCAACACTCCTTCTTATCATCATTATCAGCCTTACCACTACTGGATATAGACCTTCCCCAACGTCTTCCATCAAATGCGACCGTCAGCTTCTCGCATCCACGCCCTTCCGACCGCCTTGATGATGTTGTCGGTCCAATTGGAGGGAGAACATCCTACACTTCTGCGACCTCCACTCCAAGGCATTTCTCCTCCATCGGTCGTCACTGACACGACAGACATGACCGGCCCACTACCATTTCCGCTTGCAGATTTCTTCTTTTAACAATCACTTTTTCTTCTTCTTCTTTAGATCAGTTCTTTTAACGGGAGATTATCAATAAATTTCATACAATGATCTTATGTGACCATAAAACCGACGATGGTAAAACTTGTGTTAATTCAACCACTTACAGATTTATGAATGTATTACTTACCATTAGTGGTCCATGATCTTTGCGAGAGGGTTATTTATATTTACCAAATCAAAAATATAAGCATTGTTCAGAATTTTAAAACTTGAAAACGGTAGATAATAAAAATAATTTAAGCCACTGGTACGCGGACCTGTGCGCTGAAAACCAAACTCTACAAGAAAATTCAAACATCCGTTTCCGCAAACAGTTGCGTTGAATAATGTATTAATAACGTGAAATACGGTTGAAGAGTTACGACGGACCCTAGCTGTTAAGGTTTTTTTTTTTATATTTGAGCAGATGTCGTCGCGTCTAACCTCACTTAAATATTCAATGAACATGTGTTACATGAATGGGCACAATGGAAGGTTGATTTATCTCAAATTCAACATCTATTTCGGTATATCATTCGATACAAAAGAGTCTAGATTATTGACCAAAGGATTTATATATTTTAATGTACCTTTCACTTGATCATATGATATCAAAGTGGAAATCATATGTTTTCCATAAATGTAAATTGATCTAACCTCACAACTTCCCAGGGTATTCAGAGTATTCCACTAAAGATCCACAGAAAACATGTTGTCCCTCTTTTGTTGTTTTTATTCGACAAAACGTGGAGACACTCAAGAGTTTGACCTGATGGTAAGTGATATGCCTACTCAATACAAAGTGGCGATAGTTAGGATGACGTACACAGCATCTCGTTGAGCTTGTCGCTTTGAGACAGGATATGTTCAGTTTCGTTATCCTTTTTGACTAGCTACAGCACCATTCAATCTGGAACACAGAAATGTTTGCATAGTACTGTTTGTCGGCTTCAGTTGGAGCTGTGGTGGTAATTACCTGGATGGTCTCCGGTAACAGAGACCAACCACCATTTTAAAAGGTACAGGGCTCTTGTATCGTAAACAATAACATTTGGTAACCATGTTCTACTGGACTATAGGAGTAGACCTCTGTGATGCTTAGAAAGCCATATAAAGTCTCAGTTATATAGTCCCCAACTATGAAGTTTCTGGCTAATATGAATAGGACTAAGGTAAGCCCTGTCTGTCGTAGAAGGCGACTAAAAGTGTCTAGAAGTTTCGCAGGCCTTTATCGCTTAAGCGAACCTGCGTGGGACAGCGTATGGCTCAGCGATGGTGCTTAGGAGGGTTGGACTCCTCACCAGAGAAGTGTTAGCACAAAGTATAGAGGGGCACCGGTGCGTTCTATAAGAGATCCTGGAGCCTCTCCGCATGTACTGATGCAGTCCACCGAGGGGGTTTTAGTGAGTGATAATTTCACATAATCCCGACGTCCCCCCAGAAGTAGGATATCATACGTAGATTTCCTCCCCGAAACAAATATATATATATATATATAAGATCTATTGTACGAATACAAGTAATGACCACTAGCAATGTATGAGACACTTTGTCGTTCAAAACGTACTCGTAATAAAACTTACAAAGTAATCACAAGTAATGGACAATAATGATTTTAAATAATGCCCAACAGCTTAACTTCAGTAGCATTAAACCTTTAGGGTTGTTACAATCATATAATAAATTTATTAGAGATAAAACAGAATCTCATACATTAACGACCACAGCTGTGGGCAGTAACAGATTGCGTCAGTACTTTGACAGCCTCTGGATAAAAATATGGTGAAAATAATTTTTTTCGTCAATACCGAGCCAACACTTGATCTGTGTTTCACGTGGTTTTTAATGAGGCTGTGGGTAGTGGAATTTGCTCGCTAAAATACTCCGGCTCTCATATATGCATGTTGATTGCTAGCGTCTAGCAATGCTGTTATCGCGGCAGTCCGATATGTAGTACTAACACTAACTTACTCCACAATGTTTAATTTCATTAAAAAAACTAGTATTTTTTATTGAAATTAAACATTAAAATATAATGTTATATAGCGATTTATGTGATAAGCAAAACATATATGTATATACATATATATACAGAAGTGTTTATGCTAATCTATAGAAACTATTTTCGCCTGAAAGATGTATTTTTACAGTCGTTTAATTGCCGTAGGTTATTCATTGATGTATTTCCTTTGATCGAGTATCATAAACAAAACCCATTCGTATAATATCATAGTATTTATTCGCGCCCATTTATTATTTGTTGTAATGAGAACGAATTTATAACAAAAATATATATTTTATGCCGCCGAAAGACAACAAAATAACAAATTTATCGCAACAAGAAATCTCGAAAGGAGCTGACATTCACTTTGTTTTTCGTTATCTGACAACCTTAATACTTTACGAGGGGTAAGGAGCGTTAGACGTCACGACTCGTTAGCGGGCCCTGCTTAATATTACAACGTTAATGTGCAATAAATACATAATAGCCGTAACCTGAGAATACTCCGCAGTTATCACACCGAACTGTAAAGCATGTTGCTATACACATTAACAAAAAAAAACAGCTAATTTTTTCCCACAATCAAAACCCGCGACCATTTCACACAAGAGGAGAGTTAATGTCTTAAACTACCATGTATACTATTTGCGGAAAGAAGGATTCCCATGTCCTTTAAAAGTATTGTCGTTACATTCAAAGGATTCTTCATGTCGCACTCCGTGATCAAGAACTCACGATAATTGGGAATACAGCTAAGAACAATGAGAAATTCCAGCGCAGTTATAACTACGCTACGACCACATCCAGACATCAATAGCAATCATTACCATCATCATTACCATTATCAGCCATGTCAATGATCTTCAACAAATTCGCAACTATCAAATAATAAAATAAAAAATAATTATACATTTAACTTGTTATTATTTTTGTTACAGAAATAATCTTCTACCCAATGTCCTGCTTTCTGGAGAAAGAGTTGTGTGAGATATTTACCCGCAAGGCTTCCTCTGTTGTATGTGCAGTACTACTACCATTAATACTGGGTTGGTACCTACAGCTTTAACCAATAACTACCTACCTACAAAATTTTAGAAATGTCTCTGACATATACGGAGCAGCATACCTCGAAAGATACAAAACATATTACTCTTTGTAAACGTTAAGATAACGATTCCTTTTTTATAACTATCGCATAAGGACGTCTATCAGCTCAGTGCTCTCATAACCATGGCTGCTGCAAAGCATTTAGAATTTTATTAAGTATGAAATATTAAGTTATCGTACGGTAGTAGAGATCACGTCGCGTGAGTGGAAAGCTTCCCCACCGTCAGTCATATTAACGGCGAGCTTTTATTCAAATTCACCGTTCGGTTCGGCGCCCAGCGGCGAATGGCGCACTTTATTATTCAATTCGTGTATAAATCTTACTTTCCTTAATGCGTCATCGGATCGTTCACTTAAATCACCTTCATTGGATACGAATGAATGAAACCAATTGTATTATGACGTAAAATATGAAATACGATCACGCTGTCGGTTAGTTCACTCGATAAATAGTGTTATTGGCAGTGACGAATGTGGAAATTATAAAGTATATGCATTGCTTGTGTCTAATTTGAGAGCGCATACAGTTAAGTATTTACACAACGCTGACTCGCATATTAAAATAAAAGTTTTAAAAATATATTACATAATAAAAATTAAACCTTTTATTGTTACCACTACTGAAAATCGAGGTCTTCTCTCAAAAGAAGAAAGCCAAAGCTATTTATTACACCACAAAGGCCACGAGAGGGTTGGTGGACAGCATACGTCTATGAAAGTCGATGTTCTTAGAACATGGCAGGTTTCTCACGACGTTTTCTTTAAGAATTGAAAAAAGGGATCAGTATTAGATACACTTAAAATTTTATATAGTTTCAATTGTACAAACCAAGAAAAATATAGATAAATATTATAATTTTAGAGGTACGAGTTATATTTGTACAGAAAGGCACAAAATACGAAGACAATAACCCGCATAAAAATAAAACATTTCTCTTTTTTGAACGAAGTTAAAACGTAAATTTTGATAAAAAGTCGTTTAAATATTATAAAACCTGTTGGAAAAATAGCTTTGCTCCAGGTAATATTAAAAAATAGTTAACTTTTAACCAACCTAAAAACAAAAAAAATAAGTATACACACTTAAACGCTTTTATGAAATTTTTAAAAAAACGAAAGGGTCATTTCCAGAAGAAGAAGTAGTATTAAAGGTAAACTGGGAGCAACGACAGTAATCGAATACAATATTACGCCATAATAAATATGAACAAAGACTCGCTTTCGCTCGATCTCGATAGTTCAACGGAACGTTAGATAATGGATTTTTCCATCTACAAAGAAACAACTGGGTCGCAGCGAACTCTATTCATCTCATATGTGGGCTTGGAGTCAATGGTTCTCTGCGACAAAACGTTTCTTTATTTCATTAGAACGCATTCAGCGAAACGCCTATTGTGTATAAAGTGCAGCAGCTTCCATCCTCTCCCGATTCTAAACAATTGCACTTTCATTTTAAAGAAATAACTTTCCTATTCAGCAGTAATAGACATCTACATTTCAAAATGCCATATTGTACGCTTTTGTACGTTACGACGATCATCCATACTTTCGGAAATATTTTATATCGTTTAAAGAACAAAACGTTATATGAAAATGTAAATTTTTCATTGTTTTCGGTGAATAGACTTTTTATAGTATAATGAGCAAAAACAACGTATAGCAGGGTATCATTCTAAATAGTACCACATTGTAATGAACGGGCGTATAACTTACAATTTCGCAAACGTTATGTTCCTCCCGTAAAATAAGTAAATAAATGTGCTTATGACACTACTACAAAATTCTTTACAATTGATTAAACCAAAAATGCAAATGAATATCCAGAATTTTTTTTATTTACTTCTACACAAAATAAAAGCTGATCTATTTTTTTTTAAGTGTAAGTCCATAATATTTTTTTAATAAAATTAGAGTGGCCATTTTCTATATTGTTAACAATGTCTTACGCAAAACAATTGGAGCAACGTGATAAAGCAAAAATTAAATAACCAAACTTATGTATGAGTGATTTAATATGTACTGGTCCGGTTTGCACAACATCGCCGCACCGCACATTTCTTACAGTTTATGTAGTTGTATTTTAAGAGAAAGAACTGTAAACAATAACTAGTGAAATATTATCTTATAATTTTTATAAATTAATGGTATTATTACCAAAAATATTTATTTTTAATATTTTTATTACAAATTAATTTAAAAAAATATTTAAAATATTTCCATTATTGTGAAAAGGAACGTTAAAACGTCATGAAGTTTTTCTAGACGCAAAATGTCAGGTAAAGAAAGTGAAGTGGTTCTTATTTTGCAATATTTACATCAATAAACTGTTGTAATTTCATTTTGTGTACAACTTATTTGAATTGAATTGCAATTTCCATTTCATCACATCTATGATTTTCTTGTGTCATTATTTAGTGTAAAAACGTGTAAAAACAAAGGATCAATTTCTTTTCTAAATATTTATTTCATATAAAATTTAAGTCATTTAAAATGGATTACGTGACAACTTTAAAGATTTTGGTTATCGGCGAGAGTGGTGTCGGTAAATCTAGGTAAATATTACATTTCTTTGTTCAGTTTTGTTTGATATATCTGATGACATTTGTTAGACTGAGGTATTTCAAGGCCATATACGAGCATTTGTTTTGTTTATTGGAATGCTCTCTCTTATGATGGACTGACGATAGCATGAGAACGGTTCAATGTGGGTGAATGCTAAGAGATAAAAGTTGCATTTGATGAAAGGCATCGAGGAAGGGCAATATCTGGCACATAATAAATAAAGACTGATAATGATGATTATTGTTATTATGTATAAATTGAATAATGAAGTATACTCACACAGTTATTGTGTAAATATCTTAGTTTAACAAGTAATATAGAGGTATATAAAAATGTACATTTTGTATACATTGTTATAAATAAGCATATCACTATATTTAGACAAATGACGAGCTCATCTTAATGCTTACTATAATAAAAAACAATCACTTCATTATTTCTAAAATGTATAACTCAAGTAGTACTAATTACCAAATGGATGATACTTGACAATTGTTTTTAGTATTATTCTAGCATTCACGACAGGGGATCACAATGCCTCATTTCCAGCAACAATAGGAGTTGATTACAAATGCAAAGTTATGGAAGTGAATGGATTAAAGGTTAAATTGGGAATTTGGGACACAGCAGGTCAAGAGAGATACCGAACATTAACAAATAGCTTTTACAGGTATGTCTGTCTGTTTCATTGTTTTAGTTTCTATTTGTGAAAATGTATTGTACCTCACAGTCATTGTATCAGATATGAATGAAGAGAATTATGTTTTTTCTAATTACTATTTAAAAATTTTTATGCAGTAATACTTTTTTGAAAACTAATAGACACAAACAGTACATACTAATGACACATGACATCACATTATCCTCATTTTGTCTAATAGATATTGTCATTAAAATTGCTGAGCATACAAGAGGGAGTATTTGGCATACTAGCTGAGATTGGTGTGAGGATTGCAGAAAGTTTTTTGTTTTCTAATAATCAAGGGAATGTGCTCATGATATTTATCCTCGTATAATAAATGTCTAATTAAATCAAGGGGTAACTATGAGCAGCTACATAATTCTGAGTAATAATTTTATGACATTTGTATCACCTTTATAAATCATGTAGTGTAAAAGTGCAATTATGGATGATAAAGTCACTATTTAAAAATATAATTAGTTAATTATAATAGGATAACATAGGTTACATGAAAGAAGATACTAGATAGAAAAATTTTTGAAGTGACATTCTAAAACATATATACTCATACAAATACTACTCTCATCTAATATATTAAATACTGTTGACGACAGTAAAGTAAGATCATCTCAATCTCAACCAACAGATGTTCACTGTTAGACAGGTTTTTTGTAATGTATTCCACAAAACATGTTCTTGCCCTGTTTGAGTACAGTGACTTTCAGAGATTCTTTTAATATCACCTGTCCACCTAGTATGTAGTCTGCCAACTCTCTGCTTTCCAGTGTGAAGTCACTATTCCAGCACTATCAGACCCAAAAGTCCAAAAGTATTATATGTTAGGTGTAGAAGATATTGGGCAAGTGTACTGTGTGAGCTTATATTCTTTTGGGTTATCTAATTGCCATTCCTCTTCTCTTAGTGAAGACCACAAGTGCCGCACTTCTTTATACCCTTAGTTAAGACTTTATATAAGTAGACTTTCAGATTCTAACTACTAAATAGAAAATATATTTATAGAGACTATTTATTTACATCATCATCATAATCATCATCATCAGGAAATAGATGCTCCCTGTTTGGATATAGGCCTTTTTATTTTTGTACAAATACAA
The DNA here is from genome assembly GCA_029034505.1 of Ornithoptera priamus. Classification (NCBI taxonomy): domain Eukaryota; kingdom Metazoa; phylum Arthropoda; class Insecta; order Lepidoptera; family Papilionidae; genus Ornithoptera; species Ornithoptera priamus. Next base: position 3,211,311 of record JARDWD010000046.1, on the reverse strand, counting down.
ATCTTTGTTTTTCTTTATTCAATTGTCTTATCTCTTAGAAGACACCGGTGGATGGTCACTTGTTAATAAGTGATACACCTGCCTATAGCAATGTGGCACAAGTTTGGATGATATACTCTGCACCATATTGAGTTTGTCAACTCAGATATAAGATGTTTAGTTCTTTATCACAGTAAATTCACTAGCTATAGCACCTGCCAAAGCGGAACACAGTAATATTTGCACAATACTGTTTAGCGGCAGAAACAGGTGCTGCTGTGATACTTACCTAGTTAGTCTCCAGAAACAGAGATTTTGTTATGTATATGTTATGCTTTGTAATCATGTTGTATTTGGTGTTTTATAAGTAAGAACAACACCTTACTATGTAAGTATTTCTATTGCAACTTATCATCTTATATCTTCAGATACGAGGTATATAATTTATGGCAAATTATAATAAATTATTCTGCCAAAAAATTTGACTTTCCGGAAAGGATGTAATTGTTATGTTAACATTTTTGTTATGTATGTTAATTTACCCCTACTAAATTATCTTGTTAGAAAACAAAATGACTAAAGCGGGGGGTAGTATGAATACACTTACGACATTTGTACTTGGATATGTTGCTGAATATATTTGATTCTATCACCATTGTTTCATTGAACAAATAAAATTTCATGGGCCTTTTTTTAATTTACATGCACCAATGTAACAGCTGAATATTTTGAAGGTGTTCGCTTCAAGTGAACATGGTCCGAGGAAATAAAAACATGTAATCCAAAATTATCTATCAAGCTAGAGCTTGTATTTACTTTCAATATTTTTTTATCACCAACCACCAATTAAAAAATAAGCACTAAATTTTTATTTATATTTTATCAGAGTTTCATTGCAGAGATGCCCATGGCGCTATATTGGTGTATGATGTATCAGAGCCGAAAACTCTTGCAAAGCTTAACGAGTGGGTAGAGGAGCTGCAGGTTTACTCCACAAAGAAAAATATTGTCTGCCTTGTAATCGGCAATAAAATTGATAAGGTGAGCCTTATTAAGCTGTATCTGTGAAGAAATACCTGGTATTTTTCTGATGTTGAACATTCTTTTTTTTTTCATATAATATGTAATAGCAAAAAATCATACACACGCATATATATATCACGCCTCGTTCCTAGTGGGGTAGGCAAAGACCACCTCTATCCACTTGCTATCCTGGCACACCTTTTTCGCTTCCTCCACTTTCATGAGCGTCTTCATGTATGCTCGTCGGTTGCGAGTACTCTTGACCCGGCCTTTCTTTAGGACATCTTCAATTTGATCGCAATATGTCCGCCTAGGTCGACCTGCACCGATTTTTCCAATCATTCTTACCTTGTATACCTCTTTCGTTAATCTTCTTTCATCCATTCTTTTTACATGGCCGAACCATCTAAGCATCCTTTTCTCTATCTTTGTCACTACATCTTCAACCACGCCGCACCGCCACCTTATCACACTGTTCCTCACTTTGTCCATCAGTTTCACTCCAGTTATACTTCTTAAGCTTCTCATCTCCACAGCATTAATCCTACTTTCACGTTTCTTCTGCCATACCCAACATTCACTACCACACATCAGTGTGGGGATCAACACTGCCTCTATGCACAGCCAGTCGTGCTCTTTGTGATAGGTTCCGGCTACTCGTAAAGTTATGAAGTGCCCCATTCACTTGATTCCATTTCAAAACTCTTCTTTCAATATCACCATCACACTTTCCATGTCTCGTGAAAAATCAGCACATTACAATCATCATCTTTAGACATGAAGTTAAGTCACGGTTTTTTTTTTATTTACGTTAGGGAAATGCTTGCGCATACCCGTCCTTTCAGGGGCAAAGACAGGTTATGTCGGATTTGCACCGACTAAAACTCCCACGATGTTCCGCCTCGTCGCTTGATCGCGAGGTTACGGGAACGTTTTTGCACCAACCACGATCCCGCTGGCGCTGGCTGTTTACGCGGCCTCACTTCATGAGGGAGGGTTCCACCCTCCCTTTCCACCCTCCCTTTCCACCACCGCAGGCGCACGCCGGAACATAGAGTGCACCCCGTCCTCGGCCTCATGCAGTCGCGCGGGCGACGAGTTCCCCTAAACATGTCGCCCAGAGGCCATGGGAGCCAGGAGAGAATACTCTCGACTCCTTGCGGCGGATCCCATGTTAGGCCCGCTGCCACCCGTTATACGGCCGCAGAGGATAGCGGGAACGGCGCATCGTTATATTGACACTCGTCTTCCCCTGCGGCCTAACCGCCGCCGCATCAGCGGTGCGGCACCGTTTAGTCAGTCGCAGAGGGTACTCCCTCCGCGACCACCTAGGCTGCAAGGGTCAGCATAAAGCCGCCTCTGGGTCCCCTCCGTCACGACAAGGCGGGAACCTGTTGGAGGGGGGGAAGTTAAATGATGGTTACCACAGTAACTTCACTTGCTTCAAAATCTTACAAATAAACAAATTAGTGTTCGCACACTACTGCTTGACTAAGCTGTAACTGTTTCCAACCCCGAAAGGTGGTGTAGTGTGGTGCATGCTCAAGGGGTAATATTATTTACAGCATGTCTGTCTTATGGCTCTCAGTATATGAGAGTCTGTGTATTCTAGTCGAGCATGCTTCATCACCCACAACCTAATTGTCATTTTGTTTTATGTTATATAGTTTTGACGGACTGGTCAAGGTCACCAAGTAGGAGACTCCACCTTCCTTTACCATTATCACTATCCCTTTACACCACGTGAAATCTTATGATTAAGTATTTATAGTTTAACACTGTTTGATCTCTGTTGCCGGACCGTTTAGTCAGTTACTATCGCAGCTTCTCTAGCTGCCAAATAGTAGTGTGCAAATACTGTGTTCCGGTTTGATGGCGCTTTAGCTATTGAAATTGCTGGGGTAGAGAGACTTCACATCTGAGGCGACGAGAACAATGTGGCGCTGTTATAACATTCCAAGCAGCACTACGTTGTTATGGGCAGGTGTATTACTTAACACGAGATAAACGTCTCGCTCGTCTCGTCGCTTCGTAAAACAAAAAAAAAATGAGAATCACCACCACGTCAATTAATTTTGAATGTCCTCTCGCTTAGTGGTGTAAATAACTTGATACTGTTGGGGTAGCACCGCGTGGTGCCCCGGGAGGCGGGGCAGGCGTTCGCTATGAAGCACAGAATGCTGTTCATTGAAAGCAGCGCCAAAACTCAGGAGGGCATCAACTTGGCATTCGAGGAGCTCGTGCAAAAGGTAACTCCAATACTCACTTTCGATAACTTTTTAATTAAGCGCTCAGGGAGTTGCCATTTTGAATTTGCGAAGTTCGCCCTCCGCAGCCACATCCTAATGGGTTGAGGAGTTGTGAAAAATGATAAAAGCTGCCCGAGCTCTCTTCGCTCATAAACTTGGATGTTTTATCGAGTTATTGTAGTTTCATGTCGTGATAGGAAAGCGGAAGATGTGAGAAAGTGGAGAGTCTACGCTCTTGATTATAAAAAGCTTTCCGCTTTCTAACTTAATCTATTTGGAGAAGTTCGTAGAGTTCATAGATTTACTGCACAGCATCTAAGTATATATTCCTGCTGCCGAACAATGTGTCGAATGTTCTGTTCCGGTTTGAAGTGATGCAGGTGAAATTACTGAGTTTATCTCTGGAGTATCTAAAGGTGATGAGGAAAATTTACTGTGGCGTATATCAACTGAGACGGAGAACCTGACGCTCTCTATGTCAGAAGCCAAGACTTTGGGTCGCTGCGCCAGAGGAGTAGTAATAGTGGTAGTATTTCAACTACCGCCGTATTGTTATGGACCGGCCGTTAGGTGATCATCCTGCTTCTTCTTAAAGTAGCATCTCTAACTAGTGAAGGTTGGCGATCAGCGTGTTACAGTCCTTTCCGTCTCCGGTTCGGCGGAACAATCATCCTGTTTGTTCATCCCTTAATTTTTGATTAAAAAGTTGTAAAAACTTCTGATGTTTTTGTATTACATTAAGGAATATTTCAGATAATCGAGACACCTGGCCTCTGGGAGTCGAGGGGCTCCTCGTCCAACATCCGCGTCTCCAACGAGGAGTGGAGACCGGCGGAGTATTCGTGCTACAATTACACTTGCACTATATAATGAATGCGCTTTCGTATACTTGTATAGGTTGCGTCGGCTGTTAAGTAATTATATATATTTTACATTTAAATATATATATATATAGCATTTCATCTCAAAGTTCATCTCTTCTTTTATATTATATATTATTTTGCTTCGCTTTCTGTTCCAGTGTAAAAAAATTCCAGTCTATCTTTTTACCTACTTCATCTTTTGACTATTCATATTACGGTTAAAATTTTTTTTTCCAAATTGGTAACTATCTGAAGGTGTAACGGCTCCCGCACCACAACTTACGGGACCCAAGCCAACCTCACTTACGCGTGGTGCACCTTGAGAATCATCGAACGAGGCTTTGACTCTCACCAACCCGCATAGGGCCAGCGGGGTGGAAAATGGCTCGAATCTCCCGTTATGAACCCTTAGTGCCCGGCGGTACCCGAGGCCACGTGAACCGATCGATGTCGAGATCTTTGGAGGTGGCCTATGTCCAGCAGTGGACCTCGGTGATGTCAATGAAGTTTACTCATTTTAATGATAATGATGTGAATTGTGAAAAGCATAAAAAAAGATATCGCATATTAAAGAAATATTATTTATATGAAAAATATTATGTTATTAGAGATATGTTTTATAAAGTTACACAATGTACATATACACATATATATTTACTTATATATAGAGGTGCAAAGGGTTCAGCACAAGAACTTACGGGACTTAGCCAGCCTCACCTGCTCGTGGTGCACCCGGTGGGAAATGGCCCAAATCTCCCCCACATGAACCCTTACCAACGACGGCGCCTAGTGCTCGGCGGTACCGGATGCTATGCCGACTGTATATGGAGATCTTTGTTGGAGGCTTATGTTCAGCAGTGGACGTCTATCGGCTGATCATGATATATATATATATATATATATATATATATATGCTGTTATATTTAACATATCATAAATTTAATTAGCTAATGATTTGAATTAACTTTACCACATCTTCAAGTTTGCTATACGTAACAAATAAATCACTGATCTATATAACATTATTTTTTTTTTTTAAATACATTTATAAAAGTATTCGCACTGCACGAAGATATTCTTAGCGGATGTTACTTTTTTAGGGATTTCTTCAACTTATTTATAGAAAAACACTGATCGACTAATATTTATAAGATGGACGTTCCTGGTTCGATTCCAAGTCTTATTGAAAATCTGCTACTCTGAAAGTACGGCTGGGTTCCGGTTAACTGTGGGCAGTCATACCGGTACAGCAGCAGTATTTACATCTTGTCATACGAATACAGAGATGCTCCTCGAGGGTTTTAGGTATGAAAGTGGTCTCTTATCATAAATGCCAACCGATTGATGGGTAGCCTACCGAAATTCTAAATAATATCTAATGACTTTTGTTTTTACGTAATATCTTCAAGAAATATATACATTTAATTATATTCTGTAATACTGTGATGTGTCTATTTGTAAATTGGAAATATAAAAAAAATATTTAGATATACTATTGTAAGGGAATAAATGCTTACGTATTACAAATTTGAACTTGTGTTTTATTTGGTCCTTACATATGAAATTAGCGTGTTGTCGCACTGACCACTTTGATCTGAAATATCTCCTCTTTGGTTAAGAATTCCAAATTCAAATTTATGAATTCATTTAGCTGCTACTTTTGGTTTTGAAAACAGTCATTCGTTTGTTTCTTCCTCATTATTTCTTTCTTTGGCGTCGCTTATTACCGCACAATGAAACCAACCCCGTGGACGGCCGGAGACCAAAGTGGAAAATGAAGAATTAAAGGCTATTGTGAAAGCAAATCCATTACAAAGCACTTCAGAGATAGCTGCAGGTTGCGGGGTAAGTGACAAAACTGTTTTAATCCACTTGAAGCAAATCGAGAAAGTAAAACAACTCGAACGATGGGTACCTCGTGAGTTGAGTGAATCGAACTTGCGAACACGCGCCGACTGCTGCTGCTGTGTTACTTTGCTCAACCGACACAATGATGAAGGGATTTTAAATTGAATCATTACTTGTGATGAAAAGTGGATACTGAGCGATAACCGAAAGCGCTCATCGCAATGGCTGAACCTTGGAGACCCAGCTAAATCCTGCCCTAAATGAAAAATAATTCAGAAAAAGTTACTTGTGAGTGTTTGGTGGACTAGCGCCAATGTCATTCAATACAGTTTTCTAAAATCTGGCCAAACGATTACGGCAGATATCTATTGTTAGTAACTGGAAACCATGAAGGAAGAACTAGCTGCTGAACAACCGAGATTGGCCAGTCGCTCTAGACCACTGCTGCTTCACGACAACGCAACACCACCACCACACACTGCACAATAAAAAACCACTAAGTTAGATGAGCTACAGTTGCAATTGCCCCAACAGATTACCATTTCTTTCGGAATTTGGACAACTTCTTACAAGGAAAAAAATTCAACTCGGATGCGGCAGTGCAAACCGCCTTCAAAGAGTTTATTGATTCTCGCCCTCAAGGTTTTTTTAGTAAAGGGATCAATGAACTACCTATGAGATGCCAAAAGTGCATAGATAACAACGCGGTGCATACTTTGATTAATTAAATATATTTTACAAAATAAAATTGACTTTATATTCCTCCCGTACAAAACGCCAATTTCGTATGTAAGAACCTAATATTTTACAATTGCTGTAGTTAGTGAAATGATTCGGGTAGTCTTTGGGGTATCTCAAGGTGATTATGACAATGCTGTGTATAACATCTTTATTGTAATGAGTCATTTTAGGTATACTGTCAGATTTATTGTCCTACGAAGCGACGAAACGAGCGGGACCAGGGTCTAATTGTAAGTGATACGCGTGCCCAAGCGATATGCTTGTATAAGCGATACGCCTGCCCAAGGGATACACGCGGTCAAGCGATTTGCGCGCCCAAGCAATATGCGCGCGCAAGCGATACAAATGCCCAATCGATACGAATGCCCAATCGATACGAATGCCCAATCGATACGAATGCCCAATCGATACGAATGCCCAATCGATACGAATGCCCAATCGATACGAATGCCCAATCGATACGAATGCCCAATCGATACGAATGCCCAATCGATACGAATGCCCAATCGATACGAATGCCCAATCGATACGAATGCCCAATCGATACGAATGCCCAATCGATACGAATGCCCAATCGATACGAATGCCATCAGTGTTAGTCGGCTAGCTACCCATACGTTCCCCCCTAAGAAACACCAGCCCAGTGAAAGTTATGAAGCCGTGATAGCTCATGGTCAAGTATAGTCAATCATATGCGCAGTACGATTCGAATATTACTTAGTTTTATTTAATGATGTTGAAACCGACATCATCATCATTATCATCATCTTTAAACATCTCTTTGGCCTATGTAGTAGATAAAAGACCTTGATTCTTAGATGACCTTAGGGAACATAGAATCAGTTCACTAATTAGGGTCTAAAGAAATGTTAATAAAAAGGTTTCTCGTCTCTTATGATGTTCACGATTGCATAAATTCCTCGTTCAGTCCCTGAAAGCACATTCAGCCTTTGCAAATAAGCATGAGTGGTGTCCTCGTATTTGTCAACGCTTATCCCAACCCCTGTTGACTGATGCGCGGTGGCTAATGGGTGGGCTACTCGGCGGTCGTGACCAACCCTTCTTATGCCGCTTCCGGAAGCTCCAATCTATATATATATAAATATAAAGATATAAGTGTTCGTTTGTAATATTAAATCACATGTTATTTAGTCGTAACAATATGACATTGTACTGGTGGTATATCTGTTGCTGGAGATCGTCTAGTTATGTGCCACTGCACCCGCTATTTCTACCCCAAAACAGTAGTGTAAAAACATTACTGTGTTCCGGTTTTAAAGGCGCTGCAGCATTATCACACTACGAGACGTTTTTTTTTAAATTCTATTCCAATAAGATGACAGTGGTTTGAAAAATACGTTTCTTTTTTTTCTGCTAATTAGAAAATTTAAAAAATATAATAAAAAAAATTAATAAGTGTATATGTTTTGTAACATATATGACCCACATTCGAATCCGGTATCATATGTGGTGAAATTTTTTCAACCTTCCAGGCTCTGATCGAGGGCGTTCCTTATATACTGTGTATTAGGAGACCGCCTCCGAAAACGAAGACAGACGATACACATTATATAACCTCTTAGCTATTTTGCAAACGGAAGTTGTTGTCAACTTTGTAAATAAAAAAAATCATCTTTAAAAAGACTTTTTTTTATTCGACCAAACGAGCGAAACATTCAACTCATGGTGATACGCCAGCTCATACCAATGTGCCGTTTGTTCGGATGATACACACTGCACCACGTTGTGCACGTCTCCTTAAGACATGTTTCGTAACTCCAGTAATTACATTACCTACAACGCCTTTCGAACCAGAACACAGTAATACCTACCTAAACGGTCTGCGGCCATATAAGACCTTCGAAAATCTTCGAAATATATCCGGCTTCTGTGAGGAACTCAGGGTTATGTGAAATTCTTACTCGCTGCAATCTTCTCTGTGGTCTGCATCAGTACATTCGGAGTGGCTCTGGTATCTCTTACAGAATCGTACCGGTGCCTCTCTACACTGTGTTAGCTCGACTCAAAGACACCATTATTGTACTACGTGGTCCGTTTGTTCAGCTATAAGGGTCCCCACCTTCAAGGCCCACGAAAACCGTAGATCCCTTTACTCGCCTATTACAGGCGCGGCCTTACTTTACTCTATTTTAATCTTATTCTTACCAGCGCGAGACAATGAGGCTGAAAGTAAAAAAGTCTCTCTGCTTCAAGCCGGATTTGAAGTAGTCAAGAAGGATGTCTTATTCACCTCTGCAGTCCACCATTGAGCAATCGATGGTATCCGGTTATAGAGACCTACTACCAGTATGTAGTAGTTTATATTTAAATTGTATGTGAAAATCGACGGAGGAACATTTAATTCACGATGAAAGCGTACTTGGTGGGGTTGTTGGTAACGATTCAGTTTAATGGCGAGCTGGTGTGGCCCCGACACGTCGGTCTGGCGGATTGTTTCGCAGCTCCGTCGCTCTGCGAATAATTAGACTTCGCGTTGTGAGAGATACGCGCAGTGTCGCTGACGTGTCGCACCCCAAACTCTATTTCACACGATTTATTACTATTGTACATGTATGTACTGTAATACAGTAAAAATTACATGCTGCGCGATCGAATCGGAAATGTGGAGATCCGCTGAAGAACTAAGATCACCGATATAGCTCAAAAAATTGCTAGACTTAAGAAGCAGAGGGCAGGGCATATTGCTCGAAAGAGTAACGGCCGATGGGGCAGTAAGGTCCTCGAGTGGCGCCCGCGTACCGGTAGACGTTGTGGTGGGAGGTCTCCGACAAGGTAGACCGACGATCTGGTGAGAATCGCGGGAACCTACTGGATGCGAGCAACTCGGGACCTATCGATGTGGAGATGTTTGGAAGATACCTATGTCCAGCAGTGTATGTCTGTCGACTGATGATGACGATGATGTGGGATACAGTTTGGAATATCTTTATCACTGTTGTATTCCGAACGATTCCGTGATCTTTGCAAATACTGACAATCACCCAAAACTTATTGGATCTTAACATCTATTGGTGGTAAGTCACTGTTGCTGACGACCGTCTAAATACCACCCCTACGTCTATTTCTTCCACGAAACAGTTTTGTGCTAACATTACTGTGTTCCGCTTTGAAGGAGGTTGTAGCTAGCGAAATAACTGAGGTAAACAGAGTCTACTTCTTATGTATATCATCCTAACTAGCTCCAAGTTTATCGGAAGACATGTATCATCATTAGGTTGAAGTCTTACTAGTTTCGTAGACTAAAAAAAATAACAATGCATTGAAGGTAATACTTAGTCGATTGCTTTTATTCAACGAAGCGATGGTAAGCTGCTCATAACAACGTGGCGCTAGTTAGGATGATATCCACTGCACCACATGGCGCTTGTCGTTAGAGACATAAGACGTTGAGTTTTATTACTCTATTAATTTCACTAGCTAAAACGCCCTTAGAGCCAGAACACAGTAACATAAGACACTATTTATCGGCTGAAATAAGAGCTGCGGTGATATCTAGACGATCTCCGGCAACCGAGATCTACTACCAGTTTGTGTATATATAAATTAAACCATTACCTGGACATAAAATGTCGTGTTAAGAAGCCGGTGCAACCAGAACGCGTGTATTTATATATTGCTATCCGTACTTAGTAATTTACAACTCAATTGGCGCGGTGTACGATATAATCCGGCCCGATCCGGTTTAGTCCGGATCTTATGAGTGACGCCGTAAACTACACGATTTAAGACGCAAACGCCGCGGGAGCTCGACGTCTTATGGTACAAGTAATAAGTTGAAGTAATATAAGTTTATTTTTAACTACTAACCCTTTTTTGTTATTAAGTTGTATCAAGTGTAAACATAGATTACAAACAAAATAGTAAAGCTAATATAACTAGTGCTAAAGACTTAGTTGCTGTAACAGTGATTAAAGGAATAAAATCTGTTTTTATTAGTCAAACTTCTTAAGAGATAGATTTTCATGTACCAAAAAAAAAATCTAATAACTGAATCCATAGCTTGCTGTAATATCCTGGCTGTATTACTCCAAACACGAGCGCTTCATTATCATCATTAGCCGATACACTTCCACTGCTGGGCATAGGCCCTTCCCAAAAATCTACATTCGATCGATCCACCATATGGGGGTTACAAACACTTAACTATATTTCATCTTTATTGGGCTCTCTTAGTTTTAGATGATAGTTCCTACTTTGAAAACCAGCGAACCCGAAGACTCCTCACTCGTCTTCAGGGTTACTTTACTTCTGTTTGTGCTGGCCCCAGACTACAGAGTTAATTCCCAATTGGAGAACAAGCAGAATGTTCTCTGAACTGGCTCATGGTTTTTCGGTCCAATATTTAAGATACCTTGAAGATGTCTACTTACTGCAAGACATTTATTATATTCGGGAGTAGCTTCAAAAGACAGTGTCCTGCTAGGACAAATCTAGTATAAATATAAGTAAGTATAAGAGATTTCCACTTCTGAAGACACTCATCACGATGTCTGAAATCTTCATCATCTGGCAGCATCAGATACAGCATTTGCAATGTACCACGCAGGAGTTACCGGCTGCTGGAAACAAGCCGCAACTTCCCATTGCCTTCATAGTACGCGGTTGGATCAGTTTATTCAGTTTACTTGCACTGTTTATGAGCTGATCTACCTAACTTTATACTGCGTTAATTGTCTTAACACTCCTTCCAAAAAGTGTACCATTCATTTAACATGGACGTTTGAAGGCTCATTTCCTCAATTTGCATAGATCAGTACTAGATTTCCATCTCACCTGATTGTGGCTGAAAGTAGTTGAAGCGAATTAAAATGGTGAAGCAATTTTTGCGATTGAAAGATGATCAGTGTTGTCTAACAAAAAATACTCAAAAATCATCATCATCATCATTATCATTATCAGTATTTCTTTATTCACTGCTGGATATGGGCCTTCTCCGATGTCTTCAATCAAATGCGATCCTCAGCTTCTCTTATCCCTCCACTTCCGATCGCTCTAATGATATCGTCGCCCCATCGAGAGGGAGAGCGTCCTACACTTCTGCGAACTGTGCGCGCCCTCGGTTCCAGGATTTTCTCCCCATCGGCCGTCAGTGCCACGACAGATATAGCCAGCCTACTGCCACTTCAGCTTGCAGATTTTGAAGAGCTACATCGACAGCTTTAGTTCTCCGTGGAATTTCTTCGTTCCAGATTTTGTCCCTTAGAGAAATGCCAAGCATAGCTCTCTCCATTTCTCGCTGTACTACTTTGAATTGGTGGACCAGTTCGATGACCAGATGCCATGTCTCAATCATGAAAACTTTTATTTGTTGTAAGATGAGAAACATGAAATTTGTTTTCGTGTTTATTAAGAATAGCTTCAGACAAAATATACTTATATTTATCATCGTTTCCACTGAAGAAAACACGAGGATGAAGATGTGGAGCAACGAAGAGTCAAAACGAAAAGATACTGTTCGTTATTTTCATTCAAAGGAAATAGTTATTACGGATTCGGGGCACAATGGCGTCTCTTGCTTTCTCCGGCCTGTTCGTGCCGTGCTAATTACTGCTCTAAATAAAAGAATACACTAAGTATAAATAATTAATTCGCAAAAGCAAAGAGATCTTTGTAAGTTAGAATAAGTTAGCTCCACTGCTAAAGTATAATAATTAAAACGGTTTTTTTATAAACTTACCCATTCCGGCGTAGTCGCGAAGGAAACGGGTCACCGTTAGTATTATTTGCGATTGTTAAAGGAAATAGTTTTTTTTTTAACTTTATTATTTCTCGTCTAGGCATATTGCTCGAAGGACCGTCGGTCGATGGAGCACAGGACCTACTCGGGTGGCGCCCGCGTACCGGTAGACGTAGTCTTGGGAGGCCTCCTGCAAGGTGGACCGAAGATCTGGTAACTGTCGCGCGAACCCACTGGATGCGAGCAACGCTGGACCGATCAATGTGGAGATCATTGACGGAGGCCTACGTCCTGCAGTGGACGTCTATCGGCAGATGATGATGATCTTTCATCTATCTCTCATTTGTAACATTTTCATTAAGTATTTGGATTTAAAGTCAAAATAATTCTTAGTCCAATTGTTTGTAAGGGGTGTAAGAGGTTCCGCCCAACATCTTACGGAGTCCAAGTCAACCTCACCTGCAAGTGGTGCACCTTGCTAAACAAAAGACGAGGTTCTGGCCACATATCAATCCGTACTGGACCAGCGTAATGGAGCTGAGGCTCAATTCCTCCTCAATAATGATCCTTGATGTAGCTTAAGCCCAAAAGTGGGGGTTATCCGGCAGATAATATTATTCTATAAGAGTAAGACTTGTTAAATAATTTTTCGATATGCCAAAATATTATCAGTTACAATTTTGGGGTAGTTTTTAAATTTTTCTGTATTTGTTAAAGTTTAAGCTTCTCTCCTACCTTTTAACCGTTTTGCAGCTTTTAGGTTATTGGTGAAAAAGGCTTTATTTTTAGGAGTGAAAATAAGTGTAGTCAGTTCATATAACTTATCTTCATCAGTCGATACACGTCCATTGAGATCTTAACAAAGTCTTGCTCCAACTTAACTAAACTTATCGTCGATTCACCATTCTTATGACGTAGATCTATTTGCAAACAGAGATTCGACTCTTTGTTCTCCATAAAAACAGCAGAGGAGTGGAACAACTTGCCGGCGTCGTTGTTCTCGTACAAATACGTGAGTGTCTTTAGAAAAGATAGAGTGGCTGGTACCAGGTTAGTGTGCTTTCACCACATCACCACTTAACAGCTGGTGGGATTGTGGTCAGTAGCTAACGTTATCAGTTAAAAAAACTTAGTATGTATTATATAAACGTAAAGCTCATCTGATCTCCAGCTGGCATCACTTTGACGTGTGTAAAGAGTAACCATAATTGTGTTCACGTCAAGACCTCTCGTAATCCAGATCAGGGAAATTCAAAGAGCTCCTCGCGTCGGAGCGTTCACAATAAGTTGTCAAAGCGCCGAAATGTTGCCGCGTTTTTGTATTTAACTGTCAGCGCTGCGAGTGCGAGATCCTCCGGGGCGAGGGCGACCTTGTAACGAGGAGAGATTGCCTCCGGAACCTCCTCCGAACCGTAAATAAGGCGTTGATCGATAATACTTTGCGCTTGAACTATTATTGGAGTCAGGACCCCATTACCTCCCATATCAAGTTGCGAAGCGGGTTTTTGTACCCGACTGCTATTACTGATACAATCATCTATCACTTTGCTGAAAATCCTCGTTAGCACTGCGGAAGATTTATTTTTTCAGATAAATTCCTTTCCACCAGCGGTACACGTGAATTGGATGGCGAGGGGGTTCGGGCGGATGTCGGAGATTTTTCCAGAAATTACATATAAATATCACCATTCGATATATTTACCCTTTTTGTTATGTTAAATCTTAAGTAGATTTTTTTTTAAGTTTTACTGATGGTAGGTCTTCCGGAGACCGTCAAAGTACCATCGCTTGAGTGGGACAGCGTATGGTGCCTAGGAGGGTTAGGCTCCTCCTCACATACTTGTTAACATAAAGTGTAAAAGGGGCACCGATGCATTCTATAAGAGATCCCGGCGTCTCTCCGAATGCACTGATGCAAACACACGAGGGGATTTTAATGAGTAAGAATCTCGCATAACCCTGATTTCCCCCCAGAAACAGGCTATCTTTCAAAGATTCCCCCGAACCGTTTTTATTTACTACGAGAGTATCATCATCATCAGCCGATGGACGTCCACTGCAGGACTTAGGCCTCCTCCAAAGAATTCCGCGTTTATACGGATTTATGTGGGGTAATAGGGGAGTAAAGGCTATTTCCTATCACGCTGGCCCATGCAGGTTCGTGAGAGCCTCGTTTGTTGATTAACAGAATGCACAGCAAGCAGGTGAGGTTGGCTTCGGTGCCATGAGCTATAAGGGTATACTTGATCTCAATAACACACAGTATAAAGTAAAAATGGAGGCTGATGATGATGATGAAGTGTACTCGTCGAGAACACTAGGATTTGTTTATTTTTGGTGATAAAGCTTTTATTAATTATTGTCCAAGATTGAAAGTTGAGAATGGTAACTTGCCATTATCTCGACAGTAGTGTTTTTTACCTTTCATCTTATTAACAGTTTTCCTGAACCTCGCTGGCTTAATGGTGGGAGCGTGCGGCCTTCATTCCGAAAATCAGGGGTTTGAATCTCGACATGTACCGATGACTTTAATATTTAAGTTATGTACATATGTCAACTTTAGTAACAACTAACGGTGAAGGGTAACATCCCGCGGAAACCTGCACATGAATTAGAATTTATTCTAAGGTGTGTGAGGAGTCACCAATACGCATTGGGCCCGCGTGGTGACTATGGCCCATCACACTTACATTAAGGGTAGACCTGTGCCCAAACAGTAGGAGACGTAAATTTGCTGTTGATAAAATGTTCACCTCATGGTAAGTGATACACCTGCCCGTAATAATGTAGTGCTCGTTAGTATGGTATGCTTCTTCTTCATAGCATGTCCTGTATTATCACAGGATATCCTTTACTTAAACTTTGCCAGTTCTGCCCAGTGCCTAGTGCCGATCGCCAACTGACGTACTAAAACCAGCTCTGATGCAGGAAAAACCCGAATCCATGATGTTCATTGGTCGATGTAAGGTATTTATTCTTACATAAAGCGGAGTCTGGTTATAGCGCCAGATATTCGATCGTCAGAGCCTTGTCTGCTGTCCAGCGGGGGAACCACGGTGGTTGCAAGAACCACCGTCGCCGCCATTTCATATGAACTGCCGGCGCGAGCAGGTGGGGTTGACAATTGTGTCGGATTAGGTCTTAGTTCCGTTCTCCTCTTACCCCCCTATTACTACAGTGCATCATATTGCGCTCATCGCCTTGAAACAGGACGTTAAGTCTCGTTACCCCAGTAATTTCACTAGCTACAAGTCCCTCCCCTTTTTCGGCTGTAATAGGCGCTGTAGTAGTAGTAACTACCTTTTTTTTATTCAGGCCGATATCTTCAAAAGATAGTCTGCTTCTGGGTGGAAGTCTGGATTATGTGAGATTCTTACTCACCAAAACCCCCTCAGTGGTCTGCATTTGGAGAGACCTCGGGATCTCTTGCAGAATGAACCAGTGCCCTTCTACACTTTTTACGAGCGTGTCTCAGAGGAAAGGTCACACCCTCCTAGGCACCATCACCGAGCTGAGGTAGCATGCAGATAAGGGCGATCAGGGCCCTCACCGTGAAGGCCCACGAAACCCGTAGACAGTTTTCCGTCGCCTTCTACGACAGGCAGAGCTTACCTTAGTCCTATTCTTACTAGCCTGGGACTACAGGGCTGGTGGTGGTAGCTACCTGGACGGTCTCCGGCAACAGAGACCTACCACCAGTGTAATAAATATCAGGAGGAAAATATTAAAGAAAGTTAAAACAACACTGAGCAGGCTGCGCGTAAGGAAAATATGTGAGGAACGGAGGGTGCGCTCCTCTTTTATATACACATAGGGGAGCGTTACTCTCGAACGGAATCCAATTCGATTTATAACTACCCTCGTCCTGAGAAAGTATCGCAAATACTTGTACAAGATTATTCCCGCCCCGCGCAAACTTCCGGTTCCTTTATACCGACGCATTGGACGCGAGACGAATATTCAAGTTGTTCAATAGAGACCTGTGAAGTTAGCTTTGTGTATGGCTAAGTGGCTAAGTAAGGGGTGTAAAGGTACCCGCACAACGATTCACGGGACCCAAGCTAACCTCAGTTGCTCGTGGTGCACCCTGCTAATCAACAATTGAGACTCTGGCTCCCATCAACCCGCATTGGACCAGGGTCTTAGGAAATGACCCAAATCTCCCATATGAATTCCTATCCGATCCATGTGAGAATCTTTGGGGAAGGCTTAAGTCCAGCGGTGGACGTCTATCGGCTGATGATGATGATAATGAAGTGGCTAAGTTTCTTTATTTGTTAAGCGGTACGTTCACCTGATGGTAAGTGATACGTCTACTCATAACAACTCAACAAGCACTCGTCGCCCGAGACATAAGATATGTTGAGTATCGTAACCCCAGTAATTACTAGCTACAGCGCCCTTCAATCCGGAATATAGTAATGTTGTTAGACGGTCTTTGACAACGGAGATCTACTAGTGATTTCTTGTGGTAGGTTGTTCCATATATTTTTTTTTATGTGGAATAAATCTTTTGTGGGAGAGTTCTAATGTATTTATCTTATTTGCTTTCTCCTAATATATTATGGAAATGTAACGTAGTAGTACGGATATCTTAAATCTTCTTCACCTTTCATCATCTCTAGAAAACACACTTTTTAATGCTTTATCCATTGACATGGTTTCCGTTTCCTATATTACACGTGGTTGTACTACATCAGCAATAAAGTGTTAGTTATTATGGGAGTGGCAGTGAATTGAATAAGCCTTTTTTTGTATTTCACAAAGCGGCGGTAGGGACGTTCACCTGATGGTAAGTGATACGCCTGCCCATAACAACGTGGCGCTAATCGCCGTCGTGATATATAAGATGTGGTTGAGTGAAAAGACTCTTCGGGCTCAAGGGTTTTAAAAGTACGAACTGGTATCTGCCACTAAGAGAGCTCAATAAAGAGGAAGTTTATTTAAGTACTTGTGGCCGTCTATACTAATTTCTATACACAAGAGGACTAAACACAAATATTAAAGCAGTTAAATAACAGCTCTCCGTGTGTTCTTGATCTTGCTTAGTTGAAATTCAGCATGACAATCTCGGAGCCAGTTTGCGAGCTGCTCAAATACAAATTTGCATAACAAAGTCGGCGCTTCACGCCAGGCTCGGCTCCAGGCCCGGCTCCAGGCCCGCACATACTGTGGCGCGATCGATTCCGAATGGGAATTAATTCGAGTTATTCATCCGATAGCGGTTAGTTTATCGAACGGGGATGAAACTAATAACCCGTCGAACCACAACCTTGAGGGTGTGATGGGATTTTGGACTTCTGTATTGTATTGCCGAAAGGGAATACTCAAGGTTGAACTCTTTAAACGTATCGAGTTACTGCTTCAGGGGCACAACTTTTAACCGCTTGAATGTTTACTTTATTTTGGACCTTTGTAATCGGGGTGGGTGGTAGGGAGTAATCTTCTAAAAAGACCCACTACTTTTGAGAGGAAGACAAAATTATTAAAGAAGATTAGAGGTTATAAGACGCAGGACGAGACGAACTAATCGGTCACCTGATGGTTTAGAATGATATTCACTGCACCGCATTATCGTCGTCGTGATGCATGAGATGTAAATTCTCATTACCGCAGTAATTACACTAGCTACAACGCTTTTGAACTGGAACTCAGTAATATTTGCACACTACTGTTTGGCGATAGAAATAGACGTTACGGTTCACATAGACGGTTACCGAAAATAGAGTCCTATTAACAGGTACAAATTCTTGGTCTTGCTTTTTCATGTATCAAGGTATTGATAAGCGACCAAGTTATTTTACTTAGCTGAAGATGAAAGGTCAGCAAGGTCGACTATCGCGCAGCAGACAGCGCTGAGCGCTCTCTACAAACACAAGTGCAAATTTAACTTGCGCTTGTAAACAGTTGTACGATAAATCAGAACAACAAAACATACGGTTTAACGCAAGCTTCAGCGAAGCTCGACTCTGCTTCAGACAACACTCAACTTATGTCCTGGATGTAGGATTCACGCAAGACAACCTTTGCTTAAGGCGCGTGCATAAGGACAAGAATTCTACTGCTAGTATTATTAGATAACTTTATAACTATATTAATACTATATAAAGTAAAACTGATGCACAGGAAAGCATTGCACTGATCTATAACGAAGCGACGAGACGAGAGGAATGTTCACCTAACGCTTTTTTTTGTCTCTAGTTTTGGGAGCTCACCAGCCTGCAGCAGCAAAGCTGCGGAGCATCTGTGGAATTTTCGACCAATAAAGTTTGAATCTGATGTTTTTAATTCTTTAGCGGTGTAGTTTAATTTCTTCATTACTATACATTACTTCCTAATTGTAGGTAATACGCTATAACAATGCGCTCTTCGCTTTGAGACCTGAGATGTTATTTTTTTATAGCGAAACGTTCGGATGGTAAGTGATATCATCATGACCATCATTATCAGCTGACATACGTCCACTGCTGGAAATAGGTCTTCTTCAAAAATCTCCACATTGTTGTTGGAATTGAGAGGAATTGAGCCGTAACCCACCACGCTGGCCCAGTGCGGGTTGGTGGGTTGTCTTAGGCTCCGTAAGATGTTGGGCGGAACTCCTTACACCCCTATATTTATACGCCAGCCCTTAACAACGTAGCCCTGGTTAAAATTATATACACAGCACCACATTGCGCTTGTTATCTGAGACAAGATGTTAAGTTTCATTACCCCAGTAATTTCACTAACTACAACTCTCTTCATACCGGAATACAGTAAGGTTTGCACACTAACCTCCGGCTGCAGTAGACGCTATGGTGTTACCTAGACGGTCTCTATCTCGCACACTTTCAGACATACACTATAGCCTACAACTTCTCCAATACCGTTCTTCCATTGTTCCTTAATCACTATACACTAATAATTTTCAACATCTCTTTGTATTATTATGTTACACTGAAATTATGCAAATTACCTAATTACCTTCAAACTGTCTGACCTTGAAACTGATCAAGGATTAAAGAAAAATATCTCAACTTTACACTTTATTTACTTCAAATGTAGATTTAAACATTTCGCGTAACAATACATCTTGGCTCATTCTGTAGTCGCCGAATAATTTTACAAACACTTTCATTGTCCTCCCATGAGAGTTGCAGTATAAATACACTAAGCAGTACTCTCCGCAAGAACAGCTCCAGTCGTTTTGTAACCTGCTTGCTTTGAAATCCCATTGACGCGAATTCCGCTTCAAAAATCGAGATGACTTCTCGACGGAGGTCTATCGAAGGAATCAAAATATTGACCAGTGTCAATTGCCACCCAGTGTGAGCCGGGCTCTGAGTCTGGATCTAAATTGCTGATAATCTATGATGGACTCTTAACATTTATTGGTAATCGATTTGCGGCATACACTTAGGTGAAATTTGCTTAAGTATTCATCAATCTCAATATCATCCATATTTTGCAAGAGCTACCAGCTCCGAACGGTCCAAGAGATAGCATGCCAGTGTGAGGTAAATTATGTGGACTCAGTGTTACTAGTTATGAAAATTTGAAGTTTTTTATAAATGAAACAGAGTAAATAAGCGTAATTGTTTTTATTATATCAACAATACAGTTACTAAAGAATAATACAATATATTTCTAGCAGCTGTAATCTATGGTTATATAACGATTTTTATCTATCTCAATAATGTTATCAACCTCGGCATAAACGATACAATTAATAGTCTGTGCAAGTGTTACACTACCATGTCTAATGAGATTCCAGCGACTTGAGTTAACTGACAAATCGGGGATGTGATCAAAAGCTAATAGACAATATGCTTTAGATAAATCTTTCCTAAACATACCATTCCCTTTATTAAGAAAGTGAATACCTGTTCCAGACAATAATTTATGATAGGCTGCAGTGATATTATTCTCAAATGATCATTGTAACGCCTTTGATGGCATTAGTTGACCGTCAATATACAAACTAAATGTATTCATATTATAATTTTCGAGTTAACCGTTGAAAGCCTCGTTATTAACAAACCCAACTATGCAACTCTTAGGTACTTGTGCCCGGAAAATATTGTCTAGGCTTTTACCCTGAATCCCCGATGGTATTGTTAAAACTTTTACGTCTGCTCGAGTAATAGGATACTTGGCTGTAGTATAGAGCAAAACTTTTTGGTATGCAAGCAAAACTGTTGGATTAATACGCGCCCTACGAACGATAAGAGTTGCATCTGTGATACAAATTTTACAATTTGTATCATTCGAAGCAGCTGTCAAATTGAAAGCTTCCCTAGAGCGAACCAGCTTCACCGACATCTCATCACCATTGATTAAAAACTTTTCTTGATTAAAAATATCGCCATGTAAATGACCAATCATTTCAATTTCTTTACTTTCGGAACTAAGATCTTGCCTTTTAACAAAACCTGAGTTCTTCTTATCAGTTACATTCATGTTGCCAGCTGTGTCTTCATACCAAAGACCATAAGTTAGATAGAATTTTTTAGCGGGAGGAGTACATTTGAGTAGTGTTTCCATGTAAGCGGGATAGGCCTATGTGTAATTTGGAAGTGATGCAAGTTTTTGATTTAAATAGACTTCCAATTGATTAAAGAGTGAATGCAACCAATTATTTATTGGAGCTACCATTACCGATGAATTCAAATTTGAGTTATCTTGATTCAGTATCTGCGCTTATGCACCAATGCGTGAGACAAATCTATGTAATCATCACCAGTCAGTTCCTAGTACTTGAAATTCAATGGTGCAATCGTCAGCAAGTGATAAAATAGGTTTATAATGAACCTAAATTCCACTTTCAATACTTGTTTGGATGGACAGTAAAGCAGAAATATCTAACTTTGCCTTAATATACTCGCAAGAATTATTATGAGGAAAAGACGTAATTAAATTATAAAAAAAAATTTAATTTTATTTGGTGTTAGCTTTCACTTTAGCTGTCAGTGGCGGAATGGAAGAAGATAAACGTTTCTTCTTTATTATACACCCCCAATCAGACATGTTTATGCGGTCAATCTTATTATCAGCTTTTCGTTTTAAATTTGAACTATCCTCTTACAACCTAGTTTTGACTCTTCAATTGGTTTTGCACTGATCATACCTGTTAAGAGTCCAACACCTGTGTTTAAAGCTTCCTTACTTATTACTCTTGCACCACTAGAGAATATTGGTAAGAGAGATCGAATTAACGCTCCTAGGAAACCACCGATCTCATGACCACGTTGAAAAGGTGACCCTCTATATAAACCCCTATTCCATATCCTGCTTGATGTGAATAATAATGTTCGTAGGAACAAGTTATTTGTTGAGAATGCATTATAACTTTTAAAAGATAGTAAAAAAAAATCCAAACTGGGATGGTAGTTTTTGGCCGGTTATTGATCTATTTCAATCGTATCGAATTCTCTACGTATGGTGGGTAAATAATGAGGTGGTGAAAAAACACAATTTATTGGCGCCATAAATACACCTTGATGTATCTAATGGTATAATTCTTAATAAAGGGATCATTACATCACCAACAATTTGGGGGTCGATTATATTACAATAAACAAACAACTGAGAGGGTGACCCTAAATTTAAATTCGCCGGACATTTTCCATTTAGATGCACAATCAAATTTGTACTTGGTTCAAATCCAAGTTGAATACACAACTTTGGAGATAGTGTTAACTTCTTAATAGATTTATCTGTTACATACACAGATGCAAATTCGGTAATCTCATTGTATTGAAATTTGATTTTCTCTTTATCTTTCTTTAGTTCTTTCAAAATATGATTAACGTTGTCATAGTTCGCGGCCGGCGCATGATCCTTGCTGGAAACTAGCGAAGTTGCCGTGTCGGGTGGCATCAATATTTCTTTTTCAGTATATATAATATTTTCATGTTCTTCTACAGTAAACATTGTACACGGATATTGAAATTCGACGATACCGACGGACCACATTGCATCTGATACCATAGGTTTTGGTAACTTGGTTGAAAAGAGAGTTGTCTTGTTTCCTGTGAAAGTATGCCATGGAACTGTTACCCGGTAGAGTTAAATAGAAATTTTCTTTTATCATATTTCTTTCAAATTAGATTCTACTGAATTTATTGGTGTAACCTTTCCACTTCACTAACTCCTGCTGTCACCTGAATAACGCGATTTAATTATTTTATCTATTTTAAGTATGAAGTAGGGGTGTAATATACTTTTTGTAATTCCTTTTCATAAAATGTTTATATAGATTACTTAATAAGTTTTTTTCTGTGTTTAAGTTAATTTTATCCTGTGTTTAAGTTAAAGGAAGAACTTTTTTTTTCTTTAAAGGAAATCTAGTGTATGAACGCACAGTGGAACTTAGGCTTTATCTGCTAACGTGTCAGGAGCAGGGAGGCGAGGAGGAGCTCACTACGCAGAGTTTAATTATTTCGAGGGCTACGTTTGCGAAACGAACCCGTAGCTTAAGTAAACATAAAGTTCATCTAGATAACATTGGATCAACGTTCGATCCGTCATCACTAGATGTCGATAATGACACATGTCCATCGAGAGTGACAACAGTCTGATTGTTATATGTAAAAACAAGTTGGGCGACAAGGAAATAACTTCAAGTTAGGTTAGTATATAACTAAACACTGAAATAGTTCAGGGTAATCATAGTAGTGGGGTGTAAAGGGTTTCACGTAACAACTAACGGGATCCGAGCCAACCTCACCTGCTTGTAGTGCACCCTGCTAATCAATAAACGAGGCTCTAGATCCCGCCAACCTGCATTGGGCCAGCGCGGTGGGAAATGGCCCAAATCTTTCCATATGAACTCCTACATATTACAGCCCCTAATGCCCAGCGGTACCGAATGCCATGCTGACTGTATGTGGACATCTTTGAGGGAGGCCTATGTCCAGCAGTGGACGTCTATGGGCTGATGATGAATCATAGTCTTACTACCAACCAGTCAGTTTATTATTATTTTTTTACTCGTTTCTAGCTATCGCTGCACTGTAGAGCTGAAGTACGTAAATTAGCAAGTAGATAATATCCACTTTCAGATATCTGCTGTGGTTAAGTAAAATCGGTGCAAACTGCATGCATTCAAACGGTGTTTGTGCGACGTGATGGCCAATGACGTCGGAATTCCGTCCGGAATAATCCAGTAAACCCCCCCCCCAGTTCTAACTTTGCGAGTGATTCTATAAAGCGCTTTACGGCTTAAGTAGTATGAAGTTGGGATTTCATGTGAGCGCCCGGCGTCACTTGGGATCTTGTTTATGTATAATCCTTACTGTTTGTTCGTTTCTGAAGCGATATGAACATGTTCGATGTTATAAACATACTCCGGATATAACCATGGATCTTCTTCTCCGTCGGAATCACTCTTAACAGAGTGATCGTGGTCATCCTTTAAGCGTTAGTCGCGCATTATTTTACTTTTCTCGTTATTTAATATTTTCTTAATTCAACCAATAAAATATTGTCGATCATTCTCTCTCTCTCTGTCTCACACCTCCATAGTATATTCCTCTCATTCTTTCACATATTCACCAGAACACAAAGTCTCACTTCCACCGCTTGTAGATTCACTCCCATTCTCTCTTCTTAATATATTTATCAAATAGGCGCCAAGCAGTAGAGCTTAAACATTATTGAGGTAACACAATTTAATCACTTGTTTTATAGTGACGAGAATTATATCTTTTTTTTCTTCTTCGTTAGTATCACTGTTCATGGAGTGATCGTGGTTATTCGATCGTTGTGCGGAACCTTTTCTAAATCTAAGGCAGGTTCTTTACATTACATATAAATATACAAAAAGATTACATTTGTTATAGGAGTATAACTTACGAGGGCAAAGCTAACCATATCTGCTCGTGGTACACACTGCTCATCAAAAACCAAGGTCTGGCGCCCGTCAACTCGCATTGGGCCAGCGTGGGGGAAAATGACCTAAATATCCTACTTCTACAAACAACGACCCCTGGTGTCCGGCAATGCGGGCAGTGCAGAACCGATTGGATAGATCTTAGGGGGAGACGTATATCCAGCAGTGGATTTCTATTGGCTGATGGTGACGATGAGTTTCATTATAAAAATCCTTCGAAAAGCTTTTCCTTACAATGCAGATGACTGACTACATAGCTAAATAAAAAAATATCCAAATGTAAATCGTAACGTTTCGATTCGAAATTAAGTCAAACATTATACGAGGATTGTGCAAAGAGTGAAGAGCGGAAGTTAAATTAAGTAAATACTAAGTCTTTAGATTCAATTTGTTTCCGTTATCGGGAACGATTTCTTGTTTGTACTGAAGCTTTTTTACGTCGGCGTGGGCGCGGTGTGCTTTGATTAAAAGACGGAGCCGTTCCGAGGAAGTACATTTCATGTTTAGTAAGACTAATGTATTTACAGTCAGCAAAACACCGGAAGAAGAAAACACACACAACACACATACAGACAAATCAATAAATCCAAATAAACCTCCCATTGATATCAGATTGGTAAGTAAAGATAAAATCATTGATACTAGATTGGATTGTGGGTAATTAGGAAGAAACAGCAATCGGATATTTGGGGGTGATGTCTGTTAATTACCAAACGGAAATGGGTAAGTTAAAGATTGCAATAAAACAAACAGATCCCTAACAAGATCCAAACAATGGGATCGTCTTGAGGTGATCCGATAAGGCGAAAGAAATACCTTCATTAACAGTTCTCTGCTTTGTGAGATACAGCCGTAAGCCAACAAACACAAATTGTAATTAACAATATATCTTGATGGAGAGGAATAAAGGAAAGAAAAGATAAAAGAAAGTAATAAAAAATCTTCTACATATCCAAGCTCAGGGTTAATGGAGACGCTAAGCTTGGAAAGGAAGTAGTAAGTTAGAAAGGAAGCAGGCGAGTTCAGAAAATTTTACAACTAAATACAACACAAAAAGCGATAGAGTAAGCGACGATTCGAGTAGGACGTTCACCTGGTGGTAAGTTAAAGGCTCTAGATGTACTGAGGATGTGATGAAGATCGAACGAAACCGCTGGATACGGACAGGTGGACTGTATAGAGAACTTTGGATTACATCTATCAGCAATTGTGGGCGTCTATATGCTGATAGTGACGAAGCGAGTCTTCTTATAACAAGCCCATGTTAGTATAGAATCGATGAGACTAGCGGGACGTTCATCTGATGGTATGCGACACGCTTGCCTATAACAACAACGACAACAACAACATGGGGATAGTTGAAATGGTATTCCTAGCACCATATTGCGCTCAGCTCGCTGTTGAGACAAGATCTACTAAATTAAGTCTGTCACCTTGATATAGCATTTTAGGTCTTTTGTCAGATACTATCTATGGGGACGTAACTGCTTCTTTCTCTAAACGGTCGATTGTAAACATTACTGTGTCCCGGTTTGAGCCAGCGTGGTGGGAAATATCCCCCCATATCCCCTCTGTAATTAAACTAGATATAAAGCCTTTCAAACTGAAACACATTAATGTTTGCTGCGGCGGTACCAACTTAGACGGTCTCCATCAACAGACCAACAGTAAATATCATCATCGGCGACAATATCAGCCGATAGATGTCCACTGCTGGACATAGGCCTCCCCCAAAGATCTCCACATCAATCGATCAACAGCGGTTTCCCACGACCTTCGTTTGTAGGCGTGCCTATGCGGGTAGCGCAGGACCGATCGATGTGGGAATCTTTGACGGAGGCCTATGTCCAGCAGTGGACGTCTATCGGCTGATGATAATGAGATATAATTATCATTCTAAATTAATATAAGAATAAGTTCCTTCCTTTCTTAAGCTGTATTCTTTAAGCTTGAGGGTCCATATTCATGTATCATGTTTCTCCTGACCGTATTTCGTCATCCCTTCCGCAGCCACTAAACGACTTAATCAATTGAATTGCGCTGTTCTTCTTTCCACTTTGCTAACAGATAACTTAAAACTTAAATAATCGAAAGTAGTCAAAGTACAGAAAATAGAAGAGCGAAGGGGTAGGGGGTAGCTTTTGGCAAATTATATTATATTTACTATGAAGCGGAAATCTTTGTTCCGGCGATCACGCCATCGCTCGTGTGAAATACCCGCGATAAATAAGCCCAACAACGTAGCACTTTATTAACCCGCACTTAACCAACCCCTATAGGCAACTAAGTTAATTGGGATAACTTAGACAATTTACCTCAATTCTTGTCTATCTTCTATCTCTATTTAGTATTGAAAGGAGAAAATCTGTAAACATATTTCATAATACGCTTTTGGACTACCAATAGATATTTACTGGTGGTAAGTTACTGTTGCCGGAGACCGTCTAGGTTAGTATCAGCTCAGCGGCCATTGCAGCCGACAAACAGTAGCCTGCAAACATTACTGTGTTCCAGTTTGGAGGGTGCTGCAGCTAGTAAAATTACTGGGCTAACGAAACTCAACATGTTATCGTCTCAGGCGACGAGTGCAATGCGGTGCTGTGTATTTGATATAACCTAACCTAACCTAACCTAACTAGCGCCATGTTATGGGCGGGCGTATCACTTACCATCAGGTGATCTTCCCGCTCGTCTCTTCTGTTAATTGAATAAAAAAAAATATTATTCAACAGATTAAAACAATGCTGTGTTAATTTTTTAAGTTGTCATCAAAATAAATCCGCAGCACAACAGTATGGTGTTAATTATACACCGCATCAATAATTTATATGCGAGTTCAGTGAAATGCAAAATATTACCTTAATTACATTGAAGCTCATTAACAAACTTTAACAATTTTGTTTTTTTTTTTTTTTAATTGGAATTAAAAAAAATCAGATACGTATGAACATATTTTTTCATACAATTTTACATTTCCTTTGTAAGACAATAGTAAAATATCTAACTATAGATTAAATATAGATTTGTTTATTTATTAGAATAAAAAAAAAAACAATAACTAATGATTTTTTTTTTATTCGACAAAGCGACGAACGAAACGTTCACTTGATAGCAAGTGATTCGGCTGCCCACAACGACGCTAGCTAGAACTATATACACAGCAAGACATTATGCCGACCCCTTGAGGTATAAGTTGTTACCTTCGTAATTTAGCTACAACATCCTTCAAACCGGAAGAGAGTACTGTTTGTCGGCTGGATATAGGCGTTGCGGTGGTACTTATACGATTATTGGAAACAGAAACCTACCACCAATAATAAACGGTTATATTAGTACCGAAATTATAGTCTTTGGGGTGTTTATTTAATTATTTATCACCCCCTTATTTTGCTTTTGCAGTATCATTGAACGATGGGAGACTGAGCTGATAGATGTCCACACCTGACAGTCATCACGGAGTACCTGTAGCTCCTTAATTATTGTCCACAGTCCGATCTCCGCAAATGAGCTCACCGTGTCTTGAAGTCTTCTGTTTTTGGTTTTGGTGTTTGAAAAATTTTTACTGATAGTGGAACCCCAAGCTGGTGGTGGTGGACACAACCATCTTCTCAATCATAAGGATGTTTACTTAACTTTTTAATCTGTCGCCGGAAACCATCTAGATACTATCGTAGCTTCTACTTCTGCGGTCAGTAACAGTAATGTGCGAACATTACTTTATTCCAGTTTAAAAGCTGTTGTAGCTAATGAAATTACTAAACTAACGAGACTTAACATATGTCTCAAGGTGACTACTGGAATGTGGTGTTATGAATACCACTTTGTTACTACCACCAACCACCACCACCATTGGTTGTACGTTGTTGTGTGACGTTTTGTTTGTCTAATAGAAAAAAAAATGTTTATTCTTAACATCATTCTATAAATATTCTAAAAAGTTACTTTACTTAGTGAACTTGAAGAAATAAAATTTCAATATAACAACCCTGTATTTTAAAATTAACCCCTTGATGGATATTATTTCGAATTTACTTCCGACTCTTATTAGAATATTCACACAAACTGCCTTGACCCTGCGTGAGAAATGTATTGGGAGCCTTTGATGTTTAATCCTCCAACGCCGTCTAGGAAAATGTATCGGAAGAGGTCCCATAATTTACAGATACACCACCCCGACCTTATTCACGAATATTTCACCATGACAAGTTAATTTCACCATCACGAAACGCCCCTTCCCCTTCCTTTTGAATTAAGCTTGTAAATAAATATGTTTTTATGAAGATAAGTTCCGAAAGCTCGAAACTCTTTCAGTTCGTTAATTCTATACGGAAGTATTCCTAAGCAAATAAACCCTTTCCTTTACTTAATTCTAAGTTAACGTCCTTTTTTTTTAATCCACGAGTGAGACGTTCACTTGATGGTAAATGATACACCTGCCAAGTTAATATGATATACACAGCACCACACTATGATCGTCGTTTCAAGACATGTTAGGTATCATTATCGCAGTAATTTCACTAGCTACAGCGCCCTACAAACCGGAACACAATATTTGTAAAATACTGTATCTAGATGGTTTCCGACAACAGAGACTTACCACTAGTAAAGTTATTCAGGAGTGGACAGTTCCACAAACATGATCATTATTTCAACAGATGGACGTCCACTGCTGGACATAGGTCTCTTGTATTGTATTCTACAAAGCACCGTCTTCATCATCATTATCAGCCGATAGACGTCCACTGCTGGACTTAGGCCTGTCCCAATGATCTCCACACCGATCGATCCTCTGTTATGATCGGCACGGCCACCGGTCCTGTCGGGCACTTATGGCCGTCTTTTGTTGGAGTTCATTGAGGGGAATTGGGCCGTAACCCACCACGCTGGCCCAGTGCGGGTTGGTGGGTTGTCAGAGTCCCGTCGGTAATTCAGCAGGGTGCACCGCGTGCAGGTGAGGTTGACTTGGGCTCCGTGAGATGTTGGGCGGAATTCCTTACTCCACTACTTACTTGAGGTTCATTTGATAGTATTTTCTGTGTTATACAGTGAACATATTAAATTCTGTATGAAACGGTAAACTGTGCATTTATTTCGCGAGCAACAACAACAACAACAACAACAACAATACATTGTTGTCTCTCCAGCAGCATTGTTGCATGAGCATCCTTTGTTGGTTCCGTGCAATAAATTTACTTTATACATTAAAGAGTTTTTTATAATTAATCGTTTGCCTGCTTGCTATTAAAAATGTAGCAAAAATTTTGTTACTTAGTATAATAAAGAGGAATTTCCGCTTCATCGTCTCACATCATCAGCATCATCATCATCAGCCGACAGACGTCCACTGCTGGAAACACAACAGATTATTAAAAACGAAAAATAGTTATCTAGGCACACTCTCTATTCCTACAAAAAATTACTAAGTTGTTAACGTGGAGAACTTTAGGCGAGGCCTATGTCCAGTAGTGGACGTCTATCGGTTGAAATGATGATGATGATGATGATGACTGTAGTGGGTCTCTGTTATTACAGATACCCCCGCTGGGTGAACAGAGGAGATAAAAAGAATCGCTGGGAGCCACTGGATACAAACAGCGCTAGATCGCGCTTTGTGAAGTACATTACATGAGACCAATGTCCAGCAGTGGACGTCCATCGGTTGAAATGATCATGATGATCATATTATCCAACTGTTCACTCCTGAAAAACTTTACTAGTAGTAAGTCTCTGTTTCCTTAAACGATCTGAGTAAAGTACTGTGCTCACATTACTGCGTTCCGGTTTGAAGCTGTAGCTAATGAAATTACTGAAGTAACGAGACTTAACAGCTCATGTTTCAAGAAGACAATGCGGTGCTGTGTATATCATATTGAGAGCCTCGTTATGAGCAGACGTATCACTTATTATCAAGTGAACGTCTAGTCGCATCATTGAATAAAAACAAGATAACGTGAGTATATCATACTTTTTACATCTCCCTTTTGAGAAGGGAATAGTCTAGTGCGATGAATTAATTACTTAGATGGAAGTAAGCAAATAGAAACCGGATGCGGCCGGGGATCAAAGACAATCCCGGTAATAAATTAATATATAATCTATTGTTATTTAAAAGCGACGGTATCCGGTTAAGGTAATATTTTACCCTCGCAGAGTAAATCATAGTCGACTACACCTGCGCCGCGGCTGACTGGGACGGCGTCGCTGCGGTAATTTGTTTTGAAACATTACTGTGTGCGTTGCGTTTGGTGAAGCTGGTGTTTCATCAAAATTAAAAAAAAAACGTTCTATTGAACATAATTATAACTTACTTGTAATCTAAACTTATGTTATTTATATATTTTGAACGTATCTAACCCAGTTCGTTTACCGGCAGTGTGTACGGGCGGTGAGTAATCAACACAAGTAGCTTATTTTAAAGTTCATCATCATCAGCCGATTGACGTCCACTGTTGGACATATGCCTCCTCCAAAGATCTCCATATCAATCGGTCTTGTGATGCTCGCATCCAGATGGGTTCCCGCGATTCTCACCAGATCGTCGGTCCACCTAGTGGCAGACTTCCCAACTATGTCTATCGGTACGCGGCTGCCGCCCAAGGCCGTTACTGCTTCATCGGTCGCCAGTTCTTTGAGCAATGTACCCTGCCTACTGTCTCGTAAGTCTAGCAAACTTTTGGGCAATGGCGGTGATCTTAGTTCTTCTGCGGATCTCCACATTTCTGATTCGACCACGCGGAGAAACTCCGAGCATAGTCCTCTCCATTGCCCTTTGGCGGACTTTCAGCCTTTTTATAAGTCTGACAGTAAGGTAATATATAATAGTAAATAAGACCTTACTATCGGTTTTTAAAGTTTAGTAAGGTTAAAAAAGCGCATTATTTTAAATGTTCACTTAATAAGTTAAAAAACTGAATATCGATGTTCAATCATCACTTTACCTTCCTGTAAGTCTGAAAACAGTCGCCAAAGGTTACTTGTTTTCAATCTCCTATAAGGACTTAAGAGACTTTAGGACTTAAGAGATAAGCCATGCTCTTACAAAGAACAAATGATAGATGTTCAAGGTCCGAATCCTAACACCACCAATTCCTCGTCGTTTCTCTCATAACAAATAGTACAGGAAGTCTTTTAACCGCTGAAACTCTAAGCTTTCACTCGAGGAGAGGGTCAAAGCTGAAATTTACGCTCGAAGCTCAGATTCACCCGAAAGCTTTTGTTCTATAAATATGTCGATATCCTGACGATGTTAATTTCACCGTAAGCTCAAGCTCAGCGGGGATCAAGCCCTCGCACAAAATAAGGTCCTAACAGTCACTTAATCCCTCATATAAAATGCCAATAAACAAAAAAATACTTTTTCTCGTATTTTGCTTATGTTTTGAAGACGTATCCTTCGGGAGGATCGTAACTTTTAAAGTGTAATATAATTTTATTGGGGGGCGAAAGCTCTTTATTTTATGAATGTATCGGAGCTTATTGTTTTCGTAATATAGGGTTAGGAGAATGACGTACTAATTTTTTTTTTTATATCGACAACGGGTTCCAAATCAAGAATGAAACGGATGAAGGTTCCTTTATTTGTTCAAAGAAGCGACTGAAGATGCGGGACCCTGGTGTTAAGTGATACTTCCGCCCATAACAACGTGGCCAGTTAGGATGATATACATAATGCCACATAGTGTTCTTGAGACAGATGTTAAGTCTTGTTACCTCAGTAATTTCACTAGCTACAGCGCCTATCAAACCGGAACTGTAACGTTTGTACAGTACTGTTTGGCGGCTGTAATAGTAGCTGTGGGGGTACCTGAACGGTTTCAGACAACAGAAACCTACCACCAGTAAATAGTCAGGAGTATACCAATTCTATGGCGATAGATTTAAACTCTGTGGCCACAGGATTGAACCTGAACGTCCGTGGTAAAGCAAGAGTTTAGCCTCTGCTCTCCGGAGGTATTTAAGTTCATGACATTTTGTTACTTAGCGAATGAAAAGGATAACATATCCTTGTATAGTATTCACAAGATATGTATGAATTTGTACGAGTTTTTTAATGAAATGGGTCCCCCACAACCACTCACGGGACGTAAGCCAACGTCACCTCCTCATAGTGCATCCTGCTAATCAACAAACGAGGCTCTGGTGCCCACCAGTCCGCATGGAGCCCAATCGCTCAAATGCCTTCAAATGAACAAACGATAGCCCCTGGTGTCCGGCGTTGAGGGCAGCGTAGGACCGATCAACGTGGGGATCTTTGGGGGAGGCTTACATCCAGCAGTGGACATCTATCGGCTGATGATGATGATAATGAATAACTCATATATTTTATTAAGGATATAGTCAACCTCCCAACATTTAACATATCCTTGTTATGCTTCATTCCTATGCTTCATGCAACTACTGAAAACTCTGGTACTGCTGCTATTTCTCTGTTCCTGCAGACCGTCCATGTACCACCGCAGCGCCTATTGCAGCCGACAAACAGTACCGTGCAAACATTACTGTGTTCCAGTTCGAAGGGCGTTGCAGCTAGTGAACTGGGGTTACTGAGGTAACGAGATATAACATCTTACGTCTGTAGGCGACGAGGACTTGGTGCAGCGTATAACATGTTATGTAGCGCTATGTTGTTACGGGCGGACGTACTACTTACCACCAGGTAAACGTCTTGATCATCTCAATGCTTCGTAGAATAAAAAAAAGGGTATATGACTACTTGGCCAATAACCTGGAAGGAGAGGTCGTCTACATAAGTCCGCGTGTTATATTAAAGTGTTGAATCTCTGCCGAATGCTACCCGTAATATATATGTTGGTATTTAATTTCTCCCCCTCCCACACCCCTCTCCAGTATTAGAAGCTCTAAAGAGGGCGAAATAAAATCAAAGCGCTTACTCACAAAATAACATCAATTCAATGTAAAGTTTCACGCTTCCGGGGCCCCGCAAAAATCTTGGTCAACCGCACAGACCCCACGGGACCCGGAACGTAATGGAAACCGTTCCAGGACTCGTTAATGAAATTGTATGTGGTAAGGTGTACGAGGGGCGGGGAGTGGAGAGGAGATCGGGGGTAGGGGGTGGAGGGGTAAGGTTACTATTTATTCATTTAATGGCGGCATAATGTTGGAAAGGATTCCATTAATTTTAATAGTAACAATTCCGGTCGCCTTGTGCGTCAATGTTATTGTCCGGATGTTCAGCCGACCCCATATTAATTGAAGGTAGTTAATGAACATGAGGGAGGTTTTTGGTTTAGTATTGTTAATTAATGTTTTACTATTACAATTTTGAATGGCGGTCGTATATAAAGATTTATATATAGTATTGCACTGGTGGTTGGTTTCTGCTGCTGCAGACCGTCTAGGTACCACAGCACCGTCTATTGCACTCTGCAGATGGTATAATTACTGCGGTAACGAGACATCTCATGTATTCGGCGAGCGCAATGTGGTACAGTGTATAACATAGTGACTAACGGCATTTTGTTATGAGCAGGCGTATAACTTACCATCAGGTGAAAATCCTGCTCGTCTCGCCTCTCCTGTCGAGTTTGTGTTTGTTTGTTTTTTTTCTACCAAGCAACGAGATGAGCGTGTCGCTCTCCTGATGGTAAGTAATACGCCTGCCATATGGATGGTAGTATACACAGCAACACATTGTGCTGTGAAATAATAAATTGGATAATTTTACAAACAAACAAGATAAATAATAAAAATGGTTTAAAACCAAAGAAATACGAAAGTTGTAAAAAAGCTAACTTATAAAAGAAAAAACTTACAAAGTTCAGATCCATAAAGTTATTGGGATATAACTTGTAATAAGAAATGCCTATAAAATTTATGAAGTCTAACATTTAAACCTTATCCCAAAATCTAGACTAAAGTCTATAACAATGGTGTGATAAAAAAGTTGGTATTGGTAATCGTGAAATAGTCCAAGCGTGATGAACAGACTGGCACAGCTGCAATACAGGAGCCCGACCGGTGACCTTGATTGACCTAGGAATAATTATTTAAGCACCAGCTCAGTGAATACGAGACTTGTACTAATATTGCCGTACGAGTATGAAACGGTCTATAGGCCCGTGTCCAGCAGTGGACGTCTATTGGCTGATGATGATGATGATGAGCATGAAATACACGAAAACAAAAATCAATTGAAGCTCTATGACAGTGGTTGTAGTCCAAGGACAGACAGCGGGAATACACGTTACCATACGCACCCATAATCTTCACAAAGAAAGTAAAATAGGAAGAGATAGAGGAAGAGGAAGGAAAAATAACACCGAAGAGGTAGAAGGATGACATTTACCGTCAAACGGGTGAAGGATAGATGTAGAAGGCGAGGGATCCACAGAGGAGGGGGAAAATGGAAAGGAGGGCTAAGTCCGAAGACGGATCCTGTAAGGCTGAAATATATAGACAGAATAGATGAAGAGTGATGAGCTGATATTATAAATAGAATATGACCTCAATACGAACAGAAGAGGAAATGACTACCTTATCCGAGATGAAGCCAGCGAGGATGGCGTTGAAGGCAAATCGTTCACAAGGCTATCAGTAAAGACAGAGATAGAGAATAAAGAAAAGAAAGAGAAGAAACTAAAATTGAATGATATAGTCATGCAATATGAACTGCTATTAACAATAATTTCTTCCCCTAAATTCAGTGAATGGAAAGTTATATCTCCCTCACGGTCACCTGGCGGTAAGTGATACGCCTGTTCATCACAACGTGCCGCTAAGATCATACACACAGCATCATCACTCATCGCCTCGAAACGTAAACGATTCTCGTTACCAGGAAACAGGAAAAGGCGCTGCGGCGGTACCTACGTTCACGTTGACGTGGGGGAAATGCCTTTGCATACTTGCAGTCATGTCGGACATGCACCGACTAAAACCTCCACGACGTTCCAACTGCGACGCTTTACGGCAGCGCCACGGGAACGCTTTCGCACACGTCCGCGACACCCCCAGCGCCAGTTGTACAACTGCAGCCACGTCTTACATGGAGATACACCCCCGTTTTCATCGCTGTAAGGGCGCGCCGCAACAAATAGCGTGCCCTTCACTTGTCACCTAGCAACAGATCCCCTAAACCCGCCAATTATAGGCCACGGGAGCGAAAAGAAAAGAATTTCTCGACTTCTTGCGGCGAATATGGTTTTAGGCTTCGCTATCAATTAGGGTCGCGAAGAATAGAGAGAGCGGCGAACCCGAATTCCAACAGTCGTCATCTTCCGGGTTTCCACCATAGTTGCGAAAGGCAATACAAGCTTGCCCTCGTAGACCACCGGCACACATCCGAAGCGAGCTCATGGAGCTCACCTCGAACCTACCTACCTTCTTTTTTTGTTTTTTTTTGTTTTGGGGAGGAAATCTTCGGAAAATCTGTAGCTTCTGGGGGGACGTCAGAGTTATGTGAGATTCTTACTTATTAAAATCTCCTCGGTGGTCTGCATCAGTGCATTCGGAGAGGCTCCGGGATCTCTTATAGAACGCACCGGTGCCCCTCTACACTTTGTGTTAACACGTCTCCGAGAAGAAGCCAAACCCTCCTAGCCACCATCGCTGAGCCATACGCTCACGCAGGTTCGCTTGTTGAGCGATAAGGGCCCCCACCCTCAAGGCCCGCGAAACTCCTAGATCGTTTTAGTCGCCTTCTACGACAGGCAGGGCTTACCTTAGTCCTATTCTTACTAGCCCGAGACTATAGAGCTGTAGGCCTACCTACCGACCAAGTAGCTTCACTGTGGATGACAAAGCCACGGTTATTGACCTCCACCAACGGGATAAGGCGGGAACCTGTTCGAGCGGCGGTTGTATCTATCTAGATGGTCTCCAGCATTAGAGACCTACCACCAGTATTTAACATTAGATCACCTACTTGCAATACAAATTGAATCCTTTATCCGGTCGATATCCGTATATTATGGATACATTGTGTAGACGTCTCATTTCACATTCGGGGGTCGTATTGACTGTTAAATTTAACTTTTTATTACTTCGCCAAGTTACAGCCGTAGCATGAATTTTACAAGGTTCTGCTTCAGTGAATACTGAAGTAAGCAATGATTTATGTGGAAACCTTCGGACGATCCTTTGGAGGTCAGGAAACAACTCATTTCTAATTTAACGCGCCGAAGTACTGATAACTGTGAGCCGCGCTTTAAATAAGGAACTAGCAAAAAGTTTCCAACCCTCCCAAGTGAAGAAGTCAAATAATCATTAATAATTTATTACGTCTTAACATAAATCCAAACGCGAAGTTCTAAAAACTTCTAGAGTAAAAATAAAATATTAACTTAATCTTTATCATCATCATCATCAACTCATAGACATTCACGATCTAGATATAGGAGATTTCTATGTAGACACTCATCACGATATCTCTGGAGCCATATGACCTGGAGACTTGTAATTTGGTACGAATATTCTTTGCCAAGTATAGATCACCTAAGAACGGATTTTAAAATTGTTACCCCCAAACGAGGGTTGCAACGGTGTTAACAACGGGAACCGGTGGGCGGCGGGTTGATGACGGGCGGAAATATTTCTGACAAATTTCAAGTTGAAATTTATTTACAATTTAAAGAAAAAGTCTCAAGTGACATAAATATCATAGAATAGGGATAGATACTCCTAAGGTACTGGTAAAACATCTCATCATTGAACAGTTTCCATAGTGCAGCGATCAATCAGTTGCCTTGAAACTTGGATGTCCTTAGAAGTCCTTAAAATCCGGACAGTCTGGGTCCACATTGTATAGACTTTGATCTAAAGTTTCACAACCTGGATAACCACCTCCATATTATCAATCTACCGTCTGTCAATCCATGAATGCCACTGTATTCTAGACGAGGATGCTTGACCTTCTTCAGCCTCATTTTCACTTATTATCACTTAAAATTGGGGGGTAGTTTAAGCGCATAAAAAAAGCCATGATGATGAAAGATATCTTCTAAATTAAAGAGAATACAAACGAACCTTTCTTCATTACGATATGTTTAATTCGCTTGGAACTAGAAGTGTTGACCATGGTCTACTGTGGCAACTGGCACCAGGTAAATTGATGAGCACGCGTTCGCCAATAAACATGGCCGTTACCTCACCTCAAGATGTTCTTCATGGAAGGGTCTGAGTATTCCGCCGGGGCGGCGCGAAGTAGACGTAATAGAATTTTGCTCATTTAGTTTCGGTCAGCGGAGGTATTTACTTAGGTGCTCCGAATTCTGATCCTCGACTCGAACGGCCATTAAAATTAATCGAGTGAAGCCACCGCAGTTCCTGGCAGCCGTAGTCCGAATTCCACTCAAAATATTTAGTTTGGCTGAACGTCTGCCCTTGAACTTTTCCTGTTAACTTATTTAGGTTACCAGACGTTTCTACTGAGAATTCTCTTCAACTTTGATTTGCATTTCCTCTTAATTTATACTGTACCATCATTAATGATTAATGATAAGCGATGGCCAAAAGTTTGAAGTGCTGATAAGGATGATAAAACTGCTGACCAGTTTTATCTATTCTCTGCTTCGTGGCGAAAAGAAAGACTATAGGGTTACATACTCAAATCCTTGGATATATATATATATATATGTATATATATATATATTGTTACAGAGGCTGTATACTTGGATATTATGGCAGCAGTTCTTTCTACCATCACCGTTTAAATATCATTGTAAAATATAGGTTATAAAATTATAATAACAATAATGATCTAGTAGATCTATAGTGAAATACTTTATGCAAGAGTACTAAAGAGAACGGTTAAAATAATTTCTTCAACTTAATAGACTAAGTTAAGATATACTAATTTTAATACATTACGAACACCCTCACCCTTTCGATGCGTTCTCGTAAACCTGGAGAAGGCTGAGATTGAATCCGAAACAGGCTCTTCAGCTATCCACAAAGCTATAACATATAATCACCAGTTAAGTTCATCCCTTATGGAAATATAAGTAAAGATGTTTCGCATAGTTTTTCTGCCGAGCATTACGCAAACAGCCCAGGGGATATTGTGTGGGGATTTGTTTATAGGCGACTCTTACGGCACCTGAGGGAGTCGAGGGTTAATGGAATTTCTCACTCCAGCACGCAATGAGTCCTATCACACCGCTTTATTAGGAACCGAACTGAAAAGAAAAATTCTATAAGTTTAGCGAGTCTGGTATAACGCAACCCATTGTGAAGTTTTTTTTTTAATGGGATGAGAAGGTGTTTTTCGATGGCTGGACCCTGGGAATCAGAGCATCCGGAAGGCAACGAAGGAAGTGCTTTAATGACATAAGAGGGTTGATGCGTTTTAATTACTTTATATTTAAATTAATGGCGCAGAATCAGAGGACATTTCTCCGACTGATTATTACCAGCGCTGTACCTCAGTACTAAGATGACACTCAATGATGATGCTTGTCTGATGATAAATCATTGAGCTTTAAAAACTCGGTTAAACAGTTTGATTCTCAACTCGTTTCTAGTAAATTTACTACTAATAATAGTCAATCAGGTAAAGGCTTGGCGAATCAAAGGTCTTGCATAAAGATACGATGAGCTGGAAGAGCCTTGGTTACCACTTTAGTTATTATTCTTAGATAAAGTTAGTCGTATAGGATTATTACTAGAGTCACTTACTAATTTTTTTTTTTATTTAATGAAGTCTCATAAAGAGCGAAATGTTCATCTGATGGTAAGTGATACCCCTATTCGTAACCACTTAGCGCTGGTTTCGATGATATACACAACACCTCCTTGTGTCCGTTATCTTAAGACATGTCTCGTTATCCCTAAGTAACTAGGTACAACGCCTTTCAAACCTGAACACAGCAATGTTTGCAGGGTACTGTTTGGAGATAGGAGTAGAAGCTGCGGTGGTACCAACCTAGACGATCTCCCGCAATAGAGACTTGCCACCAGTAAAATATTCATCTGATGGTTAGTGATACGCCTGCACATAACAACTTAGCGCAACTTTGAATGGTATAAAGAACACCACGTTGTGCTCGTTGTCTTAAGACATGTCTCCATAACCCCAGTTTACTGTGTACAACGCCTTTCAAACCTGAACTTAGTAACGTCAGCAGGGTATTCTTTGGAGGTAGAAATAGGAGCTGCGGTGGTAGCTGGACGGTTTCGAAGAACGTTTAGGTGCTTACTTTACCATTGTTGACAGTATTGGTATAGAATTTTGTTTTCTTTGTTCGCGCTCTACCGGAAGTGGGAGGTCTCTGCCGATACATCCGGTACAAAAGTCGAATTCGTAATGGGCGACACGTCGGCAGCAATCACGCGAGGCAGTTTCCGCGCATCGCAAGTATAAATTTACATAACAGGACCATCGCCCCACGCCCGATTTACATATTGCTCGTCGCCGGGGCCGTCACGGCGCGTATTAATACGAGGCCCTTCCGTCCGGAACTAACGATCCATTTGCGATATCGCCGCTCCGTGTGACGCGACAAAGGCCGGCTTGCGGACGGTTATTGACATAAACAACGATTTTTGAGTGTTTACCATGTAGCTACTCATTAGACAGGCGGGCCTTGCTCCTGTCTGCCACCTCCAGCATCAGCCGATAGACGTCCAATGCTGGACAAAGACCTCTAGCTGCTTCCCACCTAGCTGCTTCCCGCCTAAATGGTCCATAAAAAAATATTAATAAATCACTCTTGTCCGCGATTTATGTTGCTACTGCAGCTGCAGCAGTACTGTGCAAACATTGTCATGTTCCGGTTTGAAGGGCTCTGTGACTAGTGAAATTCTTTGGGTAACGAGACAACATCTAATGTTCTAAGTCGACGAGCTCAATACGGTGATGTGTACGTCATGCAAACGCTACGTTGTTATCAGCAGGCGAATTTTTTTTTCTATTTCATTAAGCGACGAGACGAACGGGACGTTCACCAGATGGTGAGTGATACACTTGCTCATGACAACGTGGCTCTAGTTAGAATGGTGTACACCACATTGCGCTCATCGCCTTCAGTCATTAGATGTCTGGTCTCGTTACCCTAGTAAATACACGAGCTTCAAACCGGAACACTGTAATGTTTGCACACTGCCGTTTGGTGGCAAAAGTAGGCGCTGCGCTGGTATCCACCTAGATAGTCTCCTGCAACGGAGACATACCACCAGTGTTACTTACCACCAATTATAAAAAGGTAAGCACCACTCGTAACTCCTATTTCTGATGCAGTGGTGTATAAACTTTAAGGATACCAGGACACTCCTGACACATTCTAAAGATCTCGGCGCTGCTGCTAAAGCGGAAATCCTACATACCTAATTTCCTAAGAAATAGGGTACTTTTAAAAACATCCCTTCCATAATAAGGGATGTTCTAGTTGGTGTAGTTACTGAAGTAATAAGTCTGTCTTCAAATTCAAATGAAAATGTTACATGCGTTAAGTTTGTGACTGTTCCTCTCTTTGTGACGAAGCTTAAACTTGACACCTATCCGATGATATTAACTTTAAATCTTACTGTACAGTGATAAACAAATCATGCACTAAATGGAAAGTATCTCCAGCATCACCATCGCCCGGAGCGTGTCCGTTCATTGTGTTTATCATTTTCCCGCAAACTCCTTCATTAAAAAACTTTCTTTCGTTGTTCCTCATTATTCCTTTCAGCGCTAAAGAAATAATTAAGCTGAGGAGGGAGGGCGAGAACTGGAAAAAAATTAACTGAACAAGTTTCCTTAAAGAAGAGTAAAAAAAGGATTATTTGTTTTGTCGCAGTTTATAAAAAGCCTGGATCCTTGTCATCTCTCACGTCTAGGATCCAGGCTTATATAATATAAATGTCTACTATGGATTTCATCTCATGTAGTACTGTTGTTTACAAAGTCGAAACGTATTGCCGACCCATTATTAGGTTATTACTGGTGGTAGGTCCGGAGACCGTCTAGGTGGGGACCACAACCGCCCCCTATCCGACAACAGGTTAACGCTTTGTTGTGAAGGTAAGAGTAACTCACCCGGCCGGTTCGAGGCGACCGCTCTGTCAGCTCTTCAGGCAGGCTTGCACTACCCTTCGCAGCTGTGGTGGAGTCGTGCAGAGACAAGAGTGGTCGGAATGCAGTTTGCCGCTCTCACTACCCTCTGGGGAAGAGGAGAGTCAGTGTTGCGTTTCGCCGCTCTCCCTTTCCTCCGCGGCCGTATGACAGCTGGCATTGGAGCCCAAGACCAAATTCGACGCAATCCGTGCAAACATCACTGTGTTCCGGTTTGAAGGGCGCTGTAGCTAGTGTAATTACTGGGGTAATGAGACATCTTACGTATCAGGCGACGAGCGCAATGTGGTGCAGTACATACAAACCAGCGACACTTTGTTATGAGTAGGCGCTTCACCATCAGATCAACGTGGCGTTCATCTCATCGCTTTATTATGTAAAAATATATATTTTAAAGAGAATAAAAATTTTTTTGTTAGAATGAAACAACACTTATTTTAAAGTGTAAAATAAACTTCCGTTTCCAGACTGTACAGATAGCAAATATCTAAAGGATCGTTTGCGAGAATGCTTACGGTACGTATTAATTTTGGGGTGTCTCGTTTGAAAGTCGATATTTGTGATGAGCTCGTATCGTTGCGAGGTAGGCGGCGTGCGTACGGGCCGAATCAGCACTGTACATACTCCATATCCGTTATTTAATACCGGCCTTATCCGGCTCCTGAATTACAGATTCCCGACTCATTTTAACATATATTAAACTGAAACGAACTTTGAATTCGTATGTGAAAACGTTTCGCTCGCTCGTTCGTATTAAGGGATGATGAATTTAATCTGGTGGTGAATGATTACCTTCACCAAACAAAATGCGGTAAGAGTAAGAACGATTGCTAACCACCACCACCTTTCAATTTAGGTTATGTGTATTATTAGATAAGTTGTTTTAATAATATAACATTATAATATGTTCATCTGATGGTAAATAATACGCTTGCCTATAACATGTAATATCTAGATCACAAGGGTGGAACTTAATACCTAAATGACTTCCCTGTCTACTTATTTTTAGTAGGAAAATTCACATGGGATATCCTTCCGCTGCGAAGCCAGCAGATGATTCAGGATTCTTACCATATAAAATCTTACTGTTGTCTATCTCTGTTCTGTAGTAGCTGACTAGTAAGAATAGGAGTAAGGTAGTCTTAAAAGGGTTTTCCAATTCATCAGCTTTGAAGGTGAGTGCATATATTGTCTACTGAACGAGCCAGGGTTGAATGACAAACACGAGATCTAGTCCATATCGTAGCATAGCGAGCGTCTCGAGGAGTGTTGCAGTCTTCTCTTGGACGTGCTTAGGCGTAGTAGGAGATCCTGGTACCCCTCGCAAAGCACTGAGGATGCACGCAAAGCATGAAATCCTATATTACCTTATCTTCTTCCCGAATCCAAGGTATTGTTCGAAGATTAGCTTTCCGATAAAAAAGAAAGAAATCAACTATTGTTTATTGTACTTTTCGCCGGAAGTACAGGAACATCGAGACGCACGAGAAACAGTCAGAGAGGATTGTGGAAAATTAATTGAAATATTTTATTTTATTAAACGGAAAGTAACAAGGTCCGTGCACACCGACCGCCACCGCCGGTATTCCAACGGGCCAATATCCCCGCAGCCACGCGACCGCCAGTGTAAAACGCTCCGGCGGCTCTGATGCAATAATGACACAGTTCGTCGGCGCGAGTATTCCTATCCGGGCTTGGAGCTAAATAGTTTGATAGGGAAGTTGGACGGGGGGTAGGCTTGAATGGTGGTGAGTTAATTTCGCATTTCAGCCCCATAAACCCCATCTCGTTAAATCGTCGTCTGTTTCAGGAAGTTTGAAATCTTTCCACCAATGATAGGTATGCGAATCTATTCGTATTAATATTTAGATCCTGTTCATCTAGTGGAAGAAGTTCTACGTTACCGATGTGTATGAGAGGCATAGACTAGAGATTAGAGATCTTGAAGAACTCTCATATTTGTTTTGTGGATAGAATTTTGTTTAATAACAAATTTATGGTATAAGCAAGACCTTTAGACCTAAGACAAGAGCTAACAAATCCGATTCTAGATAAGAATCTAATTCATCAATGATGTCTCTATACCCATATAGTAATCAAGAAAAAGTAACAGGAAGTTTCTAAACAAGTTTCATTACTATGTCCTGTTAACTGGACCATAGTTTTGTTTGATAATCTAGCTCTTATTGTTTTTTTTTAATCTTTCTTCTGCGTATGGTGGATCAGGGCCTTAAGGGCGCTTTATATTTACCATCACTTTCTATTTCCTACTAATTCTCATCTTTTATTATCTTATGTTTTGCTTACGCTGCTCGTCTCTCAAAGTTCTTATCTCTCATTCTACATTAGTATGTATGAATTAATATTCTTTCTACCATTTCTCGTCGTCTCCCAATTTGTTCTCCTTTCTGATCCTGAAAATCATGTAAGGTCATCCTCTGTAGATTTCCAAATTTCATTATCTAATTTACATCAGATCTTTTATTTCGCTTACATAATAGTCTACTCTATCACAGTAAGCGATTTTTTATCTATTTTCTAACATTTAGTTTTATTAATTGTTTCTTCTATACTTTCGTCTTCACTCATCAGAGAGGCGATAACTTCCTTGTTGCCTGCTCAACTGCATCTCGCAATCTAAACGTTTCCTTCCTTATATAGGACAGGCGGTGATAATATGCGCCACGGTCTAGTCCACCGCGGGGTGCTATTTAGGTTATGTAAAATCTATGAATATCATTCATTAAAGATATCGCCATAGAAATAAATTCTAAAGCCGTTAATGAATAGAGAGCTCCGCGTAGTGTATCTCTGAAGATAGACTTGTGTGATGTTTTCTTTCAATCTCCATTCAATACAAGGTTAGGCACCGGCGAGATATTTATTACGGATCTTAAAAAGGTGTCAGGTTATAATTCATGTATGAATGTAAACGTAGAATAAATATTTAAAGGAAATATACTTGGAAGAGGAATAAGTAGTTGAAAACGTTTCTAATTAGGACCAATGTATCTTATTCATAATAATCATTCTAATAGCATACTTAATATGTTGCGCTGGTCCATAGACATAGTG
This sequence comes from Ornithoptera priamus, assembly GCA_029034505.1. NCBI lineage: Eukaryota > Metazoa > Arthropoda > Insecta > Lepidoptera > Papilionidae > Ornithoptera > Ornithoptera priamus. The sequence continues at coordinate 3,166,946 of JARDWD010000046.1, read as the reverse complement.
ATTCAATTGTAATGAACTAAAGAGAACTAAAAAGAGGAGCGAATGATTGATTTCGGTTTCATACCGTCCCTGCAGCCGAGGTGGGGTCGCCGAGGGAGTATCCTCTGCGGCCAACCGGTGTCGCACCGGCGATGCGGCGGCGGTGGGGCCGCGGGGGAAGAGGAGTGCCGGTATTGAGATGCGCCGTTCTCCCTATCCTCGAATCTCAGCTGTGGAAATATTGAGAGGGATGTTTATTTATTTTAACAGAATCATAAGAAATATAATTCATTTCGTCTGCTCTTCCCATTATCTATTACACTCGAAAGATCTATTTAAAATCTGATTCAAATATGCCAAATAACTGAAAAGTCTTTGATAAAGAATATTTAATGAATAATAAATTACTCATAGCCATTGAAGTAATATGCCGCCTCGGTAAACCTGAGTAGTAACGAAATTTGATTCAGCTTCGACCAAACTGACTACAGCTGGTTAATATTTCATTTATTATAATTATCAGAGTTTCATTTACGTAATAACAGCCATGGTTATTGCCAATTAACACTTGTGGTGTAATTAACAGGACAAGACCAGGTAGAGGTGCAGCTGATCGCACGCTTAAATGTTAGTTGGGATGTTTATACAATCCGACAATCCTCGTCGTCTTAAGGATCTCTATTTTGTATGATTCTTTAACATAGGTTCTTTTCACTATTTCTGCTTTTATTTCTAATGTAATTTATTTTGTTAAAAATTTGAGTCTTTACGTTCTACATTTAATCTACTCTTAGAGCGCGAATTTCATACTACCCTGTCATCGCTTCTACAGTCTTTACTGTTTCTTCCTATTCCAACATTTGAATAGTAATTTGGATGGCTTTCCGCAGTAAGAATCTGTACAGTAACCGTTATTTTATTACTCGCTTTGGTTAAACCTCCGCTAAACGTAATCTATTTTTGACAGAAAACCTAGTCCCAGAGTCGCGAAGTAACAGTGATCTTTCAAAAATTACTTTGTTAGCGTTTATGTTGTAACTTGTTTCTTACTGTTGGATTTCGTATTTTGAATAAATCGTTTATTTTTCGTATAAAGTGGAAAAGCCAAATTTTTGATCGTGTATTTTTGAATAGAATAATAGTAATGTCAAATAATGTCAATTACACTTGTCATCACAAAAAAGCTAAAAGTTGAGCAGCGTTGCGAACATCCTCCCCGTCTCGAAAGGTGCTTGCTTTCAATGCAGTCCATACCGATGACTGGTGATTCTCATTGTGGATGGTCACAAGGTTGCAGCAGTAGATGACAAATCTTGCTGAACGATTCGCCGAAGCTCTCCTAGTGGCTGTGCGCATGTCCGCTACTCGGGACACACCGTCTTTGCCGGGGAACAGTTTAATTATACGACCCAGTCCCCATTTGAAGAGGTTGTTCAAGACAATATCTTGATTATGCGTCTTCCATTTCGTTCTCTTCTGCAGTTCTGATACGTATTCTTTTTTCATCTATGCCAAAAGTGTTGCCGAATTTGTTCTACTCTGTCGTAGTGTATGAATCGATGTGAAGGCAGCGATGTTAGATCTTCACTAGGAGAAGACGTCAGCAGCCGACAGATGAGAAAATGAGTAGGAGTTAAAGGCGTGAAATTGTTTGGATCTGATGACATGGGGTACAAAGGTCGGGAGTTCAAGACGGCTTCTATGTGAGTTAAGGCCGTACTGAATTCCTCATAAGTTAATCTGGCCTCCTATAGACCCCCGAAATGTGATGAATGAGGAGGTACAAAAGTGAATTTTATACCCTCATTATCAGTATGATCGATTTATGTTGTGTATTATCGCATAATAATAGCGGAAATTGCTTCACTGCGCCTCCAAAATTAGTTCCGTTATTGGTTAATATTTCCGCGGGTTTTCCTCTTCGCAAAATAAAACGCTTTAGTGCCAGGATGTATTCATTAGTGGACAGGCCCCTAAGTCCAAATGAATACATTTTGTAACAAAACAAATAAACAGATGTAACCTTCAATGAGCATCAGCACTTCGGGCTTTGTGGTTTAATAGTTTGACGATACATTTTTCTATGTCCGCGCACGCGACATATTTGTACTACCGGAAACGTAGTAAAATACTAAAAATATAATTTTGAGGTTTCAGTCCGATGTATTGTATATCGTTTAAAGATTTGTTTGAAGTTATAAGCTCGCTGGCGTTTAAATACCGTCTGTTATTTGGTAGTACTACCACTCTCACGAATTTCTCCGTGACGTGGCAGGAAATACTCGTAGTTATGTCGACCGAAGTTATTTACTTTCTCCACGTGATCCAACTCCATATGCTCGCGAATAAAGTGATAATACATGCGTCTATAATACTGAGACTTTCCTAATTTACGTTTTAGTGAGATAGATCGTTCTTTAGCAATTGAATATAAATCGCCAAGTATCTTGTGGGACTCTTTCAAGGGCCTAATGACCGAAAACCGACCGTCGGGTTCGTGTCTAGTCTATATATCCTCACACTCTGATTCGTCTACCGTGTATTCGACTTTCTTAAGTGGAACATCTTCAATTCCCAAAATTGTCTTAACTTAAATCTAATGTTTGGGTAAAATCGCGATGTACTTTAAGTTCAAATAATGATTTCTGAGCGCAAATGGGACCTGAAATCAATCGACCTAGCTTTATTTTGTAGGTGTGGTCCGTTTTATAATCGAATTCTATTATCGCATAATGATTCTCAAAATATATTCGCACCTAATAACAAATCGATATCAGATGATTCCATGAAGACAGGAATGGCGAGTTGAATATTTTCGGGTAATCGAATGGAATCGAAATCAATGCCACCGTGAATCGAATTGGAGGTGATATTTGGTAATACGGGGCAATGAATCTTCGCATTACAATCGCATCTCTTTGATCGTGTTTCCACATCGCATATGTGGTTCGAGCATGAGACCGATTGCCCCACGCCCGAGTTTCGAATAGTGGACTGTATGACGGGAATATCGAATTTGTCACATATCTTTTCAGATGTAAAACAGTGTCGACTTCCGCTTCCCGCGCGCACTGTATGATAGACATTATTTCTATCAAAGCTGTAGACTATAGAACCGGTTGCAGATCTTAATTAAAAGCATAATCTGAACTCGAGCTGTTAGTAATTGATCGGGTATATAATAAAGTCGAATTAGTATTAGTATTGCGCTTATCATTTTCAGGATGAATTAAACTATTGTTTACTTTGGCACTGTTTACCGAAGTAACACTGACTTACGGTACGACCGGAACATAAGCAGTTTCGATACAACTTATGTTCATCGGCTGATTTAATTCTATATAAACAGGCAAGTTAATAAAAACTGAACAAGTAACTAATGCGTGATCGCCTTTGCACACAGCAGGAGAACGAACGCGTGGATTAAACGATTTGTGATGCGAGTAGACACGGTAACTGTACTTGCTGATGCTTGGATTTGACTTCTAATCGCTTTAACCGAGACTAACCTCTGGTGATTATAAATAATGATTTGTCCTGGCTATGATTGAAATAAATCATTACCAAAGTATCAGCACGGATCCTGAGGAAAGTTATAAAGTCATCTAATTTTAACTTTCTCGATTCACCTTACGAATCAGAAATAATAGTACCTTTTCGATTTTTCCACTCGCGTTCCGTAGACGAATCCAGTTTTGTCGTGATTAAATAAATAATTAACGCATCCCACTGGTCCATAGGTTCATATAACCTATTTAAGGCTCTTAAACTCCTCAGTATGGCATCTATTAACTTTCGGATTTGTAGGAATGAATCTTTAACGAGAAGAGGTATATTGAATGATGATTTAACATGACTATGTAGGAGTAACCTGTCGTTATGAAATCTACTTTGCAAATGCTCTCATACGTGAGTGTAATTAAATTGCGTGAATTCTAAAGCACCAATTACTTGCAAAGCATCTCCACTCAGAAGACTTTAAATATTGAAACATTTGAATGGAATCGATGTCCGTGCGATTATGTATCATTGTTACATAGGAAATCCAAAACTCGAGTTATTTATTGTATAAACCGCCAAGAATAATACTATTTCTTGGCTAATTCTTGATATTCCAACTGACTCTGGAAATCCTTTTCGCTTATGAGTAGAGCTATTTTGTCCTGAACTGAAAGGACTCAAAAATGTCTTTAGCTGATTGGATACGTAAATCGAGTTCAGTTTTTTCAGTTTCTGTCATAGTGGTGCTATTGAGTTTTAAAACGAATTTTTCGAATAAAGCGAGCCTAGCCTTAAATGTGCCTCTTTGGTGGTGAAGGTCATTAAGACTCTTCTCTTTATTCATATCGGAAGCACAAAATGGGAAACAAAGCAGGTACTCACAAGGTCACCTTGACGCCACGTGTACGCGTAGGTAGAATACGAACTTGACAAGACAAAATCACAATACGGCATTAGCTCAAGGAAACTAAAGGAGGAGAAATTATGATGGAGTTGATCCGACCGCGACAGACTGAAGTCCTGGTTCGTTTCTTCTTGAGATCCGGCTCGAAGGACCAGTTGTTGGATTTCGGATCTTGAATGAATCGTTTATTTTTCGTTTGAAGTAAGAAAGGCAAATTTTGATCGTGTATTTTCGAATAGAATATTAATAATGTCAAAGAATGTCAATTACACTTGTCAACGCAAAACAAGTAAAAAGTTAACAGCGTTGCGAACACTTACATCTAAGTTTTTAAAGGAAAATAATGATATTTATTATAACAAGGCAATGACAGCTTGACGTTCTCATTAAAAATACTTTAGCTCTTAAATCTTAGCTACATAAAAACAGTAATGGGGTTTTCGGCGAAAGTTGACCATGAACATTTTTTAAAATACTAATACGAATTAGAAATCTGTTTTCCAAAGTAAGCAGTTAACTACTGTGCAGCGGAGGCAGGATTTTTCTGATATAAAAACTGTCCCCTTGTTGTATCATGTTGTAGCCGCAGAAGGGTAGCCTAGATTAGAATTCAATCGGAATTATGTAAATATCTCGCAAATCCGTTATCAACAAGCCAATTTTGAGAACTGTTCGACGACAATACGATGCTCGGATGTAACTGTTCCGAAGCTAACAAAGTTAGTCCGGCTAACTGTTTCAATTTCACTCTGAACAGTAAATAGTTCCAGCCAGGAGTTGATCACAACTACACCTACAATTCAACCGGATTTTGTTGATCCAATTGATTACATTTTGGAAGCTTCATGAAGAGCGCAGTTACGATAGCTCGTTTTCTTGGTTGGCTGGTTCTAGTTATTTTATGATTAATCACAAATAGTCCTGGGTGGAATAATGATCTGGTGAGTGTCGCAGGAACCCACTGAGACACTCACCAGGACGCGAGACCGACCGATGAGATTTTTGAGTGGAGATCTATGTCCAGCAGTGCCGTCTATCAATTGATGATGATCCAATCGGTATACTTGGAAATGCGACAAGGATCCAAATAACCGTAAACTTCACTGCTTCAGATGAAAAATCCTAAAAACTTATCATTGACAATGATTCTTTAGTCAGAATGTAGTCAAATATTTACTACAAGTCCAGTGTTTCTTCTTCGTTAGTACAAAAATTAAGATTTTATTAATTTTGTTAGTTAAATTGTGATCATCATCAGTAGCTGGATGCGCATTGCTGGACATTGAGCTTCTTGAAAATTGCCACTTCTCACTGGCTTCTTACAGTCTTCACCAGATCGTCGGTCTACATCGTGATCGCCATTCTTACTGGATCATCAGCCGATCGGATTTGACAACTAGTGTGCCCATGTTCAGAAACAAATATAGTGTATAAAGTTTACTTAGACTGTTAAAGGCATATGAGAGAGAAAAATCAAGTCGCAGACCCTGGGCTTTACAGAACATACAATTAAACCTGATAATAATAGATGTAATCTGATCTAAGAGTAAATATTTTTTTTTATTCAATTAAACGATTAGACAAGTGGGACCTTCAACTGAAGGTTAGTGATACGCCTGCCAATAACACAGCAGCGCTAGTTAGGATGTTGTATACTGCACCACGTTGTGCGCGTCACCTGAGACGTTGACTCTCTACTCCAGTAACTATACCAGCTACAATGACCTTCAAACTGAAACACAGTAATGTTTGCACAGTACTGTTTCTAAGCTGCAATAGGCGCTGCGGTGGTACCTATCTAGACAGTGTCTAGAAATGGAAACCTAGCATCAGTAAAAAAACACTAAAAATTTAAATATATCAGATGATCTGACAGCAGATCTAGAAGCTTATTTTAGATATATTTTCTAGATCCTGAGATTTTTTTATTTCACTGCTACTCCTATTTATCAAGGTTATCCTGCACAGTTAATTTTTCGCCGTATCTGGTTAATTATTATTACTGTATATCTAAGCATACCTTATCTAGAAACTACGACTATATAGTAAAGTTCATATATGACCTATTATTTACTATGCCATAGCGTGATTGGAACAGAACCTCGATTGAATCAGACAATCGGTTTCCAGTCAATTAAGTTACGATTCACAGTTCATTTGAAAAAGTTGCCTGTGCTAATTCGTGGAAGCTCCAATGTCCTTGTGGATTCAGTTCCATGACCTTTGGGGTTCTTGTTTAATTACAACTTTATTGATTTCGTTAATTTATTTATAGGTATAAATTATTATAATGTCTTGTTAGATGTTTTTAAAATAGTTACATTACAGACAGCTGCCCACAGTAGCAGAGGAGGCGAAGAAGATCGGGAAGACGTGGGAGGAGATTAAGAGAAGACTGAACGCGATGGAGAATCACTGTGGACGCCCTTTGTCCCATCTTGGGGCCGGAGGATGTTAATGAAAAAAATTATATCAGAAATTGTGAATTTCTTGAGATGTCGAACTATCCCCTCTTTAAGACAGTTTATCTCCAAAAAAGTAGTATCATCATCAGCCTGTAGACAGTTCACTGCTGGACTTAAGCCTCACCCAAAGATCTCCAAATTTCTAGGGTTATTTTCCACCACACTGGCCAACTGCGGGTCGGTGGGAGTCAGTGCCTAGTTTTTTGATTAGCAGGCTTCACCACGAGCAGGTGAGGAAGGCTTGGATCCCGTGAGTTGTTGTGCGGAACCCCTTACACCCCCTGTCAAAAGCAGTATATCCTATGACGATTAGAATAGTGCGCTAGGAGACATTCGTAACAAATTACCCTAAATTAAAGAGAGAGAGAGAGAGAGGCCAATGTCCGACAGTAGCGATCAATCAGATGATTAAATATATATACAGATTAATTAATGTAAATGAATCTTTGTAAAGTAAATAGGATTTTTAATGAAAGTACGTAAAACAGAGTGTAACTTTGCCTTTTTTTTATTCATTCTCTTTTTAATCAAAGAAAGACAATGCAAGCAATAGATAGTCTTCTAAAGAGGGCGTAAAAGAAAATGTTCTTTTAAAGTAAACATTTAAATTAGAACAAACGGGTAGTTGCTAATGTGGAATCTTTTGTGCACGACCAACGCCTTGAGGCTTTCGCGGCTCATTATGCACTCTGCACGCTGCAGCGGCACTCTTTGAACGGGATTTCTTTCCAGCAACCATTACGCAGCAAGGCGAGCCAGTATCCTTTGCCGGATGTGTAACATATGCAGAATGTTTCCCCGCTTTAGCTCCTTACATTGTTTTGTTTTATTTTGTAACCGTTTACTACCCTTAAATATTTCAGTAGCGTTCGTTCAACTGTATTTCGTCATCGGAATCGTAACAACCCTTCGCTTCTTAGAATAATATTCGCAGCACCACATTGTACTCCTCACGTAAGACGTTAAGTCTCTTTAGGAAGAAGCCTTTCAAACGGGACTATAATATTTGGACACTGCTGTTTGGCGGAAGAAATAGGAGTTGCGATGGTGCCTATCTAAACAGTCTCCGGAGACCTACCACCAGAAAGTGAAACCAATGAATCTAATCTTCTTTTCATTGGTCCTTCTCACTATATCATAGCAAAAGTAATATAACAATGAGGGAAGGAAAATTTATGAATATTCTAATGTAAACATATATATATATATATATAAATATAGCGACATACCCGATATTTAGGATGATAATAGACGACAGTGTGATCACATAAGACTAAAAGGACAAGTTGTAAATTTGCTGATCTTATCCCAAACTCCTCTTGTTACTGGTAGGTCCCCGTTGCCGGAGACCGTCAAGGTACCACCGCAGCTCCTATTGCAACCGACAAACAATACTGTGTTACTATTTGAAAGGGGTTGTAGCTAGTGAAGTTACTGAAGTAACGAGACTTAAAATTTTATGTCTCACGGTGTCGAGCATATCGAGCATCTGTTGTGTATATCATTCTAACTAGTGTAACGTTTTTATGGGCGGGCGTATTACTTACCATCAGGTCAACGTGCCACTCGTTTCGTTATAAAAAATGTTACCATAAAAATGTTTAAATAAGTGGAAAAGTGAAAACTGCCGATCAGACTTTTTTAAATACATATATAGTTAAGAACAGTCTTAAGTGTATCATCATCATCATAAGGTGTCTTCATCAAACTGAAGTTTGGCGAACCAATTCGATCCTCAGGCATTCTCTTTAACTGATGGTATTTAAACTCGGTCCACTCGTTTATGTCGTCAAACCATTTCTTCCGCTGCCTACCAGGTGTACGAATTCCAGGAATTTTCCCCTCGAAGATTAAACTTGGGTACTTGTGTCCGAATAACAGAACCATCCTTTGCACGATGGTTAATTCAAAGAAAACTTGTTCAGTTTGTGTTCAGCGAGAGATATCCTGAAGCCAATAACATGGTTCATGTAGACTATCGCTGAACAGTCAGATAACAATTGTAACGCAAATTGAGTTTGCAAGTCGAACTGTTTCAATTTCGTCTCGATCCTGAACAATTCAACAGGAACCTCAGTCACAAACACTTTGTTGTTTCATTTAGTAACAGATACTATAGCCTACAAAAGTACCGGATGCCACAACAATGTCCAAGTTTCAAGATCGAATCTAATAATCTAGATGTTTATACAGAGGATGAAGAATAAATTCCTTATAAAATCTATCTACCAGTACTATCACTCTATAATGATAAGCGAACGTCACAGTGATCCAGTTTAAAGGGTGTTGTAACTAGCGATATTCTTCATCAGCCGATAAACGTCCATTGCTGATCATGAGCTTCTCCCAAAGATTGGATTTGGATCTTTTCCCTTAAAACTCTTCACATGACATATATATCGCAGTAACCCAAGTAAACTTTAAGTAGGCAGTTTGTACAGATTAGATTACATTATCATCAACCGATTGATGTCCACAGCTGGACATAGACCTACCCCAAAATTCCCATATCGTTCGAGTATTCATATGGGGATTTGGGCCATTTCCCACAACGCTGGCTAAAAGCGGGTTGGTGGGAGCGAGAGCGTTATTTGTTAATTAGCAAGATGCACCACGAGCAGGTGATGCTGGCTTGGGTCCCGTGGGTTGTTATGCGGGACCCCTTACATCTACTAATACATAAGTTTTTTTTTATTCAATTAAGCGACGCGGCGGGCGAGACGTTGAGATGATGGTAAGTGATACGCTCCAGTTAAAATGTTATACAGCACCACATTGTGGTCGTCGTCCTGAGACATAAGAGATCGAGTCTCGTTGTCCCAGTAATTTCACTAGCTAGTGTGTCCTTGTTTGTCAGCAGTAATAGGCATTGTGGTGTTACCTACTTAGACTCCTAAAAGCAGAGAAGAGCTTTCATCACAATTCATTAATCTTTGTGCCGCGAGATGTCAGATTGAGATGAAGTCACAATGTAATGTTTATCATCCCAACCGGAGCCACATTGTTGTGAGGAGACGTATCACTTACCATCAGGTTTACGTGCGGCACGTCTCGTTCGCGAAGGTATATATATACTAATAAATAAATCATATAAACATAAGCAACGATATATAAATAAAAGGTAAAAGAACAAATAATTTTCCTTCGTCAGATCCAATAAAGCGGAGCTCGTGCCATTGTAACGATATTACCCAATTAAGTTAACCTAGTGAATAAACAAGAGGAGATTAAGGGTGGGTTTTATTTATTACACAATATTTATCGCACGACTTATAAAAATATGGAAGACGGTAGCTCTTATACACTTCATTTGGTCGTGGATGTGAGGAATGATGGTAATGATCATAGGGAACCGTCAGCTCTCATTGGAAATTGTTTATTATGTCTAGCAGCAGACAGGGATGAACTGGGATGATGATAATGACGTTAACCTCTGAAAGAAATCTAGAGAAAGAGAGAGAGAGAGATTAGTGTTCATTACTGTGTTCTGATGTAAAGGATATGTCAGCTAATGTAGTTACTACTATTATGAGTATTAAATCTATAGGTTACTAGGCGACGAGCACAAGGGGGTGCGATGTATAAATCGCCTCCACCATATGAGCATGTCATTTATTTCATCGCTTTTATGTAAGGGATGAAAAAGTATATTTTATGGTCATAGATATGCCACAATATCCACTACAAAATGTACACTAAATTACAAGCGCTAAGCACAAACTAAGTAATTATGTTAGTTATACACAAATTAACTTGATCTATAACATTGTCCATTAAGTAGACGTACAAGTATTAAAAGCTTTTACTCTAAAATATTCCCTAGGTCTGTAGTCAGGTGATATATATCATAAGTGTTGTTTTAAATCTGGGAGACGGTGACAGTGGAGTTCCTGATGATGATGACGTCATAATTGATTACCAGAAATTTTACTTGAACACGAATTGTGAAGCAGCGATAAATCAAAACGAAGAAACTAAGCTCGTACAAATAAAAGCTATAAAGCAAAATAATGAAAGCTCGCCGAAGCGACCCCAATATGTCCGGTACATAAAGGCGAGAAGGAAATGCGGGTCTCATAACTTACGCAATCTAATCAGGGTCAGCTAATACTGGGGGCATAATTAACATGCTTACTGAATTATTTTTCCCCTGTCGCACCCCTGCTTCCTTGTAACCAGATAAAATCTAAATTGCATTGAGCCTGGGTGAATCCTTTATTTAATACGGCACGGCACTAAAAGAATCACCGTGCAGGAGTCGACCTGATGAAAGACCGACGAGGTGGTGGTGTGAATAGTCGAATTGCGATTTGTAAGCGATCTTTCAATACGTCTTAATTGAATGGGTAAATGGCTTCCGCCCCCAAATGGAGAAAAGAAATGCCGCATCAGCCGCTTTGAGGCTTTTGAGGCTCAGCGGATCGGTGGGGTTGCGTTCCGAATTTTAATTTTGCTTCACGAAATAGTATTAGTTTGCACCCTGCTGAATAACAGACAAGGCTCTGACCATCCACCAACCCTTAGAGCTGTGTGCTAAGGCCCAATCCCCGTCAGTGAACTCAGTGGATATCTTTGTGGAAAGTTCATGTCTAGCAGTGGACGTCCATCAGCCGATGATGATGATAGTTAACGCTCTTCTCCCTTAACTTGGACTACGTAGCTGCAGTTGCTAGTGTAAATATCCGAACTGATTGCCTTCCACGATAACCTTATTACCCTTACATTCGTCTATCACCTGATCAAACCTTCGGAAATTGCAATTTCCAAATGAAAAGTCCACATTTACTCGTGCGGCGAGCTGTTCCCGGATTCGTGATCACGGACGGAGTAATGGAGAAATGGCTTCAGTACATCGGGATTAATCAAACAAAGTGATCTAGATAAATCTTTTCTCATAATTACTAAAGTTAATTAAATTTTTATATAGGGGGGTGTAAGGTGAGAGTGGGTTAAGCGACGAGACGACAGGGACGTTCACGCACTTGCCGCTAGTTAGGATGGTGTATACTGCACCACATCGCGCGCGTCGCTTGAGACATTACACTAGCTACAACGCCCTTCGATTCGGAACACAGTAATATTTGCACACTACTGTTTGGCAGTAGAAATAAGTGCTGCGGTGGTATCTACCTAGTCCAGAGACCTACCACCAGTAAATATGTAATTCAGGTCAATCGTCTGTCTATATATGTGTGAATGTGTGTGTGACCTTATCAAACTATAAAGTAAATACTCTAACTACGATATTATTTTTCTTTTTTTTATGTATAATTAAATGACGAGACTAGCAGCGCCTTCACCTGATAGTAAGTGATACGCCCGCCCATAACGTGGCGCAAGTTAAGATGGCATGAAGTGCATCACATTACGCTCATCGCCTAGGGACATAAGATGTTGAGTTTCCTTACCCCAGTTATTACTCTAGCTATAGCGGCACCTTCAAACCGAAACACTGTAATGTACACTACTGTTTGGCGATCTCCGGCAGCAAAAACCTACAACAAGTAATAATAATAGTAACAATCCCATTGCTCGGATTAGGAGCCTTCACATGCAAGTTGAAGGTCAAGATAGCTGGTGGATGTGACATGTCTAAAAAAGATATTTCTTCTTTGTAAAGCTTGAAGGTTAATCTGAAAGGGGATGGAGCTTCTTCTCCGCTCTTCGTCGTGCGTACTTCCTTTCAAACTGAGATCGCGGCTTTCTTTCACAACATATAGCTCCCGTATATAGACCCTATATACTCGTAGAGTCGGCATTTTACTGTAAGTGCCTTCTTGCATTTCCGATATTTCACACTCGCTGAGGCGTTCTTTGAACTCGAGCTCTGCCTGAAATTATAATGCAGTAGATATCTAGAATATGTAGAGGAGGAAAGAGTCATGAGTGAGGATCATGAGGGAATGAACTGACATATCTGGGGCGTCCGAGTTAATCCGCCGAACTAGAGACAGAAAGAACAGTATGACGCTGATCGCCAACCTTCACTAGTTGGAGAGGCACTTTAAGAAGATATCTAGTTCACTTTGCGTCTAGTTTGCAAACTAAAGGACTAGTATTCTTGTTTACTATATATTCAATAAAGCTGACCTGTGAATTTCTTGTGGGATTACAGCATCAATAAAACTAGTCGATAATAGTCGACTATGGGTTCCCGCTCAACAACTTGCGGGATCCAAGCCAATGTCGCCTGTTCGTGGTGCACCCTACTAATCTACAAACGAGGCTCTGGCTCATACCAACCCGCATTGGGCCAGATGTGGGTAATAACCCAAATCCCATCCATATGAATCTCTACAAAGAAAGTTCCCGGGAAGCAGCCGGATGCGGGCGCTGTTGGCCCAATCTATGCGAAGATCTTTGGAGGAGGGTTACGTTCAGTAGTGGACATCTATCGGCTGATGATGATAACCAGGCAGGATAAAGGCGGCAGTAAATAGGTAATCATCATCACGACTATATGAACATATTATGAAGGCGGCCATCAGAGTGGAATGGTGAAGTGTTGTTAAGCTTGCGACCAACACCTGAAGTGATGACCACCATTCTGTCAAGAGTGATTCCGACGGAGAAGAAGAAAAAAGTCACGGATATAATCCAGCTGTGGATATCTATCGGCTGATGATGATGAGCCGACTATTTAAATCGTCTGAAGTACACACTTAATGATTATGTATACTAATAAATCTATTAGATATGTCTTATTATATTCATAATCATTTACAAAATAACGTCCGACAGTGTTTAGTTTCTGAATTAGCTTTATATTAGTAATATTTACTGGAAAACAGACAAACAAAACTGTACACAATTAAGTTTATAGATACACTCCTTCAAGTCCCATTCAAGCAAGTGTCAAAGGGGATAACGATCTTGTCAGCCTCCGGCGTCATCTTAACCTTAACGTCTCTATTAAGAATACTAAAATAACATTTCGCGTTGGAAATGAGATCTGATTCAGTAATTTGGACGTTATTTAGAAACCTTGTATTTGTTATCACAGGGAGATACACGTTATTTCCTCGTAATTATTTCTACATAAGTGAAGAGATGATCAGGTCTGTGATCTAACGGTAACCCATAAAAATAAGACGTTAAGTTATCAAGTACACTACCCAGATTACTGCAAGATATAACTTAAGATTTAACTGTCCATTCATATAAAGAACACCTACTATAGATCAATACGGTGGGAGTCAACAGCGAGAGCGACACATTATACCTTGTTATCAGGATATTAAGATCATGATGGTAAACCCTGTTTGTAGATCATCACAAAATGCTTCAGGCTTATAGGTTCTGATAGCAAGAGACCTAACACCGCTCTAAGTAAACTCAGGAGAGACAGCAAACCTGAACTGGTCTATGTATAATTAAACATTATAATAACAACTACTGATGTTAGGTCTCTGTTGCTGCAGACCGTCTAGGTAGTTACCGCTGTAGCGTCAGCAGCAGTCAGTAAATACTAGTGTGCAAACATTACTGTGTTACGGTTTGAAAGGCTTTGTAGATAGTATAATTACTCGTGTAACGGATTTCAACATCTTATGTCTCAGGTGACAGGCGCAATGTATATCATCCTTATTATCGTCGCGTTGTTATGGACGGTCCTATCACCTATCATCAGGTGAACGTCCTGCTGGTCTTATCGCTTAATTAATTAAAAAAAGGCCTAAACAAGTTTTCACACTTAATTACTAATAACAAACTTAAGTAAGCGTACCTATTTGCACAATTGAATTATTATTATAGAAAATAGTATACATATAGTAAATATTTTACTGATATAGTCCTGGTGGTAAAGAAGTTGATCTCGTCGTCTTACTGCATACTTTGTAAATTCATGAGTCATGTTTGTAGTTGGATGTAGCATGAGGTGTGAAAAAAAAAACAAGGGATGGGATTGAAGTGTCCATTTTACCAATTGGGGACAGTCAAAGATTTAATAAGAACACAATACACACGCGATTTTCATCATCATCATCATCACCGCCCCGTAAACATCCATCTGCTGGACTTAGATCTCTCCTAAAGATTCCCACCACGCTGGCCCAAACCGGTTTGGTGGAAGCTAAAGCCTCGTTTGTTGATTAGACGGGTACACCACGAGCAGGTATAGCTTGGGTCCCTTCAGTTGTCGAGCGGGACCCTTCACACACGATTTATTACGAGAGGAGAAGCAATGATTAAATCACTCTTTTTAATGTTACATCGAGTTCTTCACAAACAACGGTTTAAAGAAAAAAATTACAACGCCGGAGAATTGCGCGGAGAGAAAGTATATTTGCAGCTCGAATAAATTTGTCCGGATAAGCATATCTTTTGTTAGAAACGCTTCGTCTCTAGTTACTGGGGGAACTTGCATTATATTAAAATGAAAATGAAATAGGGGCGACATGTAATATTTTATGAAAAAAAAAAAATCTTTTACAAAATTTTATAATAACACATTGGGACGAGTCGATCTGTATGTGCAAGCAACCATATAAGCACCAGCGCCACAGGGAACTACACAGTGACACTAATTTCTCATATATGGCACTAATGTCTAATATAATACGTAGCGCTAACTTTTAATATGAAGCACTAAATTGTAATTTTTACTACTAATTTCTGATATGCCCCACTAACTTCTAATATGCCACAATAACTTCTTATATGTAGCAGTAACTTCTTATATGTAGCGTTAACTTCTTATATGTAGCGGTAACGTCTTATATGTAGCGGTAACTTCTTATATGTAGCGTTAACTTTTTATATGTAGCGTTAACTTCTTATATGTAGCAGTAACTTCTTATATGTAGCGTTAACTTCTTATATGTAGCGGTAACGTCTTATATGTAGCAGTAACTTCTTATATGTAGCGTTAACTTTTTATATGTAGCGTTAACTTCTTATATGTAGCGGTAACTTCTTATATGTCGCTGTAACTACTTATATGTAGCGATAACTTCTAATATGTGGCACTAAATTATAATAGATAGGGCAAACTTGTCAATATATAACAGTAACTTATAACACATGTATTAACTGCTTTGTGGAGCTAATTTTTAATATGTGCCGTTAATTTCTTATATGTGGTACTAAACTGCAATATATAGCGCAAACTTCTAATATGTAACACTAACTTCTAACATGTGGAGTTAACTTCCGTGTAACACTAATTTCTAATATGTGGCCCTAAATTCTGTCTATAACTAACTTCTAACACGATACAATAAATTCCAATACGTGATACAAACTTCCAACACGTAGCACTAGGATCGAATCAGCGGCTTCTATCGAAAGGCTGGCGATCAGCGCCGCGACGGAACGGCCGGCTAGTGCTGCGAACACTTCAACGGCCGCTAATGCTAAGTACGTAGCAGCATGGCGACGCGTTTTTACTACTGACTACAAATGACGTATATAATTCACATGCTCAGAGAGTCGTTAACATTAATCCGGCGAACGACATAGAAACATACGATTTGCCGCTGCCAGATCGTGGAGGAATTTGTCTCAGTAATGGCGGCATTAGTTTCGCGCGATGGGCGACGTCTGATGGACTATATCATTTTTTTGCTATTGTTTGAATAGTTTCAAAGCGACGGATACAATCAGCGATTGTCTTAAAAGAAACCACCAGATCAGTTGTTTCACTGCTGGTAGATCTCTGTTGCTGGAGGCCATCTCAGTGGGTACTACCGAAGTTCCTTTTTTCCTATAAATTACTTTTAATGCACAACTATTACAATGTTCCGGTTAAAACGATGTTGTAGCTAGTATAATTACTGGGGTAACCTGATAACGTCTTATGCCTAAAGGCGACGAGTACAACAGGAGATACATTTATCATCTGAAATAGTATCAAGTTATTATAAGTAGGCGTATCACTTGTCTTTTCGTCTTATCACTTCGTTGAATAAAAAAAACATCCAAACATTATTTCATTTACCCTTTCGATACTTTAATGTAGTCAGTCTATTATCGTCAGCTGATAGATGTCCAGTGCTGGACATAATAGGCCTTCCCCAAAGACTTTCACATCGATCGATCACGTGTTGTTAGCATCTAGTATCGAACTGTAGTCTATATGTATGAGTAAATATTTTAATAATCAGCTCAACATTTAACAATAGTTAATTACACATAGTAAGTTAAAATAGTTTAAGTTATATTTAATGTTTATAATAAGAAGTATTCGGACACCCCGACAGATGGCGCCACCATGGACAATAGATCACGCTATCGCTTATCGCAGCGCAAATCTTTATAAGCATCGTAAATCTTTATGTTCATTGTCTTTGGCCAACAAGTCATTACTGAGTATACAACTGGTTCCATCAACTGGATCTCTCTGTATCTTCGCAATATTGTTGTACTGGGTAACTTGCACCATACTTTGATTCGGTCTGCTCATCATCAATACAGTGCTGATATTGCTGCGCGCCTTGTCATTCTCCAGAGATCCCGCATCCGACCACAATACCGCTACATGTCATCTCAATCTGATTCCTTGTTAACGTAGAAAGCTGTTTTGCTCGTTGAATTAAATATAATATTTTCATATTAAAAATGTTTATAACGTTATAATATAATTTAATTAAGACTGAATTTCAGTAGCATAATATTTGCAGCTCACTCCAGCAGGTTTCCGGAATAAGCGTATGGCTTAAGCAAACATTCCCGCAAAGTAACTCTTTGTAGTTGTAACGAGATTGCAAGCAGCCTTAGCGATATAACTTCAGGTTAATTTAAATTCGAAAAACTTAAACATTATAGTGTAAGTTGAAAAACATACAATCAAATAAAAGTACTCTTTCTTTATGCGAGACAGAGAAATGAGAATCATAAATATATTAGACGTTATATTCTTTTAATGGGGCTTAAAAAAGACCACACAGATGTGTCATACATATCTCTTGTGTAGATTATTATCAATACACGAACACCCTCGCTAAAGTCAGTTACAGATTCTGCTTTAAAAATATGCAAGAAAGGAGCACAAATTATAATGTAACTTAATTAAAGGAAGAGGTTTTTATTTTTTTTAACTACATTTGAATCTTTATTTTAAATTTCTCATTTCAATTTTAGTTATATCCTCTAACTTTGCGTAAATTACGCTAGTAGTAGTAATTAGTATGGTATACTTTCGGTTTACTCATGTATTTTTATATAATACTGAATTGCCGCTTGCATCTGTAAATATATAAGTAGCATTTAAATAAGACTATAATCACTGTGTTAATTTTAAGCAATATATGATGTTACATAGTTGATGCAACTTAAAAAAAAATTAGAGAAAAGTGATAAAGAAGAAAGAACAGCAGCGATTTTTACAAGCTGTTTATTTGAACAAATATTTCATGAAGTTATCTTTGCCAGCATATTTTCTAATGAACTAAATAATCATCGCTGCTTTATTGATTATATCATAGATTATTAAAATATACAGTAATTAAGTTTTTAACGAACATGTAAATGAAACTTGTTGACATCAGCCATCCGGTACACCCGTCCCGACCGCCATTGTACATTTAAATTGATTCTAACCTCATTTCAAACCTCTGTATGCCGAAACACAATAGGTAAATTTCAATCAGGCTTCATTGTTGTTGCTTTATAAACGCTACAATATAAACTACAACGTAAATACTGTAGATGTAACCACTGGTGCTAGGTGTCTGTTGCCAGAGACCGACCAGGTACATATTTCAGCGTTACACTGCCGCCAAACAATAATATAACATCGCTGTGTTTGAAAGGTATTGTAGCTAGTGAAGTTACTGGGGTAACGAGTTTTAACATCTTATCAGATAACGAGAATGTAAACTTCATTTCGTCGCTTTGTACAATGAAAAAAAAACAAATTGATGACAGCATCTTCGGGGAATAGATTCAGGAAATACGTAATGTTGACTGTTACAGGATGCTCGATTCAATCTGTCCTAGAATACTCTATGTAGGTCAAAGTTCTGTTGCATATTATTACGGTGATTCGTTGAAAAAAAAAACTATAAATAATTTTGTAGAATTTCCTAATATGGTAATGTATCCAATTTCTGTTGCCGGATGGGTATTGAAGTCAGATAAGTCAGGTACTTATGTTCTTTAAATTTTATTTTAAGATTAAATAAAAATGTAAGTATGACTACTTATCTGTTACTGTCACGACTTTCAAAGAACCTAAGTTAAAAGTTTTACCCTCTAAGTGATGATTATTAATTTAATTTAATAAAACAATGATTAAACAATAATTATTACATTCAAATTTGTGTAGAAATAAGTAAGAAATAAAATCATCGAGTTTTTTCCTAGAAAATCGGGAATTTACGGATGTTAATTTTCTGTAGAATGTGCCTTCGAGAATCAGTTTTGGAAAATGGAAAAGAGATCGTTTCTATAAGAGTTGTCATCAGCTGTTGTTTGCTATCGACTCTTTGCAGTACTAGATCCTTCGAGTCAATGCAAAAACGAATTATGATAATACCTAATTTTGCAAATATACTCAAACTGCTAAATATCGCAGTTATCTTACCACCTTGTGTTTTTGTATTACTCCTTACCAAGTAAGTCTATTTTAAAGAAGTATCAGTTGCCAGTCGTTAGGTAGATTTAGTCAGAAGCTATTATTAAGATCTGTCTAGTTATCTACATACCAAAAAATCTTTAGAATTATGTTTACATATATCAAAAACTACACTATGTCTAGCAGTGGAAATGTGTCGGCTGATGATGATGATACCAAACACCCTTTTGGTTGATGAAGACTAAAACGATCACCATTGATATATTATCTGGTAGTTATTGACCATGCAAGCAATCAAAAGCTAAACTTGCTGGACAGTTTCACAAGATCACGAGCAGTAGCTCACGATCTCCGACATGGCGATGCTGCATATAAACTCTTTACGACTTGATGCGAAAACTTTATGAAACCGTGAGGATGAAGTTTGTCTAGTCGGCGATAAAGATTTTTATTGAGAGTTCCTGCGAAAGTTTTTATTGTGAAAAATTAACGATCGAAAGTAATAAACAGTGGCCGGCGCGTTGCTTGTCGTTATGCACGAGATCAGGTCTGGCGGTCGTGATCGGAGACGTACCGACGATCAGTTCACTCTGTTCTCTGATGATGTTGAGCGCTTGGTAGTCATATTGACTCATACAGCTCATCTGGTACTTGATCCGTAGACCCGGATCCCAAAGCCTGTTGTTTAAAAAAGTGTACTACTTGGAATGTATGCAGTGGCGGATTTCTTCTTCTTCTATACTGTATCTAGATTTTTTGCTTTTTGGCGAATCTACTCGGTCGTTGAAGAGGGGCTCCGGTCCGTTCTGAGACCACCTTCGCCCATATCGGAAACTCTGGTGTACCTGGTGAGGCGGTGTGTATGTAGCTGTAGCGCCGTGTTCTGAATCGAGGGAATCGTAATTTGGAGTGTTGGTCCTGTCCAAAGTGTGTGTGGTGACAGTTGGATTGTGCATCATCATTTTACTGATCTCTGTTGCTTGATAGGTATGTGTCGACGGCTGGACGCAGGTATCACCAGAACTCATAATAGATTCAAACCAGGAATACGAACATATTTTTTTTGGTTCAGAAGGAAAAATAATAACTATGCATGCTCAGTGACTGTGAAGTTTTTAACTTCTTTTTTGTAGGAAGGATGGGCAAACGAGCGAACAGCTCACCTGGTGAAAAGTGATCACCGATTCCCATGTCCAATCGCAACACCAGAAGATTTGCGGCTGCATTGCTGTCTTTTAAGGGAATTATACGCTCTTTTCTTGAAGGTCCTTATGTCATATCCTTAAGTGAGAGATGAAGTACAGCACTAATAAGGTCTAGGCCAAGGCCAAAGCGGTAGTAGACCTCCTTTTGATCACAACGTCTAGTTTGTCAAGACCGTTTCTTTTTGCATTTTCGTCCTGATGTTAGTTTAAGGCTTTATCTTTCTTATTCTATTATTTAATCTCTTTATATATTTATTATTAATTTAAACTATTTATATTCGTTTTTACATTACTTATATCTATGCATTTACTTGTGCTATCTTATTATCAACTATTACTTAGAGTACATATGGACAGTAATATTTACATGTCCTTATTTCAATTATTCAGTTTTATCAAATATATATAAAAAAAATTATAGACCGTATATACTATCTATATCCATGTTTAACCCTGTCTCCCGCTCAGAGATAAACTAAACTATATGATTAAAACCCTCCACCAGCAAATGAAGACTAGTTTCCTCCTGGAAGCAATCAAATATGTGCGACAGTTTCCAACGGGAACAAAATTGTTACTATTAATAAGTGACTACTAATATTAGTAAGACTACCACTAGGAGAACACCGAGCTTGTTGCAGTTGATACTCGCGTTAACTGCGATACATCAAAGAGTTGTTAGGCTGTCAACAGAATGACACAGCGTAAATCAAGCGGCGGACTACAGTCATCAATGTTAATTCGTGAACGATGCAGGAACGTACGATTTGTCTCCTGCAGATCGCTGCAAATTTGTCTCGGTAATTGGATCATCAGTTTCACTGCTCCGGGACACTAATCAATTTACATCCGCTCTAAAAAAGAATACATCCTAAACTGGCTTATGATAAATACCCTATCAGATTTTGACAACTAGAAATATCCTAATTTTGTAATAGTTTAAATAAATCATGATGAGGCTTAAAATCGGAAAGGACTGTGCTCGGCATTTTCCTGCGAGATCCGATCAGAAATGAAGAAGTCGGCAGTAGAACAAAGGTCACAGATTGCGCACCTTAAATGCTAATAGGCAGGACATATGGCTTGAAGAGCAGATAGTTGATGTGGCAGCAACGTCCTTGAATAGCGACCATTTCCTAGATATGATGAAAGTCTATTTTAACTAGTGCTCTTAAGAACAGATTTATCTCTTACCATCAGTTAATTTAAATACGTAAATTTGAGTGATCATTATATCTCCAATTAACAATTCTTTCATATACATTTAATTTGGACTGTAATACAATCCACAACGAAATTAATGAAATAATCCGTCAGATTAAGTCATAATTATGTTACAGAGTAATTAGATTTGTTACAGAATGAACGAATACATTTTTGAATTGAAAATTTCACGTAATCCAACGTGTTGTGCTGTAATGAGTTCGAGCTTATCAGCGCAGTCCACGCCGCACATTGGCGAGCTCTGCAGGATTACAAAGGATACAGTCAGCTAAAGCATTATTTGATATGTTTAAGGAGTAACTTAATACCGTACATGTACAAATATCTTAGTACGAAATAAAGATTTAAATTTAGGAGACGATAATTTTGAATGCAGACTCCGAGTCGCAATAGTTCAGTTCGTCTAACGATTAGCGGCATCGATCATCACAGAATAGAAGATCGGCAATCTGATGATGAGGAAAGAGAAGTACCCGAGATACAGATACCACAAGGCTTAATAAAGTTGAGTTCTTTAAGAAAGTCTTATGTTCAGCTGTTGTCTTTCGGCTGATGACGATGGTATATTTTCTAATGCATGTATCTTTAACTACCCTAAAAAAGAAAAAAAATCAATCTAAAATTACTGAAGTGTATATACAGAATTTTTCTTCGCTTCGCCGCTCATTATTAATTCCTGAACAATGCAGAATCCTTTCGTAGCAAAACGCTGTAAATATTTAAAATCTAACAGAATCGCTTCGAAACTCTTTGTTGAAACAAATCGATATAAATTTTTTTTTAAAGTATAGAACACAATATTCGCTTCATCTAAGCTAAAAAATTATTTAAGATAAATTTACTTAGTGAAACTATTTGTTTAATGCATTAACTTTTATTTATAATGGGTGACTAGTTAACTTTTTTATCTTAGTTGACTTTTAATGTAGTTTTGTTATGGCAGATGTTTAAAAGTCAGACGAATTTAAAAAGACTCTACTCACCTCGGAATTATGGCTTTCCGTGTTGGAATTTATGACATCATTCTAGAAATTTCTAGAGAACTCATTTTTATTACGCAATATAAATTATACTTATTTCCAGCAGTGAATGTCTATCGGATGATGATGAATGAATATGAATCCAACGTAGGGCATCTCGGATTGTCGACGATCCTGAACTTGCCGATCGGCTAGATCCTTTGGCACTGCGTAGGGATCTATCTTCCCTATGCATACTTTACAGAGTCTACAATGGGGAGTGTTCCGAGGAGTTGTTCAATTTAATAGAAGCCGCTGATTTTCGCAACCGACCATCTCGCCGGCACTATCATCCGCACCATCTGGATGGTTGGCGTTCCACTACAATGCGTTTTAAAAACAGTTTTCTGCCACGCACAGTAAATATCTGGAACTCGTTGCCATCAGCGGTCTTCCCCGACAACTGCGACATTGGGTTATTCAAGAAAAGAGCATATTCTTACCTGAAGGATAGGCAACGCACTGGCGTCGCTAGTGACGTGGGCGGCGGTGAATCACTTACCATCAGGTGACCCGTCTTGCTCGTTTGCCTCTTATCTTACATAAAAAAAATAAAAAAAATGAATTATTATTAGCAATGACTCATTGTTTATTCTAAACTCGTCGCCGGACAACAGACTGTTGACGCGTCGCTCTCGAATGTTCTATTGCGACTTATAATCAAGATCATTTTTGTGGCAAAATTAAAGAAGTTTGATTCTGTTGTTAACAACATCAAATTGTTAACATCGTTTCGTTTTTCTTCACGATGAATAGGTGAATGTTCAAGACAAGTGCGTTGCATGGAGACGAATGATCCTATTATCGAGAAGAATTCCTCGCTTTGTTGAGAATCGTTCGGCTAACGTACAAGAATTAGTAATTAGGTATAACCAACTAGACCAACTGCGAACCTATTTATAAATACTGGAAATAGATTTTTTTATTCTTAATATCCTCGTGTCTGTGGGGCGTGGGGGTGTGATCAGGGTTGGATGATTGAAAATTAATTTTTTGATCTTATTTTTGTTTTAGCTTAACCCTACAGACGGCCTTCTGGTATATAAAATTTGTCTATGTGCTATTGTATTCGTATCGTCATCAGCTGATAGACGTCCACTGTTGGATAAAAGACTCCTCTCCATAATTTCTACATCGATTCTTATGTGCATTCAGCGATTTCCTCACGCATTCGCTAGATCCTTGTTCAGGCTTTTATCCTTCTTATCACACCTAGCATTACGTCTACCGGTATCTGACCAGCATTGTTGTCTAAATTCTTTGAGCTATGTCGGTGACCTTAATTCCTATGTACCTTCTAGTTTTCTGAATCGAAGGCGCAAAGGAATTCAAAAGTAGACTATTGGCTTTTTGGGGGATTCAGCTTTTTTATAGACCCATTGTATGATCATCGACTTAAGGTGCCTTCTTCTAATTGAAGTTTGGCGATCAGATTGAGAAAACTAATCCAGTCCTAAGCTTCTTTTCTACTGATGATATATAATTATATATAGTATACAATTATAATAACTAGCAATTCTTATTCGATCTACAATTCCTAGGTTTGTTCCGGTCACATATTTCAATGTTTTATATACTATTAGCTACCACTAGTTTTTTTAAATACGCTTTAATGATTTCAATGCAAAGCAATAACGGAAACCATCTCTTAATCGAATGATCTGTTAATATAATAGAAGTCATTGAAATATTTTTATTTGCGTTTGCGTCTGTCTGCGTGCAGGTTGTGCAGCGCTGTATATTTGCAATGCATTGCATCTAAATTGCAATGCATTTATCTAAGTAATGCCTCTATCCGTTTCACAGGGCGGGCAGCTGAGGCAACAGGAGATCCTACCTTCCGGTTTGATTGAATGGAATACTTTATATTTTCTAAGCTTTAAGAGTTTTATGGTGTTAAATAAAATTTATAAAATATTAACAAAATAAATGCATCTAAATAGAAAAACTGGTGGATATGATGATCTTTAAACTGCTGAATCACCCTTGTAGTTTTTTACGGAGTGTATTACCTGGTACATTGTAACATTATATCAATGTGTACAGTCATGATATACATTTGATTGTTACAATTTTCGATTTCAGTATATACACAGAATTGGATATTTTTTTTTTACAATTCAATCTATTTGTTAAGTCTCGCGTTTAGTAAACATTTTGTGCAAAATTTAGCGCGATGACAATCAACGTCCATTGTGAGTGTATTTTGATTTTAAAAACCGAACTGAACGGTTTGTAAATTCGTCCTGAAACTACAATCAAGTTGCGAGCTGTCAGCGTGAAACGGGACACGCATTTTTTTTTTTTTAAATCAAATTTTCGTTTCGTGTAACCGTGTGTTTAGTAACATACATATATATTTGAGAATCCTCTAGTAGGAGGCGATTTGGTCGATGAATATGTTACAGCAAATAAGTCGACGATGCAAGTGAACGTGCAAGCTAACAAGCATTTTAGATTTAGGTATGTTCGTTTTAAGATTTAATAAGTTATTTGCGTCTTAGAACTGTGGACAACTTTATAGCTGAAATTAAGAAGACAAAGTGTAGAATGACAAGACAACTGAATAAGTTATTTATAAAATTGATGCAACTATATTCAACTTAAAAATCAATCATTCATTTCAAAGCTATTCGCCATTGAAATATATCTATTCAAACAGGAAACCTTTTCGCTTCCATTTTACGGCGGAAATAACGTGAAGTCATTTTTAAAGTTTCCCTGTTTAATCGTCGATTTCAACAAGTATTCTTTCTTTTTAGGATTGGTCTCGTCTCACGACAGGGTTCTGCTTTCCTGATTTTTTCTGCCTCCATCCTCTTCATTATCGCTCTTCATATAGTTTGTGACAATTCTGAAACACCGCAAACTTGGCACGAGCCCTACAATGGGTATGTTCATCATTATTACCATGCTGCAGGTGTACACTGATGTAGACTTCACTGGAGGAGCGCCAATGAGTTCTGTACCAGATTTTTGGTTATTCTTTCGTGTACTATCGCTTTTTTATGTATTTAATAATGTGTCTATGGAATGACTAGGTTGAGCAACAAAGGAGTCTGATTCTGATAAATTTCTCGATTTCATATTAGTATATAATAAATAGGCTGTCTATTATAATAATGTTATAAACTATACGAATATTATCTCAATTTCTAAAGTATTTAACTTTCCTCTGGACTGTTATTAAAGATGCAATGCTTTAGCAAACATTCGCTCTAAACCCTGTGTGTGATTTTGATAAAGTAACAAATAGAAATATAGTAATTTTCTCTTTTAAAAAAAAAAATATTAGTCATGTAGTCCTTATTTATATATACTAAATGTATACTAATATTGATTTATGGTATGATGATAAAGAGGTTTCAAACGAGAATCTCTTTGATGTTTAAATATTCAAGGCGTTTTGCTCCGAGCGAATCGAACGTCCCAGCATCATCACTGAATTAGTTATAAACATTGGAGCTGGAGAAATATTTTTGAAGTATCGATATTTAACGTTACCGGAGAACGTCTAGGAGTGGAGTTTACAGGAGTTGGAGGACATTCTTCAGATGGATCGATGACCTACATGAAAATGCCCGGAAATTGATGAAAAGACAATATGAGAGAAGATATTTTAGACTTTACCGTAGTAGATAAAGGATGGTAATGTATTTTATATGATCAGAGTTTGGATGATCCAATAAAAGTTGAAGGGTTTCGTTGAAGAGCTGAAGCAACAGATGCAGCCGAAAGGATCGTTGATCTGAAGAGACTTTGGGCAGAGCTCACTGCTTGAAGGACAGATGGAAGGATAAGGGCCTCGCATCATAGTCGTCTATTCACAGATAGGTATATTGGCAGATCAGAGCAGACCGACGTCCCGGTGATTGTTACAGGAAGCTCCTGAACACTGGAGTACATGACCATGGTGACTAGATATTTGAGTAGTGTTCTGGTGGTAAGTTTCTGTTGCCCGAGACTATCTAGATATGTACCACCGTTACTCCTATTTCTGCCGCTAAACAGTAGTGTGCAGACGTTACTGTTTTCCGGTTTAAAGGGCGATGTAGTAAGTGAAATTACCGAGGTAGCGGGATTTAACGTCTAATTTCTCAAAGCGACGAGAACAATGTGTCGCTGTGTATATCCTCCCAACCAGGGCACAATTCTGATGAGAAGCCGTATCACTTACCACCAGGGGACCGTCGTACTTGTCTCCTCGCTTTATATTTGGATGAAGCAAATTGTGATTGTTTTTTATAATGATAATAAATAGTATTTTCTATTTATATTAGATAATGAGATTACCAAATTAAATATAGGCTACGTTACCAGTTAAGTTAGTCGAGTTAACTTAAAATGGAAGTTACACGACCTTCTATAATGAGGTGGGCTTATCTGCACCGTCCACACATGCGGCGGTGACCCAGAGAATTACCGGATTACGAAGAGTACGCCCATTGTCGGCGGACTTATGGGGATTAAGCAAAGCGATTAAAGGAAAAACGTATACAAAACTTTAATACTAAACCCTTACTGCTATGTCCTAAATAGCGCAGCGACTGAACCCTCTCCCAGATTCCCGTTCCACGATCGAGATGGAGTTTGATCATATGATATCCTCGAACCTACTTAAGTACTACATAAACTGTGGTGGAAGATTAATATCAGATAGTCTCGGGTTCGTAGCACGGGAGATTCTACTGGTGTTTACTCTATTGCCGGAGATCGTCTAGATGGGTACTAGCGCAGCTCTTATTTCTGCCCACTATCATCATCATCATCGTACACTGCTGGACATAGGCCTCCCCTAGTTATTTCCACAGAGTTCATCGAGAGGAATTGGGCCTTAGCTGTATATCATGCTGGCCAAGTGCGGGTTGGTTGGCAGTAGGGTACACCGCGTGCGAGTCAGGTTGACTAGGGCTCCGTAAGATGTTGAGTGGAACCCCTTTCACCCTGATGACCCACGATCAGTATTATGCAATACTGTGTTCAGATTTGAAGGGTGTCACAGCATGTGAAATTATCGAGGTATCGGGATTTAACATCTAATTTCTAAAAGTAACGAGAACAATGTGATGCTGTGTATATCATCCTAATTCGCACCGTTATTATAGGCAAATATATTTATCATCTAGTGAACGATTCGGATACCTTCGAATAGCGATCGCGTACTAGAAGATGCAGTGTTGGCAGGCCCTCACTAGGTGGTCCGACGATCTGGTGAAGATTGCGGGACAGTAGATGAGGAGATTTTTGGGGGAGGCTTATGTCCAGCAGTGGACGCCCGTCGGCTGATAATGACTATGATAATGAACAATTCGCTCATGTCATCGTTTAGTCCAATAAAAAATTTGGACGGAGATATAAAGACATTTAAACACTACACCCGCTCTCATCGCCTAAACGTGCTTTAGAATAATTTCACTGTCTACAGCGCCCTTCGATTCGGAACTACACATTCACACTAGTCGACAGCAGCAATGTACGCCGCTGTATCCGGTGTGGGACGGGGGAAAATGATACACGTAGCACCACATTGTGCTATTGTGCTCCTCGCTTTGAGACATATCTCAAGTGTCATTAATCAAGTATTTCACTAGCTGTAACACCCTTGAAACCGGAATGCAGTAACGTTCGCACGGTATTGTTTGGCGGAAGAAATAGGAGCTGCGGTGGTTATCTACCTTTTCTTCTGTTTTAGGTGGAATTTGAATACCTGATCTAGCGGATGCAAAAAGATTATGTCGGACCTGCACCGACTAAGACCTCTCCTAGGTTCCACCTTCGTCACGGCGATACAGGCGAAGGTAGTCGGGAAACGGTCCGCGCCCGCCCTCGACTACTGAGCAGATTCGCCTGAAAACCAAAAACTCAGACAATGTGATAATCCGCCTACTTTTTTTTTAAATAGGCCATGGATCCGGGTCCACGAGTACAGTATCAGATAAGCCCTAAGTCATTTTGCTTGCAGCGCTTACTTCATCAGGAATCCAGTCTACACTTTGTGTTAACACATACCTGAGGAGGAGCCTAACCTTCTTAGGCACCATCGCTGAGCCATACGCTGTTTCATGAAGCTTCGCTTGTTAAGCCATAAGGGCCCCTAGCCTCAAGGCCCGCGAAACCCCTAGACCCATTCAGTCGCCTTCTACGACGGGTAGAAACAGACCTACCACCTAGTTTATTGTTATATACAGTTCAGGTTCTGATATGTAACTTTACTTATATAATCTGTAATTATTTTAAAAAAAAAAAAACGCCAACATCTAAAAGCGCCAAGGTAGAGCCGGCCGCACCCCGCATAAGTTCTGAAAGCTAATAATTTTTTTTTAATATCATTAGAGCCTACGGCCTCTCATAATAAAGAGGACAGAGTTCAGGTTTTAACGCAAAAAGCTTTCTTAAGTATCTTATTATATTAGTTACTATGTGAAAAAAGTTATTTTTATCCGATATTAGAAATCTAGTACACTGCTGCTGGTAGGTACCAGCGCAACTCCTAGTGCAGCCGACAAACACTGGTATCCAAACATTACTGCGTTCCGTTTGTGCTGTTACGAGCGCAATGCGGTGCAGTATCTTAACTAGCGTCATTCTTATGGCTAGGCGTATCACTTACTATTAAGTGAACTTCACGTTGCTTCGTTGAATAAAAAAAATTGTAACATTCAAAATAATTGAATATCTTCATTTATTACGAGATATATATATATATATATATATATATATATATATATATATATATATATATATATATATATATATATATATATATATATATAGTTTCATTCAATGGTCCATATGATCCTCATACGATCAAAGTGGGAATCTCTAGAAGGCTTATGTCCATCAGTGGTCGTCTACTGACTGATTGTGAAGATACTGCACCATCTTGTGCTGATCGTCTTAAGACGTGTGTTAAGTCTTGTCGCCTCCGTATTTTTACTAGCTATAACATCTTTTAAACCGGAACATAGTAGTATTCACACTCTTCTTTGACCGACAAAAATAGAAGCTGCGGTGGTACCTTCATGGACAGTCATTCATGGATTATCCTAAAAGTATTATTTGGTCTGTATTCGCTTTTTTGTTATATGAACATGTTCTAGGTACTCTAGCTATTTTTTTGGTTATTGGTTAACTCGGCCTTCAAACCGGAGTAAGGAGGTACGTCGATTTACTTTAAGAGAATAACGAATAGGTCTCTTCAATCAAATTGGGTTCATCAGCATCACCCGATAGACGTCCACTGCTGGACATAGGGCTCCCTCAATGATTCCCACATCGTTCGGGTGGGTATTCATATGAGAAGATTTCGGCTATTCCCCACCAATCTGACTCATCCCTGTTGGTGGGAGCCATAGGTTCGTTTGTTGATTAGCATGGTACACCACGAGTAGGTGAAGTTAGCTTACATCTCGCGAGTTGTTATGCGGGAACCCTTACATCCCTGGTCAACACTGGTCTATATTATGTAAAATGAACCGGAGACCTCCGTATTACAAAGGAGTCAGCTAACCGCTGTGCAACCGAGGCATTTGTAAGTTGATCGATTTGCTATAGAAATAATAAATCCTTCACCTCTAAAGCGTTATGAAAGATCAACATTATTCACAATGAACAATCCAGTTTCATTCTTCAAACGCAACAGCATCCCGGCGGCGGTGGTTTTTTTCGCGGATTCATAAAGTACACACGAGGGCGGATACTGTACGGTGGGCGAAAAAATTAATTAAAAACATGTTTTTTGCTGCGTACCGTGTTTATAGAGTTATGTCGGGCAGCTGTCGGTGTTTAAAAATACTACTGTGTCTGTGTGAAGAGGGTGTTCAGCCCTCTAAGCGAGTAAGACAAATTTATATATAAGAAAATTATTTATACACCCTGTGATTTATGCATAGTATACTTCGATGGGGTGTAAGTAAGGGGTCCCGCACAAGAACTCACGGAACCCAAAGCAACCATACCTACTCGTAGTGCACTCTTCTAATTAACAAACGATGTTGGGGTTGGCATAGCCTTGATACGCTGAAAGCCCCTAAAATAATAAAGAATTAAAAAAAAAACACGATGCTCCGTCTTCCACCAACCCGTATTGGGCCAGCGTAGGGATCGATGGTCCAAATCCCCTCAAATGAACTCCTATATACGACAGCTCCTAGTGCCCAGCGGTACCGAAGGCCATGCTGATTGTATTTAGAAATCTCTGAGGGAGGCCTATGTCCAGCAGTGGACGTCTATTGGCTGATGATAATGATGATACCTCGAGTATTTCACAACCTTGCACCGGAAATTAAAATCAATCATCAGAATGATTATCCAGCATGAACATGAAGTTCAAGTTTTACTCCTTATCACTATGTTATGTATTCGCTGGAAGTACTTCCGGACTTTTCACATTTTCTCACATTTCCTTAAAAGCGAGCTTTGAAGCTTTGGAGCTTTAGTTCTCAATTATATATTTTTTATTACTGGTCCTAATTAATTTTGATGTGATATCATCGACAAACCATTCATCGGAACACATCGCTGGAAGGATTGACAGCTCATGGAGCACTAAGGTCCTCAAATGGCGACCGTGAACCGGAAGACGTAGTGTTGGCAGGCCCCCTCCCCAGGTGGTCCGACGATCTGATGAATGTTGCGGGAAGCAGCTGGATGCAGGCAGCGCAGGATCGATCGATGTGGAGATCTTTCGAGGAGGTCTATATCCAGCAGTAGACGTCTATCGGCTGATAATTAACCATTCATCATCATCAACATTTAAGCCTCACATTCAACTGATGGTGAGTGATACGCTTGCATATAACGTGGCGCTAGTTAGGGTGATGCACCACATTGTGGTCTTCGCCTGAGATTTAAGATATTGACTCTCGTTACCGCAGTAATTACACCAGCTAGCTACAGCGCCCTAACAATCAGAAACAGTGATGTCCACACACTACTCATTTGACTGCAATAGGAGTTGTGTGGTGCCTGATCAGACGGTCTCCGGCAACAGAGACCTACCACCAGTAAGCCACAAAAAAACGAAATTCAGAGCTGAATACAGAAAGAAATGAGACATTAGATCAATTATACTACACAAACGCAGCATGGAATGACAGTCAGCAACCTGACCTGGAGGGTCTACATCAGAATGTAAATACTGTACTTCAAAAGTTACTGTATAGAGCATATGTAAACATTTAAATATTCGCTCCATATATATTGTTACGCACAGTCGTTGTCACATCACTAGTCGATAGATTAATGTCGGTACAACACTATGTCGCATCCCCATTTTTCAAAGTTGTGGTCGGCGGACGGCTATTCCATTGCACAGCTTCGGTCAAGAGGCAAATAGTGAGGTGCCCTAAAATAAATTAATTATGATCAATCATCAGCCGATAGTCGTCCACTGCTGGACGTAGGCCTCCTCCAAAGAGAGCAGATGAGCTGGCTACAGTTCCGTTGTTGTACGGCACCCTTTACACCCTTACAGCCTTTTCTATATCACATGACTTTCATCGCTTCTGTAGATATAGATAAAATAGTATCATCATCATCCGATAGATGTCCACTGCTGGACATAAGCCTTCCCAAAGATCTCCACATCGAATGGTCCTACGCTGCAAACATATTATTCAGTACTGCGGGGCACCAGGAGCTATCATTTGTAGGGGTCCATTGGGGGGGGGGAGGGGTCCGTGGAAATCAGAGGTTAGTTTGTAGTGTATTTGGTGGTAGTGGGGTGGTGGTATTTGGTGGGCTTGGGTTCCGCAAGGTATTGTGCTGGATTCCTTACATGAAGTATTACGAATATTCATTTAATGTCCACCGAGTGTTTTTACAATATTGTTTAATAATTTAGTAAACTACTTTCCAGTAAACGTCTACTGATGGAAGGTCTCTGCTGCCGGAAATAGAGACAGCAGCATGCAAACATTACCATGTTCCAGTTTGAAGGGCGCTGCAGCTAATGAAATTACTGGTATAACGAGGTTAATAAAGGTCTCAATTCGACAAGCACAACGCGCCGCTGTGTATATTGTCCTAGTTAGCTTCACGTATATAGGCAAGGGTATGACTTATCAGGTAAAGGTCACGCTGGTCTCGTCGATCTAATTCATATGGACCAGATCTCAAGTGACGTCCAGAATACTCCGGCTACTTTACGTCATAGTACAATAGTTAAACTTTAACCAATATCATTGAAGTCCCTGTTTTTTCTAACCCTTTCATAAGCCGTTGTAAATCCGACGCTTTAAAAACAGTATATAAAGCAAAAGCACTCCATTATTTCCGGCTTTATTATCACTTAAAACCACGTGAAATTAAGATCAATCACATACAGAAAAAGATGAGCCCCACCATCCACAACCGGGATGAATTTGTATCATCTATACCATTACACAACTTAGATACCAACTTGTGTATTTTGCAATGAATTGTAGTTACTCAATCCATTATTTATACATAATGGAAGCTCTCGAAGGGCAGTAAAACCAAACCAATCGATTACTTAAGCACTTCGGAAGCTTCCTCCCCCCCACATACAAAGTCCGAAGGGTAGAAACCACAACAGTACAATTAAATTAGACTTGTCAATCAACCTACTAAATAGGACGCGTACCTTGATAAAAAAAACTTTGGTGTTGTGTGCGTCGTTTAATTATATATTTCTTTACTTAATATACTTAATTTGCAACTTATGCTTAGCATACTTGCTACACTATGCTCACACTATTAATACAGAGATGTTAAGTTCGATTCTGAAGCTTAATGTTTGGTGTTATATAATATATATATATATATATAATGTGTTAAACCTTTCTTTATTCAGACGTCAAGATGAGTAGTACGTTCACTTGATGATGAGTGATACGCTCGCCTTTAACGCGACGCTAGTTGGAATGATATGTTACGTTCACTTGATGATGAGTGATACGCTCGCCTTTAACGCGACGCTAGTTGAAATGATATGTTACGTTCACTTAATGATGAGTGCAACGTTTGCCTATAACGCGACGCTAGTTGGAATGATATATACTCCAGTATGTTATGCTCATCGCCTGACACGGCATGATTTTGTCTTGTCACCCCATGATAACTACATTACTGGTAATTACACTAGCTACAGCACCCTTCAAACCGGAACACAATGTTTGCACACTACTACTAGATTCCTGATGATGATAACGCTGCGAGCCATTCGACTTTAAGCAGCTTATCTGACATTGGCGAATCTACTCGGTCGTCGAGGGCGGGCGCGGACCCGTTCCCCTTGATGATGTCAACGACCTCACCGGGGGAGACCGGTTTAAGGGGGGGACCTTCTGGTGGGAGGGTCGCTCTACGGCGCACCTCGTCCTCGACCAATTTGAGGTGAACGGGGTCCACTGGTGTGGTTGAGGGAGTGCATTGGTTCTCTAGAATGTCGGCAAGACACTCGGCTTTATCGGCATCATCCAACGCAAGGGAGGAACCATTGCTCATTACGAGGGGAGGCATACGGGCCACGTTCTCTGCTTTGAGACTGCGGGCCAGACGCCAGAAAGTGGAGTCCAAAGGCTCCAAGTCGCAAAGCAGATTGTCCCATCGGTCAGATCTGAGTTCGGATATGCGCTCTTTTACTAGCCTTTGAAGGCGGCGCAGATTTATTCTGATCTCCTCGGATCTATATCGGGAATATAGTCTCAAGGCGGCATTTTTCGTTCTGATCAGCCGTCGAAGGTAGGCCGGGAGGGACCCGATGAGGTGATCCAATTCGGGTACCGTCCTCGACGATTCCTCGACGGCTGTGGCGATGTGGTGGGACAATGAGTCGATCGCTCGGTTTGCAGTTTCGAGCGAGTCGATCGTGCTGGGGATTCCGTCTAGGTGATGGGGTTCCGCGGCCTTGAGTTTGACCTCGAGGCTGCGCCAGTTGACGATGGTTTTGGTCAGACGGACCTCACCAGCGGGCCGGCCTAGCTTCATAAGAACCGGGCGATGGTCGGATCTGAGATCGTCGATGGTCTCGATCGAATACAGTGGGATGGCGACGTTGTTGAACAACGCAATATCCAAGTGGACGGGTTGCGAAATCCATTAGGCGGAAATCTCGTCGGGGTTGGCGGGGCTACAATGTTGAAATTGAGCTCACTCGCAAGTTTGTATAAAATTCGCCCGTTTGGGTTGGAGTTATTCGCGTCCCAGGTGCTATGCCTGCTGTTGAAAGCGCCAGCGAGGATAGCAGACTGGCCTAGGTCGAGAAGGGTTCTTATGTCTGTTCCCCGCACCGTTTCGGAAGGGGGCAGATAGACGGATGCGATGACAATCGGTTGATGACCGGTGAGGGAGATTTTGCACGCCGAGACTTCCATGTTGGCGAGGGGTGGACGCCGGGCTGTCCGTGTCGAAATTCACGGACGTTGAGGGAATGGAGGGAGGAGAGTTTAAGAATTTTTCCTAGGCTTCTGGGAACTGTTTCCGCGCGAAACGCGCAAACTTCGCGAGCATGGCGTCCATTGGCATGGCCGCCAATTTGTTGTAGCCGCCCCGCCGTACGGCGGGGGATGTGTGCCTACTTGAAAAACTATCTGTCGCCTAGTGCGACAGGACCTATCTGTGATAGTTCTAACGCCTCTGAGGCGAATAAAATTCGCTACTTACAGTGCCGGAACCAAGCTCCAGCAGAATTTTCGCACGCTGGGTACACGCACTATTACACTGCACTTGCACGAGCACACGCGAGCGCTAACGGTGGCCGAACTAGCGGCGTCTTGCCACGCACTGGGCGCGAGCGGGTCGGGCGGGGCGGGGTGTAGCGATAGCGCGCACTGATAACGGCACCATGGAACACGTCCGATCGGTACGGCGGGCAGAACCCGAATCTGTGCACACTACTGTTTAGCTACAGAATTAAGAGCACCGGGGCGAATTTATTCGAATATTCCCGAAAGCCGACAGACGCGTCCGCACACTGCGGTCGTTAGATTGCGACTGTCTTAATGACGGACCTGTTTTGTTGTACTACCCTCATTAATTATTTATCCAACTACCGACATTAATTGTTGAAGGCAACGTATTTTATAAATAAAAAAAAGGACAAACTCGTAAATCCTGTTGGTGCGATCGATTCGTTCACTACCGTGAATACCTTTTAAAACGGCGGGCTCTCTCGTTTGAGTTTTATGGTAGAGTTAACAACATGAAAAAGTCATTTCACTCTGAACATGTCCCGGGTGAAAACATAAGCGCGAATTTATGGGGATGAATTAAAATACAAGATGGGTCCCTTTTCATCCCCCAAATACGTACCGTTTATGGAAACCTTATAACATATGGAATTTACAGCCAAATTGTATCTTTGATGTTCAAGTGATTTTTCATGTCCATAACGATATGATGCAGGTCAGGGTTGGCTTCTATAGCTCTTGTAATGTGACGCTAGCTGAAGTTGTATACAGTGCAACAGACAAAATTTCAATTCAAGTAATCACAATAATTTCACTAGCTACAGCGCCTTTCAAACCGGATCACAGGAACCTTTGCGCAGTACTGTTTGGATATAGAATAAGTGTAGCGATGATGCTTAGACTTACCTAAATGTACCGTCTCCGACGACGGACTTACCATCAGTATTGTTTATCTAGATCAGAGATCAGCAGCCTATGACCTGAGAGTCATTAAGTAGTCCATAACATAATTAAAGTTAATTGATATACGCAAAATAGAGCAGACGTAGTGTTGGGAGGCCCCTCACACCGAGGACGATCTGGTGAAGGTCACAGAAAGCCGATGTTCAGACTCGATACACCAGTAAAGGCACTAGCTACAGCGCCCTTCAAACTGGTGGTAGGTGTCTTGCCGGAGAGGCTCTAGGTAGCTACCACCGCAGCGGCTAATGCAGCTGATAAATAGTATCTAAACATGACTATTCTGGTTTGAAGAGAGCTGTAGTTCACTAAGTATTATACAAACTATATTTACACTTAATTGCTGGAGTGAAGACCTTACATCTTATGTCTGAAGTCAACGAGCGCAACGTGGTGCTGTATATAGCATCCTAATTAGCACGGGCGGACGTATCACTTACCATCAGGTTAACATCCCGCTCATCCCGTCACACCGCTCGAAGGACTGACGGCAAATGGGGCAGCCAGGTCTTCGGATGGTGACCGCTTACCAGAAGACGCAGTATTGGCAGGCTCCCTACTAAGTGGCCAGGCGATTCGATAAGGTCGCGAGAAGCCGCTAGATGAGAACAGCACTGGACCGATCCGCTCAGCGATCCTGAAGGGAGACCTATGCCCAGCAGTGGGCGTTATCCGACTAATAAGTAATTTTAGTAAATTTACACAATAAGTTATTGATTAATATTATTGATTTTATGTGAATTAGTATACGAGTACAGTTATTAAAACGATTGGTGGGGTTGGGCGGCCATTTTGTGTTGCGAGGGTGGGGGTAGTGCGGCGGACATTACTGATTACTATTGGTTTGTGTGCCGTACAAAGGGGACTACGTGTGAGAGTACTTACCGCTCGCTGTCATGCCGCCACTTGCAGGACTTGCTCTATCGCCAAGTCAAAGGTTCAGGTTAGACAAGTCTAGTTAGAGCGTCAAGCTACGCTGGTACGTCTATGGTGGTACTCCGATGACTGTTCGTCTCCACTCACCGCACCGGCTCCTCCCCGTGTTACCGAGGGCTTCCTGAAACACCGACCGGTGCGGGGCGGAAATAAAATTTTCTCTGTCCTATATTTAAAGGTAAACCAGTGTTAT
The DNA here is from genome assembly GCA_029034505.1 of Ornithoptera priamus. Taxonomy (NCBI): domain Eukaryota; kingdom Metazoa; phylum Arthropoda; class Insecta; order Lepidoptera; family Papilionidae; genus Ornithoptera; species Ornithoptera priamus. The sequence goes on along the minus strand of JARDWD010000046.1, from coordinate 3,129,390 downwards.
ATATTTTTTTTCCAACTAAGCTATGAAACGAGCGAGACGTTCACTCGATAGTAAGTGATGTGTCTGCCCATAACAATAAGGCGCTAGTTTTTGCACTCCTCGCTGGAGACAATATGCCGAGTCTCATTAGCCAAGTAATTATACTTGCTACAGCGTCCTTTAATCCTGAACATAGTAATTTCTACAGAAATTTTAATGTAATAATTATCGTTTAATCATTGTTTTATTAAATTTAGTTAATAATCATCATTTAGAGGGTAAAATAATTAAATTAGGTTCTTTTAATGTCGCGACAGTAACAAATAAGGCGTCATACAAGCACGAGTTTGGTGGACCAGCGCCGGTGTCGTTCACTGCAGCTCTATAAAATCTGGTCAAACGATTACGGCAGATATCTATTGTCAGCAACTGCAGACCATGAAGGAAGAACTAGCTGCTAAACAACCGAGATTGGTCAATCGCTCTAGGCCACTGCTGCTTCACGACAACGCAACACCAACACCACCACCACACTGCACAACAAACAACCACTAAGTTAGATGATTGTGACAATTGGAATGTCTGCGACATCCACCGTACTCCCCGGTCCTTGCCCCACCATAATACCATTTTTCCGGAATTTGGACAACTTCTTACAAGGGAAAACATTCAACTCCGATGCGGCAGTCCAAACCACCTTCAAAGAGGTTATTGATTCTCGCCCCCTATGGGTTTTTTAGTAAAGGGGTCAATGAACTACCTATGAGATGTCAAAACTGCATAGATAACAACGCGGTGCATACTTTGATTAATTAAATATATTTTACAGAAAAAAAAACCTGACTATATTCCTCCCGTACAAAATGCAAATTTCATATATAATGACCTAATATATATATATATATATATATTAGGTCATTATATATATATATATCATATAATCATATATATATATATATATATATATCTCATATAATCGTAATCTTTGGATTCTTTATATTGGGGACTGCTGCTTTCAATGTAGTTCCGGACCTTTCGGTTCTATCTGTAGAGATCTTCAAGCTCTTGGGAGGTACCACACACAACCTAGGTACCACAGCCTGTGAAGGTGTTTCGTCTGTCCTAAAGAATGTAGTATTTATTTATATATTGAATTGCGGAAGAGGTTTTCCGAAGAACCTTTCACACGATCGTTACTAGAACGGCTTTATTTCATATTTCCAGCATAAAAGAAATACTTCGTTGGACATCGGCACGGCGTTACTTGAGGGGGCTACATTTTTTTATACGTTCACTACCGGAACGGGAAGATGGGTAACTCAATTTAGCCATTACTCAGAGAGGAAATAAGAAACGTGCCTTCCTTCACTACTGTACTGCAGTTGTGCGAAAAATACTTAAAATTAAACAATTAGATGTTTTTATTCGACTGCGCGACGATAGAAGAAAGACGTTCATTAGAGACGGAATCTATTTATCTTTCTGTTTGTTTTTATTATATTCGTTGGAACGGCTTAACCGATTTTGATGGTACATCCACTGGTAGACAGCTGAAGAAATAAAGAATAACATAGATTACTTTTAAAAGGGTGAGAGTCCTTTCCAATATTGTTAAAACTCTTTGAAATTATAATCAAATTCTGATCAAGTAATGATAAGCAATAAAGGATCCCTCGCGGACGATGTCAGTGAAATACACAGTACAACGTCTGATAGAGTAAAGGTAGCTTTTTAAAATATTTAATAAAAGAAAAAAAGTATTTTATAAAGCAACTCTAACAGCTTAAAATGTTGCCGGTGACAATCAAGTTGCAGCGTGAGCTATAAATATCAAAGCGGCGCTGGATGTTGGAAATTCCGATCGCAGCTCCGAGTGCGCGCGGGAATTTCAATATCATAATAGGAAATGGGGAAGGTGTAATCCGGTGTCAAGTGCTTTTATATGGAGCTCCATTCGGGGGAACATATACGACGTCACCCTTATAATATACTCGTAATATATACGTCACGATTATCCTACAACAATAGACGATAATAACAGTATTATTTAACTGTTAGTAGTAACAACAATATGAATAATGTATAGACCTTAGGGTCTCTATACAGACACCATGATGAGCTCATCACATCTGACCAACTCGAACGATGACCGATTTTACTGGTGGTAGGTCCATGTAGCCTGGGACTGTCTAGGTGGGTCTGCAGCGCCTAGTTGCAGCCAACAAACAGTACTATACAAATATTACTATTTCGCAGGTTGAATTTGCTAGCGCTAAAAAAATTACTGGGGTAACGAGACTAAACATGATATTTCTCAAGGCGACGAGCGCTATATGCTGCTATGTATATCGTCGTAACTAGCGTCACGTTATGGGCATCCGTATCCTTACCATCAGGTGACTATCAGTGTCTCATCGTTCGTTATCGCTTCATTGAAAGAAAAAAGAAGGAGTTCTGTTCAAGTTAAATTTTTTCATTAAATATTAAGTCATCCCATATCTAAGTAAGAGGTAGAACCTCCATCATCACTCTAAGCCTGGCTGACTCTAGTGTTATAGAAATCTACTGAGGGAGTAATAATTCCAAGGAAGCGGCAGCAGTTTTCCATGTGACAGTTACCTGGATACTGTGCAATTCATAACTGATGGTAGTGATAACCAGTACAGCAAATACTTATTAACACTACTAGTCCTGGAGGTCTTCTCTCATAAGAAGATAATCAAGGTCCTCCTGATCAATTTCGGGTTTTCAGATGAGCATCACCTGATGGTAATGGATATGCCACCTTATAACAAAATATCGATAGTTGATGACAACTTACCCCATAGTGCTCATTGCCTTGAGATATAAGATGTTAAACCTCGCCCTATTTAATTTTATTAGCTACAGCGCCCTTCAAATCGGAACATAATTATCATCATCATTATATTATTGGTTATGATTGTACGATATTTTTCGGTTGAAAAGTGGTTGTGGTGGTACCTACCCAGACTGGTACATCACTAGTAAAACATTTATTTTTATCGCATTGGTTTCTTCACTACGATTTCCTTCTCGTGATGATGAATTTAAATTAGAAGAGTTGAGAAGGTTACGGTGTAATGGGTTCCGCACAACGGCTCACGGGACCCAAGCCAATCTCACCTGCTGGTGGTGCAGCCTGCGAATCAATAAACGCGGCTCTGGCTCCCACCAACCCGCATTGGGCCAGCGTGGTGGAAAATGGCCCATGTCCATCTATATCAACCCCTACAGACGACGAGCCCTAGTACCTGACGGTCCCAAACGCCATGCTGACTGGCTGCTGTCTATCGGCTGATGATGATGAGTTACGAATATTAAAGAAGATATCATCTAAAAATGATACTTACTTATCTCATAGTGAGTTAAGTAACAATATGGTTCCAAGCAGCCGTTAAGCAGTTAAAATGATTTGCCGCTTGGAACTGTTAAGTAATTTTGGATGGGGTTCAACTCGGTCTCATTTTCATAAAGCGGAAACTTGAACAGTCTCTTAAGAAAGCTCCTTATTCATCTGTATCTGATGCCAAGGTAACGTGCCAATTCCACCATACTGCATAACCTCGTTTAATCTTTCATTGCACTCGGTTAATAGTCCGTTATAAATTTAACTGCGCTTCGTTTCCGAGTGTTAAATAAATCTAGGTCATCTGTCGTCTATATATAGAGGAGATGTCCTGGGGTTCGTTGACTCATCACGAGATCTCCGAGACGTAAACACTCAAAATTTGGTAGAGATATTACCTCTGCCATTCAAAGGTTAGCTTAGGATGGATTTTACGAAATTCCATCCCCAAAGGGAGTTGCGGGGGTGTTACGACTAACTAGTTTTGTAACAGGACTTATATCCTAGGTTTTAATATAGAAATCTTATATAAAGCTAGTTTTGTTACATTTTCAATGGAAATAACTTGATGTCGTCTTAACATTTTAATGATAAATTTTTAAAGCACCAATAAGCGGACCATGGACATGGGCCTCTACCAACCATCTTCCACATTGATCGGTCCTGCGTTGCCGGCATGCAGCGGCTTACCGCTTCCTTCAATAATCAGCATGGTCTCATCATTGGGGTTCATATCGTAGGGTATTTGCGCCATTTCCCACCGCGCTGGCCCAATACAAGTTGGTTAGAGCAATAGCCTCGTTTGTAGATTAGCAGGGTGACCCACGAGCAGGTGAGGTTGGCTAGCATCCCGTAAGTTGTGCGGTACCCCTTACACCCCAAGCGGCGTGGAAGCGGCCTTGTGTCCCTTACACTCCAATACTTAGCGTAGAGGAACCATGATTAAGTAGATATATACGCTTAGCTATTAATAATTATTTCCGGAAGCCCAAATTAATGATACATTTCTACCTAGTTATCTATGTCGATATCGTCTGGTGGTAGTGCATTCTCGCCAGGGACTATCTAGGTAGTTAACAGTAGTGTCCAAACATTACTGTGTTCCGGTTTTAAGGGCGCTGTAGCTAGATTAATAACTGGGGCAACTAGACTTAACTTCTTATATCTCAGGCGATGAGCGCAACGTGATGCAGTATGTATCATTAGAATAAAAAAAATATAGTAAAAATGCATAATATTAACGCATTAGTATATATTACATATATATAAATATATTATAATCACGTATTTTTTTTAATTTAATATATCATTAATAAACTAATATTTATATATCTTTCATCTTAATGCCTTCATTCTTCTCATGAGTTTTAAATAAAATGAAATTCAATCTTTACTGAATTTTAATGTTTTTTTTTAAAAAAAAAAACGAAAAGAACGTTCACTTAATGATAAGTGATAACCAGTACAGTAACTACCAATCATGACTAAATGAGTAAGAAGTTTTCTTTTATTAATAACAACATCAATGGTCAATGTTTGTTCGAAACACAAAAGTTGCCATCACGTACATATTTTCAAAGTACCCGCAAATTTTACCCAAGTAAGTTATACGAGAGAAATCGCAAAGTTTTGTTCTAAGAGAATAAGGATCCTTATCTTTCCATCGTGCCATCAACCCCATCTTCAATCGGTAGTGATAAAGTTATCTAATTGACCAATTGACTTTGAGATGTAAGTCTGGATATGTTTTGAACAAATCTAAATTAATATGACTTAATATCTGCATAAGGGGTGTAAGGGCCTGCACGACAGCTTACGGCATCCAAGCCAACCTCAGCTGCTCGTGGTCATCATCATCAGCCGATAGACGTCCATTGCTGGACATTGGCCTCACCCAAAAATGTCCATATTGATCGGTCCAGCGCTGCAGCCAGCCTGGCCTCCGACACCACCGGGCATTAGGGGTCGTCGTCGGTTTGGAGGATTTGCGCCATTTCCCACCACGCTGGCAAGTACTGCTCGTGGTGCACGCTGCTAATTAACAAACGAGACTGGCTGCCACCAACCCGCATTGGGCAAGCGTGGTGCGAAAAAGCCCAAATCACCCCATATCAACCCCTACAAACGACTGCTCCTAGTATCCGGCGGTCTCCAGGCTATGCTAACTGTTAAGTCGCGGGCAATACAGGATCGATCGATGTGGAGCTCTTTGGGGGTAGCTTATGTCCAGCAGTGGATATCTATCAGCTGATAATGATATATATCCCCGGGGGGAAGGGATGAACCCTCCCAGGGCGCGCCGGAACATGCAGCGCGCCCCCTCCTCGATCTCATGCATGTGCGGGCGACCGGTTCCCCTGAACCTGTCGCCCAGAGGCCATGAGAGCCACGGGAGAAAACCTCTCCCGGCTCCCCGCGGCGGAGAGATGTTAGGCCCGCCGGTACCTGTTTACGGCCGCGGAGGATAGGGAGAACGGCGCATCGCAATACCGAAACTCCTCTTCCCCCGCGGCCCTACCGCCGCCGCATCGCCGGTGCGACACCGGTTGGCCGCAGAGGGTACTCCCTCCGCGACCACACCTCGGCTGCGAGGGGCGGTATGAAACCGCCCCTGCGGCCCCCGGCCGCTCCGGTGAGCTCCAGTTATCCCAACCGGTGCTCGAACCGGGAGCGGCCGCTTCGGCCAGCCCTTCGCCGCGGGCCGGCCGGATGGGTTCCACTTGGCTTCACCGTGTACCGGACCACGGTTACTAAGCCCCTCCGCCACGACAAGGCGAGAACCCGTTGGAGGGGCTATAGTAATGGGTGCTATAGAAAGATACTTGCGGTTGCGGTTGCTGTTGAGGAATATTTCAAGTCTAATTTTGGGCTTTTTTTCTGTTGGGGCACAGGCCTACCCTCAATATTAGGGCGATGGGCCACAGTCACCACGCGGGCTTAACGCGGATTGGTGACTTCACACACACCTTAGAATTTTTCCTTTACCATTCGTATTTCGCTGTTGTTACTCAAGTTCACCTATGTAAATAACTTAAATATTAAGTCTTCGATACATGCTGAGATTCGAACTCGCGACCTTCGGAACGAAGGCAGCACGCTCTAACCATTAGGGCAGCGAGATACTATATGAAGATTAAGTTTAAAATATTCAGCTTATTTATGTATGTATAAATTCTGCTGAATGTTAAGTTATTCACTTACTATTCGAGGCATGTGCGAACCCTACATCATGAGCCGCCGTCGAGTCCTCGCTGTCTTCTATCTCTTTTTCATTCTCCGATGCGTGAAACGGAATGTATGGCTTTACCTTTTTTGACGTGTTAACATTTCAAAGATGGAAACCGGAAATGTTCATCTAATCTGTATCATACTGTAGTGTGCAAACACTACTGTGTTCCAGTTCGAAGGGCTAGCGAAATGGCAGTAAGTCGTGTGATATGTGCTCCATGTGATTCACAGGTCATCATCAGCTGTTGGACGTCCACTGCTGGACATAAGCCTCACCCAAATATCTCCATGTTTGTAGGGATTCATATGCGGGTTGGTGGGAGCCAGAGCCTAGTGTGTTCATAAACAGGGTGTACTCCGAGCAGGTGAGGTCGGGTTCAGTACCGTTATTTGTTGTGTGAAACCCCTCCCACCCCTTGTCACTGGTATCTATTTTTTTTTTTGTTAATCGACGAGACGAGCATGACGTTCACCTGATGGTATGTCACTTGCCCATACTAACTTAACGCTAGATAGGATGTTCCTCATAACACTGCGTTCCTCGCCTGAGACATATGTTAAATCTTGTTACCCCAGTAATTACACTAGCTTTCTTTCGAACTGGAACACAGTAATGTCTGCACACTGTTACTTGTCGGCTGCAATAGGAGCTGCGGTGGTTCTTAGACAGTCTCCGGCAACAGAGATCTACCACCAGTAAACTTTAGATTTAGATATAACACTTAATAAATACTTATTGGTTTTGCAAAGGAAAAGAAATTTCTCGCCTATCACAGGGTGATTTATGTTATCAAAGCAGCGAGGGTGAAACTATTAATTAATATATTTTCGTAAGTAGGGTGGATAAGTAAGGAGCTATTTGCTATGAAGCGGGCGAAAGACTGTTCTGTTGGACACCCTCTATGAATTTTTAATCAGTTGAGAGCTCAAGCCAGCCCGTGTAGTAATCTCTTTGCTGTAGCAACGGAGGCTGGCCGTAACATCCCTTAATAATCCCCTTTGATACAAGCGGAGCAGTAAAATTAATATAATTACACGACTCGTCCGATTTGAATTTAAACAGCGTCATTGGTGTTTCATCTCAATTTTTATATTAAACTAACACACTAATCGTGGAAAGGGATGGGGTGTATCGTTACGTAGAATAGTTACTGTGTTCCGGTTTGAAAGGCATTGTAGTTAGTGATTAGTGGAGCAACGGGACTTAGCATTCTGTACTCAAGATGACGAGCGCAATATTGGTGCTATGTATACCATCCCAACTAACGCCACGTTGTTACATATGCATATTTATATATGTATGTATTTGTTGACACCCTCTGATCTCTCTCTCTCTATATATATATATATATATATATATATTACTATCCACCTCTTCAACCCTTCTCCATCCAATATTATCTCACCATTCTCTTTCCTCTTTTATATATAAATACGAGTACATGTATGTTCTCTTCTTCTCTTCTCTTCTCTTACTGTTCCTTTTTCTTTTTATTTAGTTCGCGGATACCGGGACCGCGATCGCTGGTTCCGATGAAGCTGCAATAGTTGTCAATATAAATAGCGGCGCAAACTTCCTCATAAAAGAAAGCCACGTTGTTATGATTAGGGGTTTCACTTACCATCAGATCAACGAATTCGTGCGATGGGTAAATGTTTTATATTCATTAATATCATCATGCGTATCAGATAGTATAGATCCTTCTATTCGCGTTAACACAACAAATGTATTATATTTATTAATGGCGGCCGGGGAATAGATTGTCGCATTTCCGACTGTAATCTGCCGCATTAAATTGTAGGGTGGATTTTATTAGTATTTTATAGCTGTTATAAAATACTCAGAGATACTGTAAAGTAATTACTCTGTCCCAGATTTGTGAGAGATAATAACGTTGAATGATACGGCGGGGGATTACCGAGCGACTTCATGGTGGAGAGATAGTCGCAGCTAATGGTAACAATTGTTTGATGGCGCGAATATGTGCTACTAGCCGTGCTCCTCCAACTCCTCGCCTGCGCCGCTGGCGACACCCCCTCAACACCTTTTGGTGGTAACATTTAAAAAAATCGGTTCTAAGCTTATCTATGCTCCCCAAAAGGAATACCAAGTGTCAAAGCTCCAGGCCCCATCGTTCCAGAGATATTGCGATGAGCATCTTCATAGGTGGAAATCTCTTATATGTATCAATCATCAGCCGATAGACGTCCACTGCTGGACATAAGCTAACCCCAAAGATCACCACATCGATCAGTCCTATGCTGCACGCATGCAGCTGCTCTCCGCGACTCTTCATAGTCAGCGTGGCCTCCAGTACCGCCTGGCACTACAGTCCGTCATTTGTAGGGGTTCATATAGGAGGGTTTGGACCATTTCCCAACACACTGGCCCAAAGCGAGTTGCACAGAAGGGTGCACCACGAGCAGGTGCGGTTCTACATAGGTAAATAGTGATGGGGTGTAAGAGCTGCCAATCCTAACCCCGCTGATTGCAGTGCATGGTCCAGTAGCCGTCTGTGGTCTCCGGGCCTCGGACCCACTTCCGCAGAGCCACAGTCCGATCCTTGACCTTACATATATATATATATACATCATCATCATCATCATGATGTGTATATATATATATAATATAATATAATGTAAACATATAGATAACTTTAACATATGCATCTATATATCTATGACATGGGTCATAGGCTCCTAGACTGATATCTAAAAAACGGTAGTTAAAGCACTATATTTTTTGTCTACAGTACAAACAGTTGCATAAATATTACTGTGATCCGGTTTGAAGGACGCTGCAGCCAGTGATAATGGTGAAGTAATCGACACTTAACATCCCATGTCTCAAGACGACGAGCTCAATGCGGTGCTGTTTATATCATCCTAACTAGCGCCACGTTATTATGGACAAGCGTATCACTTACCATCAGGTCAACATCTAGCTGATCTCGACACATCGTGAAAAATAAATAGGGTAGTGGTGGATGGTCAAGTGTCATCATCATCATGTGTCCTCAAGAAAAGAGTGAATAGGCTGTTATTAGGTTCGCGCGCTTTACCGCCATAGACTACATCACCCTTTAACATCAGGTGAGATAGCAGGTGTCCCGGAAACGAACCAGGGTACTTCGTGTGAATCTGCAGTGTCTAGTCACTACGCCACGAACCTAGCCACATTTTACTAATCGGTTAAGACCTAAGACCTATAATCTTAATACAACAGTTCTACCACATTATTTTTTTTATTCAACCAAGCAACGAGATGAGCGGAACGTTCACCCAATGGTAAGTGATACGCATGCGCAGAACAACGTGGAGCCAGTTAGGATGATATACACAGTACTTGTGCCCGTCGCCTTGAAGCATAAGATGTTGAGTCTCGTTACCTCAGTAATTACACTAGCTACAGCGCCCTTCTATACGGATCACTGTAATGTTTGCACAGTACTGTTTGCCGGCAGGAATAAACGCTACGGTGCTTACCTAGGTAGTCTCTGTCAACAGAGACCTACCAACCTACCTTGAAATACATCAGAGTGAATCTGGAAGACGTTACCAATTTCCTTCAAATCAAGGACGAGGACATTACGCTCCCAGGATTTAGCCCTTAGCTGATTAAAATTTTAAATGAGGTTTTCAGCGGCACACAATGTTGCTTACCGCTTCGTTACAGGCATTTAACGTCGCGATAAATGTGAGAGCCCTTTAAATAACTTTAGGGGGGATAGCTTAACCTAAATAAGGAGTCATAGATAGGACTCAAAGACACCTAGGATTTATCTTTAGTTTTCGCCGACGGAAATACTACATGTTCAAGTAAACAGTTTGTTAGCGTGGTAGATCATCATCATCGGCCGGTAGACGTCCATTGCTGGATGTGGGCCTCCACCAAAGATCTCCACATCGATCACTTCGGTGCTGCTGCTGCTTGGTGAGAGCCAGAGCCTCATTTGTTCATTAGCAGGGTGCACCACGAGCAGGTGAGATTGGCTTGGATTCCGTGAGTTGTTGTGCGGGGCTTCTTACACTTACAGCGTGGTAGATAGATGATCTTTAATCCCTCTCTCCTAATCCTCCGAATCCCAGCAGTGGGATCATTAAAAAGCCTATTTCACGTTTAAAGAATTTGATAACTATTCAATCGGATATGTCTGTTTTTTTCTATAAGAGAAGTAATCAGGAAGTGAAACGCGTACTAGGATTCTATGGCAGGAGACTGTCGTAGTGACTTCTACCAATCTGCATTGGGCCAGCGTGGTGAAAAATGGCCCAAACCGCCCCACCATATGAACCTCTACAAACAACGGCTCTTAGGGCCGGGCGGTACTGGAGGCTATTCTGACTGTGGATCGATCGCGGTGGAGTTCTTCGAAGGAGGCCTATGACCAGCGGTGGACGTCCACCGGCTGATGCGGTATGATCTCCTAGTGAACTCAGCTCAGTGGTTTTACAAATGCCTACCAAAGTAGCCAAGAAATCTTTGGTAGGAAATATTTAAGACCTAGATACCAATGTTTAAAGAATGAGATATTTGTTGTTCTGCCGGTCTACGATATATCAAGCCTCCTTCTGCAAAGTCATCTTTTTTCTGTCCATCGCTCTGATCATCACCTCGGAGCAAAGGAGGATGGATAAGACTAAATTTCTACTAAAGTCTAACCCTACAAAGAGCAGTCTACAGGCATTACTGTGTAGACAGAAAGCGATGTAGGTAGTGAAATGATTGAGAGGAACTAGATTCAGAATCATAGGTCTCAAGATGTCTATCATCAAGGTTAGACCTGGTCGTCGGTATTATTCCTTTTCATTATTGATCAGATGGCAGAGACCTGAAAGTAGTCTCTAATTGCTGTGTAACCTAACCTAACTGGAAGTCTTTAATGGCTTGCGCTCCCGATGTTTACTATCCATCCTGAGATATCCCTTACACAGGGTTGTTTCTCAAGGAAATGTAGGAGCCTTTATAATTAAACGTCTTTATATTATATTTTGTTAGCTAAAGATTATCAAAGGATTTTCTTACAAAGTAACTCGGCAGGAAAAGAAGTACAGTTTAAGATTATCATCTTAAAATTGGTTTAAACTTAGAACTTGTGCCGACAACAGCGACAATTTAAGTGAATGAAGCGGTCGGTATCCTGATACACAAGTATATCCTCACCGTCATTGCTTACCATCGCACACACAGCTTGTCGTAAAAGACGACTAAGTGGGAGGGTTGCCATGAAATACCTTTCCTGCAATACATGTTCGGAAATGAACTAAGAGGAAGAGAAATCTGAGAGAGAAAAGTCTTTTTACGTTCATCCCACTTGAAGAGTACAAGTTGCTTACATTACTACATCAAAGGATTCCTACAAAACTCTCGAGCTTTCATCTGATAAAAATGTAAAGGAGGAACACAATTTTTTTCCCGTTTCACAATAAGTACTCCCTAAGTAATCGCTCCTATTTACTTAGAGATCAAGTTAAGTGTAAGCAACTACAATAAAAGGAGTTTCCATTTATCAAACCATCATAATATCACAATAATTCAACTTTGTTGAAAAACAAAAAAACTATTTTGTATTCATGATAACAGCCTGTTGATGTCCACAGCTGGACAAAAGCTTTCCTAATTTTAGGGTACCCAAAAGTATGAGCAAATGCCCAGAAGTTTTAACCTTATCTTCTAGAGTTAAGATAGGATCACACTGAAGTTTGTAAAAAGTAAAGTTAAATAAGGGGTGTAAAGGGTTCCCGCGTAACAACTCACGGGACCCAAGCCAACTTCACCTGGTCGTGGTGCACCCTGCTAGTAGACAAACGAGGCTTTGACTCCCATCAACCAGCTTGGGGCTAGCGTGGTGGGAAATGGTTCAATTCCTCCCATATGAATCCCAACAGATGACGAGCTCTAATACCCAGCAGTGCCGAAAGCCGTGCCTACCGGGAGAGGCCTATGTCCAACTGTGGGCGTCTGTCGACTGATGATGATGATGACACTAAAGTTTAGTATAGTTGTAACTTAAAAATAGGCATTTTTTTTATTCATGAAGCGATGAGACGGCTTAGAAGTTCACCATAACTAAGTGGCGCTGGTTACTATAGTATTCACTGCAAGTCTCGTTATTTTACATTTACACTAGCTTCAACGTCCTTCAAGCAAGAACGGAATAATGTTTTCACATTACTGTTTCTCAACAGATACAGAAGCTGCGGTGGTAACTATTTGTGTCAGTTACCAGCGACCTACCATCAGTCGGCACAGATCGCGCACGAACTCCAAGTCTCATTATCAAGTACAGTTTTAGACACTAGAAAAACACTGTACTGGTGATAAGTCTCTGTTGCTGGAGACCGTGTAGGTAGGTACCACCGCAGCGCCTATTGCAGCCGACAGACAGTAGTTTGTAAACATTACCATGTTCCGGTTTGAAGGTAGTTGCAGGTAGGTAAATTATTGAGGTAACGAGACTTAACAAGCGATTGTTGTTGATGTCTCAAGGCGACGAGCACAATGTGGGGCTGTGTATACCTTTCTAACTAACGCCACGTTGCTATGGGCGACGAGCGCAATGCGGTGCACTGTGTATATGGTGTTCTAACTAGCGCCTGGTTAAAATTATTCTTCTACCCGCTTAATTGTTAATACTTCGCGTGAATATCTAATTATCATTTGTGAGAGCGGAGAATGCGGTACACTTCGCCGGGAAACTGCAGTTGCACTTCCCGAGCGTTCCAGTTCAAACAAATCTCAAGTATATTTGACACCGACTGTCCTGGGAGATCACTTGATATTGCTCCATCGCTGTCAGCACTGTAAACGATGCATGAACTCCCTCCGTGGGAAAATAATATTAAGTGAACACAAAATTCAACTGACGGAAGAGTACATTAATAAGCACTACCAGCTCGAAGGTATGTTTAAGGATTTTTTTATTAAAATTGTGTCGTACGAAGATACTTTTCTTACTACTCCATATTCCTTACTAGAAGCGTGTTTACTATCATTAATAATATAAAAAAAAAAAATCGTCATCAAGATTCTATTGTATACATATGTACAGACCGCTGTACAATAAAATTCTTTAAAGTCTAAACAAGTTTACCATTCTTCGTTTTGAACTGTGAAGTACTTAAAGCAAGATTTAATACTCCAATTAGCATGAGACAAGCTGAAGGAAGAATGGTCAACCATTCTCCCTTCAGAGGCAGTAATATAGTTTGAAGGTTACAGTAGAAATTTGAGAGTAAATATGGCCTTCAATAATGAACCGCAAAAGAAAGAAGTTAGTGACTATATCCTAACGTTATAGATATACGTGATGTAACGGCATACTCCATTAAATCCTGAAGCCACATTATTTACTGATCTTCCAGAGCTGTACCCATAAAATATGGTAAAAATACGATTCGATTTGCAACATTTATAAGTGATAAACTTTTTATTTGCCAAGAATTCGCCAACAGGCAACATTGAATCGTTACTTCGGCAAATAAACAGCGCGAGAGTAAGTACATTATATTATCCTTACGGAGTCATAATATATCAATGTTACTATATCATATTGGCTATCACTCTTTTTAGTTTCAATCGGTGATAGCTTTTGGATTCAAAATGGCGTCGGATTGACCTCCACTTAGCTTGAACTTCCGGTGAATGTAAACACTGTGATGAAATCGTAGGTTTTAAGGACAAATTTTAAAGATTCAGTATATTCGATAGATTGCTTAGATTCTCCGAAATTTTTATTCCAGCAGTGGGATGATAAAGTGGGCTATTATTTTTATTATTATAAAAGCTGAATAAAGTAGTACGAGTATATAAAACTGTTTAATAGCGACGGTCGCGCTGTAAACATCCGAACCAATCTCACGTTGTTTGACCTCAACCAGCCTTGACGCTCTCCTTGCAGAAGATGAACGCTTGATCAGTTTACGCTCTTTTCTTTTCACATTATGGTAGTCTCTTTGAGATATGTGATTTTAAGTTATATTACTACAATAACTTTACTAGCTACAGCGCCTACTAAAGGGGAAAACTAGGCGGCAGAAATATGAGCATTGTGATCTAGACGATGCTTAACAACAGAGACCAGCAATTAAGATCCATAGAGCATATTAATGTTCTATTTAAAGATTAATGAATGAAGGTGTTTTTTAAGTGTATGTTTAATTATTTAATAATTAAGTAGCAACTTTGTAGGCTAAGTTATAATTGTTTTAATACAGACGTCGCCGCTCGCAAAGGAGATTACTGCACGGCGTTACAGCTCGCGTTCATCACAATGAACTCGCTGTGAGTTGACTTAAGTTATTAAACATCAAAAGAAAATTCTAAAACACCGCAGTATGTTTACATTAAGTTTAAACGTCTCAGTGTAACTTAACGTATTTATATCAACCATTTATATAGCGGAGTGGTGTGTTTGTTATTCCTTACAATGGTTACAATATATAGTTACATATATAATTTACTATTACCCGCCCGCTTTGCTGTAATCAAGAGTAAGATTTGAAATGTTACCCGCGCCCCCTTATTAACAACGGTAAGGGAGAGGGGAGGAGGTATCGTAAAATCCGTTTTCATCATCATCATTATCAGTCGACAGACGTCCACTGCTGGACATAGACCTCCCCCAAAGATCTCCACATTGATCGATCCTGCGCTGCCCGCATCCAGCTGCTCCCCGCAACCTTCACCAGATCGACAGACCATCTGGTTGGGGGGAGGCAAATCCGTTCTCAGCTGATCAATATTGAGTAAAAGGAATATTACTATCAAATTTCAAGTCTATAGGCCTTACGGTTGTAGAGATATCGTCATTAGTTTCTACATAGGTGGAGATCTTATATATATATATACATATATAACACGTTTTTTTTAGCCAATCACGTAAAAACAAGTGAACGTATCAACATAGAAACATGATCATTTGCCGCGAAATGATTTATAGATGGTTTATAAGCTATATAGTTTTTGAATTTATTTTTAATTAATTTTTGTAAACTTTTTCATTTAGTATCATTTACGGCGTTGCTATGGCAACGGTTGCTACAAAAAGTCTGGGGTCTAATTCCATATTAGGGCCAGTAAGGCGGGCGGGGAACAGCTAGTATATATATATATATATATATATATATATATATAGATTAGTGGTTGCTCAGTCGGGTTCTGCCCGCCGTACCGATCGGACGTGCTCCATGGTGCCGTCATCAGTGCGCGCTACCGCTACACCCCGCCCCGCCCCGCCCGACCCGCTCGTGCCCAGTGCGTGGCAATACGCCGCTAGTTCGGCCACCGTCAGCGCTCGCGTGTGCTCGTGCAAGTGCAGTGAAACAGTGCGTGTACCCAGCGTGCGAAAACTCTACCGGAGCTTGGTTCCTGCATTGTAAGTAGCGAATTTCATTCGCCTCAGAGGCGTTAGTACTATCACAGATAGGTCCTGTCGCACTAGGCGACAGATAGTTTTTCAATTAGGCACACATCCCCCCGCCGTACGGCGGGGCGGCTTCAACAAAATGGCGGCCATGCCAATGGACGCCGTACTTAACAAATTTGCGCGTTTTGCGCGGAAACAGTTCCCAGAAGCCTGGGAACAATTCTTAAACTGTCCTCCCTCCATTCCCTCGACGTCCGTGAACTTCGACACGGACAGCCCGGCGTCCCCGGACCCAACCCCCGCGACTCGCGCGGCGCCGAAACCGAAGGCCCCCGTGGCGGGGTCTTCTATGCCCGTCCTGCCCGCCTCTTCCGACTCGGACTCGGAAGTTAGCGGCAGCGACATGGAGGTGGAATCTCCACCATCCGTACATGCCGACGACGAGGGCTTCACCCTCGTCGTCAAGAAGCGCAAACGCGCTTCCAAACGCTCGTCCGAGTCCAACTCGGACCGCGCCTCGCCGACGAGCACGCCGGCAAAAAAGGCCGCGCCTTCCGCACACCCTGCCAACACCTCGGCCCCGCCCGAAAAACGTGGCCCGAAGCCACCTCCCCCGATTGTCCTACAGGACAAAACAAAGTGGAACGCAGTTTCCAAGTGGTTCGCGGACCACAAAATCGAATGCCCGAAAGCGCAAAACACCGCGCAGGGCATTCGCATCAACCTCGCCACGGTTGATGACTTCCGGGCTGCTACCAAGCACCTGCGAAATGCCGGTCTCGGCTTTCACACCTTCGCTCTCCCCGAGGAGAAGCAGCTCCGCGTCGTCATTCGCGGCATTCCAATAGAAATTGACATCGCCGAGGTCATCGACGACCTCAAAAGGCAAAATCTTCCCGTAGTGGAAGCTCGTCGCATGACTAACATGCGCACGCGGGCATTACTCCCGCTCATCCTCGCCACCCTCGATCTTTCCCCGGAGGGGAGAAAAATATTCGGCATTGACCGATTGTGCAACCTCACAAGCGTGAAGGTTGAGATCCCGCACAAAAAGGGCATCATTGGCCAATGCCACAGGTGCCAATTTTACGGCCATTCGGCCCGTAATTGTTATGCCCGCCCGAGATGCGTCAAATGCACCGGGGACCACGGGACAAAAGATTGCTGCCGCACCGCGGAAGCGACGAACCCCCCGAGCTGCGTCCTGTGCAAAGCCGAGGGGCACCCCGCGAATTACCGCGGGTGCTCCAAAGCCCCGCGCAGGCCCCCCGGGGGTCCCCAGCTGCCATCCACCGCTCCCAAAAAGGCTGCACCGCAGCCCTCCGCCCCCGCCCGCTCGGGGCCTCCGCCCGCGCAGCCGGCCCCTGTGCCGGCGATCTCGGCGTGGAGCAAACTGCTCCCCCGACCCAAACCCACCGAGGCTCCCAAAGCTGCCCCTTCGTCGGGGCCGCCAAAACCCCAGGCTGCACCCAGCCATATGCCTCCCATGGAGGATATCCAAAAACTGATCGCCTACATAAAAAAGGTGAACGTCAAGGATATCCTAATCTTCGGCGAGAAACTGCGAGTCGCCAAGAACTCGCAGGACAGGCTCAAGGCCTTCTTGGAGCACAGCGAAACTCTCGCTGCGCTAGAGGAAGACTAGCTAGCTTCCCCAGGACTCTGTCCGCGACCTATGGTTCTCCTTTTCAATCTTCGGAAATGGGTGCCAAAATCCTGGGCAGAACTAAACCCCGCTCTCTAACTGTCGCGTACTTCAACGCGGACGGCATCCACTCTCAAAAGGAGGAAATATGCCTATTTCTGAGGAACCACGACGTCGACATCATGCTGATTCAGGAAACATTCCTCAAACCTTTTAATCGCGACCCGAAAATCGCGAATTACCATATCATCCGCCACGATAGGTTGACCGGCCCGAAAGGCGGCACCCTAATCTATTTCAAACGGTCCCTGCACTGCATACCGCTTGATAGTCCACCCCTCGCCAACATGGAAGTCTCGGCGTGCAAAATCTCCCTCACCGGTCATCAACCGATCGTCATCACATCCGTCTATCTGTCCACTCCAAAACGGTGCGGGGAACAGAGATAAGAACCCTTCTCGACCTAGGCCAGTCTGCTATCCTCGCTGGCGATTTCAACAGCAGGCATAGCACCTGGGACGCGTACAACTCCAACCCAAACGGGCGAATTTTATACAAACTTGCGGGTAAGCTCAATTTCAACATTGTAGCCCCGCCAACCCCGACGAGATTTCCGCCTAACGGATCTCGCAACCCGTCCACTTTGGATATTGCGTTGTTCAACAACGTCGCCATCCCACTGCATTCGATCGAAACTGCAAACCTAGCGATCGACTCGTTGTCCCACCACATCGCCACAGCCATCGAGGAACCGTCGAGGACGGTTCCCGAATCGGATCACCTCATCGGGTCCCTCCCGGCCGAACTTCGACGGCTGATCAGAACGAAAAATGCCGCCTTGAGACTATACTCTCGATATAGATCCGAGGAGACCAGGATAAACCTGCACCGCCTTCAAAGGCTAGTAAAAGAGCGCATATCCGAACTCAGATCTGACAGATGGGACAATCTGCTTTGCGACTTGGAGCCTTCGGCCGCCACCTTCTGGCGTCTGGCGCGCAGTCTCAAAGCGGAGTACGTGGCCCGTATGCCTCCCCTCTAAATGAGCAATGGTTCCTCCCTTGCGTTGGAGGATGCCGATAAAGCCGAGTGTCTTGCCGACAGTCTAGAGAGCCAATGCACTCCCTCAACCACACCAGTGGACCCCGTTCATCTCAAATTGGTTGAGGACGAGGTGCGCCGTAGAGCGACCCACCCACCAGAAGGTCCCCCCCTTAAACCGGTCTCCCCCGGTGAGGTCGTTGACATCATCAAGAGGCTGAAAACCAAATCAGCCCCTGGTTCCGACAACATCCCCAATAGAGTGGTGAAAAGTCTCCCGCCTCCGATCATCGGCCTACTAGTGGCCATCTTTAATGCCCTATTAGCCGACTGCTCCTTCCCAGACGCCTGGAAAGAGGCCGTAATGATAGGTATTCCGAAGCCGGGGAAGCCGAGGAACCTACCAGACAGCTACCGCCCGATCAGCCTATTAAACACCTTAGGCAAAGTTTACGAGCGGATCGTATTACAGCGTCTCCGCCACTTCACCACCAAAAATAAGCTCCTCCGCGACGAACAGTTCGGGTTCAGAAGTAGCCACTCGTGCGTTCAACAAGTCCACAGACTGACGGAACACATCTTGGCCGGCTTCGAGCGCAAGCGTCCGATCGACACCTGCGCCGTCCTATTCGACGTCGCGAAGGCGTTCGACAAAGTCTGGCACGAGGGCTTGTTGTACAAGCTCACAAAGTGCCAGACCGACTCGTCACCATTATTCGAGACTACCTCTCGAACCGCTCTTTCCGTTTCCGCGTCGAGCACGCTCTTTCCTCGATCCGGCCGATCCAAGCCGGCGTCCCCCAAGGCTCTTGCCTCTCCCCGCTACTCTTCTCGCTCTACACGAGCGACATTCCCAAAGACCGATACGTCAGCCTCGCTCTTTTCGCGGACGACACCGCTCTCTACCACTCGGGCAGAGCTGCGGGTATTATAACGAGTCGCTTACAGAAGGCGACCACTCGTCTAGGCGAGTGGTTCCGTAAGTGGCGAATCAACGTAAACCCGGAGAAAAGTGAAGCCATCCACTTCATTCGTCGAAAGCCCTCAACCCTTCGCTGGAAGTCGGTCCTACAAGGCCATAAACGCGGCCAGATCTCCCTCTTCGGCCAGTCCATCCCATGGAGGGACTCGGTCAAATACCTCGGCGTGACACTCGACGCCAGACTCAACTTTATCGCCCACATTCGCGGGGCGAGAAACAAAGCGGCCCAAGTGCTGGCCAAGCTGTACCCCCTGCTGTGCACAAAGAGCAAGCTCTCTCTCAGGCACAAGATCCAGCTCTACAAGGTGTGCGTAAGACCCATAATGTCCGTTTCACCCGCATCGCAACCGGTGCCGAATGGTACCAGCGCAATGTGGACCTCCACAGCGACCTCAAACTCCCGACCATCGCGAAACACTTCAGAGAGTGCTCCGAATCTTTTTTCGACAAGGCGTCGACCCACCCGAACCCTCTGGTGGCCAAAGCGGCCGACTACGAGCCGTCCTCAAATCCTAAGACCAGTAAGCGCAGACCACGGCATGCGCTAATTTCGTCATCCCCAGGGGTCCCTCCCACCACTCATGAACCAGTCACTGACAACACCCACGTCACCACACTCACTTCGGACGCTACCAACACGCTCCGAATCACCGCATCACGCCGCCCTCGCTTCAGAACGCGGCGCCTCAGGTACTCACACACCGCGTACACCAAGTACACCCGCGATCAGGGGCGGTTCTCACCGCCCAGAGATTCCGATACAGGCGAAGGTAGTCGGGGAACGGGTCCGCGCCCGCCCTTGACGACCGAGTAGATTCGCCAGAATAACCAATGACCAGACACACGTTATTAAAAACTCCGCCGTCGGATAACTACACTACAAGTAGTACACTTTTCGTAAACAGGCCGTAGATCCAGGTCCACGCGCCCAATGTCAGATAAGCTGTTTAAAGTCGAATGGCTCGCAGCGTTATCATCATCAGGAATCTAGTGGTTGCTGGTCTCACCTGTTATCTTAAAGGTATTATGAATAGGATGATGATGACGATAACGATAGAAGGAGGCTGAAAAGGTCTAAAGTTTCATGAGCTTTGAAGGTAAGAACTACTTAGAAAACCTGAGATTAACGTCAAGTAAGAGACGGTCATATATCTGATCTACAATAGCGAGTATGCTGAAGAGGTTGGATACCCCTCCGAACAGTTTCTTCTCTACAGAAGCTGAGTCTCTTCTGAAGCTTTTTTATATGAAGAAGGTTTTTGCATTTCGGAGTGACCACAATAGCATAAAACCTAACCTACAGTAATGCAAATATTACTGCCTTCCGGTTCAGATTTACAGACAAGGATTGTCGTCTTAGTTAACTGTAGCATTGCTGACGCATTATCTATCGTTAGGTGTAGTTATGACAGGTACATGGTGGTAAACACATCAGACTTCCGCCTATTTGGTATGGTATGGTAGAACGGAAGTGTAACTTACTTCAGGGATAAAATGAAAACATGACAACAATGAAAGCCTTGTTCCTCTACGTTATATCCAGTTATCGGTGCACGTACCAAGTACCAGTTTATTTTGCAAACCGTAAAAGCAAACCAGGTTTTTTTTTCCGTGTTATACACAAAAATATGTTACGTGTACTACATTCGCGTTTGGAATGTCAAATAGGTAACATACATATATATATATATATATATATTCTTATATATGTGTAAAGTTATCGAATATGGTTACTTTCCTACTCTTCTCATCTCTCCCCGCATTAAGATATTGTATACATCCATTCTCGTTACTAACTGAACTCCGTTGCCGGAAACCGTCTAGGTGGATACCACCACAAACCCTATTTCATCCTCTAAAAAAACTGTGCTTATATCAATGTGTTCCGGTTTGAAGTTCGCTCTAGCTAACGATATTATTGAGGGCAAGATATAGCATCTTATGTATTACCGCCATTATAATACGGAGCTGTATATATCACCCTAATTAGCGACACATTGTTATGGACAGGCGTATCACTTACCATCAGGTGAACTTCACAAACATGTCATATGACGTCCAATGAAGCTGTAAAGTAATTAAGAAGGCTTACATCACCGTGAGAAAAGAAAGAGAAGCTTTATAACCCAAAAAGCTCTCATATAAAGTAAAGACTACACAGTGACGCTGTTGTAGCAGTACTTGAAGATAAGTCATTACTTAAGGTCACCAGCTATGTACTCTTAGAATCAAACTACGGACCTCTGTGTAACATAAGAGGATAGCTACAACGCTGGCTAGGTCCTTCAAAAATTACTTCCTGTTTTTTATATATCTTCATCGTCGGTAACACTTCCGGTGTTGATCGCAAGCTTAACAATCGCCATTCCTTTCTGATGATCTTATCCTACCCTAATGTCAAACTCACCGGTATGGCGCGGGGTGGCGTGTTACTGCCCCGTGGTGCTTCCTGTTAGACCACGAGCGAGGCTCTGGCGACCTGTTGCTCTGAGCAACCGTTTGGATGAGGCTACAATGGTCTTGGCATTTAAATTATCCTTAAAAGGCTTTAATGCGGAAGGTAAGACGAAACCACTACATAATAGAGGAGACCAGACCAGACTCCCTAAAGATCTCTACATACATAGCATAGCCTCCAGTACAGCTGGGCACTAGGGGCTGTCGTATATAGGAGTTTATATGGAGCGATTTGAGTCATTTCCCACTACGCTGGCCCAATGTGGGTTGGTGGAAGCCAGAGCCTCGTTTATTGATTAGCAGGGTGCACCGAGGACTGGTGAGGTTGTCTTCGGTCCCGGATACCTCTTACAAATATAAATATGTGTTTCGTTATTCAAAAAGCTTTGAGGGTAGTATTGAATTAATATTCTTTCTTGCTTTTAGAGGGTATATCAAACTTTCTGCCATTTCAAGTGTTTACTTAGGTCAAAATCATGATTTCTTCACGTAAACTTAATCAGAACCTTCTTCAGAATTTTCATATTCCACATTTCCCGCTTACTATGCGAACGTGAACCCGCTTGAGCTTTTCATTTTCAGTGACAACAGCTTTTCCGACTTGAAATAGCTTTTAATATGGATTTTCTATTTTTAAGGTTTCCTATGGATGCACAGCTTTTAATAGAGGTGGATCTATCTAGGTACAATCGTATTACCTATTTCCGTTGCCAAACGTGTGCGAATATAGCTGTCATCTGGTTTGAAGGGTGCTGTAGCTAGTGAAATTACTGCGGTAACGAGACGTAATATCTTGTCTCAGTTACAATGAGTTGTAGTGTATATCGTATAAGCTACTTAGAACTTTTAGCTCTTCTAGTTGCTTAGTTGTAAAATACATTTTTTTTTTATTCAACTAACCGATGTGGTTATCACCTGATGATAAGTGATACGCTGGTCCATAACAACGTGGTGCTAGTTAGCATGCCACACACTGTACTATATTGTATATATCACCTTGAGACAAATGTTGAGTCTCGTTACTCCAGTAAATATACAACGCCCTTCAAGCCGGAACACAGTAATGTCTGCACAGTACTCCTTGTCGGCTGCAACGGGCGCTGCAGTGGTACCTACTTACACGGCCTCCGCCAACAAAGACCTGCCACTAGTAAATCTTCCTCCCACCCTTTACCCTGAGGGATATGGAAAAGAAGTCTCTTCCATATCCCTCAGCTGTCATATCTGAATTCACACTCTTCTTACACATATCATCTTTCACACAATCCATCCACACTTTCTTCAGTCTTCCCTCTACCCTTATAACCATCCACGTTCACTCTCATTACTTTCTTTGTTATATGCCCTTCATCCCCTCACATAACATGCTTGCACCACGCTGACCTCTTCCTGCTCAATTTCTCTATCACTGGCGCAACTTTTAAGACTTCCTCTACTATACTCATTCTTAATTTTATCCATCCTCGTCACACCGCACATCCATCTTAACATCCGCATCTCGGCCACATGCAATCTCCATCCATCCGAACCTTCGGTGGCCCAACACTCAGCTACTACCAGTAAATGTTACGTTAAATGTTGCCGTTTAAAAGAAGTTTGTGTGATATAGTTAGTAAATGTTTACATATACATATATGTGTATATGTATAGTTTACTAACACACATGGCCAGCGAAACGGACGGGCCTTTGGCCAGTTTTTTGTGTGCTTAGGCCGCGTCACATCCGGTCGGCGAATTGTTTTAATGGACACGAAGCGTTTAATTAAAAAAGTACGGACCGAACATTTCATCTGATGAATATTGTTCGCTTTAGATATACGGAAATATTTTTTTTTATATATTTTAGCAAAAACACTTATGTATATATATATATATATAGGAGTATCCAGGGTTTCCTGAATTCACCAGATCTCAGAAAATATTAAACGTAAACACTGAAAATTTGGTAAAGATATTGCTTCTGCCGTTTAGAGGTCAACTATGAGTGTATTTTACATCATTCCTTCCCCTGAAAGGTGATGAAGGGATTGCGGGGGTGTTACTGTCAGCAAAGAGGGCGAGAGACAGCTAATAATTTATATGAGAGAATTTTAATTTTTAAAAATTATTATATATTCCGTTTTGCATATCTTTCGAAGAAAATTTTGTGCTCGGGGGTTAGTTTAATTATTCCAATGCCGTATGCCGGAAAGAGGCACGGAGGGTGACGGGTTGCTGCCGGGCGGGAATATTTCTGACAAATTTTAAATACTATATTACGGTAAGCAACAGCTTACAAGGATAGATTAACTGTAGTCGAAGATTACTAGCGGATGAACAGCTCCCAGCATTGTATTATACAGCCTTGAGACACAAGCTATAGGATAGAAAGGAAACGTACATAGAAGTCACAATTATAGAAAGTAACATCCCCTATTGAGTTTGTCACAAGGTTGAAGTTCTCATTGTCACATCAAGTACAGGAGTATACTAGTAAAGTATCACTAGTATTGTTTATGCGATATATTGATTTTAAAAATAGAAGCCTGAGAAGTATAATTAGAGTGAAGCTGATGGACAGGAGGAACAGTGTGATAAGGGAGCGGTGCGGCGTGGTTGAAGATGTAGTGACAAAGATGGAGAAAGGGATGCTTAGATGGTTCGACCATGTAGAAAGAATGGATGAAAGAAGATTAACGGAAGAGGTATACAAGGTAAGAATGATTGGAAAAATCGGTGCAGGTCTTAGGAGGACATATTCCGATCAAATCGAAGATATACCGACGAGCAGGCATGATGACGCTCATGAAAGTGGATGAAGCGAGAGGTGTGCCAGGATCGTAGCAAGTGGAGAGAGGTGATCTCTGCCTACCCTACTGGGAACGAGGCGTGATATATATATGTATGAAAATAGTTTAATAATTCAAAAGAAACGAACCGGAAGTCAAACTATAGGTAGTTTACTTTAGACATGCTTGTTGAATATTTCTTGTTACTGTTGAATTAATATAGTTTCCTTACGTTGGAGAATCACTCACTATGTAGTGATCCTCTCAAGTAAACGATGTTTCGTAAGCAAGTCTATTTAAAGTCGTGATGTGATAACGATAATTAAGTTTTCTCAAAAGGTACTTTAATTAATTTCCTTTGCAGACAATTGTTTCAGATGTATAATAAGAGTTACAGATGTATACGAAAACTGAAATTATTCAAATATATCTAAAAAATTTTGAAAAGGCTGTATTGCAATTAAAATGATACTTATAAATTGAAATGTAACTTAGTTTTGTTTTATAGAATATCTGCTTATACGTCTTGATAGACGTATTAGTATATCCTTGCTGCTACTCTGTTGTAAAATGCGAGTAAGTTAGCAATAAATCTAGAAGCTGCGTTCCTGTATCCTTTATTACATATTTTCCTTTGTCATTATATATTAAAACTATATATCCTGTGTGTCCGTACTCGGTGTAGTCGCAGCGAGAACAAATTAAAGTTGCGGAAGTGTCATTCCGTTATAATAAATTCCGAGTTAATTCAACACGTTACCGGCTCGCTCGTAAAGATTACAGCGGACGCTTCAGTCGCCTGACTTATATCCGGCTTGTGCGCTTCTGCCGCTGTAAAATTATAATTTAAGCGCTGCAGGACTCGTCCTACGTTTTGCTTAACAAAAAGAATGCTGAATTTTGTGTTAACAGGAGCTATGTTAGGGGAAATAATCATTATCATTTCAGTATTCATTTCCACTGAGTTGACGAGTGTATGTTAGTGAATGTTGTTCTTTATCTCTCTCTCTCTCTGTGTGTCTCTGTCTCTCTCTTGTATAAACTAAGTGTAAAAATCCAAAGTTAATATTAGATATAAATTTAGACACTATTATTACCCCTTACTGTAACTTTAGCTTCAAGAATTGAAGGTAAGATAGCTTAGTCTGTAGATCTGTCGCATACTTTCTAATTCTTCTTAGAGGCGTGGATTCGATCCTCACCGAGAAGAACACTCTAGTTCTCATATGTTGATAACCAGATCAGTTCTATTACGGTAAGTAATAACTTCCACCAACATTTGCTTTCGAAAGCGAACCTTGGATCTCCGCGTTTCAAGGTAAACTTAACCACTATGTCACCGAGATCATTTATCTATTATCTATAAACAATTTTAGTATATAAAAACAATTCAGATAAAAAAAAAATCTTCTAAAGACATTTCAAAACCAAATCCGATACAAGTTAGTTCCTTAAGCTCGGCGTAAAGGTATACACTGTATATTTAACTTTGTTTTCAGACGGTTAAATTTAAACCAATTTTCAATTGTGTTTTAAACCATAATTCATTTAACCATCACCCACAGTTATTTTATTATGAAAATTTTAAACGCGAATAGTTTATTTTTGCATATAAAGTTAAAAGGTTTTTAATTATCATGAAAGCCCAACCCCCTTTGATGTCGGACCGCTTTCATTTCTATCCCCTAAATGTGAAATTAGTGCTTTTAAAATGTCTACATTTGGTGATCTATTCAAATTGCGCACATACTGTATATACATTATTGTTGGTAGGTCCCTGTGGCCGGATCTGCCGCAGGGAGTCGGGTTTAGGGGATCCGATGCCAAGGTGACGATAAGAAGCCGAGAGGAGAGCGCGGTGTATGTTCCGAAGCGCCTTAAAGATGTGGAAAGGAAGGGAGAGGTATTCTCCCCCGAGAAGGGGTTGCACCTTGCAGCCGTCGCTGGGTAGGTGGCGGACGTGTGGACGTTCCCGTGTCCTCGCCGTAAAGAGACGACGGTGGAACATCGTAAGGGTTTTAGTTGGTGCAAGTCCGACATAACCTGTGCTTGCCCCCGCAAGGGCAGGTATGCGAAGGCATTTCTCCCTCGTAAACCAAAAAAAAGAGATCTTCCTTGCCAGACTTTCTAAGTACCACTGCAGCACCTATTGCTGCTACCGAACAGTAGTGCGCCAACGTTACTGTGTTCCGGTTTGAATGGTGTTGTAGCTAGTGATATTACAGAGATAACGAGACTTATGTCTCAATACGACGAGCTGCTGTGTATATCATCTTAATTAGCAGCATATTGTTATGGGCAGGCGTATCACTCACCATCAGTCGAATAAGATGATGACCATCCCATTGATCAAACCTAAAAGAAGTTAAGTTTATATTCCATAGGAAGTTTTATTATATGAATTCGCAGTACGACTCCAGGAGGTGCGGGTTCGATTCCCACTGACCTTCAGCTTCATATGAAGACAAATATGTATTAATCATAAATGGATTGATGACTTTTACTGCATCCTTTCCAGATGAGACGGAGTTATTTATCTTTTATTCAAGGAGGCGACAAGAGGAGTGGGATCATAACATAACAATGCGCTAGTTAGAATGGCTGAGCTCGTCATTATGAGACATGAGTAGATTCTCATTACTTCAGCAATTTCACTAGCTACATCACATTTCAAACTGGAACACAGTAATATTTGCAGAGTAACTGTTTGGCAGCAGAAACTGGCGATCCAGTGGTACTTAGACGGTCTCTGGCAACAGAGAATTACCACCACTGACTTAAAATATTTTAAAGCAAATATACATATATACATACATATATATATATATAGAAGCTATGACTACGAATATCTGCGGCATTAAATGGATTAATAAAAGCTACATTTACATCTGCCAATACGAACTGCACGGTGGTGGCAGTTAATTTATTACTATTTCTGTACTTCCGGTTACGTGGGTCATCCCTCATGGAATTTTTAAACAACTCTGATTTATTGTTTTTAGAGTAAAACATTTAACTTTCAGTAATTATAGCGTATATATGTAGTTTAAGAGTTACTATATCAAACAAAATCTTTATTTAAGGTTATTTTTGTTAAGGTAATATACTCCTAACGTATGTGTATTTTTTGTAGCAAAACTTAGAACTTTATAACAAATAGAATAAGATATGAAAAGTTTAAGTAATATTTTATTTACTTAACAATCGTTACGAGCACGAAATACACCTTGTGGCGTCCTATTCAATCCAATAAGCCAAGAATGATGCTTGTTAAGCACCATACGCTTGGCATGTTAAAGCGTAAGACAAGGAAAAATGTGCAATGTATAATTGTGTGAAAATCCTGTATTGGTTCTAAAAGAGAAGCATTAATTACCTATCTACTTGTGTTTTTCCTTTACTAAAGAAACAGGAACAAATAATTTAGAAGTCCGTAAACTTTCAATTTAAGCGCCTGTTGAAATTTAAGAGCAATAACTATAAAAACTGCTTTGCTAATGAAAAATTATAGGATGTATTGCCTTTTTAAAAAACGAGCTTTAAAGTTCTTTATAATCAAGCTTTTGTAACTTTTGCAACATTTACTTCATTTTAAATAAAAACTTGGTTTTTTTAATTTAAATGGTATATAAACTGCTGTTAGATTTAAATTGAACGGAATAAAATACACTTGGCAAATGCTATAAGCAACATTGTGTTCCGCTGAAAATCTCATTTGAAATTTTAATCAGCTAAGAGCTAAATCCTGGGAGCGTAATATCCTCGTACTCGATGTGAAGGAAATTTGTAACGTCTTCCAGATTCACTGTGATGTATCTTTCGTATTAAACCAATACACTGACACTGGAGGTGGAAGCATAATTAAGATAATCTTGGTTTTATCCTATACCTCGACTTTCTTTGTAATCTCAACTTGACATTGTGCGGTTTTTTTCTGCTACGCTAATATTATATAATGTTGTTGTTATATATAATAACATTTTGAAGTATTTATCTAAATTCACATTGGGGATATAATTGATCAAATAAATTTCCGCTTTTGCTTAAATAAATTTATTTAACCCAAAAATTCATAAATGAAAGCGTCACAACGGTTCTGTTAATGTTATTGTTTGCATAATTGTTACTATATTTACATTCACTTCATACAATGATTATTTAACAGGTAAAGAATATAAAGGGGTGTAAGAGTTTCCGGACAACAACTCACGGAACCCAAGCCAACCTCACCTGCTCGTGGTGCACCCTGCTAATCAACAAACGAGGCTCTGGCTCCCGCCAACCCGCAATGAACCAGCGCGGAAGGAAATCGCCTAAATCCCTCCATATGAACCTCTACATACAACAGCCCCTAGTGTCCAATGGCACCGGAAACCATGCTGACTGTATATGGAGATTCTTAGGGGTGGAAGTCTATCGGCTAATGATGAAAGAATATAAAAACAAATGTAATGGGATTATTCTTTACATTCTTCCTGTTCTAAATCAGTATACTCCTGACGGAGTGGTGACGGTCTTGTATTACCTGGTGGTATTCTTTTCCATAACTCTCCTTGGAATAAATAGTAGCAGTAATATTCTATTGCCTTTTGTTCCAGTACTTTTAGAAGCTGTTTGACCTCAATGCTGCTGCAGCTATACTAACTGTAAAGAAGCTGTTCCGTTTGCTGAATGGTAGCTAGTGTCTCGTTAGTTATGTAATAGAATAGCTTATAGTCTTCAGTTCATAAAAGGAGCTTAAATGGAGGCTTTAATTACCTACTTCCTTTACTCTTCCTATACGTTATATGGACCTGAGACTCATCATCTTCAATCTGAACTGATAATGGTGACATGGTTATTGTTAATCTGACTTTTATACACTGTTCATCATAGTTACTTTAGAAGACTTCTATAGTAAATCTTAAATTTGTAGCCTTCTTCCTGCTGGTCCGAAAACCGCAGCCCTGTAGTCTTGGGCTAAGGTAAGCCCTGCCCGTCGTAGAAAGTAGTAGAAGGTTTTTTGGGCATTGAGGATGGAGGCCCTTATCGCTCAACAAGGGAACCTGCGTGGGACAGCATATGCCTCAGCGATGGTGCTTACGAGGGTTAAGGCTTCTGCTCAAAGACGTATGGAGGAGCACCGATGCGCTCTATAAGAGATCCCGGAGCCTCTCCGAATGCACTGTTGTAAACCACCGAGGGGGAGTTAATGAGTAAGAATCTCACATAAACCTGTTTACCCCCCAGAAGCTGAGTATCTTTTCCAAGTTATACCCTCCCCCGGAAAAGGTTTGAAAACCAAGCAGGTGATGATCTTTTCACTTCATAGTTTCGAAAGTAATTATGTAAGTGATTATAAATTTTGATTAAGGTATTTAAGTATGCGTTCAGTTCTGAACTGCGTTCACCGCGGGATCACAAATTAACTTAACCGTTAACTGCGAACTGTGCGCATCTCCGGCGAGTTACCCAGTCTTAACTTCATTTGACACATCTTAACTTGATTTCTGGCGTACAGTTCATTACATACGCAGCCATCTAACACTGCATGGTAATATGTTTCACAGAATGTTGTTGCTGTGCCAATTACAAGGTTATTTGCAAGTGATGGTGTGTGCCAATTGCTCCAATCTTATAACTGCAGCATCCAATACTGCTACCGAACTGTAACGTATGTACATTGCTATATACTTGTATGGATGCTGTGTTGCTCTGTTGCGTTCAACGAGAGGAGACAAGCGAAGTGTTCATCTGATGGTAAGTTATACGCCTGTCCATAACAGCGTGGCGCTCGTGGCGCAGATAAGTCTCATCATCCGGAACACAGTAGTTTGAACAGCGCTGCTGGTCGGCGGTAATGAGACCTGGGATGGTACTTATCTAAACGGTCTACCAGCAGCAGAGACCTTCCACCTGTAATAGTCTGTTAAGCATTCGCAGGTGAACCGATGAACTAATTTTGATTCTATTTCGTTTGTTTTTTAAATTTTATTTAGATAAGGGGTTGAAAATTTGTAAGGGAAACAAATAACTTTCTAAGTACATACAATTTCGTCATGTTGACGTTTTAAGTTAGAGAAAGAATAAGTATAGCACTACAAGCGTTCAAATGTTGCGGTGGCATCATCATCATCATCAGCCGAATAGGCGTCCACTGCTGGATATAAGCCTCCCCCAAAGATCTCCACATCGATCCATCCTTCGATGCCGGACCACCTGATGGGGAACCTGCCAACACTACGTCATCCGTTACGCGATCGCTATTCGAGGACCTTGGTGCCATCGGCTGTGACTCCTTCCAGCGTTGTCTAGCCTTTGCCATTTGAGGCTAGCAATCTTTTGGGTTATATTGGTGACCTTAGTTCTCTTGCAGATCTCCTCACTCCTGATTCGATCACGCAGGGAAACCCTGAGGATTGCTCTCTGTGGGACTTGAAGCCTTTTCACCCGACCCACTGCAAGCGACCACGCTGCGGGGGCTGCTCTTCATAACTTCCACATCATCTATAAAAAAAAATTATCCACATGGTCAGAACTCCTCACATCTTACTTATAAACTTAAGTCTTCATATGAGCTGGTAGTCATCTCTTGTAAGCTAATTACGGACCGTCAGGTCAAACTTTCTTAAAGCGTCACTCCAAACTGTCTCCTAACTTCAACCCTGATTAAATTAAAATGCAAAACTCACCCCTGAACTAAGCAATTTCTGATGAGTGTGAAGTAAAGGTTTTACTTCGGTTTTTTTTTAACCAAAAAGTAAGGGTTACATATTTTTTTTTTAAATAACGTCTATTTCGAATTATATGGTAATGGGGTTGATGATGATGATGCAAGCTCACCCAGATTACTTTGGTGTTTATACATTTTATTTTTATTAATTTTTAGGTAAAAAAAAAAATGGATTTTAAGTTAATAGCTGGTATTTATTTCTGGAAGGTTTCTCTTTGGTATCATCATCAGCCGATAGACGTCCGCTGCTGGACATAGACCTCCCCCAAAAATCTCCACGTTTGTACGGGTTCATATGGAAGTATTTGGGCCATTACCCACCACGCTGACCCAATGCGGGTTGGTGGGAGCCGGAGCCTCGTTTGTTGAATAGAAGGGAGCACCACGGTCAGGTAAGGTTAGCTTAGATCCCGTGAGTTGTTCTGCGGGAATCCTTACACCCCTTTAATAAAAAATAAAGTAACATAACATATTAAGTTTAAGTTGAAGACTTGGAACATTAATCATGGCGTCCAAAACGAAAATAGTTTGTCAAAGTTAAGCTTTGCATGTGAACGTTTGTGAAGACTTCCTTCCATGTATACCTTTCCATGTATTGCCTTAACTTTAAGTTATGTACTTAACTATACATCTAAGTTATTGCATCATTATGAAACCTACTTCACTGCGTTACTTCTTAATTGTGTTTATTTTCAAGTACTATCGTAACTTGTGGTAGGTTTAGGTAGGTACCACCGCAACGCCTAGTGCAGTCAATAAAGATCACTGTGTTCCGGTTTGAAGGGCGCTGTAGCTAATTTACTCTTAACCAGACTCAGCATTGTACGTCTCAAAGCATCGAGCGCAATGTACGAGTAGTGCAGTATTTGTTATCCTAACGAAAGCCACGTGGTTATTGGGAGTGTCACTCATTATCAGGTGAACGTTCCGCCCGTCTCGTCCCGTCGGTGAATAAATTAAAAAAAAAAAACCGTTTATGCGTAACGATACAGTTTCAGCGAGTTTAAATAACAAAACGCCTTAGGCACAAATCCGTTTTCAGCACATCGCCCCAGTTCCGGGAGCCGCGTGTTCAGGCCTCGTGTCGCCTTTCATTTTAAGCGTTCCACTTAAAATATTTATACAACACTTTCAGATCACTCGCTTTAGAGTGAAATACATTTTTGTACTAATTACTTCAACTTGTCTATAACAGAATACTAATGAGAATTACAAGATATTTAATTATTTCATTTTAATTCAAAGAAGCGACGAGGCGAGCGGGACTATCACGCGATATTAAGTGATACGCCTGCCTATAACAGCTTGGCGCTAATTAGCATATTGCGCTTGTCGCCGCGAGACAAGGTATTAACTCTCCTTACTCCAATGATTACATTAGCTACAGCGCCCTTCAAACCGGATCACAGTAATGTTTGCACAGTTATATTTACCGGCTGCGCTTTCTACAGCCTCTGGAAAGACCTACCACCAGTGGTATACATATAAAAGTCAACCAGTCTGGTTACATTAATTTCCAACACCAGGGTAGCTTTTCGAAGATACTCCTCCTCCACTCCTACTCCACCTCCAGTACCAAAAATACCTGTCATGTATTACTTTGTAGCCATCTCTTAGTATGAATGAAAATTATAACTTAGAAGATAACGGAAGGTTTTGTTAAGTTATAGTGTCCTATTACTAAATCCTTTATTAAGTAAAATCCTCAAGACCTGATTCCTTTAGACCTCTAAGGTCTTGATGAGGTGGCTTTAATTCCTCTATACCATATATTTTACAAGAATTTTCTGGTGGTAAATCACCGCAGCGCCCATTGCAGCCAACAAACAAGTGTTCATATATAACTGTGTTCCGGTTTGAAGGGAGTTGTAGCAAGTGAAATTACTGAGTTAATTGTACTTAACATCTGTCTCAAGGCGACGCGCGCAATGTGGTGCTGTGTACGTCATCCTAACAAGCGCCACGTTGTCATGGGCAGGAGTGATCACTTACCATCAGGTGAACGTCTTGCTCCTACGAACACTGACTTCTTACTGTAACCTTTACAGTAAGATTAGTAGACTTAATAGTAGTCAACTTAACTGTACGGGGAGTAGCAGTAATGATACATACGCGACTCAAGTTAGTACAAGAAGCAGGTCCAGTAGTAATTTAGCTTACTGCCATGAAATATGATTAATAAATTAGTAATATTACTAATACACAGTAAAGATTATAATCATTATGTTTCAAAATATGATTTTTTTTAAACCAAAACAGTAAACAGGTTTATTTTGGTCATAGGTCTTCCCTAAGAATCTCCACATCGCTTGGTCCACAGCCAGCATGGCCTAAGGACTGTCGTTTGTAGGATGGTGGGAGCCATAGCCTCGTTTGTTGATTAGCAGGATGCATCACCAGCGTGAGCTTGGCTTGGGTCCAGTTATTGTGCAGAACCCCTTCCACCCTCACAACCTCTTCTTTATCACATGACTTTCATTACTTCTGTAGATAGATAAAAGGATATCATCATCAGCCGATAGAGGTCCACTGTTGGACATAGACCTACCCCAAAGACCCCCACACAGATCGGTCTTGGACAGCCCTCATCAGCTTCCCGCAACCTTCTTTTTGTAGGAGTATACATAGGAGGATTTGGGCCAGTTCCCACCACGCTGGCCCAATACGGGTTGGTAGGAAAAAAAGGGTAAATTGTAACTAAATGGAAATTTTTCATATGTGACTGTAATAACGTAGATACGGGTGGTGGTTGTGGTGCTGCTGGTGGTGGTGGTGATGGTGGTGGTGGTGGTGGTGGTGGTGGTGGTGGTGGTGGTGGTGTGTACTGAAAATAGTATAAAAAGCCGTAGTTCAGTACATCGCACCTAATAGAGGCGAAGTACTGATTTCCAGCGTATTTTTTCAGACTCCTTTTAGTAGACTCCCTTTCATCATCACAACGTTCACTCTTCAAACTGAAGTCCGGCGATCAGATTGAGAAAACAAATTCGATCCTCAGCCATTCCTTTCAACTGATGGTATTCAAATTCACCATTGTAATATTTTAGTCCCTAGAATATATAATATATCTAGATTGTTCAGCAACAACACTCGAAACTAAGTTGACTTTCATTCAGATCAAACAGTGTCAAATGGAGCTCCAACTCCTGAACAAAGTTTCCCGCGCGGAGCTCGCAGCCAACTGGATTTGCAACTTCCCGCTCCGGGACGTGGTGGTGAATATGCGTTGATTGTGTAAATTGACGATCGGTTCAAACGCGAACCGGATTAAGGCGGTGGGTTCCGTATAGATTAGTATTAACTGATACTGCTGATAATGACTCGCTGTAACCATGGCAATAGCAGGCTGGTCAAGTTAAAACATTATATACTTAGTCATATTTATAACTAGCTGTTCCTGTCTCGCAGCAGGCGCAACACCCTGCAACCCCTTTTGAGGGTAACATTTTGTAATATCCGTTCTGAGCTGACCTACATTCAAGTCTCTAGGCTAAGGCCTGATGAATCAATCAAATCGATTGAATTGAAACCATAACTGGTTGCCGAATCGTCAGCCGTACTCCTCCTACTCCTCGCCTGCACCGCGGATGAAACATCGCGTAATATCCGTTGTTAGCTGATCTATACTCGCCAAAATGAATACCAAGTATCAAGGCTCCAAGACCCATGGTTCCAGAGATATCGTGATGAGCATCTACATAGGTGGAAATCTTTTATGTATATATTAATCATAGCTGAAAGACTTCCAATGCTGGACATAGGTTTACCCCAAATCAGACGATCAACATGGCCTATGGTAACCGCGGGGCACCAGGGGTTTGTAAGGGTCGCCGGTCGTTTGTAGGGGTTTCTAAAGGGGCGATTTAGGCAATTTATTATAATATAGACCTATGGACATACGATGGAAGATTTTGACAAACCAAAAAAAAAAACCAGTAAGTAATTTTAGACAAAAACATGGTAGACGTGTCTTTTGCCGGAGACCATCTAAGTAAGTACCACCACAGCATCTATAGCAGACGATAAGCAGTATTGTGCAAACATTACTCTGTTCCACTTTGAAGGGGGCTGTAGCTAGTGAAATTACTTATATCTCAAGGCGACCAGCGCAATCTGATGCTGTGTACGTCATCTTAACTAGCGCCACGTTGTTATGGGCTGATGAATCTCCCGCTCGTCTCATTCTTTCGTAGATTAAAAAAAAATGTTTGCTTTGGTCTGATGTGTGAGCGTAAGTTTGAGAACAACGAGATGTTTTAAACACGTGTACACAAGTACAGTAGATGCTGTGTTACACTTAAATCTCACCCCTATTAAATAATAAATTACAAAGCGTCCGGCCGCCGTACCCTAAAACGTTTCATTCCGATACCCGTATCCACGAACAAGGGTCTCCTGATTCCGCAGCACTGTAACTTTTTGATTTAATTCCACCGCTTGCACTCTTACGGCGAGGAGTTGGGGAAGTCCCGCCAAATTAAACTCTCACTTGTTGGGAAAAAAGTAGGCGACGAACTTTCTAGAAAAAGGGCCCCGGGAACCGAGTCGTATTAATGAAACGCTTCAGAAGACTTTTACTGGTGGCAGGTCTCTGATGCTGGAGGCCGTCTGTGTAGGTACCGCCGCCGACAGCCAGACTGACAGCCGACAAGACAGTTCCGGTTTGAAGTGCGTTGTGACTAGTCAAATAACTGGGGTAACGAGACTTCTTACGTGTGAGTGCGACGAGCGTGTTATGGGCAAGTGTATCACTTACTATCAGGTGAACGTCTTGCCCGTCTCCTAGCTTCGTCGAATAAAAAAAAATACTTTTATATACTAAGCGATGAAATAAGCAGAACTTCAACGCGGCGTTAGTTAGGATGACATACACAGCACCGAATAGAGCTCGTCACTTTGAACACATATGATATTTAATGCTGTCACCGTAGTAATTTTCCTAGCTACAGCGTCCTTCAAACCGTAACATAGTAATTGTTTGTACAGTAGTTTATTTGCAGGAATATAAGCTGCAGAACCTACCTAGATGGTGTCCGGCAACAGAGAGTTGCCATCAGTGAAACAGTGACTACACGGTCTGCAGGATAGGTTTAATTTTAACCCTTACACCGGAAGTGATCTTACTGAAATGTAGTCATTTAAAGGATATGAATAAAGGTTAAAACAATTCTGCTATCAAAATTTCTGATCCTTTTTTACAACAGGTTTGAGATCAAGCTTTTTTTAGCAACTTTATAGTAACCACATTCCCACCAACCCGCATTGGGCCAGCGTGGTCGGAAATGGCCCAAAGCCACCCATATGAATCTCTACTAACGTGGAGATATATGAGGGAGGCCTATGTCCAGCAGTGGACGTCTATCAACTGATGACGATGATGATAAAGTTATCATCATTAGGCACCCTCTTCAAACTGGAGCTCGGCGATCAGATTGAGATTCGATCCTCAGCAATTCTTTTTAACTGATGGTATTTAAATCCGGTCCACTGCTTTATGTCATTTCTTCCGCTGTCTACGAGGCCCACGTTCAAGTTATAGCTTGTAAGTATTTCAAGTTACGTCATCTTAAATCTAAGAGTGGGATTTACTTATAAAGGAACTTACAAATAGCGTTTATTGTAAGAACTTAAACGAGCATTTTATATTCCATTCACACAGGAACTCGCATTTCACAGCAGCGTGGGGATGAAATGGTACATTAGGCCAACTGTAAAAGCAAATACTACAAATGAAACCCCCCTTTTTTTTATAAATTTATGAATATATCTTTATATAATAACACCCTCCATTTATAGGTCTATATATCTTAAAATTGAATCGTCAAAATATTAGGCGTCTCGCTGGAGGTAGATCTGCGATGCTGGAGACCGTTTAGATAGGCGCCATCGCAGCTCCTAGTTCTGCTCACCAACAGTAGTATACAAACATTAGTGTTCCGGTTTGAAGGGCGCTATAGGTAGCGAAACTACTGGAGTAACGAGATTTAATATCTTATGTCTCATCCGACTTGTGCATTGTGGTGATATATCATCCTAACCAACGCCTGGTTGTTACGGGCAAGTTCATAATTTACCATCAGCTAAAGGTCAATCTGACCTCCTCGTTTCGTAGAATAAAAAAAAATATTGTGGTGAATAGCCAAGTGTGATATCCATAGATAAAAACTTGATGCGCTACATCATACATTTGAATGTTAGTAGCCGTGAGGAAATATTTTCGACATTAAACAGCTTCCGCCGCGATATCGCTTTAAACAAACCGAAAAAGAGAAATGGCCGACTTGGGGGTGAAATTTTAATATTTTGCGGGGGAGAGGCGAAAAGTTCGCAAATCGAATTTCGGAGTTGCTCTGTTACTAAATTAACATTTTCTTTCACCTCGCGCTCATAAATTTGAATCGGCTCTGATTGAACATCAAAGGGACCGCAGAGGGACCGCAGGGGGACCGCGGATACCTTTCACGTAATTTTTTTTTTATTGTTATAATCTCTTTTACCGACGAACCAACGACCGAGACCTTCACCTGATAGTTAGTGATACACCAGCCCATAAAAACGCGGCGCTACTTAAGATGATATACACAATACCCCATTGTACTCGTCGCTTAAGGCATTAATCTCATTACATCTGTAATTTCACCAGCTGCAACGCCCTTCAAATCGGAACAGCGTAATGTTTGCACAGTGCTGTTTATCGACAGATCGAGAAGATGCTGTGGTACTGACCTAGACGGTCACTGACTATGGAGATCTACTAACACACTTTTGTAGTAAATTTCTCTTACAATTTAACAAAAAATAGCTTCTAGAATCTAGCTTCTATTTTTTTTTATTTAAAAGGTTAGTGCTTAACCCACAAGGTCTTAAGTGGTGATGCGTTTAGTGGTTGTAAAGCTTAACATCCAATTCACTCTTCTCTTGAAGATGCCCGCGTCGTATTTGGACGGAATGATGCTGGCAAGTTGTTCCACTTCCATTGCTTAACTCTGTTCTAGATCAGAAATGTGCTCTATTCTAGATCAAAAAAGAACAACTATGAATGCAGATCTGTTAGTAAATTACCTGTATTATTTCTAAAGAATTTATAGTTAATAAAATTATTGTTACTATGGTTACGAGATTACATTTAATATCTCAATGCTTTGGTGTATAAACATCCTAAGCAGATTAATCATTTACTATCAGATAACCTAACTACCTGCTTTGTTCATTTCTTGGGATTCAGTAGGCATCATTGAGATCCTAACTCTGCTTTTGAAGATCTTTACACTTAATTAGTGCTTGTTAGATTCCTAGACATTATACTTAAAAAGTTCTTGATCATCATAAAAAATAATATCGTGATTTCATATTATTTTATCCTTGTATGAGAACGCCTCTTTAATCTTCTTCATTTAAAACTTCTATTTCCTTCATGTTTCCCATGAACTCTTGCCGGGTCAAATGATTGGACACTGACACTTGATTGATGAGGAGATAAAAAAAAATCTTGATCACAGTCAGTAAATTTAAACGCCTACAATAGTATAACGGATGTATAGAACCGGATGATTTCGAATGAGGGCTTACGGGATTTAGATTTTCAACTTCAATACAGAACTGAAACAACAGAATGGGGGAAGTTTGACCGGAGCTCGTAATGAATTATTTCCCAGGGGGTTGTCTTTAGTTTCGAATTACTAATTGCAAAAACCCAACCCGCAGAGTCGGTTTGTAAGTGGTTTCAGCCGCCCGAGCTTTATAAACGTTTCCGTTTGTCTATTTGCTGGATTGAATCTGTTTTCATTAGATGGTATAACTGTGGTAAGCCTGGGGGAGGTCGGTTGAGTACCACAGCGCGGATTTCCGCCCCCAAATATTAGCATATTTATATAACTATGAAGATACTTTGACATTATTTTGTTAAGTAATGTAGGCAAGGTTCATCTCTGCGAAACATTACCGCGTTCCAGTTTGAAGGGAGAAACTTGATATATCAATTGGTGCATTGTAAACACCTCATCCTCAGCTTCATCATTGTGAGCAGGTCCACCGTCAGATGAACGTCCCGCTGGTCCTTCACACAGTACGCTTTCGCCTCTATAAACATTAAATGTCCGACCTAAATATTCATGTTAGATATACCCTCAAGCTCATTAATCTATCGACCTTTAATGTGTTTAAACGGAAGGAAAAGGTTTCAAAGGTCCAGACCCTTGCCTAACTCCTAATTAATTGACTTCCGCTTAAAACTTATCCAAAAATCGTGAGTCTTCTCATTTAATTTGTTTTCAGTATAGTCGAATAGTATCTTAATAACTTTTTTGTTGTAAAACAAGGTACTGATGAAAATTGTGATGCCGTGGCTCGTGACAGCTGTTACACAATGTCATGATACGAAGGTCATTTCGACAGCTTTAATATATAGCATAATATCAAAGCTGTTCTCCATCAGCTATACATGTAAGAGCCAGAGCGTTTTTAACGTCCACACTTCGACCAAAATGTCACTTGAATTTCTATGACATGGTCATAAGAAAATGGTAGAGAGTCACCTGCGTTGGTACCGCCATATTATGTGAAGACCAACAATGCATGTGGTTAGGGTAGCGCTGGATCCCGAAACCAAAAAGAGAGGCCCCGGGAGGCCCTTCACTTATTGGTTGATGGTAATCAATAAAGATCTGAAGAACAACAAATTGACACAAGGTATGACACAAAACAGAGATAGATTTAGAAGAATGTCTAGGAGTGCCGACCCAAAATAAAAATGGGACAATGTCTAGCACCCCCCAACAGGTTCCCGCCTTGTCGTGGCGGAGGGGCTTAGTAGTCGTGGCTGGGTCCCCCACGATGAAGCGCAGAGGAACCTACCGGCCGGCCCGAGGAGTAGGTTTGGCCCGATGCTCCAGATTAGAGCTTTGGAGTTCCATCCTGAGCTCACCTCGGATGTGCGCCAATGGGCTGCAGGGGCGGCTTCATGCTGTCCTTTGCAGCTGAGAAGGAGTCGCGGAGGGAGTACCCCCTGTTGAGTCACGGAGGGAGGACGGATATGCGCAGACATTTACCCCACGTTAAACAAAAAAAAGAAAGGTCTAGCAAGAAGAAGAAGATTATGCTCTAAAGTTAGTCTATTTAACAAAAGATATACACTTGGCAGTGTCTGAATATGGTGTCCAGCTCGTGATGTCTAAGCAAAACAAGAATGTATATAAATATATCGAAAGTTGGTGACATCAGTCGCGCAAGTCAGTTTCATCCCACACCCGACTCGAAGTAAAGCGACAACGATAACATCAACACTTTCATATGTACCGCCTTCAACTTTAGTGACGTGCCTTTGAAAATGTAATGTACTTTGGTATTATATTCCAGATAATAAGTTTTTTTATACAAAAGAAAAACACTGAAACATTTGTTGAACCGGTGAAGATCTTGGTAAGTTTTATTGAATAAGCAACAGTGAAATAACTATCTTTTATTGATCCCTTCATCATCATCATCGGCCGATAGATGTCCACTGCTGGACATAGCCTCCCCCAAAGATCCTCCACTATTGATCCCTTAATTCATTTTAGTAACAATATTTTATTAAATTTAATGAATTTCCTTAACGTGATGTGTCGAGAATGCAATGGACACACACTACGATATGTAATGTATGGGGGTGTATCCAGCACAATTCACAGGACTCAAGCCAACCTCACCAGCTCGTGATGCACCTTGCTAATCAACAAACGAGGCTCTGGCTCCTACCAACCCGCATTGATTTGGAGACATTTGGGAGATGCCTAAGTCTAATAGTAGACGTGTATTGGCTGATGATGATGATGATGTAACTACGAACGCTTCATTTTGTGTTATATTAAAAATCGTTACTCCAGTAATTCCACAATCTACAGAACCTTTAAGAAATAATAGTATTTAGATATAAATGTATTATTCTCCAGCTAAGTAGCCATTTACTGATTTTGATTTACGGTAGCGAGACCTGGACAGTAACGATGAAAGAAGAACAGTGGCTCCTGGTTGAGAGAGAACACGGTAGGTGGCGAATCCCAAGCAATATTGAAATCGAGAGGGTGGTTGGCGACCCGAACATCATAGGGGAAGTCAAAGCTCACAGACTTCGCTGGATGGGCCACTTGCTAAGGATGGGAGACGATCGTAGAGTCACAAAAGCGTTCCTCAGAACCTGAATTAGCCGCCGACCTGTCGGCCGGTCCAGACATCACTGGAAGGATGCCGTAGAGCACGATCTACACAAGCTTCAAACAGTGGCCTGGCGAGATAGGCAGTACGAGACAGACAACCCTGGCGCTCTCTTGTCTCGGAAGCCAAGACTCACTTTGGTGGAAGCGCCAGAGGAGTAAGAAGCCATCCGTAAATATTACTGAGAATTCAATTCAAAGAACACTGTAGCTAGTGATGCTACTAATTGTGTAAATGCAGTAAACACCACATTGTTACCACCAAATATATCATTTACCACCAGTTAAACTTTGCTCAATGGCCTAATTCCTTCTGCCATAACATTTTTTATGTTACTTACATAAAATCTATCACCAATAATAAAGTTCACTTACCTTATCGTTATCGTCTTTACTTGTACTTTTAATAAACTTAAAGTAAATTTAGAAATGAAACACTTATCGATATGTAATTCTCTCCACTAGCTCATCCGGCGCGAACAAGGTAAGTGCCGGAGACTATCGCGCGATGCATCTTCAGCTAAGTTGTACCAGGGCACAACATTTACCGCTCGTAAGCCTGATCAGATTACATGAAAGGAAACTCGATATTACTTATCTTTACATGAGTATAAAACTCGATGTGATAACCTTATTACATTGAATAAATTTCCTCAAATTGTCGATAAAAATCTGAAATTATTATACTCTGATTTATT
Organism: Ornithoptera priamus; assembly: GCA_029034505.1. NCBI lineage: Eukaryota > Metazoa > Arthropoda > Insecta > Lepidoptera > Papilionidae > Ornithoptera > Ornithoptera priamus. The sequence goes on along the minus strand of JARDWD010000046.1, from coordinate 3,086,955 downwards.
TCTCGATAATGCTAAGGATTAAATAGATCTTTCATCTTCTCACCCAAAAAAAAGGCACCTCTAATACTATGCAGCAAAGATTGTGAAATCAAGAAATTTTATTATACACATCCAGGAGTAGAAGACTGATTAGAAAATCTCCACAGCAACTTTTACAAAGATTTCCAAGAAAAGATCAGGATATGTATCAAATCTACTTTAATACTACTGATGCTGGCCGTCAAACCGGGAAAAGATGATAGGAATGACAATTGGAACCACCAGCTGGAAAGAGCGAACCAGTTGGTAGAAATGATCATAATGTTTGCTTGAGTACATTAAACAATCCTGAAGGACAAATATTGCTCAGGTTCTTCAAAATAATTTTATCCAACTACATGATATTGATCCAATAGTCGACCATGACTACAGCATCAGTAATAGTGGTGATGAAATCGTCTTTATAGTTGTGATAACAAGAAGGTTGTGGTTTTAAGAAAGTCACCTTCGATCTCGGATGGAAAAATCCGCAGTCACTGGTGAAGTCCAAATCATTAATGTACCTCCATCTGAAACAATTGCACTTGTTCCAGATATTTTTATAAATAAAACTAAATACCTTTATGATAGTGTATATTTCCTTTCTATAAAATGTACTATTCTTTGGTAAAAAAAAAATTACAAAGGGATCAGGGATTTTCAAACTGTTAATGTAATAATTTTGTTCCTCACGGGTTTTATGATTTTACTATAGTTGGTCCGCACATGGCCTATTATAGGTTTGTACTTTCCGTTAAACATCGACCTGGTTATAGGAATTTGAAGCTGCTTCTCCGTTGTCACCGGGTTCTGATCCTCCTCCACCATCGTTTTCGCCATCGTTTCGACGTGCTTTCTCATTATCATTTCGAAATTGGACAGCTTCATGCTCTTCTTTTTCAACGGTACGTTGTACTTTTTCGATTTGCCCTTACTCATCTTCTTATTTTTCCAGAAGTGCTTCTTTTCTGGTTTCGATACTTCCACTTTCACTTTGTACTTCACCGTTAAGTTTGCTTTCTTCGCTAACTCGTTTATTTCGTTTATGTACTTTCTGAATTCAGCGCGAGCATTTGCATCCTTTATTTCGAATCTTTTCGGTATTTCATTTAGATGTGTTGTGTGATGTTTGTATTCATTGTTTTGTTGTGCTAAAATATTATATTAAATATTTATAAATACTTATTAATAATTATTAGATCAGAGCCTACTTAAAATATATTTAACCAAGGTTGGACCGAAATTCGTACATAGTTTTTAAACTATGAATTTCCTACAGGTTTCTTCATATGTATATAATCAATTTTTTCTTGAAGCTGAGCAAAATAATTGTTATTATTGCTATCTTTGATACAAAATATTTCTTTTGGTTGATGATGATGATGATAAACATGTCTACAAGAAAAATACGCTCGTCTAATATTTAGAAACAAGATATATGATGTTATATCTAATAAAATAAAACAAATTAAAATCGCTCTATCAACTAAATATGAACCAGATCATTTAACTTTAAGATTAATTAATAACAATTAAAGATATAAACTTACCCGCTAAACAAATTTCTACGTAAGCACAAAACGCAACGAAAACTATTAAAGCGAATTCCATTTTTTACTTCTGTTCCTGTGTGCATCCCACTGAATTTGTACAGATTTTATGAATTAATAGTGAACTATTGGGCCACAGGTGGCTTATATCGCGACATACGTACTAAAAAAAAAAAAAAAAAAAACCGCGAACAATACCATTTGTTCAGTCGAACGCAAGTGGATTAGCGCTGCAGTTGCGAGCAGAACAATGGGTACGTGAGTATATCGGACGGCCTGTCTCTGCGGATAAACTGTAACGGAAAAACAATCATTTACTGTATATATAGTTTATAACAACCACTGAATAGATCAGCTATCAGCTGCTTCCGTGGTTCAGTGGCTAACCGCTTGTTACTATATCACAGCAGTTCCCACTTCAATTCCCGGGCCACATGATACGGAATAAGATCGGCGATAGTGTTTGTCATACCCACCTGTATAGCTACTACTTTCATATTGTAAATCTGCCGCCATAACAGCTTTGTTGTGATCTAGCTACTAACATGTAACAGCTTAAGAATTTTAGCAAAGTATTCTTCACCATCATCAGCCTTATTTTCACCTATCACCATTAAATTAAAAATAATTGTTCTTCTTATTAAAGTGCCTTTCCAAGTCGGTGGTCCTTTCCGTCTCTGGTTCGACAGAACAATTCGCTCGCTCGAGATAGGCCAGTCCATTCCTTAATATTCCTCAACCATGACCTCTTCCTTCTCCCCACCTTTCGTTTTCCAGAAACTTTATCCATTGTTAAAAATTAATGTTAGCATTACTTAAACTTTTTATTCAACGAGCAAGTAATACGCCCTTCTAATAATACTCTTGCCCATATAACCGCTTTGATACGTATTAAGTCTCTTTACCATAACAATTTCACTAGCTACATCTCCCTTCAAACCGGAATACATTAACAAACTGCTGTTTGGCGGCAGGAATAGGAGCTGCGGTGGTATCTTGACGGTCTCCTTCAACAGACCTACCACCATTATTGTACCATGCGTTATTTTCATCATTATCTTTCCAGCTTATTGATCGTCATTCAAAGCCCGGAGACTATCAGGTATGGACAGAGTAATCCAAGCTATGGTGTGAATTGTAATAAGCTTTGGTTATGAAGCCTGAAATGAACACAGACAAGTCGGATAACTCCTCACTGAAGTCAGAATAGTCATCTAATTAAGAGACCCATGTAAGAGAACGACAAGCAGGTAACTTAACTAATAAATAACTTACAAATGATGACATAGAATACATTAAAGTAAACAGTATATTCATCCAAAACAGGAGCCTAATAAAGCTGCCTGCGAAGTAGTAAATCTTTTCTAATAGTCGTAAACGTACGACTTTACGACGCGTTTACCGCGATGTGTTCCTACTCCCACTCCTCCTCCTCCTCCTCCTTTATATATAAAGTAAAATCTTTAAGACCCCATGCGTAATTAAAACAGCTCCTGGTGTACATTTATGGGCCATTTCACTTGATAAGGATTATTAGACACCGTCACCTCGTTTCCTTCACATTATCATACGTTTAACCTTATTAACCTCAGCTCCTTACCGACGTTACCTGTTCACGTAATTCCGCGTGATTAGGGCACAAGCGATTCCGTTTCGATAATCAAGGAAGCTATACACACCACTGAACATACCATCGTGTGTTCGACCGATCGATGTGATGATCCTACGTCCAGCAGTGGACGTCTATCAGATGATGATGATACACCCAAAGCATTTCGATTGCGGTCTTAATTTCGAAAGTATGTTGATTAAAAGGATATTGAATGTAAGGAGTTTTATGTTCCTAGTTTTTTCTTTTATTCGACCATGTGACGAGCGAGACGTTTACCTGATGGTAAGTAGTACGCCTATAATAAACTTAAGGTCTTCATTGTCATTGAAACATTATCTTCACTAGTTCCAGCGGCCGTCCAAATCTTAACTAAGTAATGTTTGCACAGTGCTGTTTGTCAGCTGCAAGAGCTGCAGTGGTACCTAGACAGTCACCGAAAAGACGTACCACCTACCACCGGTTAAAAACGGTTCAGCTGTTTGCAGCACTCCTATATACGTTTCAGAAAAACGTGTGAGCAACAATGTTATTCTAAGTTACAAGTTACGAAATATCGAACGAACTTTTCTATTACACAATCTGTCAGTCCAACGGAGCTCTGCGGGCGAGGGTAGGCGGATATATTTTTATTAAAGAAAATCCACCCCACAGCGACACGCTTTCCCCGCGGGCTCCCCTAGGAGAATGTTTGAATTTCCGAAAAGTCCTCACATTTTAGTAAATGCTTTATTGTATGTGAAAATTATATCAGCGACACCTTTGTACGTTGGGAGCGACGTCGCAGCCTCAGTCGACGGAATCCTGTGCACATTGTTCCTTGTATTAAATTACTCTGTTATTCCCGATACGCGAACGCACTCGCAGCCATTCATCTCGTAGCCGGTAACAAGACATTTTCAAACATAGATGTTTATTCTTTATATCTATTATTAACCGTGTTAGTGGGTGATGAAAGGATACCGAAAATAATACATTAATCAATAATGATGTGGAGAAATTTTCAGGTATAATATTCCCAACAAAAAAGTACAAGTTGTATTATTGTTTTATGTAAGGTCGTCTATGACCTATGAATTGAATGCGACACGTCAATTCACGTGAATATAACACGGTGTGTCAAAAAAAATGTATTTTTCTAAGGCCGGAATAGTGATTCTTCAAATTTTCCTCACGCATTACACTAAGTGACTTTCAATGCAACATATTGGCTCCGTAGACCTTTTCGGGGGTGGTTTTAACATTTTACCCTTACAAATACAGTTTTATATTAACGCTTATATCGTACCTTAAATGCGGGAGTTTTCGATCTCTGTTATTTTTTACTTATAGCAATATATTTACGTATAGTATGAAGTAGTGAAAGAATAAACTTATTTTTATCGTCCGTCAAGCCTTTTGATGTCCACTGCTGAATGGGGACATGCTGCCTCGCTTGGCATGCAGGTTATGGAGGAGCAGAGCGCTGTGTTATGATATACAATTGAAAATATAGCAACACTATATCAAATCAAAAGGCTTTTTCAACGATAAGCTTGACTTTACACGATGCTAGCTGATAATAACGTCGTAGATGAAGTGTGTTCGCAAAACTGAGCATCTTATGTTGACTGCCGAAATATAGCAATGCTGTTACAGCAGCAGGTTAACATGTTGGCAACAATGTTGGTAACTAGTCCAACGTTTGAGAAAACCCATAACCTAACATGTTTAGATAAATGGAGTAGACCAAACGGATAACTAAATACTACTAACTGTAGTGCCGGAAACAAGCGTAGGACTTGCGTGTTACAAGTAAAGATTTATCAATTAAGTACTAATAAAACTATAAATAAACAATATATTTATATTAAACAATAGATGTATTTTTAACACCATTAACGCCTTAGACCCGTCGAAATGATGCTGTGAAGATCGTTCGCATTTCAATCGCTCCTCTTAGATACGTATCGCTTCACTAATGCGCGTCGATCGTAGAATAACAATGTAGTAATAACATAGATATGTAGCTGAAATATTAAAATTTATGTTATGTTATTTATTTTCGTTATTGTATTTAACATATTTACATATATGTTATATTTAACCTTCAGTTTTCTCAACATAGCCTCCTTTTCGTATACAGATGTAGATTTCGTGGTCCTCTTCAAAGTTTGTTTGATCTTAACAAAGTAGAATAAATATCATCATCATTATCAGCTGACATAAAAATAAATAAATAAAAAAAAACATAGTTTTTTGAATAATTTATATGTTTTATCTATGGATTTTATATTAACAAACTCCTTGCTAAGCAAATACTTAAACTTTACTATCCCCAGAAAAAGTCTACTCGATTAAGTTTTAAATCCACTACTGCGTTAATTGCATATACATACATATAATATATATATATATATATATATATATATATATGACATGTGAGCATTGCTGTCAGGATCGATAGGATCACAGTTAATACCATATTTTATTTATATGTAGTATTCAATACTGGAATAACTTGAACAACGTATTCAATATGCGATAAACTCCAAATACAGTAGAAATACCTTAAGTTACTCTGATACGAATATCTCATTACTGCCTCTATGGCTCAGTAGCTAAGTGATAGTCCTGCAACACGAAAGTTCATGGTTCATTGAAGACTTAGGTTGGTGGTAAAGTTATCTTCTCAATCTGAGTAACTATCACCCTCATATTGTTTATCATAACGTCGACCACTCTTACCTGTTCCCAGCCTCGGTGTTACTTAACTGTATATAAAATTGTGTTAGCCCATTAAAAAAAAAGGTCCACACTATTCTTTAACTTGGTGACAATGCACCCCCTAGACAAGGGGATCGTTATCGTTGAAAATCATCGATATTATTGTCTGGACGGTGGATGCAGATCCGATGCCGTTCAAGTTCTGTTCCATTGAATGACTATGGAGGACGAAGCTTGGTTATTAACTTAAAGACTACTAGACAAGCAGACAATCTACATTTACTCTGCATGAATCAAATGATATTAAAACTAATATTTTGAAAATATTTTCAACTTAAACGAAAACGACTCTCTTATGAGCTTTTTAATTTAAAATATTACTAACTTCCTGTTTTCTAGTCAAGTTTTATGTAAAACAAATTAAAACCAAGTATTAAATAAAAACTTATTTAATATTCATTAGATTATTATTATGGTATCGAAAACTAAGTATATTTTAAATAGTATAAAATACTTATTACTAACATAACCATTAAGTAAAAATATTATTACCTTTCTAATAGTATGGTGTCAGAGACCGAAATAAAGTTAATTAATTATTTATTAAGTGAAGTTGATCCTTCTTCGTGGATATTAATAATGACAGAGTGGTGATGGTCACCGCTCCAGTTGCTGGTGGCGACCTTCACAACTCGTCTCCATTATTCCCTGATGACCGCCTTTCAGTAAAGCAATGAAGTGATGATTATTAGATTTTTTCAATAAAAAACTATGAAATCTTCACACCGGGTTAACTACCTGTAGTTTATCATCGATTACTTAAATAATCTAACGAAGACTAAGACAAAGTGTTAAATAATTGAAGTTACATTTCAAGTAATTCTAAATTGGTACATAAACTCTGAGAAGTCACTAAACAAACGAAATCACGTTCCTCCAGACGTCAAATCTTTGAGTGAAATTGACTGAAGCCCTCCCATTGAGCTGAAAGCTGTAGCTTATCAAAATTCAGAGGACAGATGACAGTAATAAAGTATATCTCCCCGAGATGAATACAAATTTATCGCTTCAAGCGATTTTGTTTTTAAGCCTTAAGCGAAATTTTAATTAAACTCTTACATATTGTCGAGTCCGATCACGGCGTGAGATACGGCTCATCTTATACTGGTCCATTTTGTTTCATCATTTCTTATATTCGAGTAAATATTACTGTACCAGTAAAAGCCCGGCAGTCAACAGAATTGACTGCTGTTCTACTTACATTATAATCTTCTAATTGTCATCAATGTTTAATTGCTATGGAAATTTAATTCAACAATGATAATTACATGCAAGGTGTCAGTCTATATGGACTATTTGAATTCCTCAGCAGCTTCACTCCACTGGCTGGTACACGTGAAACCAATAAGCTATCGGCGACAAACTGACACACACATAAGCTGCATACCTTTAAAGGAATCGATTTTTTTCCAGGATAATCATTATAGTTCCACCCTCCCTCTCAATGAACTCTAACAAACGATGTATAGATCTTTGGAGGAACTTTGAACGTCTGTCGGCTGATGATGATGATGATAGAAAATTTTCATGTAAAACAGCTGTTCATATACACACATACATTATCACCGATTATTAACAATTAGTAATAATTATAAGATGGTGTATAAACAAAATAATCACTGATTGAATTCAGAACAGCAGTAAAATATGACACTTGTCATTGACAGTACCGCTACGTTGACACTTTGTTATTTCCGCTATAAATCAATACTATTAAGGACTTAATTAATTATTAAGGACACTTAAGACTTTTACTTCAAATAAATCGTAATTTTATATTGTCCTTGTAATTGCTGTGTTAAAAAAGATTTATATTTGTATTGATATTAAAAATAGTCTTATTGTTGATCGATAATACAAGTTACGTATAGAAAGAACTTTGGAGGGAAGCTGTCTAAAAAAAAAACTTTTTTTTCTGTTTATTAGTCTGTGCTGTTATACTGTAATAAACAAATTATCTCCGTACTTCCTGTTTGTTTTTAATATGGATTTTGAGGTTAGTCACGGCCACCCGCCGACGTATACAATGTACCGCATTGTGCTCATCGTCTTGAGATATATGATGGTAAGTCTCGTTACTCTCAAAATTTTATTAGCAACACCCTTCAATCCGGAACGTAGTAATATTTGAAATCTACTGTTTATCGATTTCGACTTGTAAGATGACTGACGACGTTGTTGAGGACAGAGCGAACTGGAGGAGGAAAGTAAATAAAGCTCAACAAGGACCTTTTGTTGTTATAGCTAGGAAAATAAAGAGGGAGGAAAAACAAATAACTTGACAGCATCCATTTTATTTATGCCAAAAAGCTGCTACACCTGTCGAAACTACAAAATGCGTTTGATTTCATAGAAAATAAAAAAAAAATGAATATACAACGAGGTTTGTTTCAGTAAACCGCAGCGTTCGCGCCGTACGAAGTGCAGTGAAACTGAATTGGTCGAAAACATTTTTAAAATGTAGCGAGCTGTACATCCGGCGGAATTAATGGGGAATCTGTTCCATAAGCGACGGTTTTAAAGACCAGCCACCGTGGCGATTGCCCAGCTCATTGAATATGATGCAAGGCTTTCGTCGCGCTTGCCAAGTACTCGTGTTCCGAGCGGGGGCTACTCGCAGCCTTATTATTGTAGCACTCATATTATTTATTTCCTGTCAAACACGAAAGTGAATAGGGAGCTCGCTGGCTTAATGGTTAGAGCGTGCGGCCTTCGTTCCGAAGGTCGCGGGTTCCAATCTCGGCATGTACTGATGACTTTAATATTTAAGTTATGTACATATGTCAACTTTAGTAACAACAGCGAAATACAAACGGCGAAGAAAATCATCGCGAAGAAACCTGCACGTGAATTAGAATTTATTCTAAGGTGTGTGTGAAGTCACCAATCCGCGTTGGGCCCGCGTGGTGACTGTGGCCTATCGCCCTCATATTGAGGGTAAGCCTGTGCACCAACAGTGGGTACATAAATTGGCTATTGAGAAAAATAATTAAAGATAATAAGAGATGCTGTGCAGATGTAATGCTGGAGCGACTGAGAACTGGACACATTTTGGAAGAAACATCTCGATACTGCAAGAATGACTTAACTAAGACCTTCTTCTATTCATCTAATCTCTAATTCTTCATACACGACTATAGAACTACTCCTGGTGCAGGGAAAGGTGGAAATGATATGACCAACAGATCATCAATAGACCTGGACTGACCAAGTTAAAACTGTACTAAATAATTTCCTTTATTTGTGGTAGACCTCGGTATCTGGAGATGGTCTACCTAAACTGATAAACAGCAGCAAGCATTACTATGTTCCGGTTTGAAGGGTGAAGCTACTGAAATTACTGTAGTAACGATATATAGCATATGTCTAAGAAGACTATAACAATATGCTGTTATGAGTACCATCCCAAAAAGATCCACGATGCTGACAGGCGTATCGCTTACCATATTCCCTCAATAAAAAAAATGGTAAGAACAGCGGGTATGCAAAATATGGTAACGGGTTGTGATGCTTCTTACTAATATTAATATGACGACTACAATCACTCAATCAAAGGTGTAAGGAAGAAGAATAGTAAACTACCAGACGAGTCCAGCGGGAAATTAATTTGGTGGGAAATGATATGCACTATCTATATCTCTATTGTCCTTATATTTCCTGTAAGTACAATAATGTAGGTTCATGCTTGACCACAACACCACCTGGTGTTAAGCGATTAAGAATTCAGAGACGGTGAGTGTCATAAGTGTCTGAAGACAAAGGTCTTCAACTCGTACGTGTTGCCAGTGTTGACATACGGAACCGAGACGTGGGCCCTTACTGTCGGCCTTATATAAAGGCTCAAAGAGACCCAAAGGGCAATGGAGAGGACAATGCTTGGAGTCACTCTGCGCAATCGAATCAGAAATGTGGAGATCCGCAGAACAACTAAGGTCACCGACATAGCCCAAAAGATTGCTAGATTTAAATGGCAATGGGCAGGCCATATTGCTCGAAGGACTGGCGGCCGATGGGGCAGTAAGGTTCTGGAGTGGTGCCCGCATACCGGTAGATATAGTATTGGGAGGATTCTCGCAATGTGGACCGACGATCTGGTGAGATTCGCAGAAACCCGGATGCAAGCGACACGGGACCGAACGACGTGGAGATTTTTGAGGAAGGCCTATATCCAGCAGTGGATGTCTATCGGCTGATGATGAAGCGTCATAACTTAAAAACAACCAATCCACTCATAAAGACACCCAGGTATGAATCCGTATTAATAATGATGAATTAAATCTCTAAGTTAGTGAGCTCTTAGTTTAATGCTTTAAGTATCATCTTCAAATTTTTACTTAGCCAAGGTGTTCGGAAGAGTCCCAGCAGTGGGCACAAAGATCTACCTTATAATGTCGATAAGCAAGCACATTTTCAATTCATTAGAGAAAAACTTAAAGAGATTTTAATCAGCTGAAATTTGTACTGGTGGTAGGTCTCTACTGCCGGCGAGCGAGTAGTAGTTGGCAGACATTACTGTGTTTCAGTTTGAAAGGCGTTGTAGCTAAATTACTGGGGTAACGGCGACGACAAGTCTTGATATCGTATGTTCCAAGGTTACGAGCGCAGTGTGGGGCTGTGTGTACCATCCTAACTTGCAATGCATTGTTATCGGCAGAGCTGTCATTTACCACCATGTCCCGCTTGTCTCGTCGCTTCATTAAATAAAAAAGAAGCTTCGGAAGTAGCCGAAGAGTTACACCAGATGCTTAAGGGTTAAAATCCTACATTGTCCCTCTCAACGCCTTTGGACTTGCTGCAAGACAACGCCTGCAGGATGCAATTAGGAAATATATTAGGGATAGAGCGTTCCGTGAATGTTGCTTCCGAACAATTGATAATATTTTTATTCTAGTACTATCGCTATAGCAACGGATTTATTTAACCAGAATATGCCCGACAGATTTCGGTGGGTAAATTTGACCGAATGCATAAATAACGAACTTAATTGGGGGTGAAATCACATTGCAGTTCTGATGAACCGCTTAGTTGTACCAGTTCGTTTGCAAGCGAACCTGCGAATTCATTTATGTTTATTGTTTTCATTGTCAGAGAAGGAAAATACAATTTAATACATTATATTGACAGTAGGGTACAAAGGTCAGAAACTGATCCTCCATCTGGGCTATTACAGAAACCTTAGCAATAACTGGACTCTAAGGTATACGGCCCAAAGGGACCTCTGTACTGCAAAGGGGTTCCGCTATTCGTCGGAGGCGGTAAAACTTAAGTAATTCGTAAGTTGTGTTTTTATTAATTATTACTAAATAGCTTAGGGGTTTAAGCCAACCTTACCTGCTCGTAGTGCATCCTGATAACCAACACTGAGGCTCTGGTTCCCACCAACCAGCATTAGGCCAGCGTGATGGGAAATAGCCCAAATCCCTCCATATGAAAACATAAGCCCTTAGTGCTTGGCGGTAGCGGAGGCTGACTGTGGGCCGACCGATGTGGAGATCTTTGGATGGCCCACGTCCAGCAGTGGACGTCCATCGGCTGGTGATGAAATTACTTCGACCCTTTAAGACTTCTGCAGTTAATATCAATAATGATTTATGTTATCAAATTTGCTATGTAATATTCTCAATTATCAACATGACTTGGAAGAGACAGAAGACTGCTTCTTATGTCTGCTGCATAGGTTCTTGATTAAACAAATATCCTCGACATAATATATTTTTTTTGTAAATATTATATTTAATTTATACTTGAAAATATATAAAAGAGAAACTAAGAAATAATCAGCTACTGTATATATTTATTTATATAAATATTTACTGGACTACTATTTTATGAATATTTACTGGTGGTAGGTCTCTGGTGCCGGAGAACATCTAAGTTTCCACCGCAGCGTCTATTGCAGCCGACAAACAGTACTGTGCAAACATTAATTTGTTCCGGTTTGAAGGGTGTTGTGGCTAGTGAAATTACTGGGGTTATGAGACTCAACATGTTATACCTCCATCGTTAAGCGCAAAGTGGTGCAGTGTATATAAACCTGACTAGCGCCACTTTGATATGGGCAGGCGCATCATTTACCACCAGGTGAACCCGTGTCGCACCAGCAATGCGGCAGCGATGGGGCTGCGGGGGAAGAGGAGTGTCGGTATTCCGTTGCACCGCTCTCCATATCCTCCGCGGCTGTATAACGGGTAGCGGCGGAACCCAAGATCGGATCCGCCGCAGGGAATCGGGAGAATTTTCTCTCATAGCTCCCATAGCCTTTGGGTGACGGACTCGGGGGAATCCGTTACCCAAGTGACTGAGAGAAGTGTAGAAAGGTATCGGGCGTGCCCCCACGGAGGTGGAAAGGGAGGGTTCATCCCTCCTTTCCGAGGTGTGGCTACGCAAGCGGCCAGTGCCGGCGGGGTCGCGGATGATGCGTTAGCGTTCCCGTAACCCCGCCATCAGGCGACGAGGAGGAACATCGAATCTGTCCTTGCCCCCACGAGGACGGGTATGCGCTTGCATTTCCCCCACGTTAATCAAAATAAAAGAAACCCACCCCAACCCACCGCCACCACTGAGCCAGCCGCTATTACAATTTATAAGTGATCCAAAACTAATATCGCATAAGCTGTAAAGAAGAACAATTGACCGGAAAATTACTCTTCAATTGATCTGAATAACTTAAGATTACTTCCCTGTTTGTTTAGGGCTGAGCAAAGTTAGCATATTGAACTTAAATATTCACGGCATGGCCGGACTTCCAATTAAGTTTAAGGGATAAAGTAACCGATACGTAAACACAGTAACTAACTGATCTTAGTATTTACGCAGTTCGATAGCTGGCCTAACTACCGTGAGATGAAACATCAAGGAACGTTACAGTTAAATTTTATGGTTTAATTCTAGAGTTGAACTTTAAATCTAAATTAGTAGGTTTACTGCCTTTTAACTATTTTAACGAACTAACTATTACTATAAATGTAACGGTTAATATTGTGGTCAAAAGGAAATAATCTTAACGTAATTTTGTTAAGAAACCAATTTTTTAACTATACACAATTTCTTTGAGTGTAATTTAAAAAAAAAAATCTTTATTCAGTTAAGCAAAAAGACGAGAAGGACGTTCACCTGATAGTAAGTGATCCGCCCGCCCATCACAGCATGGCGCTAGTTAGGATGGCATGTACTGCACCACATTGCGCTCATCGTCTGGGATATAAGATATTGAGTCTCATTACCCACGAAATTACACTAAATACAACGCCCTGCAAACCGGAACATAGTAGTGTTTCCACATTACTATTTGACTGAGAAAATAGGTGCTGCGGTAGTACCCACCAAGACAGTCTCCGGCAATAGAGAACTACCTATCCACTGCTACCGGAGACCGACCGAGATGGGTACCGACGCAGCATCTATTGCAACCGAAAAACAGCAACGTGCAAGCATTGCTGTGTTCTGGATTGAAGGGCGTTCTAGCTAGTACAATTACTAGGGTAACAAGGTTATGGTTCAGGCTACGAGCGTAACGTTGTGCAGTATACATCATCCTAACTAGCGCCTCTTTGTTATGGGCGGGCGGACACTCAACATTAGGTGAAAGTTCCGTTCATCTCGTCGCTTAATTGTATAAGAAAAAGTTTTGTTTTTAATGTCTGTGATCTACAGTCGTTGGCAGGGGTGCATCGCTTACCCCGGGGTAGTATGCGATATAATTTGGTTGTTTCCGTTAGAAAAATGCGAACGTACCCCTCGGCCGCTGCTGAAGGTAATTTCCGATAAAACAATTTGTCGCAGCGGCCGTTCCCCGCATCTGAGGCCGCCGACCATTTTTCCGCTACATCCCCTTGTGCTCGCGTTCATTTTTATTGTTGTTATGAGGATTAAGGGCCAAAGGGTCCATTTGACGCCTGTTGTTGAACAAATGTGGCACGCTTTTGCATTTTCTTTTAAATCATCACACTTTCTTCGTTTCGCTGACCATTCACTGGTATAAATACAGACTTCACAGGGTTAGTCTCAGCATCCAAAGCATTTTAAGTCTTAAACAGCTGATCAGAATCTATTTATTTCAAATAAATATTATATGTATACCTATTCTATTCGAGCGACGTGACGAGCGAGAATGATGGTAAGCTATACGCAAACTCATAACAACGTGACGCTAGGTTGGTGTACGCAGCAACATATTATGCCCGTCGCCATAAAACATAAGATCTTAAGTCTCATAACCGCAGTAATTTCATCAGCTACAACGCCCTTCAAACCGGAACACGGTATTGTTTGTATACTACTGTTTGATCATCATTAGGTGCCCTCTTCAAACTGAAGTTTGAACTTGCAGTTGCAGTGATGCTTACCTATATGGTCTCAGTCAACAGAAACCTACCACGGTTTGGTATTTGGTACCACCTACCAATACTAGGTTCATCATCATCATCGTTATCAGCCGGCCACTATTGGACGTAGGCCTCCCCAAAGATCTCCATCTAGCACATTAGCAATACTAGGTTGTTTGGGTGGAAATGCCCTTTAGAATTAAGTCATCACCTTTTAGTATTTTTTTTATCCAAATAAAGCTCCGTATGGATTTTCAATGTATTCACCGTAATTAAAGTGATGAAGGGGAAGCGCGGTTGGTCCCCGCTAATTGCCTTGATAAACACTGACCACACATAGCCATTGTGTTCGCACCATTTGTTTGCGGTTTCCGCTGTAAAGTTTATTACTTAACTAGGACCACAAAGGGTGGACATACCTCTGTATTGCATATATACAACTACCCTTACGTTTTATTTATTTGTTTACTTAAATATATTTTGAATACATAATCATCATCATCATCATCATCGTCGTCGTCGTCGTCATCATGATCATTAGCCTTTGTTGAACCACTGCTGCATATATGCCTTCTCCAATGTATTGCACCAAATGCAATCTTCAGCTTTCCGCATCCACCCACTTCCGACCACCCTGACGATGACGTCGGTCCATCTGGTGGGAGTGCGTCCCCTACATTTCTGCATCCTGCACGCGACCTCCACTGCAAGACTTTACTCCCCCTCTAGACGTCATTGATACAACAGACATGGCTGGGCCACTGCCATGTCAGCTTGTTGATTTTGATTGCTATGGCGGCAACTTAAGTTCTCCATAAAATTTCTTCCTTCCAGATTTTGTTCCTTGGAGTATAGCTCTCTCCATCTCTCGCTGTGTGACTAAATCGCTGGTCCAGCCTGATGGTCAGGTATCAATTTTCTGCGCCGTAGGTAAAGGTGGTGATGACGCACTGGTTAAAGATTTTCATCAGAGACATTCTGGTATTTGCTAGGTGAAGATGTGGCCGAGTTTCCCAAACGCTGCCTTTCAATCTCCTTATCCGAGGTAGACGTCTTCTTTTACTTCTTCCATCACCGCGTTCTCGAAGGTTACGAAATACATAATACGATGTATTTAAAAAGGTTACCAAAAATATATGTAGCCCTAGAACATTCGAGAGCGATGCGTCATGAGATAGGTTTCCGGCGTAGTGTTTAGAATATTTCTATATTCAATTAAGCGACAAGATGAGCGGGACGTTCACGTGATGGTGTGTGATACGCCTGCCCATAACAACATAGCTGTAGTTAGTATGATGTACACTACACACATAGCGCCCATCGCTTTGAGACATAAAATCGTAAGTCTCGTTACTCCAGTAATTTCACTAGCTACAGCATCCTTCAAACCATATCAAGACAATATTTGCATGGTACTGTTTGTCAGCTGCAATAGGCGCGGTGGTCACCTAAACGGTTTTCGGCAAAAGCGATCTACTACCAGCTTTGAATATATAATAATGATACAAAAATGATCGTGATCGAATGTCGTACTAGAACATACGAGAGCGACGCGCTGACAGTCGGATGTCCGGCGACGAGTTTAGAATAAACAACGAGTCAACCCTAATAATCAATCGATATTGCATCAGAACAAAGCATACTCTAGAAATTTCTAGAGTGATAGTTCTATGCATAATCACGAAATTACTCAACAATGAAATGAGACAAAGATTGGTCTAGAGCTTAGTAATCAAATCTTAATTACTGTGACACTGTGTAGGGCCGTGCCTGTTATCAATAACTGCTCGAGCAGTTCGGCGTGTACAGAATGCGTGCGCTCGTTTTATTTATAATATTCCTCCGAGGAGTCACGTGACACCGGATTTGATTGCGGGGAATATTCTTAAAATGGATGCGAGGCGAAAACTTCACTTGGCTTGTCTGTTATTTGATGTCATAAAAACGCAAAAGCCGGATCACCTGTACAAAAAGCTAAGCTGGAGACATGACCGTTTGAATCAGTGTAGTGCTGCAACAAACCCACCGGCAATGCCATAACATAAAAGCACATCGTTCAGGGGTCATTTCAAATACACCGCTACCCGTTGCTGGAACAACATACCGCCTCCCATAAAATCTTGCCATACAAATGGCAGCTTTTAAAAAGCTCTTAAAGTTACATCTTTTAAATGAACAAAGAACATAAATTTAAAGTATATACAAAATGGGAGCGGTACCTTAGGTATTTATATCCCTCCCAACGGGTTCCCCCCTTGTCGTGGCGGAGGGGCTTAGTGACCGTGGTCCGATACACGGTGAAGCGAAGTGGAACTCACCGGGCCAGCCCACGGCGAAGTGCCGGCCGAAGCGGCCGCTCCAGGTTCGAGCACCGGTTGAATAACTGGATCTCACCGGAGCGGCCGAGGTGGGGTCGCGGAGGGAGGAGGAGTGTCGGTATTGCGATGCGCCGTTCTCCCTTTCCTCCGCGGTTGTTAACGGGTAGCGGTGATTCCAACATCTCTCCGCCGCAGGGAGCCGGGAGAGCTTTTCTCCCGTGGCTCCCATGGCCTCTGGGCGACTGCAGGAGGCCGAGGAGAGGAGCGCTGTGTGTTCCGGCGCGCCCTGATATGAGTAGGTTCATCCCGCCCGAGGTGGGGCTGCGAAAGCGGTCAGCGCCGGCAGGGTCACGATTGCAAGCGACAGCGTTCCCGTGACCCTACCATCAGACAATGAGGCGGAACATCGTGGGGGTTTTAGTCGGTGCAAGTTCGATAAAACCCGTCCTTACCCCCGCGAGGACGAGTATGCGTAGGCATTTCCCCCACGTAAAACAAAAAAAATAACTATTAATATATATTTAATTAGTCTATTTATAATTATATATTTATTATTTTATGTTTTCAGCTCAATCATACAGCGCCGCGCCGCAACACCCCGTCGAGCCACCCCCGCGTTCACACTACCCGCGTTGCAATTATTTAATTATTCATGATAACTTTTGCATGTTTTGTTTCTTTTTTGTTGTTTTGTTGCTGCACATGTACAATCAAGTGGTCAAGTGTCAATAAAGATATTTTCTTTCTATACACGTTGATTAGGATGATATGCATGCGGGGAAAGTATATCACCTTAACTAGCTGCACATTCTATCGGTTTTAAGGATGCTGTGGCTAGTGCAATTACTGTGGTAACAAGACTGAACATCTTTTGTCCAAAGCCATCTAACGTAATGTAGTGTAGTGTATATCATCCTAATCAGCGTCACATTGCTATGCAATCGTATAACTTACACAGTATGGCGTCTTGAAAACAAATTCTAAGTAACGATATCCACGTGTAGAACGTATCACTTACCTGATAGACGTCATACTCGTCGTTTTATGTAACAAAATGAAAGTTACGTCATCGTAACTTAGTAACATTAAGTTGATGACGTGGTGAACGTATGTATTCCTATCTCACATCTTTGTATCTCTCTCTATCTCTCACTCACGAGTATCTATTGTTGGTGATAATCAAGGTATATATAGTTACGTCGCCTATTGGAGTCACAAGACCTTAAATCTTATATACAACGACGTCGGTTTCAGTGTTGTGTAAATATCTTGCTGATGGTATGGTAGTTAACACCGCAGCGTTAACTGTAGCCGATAAACAGTAGTTTGGAAATATCGCTGTGTTCCGGTTTGAAGGACGCTGTAGCTAGTGAAATTATTGGGGTAATGCAACTTAATATCTTATGCTTCAAGGCGACGAGCGCAACGTGTTGCAGTGTATATCATCTTAACTGGCGCTACGTTATAGACAGGCGTATCGCTTACCATCAGATGAACATCCCGCTTGTCTCGTGGCTTCGTTAAAAAAAAGCTTCGTAAGACTTTTGTGGCTCCAGTTATGATGACATACACTCAGACCTGTAGTCTCGGGGTATTAGGAATAGGAGTAAGGTATTCCCTGACTGTCGTACAAGGCGACTAAAATAGACCTCGGCTTATTGAGCCTTGAAGGTAGGGACGATCGGAGCTCAATAAGCCAGACTTAGGAGGACAGCAAACGCATGGTGGTCTTGTATTTGCCGTAGCACAACGTGGGCGCTAAGGAGGGCTTTGCTCTTCCGTGGAAGGTATTAGCCAGAAAGCAGGGGGGCACCGGTGCGTTCCGTAGGAGATACCGAAGCCCCTCCTTATACACTGACGGATATCCTCATAACCTTGTCTTCCCTCCAGAACCAAGGTATATTTTAAGAATTCCCCCACGATTAAAAAAGCATGATATACACACTTCATCTTTTTGATGCATGTTAAGTCTGGTCACCCAAAAAACTTCACCAGCGACGACGCCTCTCGACATGGAAGACAGTAATGTGTGAACACTGCTATTCGCCGGTGGCATCGATATGGTCATCAGCCACGGACTACCACCAGTCACTCCCCGGTCTATAACTAGGCGATTGTTACGCGTCGTCTGGTTAATTAATTAGCGGAATCAGTCAGCTCCGACCGGCCCATTAATCACCGTTAACAGCATTCATTAGCTTAAACACGTTACGTTTAAATGATTTAACTGTTAGTTACGCCTACAACAGTGGTCGGCAACCTTTTCATCCGAACATAGTCAAATCACAATCAAAACTATTCGAAGAGGTTTTTTTTGGATTTGAGTTTTTCTTTACTAGATAGCTTTCTCTCTCTTTGGCCTTGAATTTTTTTTATTCAGCGGCGAAACTAGTGAGAAGTTCACTTGATGGTAAGTGATACGCTTTCCCATAACAACGTGGCGCTAGTTAGGATGATATATACAGCTCTTGTCGCCTGTGACGTAAGATGGTATGATTTACTGGTGGTAGGTCGCTGTTGCGGGAGACCATCTAAGTAGTTACCACCGCAGCGCCTTTTGCAGCAGAAAAACAGCAGTGTGCAAACATTACTGTGTTCCAGTTTGAAGATCCCTATAGCCAGTGAAGTAAATGAGTTAACTATACTTAACATCTTATATCTCATCTGTGTATATCATCTTTACTAGCGCCGCGTTGTTATGAGTAGGCGTATCACTTACCGTCTGGTGAATAACCCGCACGTCTCGTCGCCTAATTGAATAAAAGGATATAATTTGAAATACAATATCAAATTCTAAATATGAGATTTTTGTACGAGTCAAAGAGCCGCCAGTTGCCGACCACTGGACTACAACAACATGCGCCATTAAACGAAAAATTTGTCGAAATGTATACGAAATTAATCTCTTCTATTTCCAGAGATGATATACACTGCAACATGTATCATTTGTCGCTCTGAAACGTGTAATGTTGTCTCTTTGTCCCAGTAATTTCACTAGCTATAGGGCCCTTAAAACCGGAACACATTAACACATAACGTAATGTTTGCACAGTACTGTTTCTCGGCTGCAATAGGCGCTGCGGTGGTACCTACCTAGCCGGGGTCCGCCAACGGAGACCTGCCATCAGAGCTTTTCGATTACTGCTTTATCTGGTTGTAGGACTCCTTAGCGAGATACCGTCTTGGTACCACCGCAGCATCCAGTTTTCCAGTTATTAATAAATAAAAGACAAGAGTTGCAAGAAACAAAACATTATCTACATATAATGAAGTTTTCCTTTTATTTAACTATTTCATTAGTTGTTGCTGAAGAAATGCGTTTAACCGCTATTTACTATACACATCTTAATTATAATAACCAAGTATACTTAAAAAAATATCTTAAGAGATATACTCTACTGGTGGTAAGACTCTGCAGCCGGAGACCGTCTAAGTATATGCCACCGCAGCGCTATTGCCGACAAACAGTACTGTGCAAATATTACTTTACTCTGGTTTTAAGGGCGTTGTAGCTAGTGAAATTACCGGGGTAATGAGACTCGATATCTTATGTGTCAGGCGATGAGCGCAACGTGGTGCAGTGTATAACATCTTAACTAACGCGATGTTGTTACAGGCGGGCGTGTCACTTATCTTGTCGCTCCATAGTATAAAAAAATACCTAATAAACTACGATTCGAAAGCGATATTAAATCGAATATTTTATATGAGTCTTCATCATCAGACGAAAGACGTCCGTTTACATCTCCATATCGATAGGTCCTGCGCTTCTCACATCCTGTGGGTTCCTCTGATTCTCACCAGACCGTCGGTACACCTTGTGGGAGACTTCCCAACGCCAAGTCTACCGGTACGCGACTCGAGAACCTTACTGCGTCATCGGTCGCCGGTCCCTCGATCAATGTCACCTGCCCACTGCTATTTATGTCTAGCAATCTTTTGGGTTATGTCAAAGATCTTAATTGTTTTACTGATCTCCACATTTCTGATGAATTCAGAGCAGAGCCATCACCATTGCCTTTTGGGTGACTTTGAGCCTTTTCATAAAACCGACAATAAAGGGCCACGTCTTAAAGTATAACATATTTCATCATCCCTTGTACTATTTCACACTGAAAACTCGTAGATAAACTTAATTTAATATTAGACTTTGAAAAATAGTGTGTACTCCGTGTGGGGGTGGTTCCGTGCGTGGCCCGGCGCAGATGCTTCAAATGGTTCCAGCTGTAAATTACTTTATCGAAATTAGTTTTCGAAGCGAACGTTAGATAAAGTTAATGTTTTTCTAACACAAGAGCAACTTCAGTTAGACCTATAGTTAATGACTTTATATACTGGTAGGTGTCTGTGCCGGATCTAGGTACTACCGCAGCGCCTGTTGCAGCCGACAAACAGTACCATACAAACATTGCCGTATTTCTTTTGAAAGGCGCTGAATTAGTGTAATTATTGGAGTAACGAGACCATCTTATCCCTAAGCGATGAGCTCAATATGGTGCAGTACATCATCCTAACTAGCGCCAACATGTTAAGGCCCAGCATATCACTCACCATCAGGTGAACGTCTTGCTCGTCTGATAGGTTAATTGAATAAAAAAAGAAAGAAGAGCAACTTAAGTTAGTGCTACAGTTAATGACCTTTAAGTGCCTTTTAACAGTTTCTCATAAGAAATTATTTTAGGAATAAGTGTTAAGTGTTATTCTAAGTTTTTAATGTTTCTTACTTAATTATAAATTAATGGTGGTAGATCTATTTTGTAGAAGACCGTATAAGAACTACCGCAGCTCCTATTTCAGCCGATGAATGTTACTGTGCAAACATTAACATATTCCGGTTTGAAAGGCGCTGTAACTAATAAAATTACTGTGGTAACGAGACCTAACTTATGTCTCAATATAGTGCTGTGTACATCATCTTAATTAATGCTACGATATTATGAAGAAACGATTATGAAGAAACGATTTATGAAAAAGTTTTACTAACTTTGTAGAACATAAAAGAATGCAAGTGGAGAATGTTTTACATTCCAGTTAAAGTTAAATATTATAAAAAGGAAGTCAAACTTGCTACCTAACGAAGAAGAGGGCTTTCTTAGTCTCTCAACTGCCGGGGACAACTATAAACACAACCACTCTACCACTAAACTAATTAATTATATAGATTTTAAGCGAGGCTTGAGTCCGGCCCTCGCCACAACCGGTCTTCTAGGTAACAACGGACTTCCCGCCTTACAACAGCGAGCGATGTCTTATATACTAACGTACGAACGGAGCATCGATAGCGCGATTCAGGCGGGCCGTTGCGATTGGTCGGTACGGTGAAAGCGCATGCACAACACTCGCGTGCAATAGTAACGACACGCTACAGCGGGCATCGGAACGGACCAATTACTCGGCCCCGGCTGCAAGCCACTGTACGTACACTTGTCAGAATTGTTCATAAAATACTTTTTATATATATATAATGAAGCGAAGAGACGAGCGGGACGTTCACCTGATGGTAAGCGATACGCTCCCTCATAACAACGGGCTGCTATATAGGATGGTATACAACAGCACATTGTGCGACGGCTTGAAACAAAAGATGTAAAGACTCGTTACCCCAGTAATTATACTAGCTATAGCACCCTTTAAACTGAAACACATTAATATTTGAATACTACTATTTTGCTGCGGTGGTACCTACATAGACGGTCTCCGGCAACAGAGACCTTGCAGCAGTGAATATCATCATCAACAACACCAGCCGATAGACCCACTGCTGGACATAACCCTCTCCATAAAATCTCCAAATCGATTGATCTTGCGCTGCTCAGATGTAGCGGCTTCCCGCGACCTTCGTCTGTAAGGGTTCATGAGGAGGGATTCATCCAATACCATGTAAATGTATTGATTGAGAACATTGCAATAAACTTAGGTTATTACAAACAATATTGTTACTGTATCTGGGATGAGAGTTTAAAAAACGTTAAATTATCAAATTCACTGATAACTTTCAATTACAAACGGTTATTCTGTCGTCCGAAATATCGTCGAAAATGTCGGATATTTGTCGAACCTCGCTTCATTGTCGGGCAACCCTTATTCATTCGAACAATAAACGGAATAGACTAAACAATTTCCAGCGAGCCCTCGGAGATATTTTACAAACTGGGAAATTGTTGGTTTAAATATAGCAGCATTTGTTACAATGATGGAACATCTCCCTTACCGGAAACCACTAAACAGCAGCACGGAAATGTTACCACATTGTAGGATGTAGGTTATTTGATTACCTGTAGTCTCGGGTTATTAAGAATAGGACTAAAGTAAGCCATGTCCTAGAAGGTTAATAAAAAGTGTTCGTGGTCTTTGAAGGGCCCGTATTGCCTTCTAGCGAAGCTGGGGTTAAAGACAAGTGCGAGGTGATCTTGTCGTACCAAAGCAGGTCGCCAAAGACAGTTACAACCCTTCCTGGGAAGTGCTTCAGGTGTAATGCCGGGAGGCACCGGTGTGTTTCGCAGGAGATACCGAGGCCTCCGGCAAGGCACTGAGCTTGATAAATGTCTCACATAATCTTGTAGGGTATGTTTTCAAATGATTTCCTCTCTGATTAAAATAAAAGGTTCATCCAGGTCCAAGGAACCATCGAATTAAATCACTTGATAAATTTCTGGCTCGGAAGACAATCCTTTAAGGCGTATCGTTGCTGATGATCAATGAAGGTAAAAACGATTAAATCTTAAACTATTGGATCTATATTTTTGATTCAAACGGATATGAAATATATCATATTGGTTGTACCGTTCGGGCGATACGAAGCGACGACAATACACTAAAACCGGTATTAAGCTACAGCGGTTTTAAAAATAAACAACCCTCGTTCCCGCAGGAAGTCGACAAAGTATTCGCGTCACGGAAAAATAATAAACAAAACGCCGTTTTAAACTTTTCACATTACAGCCTTTTATTATTCATTCGTTCACATGGCGCCGGGCCGCGCGCTGCTGCGGGAACTGACCGATTTTTCAATTATATATTGCTTAACTGCCTCCATGATGTGGTGGTTAACTGGCCTGGTAACGTGCAGGTTCTAATTCGTACCACGGGTACTACTAAAAATGTTTCCAACCCGCCTAAATCATCACATTATAAATCCGCCATCTCTACAGCATTTCTATGTTCGAGCTGTCAATATAAGAGGCGCAGAATGTTCTGGATCAAATCCTCTACACTGTTTATGGTCTAATTGTATCTTAACATCACTTGGAATATAGGTCAACTGCTAGCTCATCATTGAAAGAAGTACTTAGATGCTAGATGGACGCCATTTTGTCTGTATGTTGCTAATGAAATAGTTCGAGGTAGGGGTGTAAGTGTTCGCGTACAACAAAACACTCTCCGAGCCAACCTCGACTGCTCGTGGTGCACCTTGCAACAAACGCATCGGACTAGCGTGGTGGGAAGTTGCCTTAATCCCCCCATAGGAATCATATCCGATCGTCTGGTGATCTTCGGGGGAGGCCTATGTCCAGCAGTGGACTCGTGTATGATTTTGATAATTCTTTGTTTAGTGGTAATAATATACTTTGATATTGATCATTCCAAAGAATAGATTTTTCATTAATATGTTATTTTTTTAAATATTTATAAGACAAACTTAGACTATTTTCATAAAACAAAATATAACTTAAAAGTAATGTTTTAACTTGTACTTAGTTTATTTGTTGATCCTTTCAGTATACTGATGGTAAGTCTCTGTTGCCGGAGATCGTCTTGATGTGTACTAACGCTGCGCCTATTGCAGCCAACAAATGGTACCATGGAAATTCACATAACATTACCGTGTTCCGGTTTGAAGGGTGCTGTCGCTAGTATAATTACTGGGGTAACGAGACACAAGATTTTGTCTCAGGCGACGATCGCAATGAGGTGCAGTGCATGCTACCTTATCTAGCGCGACGTCTTTATGGGCGGTATGACTTACCATCAGGTGAGCGTCCCGCTCGTCTCGTCGCTGAACTCTGTGTCTTAGAGCAATAAGTAGGCTTATTTAAAAGTTTCACTTAATATTAATAGGTATTTACTTAAGATCCTAACTCCTGGGGTAAGGTCAGGCTGAAGTTAACAGCCGTCGGGTTTAATTAGGAAGGGAAGCACTTTCTAAAGTTTTGATGAATGCGATTTCGCAGACAGTCCTCCCCCGAACGAACGCTAACCACAAACAAAACCGAATTTTGAAACGTTTACCCGGAAATGAACGTTAATTGGTACACTAAACTAAAAATGTACTCACTTCCGGAGACTATTTCCTTGGTTGTTTTTTCAATTGGTTAATCAATTTACCCTTTCATTTTAAAGCTGGCTGTTCCCCGCTCATCACAGTTAGACTTTGGCCTTCCCCAAAGATCTCCACATGGACATATCGTGTGCTGCCCGCTTCGAGCTGCTTCTCCCAACCTTCACCAGAATGTCGGCCTACCTGGTGGTAGGCCTGCAAACAATACGTTTTCCGGTATGCAATCGCGATTCGATGACCTTGGTGCCCCTTCGGCTGTCAGTCCTTCGATGTGTCCTGCTCGTTGCCAGTTGAGGCTAGCTATCTTTTGGGCTATGCCGGTGACCTTAGTTCTCCTGGAGATCTCCTCATCTCTGATTCGATCACGCAGGGAAACCCCGAGTATAGCCCTTCCCAATGTTTTTCGCCCGTTCTGCTATAATTATATTTGAAATTTAGAGAAGAAATTAGAAAACATATGAAACAGTTTCCTTCCAATGCTTTTGAAAATACAGATATATTCATATAATTAGAAATTAAATATTTACGTTTAATTATTGAACTAATTTTTTTATATTTTTTTTTTTCTATAATTTCTAAGTTCGGAACTATAATATAAAACAATATTTCACAGACGAAAGTGGCCGAACTTATATTGCTATCAGTTCTGTACCGAGTCACCATTTGAAGGCAATAAATAACAGCAGATAAATCTGTATCGTCATTTGGCGCTTTTCTTCCGCAGTGCCATCTATCTTGGACTTTTTTTTTAAAAAAAAAAACTTTTAAAAACTTCCAAGTGTGCAGCAAGATAAAGTGGTGCACTGTCGGCTCCCAGATCGGGGCCGCTTTGTACAGCGGTATTTGGAGATCGACATCGCGATCTCGGAGAGTTTTAAACTTGAACTTTTCCAGAATGTCTCGTGTTTTTTTTTTATTTATATTATTTATTTAGTATCAACAACGAACTGACCTATGGTTCTTAAATATTACTATTTTTAGTGTTTTTTAGAGGTAAGTTATTACTTAAAGTCTCGTCGAAGATTCTTGCTGTGAACGTAACCAAAGGGTTATGAAATTGTATTAATATATAAATACCCCATAATACTATATTTATTCTATATGATGTGATGATCAGGACATTCACGTAATGTTGAGTGAAGTATACGTCTACACGTAACAATTTAGCTAGAGAGCATGTTTAAGTACGTTACACATGTTTGAGGTATCGCATTACGTTTTGATACTCAAGTAATTACAGCAGCTACAGTAACCGTCAAATGGGAAAAACAATGATAATTACTAAATACTTGGTGACGGAATTTTAGACGGTGGTGGTGGTGATGGTGGTGGTAGTGAACTTAAGATCGGCGGACGCATCGACGACTTATTATCAGTAATGAATGCTTAAAGTAATTTTTTCTTAGCACAACTTTTTAATATCTTCTCGAATTATATTCGGGTTGCATAATGTAAAATGAGAAGAGAGATGAAGAAATGGAAGAGAGGAGAGAAAGAATAAAAAAGAAATTTGTTAGATCCGTTTACATCTTTATATGTAAACATAATTAATGTTTTTTCTAATTTATTATTACAAAACTAAACACCTTACTTCTTACTAAAATGCTCGCGTGAGAGAGGAGTTAAGATATCTTCATTGTCTTCTTTATGGAAAAGTGTTCTAAAATGTGAGTGACAAGACTCTTGGAAAAGCTTCCCATCATCACAAATATACTGCACTTGTCTGGGCAAGACTTGACAGATCACACGGCAGTTCTTAACAACGTGGCGCTGGTTAGGATACACGGCACCACGTCACCCTTTAAATAGGAACAGAGTTATGTTTTCACACTCTTGGAGTTGGAAAGTAAAAATGAAAATTGTAAGAAAGTAATAATAAAGAAACTGATCTAAACAATAGATATAAGAAAGAAAGAAAGTAATAAAAATAATAAAACAAAGACTGTAAGCCAAAGAGAAGAAATAGAAGTAAGATCGAATGGCAACTGTACTAGTATTAAAAAAATTGTAAACTGAAATTTCAAAATAAAGATAAAGTGGGTTGACCTTATTTATGAGAGAGGGATGAAAGAAGGAAATGGGATGCAGAACTAGAGAAGAGAACTGAAGTGTGTAAGAGGAAAGGTATAAAAGAAAAGAGGGAAGAAATAAGAGTATGAGGAGTAAGGAAAAGGATACGAAAATAATTAATTAAGAAATAAAATGATGAGATTTAGGGCCCTAGACTCACACAACTGGGACCAACGCTGCGAAAAAAAAGAAAAAAAAACAGGAGCTGTCGATTGGAACTCGAGTGATTTATGAAAATAAAAACCATCGAAGCCCATCTAAAATTTTCAGCAGCTGAAAAAGACGTGTCTGTCATCGTTTTATCGGCTCTCAAAGACGAAGGGCGGGGTGAAGAGATGTTAGGAAACAAATTAAAAAAGAAAGGGGGCGAAGACACGAGAGAATAAAAAAAGAGAGGGCCCGTATTTGGGATGAGGATGAATTCTTGCAAGATTTTTCTACGTGCTAATAACACTTTGAAGCATTCACGTATACCGTTACGCGTTTCCATTGTTCTCGGGATTAAAGTATTTATTACTTCATTCGACAATTTTTTTACTATGAAGCAAGGAGTAGATGAAGACCTTCATCTGATTGTAAATACTACCAATATCCTTAACTCCTGGAACACCAATGTTATGGTGATAGATTAAAGCTAGGTAGATAGACAGATTAAAGAAAACCTCATCACAATATTCAATATCAAATTTTTAATTAAATGAAAACTTTATTGGGATTATCAAAAATATATTTTTTTGTTCAACAAGACGAGGGGCACATTAACCTGATGGTAAGTGATACGCCCGCATAACAACGTGGCGCTGGTTAGGATGGTACACAGCACCATATTACGCTTGTCGGATTAAGACAACATAGTGAGTTTTATTACCTCAGTAATTATCACCAGCTACAGCGCCCTCGAAACCGGAACACAGTAATGTTTGTCGGTTCCAAAAGGTGTTGCGATGGTACCAACGTAGATGGTGTCCGGCAACAGAGACTTCTTGTCGAAGTTTTGCGAAGATCACTCATTTGAGATTTAATATTGGAAACTGGTACAGAGATACTTTGGATACGTGGTAATGGCTGTTGTCATCAGAATGCTTCACTGGTGGTAGGTCTCTGCTGCCGGAGATCGTATAGGCTGGTTAGGCTCCGCTGCGGCTATTACAGCTGACAAACATTACTGTCTTCCGATTTAAAGGGCGCTGTAGCTAGTGAAATTATTGGGGTAATGAGACAGTTCTTAATGTGACGAGCGCAATGTGATGCGTATCATCCTGTCTAGCGCAACAATGTTATGGGCAAGCGTATCACTTACCATCATATGGCTCGTCTTCTTCGTTTTGTTGAGTGAAAAAAAAACGGATATGAACAATAAATCCACGCAATGGGATATTTAAATTTAAATAAGGGTGCAATGAGAACGCTCCCATATCTCTTGTCGAATTATTTCAGCCTGAGGTTTCCGCATTTTTGTATAATGAGTTCCATTCGGTTCGAGCAGAAATTGAATTCCGTGTAATGTGCAATATTTTCTGCTGAACCCATGAACTGATCAGTTGCCCTGCGTATCATTTTGCGGAACAGGTGCAGTACGCAGAGCCTCTTCTGCCAAAATTGAGGCTGGCCCAAATCTTTAAAATGCTGTAATTTATTTGATATACAGGTTAAAAAGGTAACAGGTGTAAAAGGTCTGTTGGGGCTAAAGTATATCTCGTATCCTATCTATCTATGTATGGAATACTCACATACAAATACAATGCTGCTGAAGGTATTCATTTTTTAAAAAATTCTCGAATTTCTAGGAAAATATTCGATAATTTTATTTCTTACTTATTTCCACACAAATTTTAATGTAATAATTATTGTTTAATCATTGTTTTATTGAATTAAATTAATAATAATCACTTAGAGGGTAAAACTTTTAAATTAGGTTCTTTGAAAGTCGTGACAGTGACAGATAAGTAGTCATACTTACATTTTTATTTAATCTTAAAATAAAATTTAAAGAACATAAGTACTTAACTTATCCGACTTCAATACCTATCCGGCAACAGAAATACAGTAATGTTTGGCGGCAGACACAAACGCTGCTGCGGTAGCTACCGTCAGTGTACTATCCATAGTAAATGTAACATTATCTATAGTGAATGTAAATTCATAAGAGATCCGTGATGGTAACAATGTAGGAAACGTTTCAGATTATAAAACCGCATGTGAGTTCAGAATTTAAGTGGAACTCTTGAATAATGCAACTTAAGCATTTCTAGAATGCGCCCGTGGACATGGTCAAAAGCATTTTGCGGAATTGTTTGTAATACGAATGCTGCTGAAATTTTGCTTATGAACATTCTCACTGCATCAGGCAGCTTGTACTTCATTGGCGTTTCAAAGGAAATTCAAGAGCTAAGTTAGGTCTCTGTTACCGGAGACCTTCTAGGTAGGGACTACCGCATGTCTTATACTTGAAGCCTAATTACTGTAATATTACTGTGTTCCGATTGAAAGGGCGCTGTAGTTAGTCTAATTACTGAGATAACGGGACTTAATTTTTTTTAACGGGACTAAATTGGTGCTGTATATATCATTCTAATAAGCGCCGCTTTATTATGGGTAGGTGTATGACTTACCATCGGTTGAACTCCTTGCTCGTCTTATCGCTCTGATGAATAAAAATAAATGCGAACATCTTATGTCTCAACGCGATGAGCACATTGTGGCGCTCTGTAAATGTCACCATATTTATCCCTACTATGTTATGAGTAGGAGTATAGTATTCCATTAGGTGTACTTCTACCTAGTCTTATCGTTTTATTGAATAAAAAACGAAAAATGAACGGAGTTTATCAAAATTAAAAAATTATGATATTGAATCGTAATTTTTTCTTCAACTGGTAATCCAAATTTAATTTACACGGGGCACTGAACGATGACAACATCGTCCTTCATCATTTGTATCCTATTTTATGGAATCCTACTTCATGTTTCTCAATTTCTATGTATGACATAAAAAAATATATTTCCTCTAAACTTGACTTAACTTCTTATGTTTCAATCCGATGAGAACAATGAATTAATTTTATTTATTTAAAATAGTGACGAAACGATCAGGACATTCATTGAATGGTACATTATACGCCTGCCCATAACAATGTGGCTTTTATATGACCATCGGTAGAACATATGCCGCTGTTTATATCATCTTAACTATATTATCATGAGCGTATTAGTTACTATCAGGTAAATGACTAGCTCGTGTCGTCACTTAGTCAAATAAAAAAAAGTGTTCCAGTGTCTAACACGCTGTAGCTAAATAATAAAAACATTCTTATTACTATGACTTTTTTATAACCGTATAACTTACCATCAGGTTGTACTTCCGACTCGTCCTATCGCTTGGTGGTATAAAACAATGCGGTTTGTAGTCGCGGCCCGGATGAAGTTAAGTGAAAGTTTTTAATTTAACTTTAGTCAGATTCACAATCTTGGTTTATGCAGAGTTTTGTTCGGTTTGAATTTGTATGCAAATTATTTAGCCGGTAGGTGAGTAAGGATTTTAATAGATTCCCCTTTATTTACCCCTGAAGCGGAGTTTTAAATGCTGCCTTTGTACTCACTGAAATGTTTTTCAGGAATTTAATGTACATATAACTTATATTCAATTTGATATTTAAGTAACTTTTCATACAGGCGTATATATGTGCGTCCATAACAACGTGGCGCTACTTAGTATGTGCACAGCAACACATTGCATTCATCGCCTTGAGACAAGATGTCGAGTCTCGTTACCCTGGGGTAATTATTTAAATTAACTAAATTACTGGTAATAACACTAGCTACAACCTCTTTCACCCCGGAACACAGTACTGTTTGTCGGCTACAATAGACCCTCCAACTAATGGTATATGTAGTAGAATACTAATAATCGTGTTCAGTTTATGTTGCTAGAGATCGTCTAGGTACCAACACAGCTCTTATTTCTGACAAATAGTACTGTACTTACATTACCGTATTCCGCTTTGAAGGGCGCTACAGCTAATAAAATTACTAAGGTAAAGAATCGTAGCGTTTTATGTCTCATGACGATTGATTACCGCTGGCGCTGTGTATATCATCCCAATTATCGCAATGTTCTAATGGGTAGGTTCACTTACCACCAAGTGAATGTTCCTACCGTCTCGTCACTTCTTTAAAAAAATGGTTTTACTTGTATGTATTACACTAGATGAAACAGTGTGTAGTCATGATAATAAAATCGGATTTGTTTCGTTGGAGTCGCGTGCGTTTGTTGCGTGACTGAGGTCCATTTTGGAATTATTACGGTAATTAGGATGCTGCAGCCTGCTCCGCTTTCAGGTTTGTTCAGTCCGCTGAAAGGGCGTTCAAAAATGTCCGCCTCGCAGAGCGATGAAATATACGAGGCTATGTAGACAATGCGGAGCGGCTCAACCATTTGTATGGAGCACAGCCCAGGGTTACCAACTGATCTGCGCGGTTAAAAAAGGCCGCGGCTTCAGGATGAATTGTGTAAATGTCTATATTTATTTATTTATTATTCAACCACGAGAAAAGCAGGATGTTCACTTACCATAAGTGATACGTGTGTTGTATATATCAACCTAATTAGCGCTACCTTATCATGAGTAGGTGTATTACTTACCATTAGGTGAATATCTTATTGCATTTAGTTAAATAGTTAAATGTAGGGTACTTCTTAATAATAAAGATAAATCATTAATATATCGAATAATTAATTTTCTTTCTTACTACCTCTTTCTTTATTTCAGGTACCGTATTCACAGTCGGAATTCAGCATTACTTTGATGGCGACGGATCTTTAATACGGAGGTAGCTGGCAGCAGGTGAGGTCGAAAATATTCTTCCGCTAACCATATTTAACATCTGGCCACGGAGTCGAACCAGCCATCTCTACTTTAGTATACCAGCGGTTAGTCATAGAGGCAATGGGACCGCTCCATTCGATGTCCAGTTTAACAAGAGCCGCCTGTTCATTAATTCCCCGCTGTCGCTGCCGCCACACGTTCTGGTGGTGCGATGAGGTTAATCAGATTACATTTGTCCTCAAAGAGCTAATTTGCATTGAGTCTGCGAGATTTACGTAAAAAGTTTCAGCTCCGGTGTAATTAGCATCAATTCAGTTTGTTAACATTTTGATTTCGCGACGGTTAAAATTACTTTACTTCAGATCAAAGGCTCTTGTACTTAGTATTCTAGATGAATCCTTAACAGCACCAGTGTATTTTGGCAGGTCACTGTTGCCAGACCGTCTACATATCACCGCAGTTCCTATTGCAGCAGACAGACAGTAGTATGCAAACATTACTGTGTACCGATTTGAAAGACTAGTGAAATAATTGTAATAACTCTAATGTCTCTTACCTGGTGCTCTCTATACAATCTCTAACTAGAGCTACATTGTTATGAACAAGCGTATAATTTACCATCACGTAAAAGTTTCTATCGTAGCTTAAAAAAGGGCAGCGGTAAACCGGTTATAAATGAAACATCTGCTCTGAAAACGAGGTGTTACTTAAGATATTATACACTGCATCATACGCTCGTCGCCTTAAGACAAGATGATGTCTCGTGTCTCCAGTAAATACACTAGCTATAACGCCCTTCAAACCGGAGCACAGTAATGTTTGCACACTGGTAGGTGGCAGATATAGGCATTGTGGTGGTACATGCTCAACAACATGCTCTAATATTTCCGGCCTTCTTAGTTACATCATCTCCTAGGCAAACCGCGTCTCATCCGCTCTCGCTATTATGTCCACCAACAGTATTGTGTAAACATAATTTGTTCAGGTTTGAAGGACGCTGTAGGTAGGTAAATTACAGAGGTAATGAAACGATACCTCATAACACAATGCGAACATAATACTGTGCCGTGTGTATCATCTTAACAAGCGCCACATTGTTATGGGCACGAGTCGCTTAGTGGAATAAAAAATATGATCATCATCATCATCATTATCAGCCGATAGGCCTCCACATATATCGGTCTCCTGTGGCTCGCTGAAAATATTATGATATTAACTTTTATGACCGTTATGTAGATCCCGAAGCAGCATTAGATTTTTAAGTATAATAAAAATCATCATCAAGTAAGTAAACATCTCGCTTGTAGTTAAAAATTTACACAAAGTAAAGTTCATCAAGTAAAGCTTTAAAAATACTGTTACATTAAAATTAATTAAGTTTAAATGAAAACGTTTTCGTATTTATGAAATCAGATATGTGTTTACAATTATTTCAATTATCATTAATTTATTAATATAATTCATCAGTAGAAATAATTTTAACCAATTCATTGTTTATTTTAAAGAACCACCAGGAATACTTACAGTACACAAAAATGAAACGAGACAATTATTGGTGGTAAGTGATACGCCTGCTCATAACAACGTGGCGCTAGTTAGGATGATATACACACTCATCGTACCCATCTTAAGACAGATGTTAAATACCGTTACCTCAGTAATTTCACTAGCTACAACACCCTTCAATTCGGAATAAAGTAATGCGCTAGCTAGACGTCTCCGACAACAGCGACCTGCAAGTGGAGAATCTTGATAAGAAAAATGAAAGGAGTAAGATAAACGGATGAAATGGAAAATAATATAGAAGAAGCTGAGAGGTACAAGGGGAATATTAAGATAAATAAATACGTGATAAATGATACGGGATGGAAATAAAAGCTGCGATGATAGCTACCTAGACAGAATCCGGCAACAGAGACCTACCATAAGTAGATTTCTTCTTAAACTGAGGTGGAAAATAAAAGCGGTAAAATAAGACTGATGAAGAAGTGATGCATGGGGAATAAATAACTCGGTATGTAAATAATTAAGGTGGAAATAGGACCTGAGATGGTACTTTTTTTTACAGCGGTGCGGCACCGCTTAGACCGGAACTCTAACCTGGAGTGGCCGCCTCGGGCCAGCCGGATAGGTTCCTCTTCGCTTCACCGTCGAGGAGCTACTGAGCCTCTCCGCCACGACAAGGCGGGAACCTATTGGGGGAAGACGGTACGCCTGTCTCTGGCAACAGAAACCTACCATTAATGCATTTTTTCACACCGGTGAAAAATTAAAGGAGTAAGATAGGACAGATGACGCGGAAAATAATATATGTGAAGCTGTGGGTTACAAGGTGTATAAAGGGTCCCGCACAACAAGTCATGAGATCTAACCCAACCTCACCTGCTCGTGGTGCATCCTGCTAATCAACAAACAAGGCTCTGGTTCCCGCCAACCCGCATTAGGCCAGCGTGGTGGGAAATGGCTCAAATCCCTCCATATGACAGACCTAAGTGGCCAGTGGTACCGGAGTCCACGTTGACTATATGTGGAGATCTTTGAGAGAGACCTATGTCCAGCGGTGGACGTCTATGGCCTGATGATGATGACGGATACAAAGGTTTGTGATTCGGAAAATAAATAATTAGATAAATCAATAAATAAAGAAAAAAAAGTAAGACGGAAACAGGAGCTGCAGTTGTATCTACTTTAAAGCTCTCCGGCACCAGATACCTATATGAAGTAGATCTTTACGCTTTGAGCAGTGTATGGATCATTTTAAAAATTGAATCGCGTCGAAGCAAGCGAAGATATAAAAATGGCGTCTTTTATTCAGCTTACGATACTGCGAAATGGTCTGTTGGTGGAAGGAGCAATAACTTCAGCACCATATCCAATTCTCGCTTCATCCCGGCGCGGCACTTTGTTCTTTGAGAGATAGATCGGTGACGGGCGCCGAATACTAAACACATTCCGTATCGCTGCCTGGAATGAGAGGATTCGATATAATTTGCCGATTCAAAAAAAGAAGAAACCTTGCTTATATATATATATATATATAAGTGGTTCTCTCACCACCGGAAAAAAGAAATACGCCACTGTGTGTTTAAAACAAGTATGTAATAAACGAAAAGATTTAAGAAATTAGGAACGAATGTTCTTATAGATCAAGAGCCAGCGGTGATGAGAGCTTCATTTATTTATTTATTTATTTATTAGGTCTACAATAAATCACACACTATTATATTTAGTAAACTAAAAGAATTTAAACAAGAAAATCTTAGAACATGATTGTTAAGAAGTAGACGCAGCATTCAATAATTATACCCACTGTTTGTCTAAGATAGGTTAAGGCAAACAACAAAAGTAATTGCACTCATAAAGTAGTAAAAGTGCAAGGACTTCAAGAGCGCAGCACTTCACTTCACTTTTGGATGCCAACAAAATTATAGCAGCAGTTCAATAGCTTGCACAGCCTGAAAACTGGAGAAATGCAACCAGAGTACAGATCTCCGCCGTGCCGGTGACAGAGTAATCACAGATCTATAAATTCTAATAGGTAACCTAATATTTAAGTTTTTTATGTTCGTATAAAAAACTTCAATAGTTTTTCGTTTATATATTCCTTACTTTATAATACATAAAAGTTATGTGTATGTTCCTAACTTAGAATAGAATAATGATCAGGTTTTATAACATAACGAAAGTGTGAGTTACATAAAAACTTTTACCCTATTTCGTTAGGGGTCATATAACATTTCATAAGGTATATATTATTAAGAATCTATGGATACTTATGGGCGAA
Source organism: Ornithoptera priamus (assembly GCA_029034505.1). Taxonomy (NCBI): domain Eukaryota; kingdom Metazoa; phylum Arthropoda; class Insecta; order Lepidoptera; family Papilionidae; genus Ornithoptera; species Ornithoptera priamus. The sequence continues at coordinate 3,051,412 of JARDWD010000046.1, read as the reverse complement.
GATCGGACTAAGTGGCGTTCCTTGTGAGAGGCCCATGTCTGACAGTGGACTACCGCGGGCTACTGATGTTGATGATGAAGAAGCTGTAACAAGTACAGTAGATACATCTGAAAGTATATAATGATCTACACAGAAAACTGGTGGTAGTTAAGTTATGTAGCACTGCATCCAGCTCGCACGATTAGACCCTGGTACCTTAGCAATTTCACGTTACAGAACAGTTTTAATTGGACTTAAAAAATCCCCACTACATTTGGCTTGCCATAAAAGTTAATCATTCCAAACAAAGTGCAGCATCTTCTTTTTGTTTTTTTATCTAACCCTTCCTTATCGTTAGTAGCTTTATTTTTCTTATTTCATTATTTATATTATATTTACATTTTAATTAATTATTTGCTTCTACTTTTATCTTAATTCATTCTAAATTCTGTATTCCTATCACTTATACTAATTTCATTCTTTTATCTAGGTTCATTTCTAGTTAATCATATTCATCTACAATTAGTTTCCTATTGTTGATTGTTACTACTGTTTTCTTTTAACTATAATCTACTTTCTACTACAGCTTATCAGCTTATCATATGATCGTTATCAACGTACTGCGCTGACTATCCATCTGACCAATGTCCACCATTATCCAATGTCAAGTATTGCAAATATGGTAATTCCATTCCATGCTTATGGTTGAGGATTATTATATATATATCTTCTCCCACTATGAATACAGTCAATACCATAGGCAATATATGCGTTAGAAATTGTTTATATTATTATATATATATATATATCTTTTATCTGTTAATGCCCAATTAATGTACCGAACGACTTTCAACTTGCTGCAGTAAAAGCACTTTACGACCCATTTAAGTTCATGAATGGTCGTTCGCTGCGGTTATGTGTTCGAGCGGTGGCAGTAAACCTGAACTCGGTCAATCAACAGAAAAAGTCAATTTTTTTGCATTCAAATTCCGCCATTGTGAAGTGTGGTAACTTACCGTCCAACCCCGTTCCGGTGGTTGGAAATTACACTGCAACCAATGTTGGCAGCACAATTAGCATGTAGAATTGGTAATAAACATCTTTCTGTATCAATCTGGTGTATTTTTGGAATATGAGTACTTACCCGATTGGTAACCCCCCCAACGAGTTTCCGCCTTTTCGTGGCGGAGGCGCTTAGTAACCATGGAGTGACACACGGTGAAGCGAAATGGAACCCACCCGGCCGGCCCGCGACGAAGTGCCGGCCGAAGCGGCCGCTCCAAGTTCGTGCACCGGTTGGATAACTGGAGCTCACCGGAATGCCGGGGGCCGCAGGCGCGGCTTTATGCTGCCCTTTGCTGCCGGGGTGGGGTCGCGGAGGTAGTATCCTCTGCGACCAAACGGTATCGTACCTTGGATGCTGCAGCGGTGGGGCCACGGGGGAAAAGGAGTGTCAATATTGCAATGCGTCGTTCTCTTTATCCTCCGCGGCCGTTAACGGGTAGCGGCGGGCCCAGCATCTCTCCGGCGCGAGGAGCAGGGAGAGCTTTTCTCCCGGAGCTTCTATGGCCTCTGGACGACTGCAGAAGGCCGAGGAAGGGGCGCGATGCATGTTCCAGCGCTCTCTGGAAAGAGGGTTCATCCCTCCCTCCCGAGGTGGGGCTGCGAAAGCGGCCACCGTTGGCAGGGTCGAGGTTGCGAGCGAAAGCGTTCCCGTGACCCTGCCATCAGGCGATGAGGCGGAACATCGTGGGGGTTTTACTCGGTGCAAGTCCGACATAACCCATCCTTGTCCCCGCGAGGACGAGTATGCGTAGGCATTTCCCCCACGTAAAACGAAACAAAAACCCACTGGGAACGCGGCAAGATATATATATATACATGTATATATATATATATATATATATATATATATATATGTATATATATGGATTCGTTTAAAATCGAAACCCACAACCTCTTTGATGTTTCCGTCTTCAAGAACCATCAAAACATCTATTTCTATCAAATATCGTACTCTACTCTCTTACATACTCGTATTTTACCTTCTTGCGTCATTATCATCACCAGAATCAAGTACAATATGTTGCATTGTAAATATCCTAAACAACTTTCTCCTATGTCACATAACTGTATACGAATAATGGGATTACTTGGAATAATGTTAGATAAATTCTAGATCTACTTATACTTTCACTTTGTTGAAACAAGGTAAGAATCCTGAAAAATATATTTGTATATGAATAAGTATATAACATGAGCATATAAAAATGCTAAATATTAAGAAGATACCCGTACCAGGTCTGAGCTGGAAATTCTTTATTTTTCATGAAGATGTATACAATCCGTTTAAGTCTCTATTCGGTTTTTGAAACGGATCCATTTTGAAATGAAATTGAAGAACCCTTTGGGTTGAATGAATATTCAAAGGTATCGGGAACCCTCGGTCATTTCAGCAATATGAAAATTGTTTCATTGATTTAATTAAACACCTGTAAAGCACCGGTGACTACCTGACCTGACCGACCTGACTAAGTATTCGGAAACCATGATGGACAGTTTTTGAAGCCTCGTCTCACTCCTGTAAAACTAGGATAGTCTTAAAATCAATACATGTGTTATGGAGGATAATACAGTTTTCGAGATCCTTCGAGAGGGAAACGATGATCTTTGTGGTTACTCAGTAGATATTCTACAGGATACCTTCTATGTATGCAAGTGTGCAAATGCCAGACCTTATCAAAAATTTCATCATCATCAGCCGATAAACATCTCTGTTACATAGGCTGCCCCCAAAGATCTCCACATCGATCGGTCCTGCGCTTGCGTGGTTCCGACTCCTTGCCAACTTCTGTCCCAGTCAGAATCTCCAGTACAGCCGAGAAACAAGAGCCGCCGTTCATAAGAGAGATTTGAGCCTTATCCCACCACGAGGGCCTAGTGCGGGTTAGGAGCCAGAGCTTCGTTTGTTTATTAAAAGGGTGCATCACGATCAGGTGAAGTTGACTTGGGTCTCGTGAGTTGTTGACACCCCTTTGAAGATTTTTTTCGAATCCAATTTCTTCTTCTTTCTCCTGCCCTGGTCCCACTTTACGTAGGGTCGGCACAACATGTTCTTCATTACCGAACATGCTGTAAATAGTTTTGGCTAAACTTTTTACGACCGGCCGCCTGCCTGCTGACATCAACCCTCTTTTTGGGAATCTTTGGGGACGTTTTTTTTTTTTTTTTTTCGAATTCAGATCGAATCCAATTTAAAAGATCTTTATCTCGAAAGTACTGTTTTCGCAGAACCCATATAGAAAAATGGTATTATCCTCTTCCCGTAGGCTTTCTTCTTATTTTACGAGATCGTTCTTTGAAAGGAGTTCAGTGACGAATTTGAACCAACGAGGCTAGATTAACAAACCAATTCATATGTTTTTGTGCCACTTGTACATTTTATTACAATTACGTGAAGATCCAAAGGATAAATTCTTCGAATCAGTAGTATCAAAAGAGGTAAGAAAATTCAGAAGGAATATAATTATCGAAAAGTTTTTTTTTTCTTTAACAATGTTTGCGCTGAATTTGAAACGTGAAATGAACAGGAAGGTAAGACGTTAACTACCCCAAATGTAATTAGAGAGGGAGCTAATTCCCAAGTTTTGACAAATGCTACTTCCCCAATGCGGCTGAAGGCGAAACGAATAATATGAATTGAATGAAGTTTTTTGAAGTGAAACATTTGAAACGGGTCGAACTGGATTTTATGAAACGGAAATGGGTAATGAAAATGAGACAACTATATAAATTCATCATCATCATCATCAGCCGATGGACGTCCACTGCTAGACATAGGCCTCCTCCAAAGATCTCCACATACAGTTAGCATAGCCTCCGGTACCGCTGGGCACTAGGTGTTGTCGTATGTAGAAGCTAAAATGGGGATTTGGGTCATTTCCCACTACGCTAGCCTGATTTGAGTTGGAGGGAGCCACAACCTTGTTTATTGATTGACAGGGTGCACCACGAACAGGTGAGCTTGGTTTGTGTCCCATGTTGTGCGGGATTCCTTTATAGAGTACATGTATGGAGTATATATAAGAATGAGATAAAATGCTTGTCTAAGTAGTCTTCCCATCCTCCGTCTCTTCTTCGTGCTACGGCCCCCAGCTCACCCACTACTCTATCTCTATAGGCCTGCACAGAGACATACGAACATTGATGACGAATCGAACAATTTCTATCTCTACTAAATGTTACTGCAAATGATTTAATTTATATCTTTCTCTCTTCCGTTCTTCTCCACTAAATTAGCTCTTTCATTCTCTGTTTACCACCTCCGTAGTGTATTCATACGATTTTCTCACAAATTAACCAGAACTTGTTTATTATTCGAATGGATTGATAAGCAGCTTTGACCTAACAAACATATCGTTACTTCCTGTTTGTTTATATAGAAACCTTCTTCTTCCTCCCGCCGTTTTCCCAGCTATGGGGGGCCGGCACAGTTTTCTGCTACTTCTCTTCCATATTCCTTTATCAGCCGTTATATCTGAAGTCACACTCTTCTTACACATGTCATCTTCCGAGGGGGCAGGAGGCGGTCGCAGTGCGCAGACAGCTCGTCGCCAACGGGCGGAGCCGGGCGCACGACCGCCGCTTGCCTCCTTAGGCAGAGGAACCTGGCGCCGCGACCGACAAGGGCCGTCGGTCCGGCGCCCCCCTTGGAAAGGGTTCCTGGGGCGTATCTGGCGACGCGTCTCGTATTCCGACGCGTCGCCGCTTAGTGATAGGGATTTTGTCAATTGGGAGGGATGCTTCACATCCCTCCCCGAGGCGGTCCCGTTCGATCCGGGCACCGAACGGGGATTGCGGAAGAACTGTTTAAAGCGTTATCCCGCGACCCTCGCGCGTTCCTTGCGGATGTGATGGAATACCGTGTGAAGCTTTTCAGTCGGTTGGAGTCCGACACTACCCCACTACCGGCCCAGTATTGGTACGGGGTGTGCGTTCCGTTAGCATTTTGTTACACACCTTAATAAAAAAAAAACACATGTCATCTTTCACACAATCCATCCACACTTTCTTCGTTCTTCCTCTACCCTTATAACCATCCACGTTTACTCCCATTACTTATTATTCATTTACAGAAACCTATTTCGGTTTTAGTTATAATTAACATAATACAATTAATACTGTACTCATACAATGTATGTAGTGAAATTGATTGGTTTTTAGGAAATTGCTTTAATTTCGGTATACTATAGAAGAGTAAACTTCCCATTCGGCAGCCCGAAGCAGGAGCTGTTCCGATATTGGATTAGATTTAATCCGTCGGAGTCTATCCAATTCAAAATAACCTTAAGCAAATCTTAAGTAACGCTTTGATAAAATCGCTTCGGATACAAGTTTAATGAAAAATGCGAAATGAATTACAAATAAACTTACGAATTTCTAAAAGCTAACGGAAGCAGAGGGTAGTTATTCATTTAAATAACCACCCTTAAACTATCGAGATATTTAAATTACTGTTACGTGATAACATTAGAACAATAGATTTTTTTTATTTTTTGACTGTACGCAGTCTATTTGGTGAACGTCCATAGTTTGATGATGAGGATGAGCTATACATATAGATGATATATTATTTTAATGCCATATGTAGTGGGGACAAAGATAATTTTAAAGTAAACAACAGAAAGTTAATATGTGATATACACTTTACATACATAAGAAAGGAAGTATGCACATTTAAAAAAATTATAGATACATTGTTTGTATAATGAGAATGATTTGATTATCCAATTTTGCATTGTAACTTAGCTGCCACTTTAAGTTTCTATTATTCTTTACCTAAAAATAAACTATAGAAACATTAATAATTAACTAATTAAATATATATATATATATGTATATATATATAAAGGATTGATTTACTTAATCACCACTCGGAAGTGAACAGAAGTGATCAGATTTTACGATAGAAAGTTGTAAATGTATGATTTCGAGCTGAAAACTTCCATAGGAAGGGGTGGGGGGAAGGAAAACAGGGAGCAAGTCGGTTTAAAATGTTTGACGTGTTTCCAATGAGGGAACTGCGCGGGCCGAAGTTTCAAATAGTTATGTCCGCTAAAAACAGCTGCTTGCTTTAAAATTCAACTTGAAAACTTAGCTTAAGTAAGCAGCTTCAATTCGGTGGGATTCCGATGAAGTTTTAACTTTAAGTAACGTTCGTTTTTTTCAATGTATTTCAGTGTAAAGCTCGATTATCAACACTGATAGCTCGATTGGAGATTAAACTAAGTTACGGGTGATGGTTCTTTGTTCCCGGATACTAAGTACCATATCACAGTTCCTATTTATTCCTGAACATAGTTGGCAACTATTACTGTGTTCGAGTTTATTCTCACTTAAACACTATGTTTTTATTTATTTTTTTCAATAACACGACGCGATAACTGAGACGTTCACTTGTAGTTAAGTGATTCCTTTGCCCATAACATGTGGCGCTATTCATGGTGATATATACTGCATGCATATATTCGTCACCAGACATAGTGTTGGATCTCGTTAACATAGTAATTACGTAACGTTTTTTAAGCTAAAAGAGGGATTTAGTTTTTTAAAAAAAAAAACAATCTGGTTTAGTTTTCGGGCGTATATGTGGTGGTGGGTGTACGTAGGTGCAGCCGGACGTTTGACGCGGTCGCAATAAAGCGCGGCCGCGTCCATGAATAGAGTTTTTAATTACATTTCATAGTACGCCGCCTGCACAGCCTCCATTTTGTTTTGATCAACAAAGCCACACGAAAGTCCCATCCTTTATATAGACGACTAAATGAATAGTTGTAATAAATACACAACTTGATAGATAAGCTTTTTATAAGACAGGGAAAAAGTTCCAATGAAGTAGTAGAGCTCCGTTTCTTCTTATTGATTGTGGATTGTCTTACTAGTATATTATTTATAATCTGTATTAGTGGCATTGGCCAGGGCATATTGCTCGAAGGGCCGACAGCCGATGGTACAGTAAGGTCCTCGAGTAGCACCCGCGTACTGATAGACGTCGCGTTGGGAGGCCTCCCACAAGGTACACCGACGATCTGGTGAGAATCGCGGGAACCCACTGGATACGAGCACCGTGGGATCGATCGACGAGGACACCTTTGGGGCAGGCCTATGTCCAGCAGTGGACGTCTATCGGCTGATGATGATGATCATAAACGAACCCTATGTCACCCTAGTTAGGATGATATACACTGCAAGAAACTATGCGTGTCGCCTTAAGACAAAATGTTAAACTTCCTGTGACCTATAATTTAAATTTTATAAGCGATAACGTTTTTTAAATCGCCATTTTTGCATACTAGATGAAAAAGATTGAAATAACCTTTGTTGAGATTCTTCTAGACTTGAGAGCTTCCGGCATGAGAGATTTATTTTCAGTAAGAGTACATATAGGTTTATCTCATAAATATATAATAAAATGTAGCCAATACATGGAAACTTTAATAACTGCCTTTGTGGGAACCGCTTGTCTGTTAGCATGGTCTTCGGTTCAATTTTAAGGCCACAAATGAGGGTTGGTTGTAAGCACGGTTTCCTAGAACTCACTTTTACTGGTGGTAGGTTTCTGTTCTGCGAAGCCGACAAACGCTACTGTGTTCTGGTTTGGAGGTCGCTGTTACTAGTAGTAATTACTGGGGTAACTATAGTTAACATCCTATAGTCGTAAGGTGACCAGCGCAATGCGATACAGTATATATCATTCCAACTAGCACCTATTTGGCCAGGAGCATCTTTTACCATCCGGTGAATGTCCTGATCGTCTTGTCGCTTAATTGAATAAAAAAAATATATAGAAGAAAAAGAGATGGAAACGGGAACATCCTAATCTGGAGACCATGTATTGAAATAGAATGTAGTGAGAAAGTCACGAACACAATAGACCGACCATCTAGAAATCTAGATATCATTGGATGCAAGCGGACAGACCGACAGAAACCAATTGGTGATGAGGATTATAATATACTGTGGTCTGATGATGTACGATGCTGATAGTTCGCGTTGGCGTTGTGGGATACCAGGTTTTCCACATCTTGTCCATGTTTCCTATACGATTAAGAAAAGCATAGACAAACCTGTTAGGATATAACTTTAATACTATAGGATCTAAAATGCTATGTATCGCAGGAGACGGTGTTAATACCAGGTCTAAACCGCCTTGTACTGCAGGACTGGGAAGAACAGAAGTATGAGTGCATTTTCGTGTGTGTTAAATTATGATAATATATTCTACGTCAGGTCACATTCAGGTGCGACGGTCGCGGTCACCCATCCATCTGCAAGTATTATAATGAATGATTCGTCGAATAAAAAAAGACAGGTTTTAGTCGCTTGTGTTGTTAAATATGCGGAAATGCGGAAATAATAAGAGTATGGGAAAAAGATGAAAGACAGGAAGCTATAAGATAAAAGACAAAAGCCTCCCTGAAGTAATGCACATAGAAGACTAAACGGAAGGGGGTTTTAGTCCGTAGGCTGCTGAGCCAATTGCTCAGTACAGTCGGGCCCGGACCTATGGCTATCCATAAGGATTACCATGCCGATGCAAAAAAAAAAAAAATAGGCTTTACTTGCTTATCGTCTACCATTGCTGTCTTTTGTGTGTCGACGTATCAGAGCAGGGGTAGTCAGGACGAGAGCGCTTCATCATCAACGGCTTCCTTGACAGTTAATGCGGTTTTAAATTGAATGCCCAATGATAGTCCATAATAGATGAATATATATAAATATCTAAATATTTCATCATCATCAGCCGATAGTCGCTGAACATAGGTCTCCCCCAAAGAACTGCACATATGGCCTCTGGTATCGCTGGGCACTAGGGGCTGTCGTAGCTTGCGGGTTGGGAGCAAGAGCCGCGTTTGTTGATCAGAAGGGTGCACCACGGTCGGCTTGGGCGCCGTGAGTTGTTATGCGGGTTCCACCCCTCTATAAATATTTGGGTGTATTAAAATGAAAGAAAACATTTCCGACGTATAATTTGTATTAAATCAACAATGTATTCTTAACCCTTACATTCTTTGGTATATTATTCAGCTCGATTGGGTACATTTAACTATAAATTCAAATTCACTTTACCTCACCACCGACCGGAATTGAATACATCTATAGTTATAATCTATTACGTTCGTGTGTTTTTTACATCTGTTCAAATGTACTGTAAGTCCAGAGAACGTATTGGAGCAGCATCAGGACTTGGCACGTCCCGAGTCTGGCGGCGGCGCCCGGCGACGTCACTGGAAAGGAGAAGCAATTGTGAGAATATTTTAAAATATATTGTTTTGTAACAATGGCGAACGAGTGGGCCGGATCCATTGCGCGGCTTCTTTTGTCGTTAGAGATGGCCGTTTCCGGGATGACTGTATACGTAACGATCTCGCATATTGCTCATGAGCGACGCAATCGGATGCTGTCGTCGGCGGTATGGATTTCCTTGAGGTATTCATATAAATTTGCTTTTATGGAACCGATGAGCGGCGATGCGGATATCTATTATCAGTTTCGAGTAATAGCGTGCAAATATTCAGGTTCGAAAGGCGTTGTATAAATTAAAGCTACACGGTTATACATAACTTGATATACGCGAATAGAGCTTTCGAGAGACGACTAATGGAAAATCTAATATCTTCTTTTCTTTTCTAACTTTACGATAAGAGATATCTTGTGTAAATAAAACCTTTCGTATTTTAGTGGAAACGCTTGCAGGGTTAGCTTCACTTTGAAACGTTGACTCGTGTAATACATATATACACCACTTCACGTGTCTGAGAACTCGTTAACGCTGATGATGACGAGACGAGAATATTTATAACATCCTTACGATCCTCAGCAATCCCTTCACCGCGTCCGCAGCCGTTCTAGGAATCTAACACTACAACAGTTACCAATTTAGAGTTCTGTTAAGTTTCTATTGAATTATTCTATGAAATATATATATATGATACTTAAATATATATATATATATATATATATTTAAGTATCATAAGTTTAAACTAGAAGTATATACCAAGTAATTATTTAATTATGCTCCAATATCATTATCTTATAAACGTATATATATTATGATCTGTATATATATATATATATATATATATATGTATTAGAAAACCAATGAAAAAAACTTTCTGCGCTTATTTTTCGGTTCTTCTGAAAGAGCTGAACTCGTTTTCAGGATTTACACTAATATATAGTTGAGGATATGCTTAACCGTCACATTATGAAGCTACATTCTATTCATCATCATCATCAGCCGATAGACGTCTACTGCTGGACTTAGGTCTCCCCCAAAGATCTCCACATCGTAGAATTAATTGGGAATTGGGTTGTAATGCATCACGCTGGCCTAGTGCGGGTTGGTGCATACTCTGAGCCTCGTCTGTTATTCAGCAGGATGCACCACATGCAGGTGAGGTTGACTTGCGCTCCGTAAGATGCTGGGCGGAACCCCATATATCATAAATGTGAACTCTCATACTATTTAGTGTTTAACTTTACTACAAAGTGTTTTAATTTCTCTAGAATATATCAGTTTATTTACAAAGAGCTCAGTTATGAGAGTAAACTTGGTTTATAACTTAGCGCAAACTTGAGACCTATACTTATTAGTTATAAACCAGTAGATGTTGAATGTAAGTAAAAAGTATACAAACATATAAACACTAACGGAAGACGGTGAATCAGAAGCAGTAAAACATATGAGGTAATTACTGGTTAAAAAAAAAACATTTCCTGAAAGATTGAAGCACAGACGTGTGAGCGGAAGTCAGGATAATAAGATCACCAGCAAAGAGGCCATTAAGACTCGGTGAGTTATTTCTCCCCGCCTCATTTGCGAAGACGATTTCCTATGAAGCCAACACAGGGGTTATTCATTGGAGATAAATTTAGATTCTGCGTCGATATAATGTGACGGCTGGTCACCGAGGGTCAGAGCATTCAATGATGGTATGAATTTGTAATTTTTTTTTATTTGATGAAGCGACGAGAGGAGACATTCACTATATGGTATATAATACGCCTGTCCATAACAAGGCGCTAGTAAGGATATTAAGTACAAGTTTTGTTTCGTCGGCTACTAGCTGTTCAGTTGTTCACCATCATCATCACTGCTGAGTACAGACCTTCCATAATGTACTCCACCAAATCGTATCCTCAGATTTTCACATCCACTCACTTCCGACCGTTCTTACAGTATCGTCCGACCATTAGGAGTTAGAGCGTCGTATTTCTGCGTCCCTACAATGACCTTCACACCAAGACTTTATTCCCCCACATCCAGCCCACTGGTACATCAGCTTGAAGGTTTTTAAAGGTACGTGGTCAGCTTCAGTTCAATTGTTACCTCTTTCAATTTTGGGATCGTTGTTCGCGGAGTAGAGCGCGACGGCGGAGTTGTCCCGGTACAGCTCGGAGACTTTGGCCTCGCAGCGGAGTATAGGGGCGCCGCGCTCGTAGTGAGCCGGCCACAGCTGCACCTGGACGTACTGCTCCGAGCGGAACAGACCCTCGGGCGCCGGCACCACAGTGAACATCCCGGGGGATATCTGACACATAAAAAACTATGTAAATGTGTTCATGTTAACTTTAAAGCTTACCATTGTAGCTTCAGTGTTACTTAACATAATGTTAGGAGGTATTTCCACTTTTTTTATTGGAATATGCCACCAGACGAGCGAGACCTTCGCCTGATGGTAATTGATACGCCCGCCCATAACAAAATATATCACGCAGACATAAGATAGTTGAGTATCGTTACCCTTCAAAGCGGAACATAGTAATGTTTGTACACCACTGCTTGTCGGCTGCAATAGGCGCTGCGGTGGTACCTACCGTAAAGGAATAGCAGATCAGAGAAACAGCTTTCGGAGCAACCACCATCAGCTGATAGAGGTCCACTGCTGGACATAAGCCTCCCACATAGATCCCTAAATCGATCGGTCCTGTGCCGCCCGCAGCACCGGGCACCGGGGGCCTTCTTTTGGTGAGTTTCATATGGGGGGATTTGGGCCACTTCCCACCACGCTGGCCCAATGCGAGTTCGAGGGAGTCACACCTTTAGCAGGGTGCATCGCGATCAGGTGAGGTTGCCTTGAATCCCGTGAATTGTTGTGCGGAACTCTTACACCCCTTTACACCCCGGAGCAGTAAATAGTTAAATTTCACTTATGCAGTCCGTATAGGATGTACTGTACGTGCAACTTTATACACTTCATCCTCGTAACTTCAAGCAGCAACTCAATGATATAATAACTAGGGGGTGAGTAGGGGGGAGCAAGCGATACTACTACCGGTGCCGCGTAACACGTATTTTTTTGTAAACATTACACACTCCGCCGGGTTTATGTTCGCGAAAGTTTTATTATGATTGAAATTTCCTCCCCCTACCGCGCATGAGATTGTTTCGCTGGAAATATTTCGCGCCGGGCCCCGGGTATATTTCTTGTCAACGCTCCCCCCTTTCACTTTTTCGGCCGAATTAATGTTGCCGAGTTACATCCTTGATTGATTAAAGTTATGCCGCTGGATTTTAAATATAAACAAACATGCTCCGTCCCATCTCAAGCCACAGGAAACAACCCCGTCATTCCACGTTGTACTTTACTGTGATATATTAAAACAAACACACATACTACGTGGTTATTTCCAAGTTTAAATAACACTGCGCATATATATTTTTGATAACGTTTTATATAAATACTTAACTATCTTAAAAACTTATTAACTATTACTTTTAACTTAACTAGACAGTGATATAAGTTTACCGCCGATACAGATATCAACCAATCAACAAGTCAATCTTTGATTTTTAAATTGTAATTTATTTCACGAAAGGCAAACAGCTGATCATGATTAAGATATTTTTTTTTTATAATTATCCCTAGTTTTTTTTTTTTAATTGAAAAATTCGCACTTATAGACAGTTAGAGCGAAGCAATAATAAACCGGTAGCTTTCCGGTACTAAATTTGAAGAGTTTTCAGCAGTCACATAAAGTAATATTGTTTTTTTTTTTAGTCATCATCATCTTCAACCTATAGACTTCCACCAGGTATAGGTCTCTTCCAAAAATCTCCACCCCATTCAGTCCTACGCTGTCTTCATCCAGAGGATTCCAGACGACCTACACTCGATCCGTAGGTCAAAATTGTGAGAAATCTTTTATTACTAAGAATACTTTGATAATTCCTTATAATCATAAAAAACTTTAGGACGAAAAAAAATTAATTAATGAAATATTTAACTTGAGCGAGACGAAGTTATCATATGTTGAAATTAAGTTTCATACGCCGACCGTAATCCGTATGTTTTCATACCTCAATGAAATGAACGAGGGTTCGCGTTTATATTTCATTTGCTTAATTAAAATAACGGATGCGGTTTTTAAAATTCATGATAAAAAAGAAATCTGTTTCCTGCATATAACATAAATTATTTCAGCCCCCAACCTCCCTTAAGTTAATTTTTAAAATAATGTAAAGCCCAGTTTGTATTAAATATACTGGTGGATCTACATTGTGTTGAAGACAGTTTAAATGAGTACGATAGCACGGCGTAGTTTTACTGCTGGACAGTAATACAGTATTTCAGCTTGAAAGAAGTTCATAGGTAACCTTTTCTACCGAGGAGTAGCATCAAATGATATCCTGCTTCTCTGAAGCTAATTCAGGATTGTAAAGTATTTCTACCCACTAAAGCAGGTGATCATCTATAATGTGTTGCGTGGGGTCTATGATCTACACCAGTGCTCTCGAAGACACCTCAGCACGACCCTGGGGTGCTTAATCAGCCTGTCGAACAGTAACGAGACGAGCGAGGTGTTCACTTGATAGTAAGTGGATAAGCCTGCATATATTAACATGGTAGTTGAGACGATGTATACGGCAGCACATTGTGCTTATCGCCTTAGACATAGGATGTTAGGTCTCGGTACTCCAGTAGTTTTATTAGCTACAACGCCCTTAAAACCGGAATACAGTAATGTTTGCACACTACTCGTTGTCAGCTGCGGTGGTGCCTAGACGATCTGCGGCAACTGTCATCATCTATGATTCTTACAGCATGAGGAGGGATATTGGTAAGTTACTGGTGATAGGCGTCGCTAAACTAGTGTGCGAATATTACTGTGTTCCGGTGTAAAGGGCGCTGTAGTTAATGTAATTACTGGGATAACGATACTCGACGTCTATTGTGTCAGACGAGCGCAATGAGGTGCATTGCATACCATCTTAACAAACGCCATGTTATTATGTGCGAGCGTATGACATACCATCGTCGTGAACGTTACTCGTGTATAAAGACATCACTGGTATAGTGATGTACCATTCTCATCACTTGGACCGTATGGAAGTTAAACATCAGGCCGAAAGGAAACGCTGTCGTCGTTGAAACGGAAAGGTTGCCAACTCACCACTCGGCTGCTGGAACATCAACAACAATTCAGCTGAATAATTTCGTTGGCCCGACGTATTTTAGCAAGTGGCTACTCCGTTTGCACAAGCAGTTTGTTACGCACGAGATATATGGGGAGCGTTTTGCGGCTACCCTCCTGTATAATGGCCCGCCCGCCCGCGGCGCTTTAAAGACACACGGCATTAGAATAATTAAACTAACCCCCATACATGAAATTCTCCTCAGTAGATATGCAAAACGGAACTTAAAATAATTTTTAAACAAAATAATTCTCTCATATAAATTACTACCGGTTCCCTAACCCCTTACTGGCCATCGACCGTAACACCCTAACAACTTCCTTTGGAGAAGGAATATCTGTACCAAATTTTGAGTGTTTACTTGTAATAGTTTCGGAGATCTCGTGATGAGTCAACGACTTTCTGGATAATTGCTATATATATATATACACACCCTTGTATGTCCTTAAATCGCCGTTGGCTATCGAGCATTTTACAAGAGGGTAGTCGAAAAAAATTCTCTATATATATACAACTCACGGGACCCAAGCCAACCTCACCTGATTGTGGTGCACTGTGCTAATCAACAAAACGAGGCCCTGGCACCCTTCATTGGGCCAGCGTGGTGGGAAATGGTCCAAATCCCCCCCATGTGCATCCCTACAAACGAAGGTCGTGGAAGCCGCTGGATGCGAGCAACGCGGGACTGAATGACGTGGAGATCTTTAGGGGAGGTCAATATTCAGCAGTGGATATCTATCCTCTGATGGTGATGATGTGTATATATATTTACAAATAAAAATAAAATAAAATTAAGTTTATTAAGTTAAATAAGTAAAACCTTCTTAAACACGAAGTACGAAATTGCTAGTTTCAGAATTATGAAATTTCACCGCATTTCGGCTTAGCGGCGAGTAGTTTGTGAATTCAGGTCTGCACGAATAAAATATTAATTAAATGTTGACGTTAAGTTGTAAGCGAATAAGTTTAAAGGAAGCTTAAATTCCGGCGGTTAAGTTACGGTTAAAATTACTGCACGGTTCATTTGTATTGTTTTAAAAGGCACAAATACCATCTGCACGACAAACTGAATATGTTCACAATGTTATGGAGGAGACAATGGTTGTTTAGTTAGACAAGATTAGCATACTGACTAATGATGTAATAAATAGCCCTTTTAGTCCCACTGCTGGGACTCGAGGTCTTTTTTCACAACTCGTAGAGAGGAAGTCAAAGCTTACTTAAAGAGTTAAACAAAGAAGAGATAGAACGAGCAGCGACATTAAGTGGAAAAAAATAGATACGCTGAACATATAAATGTTAGGATATGATCTGAAATATCTCCTCTTTGATTAAGAATTCCTTCTTCTTTCTCCTGCCCTGGTCCCACTTTATGTAGGGTCGGCACAACATGTTCTTCATTACCGAACATGTTGTAAATAGTTTTGGCTAAACTTTTTACGACCGGCCGCCTGCCTGACATCAACCCTCTTTTTGGGAATCTTTAGGGACGTTCTTTTTTTTTTTAGGTCCCCATTTGTATTTCGCTGTTGTTACTAAAATTCACAAATGTACATAACTTAAATATTAAAGTCATTGGTACATGCCGAGATTTGAACCCGCGACCTTCGGATTGAAGGCCGCACGCTCTAACCATTAGGCCAGCGAGCTACTCGAACTCGAACTAAGAATTCCAAATTCAAATTTATAAATTCATTTAGCTGCTACATTTGAGTTTTGGAAACAGTCATTCGTTTATCTTTTCCTCATTATTTCTGTCTTTAGCGTCGCTTATTACCGTACAATGGCAAACATGAAATATCGGTATATTTACGAGTAGGAGTTCTACTGGTGCACCAGCACCAGTGCTGCAGAAACAGCTCGAAGTATTAATGATGTGTACGGCGCTGGTGTCGCAAAAGAAAGCACGGCACGTTTTTGGTTTCAAAGTTTTCGTTCTGGAAATTTCGACCTTCAGAACCACCCCCGTGGACAGCCGGAGGCCAAAGTAGAAAATGAAGAATTAAAGGCTATTATGGAAGCGGATCTATCACAAAGTCCATCAGAGATAGCTGCAGGCTTCGGGGTAAGTGACAAAACTGTATTAATCCACTTGAAGCAAATATGGAAAGTAAAAAAACTTGAACGATATGTACTCATGAATTAAGTGAAACGAACTTGCAAAACACACACGTCGACTGCTGCTGCTGTGTTACTTTGCTCACCGGACCCAATGATGAAGGGATTTTATATCGAATCATTACTTGTGATGAAAAGTGGATACTGTACGATAATCGAAAACGCTTATCGCAGTGGCTGAACCCTGCAGATCTAGCCAAATCCTATCCTAAACGAAAATTGACTCGGAATAAGTTACTTGTGAGTGTTTGGTGGACTAGCGCCGGTGTCGTTCACTGCAGCTTTCTAAAATCTAGCCAAACGATTACGGCAGATATCTATTGTCAGCAACTGCAGACCATGAAGGAAAAACTAGCTGCTAAACAACCGAGATTGGTCAATCGCTCTAGGCTACTGCTGCTTCACTACAAAGCAACACTAACACCACCACCACACTGCACAACAAACAACCACTAAGTTAGATAAGCTACAATTGGAATGTCTGCGACATCCACCGAACTCCCCGGACCTTGCCCCAACAGCTTACCATTTTTTCCGGAATTTTAACAACTTTTTACACGGAAAAACATTCACCTCCGATGCGGCAGTACAAACCGCCTTCAAAGTGTTTATTGATTCTCGCCCCCGTGTTTTTTTTAGTAAAGGGATCAATAAACTACCTATGAGATGCCAAAAGTGCATAGATAACAACGCGGTGCATACTTTGAATAATTAAATATATTTTACAAAATAAAATTGACTTTATATTCCTCCCGTACAAAACGCCAATTTCGTATGTAAGGCATAATATTTCATATCGGATGCATACTCAGTTATTATTATAATTATAATTAATATACATTTCATTTATTGAGGTATTATAATTCACACGAATGGTATTAAATAATTCTGTGTCTCCCTATTCCGTATACGAAACGTTACGATACATTTATGAGACAATTTAATGATATAGTTTACAGGTTTTCTCCTTTCAAAAATAACAACAATATATATATAGAGAAAAGATCTATTAATCACAGTAAATCTTCTCCACATTACCTATTAATTTCAAATTAAAAAAAAAATCAAAAATTATAAGTTTCAGTAAAATTTTTATTGTATACTAAATTAATTGTTCCCGGCCGAACGTTCGTGTATTGATATAACTAGCTGTTCTCCGCAGAACGTTCGTGTATTGATATATCTAGCTGTTCCCCGCAGAACGTTCGTGTATTGGATATAACTGATTTATTCTGTTTAAATTGTTATTGTATAGTAATTTAGCTTTTCCACGCCCGCTCTGCAGCTGTAACACTCCTGCAACTCCCTTTGGAGAAGAAACGTCGTAAAATCACTTCATAGCTGACCTATGCTCGGCAAAAGCAATATTCCTACCAAATTTAAAGACTCCAGGCCTTACGGTTCCAGAGATGGCCTAATGAGTTTCTACATAGATGGAAATCTCTTATGTATATATAGATAAATGAGTTACTCGTCAGCAAGTAATCATCATAGAATCATAGGATTTTAGGTTCCTGAGCAGCATCAACCAAAGGATATTGTTGATAACAAAAATTCTATGATTGTCATAATTTCACGACTAGTAACAGGTGTTGCGTTGCTGATTCGATTCCGAGGGTTCGAGAAGTTTATTTGTTGATCCACCATCTTCATATTGTAAATCTGTTACCATGACAGCATCGTTGCGTTGTGCCTGTCAATATAAGAGCCGGAAATATTCTATGAGGCACCCTTGAACATTCACGGCCTCATTAACATTTAAAGGGTTGTTATACTGAGATCAATGTTAAACCCATTGATGACAACATGACATTTCATTTGTGACTTAACTGATCTTTATCTCAGTAGTCTAGTATTTTTACAGTTATATCATCGAAGAAAACTTACTGTTCGGGAGTCAATAATAAAAAAAAAAAACAGAAAGTAAACTATGATGTTCTATAATGATTTGTTGGACCAACTATGAGATGCTTGATCTAAGAAAAACCTTGAAAACAGTTAAGGTATAAGGTAAATCATACTAATATAATACTGATAGTAAAGTAGCGTGTCCAACAGTGGGCGTCTATCAGCTGATGATGATGAATACTCACTGGTATATCGTTAATGTAGAATGTCAGATCGGACGGAGGTCGGCTGGGGCCGGAAGAGCAGTTCGCCCTCAGTACATCCCCCGGCATGTAGTAGTGCTGGCTCGTGTGAATTACCGGTGACGATGGCGGTAAAACTGTTGACAAAGGGATGTTAATTTAATAAATAAAAAAACGGTTTGGGGTTATGTACAGATAAATAAACACCCCTTTTCGGGAGTCTATCAAAGGCATTTATCCACAGAAGTGCGAGTTGATGAATATCCACGAACGCTGTTCTTGGTTCATGTCGTTTTCCTAATGGTGCTACTTCTTCATCATATGCTCAAGCTTGGTGATAATAGAACCCGGGACTCTTCCAGAGCAATGCTGCTAATCTAATGACATCAATTTATAAATAGCATACAAAGTCCTCTTTAAGTTCACGCTGCTGAAACTTGGAGCCATTTCTCATAAATGGTGGTGGATCACTGTTTCATCACAGTGCATCTCCAATTTCTACTACCCTTGGTGTTTTTTTTTTGTTAATTTAATTGAAAAAGGGGTACCCCCTGCGTGTTTTAGGTCAGCGCCATTTCATTAACCATCGTACCATTTAATTTCTAGTTCCAACATTCTCATCATTCATTCTTCTCACTTTACATAGTCAGTTCATCTTCCACACTTCATGTCTACCATCATTATCCATTTCATCTCTTTCTCTCATACCTCTCTCAAGTAAAAACCGTCGCCTTCCTTTATAGCATGAAAATCATAAAAAAACATCCTTTTGACATCGTTGCTTCTTTACGCTTCCTCTGCTCTTTTTAGTTCCTTCTTGATTCTTCTTTTATTTTCTGTATATATTTATTTTTTACCCTGCCTTCAGGCGATGGGTTGGCACATCGTGGAGGTTTTAGACATAATCCTCCACGTTAATAAAAAAAAAACCTATTTGGCTGTTTAATGATTAACATTGACGAGCTTCACAGTGCTGTAAGCGCGGAGGGCTCGCAGCCTAATGGCAGGTCGTTGCACCACTTGACACCAGGCGAGCTCAGCGTCTGCGACTTGGTGCCCGGTTAGACACGGAGCTTGTATTTTTAATTCCTCCACTTTTGTCACGGCCATAGAAAAAAAAACGCCGAGTTCTGTTTCCGTTTTGGCACAGAGAATAAGTAATTACTCAAGTTAAAACTTTTACACATCATTGTTTCACATGTTCATTTGGTGGTAGGATTTTAAGTATTTTAGGTTCTATAACCTTAAGCATCATTACAAGTTATTTAATACATGATCAGAAATATTATTTAGACAATAAAGTAGTTTTTTTACGTATGTCATATTTAAAAAAAAAATTATATTTCATCCTGATTGAGTAAGTTGAGTTCTTAACAATAATTTAAGTTTAGCTATAAAACAGGTAGTACAAGAATCTGTTTAATATATGACGTCATACATAGATGTAGGTCTTTACTCATTTAACAAGTACTTACTATAACCTAGATGCTTAAGAATATGAAACCTGAAAAACCCTATAAATATATTACTATATAAATAGCATTCAATGGGAGAGAGAGCGGTTATAGTTGTATGAACTAAAACAATGTAGAGATTATTCTGTGTTTTCGCTTGAACAGTGCTGTAGCTTACTAAGCTGTAGTTAATGTAGTAAACTATGTGTAGTGTTAAGAAGAAAGGATTATGCTATAAAGTCATATAGATATATAGATCCTATACCATTTGGTAATTAAAAGAATCTGCATCAAACTCTTGAGGGTAATTCAAAACATGTAGCGTTTCGAACGTATGTAAGTACATAATTAATTTTATAACCTCACTTAAACTTGTGAGTACTTTGTGCGGTGAATACTTTAGTAGTTAATTAGTGCATGGAACTGTGCTTAGTTTATCATAGCGAAGAGCATTCGCGTGCTCATCTCGTGCGCAACAACAAAGCAACTGTTGTTCGTAACTATTTCACGTATTCTCTTTCGAATGTTTGCGAACGGATCCGGATGAAAAGTGAAGCGTAAATTTTCGCCGTTGTACGTCAGCCCGGTAAAAGTGCACAAGTAGCGGAGAAAGCACTCGCCGCGAAGTGGTCCTCCGGCGTGCTCGCTGCACAGCAATTGTGCAGCATCCGCTGATGCATATTAAACCGAATTATATGAAAGGATTCTTTCAAATTTTCCGCTCGGTTTACTTAATGTTACGCTGTACGGACGTAGACGTAGATTATTGTCATATATATACTTCACAATACTTTTTTTTTACGACCACACGGAAGGGAAAGCAAAGGATCTCGAACAACAACTCACGAGATCCAAGCCAACCTCATCTGTTCGTGGTGCTCCCTGCTAATCAACAAGCCAGCGTGATAGCAAATGGCTCAAATGCCCCATATGAACCCCTACAAGCGATGGTCCCTGGTTCCCATCGAAGCCAGCAGGGCAGGATCGCTCAATGTCAGCCCTGTACTCCCGGGCTAGTAACAATAAGGTAAGCCCTGCCTATCGTAGAAGGCGACTAAAAGGTTCTGGCAGTTTCGCAGGCCTTGAGAGTAGGTGCCCTTATCGCTCAACAAGCGAATCTGCGTGGGAAAGACTAAGAGGGTTAAGCCCCTCCTCAGAGATGTGTTTAAAGAAAGTGTAGAGAGGCACCGGTGCGTTCTATAAGAGATCCTGGAGCTTCTCCGAATGCACTGATGCAGACCCCCGAGGGGGTTTAGTGAGTAAAAATCTCACATAACCCTGACTTCTCCCAGAAGCAGGGTATCTTTCGAAGATTACTCCCCCGAAACAAAACAAAAAAGAACCGATCAATGTGGGGGATGCTTATGTCCAGCAATGGTCGTCTATCAGCTGATGATGATGATGATTTTAGTAAAGTATTATTCATTTCATGACTCCAACCAACTCTTCACTAATCGACTTACTCTAGATCCAACCATAGCAGGTTTCAATAACTGATATCAGAAGAATATTATATTTCCACCCCTATAACGGTGTTTTGTTACTTAGGATGTTTATACAACAGTAAATATAACGCCGATATAAATACTCTTGTAATTTCATTGAATACTCCTGTTCACAATATAGGTATGTTTACGTAGCGGAAATGGGAGATGCGGTAGTACTTAAGTAGACCACCATCAGTATACCATATATGGTAATGTGCTGAATGAGATGGCCGTTACTTTAACCGTTAGGTCCAAATCGGATATCCTAGTATCTCATTGCAGTAGGGTATATTAGTATTAGTGAACAATAAACGTTGTAAAGGCTTTAACGTATTACCTATATATGTAGGTTAATCCGGATTAAAGTTTTACTATACAAGATTAAACCGCTGCTCCATATCAGATAGATTAATGGACATACACGGGTTACAACATCATCATCATCAGCCGATAAACATCAACAGCTGGATATAGGCCTTCATCGGTCCCGTGTTTTTCACATCTAGACTGGCCGTGTAGTAGTGTTGGGAACCCTTCCACTAGGTGGACCGACGGTCTAGTGGAAGTAGAGGAACACAAGCTATATAATTGCAAATTTACTACCAACATAGTAACGACGTATTACTCTCGTAATACGTCGTTACTATGTTGGTATTTACTGGTGGTAGGTTTCTGTTGCTGAAGACCGTCTAGGTACCACCGCAGCGCCTTTTACTGTGTTTCATATTGAAGAGTGTTAGTACTAGTGGAATTACTGGGGTAACGACACTACGTCCTGTCTCAAGTTGGCGAGCAGGACATGGTGCAGTGTATATCATTCTATGTCCATATTGTTATCGGCAGGCATATTACTTAACATCAGGATTTGGAGTTATAGTTTATATATATATTCAGGGATGGGTGGTGGGGTGTGTAAAGCAACTTACCAACGACCTCCATATTGTTGGAGACGATCGACGTGGCGAAAGAAGGAGCGTCGGCTGTAACCTCGCAGCTGAAGTTTCCGGAGAGGCCGAAACTTACCTTCGTCAGTACCACTTGGCTCTGATTCGACCTGGCCAGCTGCAACAACAGTAAATGATTAATCTCAGGTAAAAAAAAATAGATATATAACTTTTTAAATTAAAGAATCCACAAATTCCCTTCAAGCCAGAATAGGCTCTATTTTACTGGTGGTACGTCTCTATTGCCGAAGACCGTAGAAGTAAATACCATCAGAGATCCTATTTATCACCAGATTGCGATTCTCCTTGCCTGACACATAAGATGTTGTCTCGTTACCACAGTAATTTCAAAATTGAACACAGTAAGGTCTGCACGGTACTGTGTGCCGGCTGCAATAGGCGCTGCAGTGGTACCTACCTGGATGGTCCCAGAGACTTACCATCAGTAAAATAATTAAGATGAGAAGTGAATTTAAAAGTATTTTATTTGCAGAAGAAGCGTAATACTATTTATTACAATCATCATCATCATTATAATCAGCTGACAGACGTCCACTGCTGGACATAGATCCCCACCAAAGATCGCCACATCAATTGGTCCTGTGCTGACCTAATTTCGGCTACCGTTCGTTAGTCAGCATTGACTCCGGTACCGACGGGGACCAGGAGCCCTCGTTTGTAAGGGTTCCTATGACGGGGTTTTGGCCATTTCCTACCACGCTGAGCCAATGCGGGTTAGTGGGAGCCAGAGCCTCGTTTGTTGATTAGCAGGGTGCACCACGAGCAGGTGAGGTTGACTGGAGTCCCTTGAGTTGTGCGGACTACTTACACCCCCTTTTTTAAATGAGACTTCTTAAAGAAAATTAGTCTTATTTATCACTATACAAAGGATCGTATATGGTGGAAGACATTGGGGAAGGCCTATGTCCAGCAGTGGATCAACAAAGGCTGATAACGATGATGATGATGATATCACTATGTTTCCTATAAACAGCTATTTCCGCTGTTGTATTGATAAACACAAATTATTTCCTATTTTCTTTCTTCTCTTTATTTCTATGGGGTCCAACTTCAGCGGAACCTTTTTACGGTTTCCATGGTTTACTACAGAAACCATAGAAACTGTAAAGTTATGCGAGATCGACTAAAAATAAAATATAATAAAAGATAGTACAGTACATTTGGCAATATTTTTAAATGGAGCCAAGAGTGAGACGTTCACCTGATGGTGAGTGAAACGCCTGTCCATATCGAGGCGCTAGTTAGGATAATTCGCACAGCACCAACTCGTGGTCTTCACCTACCGACCGATACACAGTAAGAGGACGTGTGGTGGTGCCTCTACTTAGACAGTCTCCGGCGACAGACTCCTACCACCAGCTGTAATTATCATCATAACAAATTCGCATCATCAGATGAACTCTTGGCTTCTCTTTAAATAAATATGCTATAACTAAAATAATATAGTATATTCGTTTATACAATAATATACTGATGGTGAGTCTCTGTTCCTGGATACCGTATAGGTACCACCACAGCTCCTATTGTGTATATTTATTGTGTTCCGGTTTGAAGGGTGTTGTCAAGTTACAAGCTGAAATTACTGCGGTAATGAGACTTAACATCATATATCTTAAGGCGTCGAGCCATGTGGTGCTGTGTATATAATTGTGACTAGTGCCATGTTATGGGCGTATCGCTTACCATCAGGTGAACATCCCCCTGGTTTTCACGCTTCGTAGAATAGAAAAACATAAAAGATATGGAATGAGATATAATAATAACAGTTTTCTTCAGTAATTCTCTACCCTCGTCATTCGTTCTAATGTGAACTGAAAAATGAAAGTAATAAAAAAAAAATGTTTCGTTTTTCTTTTCGCTTAATAGCGATCTACAAAAATTGAGTTTGTATTAAACGCCGAGGAATTCCACCGAGGCTTATCACATCCGGCGGCGGAAGGGCAGCGCGCGATAGATTACGGACCGTTTTCAGGGCAACCGTTGCTGTTAATGTCGGCTTACGGCGGCCGAGTCCGCCCCTGATACAACACAGAAAACAGCCAAAGTGAAACGGGCAGCGGCTGAATGAGCCATCACGTTATTATCACGCGTCTGGATGTACAACAGTTCGTGATAAAGGAAGCTGGATTTATGAACATCTGCTGCGTAAGAAATATCGCTTCGCTGCTGTGGAAGGAAATCGTGAGCAAACTGCTGCGCAGCGGCGGACGAAGTTACGAGTCCGTAGGCAGTTTCAGTTATTTCTCAGGAATTAAGTTCCAAAGTTATTTTACTTTTGTTTTTAACTGAGGAGAATATCTTCGATAAGATACCTAGTTTTCTAGTGGGAATTCAAGGTTATTTGTGAGGACTTAACGCTAAAACCACCTCGGTAATTATCCTCAACATTAGGGAGAAATCGCTGGATCGCCATCAAAACAACCACGTGTTTTTTTAGAGTTTTACTTATTTTATCCCTTTCTTTTTTATTAAAAACGACAATCTAATTACTATAGTATTATTTAACTTAACATAATATATATCTTTTTATACTTAAAATTACCGGTAACAAGCATTTAAATTTATATAGGAATATATATAGAATTGTAAATGACATGATAGTCGAAAACAACGTTCAGCTGATTTACATTGAAACATTAAATTCCCAGTAATAATATAAATAATAGTATTTTGCATATATTAATAAGATAAACAAAGATGACGCGAAAACTGCTTCTCATCAGAATCCAGTGGCTACATCAGAACAGATTTATTAATTACAATGGATTGACATTTGACGCAGGATCGATCAACGTGGAGATCTTTGAGGGAGGTCTATGTACAGTAGTTGACGGCTGTCGGCTGATAATGATGATGATGATGATGACACTTAACCACAATTTCATATTCAGCTGCCTTCTAAAGCTATAACTTTAGAAGGTAAATCAAAGTTTGACCGGAAGATGCATCGGATCAAAAGAAAACTGAAGACACTATGTAATAAATAGTTTTCAACCCTTACAAGGGTTGTATTTCATTACACTTTTCGTTTATATTTATTTCTGAATTTACATATCCAATATTAACTGCCCTGGTAGTCTCGGGCAGGTAAGAAAAGGATTAATCCTATTATTCTTCCGTAGACTACCTTAGGGTAAGTCCTGCCTGTCGTAGAAGGCAACGAAAAGGTTTTTCGTCTTTCTCTATGAAGGTGGGACCTCCATTGATCACTAATCCACCCCGGGGCGAAAGACAAGTACGAGATGATTTCATGAAAGAATGCACGAAGGCACCGGTCTGATACGTAGGAGATCCTGATGTCCCCACAACGCTCTAAGGATTACCACTGCGAAGATTTTACTAGGTACAAATCCCGCATAAACTTGTCTTCCCACCACCAGCAAGGTATCTTTGGAAAATTTCCCAACTTAATAAATCGAAGAGATCAACGCTGGGAGCGGTAGAACTAACTTAAGGCAGTTGCAAACTTGGTTTATTAAAAACAACTTTAATTAATTCAACCATACTATATACTAAATTAAGTTAAAATTAATATTTCATAATTTATACATAGACCAACATATATATATATATATATATATATATATATATATCATTACGATCAGCCGATAGACGTCCACTGCACATAGGCCTCCCCTAAAGATCTCCACATCGATCGGTCCCGCGGTGCTCGCATTCAGTGGGATCCCGTGACTCTCAACAGATCGTCAGTCCACCTGATGAGAGACCTCCCAACACTACGTCTACCAGTACGCGGGCGCCACTTGAGGACCTTACTGCCCCATCGGCCGTCAGTCCTTCGAGCAATGTGCCCTGCCTGTATATATATACATACATATAGAGCTAATAAATAGATAAGATTTTGTTATGGGAATAGTTTGTCAGATATCATCCCTCAATAACTTAAGCAAGATCTTCTTTTAATTCGAAGCTTTTTTTTACTTAATAGTATAACTTAGTAGGGGAGACCTCAGTGAGTGGCCGTAACATAAATTACATTTAAAGAGACAGGGTCAGTCGAGTGCTTTATTGCTCCATTACCATTAATCATAATTTACGTTTACCCTCTATCCTTAAAGGGCCGGAGTAAGACCAATAACTCTCTTAGAAGTGCTTGTTGTTTAAATTAACACGTCAACCATTTACACTACAATGGACTTGACAAGTTCATTTAGGTCTATGTTATAGTTTAGACACTTACGGTTTGCCATCATCATCAGATGATTGACGTCCACCGCTCAAGAGGTCCACAGGCGGTATTTAGACCATTTTCTACTATGCTGACCCAATTCAGGTTGGTGGGAACCAGAGCCTCGTTTGAAGATTAGCAGGGTGCACCAGGAGCAGATAAAGCTGATTTAGGTTTCTTGAGTTGTTGTGCAAATATGAGAGTGGGTTACTTCCGCTGTAGAACTTTTTCAACTTGGACTAGAGGCCTGATTATTTTCGGAGTAACCACCCGACCTTCAGGGAATTAACAATTAACCTTCATGAAGAGAAAGAGGTAGACAGGCACCTGATATTATTTTTTAATATTCGAAGAAGCGAAGCGACAAACGGAACATTCACCTGATGTTAAGTGATACGCCTGTCCACAACAACGTGGCGCTAGTTAGGATGGTATACGGAGCACCATATTTCGCTCGTCACCATTAGACATAAGATGTTAAGTCTCGTTACCCCAGTAATTACATTAGATATAGCGCCCTTCAAACCTGAATACAGCAATGTCTGCACACTGCTGTCAGCTGCGGTGGTACCTACCTAGACGATTTCCGTTAACAGACATCTTACCACCAGTAGATACCGCCTGCTCACCACATTGTGCTCATCATTAAAACGATTATATTACGTTGTCCAAGCAATTTGACTAGTTACGCCCTTCAAACCAGAACACAGCATCGCTAGCACATTACTGTTTTACGAAATAGTAATTATGGTAGTAGGTCACTAAACGGTTTCCGGTGTCAATAATCACCGATGACGAATATATTACAATTCTGTATCCTTGTTAACTTGATAACGTAACTGTTATCTGGTTTGAAGTTTGTTGTAGTTAAGCGTCGTGTATATCGCAAAGCTTGGTATATGGTGCTGTGGAAACAGCGGATGTGGTGCTGGTGGTAGGTGTCTGTTGCCGGATGCTGTCTAGGTAGGTACCATCGCAGCGCCTATGTCTGCCGCCAAACAGTAGTGTTCAAATATTACTGTAATCCGTTTCCAAGGGCGTTGTAGCCAGTGAAATTACTGCGGTAACGAGACCTGATATCTTAGGTCTCAAAACGACGAGCGCATCCTATGCTGTGTATCCTAATGCCTTATGGGGTGGATAAAGAAATAAATCACCTCTTAATTAATATCGTTTATATATAAAGTTATTTGAATAATTTAAAGATTAATTATTAATTGTAACTATTTAGTTATTAAATGTGCTTCTTAGAAATGTCTTAGGGTGTAAGGTAGTGCAGGGGGTTGGGGTAGGGGGTGGTATATTCATTAATTGCTTAATCTAAACGTCACTGCAACAAAGGGCCCGAACGGGCACAATAACATTGTACTAGGGAATATTGTTCGGAGGCGTTCAGGCGCGAGCGCTCGGCGAATGGCTCAGTTAAATTATAAAATAAGGCTGTATTAATTAACCGTCGGTTTAAACGTTCAACGGCGTAAATTGATAATTAGTTAAATATTAAACGCTATAGGAAACCGTCCAGGTATACACCAGAGCAGCTCCTATTTCTGCCGCCGATTAGTACTGTGCCATTCATTTCAGCGTTTCGAGTTTGAATGGCGTTATAGCTTGACAAATTACTGTGGTAACGATAATTTGTTTTTTTTTTATTTAACTAAGCGTTGAGAGGAACGAGGCGTTCATCTGATGGTAAATGACACGCCTGCTCATAACGACGTGACGTTAGTTACAATGGTATACACAGCATGAGACATAAGTTGTTAAGTCGCGTTCATCATCATCATCGGCCGACAGACGTCCACTGCTGGACATAGGCCTCCCACAAAGATCTCCACATCTATCGGTCTTGTACTGGTATCACACACACTGATACCACTTGGCACTAGGGGCCGATCTTTATAGCGGTTCATATGTGGGGATTTGGACTATTTCCCACCGCGTTAGCGCAATGCGAGTTGGTGGAAGCTAGGGCCTCGTTCGTTGATTAGCAGGATGCACCACAAGTAGGTGACCTTGGCCTGGGTTCCTTGACTTGTTATGCGAGACCCTTTACACCCCGTCTCGTTACCCCAATATTTGCACTAGCTACACCGCTTTTGGAACCGGAATTAAGTAACATTACTTAGTTCCTACCGACAAATAGTACTGTGCATATGTATCATCAGCATCATCAGCTGATAGACGTCCACTGCTGGACATAGTCCTCCCCTCAAGATCTCCACATCGATCGGTCGCGCGTTGCATATGTATGCACAGTACTATTATAGAAGCTGCGGTAGTTTTTAAACGATCCTCCAACAGTCTTACCTGCAGTTAAAGTTTAGTAATTAAGTAAATACTTAACTCCGTTACATAAAAAATATGCAGTTAGTGATTTGTTATTGCAGTATATATATGTTTTCATAGTCAACACTGAGAAAAATATGTTATAGCTGTTACTTAAAACATCCCCTGTAGACAAACTTTTCATATGTTTATTATGCGGCGAGGGTGAAGCGAACTTTGTCGTGCGCCGGCCTCGTTCAGCCTAAGCAATCACATTTACGATATGTTCTACGTAAGCGACGTTAAGTTATGACTTAACATAATTACTATAAAACATATTAACCGATTACTAATCTAGGTTAGTTATTTATTTCTTCCGTCAAGTACTACAGTGTAAACATTGCTATTTCGATTTGAAAGGCGCTGTATATAGTGAAATCATTAAAGTAACTGGTTTTCTTATATTTTGAGACGACAAGCATAAACTGGTGTTATAAACGCAGGTGTATCACTTACTATCGAGTGAACTTCACTTCCGTGTATTAGCTTTGTACAATATTAAAGAATTACATATGTAATACTATTTTTAACGTAATAATCTATACAGTAGGGAAATATATAAATAGATATATATTTTCAATTGATTTACTTAAGTATCGTAATAAAACTTAAACATATTAAAGTTAATAGAGACAAGTTTATTATCGCTTAGTTACTTTGCGAATGGCGGTTCAATTTTTTTTTTTTAATTTTCAATTTAAACTAGATAAAAACAAGTAAAGTGCTATAGGTGAAATAATGCTTTTGACAAATATACAAATACATAAGTTAAACCTAACGCACAATTAGCCCTAGTCTGGCTAGAGTTAGAAGAGATCCTGATCATATTCTCCAGCATACGCTTCATTAGAATATACTAAAGCGCGGACGTCCCAAACAACAAAGCATCAGACGAGACGAAGATCAAGAAAAAATGGAAGATAAAAGGTGAAGCTCAAAACGGAATGCGGTGGAGTATCCCTGTGAACACCTTTTTTTTTTTTTTTTGTTTAACGTGGGGGAAATGCCTACGCATACTCGTCCTTGCGGAGGCAAGGACGAGTTATGTCGGACTTGCACTGACTAAAACCCCCACGATGTTCCTCCTCATCGCCATGATGGCAGGGTCACGGGAACACGGGTACGCACACAACCGCGACCCTGCCGGCGCTGGCCGCTTGCGCGGCCCCACCTCGGGGGGAGGGATGAACCCTCCCAGGGCGGGCCGGCCGGATGGGTTCCACTTGGCTTCACCGTGTACCGGACCACGGTTACTAAGCCCCTCCGCCACGACAAGGCGAGAACCCGTTGGAGGGGCTGTGAACACCCCTGCCTCATCTAGGAGACATAAGATGTTATTCATTCTGCCATCAAAAGCTTAAATAGAAAAAGGCCCTTCATCAGCTCGCCGGACGCTAATATATCTCGTCCGCTAACCAGTCTAGAAATGTCTAGAGAATATCACTCTAGATGTTTCCAGAGAACTCCTTTTTCTGATGCAATGTCAATAATTACTAACCTAATCTCAATGTTTATTTCGAAACCCGCCACTGTACTTCCGGCTCGCGTCGCGTCGCTCTCGAATGTTCTAGTACTACATTCAATCAATGATGGACGTCCTTCTATTTTGTCATCATCAACAGCTGATGGACATCCACTGCAGGATATAGACCAACCCTAAAAATTTCCACATCGATCGCTCCTGATCTGCTCGCATGCAGCGACTTCCGCGGCCGCATTTTTGATAAGATTCTGGATGATGTCAGCGCTGCAAGCCATTCGACTGTTACAGCTTATCTGACACTGGGCACGTGGAACTCGGACCTACGGCCTGTGTGCATTTCTGAGTTCTTAAGGGAAGATTTGGACCGTTTCACCCCTTACACCCCTATCTGTTTTGTTAGAATAATATAATTCTACTTACGTCCACATTGATACCGGCAAATGGGAAGATTTTCGTCGCTGGCTGTTCTGTGGGCGAGTAGCGGTAGAACTCGTGCCGCCCCCTGTACCACTTAACGGAGTAGAGCGGGGCGTCGGTCAGCTCGTACAAGCAGGCGAGGGTAGCGTCCGCGCCGCGCTGCACCACCGGCGGGGATATCCTCAGCTCCGTTGCCCGCAGACCGCCGATGCCTGTTCAAATTAATGACTATAAAGTACACATGAATAATTAATAAAAAAAGGCCCTTTTTAAGGTCCGAACGGAAAGGGGAAGTCACGAAAGATACATTGTGGAGCGGTGAGGGTTATTTATGATATCTACCCACTGACCCCATCCTTAGTTCAGAGATCTATAGGTCATACTGAAGTAGATTAACAGCATTTCTGTGCAAAGTATAATGTATCTACCAAACGCGACAAAATTTAAAAGTAACGTTACCAGTACTTACTGCTATATTACTATCAAACAGTAATAACACGAGCGAGGTTTTCACCTGGTGGTAAATGATACGCCTGGCCATAATAAGTGTGCTGGTAAGAACGATGTACGGTCGCCTTAAGTTAAGTCTCTCTCTCGGAAACACAGTAATATCTGCAAAGTACTATTTGGCGGCAGAAATAGGAGCTGCGGTGGTACCTAGATGGTCAATGGCGACAAACACATACCACCAGTAAAAGAGACAACCTGACGGTATACGGTAAGTTATACTTTTTACAATGTGAGAAAAGTATTACAGGATAGTAAATTTGCTCTATACAACGAACAGTCATTACTAACTAGCTAGTATAGTAATGATGTATGGGTTCTGCAGTCATCTACCTACATATGGACAGAAGGAATCTTACTACATTTTTTTTTGTTCAACAGTCTTCTTTGTAGGGTAGTCGTTGGCTTTGTAACACGGAAGTACCTGGTTTGATTCTGAAGTGTTATGCAATTTTCGGGTGTGCAAGGAGTCCTGCACAACTCACGGAATCCAAGCTAACCTCACCTGCTCGCGGTGCACCCTTCTAATCAACAAACAGGGTAACCCGCATTGGACCAGCGTGGTGCGAAATGGTCAAAATCATCCCCATATGAAAATACATACGACAGAGCGATGAGATGTGGGTATCTTTTGAGAAGGCCTGTGTCCAGCAGTGGAGGTCTATCGGCTAGTTTATAGAATAACAAGAGTATCTGAATGAGAATTTCCTTTTAAATGAAACGAATATTAAGTACGCAAAGGAGTCATATCCTGCAGGAGCACCTGTGACGTGTATAGAATATTGGAACTTTTGAACGTAGCTACTGAATATCCACAGCGCCACTCCTCGCTGTGTGACGGATACTTATGACATTTTCATTTCCCTGCGATCATACATCACCCGGTATCAGAGAGCTAATCTCTTTTACTGTAATGTTAGTTTGATTCACTGTTAAACTAACTTCGAAATGAAAGTAGGAAAAAATACCAGATATACCTAAAACTAGTATTATCCGTATTTAAAGGTGGTCATTGATATTTCATGAATAATAGATACTATAGATTGATTACACTTAACACCTTGTTAGTGAGAAAAGTTTATTCAGTCGTTCGAAGATTAACAGCTTTTTAACTGCCTCCGAGCTGCAGAGGTTAACCGCTTGCCTTTTTAGGTCACGTATAATGAGGTTAAGATGATAGCAGGATTTTCTCGAACATACCTGGCTAACTACCGTCACCACGATAAAATCTCTGTTGAGAAGATGTGAATTGTATTTTATGAAACGGAAAAGTGTAACAAAGGTTAAACATCTTTAAATGTTTTATAGATTCCAGACTGTAAGAGAATGATTTAAATATCATTTTCCTATCCTTCTCTTTTTTATGTTTAACTTATCCACTACTCTTCTGCCGGACGGATCAGCACATGAGCTCTGCATACGAGTCTAGTCTTGTAAACTACTTTGATTATATAAGAGAGACAGTTGTTATTTAAAATAAAATAACACTTCCCTTCCTTTCCTTCGTTTCTACTTCAATCAATAAAAAAAAAGATAAATCGCTCTCTCTCTCTTATCCGTAGTTTATTCATCTCATTCTCTTACTAATGAATTAGAACACAAAGTTTTACTTCACTCTAACTTTTATATTTTATTATATAGTAATTAGCATAATAGACTGTATATTATGCTCTCCTAGCAATTTCTCTAGCTACAGCTTCAATGAAACTGGAACGCACTGATAGTTGAGGGTAGAACGAGGAAGCTGTAGAGGTAGTTATGTAATCTCTAGCAACAGAAACTACCGCCTAAAATCCCATCTCACACAGTAGGTTAGTTATTGGTTGGATAGTAAAAGTTTGCGAGAAATCCTGTGTGTGCTTCACTTTAAATAATGTAGTTGGACGTCCCACTCATTAGATACTTAATTCTCTCTCGGATTGACAACTTAAGGCGCAAATTGACTTCGGAGACTGAACTTCGCACAAAGCTCTCTAAACTAAGAGCATACCGAAACTGGAAGGTAAATTTCCGCACGTTGAAACTTAGTTCGTAAGAATTTCCCTTGGTTTCTAACCACCCCCACCACCCTCTCTCTCTTCTCCCTTCATTTTGTGAGCAAGAACGTTTTAAAGACGACGGACTACGAAAGTGTAAAGCAAAAAGTTTTTTATAGTATTCGGATACTTAAAGAAATTATGAATGTTATGGTGTCTCAATTGGGATAAAAACCGGTCCAGCAGAACTACCACAGATTTATGATGATTATCCCGTTTAAGTGATGCTGATACGTAAAATTTCACAAGGCTTTATATAATTATATGATTGCGGATATAAAATGATTGAAATAGACTTTATAGAAGTAGTTTAAGTGAATTTAAATACACTAACAAGTTCGTTCACAGAAAATGTACTAAAGCCCGTGTCCCATTTTTAGAGCGAAATCGATTTTAAAATACGTCAAAACTAAAACAATTTCGCATTGGCATGGAGCTGAAGTATAAAACTTCTGTATACGGCTCTTGAATATAAAGTAAACAGGCGGTTAGGTAAAGAAATCAAGCCCGCAGCTCCAGTACGGAGAAGTAAACCGATTAAATTCAGCTTCCCTTTGGATTTTTGCCGACAAAACATCATATAATTGCAAATGTTACTCTTATCTGAATCAAAGTCCCGTAAAAATGGCATTACTAGGAAGATAAAACCCGGAATAGCAGTGCCCGAGCCGTTTGTACCTTTATCTAGCGGAGACTCAGCAGTTATACCCCAAGTTATTGGATGCGTACGCAAAATAATCCCATAAATACAGCCCCCAAAGCGAAACTTTTTATTTCGACCTCACAAGTCTCGGTATTGTAAAGATCGCATAATTTATCTGCTTCGGTGAGGCTGCTGTCTGATCCGACTCCTATCAATTGTTGTCTATGAATTATTGAGGATATTATCAAAGGAATAAGAATAGTTAAGTTACAGTTTAGAGCTCTTCTAATATCATCGGGGATGGAGTACCAGGGTGTGAATTATGGCATGGTTGGAAAGGTGCTACTTACCAACGACGTCGAGCCTGGCGGCGGCGGTGTAACGGGGGAAGGTGTGCGCGTTCTGTATAACTTCGCAGCTGTAGTTTCCGCTCAGGTTTTGCGTTACTCGTAACAGGATCACGTGAGTTTCGTTTGAGTTTATTCTCTGTTAAAAGAAGCCATCGTTAATAAGTAATTTACCCCTTAAATTAATATTAAACAAGACACCCAGTTGTAGCAACACCGTCGCTTAATAAGAAAGGAAATTACATATATATGAACTGTATTCTTTTTGGTCACACTGCTAGGACTCGGGAAATTTCCTCACCAGGACGATGAAGCTCATCAATTGCAGTTTGGTTAATACCATATGTTCTCGAAGACTGAGGAAAGGTCAAGGTAAGTAGATATCAAACCTGCGTCTCTGTACAGTGCATACGACCGCACTCACAAACTAACCCATCACTGCTTCATGTAATTTTATACTATTCTTTATTATACATAATACATTTGTTACTTATGTTACGAATAAGTTAAAAACTTTGAGAACTTCACATTCATGTGAACTTTAACTATGATATCACATTACCGAAGTAAACCGGGGCACAGTTATATAGTTATAGTTTACACACTACTGCTAAGTGGTAGAAAGGTGCATTAACTAGATATCATAAAGTATCCTCTGATGCATAGGATCCCTGGTTCGATTCTGAGACCCGAAAAAAATTATTTCAATGCTATGGTATAGTAGTGTGTTTTGGAACCCACACATTCAAGTTACAGGAGTCACAAAGATGATAACAAAGGTACTCGAGGAGAGCACATTTGTTCAGCTTATCTGTCTGTCACTTCATGTTAAATGAAATGAAATAAAGATGTTGAGCTCGTGATACTTACATCAACCTTTATCCCATTAACCGGCGTGACCCTGGTCGTGGGTGATTCTAACGGTGTATATCTGTAGAACTCCTGCGTACCCCTGTACCACTGTACGGAGTATATTTCGCTGTCGCTTACTTGATGTAGGCACGCCATCGTGACGTTCCTACCGCGCTGGACGACGCGCGGCGTGACCCGCAGCTCCATGGTACGGAAGCCACCCGCCTCTATTGACAATCAGATAAAAAGCATTAAGTCATCACCAGCAGCCGCTAGACATCCACCGCTAGTTATAGACCTCCCCCAAAGATCCCCATATCAATCGGTCTTGGGCTGCCCGCACCGCCAAGCATTATGGGGGTTCATATGAGGAGGTGTGAGCCATGTCTCACTACGCTGGCTCAATTCTGGTTGGTGCGTGCCAAAGCTTCGTTTGTTGCTTAGCAGGGTGCACCACGATCAGGTGAGGTTGGCTTGTATCCCGTGAGTTGTTGTGCGGGATCCCTTACATCCCTACACCCCCTAAAAAATATTAAGTCCTGACATTAGAAATGTGGTGTATAGGGCCAAGCACAACAAAATACGGGACCCAAACCAACCTCACCTGCTAACGGTGCACCTTGCTAATCAACAAACGAGGCTCTGGCTCTCACCAACATGCATAGGACCAGCGTGGTGAGTCTCAAATGCCTGTATATGGTATGTGGAAGGTACGACGGCTTCAACAACGCGGATCGTTTTCCCGAACGTGGCATCGGCCTACCGAACGCTGCGCCAGCTGGAGCTGGACGTGGTTCTGGCCCAAATATTCACGGGGCACGGGGGATTCTCCGAGCACCTGCATAGCTTCAAATTCAAGGAGAGTCTCTCGTGCCTTTGTGATCCTGCGAGGGACTAGACCGTGACGCATATTATCACCTCCTGTCCCATACACGGAAGGAACAGTTTAGATTGCGAGATGCATCTCTGATGAGTGAAAACGAAAGTCGTATACTTCTAAAGTTTTGCAGGGAGGCTGTAGCAGAAACAATAAATAAAAATAAAAGTTATAAAATAGATAGAACTGTGATGTTAGAGTAGCAATAGTCAAGTAAACGAAATAAAAAACCTGATGTAAATTAAATAAGAAAAATATGGAAATGTACAGAGGATGATGACTTTCATGATTTGAGGTCTTTTTCAGAAACGATGTTGGAGACGACGATCTTCATTCCGGAGAGGAATAATAGAAGGAATTGGTATGTAGAATGACAGATAAGAAGTTTGAGAGAAGGGCAGAGCATGCAAGATATGAGAGAATAAAGGATGAGAATGAGAGGAAATAGAATGTGATGGTAAATGTATAGGGCCCTTAAGGCCCTGACCGACTATAAGCAGATGAACGTATTAAAGAAAAAAAAACGTTTATGTGAACCCTTATCAACAACAGCCCCTAGTGTGCGGCTTTGCCGAAGACCATACTGATTCTGGGACCAATGGACGTGGAAATTTTTGGATGACTCCAACGTCCAGCGGTGGACGTCATGACATATGATATTGGCGTTTTTTTTAATCTGGCAACTTTTATCGGGAATAATCTGGCGGTACGTTAGGAACACCAAAATAAAATGCAGGCTTATGGCAATTTTACTGGTGGTAGGATTCTGTCGCCGAAGACCGTCTAGGTAGGTACCACCGCAGCACCTACTTCTACCGCCACAGAGTACTGTGCAAACATTGCTGAGTTCCGGAACGAAGGGCGCCGTAGGTAGTAAATTATTAGTGTAACGAGACTCAACATCTGAAGTCTCAGACGATGAGTGCAATATGGTGCATTGTATATCATTCTAACTAGCGCGACGTTATCGTGTACGTATAGTATCACTTACCATCAGGTGAACGTCGTGTTAGTCTCACCAGTTATTATAAAAAAAAAATGCTAAATTATTTTCTCACCGTTACTTTTCTCTTAGACATCATTTAGAAATATAAGTTAACTTTTGTCGCCAAGGAACAAGAATATGTTTTTTTTTTTATTTGACGTGCGATGAGATGAGGGAGACGTTCATCTGATAGTAAGTAATACGCCTGCTCATAACATGACGCTAGTTCGGTTAGTTAGGATAATTATGTAGAGCACCACGTTCTCGTAGCCGTGAGATGGTGATGTTCGTCAGTCTCGTTACCTTAATAATTTCACTAGGCACAGCGCCCTTCAAACCGGAACACGGTAATATAAGCACAGTACTGTTTGTTGACTGCAATGGGCTGCGGTGTTATTTAGAGACCGCCTTGTCTCAGGAACCTACCACCAGTGTTGTAGTGTTTATCAGACACGATACAGTTATTGGCTGGCGTACAGTTTAACATCAGATGAAGACCTTGTTAAGGATATTGCCATAGCACTGGGAGGTGGAGTTAAATAATATTCTACTACTCCAAATATTATCTGAAGCTCATGCATCACAACGACGTCTGCCGTCCGCGCTAGCGGCGGAGCTTAAAAACCGTTGAATATGGATTAAAATTCGTAACGAAACGCACAGAGCGTGTGGGTTCCGCTGGCTTAGTTTCCGGTGTTGATTTAAATTTGAATCTGGACATCAGTTCCCATTGGAATCACCTCAGCATCCCTACACAGCACTATTTTAAACACACGCAAAAAATCAACAGAGTTCAGAATTGATCCTTTCAATTTATTTCCTTTAAAATTTAACTTTATTGTTGTTTACAATAATCCAGGTCTTTTATCCAAGAAAAAATCTAGTCTAGGTAATGTGCAAAAATTACCGTGTTCCGGTGTGAAGGGAGTTGTAGCTATTGTAATTACTTGGAGTAACGAGTCTGGGCATCTTGTGTCAGGCGCCGAGCGCAATGTGGCGCAGTGTATAATATCCTAACTAGCGCGACGTTGTTATGAGCGAGCGTATCACTTATTACTTGAACGGGTGTAAGGCAATCTCACCTGCTGGTGATGCACTCTGCTAATCATCAAACGAGGCCCTGGCTCCTACCAACCCGCATTGGGCCAGCGTGACGAGAAATGGCTCAAATCCGCCCATATGAACCCCTAAAAACGACGGCCCTTAGTACCCGGAAGTATTGAAGGCCATAAGACCAATCGATATAGAGATTTCTAGGGCGAGGCCTATGTTCAGCTGTTCAGTCTAGTTCAGTCTATCGGCTGATAATTTAATTATCACTTACTTTCAGGTGAACATGTGGCTCAGCTTGTCGCTTAATTGTATATAAAAAATATATATTAGTGTGCGCAAATAACTATATATCTAGTTGCTTTATTGAATAGAAAAAAAGTACAGAATCATCAATCAATATAATTAAGATACGATCTTTATTGTTTTCCCAATTTTAGTTTTTTTTTCTAACAAGAATCGTCAATGAGAACCATATTGAAAATAATAGATAATGGAGGAAAATTAAAAAAAAAAAGTTCGCCTCAAATTGGTGGGTATGGAAACCCTTCTATACTTATACCCAACAGTCGGCATTATATATATATATATGTAAGAAATTTCCACATTAAAGATTCAACTCGATATGTCTGGTACCATAAGACCTGGAGATTGGTATCTTGGTACAAATATTCCATCTGCCGTATATAAGTCAGCTAAGTACGAATTTTACAAAATTCCTACCCCTGATGGAGTTGGGACGGATGTTACGGCCAGCAATGCGGGTGGGGATAAGTTGTAGGCTATAACGATAAGATGAACGTCATCACGTCATGAATTTACATGCAATGACTCTTTTAATCTATATTTTAGGTATTTAAAGTCAGTTTAGTGCATTTTGTAAAGCCTAACCTAACTAGAAAAATCTTCTTCCAGCTGATTCCATTCTTCTCTATTTCTAATAAATTTACTTCAGATATTTTCAATCATTCTTATTAGGTCTCCATTTCATCGCTTATATGATCCTTTGTAACAACTCTTGTCCTTTTTATCTTTGAGGATTATTTGAAGGATTTCATCTTTAATTTTTGTTAGTTCTCCAATTTAGCCGTTTGCAGTTTTAATCCTTCAGTTTAAATGTAAAGGATATAATGTTATAACGGTAACAGCTGATTACGTTGTAATAAATCATTTGAGCCGGAAACTGCAGTGGAAATTACTTTGAGATATTTTGAAGAAGACAAAATATAGAGTCCAGAGGCGGGGTGGAAATATTGCAGCGCGAGTAGCAGGTGCGCCGGGCAGCGGCAATAAGAAGCGCGAGGGTGGAGGGGTGAGTCCAGATATAAACTTACGGTTATTGTCGTGTTATTGGTTGGCGAGTTAAGGATGTTTAGTGAGGGATTTATTCGGGTCTGTTTATTTTATTTTCCATGAGGCCAACTGGGACTGCTCCGTCCGTTGTTAAGAAGACACTTGTTAGATTTTCGCGTTTCTATGGTGATCTTAATTATTCTCCATAAATACATTTTAATATACAATTCTAACTTGGGGACCGGCATTAATAGATTTATTAGAGCAATGGCAGTATCATCCAAAACACCGACTGTCATTGATGAATAGAACATATAGTTAACTGTATTTTCTCTTTGTATTACTTAATTTTCTGTTTGTATGGGAGTAGATATATATATTAATACCTCTTTGTTGTCATATCCCCCCGAACAGGTCTCCGCCATGTCGACCCGGTGGGGCTCATTAGACGTAGCTTGTTCAGTCTCTTTATCCTCCGCGGCTGTATAACGGTTGACGGCGGAGTCGAAGACCAGATCTGCCGCAGAGAGTCGAAAGAGTCTTGTCTCTTCGCTCCCATGGTGACAGATTCGGAGGGATCCGTTGCTTAAGTGACTATAAGAGGCCCAGAGCTGGGCGCGCTATTTGTTCGGGTGCGTCCTTACAGAGCTGCGCGGTGGAGACGGCTCTGGCAGGGTCGCGGAGACGTGCGAAATTATGCCTGTGGTCCAGTGGTACAGCGACAAAATTGGAACATCGTGGCGGTTTTAGTCCGACATAACCTGTCCTTGCCTCCGCAGGTGCAGATGTTCGAAACCATTTCTCCACCGCATGAAGACAGAAATACCACCACAGCGCTTGTTTCTACCGCCAAACAGTATTATATGAACTTTACTGTGTTTCGGTTTGAACGGCGTTGTAGCTAGTGAAATTACTGCGATAACGAGACTTAATATCTTGTTTCAAGGCGTCGAGCACAATATGGTTCTGTGTCCATCATCCTAATTAACACCACGTTATTATGAGCAGGTTTATAACTTACCATTAACAACGTCTCCTCGACTCGTAGCTTTGAATAGAAAAGAGAACATATTTTTATTGAGTAATATATACCAGGTATTAAAATCGGCAAAAACTATAGTTAAGTGGATAAGAGAGAAAAAATCAGAAAGTATATACGTGTTGTAAATTTTCTAAGGTCACCGACATACTCCAAAAGAGTGCTAGCCTCAAGTAGCAATGGGCAGGACACATCGCTGGAAGAACTGACAGCCGATGGAGCAACAAGGTCAGATGGCCTGAAGATCTGGTGAAGGTAGGGGGAAGCAGCTGGATGCGAACGCAGCATTGACCGATATTAAGACCTTTAAGAGAGGCCTATGTTCAGCATTGGATAATGAAATTCCCCAACTAAAAGATTTATGCAACATAATTAGAGGATGCCTGAACGGCCCGGTCCCGCGGCAGCATCACTAAGTCGCGTCTAAATATAAAGTTGTAAATCTCGAATTGTTTTTGTTGTTCGTAGGAGATATAGTGATCTCGTTACTTTATTTTTATCGAGCCCGGAGTACAAATCGCGCCCCCATTTGTTACTTCCCTTTAAATTATCAGAAGACGTGACTTAAAAAGATGACACTGTAACATGGCGCGGGCGAAACAACGCGAGTTACTTATTTGCGTTTAAAATAAGCATCGCATCTTGGAACGAGATGAAAAGGACGTTAACCTGATGGTGAAAGCATCCTGTGTCATTCTTCTTAGCTATACATATAGACTAGACAAAGACCTACGTACATAATCTACTTAACGCCGTCCCTTTAAATTGCTTAATGCGTCACACTACAGCTTAAGTTGATTTGCTCTTTCACATCCGGATTAAGTTTTAAAGAGAGAATTGAAAATGTGACCTTGGAAAAGTATCTTCATACTTAGCGGGATGTTTATTAAATAGTAACCCGTTTTAACAAATAACGATGATCATTTTAAACTTGAAGTTGGCTTCGAATATCTTTAACTTGAAAGGTTGAAACTATGTTTCTAACTGTATCAATAGAGCGTCAATTTTATAATAAGTAAGTAAAGTAAATTGACTCTACTTCTATTAACAGTACAGATATGAATAAAATTATTAAGCTTAGAAGACTCGGATGCTGTAGCTTCTTAGTAGACACAAAACGTCGAACGTTATACGTATATAAAATTTAAAAACCATATCAATCCTTATCAAAAGTTTTATTATTGTCATCATTATCATTATTTCAACCTATCTCTTTCGTCTCACGCTTCCGTGCAATCTTCACCAGATCAGCTTTCGAAGTTCATGGACTATATTAATATTTTATTATTATTATTACAATAGTTAGATAAATAAAAGGAATATCAAAGGTTTCCCAATGTAATATGTTTAATTTAGAAACAACTAAGTTGAGGTTTCTCAAAGTATTTTCCTTTAGATCTATGAAATTAAGCCAGCTGCTATTGACAGACGGCACTTTGCCCCGAAACGAAAATATAAACTTAACCGAAAGTTATCGAAAGCAAAGGAAATGGGATAGATATTTATTTAAGGCCACGATCCTGGCGAATGTCTGAATTGTATTGTTGCAGACGTTAAAAGAAGCCTTTAGAAATTGGTTTTCTTCTTCTTCTGTTGTTCTTTGTCTTCAAACTGTTGCATGTCTACAACGAAGACTTCATTGGAGACTTAAGTGTAAACGAGTTAGTTAATAAGCAGTAAATTAGTACAAGTAGTCAATATAAACGAGTCACTAAGTTAGAATTTGTATCTATCAAATTGATTACTTACTTTCACCAGTGTTAATATTTTGTTAAGTACAAAGAGGAAGAGGGACGGGAGGACAGTCTAATATTTAAGGATGGTATGTCTCTTGCCGGAGACCGTCTAGATACTACCGCAGTACCTATTTCTGCCGCCTAACAGAACTGTGACAAAATTACTGTGGTCCAGTTTGAAGTGCGCTATAGTTAGTGAAATCACTTAGGTTATAAGATTTAATAACTTGTCTCGAAGCAACGAGCACTATGAGCTGCTGTGTGAGCGTATCGCTGGTCTGGTCGCTTCGTAGAACAAAGTAAAAACTTTAATTACCGAAATAGTAATTTTGTTATGTACATATCCTGTTTTAGGTTATTGCAATATCATCATAGTCATCACTATGTTAATACCGCTCGTGAGTTTCCTTGTATTCCGCCTGTGTCTGTTACAGGCGGATCCACGGATCCAAATAATTAGTCCCGCCGTGTCTTTTGTCGTCGGCTACATTGATATATTTTGTATACTTTGAGTACTTAAGTGTTTAAATCTAAGGCTCAAATCAATATCGACGTGTTTGCCGAGAACAAGCTCCACCGAAGTTTCACTTTCGTTATCTTCGCCAAAGAAAACAATCTTAATGGTGGAGACTGAACAGATCCAGCACTTCCTGTCCTATGTTTGGAAGGGAAAGAGATGAATGTCAACAGGTGATCGGGAAGCAGATAAGGAGTGGAGTCATCGCCTCTCTGATGAGTGACGACGGAAGTCGCAAAGCGTTCCTGGGATACTGCAGGAGGGTTGTGGAGAAAGTAGGGAGAAGAAATAAAACTATAAGTATAGATTAAGATTAAATATGGTCAAAAGAAGAAGACATGCTACAGGGGATGCTTGTTTTCAGGGTCCCCCCACACACTCCCCCCCCCCCCCGAGCGCACACTAGCAGTCTCCAAATCTGAAGAGAGGATGTATGACAGAGGAAAAGGTATGTAGAGTGATAGAGAAGAAACGGATGAAAGATAAGTAGAGAGCAAAAGTAGGAAGAGTGAGTGAGGAAACATGAATAAATGATGGTAATTGATAGATGGATAAATAAAGACCCTGACCCAAAACACGCAGGGGAAACGCTA
This sequence comes from Ornithoptera priamus, assembly GCA_029034505.1. Taxonomy (NCBI): domain Eukaryota; kingdom Metazoa; phylum Arthropoda; class Insecta; order Lepidoptera; family Papilionidae; genus Ornithoptera; species Ornithoptera priamus. The sequence goes on along the minus strand of JARDWD010000046.1, from coordinate 3,007,948 downwards.
TAAAAAAAAAAAAAAAAAAAAAGCAGATCCAGCAGTAAAAACTATAAGGCAACCTGTGTTTACCTAACAAAGGAATTGAATATAGTAATAAATAAAAAGAAATTACAAATGCGATTCTTCCAGGGTCACCTGCTCATGGAGCACCCTGCTAATTAACCTATTTTGAGACAGCGTGGCGGGATATGACAAATCCCGCAATATAAATCGCGTGCTGTTGTATGAATCTTTAGTGGAGGCCTATGTCCAGGCTGATGATGATGATGATGATTCTTCTTTAAAGCATTATGGATATGAACATTATATTTATAATCCAAATAAGATCAGTTTTCGTCTGCAGACGGAGCGCACCGCGTGGACTACAAGGTATTAATAGATATACTGTGAATATAATTAATAGCGCTGATTTATTTCCTTTGTTAACTGTTTCTCGCTTTGACAGTTATGTTGGAAAGAAGTGACAGTAAGAATTGTAAGATTCAATCATCGGAGAACTCATCATTCAAATCCAACGAATCATTGAAGAGATCAGTGTAGCAAAAGGCAAACAGGAGCACAGTTGTATGCGACAAATTTCTTTATCTATATTAAGGTATAGGACAAAGCGAATAATCTATCAAAAAGAAAGGTTATAGCTGATAGCTGATAGTTACCACACAGTCATAAAAATGTGGCGACAGTCACGACGCTATCTCGTTACCTCGGTAATTTTACACAGATAATACGATATTAAATTAATCGTGCTTGTATTGGATGCAATGCCCTTCATGTGTTATGGGAACAAAGAAACTGTGATAGATACCTGATAGCTAGCTGGGGGTGTATAAAAAATCTGGAATACCATCCAAACTACTAGGCTTCGGAGTCGAACTGGGCACTTCCGTGTTAAAATACAAGATATAAGCTAATGCCCCTGTTTATAGTTATACTGTTAAATTGTCATTTCTTTTTCAGGATCAGTTTTAGTCATCATTAGATACAGCATCTATATAGTTTACTTCGGCTGTCTACTCTTATCCTACTAAGGATACACAGTGTCTTTGATCTTTTTTTGTCTTATATTCCTTTCATCTGTTTTAATGATATATCCGAATCTATATAGAGTCACGAAATGAATCTCGCAAACGTTTAAAACTTGTAGATCTGAAAGTCGAATCGCCCCAAAGCTCCGTGAATGCATAAAAGCTTATAATATGACTAATGGAATGCGCTGGAAATCTTTAAGCGATTCCTTCTCCTCGGCTTTAACAACGAGGTTAAGAATTCCACTTCCATCTCGAGAAATGTGAGAGTAGAGTGATTTAAGTGTTACAAGTACTCTAATATTATATTCATCTAATCTCTTTTTAATTACAACTACCTAACGTCAACTCTTCTTTTTAATTCTACTTTTCTAATTTCTGTCTCTTTGTTGTAGAGTCTCTTATCATCATCTTGTTAGTCTACATTTTGTTGGCTAATTAGATGATCGGTACATGCGTAACAATTTCGCCATTGATATCTGGAAATTAAAATAGTACAATTGATTTATTCATCTCCTATTGTTCTATAGCAGCATCGTTCTGCTGATTTACAGCGGCATACTATTGCTGAACGATAATTTACGAGTATATTCCAACTGGAATGTGTATGTAAAAGTATATATGATAAATTTATATGTGTTTGATTATAAATCGATGGTAAGTTTATGAGGTTGACAGAAAAATTGTACTTGAAGAGGTTTGAATCTTGTTTGATCATCTTTTAACATTTTTCGCAACAAACGATTCTTTGGCTAATTGTTAATTCATCATCAGCTGATTGACATCCACAGCTGGACATAAGCCTTCCCCAAAGATCTCCACATCTATTGATCCCACGTTGTTAATTGTCGGTAGTAAAGTACACTATAATGAAAACTGTGGCAGTAATAAAGAGCTCTGTAAAAGATTTCCTTTAGATTTAGTCATAACTCTAGGATATCGAGGAGCAAATTCCTCGTTGCCTAAATATTAAACTAATCATTTAACGGATTTTATTATTATTTACATACAGACGTTCCTAACATACCGCTCAACATATCCCAATGTTTGTTTGTTAGTTCAATGCGGCGTGATGGGAGGCACCTTCACCATCAAAAGAGCTCTCCGCTAATGTGTTTGCTTTCGCTGCCGAAGCTCTGAGCATGTAAGAAATTAACTGCTGAAAAGTGACGGATCCCATATTTTATTTTATCTCCCGTATCTGTCGGCAATAGATTAATGTTGATTTTTTAATTTCTTACAACAAATTCTTCATTTCTAAACTTCTTAAACATTAAGCTAATTAATTATTTATCAGTGATTTCTCACATTTACACAAAAGTTAATGTAGGGGTTGTCAGTTTCTAGTTTCCGATATTTCTAGTTCAACCACTGCGATACTGAGACATTAAAAAGTATTGGGGTGGTTACCACCTTCCACTAATTAAATACATTATTTATGACAGATTATATATTATTTTTATAACACTCCCATAATGTAAATCCATTATAAAATAAATCAATGTTGATCTCTTGTTATTTATGTACGGTTATGAAATATAGGTTAAATGAGAACACAAAAGAACGAACTGAACATAAACAACGGTTGGATCGTATACAAAGTGCTGAATGTACTCGTATCTCGTAGCTAAGTTGGTTCGCCCTGGATATTCAGCGCCACAAATCATGTGAAATCTTTTTAAGCCCTGAGAGCATTAAAAAACGCAGCCGAAAAAAGATGAGGGCGTTGATGTGTGGTACAAGATCACGCGTCGCCCACCGTTGTGTATCCGCCAGAAGGTTATCCTTTATATCCGCCACATTTTGGTACAAAAAAAAAGTTATAACAACAATTATGTAAATTAGAAAAAAAGTGCAACTAAAGAGGTATATACATGAAGCAGAAAAATTCTACATCTTTATATATTTTTCGTGCGCCGGCAAGCTTTGAACTGACCATACGTTATATACTCGGCGGTAATAACATTGAAAATATCTATAACTTAAAGTTATATATAAGTGAAGCACTTTTAAATTACAAAAGGATATTGACAAGATATAGTAAAGACAGTTTTGTTCAATTCAAAGGAGCAGCTAGAAAAGCGAAACGTTCGTCGATAGATAAATGATACACATGTCTTAACACATTGAGATCGCCGGCTTAAGACTTAAGCTGTGTAGTTACCCTAGTAATTCGACTAGTTACAACACCCTTCAAACTTGAATACAGTTAAGTTTGCACACTACTGTCTGGCGGAGGAAATAGGCGCGATGGTAGTACTTAGACGTACGTAAAAGTACGTTTACAAAACCCTTCGCAATTGTGATATTTGTAAAGGTTGGTTGCTCTAGCCATTGGTGGAGATGTTCCACTTCCGCTCGTCGCTTGCTGATGAACATGAAAGGAAGCGTTTGAATTTCAGCCGTGAATCACAGTCGTAGTGTGGTATGCGTTAATAAGTCCCACAAGAATTCCCCGACTACCGCTCTGCGCGCCGCACCAATGGGATATTGTACATGTAAAAAGTTTTACGAATACCCACACAACAGTTTCCTCGCCTAACAACATCGACATAATAATTAATAATTTGACTGCTGTCTAATTGACACCGCGTAGTTATTTATCTCCCCATTACACCAACAAGCTCTCAGCTTCGTAATAGATCAATTCTATATGAATGGAATATGAATATTTGTCCTATGGAACTTTTCCCATGAACTTAACCCAAGGAAAAATCAAGATCGACTTAAATTAACAAAAACTTGTTAAGGTAAAATCAGAACATTAAAAAACCTATTTTTTTTTACTTCCGGATCTGGAATATTTGTAAGCGATGTCGCAGGTCAACACGTTGAGTTATAGTTGATCGCTTATATATATGTATCCACAATATTGGATTGTAAGTAAAGGGTATTTATATTAAGTTAAATTTTAACATACATGCAAAAATGTCTTATCGTATATATCGTACAGTAATTTTATTAGAAATCATAAGTTTCCTTACATTTTTTAAATAGATAGTGAGTGACCAAACGAGTCTGAAGTTTAAGATATCTATGGAGTTACAATTCGGTAGCCGAGTAATCTTATCTCTAAAATTTTGGCTTAATATTGTATATAACTTAAAAAAAAATATCTAAAATATTTACAATTATTGGTCAAGTAACCTTTTGTCAAGTCAATTCGACAGGTGAGAAATCTGTCAAGAAACTCAGGACAACGGCCCAACCATACAGAAGCATATGATGCTTCATTTTGTTCTTAACTTGGATAAAAACTTGTTCTAGATATTGTCTACAATAAATATTCGATTACGAAGATGGCAAGTGTGATGGTGATATTGAAAGAGAAGTTTTGAAATGGAATCAAGTGAATGGGGCACTTCATAACTTTACGAGTAGCCGGAACCTATCACAAAGAGCACGACTGGCTGTGCATAGAGACGTGTTGATACCCACACTGATGTGTGGTAGTGATTGTTGGGTATGGCAGAAGAAACGTGAAAGTAGGATTAATGCTGTGGAGATGAGAAGCTTGAGAAGTATAACTGGATTGAAGCTGATGGACGAACAGAGGAACAGTGTGATAGGGGAGCGGTGCGGCGTAGTTGAAAGATGCAGTGAAATGGATACAGAAAGGGATGCTTAGATGGTTCGGCCATGTAGGAAGAATGGATGAAAGAAGATTAACGAAAGAGGTATACAAGGTAAGAATGATTGGAAAAATTGGTGCAGGTCGACCTAGGCGGACATATTCCGATCAAATCGAAGATGTCCTAAAGAAAGGCCGGGTCAAGAGTACTCGCAACCGACGAGCATGCATGAAGACGCTCATGAAAGTGGAGGAAGCGAGAGAGGTAGTGCCAGGATCGTCAGCAAGTGGAGAGAGATGGTCTCTGCCTACCCCACTGGGAACGAGGCGTGATATATATGTAAATATGCGATATAAAGATTACCATCAAAAGTTTTTTCAGTAAAAAGATTATTCTAACACTACTTTAAATTAATATATGCTCTTACTTTTGGCACTTTAAAACGATTTAAGATAACGGAATGAACCTCTTCCTCTGAGGTTAAAATGAATACAGAATCACTTGGCAACACGGTCGCGATGAACTTTCACAGATAGGATTACAGTGTCGTAAGAAATAAGCCCGGAGATTTGGGGGTGCCCCCTTTGTGTCCCATCACCGCCGCAGCAAATATTTAGGTCGGTATATCTGTACCACGCCCGAGGCACTTTTTGTCTACATGATTGAATCTTGTTTAGCGGAATTCTTTTGGGGGTTCAGCTCCGACGTATTTCTGTATAGAGTAATAACGTATTATTAAATTACATTTACTTTCACTCAGATAACTCGCTAACCGCTCTACATAACTTTTTTATACATAATACTAACTTAATTTAGGACGGGGGGCACAGTTAATGTAATAACTACATCGGTAGATTGAATTAAGGTACATATAACAACACAGGGACAGCTTCTGTGGGTCAAAATTACCGGGGTAACATTAACGTTTGGATGGTGGTCCATGCGTTGTGAATCTGTCTTCTAACAGCATCGCTTTATTTCTACATACACTACATAATAGTTGGAGTATTGTAGACGAGCACACTTCACTAATTGCGACCTCATTGTTGCTCAAGACCATGTATTATGGTCTAGTGTTAATTCACTGTGGAAGATGAACATAACCCCGAAGGTGAGATAAAGCAATGTTAAATTAGGATTTTTTTTTTCTTTCGAAGTTTGTTTAAAAATCTTTAAAAATTCTTATACTTCAATAAATAGATAAGAAGTAATATTTTCTTGTGATTTACGTAACTTGATATTTGAAAGTGTAAACTTTATAACTTTAATAATTTGACGTAACTGGGTTTATTTAAGTAGTAGTGTGTTGTAACTGTGTTGAGGTTTACTGGTGGTGGGTCTATGTTGCTGGAGACCGTAGTGACAAGCAGTAGTGTGCAAACATTACTGCGTTCCAGTATAATGCGCGCTGTAGCTCACTCGCTAATTATTGGGGTAACTAGTCAAAATCCTGTTTCCAGGCAACTAGCACAATGTGGTGCTGTGTATAACATCCTAATTAGCACCACGATGGTGTGAGCAGGCGTATCACATACCATCAGGTGAACGTCCAGTTTCGGAATAACTGAGATGTTAAAGGATGCCAATTTGTCTTCGGACGATGAATATGATGTAGATTTTTTGAACGTTACCAGCGCTTCTGTTCGCAGGATAAGTAAATGTCTTGCTCGATTCGTAGCTGTTTTTTTTTTTTAAAAAAAAGCAAAAAGCCCGCGAGCTTCAGGCTTTGTGGTTACAGTGAATGTGGAGTCGAAAACATAATACGTAATGTTCCAACATTGATATGTGAATACATTTCACATGAATATTCATAAAGCGGCGCCCGCTGCGGCCTGGGCATAAAAACTGGCAACACTCCGCGGCGGCGATGCTCAAATTAACTCGAATATTTAATTATTCCAACCCCCAAACCTTTGTGTTTACCAGCAGAAGCTTTTTTTCATCGAAAACTTGAATAATGAAATATATTTTTTTATTTGTACACAATCAAAATGAGCGATATACATTCGTAAACAACCGTTGTCTTCCCACTGAGAGGTGCTTCTCCGACAAGGAGAGCCATTCATCTCCCACCTTGGTTAAATGATAGTTGGCTGATGTCATACGAAAGCTCTTGTTCTAAAAACATGCTGATTTCCTTTCACCAGAAGCTCAAGTTTTGTAAGGATCGAACCTGTGCTATCTTAAACCGTATAGCAACCGTATTAAAAAAGCATATACTTGTAAATGATAAAAAAAGCCTTTGTCCACGAGACTTGTATACATCTGTCGAAAGATTTTGTGTCAAAGGCTAAGTCAACCTTTCTCTCAAGTGTTTTATTCACCCTTATCGGAATGGAACGGTTCTATGATAAGATCTTAGACGAGCTCCAAATAGGCCACGAACGCGATGTTTACCAAAGAGTCTTCGATAGCAAAAGTCAAGGTTAGATGATGACAGATTTAATTTTACACGGATTGGCAAGATCATAGTTATGTGATAATAAATACATTGATTGTACAAAAACATAAAAAAAATTCTTTATAATATTTATAATGGGCGTATCTAACAATAAGAAACCTTATTTAAACATATAAAGCTTATTTATTAGGAATACTTGCTACTGTCTAAGGGAAGAATGATGCTTAAACGATGCTGAAGCCGGAATTGCTGATAAATTTATCGGAAATTATAGAAAAATCAGTAGACTTTGTAAAGTATTTATTTCCTCAACAGTTTAAATTGGATGCTTTAGGCGGATAAATACGATATCGTAATTTATATATTCTCAAATACGAAGTCAGTGCGAACGGGCGAAACCTAAATAGGCGGCAATTGATAAATCTGTAACGGTTCCCAACGTCAATCTTGATAACTCCCCCCGTTAGTAGATTTTGTGATCTACCTACAGTGAGTGATGTGCTTATAACGCAAGCACTAACACCTAAATATTCGTAAAGATACATCGTAACAGAATCCAAGAATATCATGTGGTGATTTACCTCTGTATTGCCGTATCAATCATGATTATCTCGATTTTGGGGTGCAAGAATGGCTATTGACAATACGGCCTTTTAACTTATAGGTCCCTATTTCAACATCACTCAGATGTAGACACACGTACACAACCCGTCATTTCAATTCTATATATTCTAAACATGTTTTGGCTTTTGAAGGAATGATAGGGTTGTGCTCCTGCATATTAAAACCTCGGTCGCCAGCTTCGGTTCATTATGAGGGGCGCCAGGTTATTTTCCATTTAAAATGGATTAAAACCCCATTTTCGAGACAGCAAATTGTAAAATGTACTCGCACGGAATATTTCTTTCGATAGAAAAATAACTGATGGTATTATTATCACAGATTATGAGATCTGGGTCGTTCCGATTCAGAACAGACTCGAATCAAGGATCTCTCCTTATAGTCGCGTAGTCAATGTTTGAACAAGTAATTAGGAAATAATCAATTTAATTTGTAGTTAATTACTTTTGTGAATACATCTTTAGTTGTGTAAATACAGCATCCAATTAGATGAAAGTAATTTCACGACAGACGATATTCCTTAAATGAAACCATCCCACCGAAGTTACACAATAGTCAAGTAATGGGTACAAACATAATTGTACAGTCGCTCACATTTGCGAAACTTTCAACCTTATCACGTTCACGATTGTACCTAGTGACGTAGCAACATTGTTACGCGACTGTACATTAACATTAGACACAAAATCTCATTCCTCATCTGACAGTCAACATCGGATTATATAGTTGACTAAAAATAGGTTAATAGTGTGGATTCGTGGGGGGGAAACAATGGCGAAATTATATCTCTGTTTGAATAAGGGATGTGTATTGATACACTGATCCACAAATGATCAGATATTGATGGCAATGAATACAAATGAGGTTTAGGAAACTTGGATAAATAGATATTTATTAGTCAATTGCTCGACTCGTAGAGATTCCTTCGAGATGAATAATAAGTACTGATAGAGTTTAAGACTTACGTGAAATTATAATTTGTTTGTGTGACCAACTTAAAAAAATAGTGGTAATAAAATTGTTGTGGTAGGGGTGTAAGGCGTTCTGCCAACATCTTACGGAGCAGAAGTCAAATTAACCTGAACGCGATGCACCCTGCTAAACAACAGATGAGGCTCTGACCACCCACCCGCACTGGGCCAGCCTGATGGAAATAAAACCCAATTCCCCCTCAATGATCCTTGAGGAAAGCCGATAAGATGAAGAATAAATTTTCCACTTGTTTACTACGAGTACATAAATTTTGTTAATCCATTTATTTCTTCCACTGCTGGTTCTTCTATTACTATAATCAGAAAGAGTCAAGACCTTTTCTCCATGACTAAATTCGGGTTAGCAGATATCACATATCCACAAAAGCTGTTGTCTTTGGAACACATCGGTGTCTTCGCCATGTTGTCGTACACCTGTTCAATTTCTGATGGAATCGACCTGGTGTGAACCATATTTGCGACTTCGTTTACGAACTGAGCCATCACTGCAAAAAAAGTCCTCTCAATCGCCCATCTGATAATAACCATTAAATGGGATCGCTCCTATAGAATCCATAAATCCCACTACTTGTAACATTAACCATGGATAATGCGAAATGTTTGCTACTTAAATCAAGTTAGATGAACTATTCAAATATGACTTTAAAGTTGGAGCAGTCGTGAACCCACCGCCGTAGTGTAACGTTGTCTAAACTTGAAAGTTTGCTTTAAGTTCACATCAAAAACCGCTGCGCGAACATAACGCGACTTGCGCTAACTTGCTTCGGCAATTTATTACATCTACAAACTGATGTTAGACGATAATGCGCCATATTTGTTCTTGGAGTGGTATCCGGTTTGCCGTGTCTACGTACCTCTATTGGTTGTCTATCTTCCAAGAGATCTTATTAACTTAAGGTATATATATAATCGAGACCCCAAAGATTCCCACACCATCGAGTAGGGATTCATATATGCGGGTTTGGGCCATTTCCCAACACGATGTTCTAATACGTGTTGTTGAGAGCCAGAGCCTCGTTTCTTGATTAGCAGAGTGTACCACGAGCAGGTGAGGTTGGCCTGGGTCCCGTGAGCTCTTGTGCGGGAACCCTAACACACTGCTAAGAACTTGGCCCTTCTGTGAGATGTGTCAAGCCAAAGTGTAGAAATCTCGTATCCTTTCCTAATGCACTGAAAGAGACCACTGCGAAGAATCTAGAATCTAGTAGATAAAAACATCTTACAACCCCGACGTTTCCTTTAGAAACTGAATATCATGAAATTTTGACAGTTTGCAAATTTTAGTCAATCAGGTTTGAAGATAGTTTATAGCTATTAAAATTTTACAACCTTAAATCATGTCTTATATTTGTGTTCAACAATGAATATTAATTAACTAAACTTTTTTTGTATTTGTTTTCAGCTAATTGATGTCCACGGCATTACATAATCCTATTCAATGAGGAGTGACCTTCCTCGCCATTTCTGTGGTAGTTTCGGTGGAGATATTCTTTCCCGTAACCCACATCGGTATGTTAATGTATTAATTCGACATTATTACGGTGATTGATGATATTGATGATCAATGTACAATGTGGTGAATGTCGATTTGAATGAAACAGTCAATAGCGCGATTAGGAGCTGCGGTCACTAACGAACGGACATCCTGTCGGTTGAAAACATTTTTAATTAACATATCAAACACAGACCACTTTAATTATTGTATTTTAACATAAGTAATAGAAATGGGGTGTAAAGGGTGCAAAACAACTAACGGCGCTCAAGCCAATCTCAACTACTCGTGGTACACCCTGCTAATCATTAAACGAGGCTAACGCTTACATCCACCGGAATTGGGCTGGAGTGGTGGGAAATAGTCAGTCCCCCGTTAAGAACCTCTACAAACGACGGGTTCTGGCGTCTGACGATACGGGCAGCGCAGGACCAATTGATGTGGGGATCTATGAGAGAGGCCAATGGAGGTCTATCGGCTGATGATGATGATGAATCGAAAAGGGGCTTGATATTTATGATGATAGTTTTTAAGCAAGCGTTTGAATTCTTACTAAATTGTAATTTCATTATTACATTGATAATAACTAAATAGAATTATCCGATATAAAGATGTTATATCGAATATATAGCTAAGAACATTCTGGATGAAACTTCTGAGCTTTCGAAACACGAGTTACAAGTTTAATCATCCCCTCTTTTACGGCAAGCGTTAAAAATTATTCGATGTGGGTGCAACATTTAACAACACACATTTTCCAATGCTTTTAGCTTTTTCACAGTACATTAAACATGTATAAAAAAGCTAAACGAAACGTTTTAACACATTTAGGGATCATTCTAGAAACTTCTTACAAAATAATAAGACAAATCGTGTTGCTTCTTAAATATGCCAATTAACAAAAAATATTATTTATATTATTATATTATAATGTCAATCAATAGTCACAAAGATATGGTAAAATCTATAGAGAACTCGAACTAACCAAAAATATACAAAAAATGATTGATATGCTGTATAAGTGAATTGGCACAATTACGAAGTTCACGAGTTTCTGGAAAGAGTCATTAAAGACCCAAAATCTAGGAAGAATAAAATAAGGAGTATTCAAGACAGAGTTGTTGTTATCTTTAAAGGAGCCACTTTGCATAATAAACACGCCGGAAACATTTGTAAAGAGATTATCAATTTATAAAATAAAAAACAAGTAGATTACATCATATATGAACTTTGGGTTTAAATCTTGCAAACAGAATCGCAAGTTAATTGTTACTCGAACGAATGGCTGGCTGAAAAGGCAGTGAGATTCTCGACTGATAGCCGAGGACCTGTGGACTTATTACTAGAAGGCTCTCGACATATGTGACCCGAAGATCTTGGGCACGGCTCATGTCCAGTAGTGGATGTCTAACGGTTGATGACGGTGAAAGAGAATTTAGACGTTAAACAACATTCCTATCCTCTAGTGTAATAAAAAGAAACGCAAACCGTTTTAATTATCGCCGTACGCGTGTCGAATCACTTTATAAGAGGTGATTTAACGAATTCAGTCAAAAATCACGAGCGCAATTAAGGTTCTGTCCCCTAATTTGCCGCAGTCTCATCTCACTAATGATTTCGCTCAAGATAACAGACCACATCGCAAACGTTTCAGCTGTTTGATATGGACAACCAACAAGGAACTATATTTACCCTGATCCATTGACGTAAAGGCTTAAATGTTTTGATGATTATTTTCTTTATAAATTAAACAAAAACTTATAAATATATCTAAAATATCCTTGTATATATCTTGTACAGTCTAAATAATTCTTCAATCATATAATGGTACGACGGTTCCTCTTTCGAGGTCCTGGTAACATTGCAGAGTTTAGTTGGTTGTAGAATTTCTCCGAACCTTAATAGCACGCTACCATCCTCACGAGAGACTTTTACCTTTATTATCAAAGCATATGCATATTGCTCTATTAAGTCATAAAAGTAGATTAAGTGATTAACACTGTCAATTGTACACATAACTCATGATTATATACTCGTTATAAATATTGAAGTTAGGTTTTAAAAGCACCCTAATTAAGCACAATCTCAAAGATTTTAGATTGATATGGAACAAGAATTATAAGTTTAAATTAGTGGTAAGTCAAAGCTTTGATTAATTGGATATCCATGCAATTCTAATTTTAACCATTAATTAAAAGTATTAGTACGTATAGTGTAAAACGTTCCAGGATATAAATTAAATTCAATGAATATGCAGCTGAAAATAGAAATGTCGGCCGGGAGAGGAATTTCGTGCGACGCGAGTATGAAAGAGGTGGATAATGTGAAAGGGGACAATGGAAACGGAACTTTGGCGGAAACTAGCTGTAATGTTGTATCACAAGACGAACAATTAACATCATGTGAGACGGAGTCAGGAAAGGATCTTAATGTAGGAAGTTCGTCCATTTCTTGTCTGCTCGTTGATGGCCAAAGATCTAAAAATACGAACAGCTAGTAGTTAAATCTGTTTGTTCTTTGGTTATAAAATGTTTTCTATCTCGGAGACGAATGTTAATTCCATTACCAACTTTACCGAAAATTCAGTTAATTGTTTTTAGGGTTACTCTTAGGAAAGCTAAATTTATAGAATTATCTCAACCTTTATATATCAATATGATTATTATTGAAATGGTTGCATGTTAGGTGTGTTTTTGTCTATTACAGATAATACTGATTTTCATCTATCACCAAGACGTTGTATAGTCATTAAATAGAAAATTATTGATTATGTAAAAATTATATCTTAGATCTCCAAAGAACATAAGCCCAAAAGGAGGAATTTCAAATGAAAAAGACTACTTGGAATCGAGACTAAAGTCCAATGGGATGCGACCGAGATGTCAGGTTCAGACAAAATATCGAGGAACTTGATATATATTTTGGAACGAGAAACAAACAGAAGGAAGGTCGCCTACAGACAAGGCCTAAAGGCCAAGGAGAGTCAAAATAATTAGGTATCTCCGCAGAAGAGCTCTCTGTTCTTGGCTCTGAGAAAGGCCAGTAAAGTGAACATTGGTGTACACTACTTATTACGTGAAATTATTTTATCTTATTTCCTTATAAGCAAATCCTCTAGAACTTTCCCATGTGTGTTTGTTTAGTTATCTTAAAGTCCTTTAAATTTACTAGCTATTTAAGAAATACTTATTTTTATTACGAAATAAGCAAAAAGTTTATAATAAGATGTTTGAAAACAAAAATTAATGTTGTCCAGGTAAAATTAATAGAATCTGTAACGTCTGTGTAGGTCTAAATAACAATATTCATGGCTCTCGGTCGGACTATCACTAAATCACTTGGGTAGAAGAAAATGGGCATTACAACTGTTGCAGAAAGTACTTGTTAAACGAAGAGTAAGTATAGAATAATGTTCAAATAGTTTGAAAATGAAAATAGAGCAAAACCCATGAACAACGAAAGGGAAGAGTTTAAGACCAGCCAAAAGAGTTTGAATAAAACATGAAATATTTATCGAGCACCAACATCATATGTAAATTTATGCTATGAGGTCATGATTTATGGTGCATTACCTTGGAACAACAAAGAAAACAAATGTATTGCATACAGCGTTATACATTAGTTTATGATCTATGATCTATCGGAAATGAATTATTGTATTAACAGAGTTGGTCATAAATATGGTTATTCTAATCAGTGATCATAAGATGTGGAAAAGGAGGATCATAGTTTTGAAAATATTTGAGAAAATCTGATACTTTGATTTACTTTAAGTAACAGTTTACTGGTCTACGTAGCCTGTGACCTAATACAGTCTGCAAATATTCTAGACTATTAATGATTGCATTTACTGTGTATTCTTTTTTGGATGTTATTTGTTATTTTTATCTTTTAATAGAATTACATCAAAGTAATGTGTAATTATGGATATTATTTCAAGTTATGTAAGTGCTACTGTCTTTTGAATTAAAGTTAAAACCGTTACTTGCTAATTGTGTGTATCAATTGAATTTAATGAATGGAATGACACTGCGCTTGCGTAAGCTACTAATAGAGCGTCCATCACAAAGGCAATCTTGATAATAATTAAGTTCAGCTGAACAATACCGTATCCGCCGACGGACCGGGATCCCATTCGTCGGCGAACTTTCGGCGCTCGAGGCTTAACTAAGCGAGAATTTCATTGTAGCAAATAACGTCGCTAATCTGCTCCCCGGCGACACTTTACATATTAAGCCGGTGTACAACTTTGTAAGACGCCAACTTGAATCTGCACGGAGTACGTTCGGTGCATAATTACACGCCACCCTATCTCTATAACCTGCGAAACAAAAAGTAAGTGCACGAGATACTGTTTGAGGGTGGTTGTAGCTAATGAAATTAGTTCGGAAATGGGACAACTTATTTCTTCAAGTGACGAACGTAATCTCCTATCGCGGAAACGTCTTAATATCACAAGTGTGAAGAGCGGCGTACCTGATGATGGTACTGAAATAACGAGGCATAAACACGCTATATCTCAAGTGTCGTTTATCATCAAATCACCAGCTTCTCCCATAGCTTACTTGAATAAAATAACATTTAAAACAAAATCTAACGTTGACCTTTATGAAATGAAAAATGTAAAGGAAATAACGGCGCCATTCTTTATTAGATCCGTTTCTAACTTCCTCCCCCGTATTATTCTAAGAAGAAACCAAGATCAAGTTGTGCCCGGGGATTATTCGTTTGAAAGGTCTTGAAATAATTTGCTCTAGTTTATTTACATGGGATTTTTTTTGCTGAAATTGGCGCGGCACTCGGTCCGTTGTACCAATTAATTATGGCTTAATTAATGTCCAATTTAAATTTCATTATGAGCCTTTAATTTCCTATAAAGACGTTTTTTTTTCTTGCGATTTAATTTTAAGCGTACCCAACTTATTCAATCTTTTAAAGGATTTCATTAGAAGGGGGTTAGGTTTTAATTAGACATTTGTGTTCCAAGATATGTATCGGGGTGAATAGTTTTAAGGATGTTAACACAGTACCACACAGGAATCAACTCCATCAGAGTGAGTTAATACTATCATCCTTCATCATCATCTAAATCGTACATGTTTAAACCTTTCTAATATCACTGATTACAGCGACTAACATAATTCATATACCGTTGATAGTTTTTTTTTTATAGGAAGGTAGGGCAAACTAGCCACAGTCACCAGATGGAAAGTGATCACTGACGTCCATGGACAGTCGCAACACCAGGAGGGTCACAGCTGCATTACCGACCTTTAAATTTTCTTTTTAATTCAACGTACCCTCATGACAGGTAGTTGATTACCTCGTGGTGAGCCCTGGGTTTGTTATTCATATGCAGCTTATGTGTGTGTCAGTTTGTCGCCGATAGCTTATTGGTTTCACGTGTACCAGCCAGTGGAGTGAAGCTGCTGAGGAATTCAAATAGTCCATATAGACTGACACCTTGCATGTAATTATCATTGTCGAATTAAATTTCCATAGCAATTAAACATTGATAATAATTAGAAGATTATAATGTAAGTAGAACAGCAGTCAATTCTGTTGACTGCCGGGCTTTTACTGGTACAGTAATGAGGATCTGGTTGGCACTCATAGATATAGTGCTTTAGAATATTTTCATCATAAACTACCACATCTCTGCAAACAATAAACACAACAACTGCGTCTAACAAAACGGATTCCAATATAACAGAACTGTCACTCAATGTAATCGCTTCCGACGCCCGATAAGCACATATTGAACCATGATGGAGCTGAACCGCTTTTTCCTCTGTATAGGTACACTCGCAACTGCGTGCTAATGAATGACCCGGTTTCCGCTCAAAAGAAAATCGCAGCGCGTATATAAGATCCGGTGCGTAGTTGTTGATCATTGGGAAAACAAAGCGAAACGGCAAATGTGTTTGACCCCGATCCACGATCTATCATGAAACGGATGTCGTTAGAATTAATGGATCTATTTGATTACGTTTCTTTTTGCTTTTAATTTATACACCGGAAGTACATTGTAATATCCTAAAACGTAGATGTTCACAAATCATTACATTATTATAGATTGAACATAATAGTCATTTAACATGATATATGATATGGTTTGGATACCGCACAACATCCCACGGGATCTAAACCAACCTCATCTGCTCGTGGTGCACCTGGCTAATCAACAAACCAGGCTCTGGCTCTCACCAACCCTCGTTGAGCCAGCGTGGTGGCAAATAGCCCGAATCCCTCCATATGAATCCCTACCCGATCGATGTGAGAATCTTTGAAAGAGGCTCATGTCCAGCAGTGGACGTCTATCGGCTGATGGTAATGAATTTCCTACCTAGACGTTTTCTATAAAACACTTAGGGGTGTAAGGGGTCCCGCACCACTCACGGGACCAAACCCAACCTCACCTTCTTGAGATGCACCCTGTTAATCAACAAACGATGTTCTGACTTTCGCCAACCGATTTTGGGCCACCGGAAATGGCCCAAATCCCTTCATGTGAACCCCTACATACAATAACTCCAATTGCCCAGCGATACCGAATGCCATGCTGACTGTATGTGGGGATTTTTGGGCAAGGCCTATGTCCAGCTGTGGGCGCCTATCGGCTGATGATGATGATGTCGAGACCTACTACCGGTGATCATGAAATAATATACATATAGTATTTAAAATATATTATTGGTTATTCTTTTAAAGTGCCTCTCCAACTGATGAAGGTTGAGGAGGCGATCAACGTGGTACAGTCCTTTATCATTAAATAATATCATTATATTCATAATACTTATGTTATTACTTAAGTTATCAACATTTCACAACTGAAAATAGAAAAAAAGATTAAAACTTTTTCAGACCGTTTCATGAAACTTAGTTTTGAAAGTTTCAATAAATGTAGACAAGATAGAAATAAATCGGATGCACTTTTGAAATGGAAAAAAATCGCTCGCAGTGAATATGTTTCAGCCGGAGTAGTTTTTTTTTTTCATAAAATCTGAAAACAACTGAAACGCGCCTGCGTTCGGTTTCCAGCGCACTCCAAAAGCTGTCTAATTAAGCGGCGGCTCGTTCGCACGCGAATTTTAATTAATTTCGAAGACTTGTTACATGTCAACCAGTCAACGGCGCAGCGGGTGCGCCTTGTAACACAGAGCTCACCGGTTCGATTCCGTCGAAGTTCCGACGAAGCGACGAGACGAGCGAGGCGTTCACCAGATTATAAGTGATACGCCAGCCTATAACAATGTGGCCCTAATGAGGATGATATACACAGCACTACATTGCGCTCGCCGGCTTGAGACTTAAGATGGTTAAGCCTCGTTACCCCAACCTCGTAATGTCTGAACACGACTCTTTGTCGGACGGTCTCCGACAGTAGAGACCTACCATCAGTAAACTGTACCGTCTACATTCCTTCCCACTTGCCTACCTAACATCCTCCTTATAAATCTGCAATTATAACAGCATTACTGTATTCCAGCAGTCAATATATGAGACCTGGAGTATTTTGAAAGAGCACCCGTCTATTAATTCCATGAAGCGCCAAACAATTCTCTCATCTGATGGTAAATAATACGCCTGCCCATAACAAAGTGACACTACTGAGGATGTTACGCACAGCGGCACAAGTCTCGATAACCCAGTAATTTCACTAGCTACCACACAATTTATACTGGAACGCAGTAATGTTTGCGTACCGTTTAGCGGCAGTAATAGGAGCAGTATGAGTACCTACTTAGACGCTCTCCCACAACAGAGACCTAACACCAGCTATTTAACTATGACACACTGATGGTAAAGCTTCTACTGGTGGTAGATCAGCAGTAGCAGAAGATACATATAAATGTTACCCGAGTTGCATAACTGGTTCTTCCTACCAGCCGAATAACGCCCACAGTTGGGCATAGACCTCATTCAGGGTTCCTCGTTGAAGAGGAAGTCGGCCTTAACCCCACCACGCTGGCATAGTACGAGTTGGTGAGTGGTCAGAGCCTTGTGTTGTTCAGCAGGATGCACCACGTGGAAGTGAGGTTGACTTGGGCTCCATAAGATGTTGGGCGGACCTCCTTACACCCCCCTTACTGGTTACTATTAGATATTTATTTAAGTACAAAATCAAATCTTAACACGTTATATATATATATATATATATATATATATATATATATATATATATATATATATATATATATATATATATATATATATATCATTACCATGTACACGATGTTCAGAGATTCATCTACTCATCACGAGATCTTCGAAACTATTAGACGTAAACACTCAAAATTTGGTAGAGATATTGCTTTTCAGATAAGAACTGATTATACTAAATTCCATCCCCAAAGATAGTTGCAGGGGTGTTGTGGCCACAAAGCGGTAACAGCTACTTTATATATAAACTTCAGTGTTGAAGAATGAAATCATCATCATCATCAGCCAATAGACGTCCACTGCTGGACATAGTCCTCACTCATAGATCTCCACATTTATAGGGCAACATATGGGAGGATTTGGGCCAATCCCTCAACGATGACTCAACGCGGGTTGGTGGGAGTTAGAGCTTCGTTTATTGATGAGCAGGGTGCAACACGAGCAGGTGAGGTTTTTTTTTTATTTACGTGGGAGAAATGCTCGCGTATAACTACCCACGCGGCGGCAAATACAGGTTACGTCAGACTTGCACCGACTAAAACCCCTAGGATATTCCACCTCGCCGCTTTATGACAGGTGCACGGGAACGCTTTCGCTCACCTCCACGACCCCGCCAGCGCCGGCTGCACCATGCAGCCCCACCGCGGGAGGGAGGGAAAAGAAAGAAGAACACCCCCTTATCTCCTGGGCAAGCCAGAACACACAGCGCGCCTCATCCTCGGCCTCTTACAGTCACCTGGGCAACGGATTTCTCTGAATCCGTCACCCAGACGCCATGGAAATCAAGAGACTAAGAGGCAAAGAGAGCTCTTCTGACTCTTTGCGGCAGATCTGAATTTGGGTTCCGCCGCCACCCGTTATACGGCCGCGGAGGATAGGGAGGGCGATGGAACGCAATATGGACACTCCTATTCCCCGGTAGCCTCACCGCCGCCGCATCAGCGGTGCGGCACCGCTTAGTCGCGAAGGGTATAGAAAGCGGCGAATCGCAATACCGACACTCCTCATCCTCCGCGACTTCACCTCGGCTGCAAAGGGCAGTATAAACCCGCCCGCCCCTGCAGCCCACCGGCACACACTCGAGGTGAGCTCACGGAGCTCACTTGGAGCGGCCACCTCGGACCAGCCCTCGGGCCGGCCGGGTAGGTTTCTCTTCGCGTCACCGTGGGGAACCAGGCCACGGCTACTGAGCCCCACCGCCACGACAAGGTGAGAACCTGTTCGGAGTGGAGCAAGTGAGGTTGGCTTGGGCTGTTGCGCGGGGCCCCTTACTCCCCTGAAATACTAATGCTAATAAATAAGAATGTAATATTTCAGACAAATAAACATTTTAAGTTATTTTATCGCTTTACTTATGATTTATTTAAGCTTTCTCCTTAAGTAGTTTTAAATTGTTGAATATTTTCGCACCCCAAGTAACAGTTTTTGTGCGGCGACATTCCGCTAAATGCACCGCGCGATCCACTTGATTGTGAGATCCTGAAAATTCAGCTTCCATTTAAAACTTTACTAATTGACAAGGAGGCGAAATAATTTCACAACGCGACTTTGTTAAGAGGAGAGAAATTCGGAGAAGCCTCGTGACGGAATGGCGGAGTCTTGATGTACAACATTTAATCCAGATTTTAATAAACCCCTAACCGACAATAATTTATCAAATATGAAACTGGAGAAGACTTTAATTATTTATTTTATATTTTTTTTGTTATGAAAACCTAAAATTAGCCATAAAGGCGGACTTAATGCCTAACTATTCAATGAACATGGGAATTGGAAGACGCCGTTGTAGGTTATCTTGTAACTACTATTCATTATCATTATGAAAATTACCTTAATAATTAGTAAGCACTGTATGTACTATAGTAATTTTTTTTACAGTATATACTTATGTTTATTATTCAGCCGGCGAGACGCTCACGTGATTGTAAGTGATACGCCCGCCCGCACCGTGAAGCTTAGAATGATTTACACAGCACCACGTCGTGCTCATCGTTTTGACATGAATTTTTAAGTCTCGTTACCCTAGTAATTTCACTAGCTACACCATCTTTTAAACCGGAAGACGGTAACATTAGCACAGTGCTGTTTGTCACCTGCAATAGGAGCTGCGGTGGTACCTATCTAGACGATCTCCGGCAACAGAGACCTACCACCAGTACTTAGCCTACATATGTGTATGAGTAAAATAGAACTTTTACAGTAGTTATATTTCTCCGAAATTCAGAACGACAAATATATATATATATATATATATATAGGTATATTTTTTTGTTTCAGTATATACTTCTACATATTTTATTATATTTACTAACTTCCACGAATATTCTACTAATACTAAATAATATTTGTGTACGAGGACATATAAATTGGCTGTTTAAGTAAACAGACATGTCTTTCTCTTTCTCTCTCCTTTAAGACTGCTTCAACTTGACATGTCTAACACGAGAAACAAAATCATAGGTTTTTTAGGGTTCTTATCCCTCAGGGTTATGTTAATCCACAATGATACCAAACAACATTAAATATATATTTAAATAGAGCAGTGTGAATATATGAAACATATCTATATATACATAGTTATCGAATAACACGTCAAAATCGCAAATTCATATAGTTCGTTTTTTTTTATATTTAATAAGTTTGTTATATTGTATTATAATAAATTTAATGAATCATAGTCGCTTTCTAGTGACAAGTATCTATTTCCGGTTTTTACCACCAACAGCTGACAGTACATTGGAAAGATTACTGTACACCGGTTTGAAATATATTGTGGTCAAATTAGTGGGGTATTGAGACTTAATCTTAAGACAATGTGGTGCTGTAAGCATCCTAATTAGCACTCTATTGTTATAGACACATGTCACATCAGGTCCGGCTCCTCTTACCATGTCTATGGAATCAGAGCCAAAATTTTAGCGTCATTTTAAATTTAAACGCTGACACGATCTTAACAGTTATAATTAGATTTTATAAACCTATTACAAAATTTCAATAAAACACCGCTTCCGGTTCCCGTTTCACTCGCAAAAGGAATGTACAACTCGTTGAAAATTTCAAATCGTTCAGTTAAGGCATTTCGAAAATAAATTCGGTTGAGGCTTTGTGGTAAATTTTGAACTAGTATTTTGTTTTTGTTTAAACGCTGGTAATATAAAGAACATTTAATGAATAGCAAATTTGGTATGGTCAGTTTCTTTAGACAACAAAACAACAAGAGCTGAACGTTCGTGTATTGATAATATATATTCTATTCCCCGCCATATTTGCTGGCCGTAACATCCTCGCTACCCTTTTTGGAGGGTAACACTTTGTAAAATCCGTTCTTAGCTGACCTATGCTTGCTTATAATAATATTGCGAACAAATTTGTCCAGGCCTTTCTGTTCCAGAGATATCGTGATGAGTCTCGAGATAGGTGGAAATCTCTTATATGTATACTTATAAATATACATGACCAACTAAAGATAATAACATGGCACTGTAGTTTAACCTAACCTATCTAGACTACCTACAATCTACTAACCAAACCTTTACTTTCATTAATAATGCTATTTAATTTCTTTAAACATCACAACCTTTAGACATAGTGGAAGGTAATACGTGTAAAAGATCTGGAGGGGCTAAAGTGTAGCTGGTATCCTATCTATCTATGTATGGAATACACCATACAGAAACAATTTTGTTTCAGTTATTAATTTTTTAAACATTTTTCAAAAAATTCACGATTTTCTGGGAAATAATTTGATGATTTTATTTCTTACTTATTTCTACACAAATTTTAATATAATCGTTATTGTTTAATAATTGTTTTATTAAATTAGATTGATAGTCATCACTTAGAGGCTAAAACTTTTAAATTAGGTTTTTTGAAAGTCGTGACAGTGAAGAATAAATCATCGTACTTACATTTCTATTTAATCCTAAAACAAAATTTTACTTATTACATATTCGTATAAAGCACATAAATAAGTACCTGACTTCGATACCTCTTTGACAACGTATAAGAAAGTACATAAAGCTTCTAAAATTTAGAAAAAAAAACACTTGTAATAAAACCAAGTACCATGAAATATCAAACTGTAGAGACTCATAAAAGTAGACGCTGCGCCGGCCCTTAATTTGAACCTTTTGTTTTTGTTGTAACACGTGCGAGCTTATTGTTGTTGTTTTAGATATTGAGTGCATTGTAAAACATGTGCAATGTCATTGTTAGGTAATGAGTTAGTACTACAGTTAAAATTTAACTAGTTTCGTGGGCGGACGTACATTATCGTTGTCTTCTTAATTCTGAATAGTTTTTCTTTTCTATACCAAATAAATTTAATTTCAATGGCGGATTACGGTAATGAAGAATACGCTGACATGTTCTATTGTTCTGGACTTAGTGATGATGATGATTTTTACAAGCACGAAGAGAATATCAGTTACGTTTTCCAAATCGTCACGTACCAAGTCTTAGAGTATTTGCTGCGACGTATCAACGCGTCAGGGAAACTGGCAGCGTTCAACAGAGACGGCATGATGCAGGTAGGCCACGCATCAACAATACTGAAGAGGAAGAAGGAATCATGAACCATTTTGTTATAGACCTGACCTGACTACGTCGACCAGGATCGTGGCAAAATTGCTGGGTTTAACACAATGGAAGGTGTGGTTTACTGTGCATACGGCAAGGCTCTACCTCTACCATTATACACCGGTCCAGGCCCTGGAGGAAGGCAAAGAGGTTAGACTTCTGCCGTTTTACGCTGCATGTAGACTTTAGAAAATAATAATTTTCTCACCAAAATTTCGTGGACTAATGAATCGAAGTTTGACAGAGACTACATAACAGTTTTTTATAATAGTCATTATTGGGCTCCGCGAGATGAAAATCTCCACGTGATTAGAGAAAGAGCTCATCAGCAAAGATTCTCCGTAAACGCATGGATGGGCATAATTCATACTTACTTGATAGGCCCAGTCTTCTTGCCCAACTATTTAAATGGGAAGACGTACGAAGATTTATTCGAAATAATTTTTTTTAACAACTGGAGGATATACTATTGGAAACCAGAAGAGAAATGACGTTCCAGGATGACGGTTGTCCCGCCCATTTTCGTCTCAGCGTAAGACAGCGGTTAGACACTACTTTCCCTCAGCGATGGATTGGTCGATGCGGACCAACATCGTGGGCCGCAAGGTATCCTGATTTAAAACCTTGCGATTATTACTTATGGGGTCACATGAAATCTTTAGTGTACATAACACCAACGTCTAACGAGTTAACGTTAGAAGATTTGAAGTCACGCATCATCGTCGCTGCTGACAGAATAAAAGAACAGCTCACAGGGCGAGTCACTCGATCTGACAGTATCAGTAACCGTGGCCGTCAGTTTGAGCAAAATTTTAATTAATTGTTACTTTAAACTTTCACTCTGAACTCAATATCTAAAACGACAACAATAAGCTCGCGCGTTACAACAAAAAAGAGGTTCAAATTAAGGGCCGGCGCAGCGTCTACTTTTATGAGTCTCTACAGTTTGATATTTCATGGTACTTGGTTTTATTACAAGTGTTTTTTTTTAAATTTTAGAAACTTGTATGTACTTCTTTATACCTTGTCGAATAGGTATTGAAGTAAGGTACTTATTTATGTGCTATATACCTATTGTTTATAAAAAATATTTTAAGGTTAGATAAAAATGTAAGTATGACGTCTTATTTTTTGCTATCATGACTTTCAAAGAACCTAATTTAAAAGTTTTAGCCTCTATGTGATGATTATTAAAATTTAATTTAATAAAACAATGATTAAACAATAATTATTACTTTAAGATTTGTCTAGAAATAAGTAGGAAATAAAAGCTTCGAATGTTTTCCTAGAATATGGGAAACTTTTTGAAAAATATTTAAAAAATTAATAACTCCAGAAGCATTATTTTTGTATGAGGTATTCCATACATAGATAGATAGGATACGAGATATACTTTAGCCCCAACAAACCTTTAACACTTAATACCTTTCACCCTGTATACATATAATTGCTATTACATATATAAAATGTACGTTGTGGAATAACAATTTATATTATTAATATTGAAAAATAATTTTAATACTTTGAAAATATATTCATATGAAGATATTGTAATTTAAATACTTACCATATATCATTGAGACGAACAGTAGTATAGCATTCAGTACGTAAGAATGCCGCATGATCCTTTTCTTGTTATCAGCCATTTTGGGTTCTAATCAATTCCTTAGCAATTAAAACACTAAAATATGCGTGTGATTTCTCACAACTATTTACATTGTCACTCGAATTTACGAACAAAAAATAGCATCTACAGCTTTAACGCGTGAGCATCTACTTGGAAATATTATGACGTCGGTCTAGATGAATTAAACGAGCCGAATGCATCATGTCACAACTTATCTACTTTAACAAGTCTACTTTTCACCACTAAATCTGTCAAAATTTATCCCCGTCCGTAATTAACCCGTTGACAAATAACCGAATGACACTTTCGGCTTTTAAAATTAACGCCGGTTCATATATTAAAAGGATCCTTACACTCTTCTATTTTTATTTTAAGGGATCATTATACGTCCCGTTCCAAGATTCGATTTAAATAGCATCTCTTTGTAGATAATAAAGATCCGAACATAACGGAACTAGTTCGAAATAAACCGAAATATGTTTGATACTTTTAATCCTGATGGTAAACTTTCAAATGGATTACGCTTTTGTTGTTCATTTCCTTTCGTTTCACAGTTCGATGCACTCAATATTAATGCACTTGTTTAAATAAAGTGATTTTCACGGAAAGCGTTAACAGTTAACGCGGATACGGATATCGGCATCTTTCGGTTGTTTGTTTTCACGATCTCGCTCCGCCACACGCGTCCGACCCGTGAGCTGCGGCGGAGAGCACTGCCTTACATAAGGGATCTGTCCCGTGCCAACGAAGTGTCTGAGCGAGCGAGAGGGGTGATACAAATCGCAAAGGACGCCGCCGGTAGTGCGAGCGAGACGGGGAACCGTTTCGCATCCAATAGCGGCCCCAAAATCCTCCGCTAAAATCTTGTGCGAAGAAGCAATTAAAATATAAATATAAATCTGAAAGGGATACCCATGCAAAGTAAACATTAGAGCTCAAATGTACAACGGGCGTAATAAATCTCGCCGAGTTCTGACCGCAATTGTAATAAATATATAAATTATTGTTTTAATATATGTATATTTTAAGTCCTTTAATGGTATTCACGAAAACCACAAGAATTACGACCGACGAGACGAGCGAGACGTTCACTCGATGGTAGTTGATACGCTCACTTATAACGTGGCGTTAGAATGATGCACATCACCACATTCTGTTCATCACCTTGAGACAGTATATTATTATATAACAGTCTGATTATTGCAGTAATTTTACTAGCTTTTAAACTGGAACTAAAATGATATTTGCACGCTACTGTCAGCCGCAGAATTGGAGTTTCCATGGTACTTAAACATGCCGAAGGACAGCAGAGACCAACAACAAAGACGGAAGACATTTTCCAGGTCTTCTATTTTTAAAGGTGGTTGAGATGATTTAGGTTGGCACCACCGCAGTCCCCTATATCTGCCCCCAAACAGCAATGTTCAAACATTAATCTGTTTCAGTTTACAGGGCATTGTAATTAGTACAATTGCTGGAGAACAAGACTTTACATCTTATATCCTAAAGCGAAGAGTACTGTACGGCGCAGTGTATACCATCTTAACTAGTACTACGTTGTAATCAGGCGTATTATCAAGTGAACGTATCATTTAGTCGTAAAAAAAAACTCCATTACATGAAATCGAACCAACGACGTACATATTAAAAGAGGTGCTATACTGCTGTTGATAAAGTAACAGATGTAACACATTAACATTTAAAAAACACATGAGTATTTTTTACTTAAACATTTAAGCTACTATAGGTATAGTTAAATAATATATCTGATCATCATCACTCGATAGAAGTCCACAGCTGGACATAGGCCTCCCCCAATGATCTCCGAGTATTTCGCTGGCCCAATGCGGGTTAGCGTAAAGCTGAGCCTCGTTTATTGATTAGCATATTGCACCACAAGCAGGTTAGTTTATCTTGTGTCCCGCGAGTTATTGTGCACCCTTACACCCCATAAATATAACCCCCAAAAAATAACAGCACACAGCAACACAGCTTTACAAGCTACAGCATTGTTCAGAGCCGATCTAAACTCGCTAAATAAGCAGTAAAAACACGTATATAATATTATATCAAAAGGAAACTTGTCTTCGCATAAAATTAATTAAACACTTGCTTTGATCCTATTAAAATTAAATGTAAATATTTACACGAAACCCTAGAAAGGGTCATCATTAATAATATTGATACAGGTTCTGTAACAAACGTACAAAGTGTAAATGATTAAATAATAAATCATTTACACTTTGTAAAATCGATAATGTCTATCTATGAGTTATAAGTTATAAAGTTATAATCTGTGAATACATATATATATATATATATATATAATATATAGTTGTGTTATAATATACAGGAAGTAAGTTTATGTTTTTCTCCTTTTTTTTACTAGTTCCGCCGAGCATTAGTCAGGCTGAGCTTCAACTCTTTCTTTTATTATCATTTTTCCTTTGCTTTATTACCTTCTTTCTCTTCTTTCGTTCACTTCCTCTGTCTAACCGTTATTATGTTTCTTTCCGTTTTTATTTCTCATTAATTCTCCAACCCATTTCCTTCTATCATACATCGCCCTTAAATGAGGGAGACAGCCGTTCTTTATTTATTTTCCATTCTTATTCTATACCCTTATCTTTATTCTAAATTCTATTTCAGTACATTTCTCTTGTTTTATTTTACATTTTCATTTATAATTCTTAATAAGTCTCTGTTGCCGGAAATCATCTAGGTAGGTACCACCGCAGAGCTCCTATTGCAGCTGACAAACAGTACTGTGCGAACATTGCTGTGTTTCGGTTTGAAGGGCGCTGCAGCTAGTATAATTACAAGGGTAAAGACACTCGACAAATTATGTCACAAGGCGACGAGCACAATATGGTACAGTGAATAAGACCCTAACTAGCGCCACGTTGTTACAGGCAAGCGTATCACTTACCATCGGGTGAACGTCCCGCTCGTTTTTCGTCGTCGCTTAATTGATTTAAAAAAAAAGCTTGCTCTAGTGAGGATCGAGCTCGTCGCTCGTCGTATCCTTAATTACTAACTTATTTTACTAACTACAGCATATGTATCAATATATACAACTTACACTTGATGGTCTCTGATCAAAGAAAAAATATACCACCAATCAAAGGAACGACACACCATCATCATCATTAGGTGCCCTCTTCGAACTGAAGTTTGGGGATCAGATTGAAAAAATAATTTAGATCCTCAGCTATTCTTTTTAACTGATGGTATTTAAGCTCAGTCCACTCCTTTATGCCGTCAGAGCATTTCTTCCGCTGTCTACCAGGTACACGTTTTCCAGGAACTTTGTCCTCGAAGATCTTGGGAACTAATAAAGGGATCCTCTTTGAAGGGTTTTCGATATGAGATATACCATCGCGCTACATCTCATATCAAAAACCGTATTCCTGATAGAGGAAACTATAAAAGGCGGAAACAATACTCTCAAAGAGGGTGCAGCTATGCATTGAATGCGATTCGATTAGATGATTGCTGAAGATTAAACAACTCGAATACTGTTTTGAGGACATGGAAAAAGAGGCTTTATTACCACCACGAAAAGGGATACGTTGAAATAGTATTTTAACTGTAAATTGAAACTAAAAATAGCGTAGACAATGAGAGGGATACGAATTTATAATTAACTGCAATCAACGCTGACGTATAGAATTTCGAGCGCGCAGTACACTCGTTGACTAAAGTGTTTGAGAAACTTAACACACTTGTTTTAGAAAATTGTTTTTAAATAAACGATGTGAAGCGATAACTGAAAAATACACTTTTTACTTAGTTATAAAAGTTAACGAAATTAACTGGTCCAAATCATTCCATCCTATCAGCTCACCTCACGGTTTACTCTTTATTATTATAAAGAATGTCGTATATAAGATGAAGTCAGCCGATAGACGTCCACTGCTGGACATAGGCCTCCCTCAAAAATCTCCAAGATTTTAGGGGTTCATACGGAAGGATTTGACCCATTCCTCACCATTCTGGCCCAATGCGAAATTACAATACTTAAATGTACAATATATTAATATCATAAAGCTTATACTAACATATAAGTAATATCCAATTTCTATATATATATATAAAAAACTGGTTTTCTTTCTTCGGCAATCACATGAAAATTGGTGAACATATCGACATGGGAATCATTTGTAGATGGTTATAGGCTATTTATTTTTTGAATTTCATAGATACTTCATCATTTTCTTTCTAATTAACTTATATAAACATTTTCATTTAGTATTATTTGTGCAGTTGCTATAGTAACGGTTGCTATAGAAAGCAATTTGTGGTCTAATTTTATATTACGGCCAACAAAGCCAGCGAGCAGTCACCCGCTCCCTAGTTTAATATAAGAGTTAATTTTTTTCAAATTAACTGGAAGCCTCGTAAAAGGATTAGACTAGAGTAAGTAGACTCTTAAATGAAAAACAATTTATATATATATATATATATAATTCATACAATAGAAAAAGCTTAAAAAATTACACGAATTAAAAACGTTTTTACTGTCGGCTGCGAATTGTTAGGAAAAGGTTATATTTAACAAAAATCCACCCCAGAGTAATGAGTTATGCAAAATGAAGTTTCCCGCCGCCATATTGTTAGTAATTGGTTTTACTTTGATATTTTCAAGCGAACTACTAAAGCTATGGAAAAGTTGAATCTCTGTAGTGATATCAAAAAAATCGCGCAGCCGTCTCCGACAAGTTTCCTTTAAACTTCCCTCGGCGATTTTAAATTGTATTCAGCGCTGAACAAGTTAACGTCTTCGGACGTAACTTGACATTTGTTGTTACACTGCAGCGGCGCTGTGGAAGGAAAAAAAAATTACTTACAAATAAAGTTTTGTTCGGACGATTTGCCAAGGTCTAACATAATAAAGTTTCAACCACAAAATAAAAAAACATCGCTATTTAAGTAATGACAAAGAAAACAAAGGACAGACTTGTAAACTTTTATTAGATGAATCAACGAGACGAGTGTGATGATGATCTGATGATGATATACTGTATGTAACAACGCGACGCTAGTTAGGATGATGTACACGTCACATTGCGCTCGTAGCTTTGACAGATGAGACATGTTATAAATTAGAGTAATTTCACCAGCTACAGCGCCCTTCAAACCGTAACACAGTAATGTTTGCACACAACTGTGTAACTGTGTACTTACCTATACAGTCTGAATAAGACCTAACACCAGTAAATAGTTATAACATAATGCCACAGATGAAGTACAGGTATCAAAATAGATTACTTCTTCTTCTTTATCTTCTACTTCTACAGACCTTTAAGAGCTTCAGCCTGGACAGACAACCTTTTCTACTTAGGTCTATTCGTCGCAGTGGACATAGACAGTTGTCCAATATCACTGTCAAAGTTGACATAGCGAATTGGATTTATATGACAACTT
The DNA here is from genome assembly GCA_029034505.1 of Ornithoptera priamus. Taxonomy (NCBI): domain Eukaryota; kingdom Metazoa; phylum Arthropoda; class Insecta; order Lepidoptera; family Papilionidae; genus Ornithoptera; species Ornithoptera priamus. The sequence goes on along the minus strand of JARDWD010000046.1, from coordinate 2,978,056 downwards.
GATAAACATCTAGATTTTTACTGAACCATCGAAACATGATCTTCTTCTACATAAAAACCCTCGGGTTTGCTGGATATAACACTCGAGTACCTTGGCTGCTTCCGCAGCATATCCAGCCCGTCTGAGCGTATTAAAATTAATGTCTTATGTGAAGTCCATCTAAGAGATCATAATAGACATATAAAACCTCCTTTCTATCAATTATTAATAATAGTGTAAGAAAGCGAAAAAGAGTTGAAAAATATATAACAAATAAATAAGGGTAAGAACTTTAGCGCACCACTGTACTGGCTCGTGCCCGCCGCGACAGATGTTAACATACGTTGTTTGTTTTCTTACTTTGAGAGATATGTTTGTTATTTTTTTTTCCTCTCGCGCGAGGGAGGGCCCTCCCCTCTAGTTCTGTTTTTATTTATGTCACAAGAAATTAACTGTCGCGTTCGGATGCCTTTTGAAAGATAAAATTTCTTTAATAGCCGCGGCGGTTATTAGCCGAGCTGGATTGTGTTTTAATGAGGATTTGTTGCTTTAATGGATCCGACTTGACGGCCGCGCTGTTCAGGTTTTATTGGCAAAATTAAATTTTCAATTTTATGGACATCAAAGAACACTAAATCTGATTAAGCGGCCCTTTTTATATCTTTGTTTTATTTATGAGATTTGTTATAATTGGACAACCGAGCAATATAACCGAACGATGAGGAGAGGCTGATGGTGAAAACCGGCTCATAACATTTTCGCAATTTTACCTACTTGACATAAATCTGCTGACATTTTACCAAATCCACGTAACCCTGAACTCGGATGATATTAAATCTTAGAATTGATTATAGTCATCTAGAATACTTTACTATGATATCATAACAGCCGGTAACCAACAATGTTATAGGAGCTGATATTCAACACAAGTCTCAAGATAGGACTTGTGGGGGTAAGTCTCTGTTCCAGGAGACACTACATAGATACCACTGCAGCTTCTATTTTTTCATAGTAACCATTCATTCCCTTGTTCTGGTTTGAAGGAAATTTTTGCGGTCACTATGGCAACTACGTGATGCAACAACGTCGGCGAGGAATAATAAATTTTGCTCTAGTTAACTCTTTATACAACGGCCGATTAACGATCAAGAAGAAGAAGACTCTTTTTAATAAATTGATGCTGCATTCAGTTTCTATTTATAAACAATTAAATTTATTATAACAGAATTGCTCATTAACATTCTAGTCTTTGATGAACGTGAAAAAAAAAAAACGTATTCAATAATTTTGAATGTATCGGGAGTGCCATATATCTGGCTGCGTGTCGCGTTCGGCTCGAATTATTTCGTCCGGCAGGTCGGCAGGGGTGTAGATAGAGGGAGAGGGAGAACATTTAAAAACATCTTCATTTGGATGCAACACCGCTACGGATTCAGTAAGTTTATTTCGGTTCCCTTATTTGAAGTCCAGCTTAAGTCGAAAATTTGTCTCCGTAAAGTGATACCGTTCTATTTATAACAAGCGGCATATTTGTCACGGTCAGAATGAAGTGGAAGAATTCCCAACCCTGGCAAATAATGAAGGGTATTAAAATTTATAAGTTGAAGTTTATTTCTGTAATTATACAGTATTGGTTTTTTTTTTGACGGTAACCATTTTCGTGTTTTCAGTAAAATTGAGAATATTTTCAATTGGGATAACGTCAGCTCTGATCTACTCTACTTTTCAAAGATTCGTTCAGTTTAGTCTTGAAATAGGTTCAGATTTTTATGAGTACGTTAATACAGACACAAATACCTAACTCTAACCTAAAACAATTTATCATGACAGATAACATCACCATTTAACACCAATTGATATATCATCAATCCTAACAGAACAAACATATCTTAAGTTCTGAAGTAAACTGTCCCACGTATTTCGTTTGCTTTACCTGTTATCTCTTAACTCAGGTTCCCTTTAACTTAATAAAAAAAATTAGTTATCTTGATAACACTACAACGAAGATAAAGGATCATTTCGTTCAAAAAAAAAAGTTGACTTTCATTTGCATCGACGTAAAGTTGAGTTAATGTTTTACTTAAAAAAAAATATTACTTCTTATTTTCCACCCTCCAAGTATAGCCCGGTGCTTGAGTTTATGTACTTTCTCATAGTTTACTGCCTTACCCTTTATAAAGTTTCGTGTGATCCTCTCTGAACCCCCATAATTTCTCCCGCGCCGGGGTTCAGTCGCAGACTGGCTTTATATTTTTTAAGAGATACAATATCGCTTGAAAGGTTTAATATGTCACACCTCCGATTATTTCAGGAGTCATTTGTTGGGGGGGGAAGGCGGTCGTTTATTAAGGTGGTGTGGATATAAATAAACGGTAATTGAAAAGTTAAATTTACCCTCAATACTTACACCTTGAAATGTTGGATAAAACTATTATTATATAGAAAGGGAACTAGAGGTCTGCGGCGATCGGCTCGCAGTGCCGCAGGATTCGCAGCGCTGATCTTCTGTGAAACCTTCGGCAACTTTAATATAGCCATCCTATTAGTTACAAGTTTCAGTTATCTATATATACATAAAAGATTTCCTATATATCAACTCATCAGGATATCTCTGAAACTATAAGCCCTGGAGATTTAAAATTTGGTAGAATTATATCTTTTACCGGGTAAGCAACGATGAACAGATTTTACAAAATTCCTTCTCCAAAGGGAGTTGAGGAGGTATTGTCCGGCAAAGAGGGGAGGAAACAGCTAATTAATAATATCATCCACCAATTATATAATCAAAAGGACTGTAGTCGGTATATCAAGGATATAAAGGTAACATTAGTCGGTCGTAATATGCGTCTAAAATGGTTTCAGATACGGTGGTGAGAGGGAAAGTCCTCGTCGACCACTAAATGAATCCAGCTAACAATAAAAGGTGGTATTTACTGCAGAGTAGCTTACTTTCATACGTGCTTACTGCAGATGAACACCGATGGGTTCTTAAGATCTCGGGGCTCGTTGCATTTTATTGTCCAAAATCATCGAAGAGTTTAAAAACCTTAATACAATTAACTGTTCCCAATTAAAAAAAAAGAATAAGTGCTTATGGTCAAAAAATAACTGATTTCAATATGTATATTGTTGACAAACGAGACGTTCAGCTGATGGTAAGTGATACGCCAGCCAATAATAATAAGGCTCTAGTTAGAATGGTTTACAGACCACATTGCGCTTGTCGCTTTGATATAGATGTTAAGTCTCGTTACTGCAGTAATTACATTAGTGACAACGCTCTTCAAATCGGAAGACAATTATGTTTGCATGCTACTGTATGGTGCTGCAGGGATAGACAATCTGCAGCAACAGAGACCTACCACCATCAGAAAATACATGGGTATTAGTAATGAATGAGATGAAAACAGCTTTTAGTATTGACGGATACATTCACAAATATGAACTCCCCTTCTATATATACCAGTTTAAGGCATACATTATTTCTTTCCTTACATACGAGCGATGGTAGATATTAAATTTAAAACCATTTCACCACCACCACCCGCGTGTACCTAAAAATATAAAGCGCCTTCGGAAAGGGTGCCACAGCGCCGTGCGAAGTGTAAACGAGAACGCGATTTATTGAAGGAAACAAATCCCGAATAGAAGGTATAAAATCCGACTTTATTGCCGTTTGATTTGTTTTCTACATAAACGTTTAAGTTATTAAGCTGACGGATTCTGTACTTTATTACCACAACATAGGGTCCACGTGCGGGGATTGCGAATACGAGGAGAAAAACGACTGGGTAGGCTACGAGGAACTTATAATTAGGCACGACACCACCGCGGCATGCAGTTGGATAGAAAAAGGTTAGTGTTTTAATTATAATTACTAGGAATACTATTTTTTATTTAAGAGTATATTTATATATATATGCTTAACATAACCTCAAATTATTTATCATATAACAAGCCCTTTAAGCCTGAAGATCGTTCGATTAAGTACTCTGACTTATATATTCCTAATAAGAGAGATCCCCATACATCTATACTTAATATTAAAAAACACATAGTAGACAAGAAAATCTTAATATATGCTTAGATCATGCTTGATATATCTATGTTATTACAATAAAAAAATGAAACAAGCGAAATATAAATAAAAAAATCTAAGTTCATATCCATTTAGTAAGTTCAATAGTTAACGAGAGTTAAATATTTTAACTACGTAAAAAAGTTAAAAGCAGTCCAAAGAGTATTTTTTTTTTTAATTCAACAAAGCCTGGTGATGCACTTTATGTTAAGTGATAACTGTCGATAACAAAGTGGTGTGGTGGTGGGGTTAAAATGTTGATACAGCACAGGACAGGCTTAGAGGAGACTGCTTGCTGATACAGCACCATACAAAATATTTGTGACAGCGCCAATGAAATTAAAAAAAAATTCAAACTTTTAAAAGAAAAGAAAAACTTACTTTCTATCAAAGACGTCGGCAAACTTTTTTGGCCACGGGTCCAAATCAAGTTGGTTTCAAGTATTAAGTGTCGTACGGGTCAGGGAGATTTCTTTATTGTAACCATATTTTGTATGCCATATAAAAGTCACTGATTCATTTTCATGGTCATATGATGTGGGATTATGTTGACATGGTCCAAGGAACCTGGTTAGCTACAGCCTTCGTATTTTAAAGCTACCGTCATAACTGCATTAGTGCTTGACCACAGTTTCATCTGGTGTTAACTGATGATGTGGTTTCCGATGGTAAAATTATTTAACCTAGCAATCAGCTTTTTTTTGATTTCGAGGAGGAAATCTTCTAAAGATACCGTGCTTCTGGGGGGAAATCAGGGTTGTGTAAGATTGTTACTCATTAGAACCCCATCAGTGGTCTCTAGGATCTCTTATAGAAAGCACCGGTGCCCCTCTACATTGTGTTACACGTCTCTGAGGAGGAGCCTAATCCCCCTAGGCACCATCACCGAGCTATATCGCTGTCCCACACAGGTTCGTTTGTTGAGTGATGAGGGCTCCTCACCCTCAAGGTTCGCGAGACTCCTAGACACATTTAGTCGTTTTCTTCGACAGGTAGGGCTTAACTTTAGTCCTATTCTTACTAGCCTGAGACCGCAGAGACTAGCAATCAGCCCTAGCTTATTCAATCTTCTCTTGAAGACGTTCAAGTCATACTTAGATGAATATAAGTACAAAAGTGAGAAGGTTACTCGTAGAAATCATTCGATGACCTACGAGTTGTAAGTTACTGACCCTTGTTCTATTTAGTTTGATATGTGAAACCCAACAAATAACATTTGTTTGTTTGTGGGTCGGTCGTGCGCGACTGTACCGGCCGCGTCTCCGTCCGACAGTTGGGAGCATACGCCGCCGGTGTTTTCTTTATTTAAGAGATCTGTTTGTTAGTTTTTGTACGGAACCGCGGCGCCTCCGGTCGCTTGCTTATTATTTATGGCGTTGCCCACTTGTGCGGATTCGATGGTGGAGTGTTCAACATGGCTGTGGTAATATTTCAGCTGGTCATACTTCACTGATCGTCGACAACGTTATGAGAAGTTTGAACTTCTAGTGGCTAGGTGAAGAGAAACATGTTGTACGCGTGCGTACGTCGCGATAGATACGTGTACCAATTGCAGTGAAGATTTCAGCAGCCAAACATTACTGTTTCAGTGTGAAGGGCACTACAGCTAGTGAAATACTTGAACAAGATTTAACACTATACATCTGAAAGCGACGACCATACCTGGTGCAGTGTGTATCAAGACAGAGTACGTCTGACTCTAATAATGCCGCTGTTCTGTCTTTTCTGGCCTCACGTCGCGTTGCCTTGACAATGGAAATTTATATATATCAAGCTCAAAATTTCACTAGTTACTTCGAATGGAAAGCTACTGTAGTCAAAATGTAGAAATAATTGGATATTGTATTTATTCTTCTCTATTGTTTATATAATCTATAAATATATATATAGATCAGCAACGCAGCTGCGACCCTTCTGATGTCGCGACTGTCTATGGACGACTGTGATCACTTTCCACCAGCTGAACTGTATCCATATTAGCCCACCCTTCCTAAAAAAATTATATTTTTAATATTAACATTTCAGCTTTTGAATCCCCATATTGTCTTACCATCTCGTGAGTAGCTTACCCTTAAGACAATCTTCGCTAATTAAAATACGAATAGATTCCTATCTGAACTGTTGGTGAGTAAATTATCAGTTACTAGTATGCATTGTACAGTGATCGAACAAAGTGTAGCGTTGAGAACTACAGTTGTTTTCTTGATTTAGGGCCGAGACAGCTCCGAACAGTTTCGGGCCGCGCGCCCCCACGCCGGCGCGGGGTTGCGGGGTTGCGGGGCAAGTTTCCCCATAACTCAAGCCGCTCGATTCGGTATCGGAGTTTATTATTTGCTCTGCCCGATACGTGTATACATATTTTGTGTTTTATTGTCTCACCGTGAATCTTGCGCCGGTACATAAAAGATAGCGGAATGGCGCCAATAAAGTAAAACTTCACCGTTTTAAAGGTTTCCATTCCATTTCCACCCTCGTGAGAACTTAACGCGAGTAAACTGTGCAACTGTTACATATATAACGCCGCAAATATCTCCTCGTTAACATTGTTTAATTTTTTAAACATATATCAAATATATATATGAAAGGTAAACAGAAAAACATCTTAAGGACCAGAGCAAGCCAGAACGCAGTTTACCAACTCAGTGTTCTTAGCCACTGTTTGATTATCAGCTCTCCTCTAATTACTTACGTATATTTTCCCTCTCTTTCTTCCTAGCTATTATTCCATACGATGCTGGCGTCAACTTTTCTTATTTTTCCACTTCGCCCTGCTCTCGGCATCATCGTCATTCACTTGGTCACGCATGTCTCCTGATACTACAATTTTCCACCTTGTTTTAGGTCTGCCTGTGGTTCTTCGACCAAGGTAGCAGCAGCGTACGCACTATTTACATATATTCTCAAAGATTTATCTTAACATTGTAACTATAAGAATTTTTAGTATTGACGTATTTTAAAAGTTCTATTGATTCATTCACATCAATCTCCGGAGTAGATTACCTAGCATCAGTCTACGGTAGGTATCTGTAATACAAATCTAGAATTTTTTTAGAGCTATATTTGATATGACTACCACAGTTATCGAAAGTAGAAGATGAGGTAACGATGCACAAAGAAACTTTTTGTTAAACTCCTGGTTCCTGAGTGCAACAAACAATCGCATGGCAACACTGAACGTACAAAATGAATTTAGCACAATAGCGGAGCTTTCATTTAACTCGACCATTGTGTTACACAAGCCGCTATGTTAAGTTAGCCCGCGCCGCAGCTTTTGGAGACAACTTATGTTTCGGCTCCCGAATGCTTGTAGCGTCGGACGATTTGTTATTCGGCGGCTTAGCGTCGGAGTTGCCTGTAGCTGTAGCTATTGTGTTATGCAGAGTAATAACTACGCTATTTTATGACTAAGTTAAGTCGCGAATAAGTTAAGATAAACAGCCTACTTATTGTTCATACGATCTAGTCTCAGGGTCACTCACAAAAAGGACAGACAAGGCGATTTATCCACCAAGATATAAATGATATATGAAGGCTAGTTCTTAAAAGGTCGATTTTCCTGACGATGTTTTCTTTCACGTGAAGGTCCTGGTTAGAGAAAGTCAAACCTGCTTCTTATCAAGCCATATATACTGCTTTACTAACTAAGCTCTCACGGAGAATAAGTTAGCAGTATCTAACTTAAGTATAGCTTGTACTTACGTGTAATAATCTTGTGAAAGTTTCTAGACTAGTATATATCTGCGTGTCTATACTATTGTCTTTTTAAAAAATATAGTTATGTTCAACTACGTGGAGATTCATCACGACACCTCTGGAGTCAGAAATCCTGGAGACTTGAAATTTGGTATGAATATTCCTTTTGCCGATTATAGATCAGCTGAGTACGGGTTTTATGAAATATTATCCCCAAAAGGGGTGAGGGGATGTTACGGCCAGCAAAACGGGCGAGGAATAGTGACTGGTATTATAAGTGATATATCACACCACGGCTTAATATACCTTCATATTTAAAGAGTTATAAAGAGGATAACTTGTTGTCTTCTTCTTCATCAGTGTCACTATTGATAGTGATCGTGGTCATCACTAGAAATTGTTGGTGGCAGTCTTCACAACACACCGCACTTCCTCTTTGACGGCTGCCTTCCACTTGCATTCAAGCAGTGATAATGATGATGAATCATTTACTGCCGCTTGTATCCGATCAGTCCGCCTCATAGGCGATCTTCCTCAATAGCTGCATCCCCTCGGTGGGATGTGACCAATAAGGTGAAGAGGATACGAGAATGTGCCAAGAATGATAAACGCTGCTTGATGCCGATTTCCCGGAGTATAGTAAGTACATCGTTGGTACGAGTGTGTAAATGTGCAGCCATTTCCTGCAGTTTAATTACTAGGATTAATTTGTATTTATGCTTACTGCAGGGCAGTTAGACTCGGGCGATATATACTACTATCTATTTACTGATGCACTTAACACATTTATCTATGCTGCGAGCGGAACGACTGCAATTCAGACCGCCGTATCGTAAGCCATTTCGTCTAGACCGACGGGCTTATTAAGATAAATGCAATTAGCGATAATTGCATAATTATCGCATTATAAATGCACTGTATAAAGGGAATTGCTGGCGCTATATTTCCCCTTTTGCGAATTGATAATGTCAGTCGGTTGCCGGAAACTGCCTAGGTACCACTGCAACTCCTATTATAACAGTAGCGTGCAAACATTACTATGTTCCGGTTTGAAGAGCGTTGTAGCTGATGCAGTTAATAGGATAACAAGATCAACATCTTATGTCTCGGGAAAGCATAATGTGTATATCATCCTAACTAGGGCCACATAGTTATGGGGACAAGTATCACTTACCATCAGGTGATTATGCTGCTCGTCTATTTTATTCTAAGTCGTTTGTAATTACAAGTGTAGTATCAAAATCTATAAAATATTATTTGTATGTAAATTACAATTAAGTGACGGGACTCCTAGGATGTTCACCTGATGGTAAGTGATACGCCTGCCCATAACAACGTGGCACTAGATAGGATGAACACAGCACTGTGGTAAGGTCTCTATTGCCGGAGACCATCTAGGTAGGTACCACCGCAGTGCGTATTATAGCCGGCAAATTGTACTGTGCAAATATTATTGTGTTCCGGTTTGAAGGGCGCTGTAACTAGTGAAATTACTGGGGTAATGATAGTCAATCTCTTATGTCTCAAGGTGACGAGCGCAATCTGGTGCTATGTGTGGGTTTTACTTACCATCAGACGAGTGTCGCGTTCGTCTGGTCGCTTTGTAGTATAATAAAAGCACCACATAGTGTTGTTCACCTTGAGACATAACATGTTAAGCCCTGTTACCCCAGTAATTTCATTAGCTACGACGCCTTTAAAACCGGACAACAGTAATGTATACACAGTAGCTTTCTCAGGTAAGAGAGACCTACCTCACGTAAAGCTGACAATCATAACACAGGAATCATTTAATTGATGCAGATTGACAGTAAGATCCATGGATTCGAAATACCTTACTACCAACCATACTCCATATCACATGGTACCGGAATCAGACTAGAGACTTCCGTCTCCAGATCGCTGTTAAGAAAAGTAATAATCCAGCGAGTTTACAATTGTACTTATTTTTATTTAACAGCCCGGAAGTGCGCGTAACATAGAACTGGGCAGTATTTGTGAGTAATAAAATTTCACAGCATTAGACTTCTTGCTATTTGGACCACTTTACTGCTGACTAGTTACCATCTAACGTCGTTAGGACATTGTCTAACATATTACGAGAAGGAACTAAGATATTACCTGATGGTACGGCACTATTTAGGATGTGGAAACAACTCACAGTTGCGGTTGACGTTTTGAGAAAAAAGGTATCTTTTTCGGTGAAGCAACGAGATATTCACCTGATGGTAAGTAGTACGCCCGCCCATAACGGGGCGGTAGTTAGGATGATATATACAACACCACATTGTGCTCGTTGACTTGAGATTTGCCTCTGTAGCCAGAGACCGTCTAGGTAGGTACCATCGCAGCTTCTATTGCAGCCGAGAAACATGTGTACAAACATTACTGTGTACCGGTTTGAAGGACGTTGTAGTTGATGAAATTACTGGGGTAACGAGACTTAACATCTTATGACTCAAGGCAACGAGCACAATGTGGTAACATCCTAACTAGCATGCACGTTAATATGCACAAGCGTATCACTTACTATCAAGTTGAACGTGCCGCTGGTCTGAGCGCTTCGTTAAATATCTTTAATCAGGAGTGACTTGCAACTATTGCTGTGTTTCAGATGGAAGGGAGATGTAGATGGTAAAAATAACCAATGTCTGGTCGGGTAAGTTTTGTCCAAAAAATGGGGGTTAAGTTACAATAATTCACAAAATTCAGAATAACAAGTTCCTACCAACCCCTCGTTTGCAAGAAATGTTATTTATGGTAAAATTCATTTAGTTTCAATAGCAATGCCCGTAGCACTTCTTTCTTCTTTTTTTTCATAAAATTGTTCAGAATTAATTGTAGATTTAACTATTTCCTAAAAAAACTGTTCGCTAACTTTGATTTAATATTAGTATCACAAGGATTTGTGGTGGCATACCAGAGTAACCAGGTTAAAAAAACGCATCGAGTGCACCTTACAGGATATTTCGTGTAAGGTATGTAATACCACGTTTGTAGGTAGTATGGTGGTATAGGGGATACAGGATGTTTGTTTGCCTATGTGAGGCACGACCCTGAGGACACATGGTTTCATCTCCGTAAGTTTGCGGCAGCCCTAAACGTTGGTACTTAGAATAAGATCTAAAATACATAAAAGATAAAGGTTAAATAACTTAAAAAGTAATTGATAACTATATAACTGCAACAAATAACTATTGTAAGAAAATACTTTGACAGTGTACGTGTAAGAGGAAGGACAAACATGGTTTGTGTAACTGGCGCTAACATGATCTGAAGTCCGTAAAAACACAGCGAGGAGTGCTCGTGGGGGGGAGTGGAGCCACTCCTGGTCAATGTGGGAAAATAATAAAGTACATCGAGTCGGTAAACACAAACAGTCGGTAAGCGATACGGCGACGTGTTGGCAGGGAACTGCGGCACCGCGTAGCTCGCCGTAGCTCGGCGTAGCGCGGCGTAGCTGTACGATTGTTTACACAGCGATATAAAATGAACAGAAGTGGCATCGCGTATTAATAAAAAAAACAATTAGTCAAGAATTTTTTTTTTTATGAAGTTATGAGACCAGCAGGATGTTATTATGATGTTAAGTCCTAAAACAACATACTACAATATATACACCATCTCGTGTTCGTTGTTTTTTTTTGTTTTACGAAGCGACGCAAAGAGCGGGACGTTCATCTTCTTCATTGGTATCACTCTTGACAGAGTGTTCATGATCATCACCACATGTGTTGGTTGCAAACTTCTTCTTCAAGCGGGATGTTCACATGATGATAAGTGTTACGCCCACCCATAACAACGTGGCGCTCTTTAGAATAGTATATAATGCACTACATTGTGCTTGTCACTGTGGGACCTATGATATTACGTCCCGTTACCCCAGTAATTGAATTGGCTACAGCGACGTCCAAACCGGAACACAGTAACATTGCACAGTATAATATGACGGAAGAAACAGGAGACGCGGTGCCGTAACTCCAATAACATAAGCACAGATTTATTCTGATGGTAGGTCTATGTAACCGGAGATCGTATAGATGGGTACTACTGCCGCGTTTATTGCAGCCGGCAAACAGTAGTATGTAAACAGTATTCTGATCCGGTTTGAAGGGCGCTGTAGCTAGTGTAATGACTGGGGTAAGAAGACTCATCAGACATAGGACATCTCATGTCTCAGGCGACGAGCGCAATGTGGTGCTGTCTATAACATCCTAAGAAGCGCCACGTTGTTATGAGCGGTCATGTTATTTATCATCAGGTGAACGTCCCGTTCGTTTCGTCGCTTATTTACATAAAAAAAAAATTATCGAACAATGAAAGTTACAATACAAACAGCGCCATCTATTGACAACAATGTTAAGCTCGACCTCAGCAGCCGTTAAATAGAAATGTTTGTGACAGACTTTAGTGTAACAGAAAAAACTCTTTGATTTGAATGTCAATATTTCTTGTCCCACTTCAAAATTGACATGTGATTTGTGCCCACCCATCCCGACACCCAGTTGGGTGACTCAAAAGATTCGGCAGACGCTTTCGTTCCCTTCGGAATAAAGCCGAACAGATGATAAATTCAATGAAACGTACAATAAAGCATCAAACGACCGGAAGCGCGTTATGTAGTACAATTCGTTTGAAGAATATTTATGAAAATGTATTTATTTTCATAAATATGAAAAGTTATTTAACTAGTGTGTTCCGGTTTGAACGGCGTTGTAGATAGAAAAATTATAGAGGTAACGAGACTAAACATTATGTCTCAAGGCGATGAGCACAATGTAGTGCTGCGTATATCATACTAACTAGCGCCATGTTGCTGGCTGGCGTATCACTTATTATTAGGTGATCGTTTTGCCCGCGTAAGTGACCCTTAAACAGCTTATAAAGTATAATCAATAATATAGCTCTTACCAATTTTCCTACACAATTCTCCAAAAATAATAATAATAAAGTGCCGTATCTAGTAATTTTATTATCCTTGACGGCTTTATATTGGAGCAACCGGGCGTCACTGCGCGCAATATATTTGGTGGGGTGTACCTTGCAGGCCAGCTTCCGCACCGACCGAGTAGCTATAAAACTGTTTTATGGACATCCACGAAATACACAAACACCGGAACGGATGGTGAAAATTTTTTACAGATTATCTTCAGATATAACAACTCACGGGATCCAAGCCAACCTCACCTGCTCGCGGTGCACGCTGCTAATCAACAGACGAGGCTCTGGTGGTCATCAGCCCACATTGGGCCAGCGTGGTGGCAAATAGCCTAGATTTCCCGATTTCCCTCCACCGCAAGTGGGAATCTTTAGTAGAGGCCTATACCAAAGATTTATATGGGGGGATTTGCGCCATTTCCCATCACGCTGGCCCAATGCGGGTTGATGTGAGCCAGAGCCTCGTTTGTTGATTAGCAGGCTGCACCACGAGCAGGTGAGGTTGGCTTGAGTCCTGTGAATAGTTGTGCGGGAACCCTTACACCCCTCTCTCTGCCTCTCTCGGGAATATTTTCTTTTATATCCTGCAAAGCTATAAATTCAGCGCAACCTTCACCTGATGGTAAGTGATACGCCTGATAACACCGCGGCGCTGGTTAGGAATGCCCGCTGCACCGCGTTGGGCTTGAGACTTAGATGTTAGGTATCGTTACCGCAGTTATTTAACCAGTTACAACGCCCTTCAAACAGGATCACGGTACTGTTTGTCGCCTGCAGTAGCAGCTGCGGTGGTACCTACATAGACGGTCTCCCGCATCGGAGATGTACAGCACACAGAATATTTACACTGCGTCAATAGTTTCCAAGATAGAATGTTAAGCATGTATGAGGCAATTTCCAGAGGATATCCAGCATTGTTTAGGGATAAGGAAAAAGAAAAGTTTGTAGATGAAAAAAGGAGGAAAGACGCAAACGTTACCGCCGCTATGGGGGGTGGTTGCGTTATATTTTCCGTTTGTTTATTCAGAAACTTTATCTGCCGCGAGGACAGCGGCCCGCCACCCCCAGTCCGGGACGGCCCCAGTTTTTGTTTCAGCTTTCAAATCATATGAATCAAACCTATGATCCGACTTCTCTATAAACAAACCCCTATTTTTTTGTAACAAACTAAGGGAAGTTTGTTATATAACATGTTTGTGTTTACTTTTGATTTCGTTATCTTCATCATCAGCCGATAGAAGTCCACTGCTGGACATAGGCCTTTTAAAAAATTCCCACATCGATCGGTTAGAGATTCCTATGAGGGATTGGGGCCGTTTCCCATCACGCTATCATAATCCGGATTGATGGGAGCCAGAACCTACTACATTGATTAGCAGAGTTTTTTTTTTGTTTAAAGTGGGGGAAAAGCCTGCGCATACCTGTCCTTGCGGGGGCAAGGACAGGTTATGTCGGACTAAAACCCTGACGGTGTTCCGCTTCGTCGCTTTATGGCATTCACGGGAACTCTCGCACACATCCGCGACCCCGCCAGCGCCGGTCGCACCTCAGGAGGAGAGGGAGGAATCCCCTCTTTCCACTTCTGTAGGTGCACGCCGGAACACACACCGCGCCCCCTCCTCGGCCTCTTGCAGTCACGCGGGCAACTATGTATTGCGCTCTTCGCCTGAGACAGATGTTGAGTCTCGTTACTCCAGTAATCATACATCCTAACTAATGCCACGTTGTTACGGGCAGGCGTATCACTTACCATCAGGTGAACGTCCCGCACGTCTCGTCGCTTAGTTTAATAATTAAAAAAAACTATTAACTTGTATTTTAAGCTGTTAGCGAAGTAGTCTTAATATTATAATTGAGACATCAGTCTAATCACACTTCTATTGGTGGTAGGTCTTTGTTGCTGGTTACTGTTTAAACATTACCGCAACTCTTATTACTGGCGACAAACAGTAGTATGCAAACATTACTGTGTTCCGGTTTGAAGGGCGCTGTAGCCCCTGCGGGGCCTTATTACCGGAGTGAGGAGACTTAACATCTCATAGCTGAAGACTATGAGGTAGTATGTATAAAATTTTATGGAAGTGGTTACTCTTACCATCAGGTGAAGGTCACATTAGACTGGTCGCTTTTAATAAAAAAAAATAGTTTTTTACAAAATGTCTGTAGTTGTTCATCACAGACATACCCACTTCGATGACAACCGAATAACTTCCGGTTTACGATTGTAACGGGAAAGACGGAGGCGACATAGCAAAACTAGGGGTTGGATCTTGAAAATAAATAACACGAGGGTAAATTTCCAGCGACGGTGCGCCCGTTGCGGTGGAAATTATTTCTGCGGCGCGATTGTTCTGAGGGTGCTTGTGTGAAACTCTTACTTGAGAAATAAATCGTGTTATAAACGTCCATGTTCTGATGATTTACAATAAATAAGAGAGGGAGACGACAACAGGCTGAAGTCATGATGATGATGATGATGATTTTTATTCAACGAAGCGACGATATGAGCGGGACGTTCACTTGATGTTAAGTGGTACGCCTGCCCATAACAACGCGGCGCTAGTTAACACTGCAGCACATTGCGCCCGTCGCCTCAGACATAAGATATTGAGACTCGTTACCCCAGTCACACTAGCTGCAGCGCCCTTCAAACCGGAAGACAGTATTAATTGCAATGTACTGTTTAAGAGCTGCAGTAGGCGCTGCGGTGGTACTTCAACGGTCTCAGGCAAGCGAGGCCTTCTACATATAACTTAACTACTATTAAAGTCTTTTACTAAAAACAACAGTTTAAGTAAGAAATAAGTGAGAAGAAAAGAGTGCTTACGTAACGTTTTCAAGTGACCCTGACCTCAACTAAAGTCGGTCAGCCGCAGTTTCGTTCACTTAGTGTTTTGAGACCTTTTAAGTTAGCTTTAAGTTGACATATATATTTTATTATGTTATTATAAGTTTTTGCTCGTTGTTAAGATATTCAGCTGTGAATATCTCAATGCGACGAGCTCGCTGTGTTGTAGTGTATAACATCCTAACTTCGCTTTGAGCAGGTGTGGAAAGTGACGATCAAGTGATCATCTCTACCGTGTCATGGGTGTGATGAAAAAAAAACTATCTCGTTTATATCGCTTTCATAATTATATATTTACGATAGTAATCACAAATATTATCGATCATTAATACCGTCACCACAAATTACATGATAGTGTAACATAATTAACTTGATAACTTAATTGCATTTCAGTTAAAATTTGGTTAATTAAGTTACGTTTGTGTATCGTTAACTGGATTTGTTAACATATAAATGTTTTAGTTACAGTTATTGCCATCTCTGAACTGTATAAATATTTCTATGTTCCGGATTGAAGGGCGCTGTGGCTAGTGACAGGTAACTAGCCTTAACATTCATGGTGTCGGGTACAATGTGAGGTTTTGTGTATGAACCTAATTAGCGCCATCTTGTTATGGTTCGTATCTAATCCCTTATTGATTAACTTCATCAATGTTTTTATTAGAGGAAATGTCAATAGAATAATATATAAAGCGATTCCATTAAAATTTATTCCTGCGGAAGTTAATAAAGCGGAAGTAAATGAAGTGTTTACACAACGTTTTATTATTCAATGAATATTTAACGTAACTCTTGTGTTGTGTATCATTCTATCCAATGGCTCGTTTTAAGTTTTTGATGCGATTACAAACTCTCTCTCTCTCTCTCTCTCTCTCTCTCTCTCTCTCTCTTTCTCTCTCTCTCTCGGTCCTCGACATCGTTAACAGTCACTAACCACATCTCTTGACACTACATTTGTCCACTTTGCTTAGGGTCTACTTGCGGGTATTCGACCAGGGATGGAGAGCTGCAGTGCCAAGTTGCCAACTTAATCAGGTGGCCTTCCTTTTACATGACCATGCCATCGCAGCCTGCTCTCTTGCATCTCGTCGGCGTTGTCGCGAACATCAAGGCTACCTGGCAATTACTCGTATTGAAACGACAATAAAATGTGAATAGAGGGTGCAAACAGGGGAGTAAAGTCGTCATTCACCCTTAAACAGGGACCATTTAAACAATGTGTAAGTAGAATTAACGTTTTGCATTTTAACAGGGTGGTAACTGGAATAACTTCTGGTCAAATAAGTGGTGGAGTTATCATGGTTTTTAAGAACCTTCTAGATCTTTGATTCGATATTTATTTGCATACGAGAAAACTTATATATTATACTTCATCATTATCATCATCATCAGCCGATAGACGTCCACTGCTGGACATAGGCCTACCCCAAAGTTCACACTGTGGGACGTCGTTCGTATAGAGTCGTGTAGGCAGTTTTGGGACATTTCTTATCACTTGGCCCGATGGAGGTTGGTGAGAGCCGGAGCCCCGTTTGTTTGCACCACGAGCTGGTGAGGTTGGCTTGTGTCCCGTGAGTTGTTGGATGTCCAGCAGTGGACGTCTATCGAATGATATATATATATATATATTCACATAACAATAAGTTACTGTGCGCTTTAACAATAAATCCGAGAGTTAACTGCGATGACTGATTGTGTTTTGTCGGACAGCGGTCAAAAAGCGGCTCTGCCGATAAAACTTATTTAACAAAGCTCGGGTTAGGTCATCTATCACGCCGGCTGGCCTTTTCATGTCCGTGATAAATACCCTCGCGACGTGATAACGGACTCCACGCTCTCCACCTTGTAAACATTGCCGAGTTCTGTTTGTTCGCGCCGCTGCTCACTTTTTCCAAAGCTTATCGCACTTTCTATTTATCACTGACTAGTTATTTCTTTCATAATGTATCATTTAAACTGCTTATTGCTACGTTTAGTATTTCTACTAATAAATTTAGGTTAAACTTTTACTAATTTAGTAATATATTTTATATTATGAAGCGATTAGATGAGGAAGGCGTTTCAGCTCTATAGTCTCGGGCTAGTAAGAATAAGCCCCGTCGGTCGTAGGAGAAGACTAAAAGGGTCTAGGGGATTCATAGGTCTTGAGGTTGGAGGCCCTTACTATTTAATAAGCGACCTTGCATGGGACAGCATATGGCTCAGCGATGGTGGCAAGGACAGTTAGGTTCCTCCTCAGAGACGTGTTAACACAAAGTCTAGAGGGGCACCGGTGCGTTCTGTAAGAGTTACACATACTTAACCCTTAACTGAGCCCCATAAACTCTGACTATCCGCTAGAAGTTTTAAGCTTATCTTTCGAAAATTCTCCACCCCTTTCCCTTCCTAAAACAAAAAAAAGATGAGCGTTTACCTGATTGTAAATGATAAGTATATTCATTACAACGAAGCGCTAGTCAGGATGATATACATATCACCAAATTGTTATCGTTACCTTTAGACATATGTAATCCCTTTAGCTCAATAATTTCACTAGCTACAAAGCCCGTTAAACCAGAATATGGTAATTATCATCATCTCCAGCCGATAAACGTCAAATGTTGGTCATAGCAACATTTACACATTAACATTTGTCGACAGAAACAGGAACTGCGCTGGTTACTAGACAGTGCAAGAATAGAGACCTAATAGCACTATTTAGGTTAATTTTAACCCCTTAAGGGGTTTAATACAAAATGTCTCATTTTAACAATAAATTTATTTTACTTTTACAAAAGAAAGTGAAATATTTACAGGTTTTCGCGAGCTTTGATGTTTAAGGGTGAAATACTGTTAGCGGGCACCGTTATAATGCCTCTTTGGGGTTTAATAAAACTGCTACGAACACCTAACTAAAATTCATTACTGCTGTTTTTTTTTTAAATAAAATTAACCTTTAATCCAATATAATAATTAATCTATTGGGTTATTTATAAAGCAGACACATATACGACGAGATATACAGATGATATAACAGTAATACATCGCCACATCACGCTCATCAAGTGGTAGTATTCAGAAAAGCTGGTTATGCTTGCACATTACTGTTTAACAACTGCAGTGGTATCTAACTACCCCTGCAAGGATATGTTGCTAGACAGGGTGCATCGATATTCCGGGTAGGTTATGCATACCGCATCTGATACCTTAGTAATTATCTGTACTTAATAATGAACTATTTTTAATTCATCATAATTATCTTCACTTGTTTTGAGAGATTATTATTTAGTTAAATTTAGGGTGCTATTTGATTACATGTATAGCCCACGCAGTTGCACCCGTGGGGCCGACCACACGGCGCCGTGTAAGCTTGCACGAACGCAGCGCCAATGTCAAGCAAATGTAAGTATATAAAATGTTTAAAAACTTATTCTACCCTTTGTTATTGCATTATTTTTCACTAAATATTGTACTTTTTAATAGACGTACCTAATAAAACTGAAATTAAAAAGCTCAGTTACAATCAAAAGAAGAAATAACTTAAGCGATGTTATTGCTCAACTTGGAGCATAGCAACTGTGAGAATTTTCTGTAAGATTCCACTTGCTAATGAATCATCTTTACTGCCGATACAAAATAAAACAAATCTATTACATTCGTAATACAAATGTTAATGAAATAGATTAAATCTCTCCTTTCTACGTCGTCATATTAAAAATGCTCTTGCTATTTATCCCAAATTTGTATTAATAAAGTTAGTGCATCATGATCCGGAGTATATCGCATGCGCAAAGTTAATTGCGGTCAAAGTGGATTAGGTGGAATTACTATTTACTATGCACAATTTCCGGCAGTGCGGTTTTGTCATACACACAGAATACTTTATGAATTTGCATCTCTACTACATATACAATATTTAGGGAAACAGTATATTAAATAACGATTAAAGGAAACTAAGAAGTGACTACTATGGCACTGTCAACTCCACTCCAAAACTCCACTCTTCAATTGAAGAAGAAATGAAAGGATATAATGATTAGACCAAGATATCTCTTTACGTATTCCTGAAATAACTTATGCAAACTTAGCATAAAAAATTAATAATATATGAAATCGATATCATAAATATTATCACTTGAAGACAGGTTTCCAACTTTGTTCCTAGCAGAAGCCAGGTAGAACTGATCTTATCCCAATTTCCGTAAGATGAACATGCACACACATCATCCCAAGCTGGTAATATATAACGGATCTGGAAATCTATACCTAGTTTTTCTCCGTCCGTTTCGCTGACCGTAACACCCTTGCAACTCCTTTGGGGAAGAAATTTATATATATATATATATATATTCTGTGATCTCGTGGTGATCTAATAAATGTAGAAGATTAATAAGCTTTTATTAAATTAATTAAAATTTGAAATATTTTAAGATTTAATATTATAATGAAAAGATCTTCTACATTCAAACAAAACCAAATGGATTTTACGGCTCTTTGATATCAGCAATATCTTAATTAATCACTAAACAGTTCTTCGTAAAAGTAATATTTTAATTATAAGTTTCTATACAAATTAAACACAAAAAGTTAAATTAACTTTACTTACTTAAAACTTAACATCTTGACGCCTATACAAAAACTCAATATAAAAATTATTACCCAATTTTTCTTTAGTCGGATAGTTTTTGAACCTCATCACCATCATCAGCTAGACGTAGACATAGGCCTCCCCTAAAGATATATATGGAGATTTGGGCCATTTTCAACCACGCTGGCCCAATGCAGATTGGTAGTAGCCATAGTCTCGTTTGTTCATTAGCAGGCTGCACCACGAGCTGTTGAGGTTGGCTTGGATCCCGTGAGTTCTTGCGCGAGAACCCTTGCACCCCACAAAAGAGCTGTTATAAGTTTTTTTTATAGGTAAATGCCGCTGCGAATTAACAGCTTTAACTCTTGTAAAGTACTTAACAGCATCCCGAGTGGTAGACGGGTTAGAATATCACTATTGCCGCTTTATCTTCTAATCAAAAGGCTATTGAGAATAGAATAAACGAAGGAGAAAACATGAATGAGGGTAACTTTATAAAAATAGCTTTTTCTGTGATCGTTACCACCAGTGCTGTAGTTGGTAAATACTCTTTTTTACCACAGCCTACGTTCAGCGCTAAACATCAACAGTCCGAACTGATCATGTCGATATTCAAAAAGGCGGTTCCTCAAATACTAAAGACTAAGACGGATCTAGATTTATAATTATAAAATATCTAACGTTGTTTAACTATCTGATGGTTGTCCTTTGTCAGATCGCTGTATGTTATATGGTTTAAGTAAAAATGAAAGTTAAACTCCCCAGCCCATCGGATGTAATGGGGGCACCATCCATCAAACGTCTTAAAGCAAGTCGCGAAGCCGTTCTCCATCGGAACGTAGTTAACATTGTTCGCCAGTTGATAAAATATGAGCGTCGACACTGACAAATGGTCGGCAAGTAAGAAACGTCACTATACATAACTCCGCATCAGTGAGATCTACATCGTAAATTATACCGTGAGGAATTTGATGTTACGAGTTAATTTGATTGATGCTGATCTTAATATATATATTTTAATCGACCGCAATAAAGTTAACAATCTGACGTAAAACCACATATAACTTTCTACAATATTAACCTAGATATAATAATCATGAAGTTAGGATACACACACACATATATATATATCACGCCTCGTTCCCAGTGGAGTAGGCAGAGACCACCTCTCACCATTTGCTACGATCCTGATACACCTCTCTCGCTTCCTCCACTTTCATGAGCGTCTTCATGTATGCTCGTCGGTTGCGAGTACTCTTGACCCGGCCTTTCTTTAGCACATCTTCGATTTGATCGGAATATGTCCGCCTAGGCCAGCCTGCACCGATTTTTCCAATCATTCTTACCTTGTATACCTCTTTCGTTAATCTTCTTTCATCCATTCTTCCTACATGGCCGAACCATCTAAGCATCCCTGTCTCTTTGTCACTACATCTTCAACCACGCCGCTACGCTCCCTTATCACACTATTCCTCACTTTGTCTATCAGGATACATCACATCGCTTTTAGACTAAAGATGGTATACACTTACGCCAGTAATTTCAGCAGTATTCGAACTGAAACATTAATGTTTTCACATTACTATTTAAAGATATATATCATCATCAACCGATAGACGTCCACTGCTGGAGCTCCCCCAAAGATTTCCACATCGATCGGTCCCGCGTTGCTCGCATCCAGTGGGTTTCTGCGACTTTCACCAGATCATCGGTCCAAAGATAGATGTAAGCTGCAGCAATTGGGGTACCTATTTAGACTGACAGTAAATTGCCATCTACCATGAGTAAATATTATACAATGGGTTAACCATATTCCATATCATGAATCGAAGCTGTACTCGTAGGTGGGTTAGGTTATTTATCTAGAATACCTTGACAGACGAAACGTATAATAGCAATAGTGTTATAGTGAATGAAAAACAATTAAATAATGGTATCTAAATCATCATCATTAATAGCAAAAGGTGCATAGTTGGACGTAGACCTCCTCCAACGATATCCATGCCGAGTAACTCCTCGCATCCTGCAAATTTAAATATCTAAAAAAATTAAAATCACTCATTGTTCCTATAACTAGAATTCGGGTCAATCTCTCACAAGGAAAGAGTTATTTATCCATGATGTTATCTTAATCCGGATTTTCATATATTGAATGTTTAAAATATGTTCATAGAACATATTTGGTTTCATCACGATGATATCGAAACTCAAGCTCAGTACGAAGCGAACTCGCGCCTCTTCGAAACCCGTAACGAGTATCCAGTGAAGATTTGACAAAGTCTACTGGTGATCGCAGAATAGAATCAATGACCTTCTTATCGAGGCTAAGGTACATGTAATGATTTCATAGCAAATTATTTACTATCAATTAAACAACCGCCTCGTTCCGCCGGCTATGAGAGCGTCTATACGCTCGGAGAAAACACGTTCGGATACTTACTCCGTATAAATGACGTTCGGATATTTACTCCATACAAACGAATCGAGTCGAAAACATCGAGAAATGTTTACATTCCGAGTTGTACGCTGTTATCACGTAGGAAGAACATTTATCAAGCAAGCGAATGGGCTGAGGGCTTGATGAATAGCCGCGCCGCCACTGCTAGCTACCCCACAATGCAACTTTACAGCTTCGGAAGCACTTTTTCTGAACTAACACTTCTTTAATCGTGTGGAGGATAGAATTAGATTTTTCTTATAAACGTCCCATTCCACGAACATAAAAATTTCTTCATAAAATAATTTCTTATTATAGGATAACATTATACAATCATTCTTAATCATCATACATACATTCATCGGCGATTTTAACTGCGATTTTTTTTTATATTTATTAAAAAAAACATGATTTTTTATTATAATCTATTCCCGAGGATCGTTAGTTATTACAACATATATATTTTGACCATGCCGTTAAGTAGTGCGTAAATATTGTACTGTTCCGGTAACAAGGAAGTAGGATAACGAAATTTAATAAATAGTTTAAGGTCTCTAGTATACCTTTTTAATTTAGCAGTATTAAAAAAAAATGTTACATATAGTTTAACATATTAACCATGTTGTTTAGAGAAATCTGTATTTTATGTTTTTATATTCAAATTGTGTATCACTTCAGTTTTAACCATACATCACTTGCCGAAGGGAAGATACCCCTCGCATCGCCTCGCATATAATAATAACAATAATGGCACCCGAAAACAATTGTATCATATCTCATTCCCCAATAAAAAGTACACTCATAAATTTCCGTTTCCGTATCGGAGACGAGCAATTTACAAAAAGCAATTGCTACCATAGATCACTGCCTCATCGGCGCACCCAATTGTCACAGGATTTTATATCCCACCTCATTGTTCCATGGTGAGTTGTTTCCACACTTTCCTCCACCAATTTCCCCACCCTTTAACGCTTTTTCAATATCGATCATTCAATTCATAAAACATTTCAATGATCTTTTACAATAGTGCGATTATTAATAATTGTGATGGTTAATGAATTTATAAACCCATTATTTGGAATTGGAGCTCTTTGGCACTGTGTCAGAGTTTGAGATTTTTTATATAATTAACCGACGAGACGAGCAGCACGAACACCTGATGATAAGTGATACGCCCATAACAACATGGCCCTAGTTAAGATGGTATGCCCTGCATCACATTGCGCTCGTCGCCTAAGACATAAGATGTTGATATCGTGACCCCAGTAATTACACTAGCTACAGCCTCTTCAACTTGGAACACAGTAATGTTTGCACATTACTGCTTGGCGATAGAAATAGGCGCTACGATGGTACCCTCCTAGATGATCTCCGGCAACAGAGACCTATCACCAGAATCATTGATAAGTTAAAGGTTCAGAATAAACATTCAATTATTGTCGCGTACCATCAGCTTAGTATGTTATGATTATCATGGGTCCTCTTGAAGAGAGTCGAGGTTATTTATTGCCTACGTTAGCTAAATGCAGGTTAGTGGATCTTTATGGAATACCGGCTGTTCCTCTCGCTTTGCTAGCTGTAACACCCCTGCAAATTCTTTTGGGAAAAGAATTTTGTAAAATCCATTTTGAGTTAGGCTCTCGATGGCAGGAGCAATCGGGTCAGTGAATCTTTGAATATCTCGTATAAGTTATATATATATAGATCCATGCATTAAATCGATCTGCAATTGGATCTCTCACATTGGATGGCCAGCCAATTGTCTTTAGTGAAACTGTTAAAAACCTTGGCGTTATTTTTAACTCTTTCTTAAGCTGGAATGAGCAGGTTAGCAATGTTAGCATCAAAGTTAACTTTGCATTTCATACACTCAAATGTCTCCAATATTTTTTGCCTTTGGAAACTAAAATTTCTCTTGCACAAAGTCTCATATTACCCATTCTGGACTACGCTGATGCTTGCTACCTAGATGCCACTGAGGAGCTTCTCAACAAGCTTGAGCGTTTGCAAAATTTGTGTATCCGTTTTATTTTTGGTCTCAAAAAATATGATCATGTTTCTGAGTTCCGCAAAAAGCTCAAGTGGCTCCCAGTCCGTTTCCGCAGAAATACTAGAATATTGTGCCTCTTATTTAATATCCTACATAATCCTAACTACCCGCAATATTTACGTGATCGCTTTACCTATGCCCGCCCCTCCCTCGCTCCTTGTAGAACACACATTAAAACTCTCCTCAAATGTCCTATTCATAAAACACATGCTTACGCAAAATCATTTTCCGTACAAGCAGTCATACTTTGGAATTCCCTCCCTCCGAGCATACGAGCGTGCAGCACCATAGCAGCATTCAAGAAATCTGTTAAAGAACACTATTTATCCTTATCGTATTAAATAAAAGTATATATTTGTATATATATAATATAAAAGTAAGTATATGTATGTATATATATATGTGTATGTGTATGTATTTGTATTGTTTTATATCTTGTAATATGTATATATTATTATATGTAATGTTTACTGTATGCACTAGGTTTGTGTTTCTAATTCTGCTTTCCTTCTTCGGGCCTACTGGAAGAGATTTCAACATGAAATAAGTAGTGCCCTTGTACTCTGTATCCTTATTGTCTAGTCTTTTCTATTAGCTGTGTGTACAAAGATATTAAATACGACATAAATTTGAAATTTTTTACCTTGACCGGAAACTTAGTATTCTAAAGATAGTTCGCAAAAAGGATAAGAGATATATTTGTAGAAATGTTAAAAGTGTCTACGGGGTAACTAAAATTTTGTTATTATATAATAATGTAGTTTACCACTGTAAATATACGAACTAGAGAGATACAAGTCGAGGACAAGCAAGTTTGATTCCTGCTGAACTAGAGTATCCAGTGAATGTAAATTATAAGGCCAACGTAGTGGATTGTCTAGACCATGTCCTTGTTAAAAAAGGCACCGAGGCCATCAACTAGATCTTTAGGCTTAGGTATAAAATGAAGAGATGACGTTGTTACTGTTCTACATTAGAATCTGCAGTGAAGTAGTAATTATTTACACAATTGTGAAGTATCAAATAATGCGTTTAAATTTTCTAAAACTCCGCCAAACTAATACATTTAATTTGGAGCCAGGGAAGCGTCGCTCCAATCTCTTTCAGACCACAAATTTATTCAACAAATTGCAAATAGTAATCTTGCCTAAGTTACCGCTAAACCTGACTTAAATTAGCATAAATTTTTCATTTATTTCCGTCGCTTATTCATTTCTGCTTAGGAGATCGCTAAAAGGTCTTTGCGGGAAATTCGTAAATGCTACTAATTAAAGCATATTCAAAAGTAGACTTGAACCTCTTCTTGAAGCTCTAGAAGTTTCTGAAGAAACGTAATTAAAAATGTTATTTATTTAACTTATAACTTGTTTACGTCACTGTGTGCTTTAAGATCTACCATAAACGGCTTCAAATAATCAGTTACTATTTTATGCTCTCTCTCGACAACAGCTCCAGAGTCATTCAAAGTGGAATATAGTAATGCTTTAACACTCCTGCAGAGTGTTACCTAATCTCTAACCTGGTAATACCTGAAATCTTGGATTAATTCCCTAGTCCTATGTTAAAGAGTTGGATGGTAGTAGAATACCCTAATTTTTTGTTATCGGCGGGCAAACTTTTAAACATATACCCTGCTTCTGAAAAGTCACTAGAACCATCTCGGTGGTCATCCTCAGTGCGTTACAGGAGACTCCGGGGTCTCCCAAGTTATTCTTTATACCTAAAGCACGATCGAGAGAGGACCGTGCCCTCGGCTTTGGTACAACAAGCACTAGACTAACTCTTACTTGTCGTTCGCCCCGAGCACTCTTAGTGGGCAATTAGCCGCACCTTCAAAGCACACGATCCTGAAAACCCTTTTAGTCGCCTTCTACGACAGGCAGGGGTTATATTAATCCTATTCTTAACAGCCTCGGACTAAAGGGAAATGGCGAGTCGTCTGGTACGGTACCTGCCTAGACGACTCCCTTAACAAACCTAGTATTAGTACAACCTAGTGATTCTATATTAAGGGTTAAACCTAGTGGATTCTTTTTTTTCCTAATGCTTTCTTATTACTATGAATGTATTTTTTTTTTTTGTAAAAGAAGACATTTATAAATTAGAAGCAGATCAGCATTATTATTAATAATAATACTCCTCATTGTTTCCCTAATATTCGAAATCTGTAGTCCACTTTGAAGCCATTTTCTTTCGCCTGCCGGTTCAGTGCCTCGGTAATACTTTTGATCTTATCCAGTACTTCCGATAATGTCAAATTGCTCATAGTTCTCACTTTCTGTTTTGGCAGTGCTCTGTACCGAGTTTTCTGCAGCAATGCCTTCTGTATGTATCGAGGCATGTCTGCGAATATAAAAATATTGAGTAATATAAAAAAGTTTCTTAGAACTTAGAAATTCTGGTGAGACAGTTGATTTACTGAAGTTAGATCTCTGTCGCCAGAGACTGTTTAGGCAGGTACCACCGCAGCTGCTATTGCAGTGGATAAAGAGTAGTATGAAAACAATACTGAGTTCCAGTTTGAAGACCGCTGTAGGTGGTAAAATCTGATGCTGACTTATACCTCTCGCATAATGCGTCCACCGCTTTGTGACGTATGATTATGAAATATCATTACTCTGTAATATTATTACCATAGTGTGTTTCAGACTTTTACGACTGAAACAGATATTGCAGTGGTGCTTGGCAAGACAGGTACAACATAAAAATTGATACCGGAAACTAGAAATAAGGAAATGACAAGGTAAGGAAAATATTTTAAAAGAATAGAAAATCGAAAGAAAAACATGAAATGAAATTATGTTAATTGTAATAAGAAATAAAAAGGCAAATGTATAATTAGAAATAATTAACAAAGATAAGGAAATGTAAACAAAATAAGTAAATATAAAGAGTAGTAAAATCAATGAAGTGGAACAGTGTTAAGAAATGCAGCGTGAGGTCTGAGAGGGGATTGGAGAGAGAATGGTGTAGATGAAAAATTGGTATACAAGAATTGGTGACAGATAAAAGAAGGTAATGGTAGAGGAGTGAATTGAGAAATTAGAACAAAGTGAAATGAAAAAGACAGAAGAAGAAATACAGTTCCTTCCACACCTACCATCAATATGCTATTAAGAATTTTAACTGTACCTCGTGACATGGAGAATTGAAGGGAATGCACATTGATTAGTACGAGCGCAGCTATTGTTAGTGTTGCCCACATGCCCACTGCAGTGTTGGGAATCGAACACAATGCAACTGTAATAACTACGTTACGAAAACAATAGATGTTTAGAGACGGTAGCCTTTATCAGAAAAATCCATTTTTTTTTCTATTCAACAAACCGAGGAGGGAGATGTTCACCTGAGAGTAATGGTCTATCCATAACTACGTGTAGCCTGTTAGGATGATATACACAGCATATTGTTCTCGTAGCTTTAAGAGATCAGATGTGATAACTGTTTTTTATATGGATTATTTAATTTCAATAACTTGAGAAGAGATTAGATCCTCATTGAAATATTCATTATCTGTTACAACCTCACTGGTAGCTCTGACCGTATAGGTAGATACCACCGCAGCACATCTTTCTGCAACTAAGTAGTAGTGTATAAACATTACCATGTAATAATTTGGAAGACGCTGTTACAGTTAAGCCATTGTAAGGAGATATAGCATGTTAGATCTCTCGAAATGATTTAATATAAACTATTTCTAGCGCCCTATTGTTATAAACAATTATAATGTACTATTGAGGGCACTTCCTGCTGGTTTCGTTGTTTAGTTCATTATCATCAGTCGATAGTCATCCATTGTTAGACTTGGGCCTCCCCCAAGATCTCTACATCGATAGTCGGCATGGCGTCCGGTACCGCCGGCCACTAGGGGCCATCGTTTGAAGGGGTTCATACTGAGGGATTTCGGTCGTTTCCCACCACTCTGATCCAACGCAGGTTAGTGGGAGCCAGTTTCTTTTGTTGATTAGTAGGGTGCATCACGAGGAGATGAGCTAGGCATGGGTCCCGTTGTTGTGCAGGACTCCTTACTCCCTGTTATTTAGTTAAATAACCGAAGAAGTTTAATTTTATCATTGATTTGTCTATTTTCTTGATGTCATCATGGATGGTGTTTTCATTGCTAACAGTGGACGTATCTGCTGGAGGACGTCAAAGTTCCACCTCCATACAGTTGTTTGTTGCCATTTAACTTGGTCTGATATTAATTGGGCTATACAAACATGTAATGGTTAGTATCACGTCTGAAAATATGTTCATTATTATGTAATATATATATATATATATATATGTGAGATTTCTAACTATGTAGAAAATTATGACGATTTCTCTGAAACCATGACGCCTCGAACTTAAAATTTGTTAAGAATATTCCTTTAAGCGAGTATAGGCAAACTGAAATGTTACCCCCAAATAGGGTTGCGGAGTTAATAATAGAAAGGGGCGGCAAGTTACCGCCGGGCGGAGATATTTCTGACAGATTTCAAGTGTAGTTTCAAATTTGATTGTATATTACGGTCAGCAAAGCGGGTGGGGAACAGCTAGTACATTAATAATTAATATGAGTAATGCCCAAAAAGGTTTTAATTGAAAAGGTATCGATGTAACTACAAATGAATCGTACAACACTCGCCGTAAAGTAACTCGTTAAATTACAAATTATTTGTTACATTAACCAAAATAAATTCACAGTTAAACTAATTGCAGCGCATACTTTGTTAGTTGCTCTGTTAATTGCATGTACGGCCACTTAACTGTAAAGTGGTATTTATGTACACACCACCTGGTTTAAAAATGTTTATCTCTCGCTACTCCGTACAGCTTGGGGCAATATTTGTTTTATGTATGTATGATTCAAGTTGGGATTTTTAAAATATTTACAACGTGAAAAGTTGATCTTATTTTCGCAGTGTTAATTGATAATTAGGTCGTGGATGATGTAGCTCGTCCAGAATACTCCGGCTCACATATTATATGTTGACAGCTGGAGCACAGAGGTGCTGTTATAGAAGCATATTTACAATGTGAGGGTAGTACCGAAATCTAACTGGATGTCGAACCTTTGTGTTACTAAATAAACGGTTAACTATAACAGTTAAAAGTTATTGTAAGAGAAATAAGTAAAACTCATAACGACTAGTCCTTATTTCTTTCTGAATGAATAGCTCCATGAGGTTTATAAATAATTTTTTTGATGGTTTATAAATAAAAGAGATGTGTTGGAAAATTTTCCACAAGGACGACGGACGATCTGGCAAAGATCGAGAAGCTTCTGGAAGCTAATATGACGGACCAATCGGCATGAATTCCTTATATACAGCAGTGGATGTCTACTAGCTCATAGATATTATTTATACAGGGAAATTTAAAAAGAATATTAACAAGTATATTAAAGTGAACATCTTATTGTACTTGTTGTTAACAATGTTCTGAAGGGAGAAGTTGGAAAAATCTACTCGCCAAACATTCGACTCTCCCTACAAATTCGCGAAGACAAACTTCCGCTCCATAAAACATATATCGCGACGTAATCAAAACAAGATAAATTTCTGAGTGTACGTTCTCTTCACAGTCTTCCTTAAGGTTAAAGTTTTGAGTTAAATCATTAATAGGTTCATTATCTTCTTCGCTTCTAGTTATTTATTTGTTTTCTGCATTACATATTAAGTTATCCAGATAAATCCGTTTAAAAATTTATCAGAAGACCGACTGGAGTTAGTTCGCTTAATTAATACAGCTTAAAGTTTTCTGAAACTTGATTGTTTATAAGATTTCTTTTGTTGTTACTTAATATCATGTGAAATTGTATAAGAACTTTATTAAAAAAAAAGTATTCTCGCTGGCGGGCGTACCTTTTAAAATCAGTATTAGTTACATTTCTTTTAATAATATAAGAAAGACTTTTAGCGCCTGCCATTATAATTGTAGCAATTTTTTTCTTTTACTATATTTATCGCTAATAATATTTTGAAGGAAAATGTGTAACGATGGTTATATAAAGTGGTTATAATATATATGGATGTCTCACTTCCGATAACAATATATGGTAGTTCTAGTCCATCAATGAGTATCTCAGTCGTATGTCTAATAGTTTATGTATCTTCCTTTATTCAACTTCACATATATTACTTTCCATTTGTCCACCGGCTCTCTCTTACTCTTACCATCTTTCCTCTGTTGTCTAAGACCATCGTGGAACCTACTTATCCACCGCAGCGGTTATTTTTGCCGGCAAACAATAATGTATAAACATCAATGTTTTCTGGTTGACGGGTGTTACAGCTAGTGAAATCACTGGAGTAACGATACTTAACAACTCATACCTCGAAGCGATTTACAAAATGTGGTGCTGTGTAAATTATTCTAATTAGCGCCACGTTGTATTGCAGGAGTATCATTTAATATCAGATGAACGTCTCACTCATTACTAACTACAACACCCTTCAAACCGCAACCTAGTAATGTTTGCACATTACTGTTTGTTAGTAGCAATAGGAGTTGCAGTGGTATCTACCTAGACGGTCTTCGGGAACAGACCTAGACCTTCAAGTAAACTTTATAAAGTCTTGTACTCTTTATACAGAGTTCTGGTCATTAAATAAATAATTTTATATAAATCAATGAGGAACACAAAGAGATGACAACTTATTTTAATTTAATGTACTATAATATTAAACATTTAAAGTAATTGGTTCAAAGTGTTAAATTCCGGCGAACACTTCGCCGCAAATCATCGGTTACTTTGTGCTACATACTTGTACCCAGAATTACGTTCCGAGTGTAAAATCCACCGTACTTGTTTGACCCTCGTGTGGATGAAATTGCTGCGACATGTCCAAGCTTATCTGGAGATTTATTCACATCTGAGAATGTCGGAAGGCGCATTCCTTCCGCTCGGAGTGGCGGGAGGCCACGAGTGGGTGAACATTCGTGAACGTTGTAATTGCGGCCTACTAGATCTTGTTAAGCGTTAAAACTATTAACTTTTACAGCATCACGTTATACATAAAATATATAGGATAACGGAATTAAACTTTAAGTTATTTTTTTTAAATATAATACGACTTCCACCTGATAGTAAGTTAAATGAAGATAACAATTAGACTTATGTTAGGATGTTAATATAGGAGTTTCAGGTGATGGATCTGTGTTGCTGGAGACCTTCTATGTAGGTACCATCGCTGCGTCTATTTCTACCACCAAGCAGTACTGTACAAACATTACTGAGTTCCGGTTTGAAGTTTGCTGTAGGCAGTGTAATTATTGGGGTATCGAGATCTAACGTCTTATGTATAAAATCTCTAGCGTCATGTTGTTATGGGTGGGCATATCACTTACCACCAGGTGGAGGTCCCGCTTGTCTCGTCGTTTCGTTGAAGGAAACGCTGTAAAATATTGCGTCAACCATATCCTTATTGTTTCGTTACACTAAGGCTTTCCTTATCTACAAAATTTTTCATTCACCAAAGTAATGCTTCCACAATAAACCTAGACTGGCGCCTACTTTAGTGTTATTGCTATAAACCTATGAAATCATACTCGCAGGTTTATTTGTATGTTTTCATTATAAATGAAAAATATAACCGAATCTCATCTTTCAAAGATTCTTTCCTACAGAATCTTGATGGTGGAGATGAATAGGTAAATATTATATTACCAACGAATTAGTGAAAAATGGTAAACTAACCATTTATAAAAGATTACGTTTGAGATAGTTTTAATTCGACGAAGCGACGAGATGAATATGTGGATATTTACTGGTGGCGCTAGTTAGGATGATAAACACAGCACCACTGCTCGAGCTGTCTGTCGCTTTGAAACATAGATTGTTAGGGCTCGTTACTTCAGTAATTTCACTAGTTACGACACCCTTTACACCAGAACACTGTAATGTTTGCACACTACTGATTATCGACACAAACAAGCGTTGCGGTGTTACTTACCTAGACGGTCTCCAGCAACCGAGCCCTAACTTCAGTATTAGTACTAGACATCGGATTAGGGAATATTCATTATTGTGTAGTCATTGTAGTTTTAATCACCTTAAATTATCAGTAGTTTTTCATTAAAAATTTCGATTTAAATTTAAGTAATAATTTATAACATTACAAAAGATTGAGACCTTAAAAAATCTTAAAACAAAGATTTGCTTTTACTTTTATTGTTAACTAATAGAAACATGAAACTAAATATATATATATGTATACAAAACTGTTCTCTATTGTAATATATTTGTATATAAATACAATAATAATATATTTTTTTAATATGTCATTTAAATTATTATACAAGAGTTACTTAGGTCGATATATATAAAGAGATTAATGTCCAAAGCAAGAACTACCTAAGGTTAGAATAAAAGTGACTATTGAGGGGATTTTAGAAGAGAAAAAGTCGACATAAGCGCAACTTCTCAGAAGAAAGATGTTTAAGAAGCTCCACAAAATAAGGATATCAAGGTTCAGATATTTGTCAAAAAATGTTTTATACGCGGTAAAAGCTTTTAAATGTAATAACTCCGCCCGATGTATTACTTCATCGAAAGCAACGTTAACTGTTGGAACACTTAGTGCAAAAGATTGATTATGATATATCGTTTCCAACCAATTACTCTCCTGCGTCGTTGATCTAAAGAATTTTTCTCATGTAATCGCTCCACATGGCTCTATAGTTAAAATTTAGGCAGGACGCTGCCAGCAGCACCAAATATTTGAATCTATTAAAACCTATTTTGATAAGGAATTTGTGTGAGAAATTCGAAGACAGCTATGATGATGATAAAAGATGCTTAAAATATAAACCTATTGCAGCTGGACAGGTTTAAGAAATATCTATCTCTTTCCTATTATAAAGCAAACGTTTATGCCGTTAAGCCACGAAAGCAGATTATAAAATGTTACATATCGAACTTAACCTAAGATTAGTGAACTGTTTATCAGATACGATATTGTTAGTTAAATCTGACTTGAATCGGATTCTGACGGGTATAGAGTAGAACTCGTCCTATAAAATTTTAGGTTGAAAATACAAGATTTCAAGGAGGACTGACGTTCTAGCGAAAGCAGGATTTACTCGTTGGCGACAGCGCAGGAACTATCAGTGTTGAGATCTTTGGAGAAGATTTATATTCAGCAGTGGACGCTTATCAGGCGATAACAATGCGGCAAATCTTGGAGTTTTAAAGTTATACATAACTATTAATCCATTCTATATAAGGAGTTTTTTTTTTATTATTATTTTTATTAACGTGTGTAACAAAATGCTAATGGTCGCACACCCCGATACCAGAAGGGCCGGTAACAGGGTAGTTTTGGACTCCAACCGAATAAAAAGCTTCACACGGTATTATAATCACTTCCGAAAATATGCATGAGGGTCATGGGATAACATCGAGCAGTGCTTCCGCAACCCCCGATCGGCGCCCGGATCGAACGGGCCCGCCTCGGGGAGGGATGTGAAGCACCCCTCCCGACAGAAAATCCCTGCGTGGCGACGCGTTGGTATACGAGACGCGCTGCCAATATACACTCTAGGAACCTACTCTAAGGGAGGCGTCGGCCCGACGGCCCATAGCGGTCGCGACGCCAGGTTCCTCTGCCTAGGAAGGCAGCTATGTAAGGGCTGATTGCTAAAACTATACCAGCAGTGAATGTTCGTCTTCGTTTAATCGGTTTGATGCACACTGATGACGATTCCGCTAATGAAATTATTCCAATCTGCCCTGACGAATGGATTAGTGGTCCACCAGAATCACCTGAACATGGTTCCTGTACATTATAACCACATTTTTGAGTTAAACAGATTCTGGGTACTAAAGTCTTATACACTTCACTTGAACACATAGTTACAAGTACTTCGAAAACTTGAAGTAGCAAATTTATATCATATATTATATTATTGACATACATATTATTCATATCATTCATTCATATATATATTATTCATATATTGTTTATACCCTATCGACTGTGAGAACTTTATTAAACTAATGTATAAAGAAATAAATACAAATTTCAAGTGTTTATTAAATAGTGCAGTGATGACTTTCTCTAAGTTCTTTCTATTAAACATTTCTTTGTATGTATAGAAAATACTAGAATTAAATATTACATATCAGTACTTAACCTCAATTCTCTATGTCAATATTTCGAGAAATTATTCACAGCTCGTTTTTAATAAACACTTGAAATTCATATTTGTTACTTTACGAAACAAGTTAATAAAGTTCTCACAGCCGATAAGGTATAAACAATAAATGAATAACAATAAAGTATACACGATGCTGCGCACTTGCAACCGAATGCTGTTCGTGTGTGTTGCATTTAAATATTCAATTGCCAAATCGCCATTAAGAGTTTATGGCGGAAGTGACGCCAATCCAGATGAATATCCTTACATAGTGCGCCTGGAACTGTCAATAAGTGTAGAAACTGAGAATTCAACAATAATAATCACACATCAGCTTCATATATGCACCGCATCGGCCATTGCAGTCACATGGGTCCTCACTGCAGCTCACTGTTTAGACGGTTTGGAATATTTACAAGCAAAACCGGTGATAAGATATGGACACGTACTCCACTCGCCTTGGACTAAGGAATCATTCAGTGACGTCCTGTTGATGATAACCCATCCTTTGTATAGACAAATAAAGGACAGAACGGCAACAGTTACAATTAGAAATGACATAGGTCTAATGAAGGTTGCACCTATGAAAATCGGGACATTCATGAAGCTCAGTGCTGTAGATTATTTGACCTTTTACGGGCATGAAGCTATTGTCACCGGATTTGGAATAACAAGCAAAAAAGTAGAAAGCGGCACAATCAAAACGGATACTACCCTTAATTTAAAAATGCCGCTTCAAATTGTAAACGTACTTGTAACTAAGTGTTCAAGTGAATTGTACAAGTCTCTAATACCCGGACTATGTTTAACACCAAAATGCGGTTTTATTGTATCATCTTGTGCAGGTGATTCCGGTGGCCCACTGCTCCATCCATCAGGGCAGATTGGAATTATGTCATTGGGCGAAGCGTCGTCAGTCTGCTTATTTCCTGTCAAACGCAAACGATCTTTCACTGTTGGTTTGGTGTTACCTATAAGCCCTTACATAGAATGGATTAATAGTTACGTGTCACATTAAAGCCTATGGCTTTATCACCAACAGACGGTAGAGGTCCATTGCTGAATATATTGCTATTTTTTCTTTGCAAATGTTAATTAAATTAATATTTTGGTAATCTAGATTTAGTAAATTCATAAATAGTGTAGTATTTAAATTTGTCTGTTCTTTACAACTTATATTGGACAAGTGTCCAGAATTTATAGCACACACTCAACCTAAACTTACCCGGCCAACGGCGGAGGGGAAGACGGAAGTTGCGATCGCTGAGTGTAGTGACAAAGGATATGATAAGCTGTGACCTTAAAGAAAGCGATATCCCAAATAGAGCAAAGTGGAGTGGAAGAAGTAAGAAAGCAGACCCTGTCATAAGACGGGACAAAAGAAGTGGAGCGTCCAGGATTTATAGCAAAAATAAACATTTCATTAAAACCACATTCATAGAGACATGACAGTAGTTCGTTGCTTGGTTGTTATTTATGTTTTAGTATATTATATCTATTTAATATTTGTTGATTTGTCATTAAATTTTTGTTAGTTTTGGTTATCTTTTTGTTGTTAAATAAATTTACTCGCTATAAACAATAATAACATTGTTACATTGTTTTTATGTATATATTTATAGCAAATATCCAGAGAATCATCACGAGATCTCTAAAATTATTACATGTAAACTCCTCAAATTTGGTACAAATATTCCTTCTGTCATGTACAGTTTTGTTTTTTTTTTTTTGGAAGCATTCACCCCTGCATATGGTGGGTCAGGGCCTATTTGTACCATTATCGTTCCATCACAATTGTTATTTATCACTACCATTTAGAGGTTAGTTATGAATGGACTTTACAAAATTCCTTCCCCAAAGTGAGTTGCAGAGGTCCTAATGAAGGGAGAGGGCACGGCGGCGGGCATGTTTCTGACAAATTTCAAGTCTAATTCTATGTTACTGCCAGAGAAGTGAGGGAAGAACTTGTTAAGTATTGGCACAAATAAATTACTGGTTAAGGTGGAAACTAGATCCGTGGATGGACGCCAAGGTATGTTTAATAAGCGAAGACAATTTTATAAATTTTTTTTTCTTATGAACAAATTCTTCTTCTTCTTCTTTGTCGTAACCTCATAGTAGTCGTAGCTTCAAAAGTAAAATTTCTAGAGTTAGAACGAGGTCAGAGATCATTAATAAAAGTGATGTACAATAAACCCTATACATTTCCAACAAAAGACTTATATCACATTAGTAATTTGATGAGTGTTAGGAAGTTATATGTATTACGTATATTACAAAAGAAACATAAATCAGTATTAACGCATTATACAATTAATGAACGGCGAGGAATATCAATTAATATGGTTGCTGTAAAAACTTATTTCGCTAGTCATCAATTTAAAAATCAATCGAACTATTTATATAATAAAATAAACAAAAGGTTAAATATTTTCCATCTTAATATCTACAATCTTAAAATGTTAGTAACTAACTGGCTGAATGGGTTAAATTATGATGAAGTTGAGGCTTTGCTGAATGAAATTAACTAATACTTAACATTTGTTTATCAATTAAATACATATAAACCCCCGTCACACACACACGCACCGAGTCGCGCGCGTGCGCTCACACATATACACATACACACAGGAACACACGCACACACTCTACAAGTAAATGTTGCGTTTGTACACATATATTGTAAGAACATTTGTATGATACGGAAGAGCGGGGCATCCTGACACAGGTATATATTTACTTAAAAGGATGCCCCAAATATACGATTTATTGTGTAAAAACTGTTGGTGAAAAGAATAAAATATTTTTATTTTTTTTATTATTTATTACCTCATGACTGAGGGACGTGACTATGGTGCGTTACCCTGGCCACCATTTCTTTCCAGACATTTCTGTCTTTCGCCATTTGGATGGAGATTGTAGGGTCGCTCCCGTAGCGTCCTGAGTTGTGCGTGTCCATCTTGTAGGATACCGCCCTCTCGCTCTCTTTCCTTCCACACAACCAGTAATAATCAGTCTTTCCAGACTGTCTGGGTCTCGCCTGACCGTGTGTCCGAAGAATTTGAGGACTCTCTGCCTACAGATTGTTGAGAGGCGTGTTGTTATGTTCAACTGTTTGAGGATTGACTCGTTTGTGCGACGTTATGTCCAAGATATCCTCAGCATTCTGCGCCAACACCACATTTGAACAAATTACAGTTTCTTCAACGGCAAGACAACGTAATAAAAGTGAAAGACAGTAATACTCTAGTTCTAGGCTATTGACAGGCTAGTTCTAGGACAAGAACTAAATGAAACACAACCTTCGCTTCACACTGATGGACGTTAATGTATTTCCTACCGATTTCGACGCGAGCGAAACATTCTACACAAAGCCTCGGGGCGCGACATTAACACTTTACCTAATGGCGCGAGGGTATTATGAGAATACGTAAGAACGAAAATCGTTAGGATAAGGAATTTTCGGGTCCCTGATGCTGCATTAATTTCTCTTAAATGAAAATTTTAAAAAGCTATTTGGCTGATAACAATTACTGTTAAGGATTATCATCTGTGTACATTATAAAGGCGGCTAATCGTATAAGTGCTCTCATCATTATCGTAAAAATACTGTCATTGACCTCTGTAAACATCCGGTACGATCGGTTCACATCTAACGATTCAGTGAGATCTTAGTCTGGATGTCGGTCTATCCGACAGTTGATCATTTCATGGTGCACTTGCAAATACTCGATTTACTAATCTTATATTTTTTATTAGCATTTTATTTATCAAATGTCATTCTTTCTTGGAAGGGTTGTACAACAGTTCACGAGACCCAAGCTAACGTTAGCTGCTGGCTCTGGCTCCCACCAACCCGCATTGGTCAGCGTGGTGGGAAATGGCCCATATCCCCCCATGTGGACCCTACATACGACTGAAGGCCGCGGGAAGCTGCTGAATACAAGCAGCGCAGGACCGATCGAAGTGGGGATCTTTAAGGGAGGCCTATGTTCAGCAGTGGACGTCTATGGGCTGATGATAATTCTTTCTTATTTACTTTATTTTTCTACAACACTGCTTTTGTCCGCGTCCTAGAATAACAAGTAGATAATTTCTATTTTGATGATTATGAAATCATTATAAAACAAATACATACATACATACATATATATCACGCCTCGTTCCCAGTGGGGTAGACAGAGACCACCTCTCTCCACTTGCTACGATTCTGGCACACCTCTCTCGCTTCCTCCACTTTCATGAACGTCTCCATGCATGCTCGTCGGTTGCGAGTACTCTTGACCAGACCTTTCTTTAGGTCATCTTCGATTTGATCGGAATATGTCCGCCTAGGTCGACTTGCACCGATTTTTCCAATCATTCTTGTCTTGTATACCTCTTTGGTTAATCTTCTTTCATCCATTCTTCTGGTGGAAACGCAATAGAGGAATATATTTCGTGCCAGAATGGCGGCGAGGTTCGCAACCCGTCACATCTCGTTTCCCGTGGGGGCGAAGTTGGTGGCGGTGTGGTGTGACACTTGGCTACTTATAACATAAACCTAAGTAAAAAAGGTCTCAATGAAGTTGAATATAACAGAGCAATATTCACGTTTGGCTTAGTTCATACGCATAGATGACTATGGACGTTATTGATGCTGTATAATTTATGAGGTCAGACGTTAGGTGATCAATCACTATTATTACTAGCCGAAGGTGTTTACGAGGTGCCGTTGACAGAATTGATAAATCCATTATCTGGACTTCAGCTCATTGAATATGGGATTTTTTTTATGTAGAAATAAAATTGACTTTCGGACCCTTCAAATGAAAGAAAGATGAGTACTACTGCAGTAAATTTACTAGACTTTTATATACCTTTCTCTAGTAGACAATGAAATTAATAGTAGAACTCCTATTTTAAATACAACTGAAACATAAACTAGGTACCATCGGGAAGTCTATATTTGCTGCCGAGCAGTAGACCGCATACAATACTTAGTATTATACCAGTAAACCTAGTATAGCGAATTGTTAACGGTATTTCATTATATACATTGTCTTAAAAATAAGTTCCTTAAAGGATATAGTTGTGCATGAAGGTGGATGTAGCTGGTATAGTTTCTAAGGTTATAAGTTTACTGGTGGTGAGCCTCTGTTGCTGGAGGACGTCTAGGTGGGTACCACCGCAGCGCCTATATCCGCCGCCAAACAGTAGTGTGCAAACTTAACTGTGTTCCAGTATGAAAGGAGCAGTAGCTAGTATAGTTACAAGAGTAACGATACTCAACATCTTATGTCTAAGTCGATGAGCGCAATCTGGTGCAGTGAATACCATCTTAATTAGCGCCACGTTGTTATACCAATTAGCATCTTCTGTTGCTTAGCACCGGGGGAATGTTCCTCTCCTACTTGTGCTCTATCCACGTAAACTAAATTGGAAAAAAAATCCATCGTCTTCGATCAGAATCAGGTCAATACTAAGCTAACACAGTACAGTGGTAACTTCCACTTACCATCAAACCGGATTAAATCTTACCAGAAAACATGATGCATCATGATGGAAATTAATAATTGAAAAGTCAAATAGAAAACATCAGAAAATATTTTCCTTCAGAAATCCATATTTTCTCAACAAAAGCTAGGGTCTTAACGCAACAGTTTCTTGTACGTTCCTATTAATGTTTTCATTTTTAAGACCCCTTCTGTGGTCTGAAACCGTATATTGATTATGAAACACTGAACCACATACAAAAGGCGTTTGATGAGATAGAACTGGAGCGGAATCAACGAGTCCACTTTGCAATGAGCTGGTGTTTTTTTAATTGCTTCGAACACACTGCCAGCTTTCTACACTTGACCTTGGCTTGACCTGATCACAGAGATCTTTGTTTATAAAGATTTCTTGCAACATCTCGGTTTCTTTTTGTTTAACAATAAATTAAATTTCTTTGTATTTAACACTATTTAATTTACGTATATATTTTTATAAATACAAAATTATTCCATTTAGGAAATGAGATGCGAGGAAATGTTGCAAATGTATATGCACACGTTTCATCTGGTCACCGGCGCCGTCTTCGTCTGGTACCGGAGTCGGGTCTCGTGTACTTGCAGCTATCGTTTCTAGTAATAGATTCTAACAATATATGTTATATTAGCACATGACTTCAATTCCCCATGTTAAAATTACAAGGAAACCGTATAAACACTAAGCTGCAGTAAGAACTAAAGAAACGAATACGAATTTCAAGTGTTTGCTAAAATGTACAGTGATGACTTTCTCGAAGTTCTTTCTATTAAACATTTCTTTGTATGTATAGAAAATACTAGAATTAAATATTACATATCAGCACTTAACCTCAATTCTCTATGTCAACATTTACTTGAAATTCATATTTGTTACTTTACGAAACAAGTTAATAAAGTTCTCACAGTCGATAAGGTATAAACAATAAATGAATAACAATAAAGTATACACGATGCTGCGCACTTGCAACCGAGTGCTGTTCGTGTGTGTTGCATTTAAATATTCAATTGCCAAATCACCATTAAGGATATATGGCGGAAGTGACGCCAACCCAGATGAGTATCCTTACGTAGTGCGACTGGAACGTCAAGTGAATGTAGAAGCTGAGAATTCAACAATAATTAGGACGCAGAATTTCCATATATGCACCGCATCGGCTATTGCAGACAAATGGGTCCTCACTGCAGCTCACTGTTTAAGGGCCATTGAAACTTTAGTCGGAACACCAGTGATTAGATATGGAAACGTACTCCACTCGCCTTGGACTAAGGATACATTCAGCGACGTTCTGTTGATAATAATCCATCCTTTATATTCAGACCTCGGCCCCGGATCGGTAATAATTTCAATCAGAAATGACATAGGTCTAATGAAGGCTACACCCATGAAAATCAGAACTTTCATGAAGCTCAGCGCTGTAGATTATTTGACTTTTTATGGACATAAAGCGATTTTTGCAGGATTTGGAATAACAAACAAAAAATTTGCAAACGATATAATTTTAACGAATACTACCCTTAATTTACAATTGCCACTTCAAGTTTTAGATGTACTTGTAACTAAGTGTTTCGGTATATATAAGTCTTTATTAGCAGGACTCTGTATAACACCAAAGTGTGGCTTTGTAGCAGTATCTTGTCCAGGGGATTCCGGTGGACCACTGATCCATCCATCAGGGCAGATTGGAATATTGACAGGGAGTGAATTCACATCACTCTGCTTATCTCCTATCAAGAAAAAACGAACGTTCTCTGCTGGCATGGTTTTAGCAATCAGCCCTTACTTGGAATGGATTAATAGTTACGTGACACTTTAAAACCTATGCGCTTGCTGCGTCATGAATAACCAATAGAGTTTCAGTTTGTATATATTATGTTTTTTTTTTTTATTTTGGAATTGTTATTAAAAGAGTAGATGACATTATTTCTAATATTCACTCAACGTGAATTACACATACACAGGAACAAGTTATTAGATCAGAAATGAATATCAATGACCAACAACAGTGTGATCGTGCGATCTATCTGCAGGTGTTTTTTTAATGCATTCTTTCCCAGTTGTGTTAGGCTGGGGCCCTGTCTTTATTTATTTGTTTCTCTTATATAATAATAATCATTTCATCCCTTACCCTATCCTTCACCCCTTCTTTCTTCCCTCCTTCTTCCTTCCCTTTCTATATCTCCAGATTCTTCGCTGACTATAGCACTTTATTCCTTATTACTATTTGTTACCATTTATTACTTTTCCTATTACTTTCTTGCTATACTCCAGGAATATATGCCGACTGTTGTCCTCACTCATCAGAGAGGCGATACTACTATCGGTTATCTCCTTACCCAACACGGTCTCACATTCGTAGCGCTCTCTCCCAAATACGGGGCAGCAAGCGATCACGTGCACCACGGTCTGGTCCACCGCTGGGTCACAGATGTACAAAGGACTCTCCTTGAGTTTAAACCTGTGCAGGTACTTGGAGTATCCCTTGTGCCCCGTGAACATCTGGACTAGAACCGTGTTTAGCTCCACACGACGGAGTAGGCCAAGGCGGCGTTCGGGAATAAGGTCCACGTTGTTGAAGCCGTCGTGCCTTCCAGGTAGCGCCTGTTCCATTCGTCAATCGTATCCAACTGAAGTTGATGTTTGACGAACGAAATAAGGCAATCCTCGTATATTGGTCTCCTTTGACTTCTCAGAGCTGCGTCCTCGGGCAGCTGATGCGCCCTCTCATTCCCCTCCGTCCCCGCATGCGCTTTCAGCCAAAATAACCTCACATTCTTACCTTTCTCTCTCGCTTTCTTAAAATTCTCTTTCACACGCATCGGTAGCGGATGGAAGGTTTCTGGTTGTGTGACAGTTTCGACTGCGGACCTCGAGTCGTTCATTATGGCGCAACTTTGCGCTGACCCGCAGGCCACGTACCCTGTTTCTTTCACTAAAGCCAGTAGCTCCGTCTGATAGACCGTGTAGAAGTCGGCCAGCTTGAGTTTCTTGCCAGTTATCTCTACGGAATCCCGCATTACCCAGAACGCCGCACCCACCTTCTCGTCTATCCGGCTGCCGTCCGTGTAAATCTGCAGA
Source organism: Ornithoptera priamus (assembly GCA_029034505.1). Lineage (NCBI taxonomy): Eukaryota > Metazoa > Arthropoda > Insecta > Lepidoptera > Papilionidae > Ornithoptera > Ornithoptera priamus. The sequence goes on along the minus strand of JARDWD010000046.1, from coordinate 2,934,752 downwards.
TCCAGTCCTCCTCCCCACGCTCATCCAGACAGGAGAACTCCACATCAACTTGATCAGACGGGTGTGGCAGTCTCTTGAAGCTGGCCGGCACCTCCAGGTCTCGGTCGCCTATTACTTGCCGGGAATGACCATGTTTGATTTCATATAAACGGCCTGCTTCCTGGACCTGAAGGTCCAAAGAAACCAACCCGGCAAATATCAGGGCCAAGTTCAGCGACGTGGTCGTGTGGGTCTTCGCTATTTACTGCGTGAAGCCCTATCTGAAAACACGAACGAGGATCATATAATATATTATTGCATCATAGTAAAATGAAGAACAGTCGTCGGCCGGTAACGTCATCCATATTTCAAGTCAGACCATTAAAATCACCGGGGTGTCCGAGGTCTATCGTGCTCAAACTCAACACACGCTTAATTCGTGATCGATCATTTCTACAATCAAAACTCAAAAGAGTCGCAACACAATTGACATAGATATCCCTGGTGACCAAAGAAGAATCTTCGTTAAGGAGCACTCGATGCCTACTAAGAAGCTATTGCACAAAAATACAGAACAAAAAGCAAAAGCCGCCCGCGACAGATTTGTTTGGATATGAGACGGTATGATCTTCATCAGAAAAGAAGATGCCTCCACCAGCAGCCGAATTAGGAATAAGAAGGCTGACTTTTGTAAAATTGTGACTAGTCTTTGTATTATTTATTGACTGTGTTATTGTCTTTAGTCACAAAAGTTTATATGTCAAAACATGTTTATTAGTGTTGTCTGGTAAAAGCGAAATGCGGCCATTAAGTACTTTCATTACTTATTCCAGCCAACAGGTTTCAAATTTTTTTGTCCACTGCTGAACATTGATTTCTCTAAATTTCCAGTGCGACCGGTGCGGACACTTGCATCCAATGATTCCTTGTGATCTTCACCAAGTCGTCACACAGAGAGCTTGCCAATGATCTACTAATGAATCTAGTGTTTATATTTCATATTTAGTTTTTCTACTACACTACACTCTCCCATGTCCTAAATTGACTGGTAGAGAATGTCGAATGTCTGGCTATGATGAAGTCGTTACTTTTCTACTGAAAACTAGGTAGAAAGGTCTCAATGGAGTTGAATATAACAGAGCAATATTCACGTTTGGCTTAGTTCATACGCATAGATGACTATGGACGTTATTGATGCTGTATAATTTATGAGGTCAGACGTTAGGTGATCAATCACTATTATTACTAGACGAAGGTGTTTACGAGGTGCCGTGGACAGAATTGATAAATCCATTGTCTGTCGTGCTCTGGATCTCAGCTCATTGAATATTAGATAATTTTTTTGTATACAAATAAAACATCCTTTCATCGTACCTTAAATTGAAGAGGACGATTAAGTTAATAATATAACCCCCATTTTAGTGAAAAATCAACATTTAAAATGTACATAGATTTTGTAGGTAAGTCTGTTGACGACGACAAACAGTATTGCGCATACAATAATGTTTAACATATCATAATGTTTCGTTAGGTTACGAGACTTCTTGACATCTTGTGTCTAAAGACCACAAATCTAATATGGTCCTGTGTAAAGTGTTTTCTGGCACCACTAAATTAATCTGTAATCTTGTTTGGAAAAACTTAATATAGCGGTTAAGTATCTTTATTAAACTAAGGTTATTTATTTACCGAGCAAGTTAGTTGGCCGATGTCGCAGGTATTTGAAAGTTGTTATATTTGGAACTGGAGTAGATTTTCCTCACGATATTTTCCTTCACCAGAAACTAAAGCTTGCTATCGATCGTACACAAGCCTCTTTGATCTTAGCACAGTTTCACAGGACATACAGGACAGGTAAATAAACAAATAAAAAGATCTTCGCTCTCAAATCTAACTTGCTGGAGACTATCTTTATGGTTGCCACTGCAACGACTATTTCAGGTTCCGAGCCATAATAGTCAAACATTAAAGTAAAAGCTCCACAGCTGTTTTATTTACAGGACCAATGGAAACGGTGGGTTCTCATGTCTTTCAACAGTTGCAGTGATGTAATATCTACAAGCTAAGAGAATTTATTACTAACTGTAGCGTGAATGAGCTCTTTGTATCGTCATGTTCTTTAGGTTACAAAATATACCTCGTTTTATCGGATAAATATTGTGTCTTTGAACTCATAAAATAATGTTAATTGGATTTATATCAATCTGATAGTTTGCCTGTTCTAAAATTTCCCCCTAGGCTTCGTTCGTTCATGAATATTTAAGAAGGATTACACCCGCTGTGTTCAACGTTATTTTACTTTAGATTCTGCGATGCTATATAAATTCACAATACTATTAGTAATACAACATTAGTATTTGTCATTGTTATTTCTGATATTTTAGTATATTCGTATGATGATACCTTTTTAATTAAAAAACTAATAGATAAATGAGATGTTTACTTTGCAGCAACTGATACACTACACAGAATAATAAGGCCTTATCTAGGATATACATATATCCTTATCAAGGTATCTTCATTGAAAAATTAAGCGATCAAATTAAGTTATTTTATTAGGTATATAATAAGCTATGGGTGATGCTCGGATGAAGTATCTTTGTTTGATCAAATCATAAATAAGAAGATCAGCAGAAGCATCATGGTCATAGTCAACATAGTACTATGAGTTGCTACGCTGCAATAGCAATGGGCAAGGTACATAGTTTGTAATCCTTGACGTTGGTGACTTGAAGTACTGGAATGACATCAGTTGTGAGGATAATAAAGCTATACAGCAATTGTAACTAGCCAACAGCTTTACAGTAATTCCTTACTAAGTAGTAGTTAAATTTCGTCACATTGTCCTTAAATTGCCTATTTTCATTATTTTTCCTTAAAATTTATCTATAATATTGAAATATTTTGTACGTAAATACCTCAATGGACCATATTGGAGACTGTTTTCTTATAATATTTATTAAGCGGTAAAAAACAAAACCGATAAAACTTCCAGTGTATTAAGTAACTGGAGCGGGGAGATTCATACGTCATGATCAGTCTTTCACGGGGAGTGATCGCGTATCGATAATGTAAGTGAATGTGAGATTACGTATAAATCTTCCGCTGGCGTGCCATTTAAGCAAGTGCTTGCGGCGAATTTTCTATAGCAAATTTTGTTGAATATAGGCACCAATCGAACTGTCACTTCACCTCCGCCAACATGTATAGTTAATCCAATAGGAATCATTGCCGCAACCAGAACTCCAATTGAAACTGAAGAAAGTTCTTTTTCTTCAAAATCCTTTGTAAGTTATAACCTTCTACCACTTTCTTCAATTAATCGTATACCAATGCTCATAATAAATTTCTTTTTCGGCATAGACTTCGACAGCTATAGGTAAATCAGATTGTTCATTATCAGATATTAGATCTAGGTTAACTAAGTAATATAGATCATTCATATACAATCAACTTTTAATTTCTTCCATTTCAATCCCCACATTGTTATTTTCAATATATCTATGAAAGTTTTAATGTACCCTTGATTAATGCAAACCAATTATGAACTATGGTACTACCCATTAAAATTTTCCCACAGTAACCATTCATTTCAGTATTGAGACATTGTATTTAGATTGAATCTTCAACGGGTTGAGAAGTTATAACGGGGTAAAGTTAAATTACACGAGGATCTTCACTGTGGCGATACAAAGGCTTTGTGAACTTTTCATTACCTTCCGCTCTGTGAGAAAATGAACGTAACCTTATTTTAAACGCCGTTCTTAGATAAAATTAGATAGTACGAGACATATTCAGAGCAACGAGCAACGCTATATTGCAGGCAGGGTGACTGCTTTTGGAATTCTTGCATTGTCTCCTTGTTTTACCAGTTTCAGGTTCGGTCAAAAATTAGGAACTTTTCACGAAGATCTATTTATGTATTTACTGGTGACATATATCATGCATATGTTGACCTTTTTTTTGTTATCGGAGAAGAAAACTTCTAAAAAGATATCATGCTTCTAGGATAAGACAAGATTAAGTGGGATTTATACTTCCCGGCAATACGCCTAAAAGCACGTCCCAACAAGAGCCGTAACCCTCGGCACCCTCGCTTCGGTACCACTAGGACGAGACTACCTCGTACCTGTCGCTCACGCTCGACTTGCCTAGCCGACAATAAGGGCCCCCACCTTTAAAGTCTGCGAACCCGAAACCACTTTTAGTCGCCTTGTACAATAAGATGAGCTTACTTGAGTCCTATTCTTAACATCCCGAGACTAAAGGGCAAGCAAACGAGGACCCTATATCAGTAATAGCTACCCATGTAAAAAAATATTCAAACCTTTAATATTCTATTACCGATTCGTTAAGGATGACTTTGTCCGACAATTCAATGCTATGATACAAAGTCTCTAATATACGTTACATGGGATATATTTGTAAATATTATATCAGCCATCTTCCTTGATACTTTTGGGTTTAATATGTAACGTGTCATTGGTAAAAGTATCGTTAGTCAAACGTTAAGGAATCGTCCAATCCCCGTTGTAAATAGGTAATGATCGATGAATCGGATGGCGCCAGATACGAGTCGTACAATCGATTATTGCCACAATATGTTACTTATCGAGTGTCCCAGAATAAGCAACATCTTAACACAGAAATAGAAATGGTTTAGTATCTTTTATAATATTGTAAACCCAACAATATATTATAATATGCACTGATCACTAATCGATATTAAATATAGGTGAGTAATGAATGTGACGTGTATCTCAGAGAAATAGACCAAATTCCCCCATATGATGCCCTACCAACGACGGCATCTAGTGCCCAGCAGTACCAGAGGCCATGCTAAATGTCTGGTGCAGGTCGCGGAAAGCCACTAGATGAAGGCAGTGCAGGACCGATCGACGTGAAGATCTTTGGGAGAGGCCTAAGGAGCTGTGGACGTCTATCGTCTGATGATGGTGATAATGATGAGTAATAAATATTAGGCAACTACTTTATAATGTTTATCAAGAAATAGAGATTTTGAGTCTTGGCAAGAATTCATTAAATCTTTAAAAAGAGTCTGGAGTACTAAAATAATGGAAAGCGAATTGAATAAATATGAGAAATTGAAAATTTATTTACTGTTATTTATTGAAACAAGTAACAGTTATAAAATATTAGTTACTGAAGACCGGACATTGCATAGATTTATCGTGAGAATACTTTATTAGAGCAAAGAGAAGACAGGAACTCTGCGAATAGGTTATCTAATTCTTAAAGGTTTAAAATTATATTTATCAAATGTTGAGTAGCTTAAGATAGTAAAGTCTACCTTAAAACAAACAAGTTATGTACCAGTAAAAATCGATCACAGAAAAGATCCAGAGAGATCGAAGTGCCAGAAAAATTCATGCTCTCCGTTGTAAAGATAAGTATCAGTACATCACATTATAATAATAAAAAAAAATAGATTTGTATAATCACGTTCGTTTTTGATTTAATACTATATATGGTTGTTATACTGTTGGTTTGTCTATGGTCATCCTTACCGACCTTCTGGTGTATATTTGAGCTGGTAAACATTCTCGTAAACATCGGTAAGTGTCGTTTCATATAACCTAACATCGGACAGTTAAATGTTTATTAAACTTGTAGAATAGTTTCTTAATGGAACTTTTTTATGTGTTAGTCTATTTACGAGTAAAGTTTCCTGTTAACGTTTCGATTATTTATTAATGTCCTTTTAACTTACACCGCAAATTCATAAAGTATGATCTAGTTCATACTTTTAGTACATAGTCTGTGTCCTATTTCTATCACCGAGTAGTTTGTAAACTCTGTCTAATGTCCTAAACGCCGTCCCTTGTTACAGGGTTTCCACAAAGTAATCTCTTCACTCTTCTCTCCTCAACAGTTCGGATTTATATTATCGCATCATAGTCTACTAGATTTCTTTTATTCCTAGCAATATAATCTCTCTTATGGCCAATTCAATTAAGTTTTTACTTTTGTCGAGTTGTCCTCGGGAGAAATTGGGGGCGCGCGCTTCCGTAACCCGAACCACTTGAGGAATATAAAAATGTGTATGCTGTTTACAGAGATTTCAAAGTCGATGTCTTCATATCGCATGAAAAAGGTTAAGATGAAAAGTTTTAAGAGAAGAAAAAGGATTTCTTTACACTCTAAGGATAAGAAACTTCAACTGGGACAGGTATAAAAATTTTTTATTAACCTAATCTTGGATTATGCAATTACTTTTAATCGTCGCTTATGTATGTCGCTACGCAACTTATCTCGTACTACTTACCAACAAACCGATCGACTAAGCAACTTGGATTATCTACTATAAATAACGACGCTTTAGGTAATGTCTAAGTGAATTTAGATTTATTCAAACTTAACAGCCAAATAGTTTATTTATTTACTTAATTTTTAAAATGTTTTCCATAAAGATATTTTAAACCCTTCAACTCCTTGACAACTATGTCGCTAGTAAAACATATTATCTAATAAATCTATGAGATGATAACGATGATCAAGTTAAAATTGTAATAAAAAAAAGTTGAAGCAACTGATATTTTTAAAACTTTGATATTATTAACAAAATATAATTAAATTCAAAATATATATTCAGATATTATAAAAACCAACCAATGTATCGTTATGGTTGTTAGTACTGACAAATAAGTGAGAATGAGATTTTTTTCAACGTTCCAGTTTCCGCGGACTCTTGATCTTGAATCAGTAAGCTAATTGTCTCAGTAGTAATGTAAGTTGCTTTTGTATTAATATTAATGCCAGTAATACAAGAGCTAGATTATTTTTTATATATTCACCTTTAAAATTTAACAGAGTGATACCTGTTTCTAGTTTTTCTTTAAAAACTAACTATATATCTATTTTACAATCGTCTTCGTACACCGCAGCATTCAAGTTCTAGATGTTATTATTAAGTAACTGCGATGAAATTGCTTACAATACAACATCATTAACACTAGCAAATTTATCAAGGTAATAAAAGAAAATCTAGATTTTTTCTTATGAATTATAATGAATAAAATGTTTTCGTAGAACGAACCTCAGTTCTCAGTACTGCTTTATAGAATTTATGTTGAATTCACTTGAAGCTATGAGAGATTCGTATAAATAATGTCTACTGTAAGAAATTCATCATCTACATTTATTTAGTACTTAAGTTGGTTACTAAATTACATCGTAGCTTATTACGAAAATAATGATTTTCTTGTTGAAGACTCATAATATGAAAACAGCTAGAGCACCTATCTTTGATGTCAAATAATAATATAACAATTGTGGAAATTTGGGTGCTTTAAGGGTCAATAAATGTGTAAACGAAGGGTAGTGGAACGATGATGGTGTTTTAGGGCAACAATTCGATCCATAAGAGATCCCAGGGATACAATAAGAGCAAACAATAAGTTTTAGCGAGCGGTCCGGTTTATATAGCGCCATAATTTTTTTGAGTAATATTAGTTATCAAGTTATTTATTATAAATAATAACAATGATTATTGTTATATACCGCGTCAAAAGCCCGATTTTTTTATTTCTCTATACTAACTCTTTATTGTTGTAAGTAAAAGTTAGACTATCATAAGTTTTCTCTTAGACTCTTCAAGGATAAAAATTTCTAAATAACCTTCAATTATTTAAAAGGACTTATTAATAAACCTTCCGGTGTTAATTAATACTCGCACCCTATAAAGTGAAACTAGATTTACCGAATTAACAGCTTTTATTCATTACATTAATTAGATAATGTCCCCTTAAATTATATTTATTGCCAGAGTCGTAAATGTGGTAATAAGATGATTTCATTACTACAACTTAGCATTATTGTACGTTAAAAGGATAATCATTAACACGTAATATGTAGGTTAATGACAAAATGGAATAAGTGTTCGTTAGGTTTCTATTTCCTGAGATCTAGACTAGAACCACATCATAGCAGTACCTCTCTACTCTTAAATGCATATACTTCAGTTCTCGTTGCTCTATAAAAAGGAAATAATTTACACGTAATACTTTCTTAAACGGGGGTGTAAGGGGTCCCGCACAGCAACTCGAGGGATCCAATTGAACCTCGCCTGGTCATGGTGTACCCTGCTAACCAACAAACGAGGCTCTGGCTCCCGACAACCGGCATTAGGTTAGCGTGATGTGAATTACTCAAATCTCCGCATAGGAACTAATGACGGCCCCTAATGCCTGGCAGTACCAGAGGCTATGCTAACTGTGTGAAGGTCGCTGGAAGCCCCTGGATGCGGGCAGCACAGGGTCGATCGATGTGTAGATATTAGGTAAAGGCTCGTGTCCAACAGTTGACATCTATCGGCTGATGATGAATAATTTACTGTTAGTGGGTTTCTGTTGCCGGAGATTGTCTAGGTGGCTACTACCGCAGCTACTATTTCTGCTGAAAAAAAGTTTTGGGTAAACATTACATCAAAATCTTATGTCTCAGGCGACGAGCGCAATGTGGTACAGTATATATCATAGTTACTAACTAGCGCCACGCTGTTATGGGCGAGCGTATCACATCAGGTGTACATCCCGCTCATCTCGTCGCTTTGTAGAATAAAAAAAATCACATACATAAGATATAACGTTTGCAAATATAGCGTTCGTAAGAACAAACGATAAATAAAACTTAAAATTAATCGAAGCAAATATTAAAAAAAAATGCATCGGATACGAATACTCATTTTCATTACAATGTAGTTTTCCGAGAAATAACTTCTGGATAGCAATTATACGAAAGAATGCCGGAAAATATGATGTTTGTCTGTCTCTACGACCTTTATTAAAATAAATGAGCACTTTACCACGAAATTTGAAGATTTCTCTTTTAAAACGATTCCTCACTTTCATAGTTCGTAGAAACATGAAATTGTTTTCGTTAAATTGAATTTATCAGTTTATCAGCGCACATCCTGGAGTAAAGTTATTTATTTTCTGATGAACATACGGGAAATCTGGGAAAGTTTTGTATATTTTATACTGTCTTAAAACTAACATCTATATTAACTTTAGCTACATTTAAATACTAATGCCTGATCGTTTATAAACACAATTTACAATTTTGTTAGTTTGCTATTAATTTGATTCAGGCGCCCATACTAATAGACGCTAAAAATAGAGCCAGTAGTGGACAGAAGACAAAAAGAATCGCTGGGAACCAAGAAAAGCGAACAGCGCGTAACTGTCCTTTGCGGAATACATTACAAGACATCTATGTCCAGCAGTGGACGTCCGTAGGTTGAAAGATTAAGCGGACTTTTGGACATAACTTTCTCTTCCTTTAGTAATTTTATAATTATCTCTTGAAATGTTAACTAAACTATAGAAATTATATGCATAGATATATAGTTATGTATAGTATATAGTTTGCTGCGTAAGAGCATTGTAAGATTATTTATTTATTTAAGAATACTCTTGCCTAAAAAAATATGTTAGAAATATGGAATCTATAATATTCTTTTTTAGACACATATGAAGCAAATTTGAACGGAAATAGCTTGCTTTGCCTTTTGAAAAGCTATTGTATGGGCCATACGTCTAGAAGAGCTTCAGGTTTGATCCCCGCTCCTTTTAAAGTATACTGGGAAGAAAGACATCGTGGTGAAAGCGCCATGCTCCAAGAACAATGGCATTCGGAATATATGAAGATTATCGATCAGCACATATCCAGCGTGGTAGATAAATCGATAAAGCTATGTCAACTCTGTATTTGAAGTCTCCTAGTCCCAGCATTGGGAACATTAAATGGGCTGTTTATGTTATAAACAAAGTGGGCTGTAATTGTAAGAAGTATCCTTTAATTGCTTTAATTTATTTCAAACGCCGTAACAATACAAACGAAAGGACCCTCGTTTATTGCTCGTGAAAGTGATTTAAAATGACACTAATGTCAGTTTGGAAATACTCCCGTTGCATTTGTACCGTGCTCCTGAGAAACGAAACAAATAATATCTTAACGAAAACTCGCAAACTTACACCAGGGGGAGATTCTCAAAATTAAACGATTTTTTTTATTCGAATTTTATGACACACACTGTTCTACATCCACTTCGCTGGCCATAATATAAAATGAGCTTGAAATTTGTCTGAAATATTCCTTGAAAACAACCACATCCGCAAATGACTTTCATAGCAACCATTACTATAATAACCGCATAAGTAATACAAAGTGAAAATATTTATAAAAGCTAATAAGAAACAAAATGATGAAGTATCTGTTAAAATCAAAAATAAGCCTATAACCATCTACAAATCATTCCGCGTAGAACAATCATGTTTCTACGTTGATACGTTCACTAGTTTTCACGTGATTAACGAACGAATAGAATCTATTTTCATTATATGTATATATATATATAGATATAACCTAGGCATAATATTTTATATATTCTGATTTAGATTATTTCTCTTTCATTAGATATTTGCAGTATGCTATCAATTGGAATCAAATACATCAAAAACACGAAAACAATGAAGAAGGTATACATTATAATTGTTCATTGTAATTATTTATAAACTCCTGAGTTAGTTATTTATCTAACAATCCTTTCTAGTTATAGATTTATAGGTATCTAATGGACTAAAACATCAGTCTCACTGGTTCTGCGGAAACGGTTTTCCCATTAGTCATTATCGCAGTCCTGATTATCGCAAATTCAGGACTTACCGTATCTTTAACCGTATTTACTTCATTTGGTTATTCTTAACGCAGTTACATGGGGTGTAAGGGTTCCCGGACAACAAATCACTGGATTCAAGCCAAACTGATCTGCTCGTGGTGCAGCCTGCTAATTATCAAACGACGGTCTGACTCCCACCAACCTGCATTGGGCCAGCGTGGTGGGAAATTGCCCAAATCCTCCTATATGAATTCTCACACGATCGATTTGAGAAGCTTTTGGGGAGGGTCTATGTCCAGCAGTGGACTGTCTGTCGGCTGATGATGTAACACAGCTGCTCTACTATATCGGATTCTGGAAATAAAGCTCACGAGATAAATTCACCATTACCGTCTCAATTAATGTCCTTTGTTCAACAAAGGCGTCCCCAAAAAGAGGCATTTATTATATTTTATAGAGAATTTCTTGTATATTTTGTAAAAGTAGTCACTGTTAAGTAAATACGTTTATTCTATATTAGCGATGAGTTCAATGGAGACAGGAGATCAGGAAAAGCTGAATGAGATCAAAGCAGACGCCGCTGTAGTAACATTTAAAATATGTGGCATTAATAGAGATGATCATGCTACTACTAGAAATGATATATAAGAAATCAAATTAATATATTATATAACTTTTTTCAACTTTGTTAACTATTAAAAATATTCCAACAGAGATAACATTTGAAGATCCATAATATTTATATGAGAGTATGAAAATGGAGTAAACTCTTGGAAATACTTGCAGTGATGAAACCGCACGTTCAAAAGTAATGTTCAGACGAATGTGAAGCATTAAATAAGCTGCGGGGGTAAACGGTGGTGAAGTTATTTAAAATTAAAAACAATAACAGCTTCAGTAACCTGGCTATGTTCATCTTTAACCGTCGTCGTAAAAAGAAGGGTGTAGCTTCTTTTACTTCACGAATCGATGAGATGAGCTCTTCGTTTACCGGAGGGTAAGGATTAATTTAAAGTTTAGTTAATAAAATAGAAACCATTATGAATTTTAAAATTCCTCTCACGGTACGATGTACTCCTTTCTTTTATTTCTTAGTATAAGACAAAGCTTGCCTACTCTCTTCACTTAAGTGGGATCCATATTAAAAATTCTTAGTCTTTCTTTTTACTTCCGTAAAGTTTTTGATAGCATCGTTATGTTGTATCTGGTCCATGGACAGTTCTCGTGTATTCTTAATACTTATATCATTCAATGCTGTTAAGAAATAATCAGACCGCAATTATAAAATGTGTTTATCTAATTTATGAGGATTTAATTAGACTTCTTTTTTCTCAAACAACCCTACCGATTCGTCTCTTTCTATCCACCTGAACCTTACCAACATTAAATACTTTATATCAAAACCTTTCAACATTTCTTCATCTATAAATAAATTGTATGCTACATATGTAACGTAGATAACTAATATGACAAAGGTGAAACAAGCCAGTGGTAAACTATCGTACAGTTTATCATACAGCAGGTCTGATGGCTCTATCAGTTCATGTCACCGGCAGTGTGTAAAGACCACCCGATAGCAATAATATTGATCGATGGGGAGGCCTTTCGCCTTCATAAATAATAATGCCTCACGAAAGGGAAAAAAAACTTGGAAACTATGGCTATAAAGATGTTGTGCACAACGACTTGTGCGACTGTGAATAGTTTTACTACAATACTATAGAGATTTCATCTCAAGAATTTGTTAAGATTTTTATATAGGAATCTATTATGTTTATACGTTTTTTGTATATAAAGTTACATGTTAATAAATATAAGAATTTTAGGTAATAGTTTAAACATAACCTCATGATTGAGACACATATTACAATGTATAAAAAAAATTTGAGTTTTTCAGAATCGGTGACATTTAAAAATAGATACAGAACATAACAACAACAACTTGGGAAGCAATTCATCTCAAACATACTGAATTGGACTCCAAAGTAATATAGCGCTGGGTTATAATATTTAGTGATAAATAAGAGGTCTGACGTTGAATGATAGTGGTAAGGTTTTCACGGGACCCGAGCGACCCTACTTGGATTCGCATACGTTTACTAACGTAATTTCGTCTTTTGTGCTCAAATAGATTGTTATGTACAGACCTCAATCGAAATAACGCACAAATCTAACCGCGGAGAGTTTTACAAGAAAAGTCTTTGTAAAAACTTGACTTTGATGTTTAATTAGCAAATTATATAAACACTCATTTTACTAAAGTCTCTCGATACTATAAATTTTAGAAATACAGTTAGTAAGAAACCTTCTGCAGTAAAGAGAAGTCTATATATATCTAAAGTCTATATATCTTTTACATGTTAAAGTTCTAGTATTGGTTAAACATCCTCATCAATATTTTAGATCATTATCGTCTACTCCCTTAAATATAGGGGTGATCTGTATTGTTCCTTTTTTAATCTGAAAGAGTAACATCATCAATCTTGTTTTAAAAATTTGGAGAAGTGATTTCGTTTATTTTCTAACTTGTTCCCAAATTAATATCATAATTAGTATCTGTCGTCGACCGGATGAAGAATAGTTGTCTATGACTTTTGTGTTGTATACTGTAAAGGCGATTTGCAATATATTTAGATAACGTTCTCCAAGGAGCTGAACTGAGCGGAGCTTCGATGAAATCTTCTCTATTATATATATAATCACCTGGAACCCCGGAATCGTAACGGAAGCCTCCTTCTAACAAGGCATTGATTGATTGTTATGTTACGAGCCCAATTTCTAGTACACGAAATTAAATTCTTAAGATAATGAAAAAAGGGAAAATTTTGATAAAAGCTTTCTCCTTTGGTAACATAATATTACTTAGGTATACTCTTACATGTAATTATGTATTTGGTACTGTAATATATAAATATATATGAAAGGAAAAGAAAAAATGAACACTTGTAAGAACACGTCAGTGTCATTAGAGGAACAGAGTAAATATGAAGTAAGTAAACAATCAGGGGTCAGTTCCATAACACTACAGCTACCGGAGACCCAAATGAAAAGTTGTAACTGTGTGGACAGGACGAAGTGACAACATTTTCTCGCTTAACAATTAACTTAGTTTTAGAAGGTGCTAATATTAGCTTAGGACTATCGCGACTAACGCGTAATCCAAAGAATTGTTTTAAAAATACTATTATAAGTACTTGTTCGGTTATATCTGGTGCTCTGATATCAAATTGTCCAAAACTGAAATAACTTATCCGTAGCACACACAAGGGAGTATATACTTTCCCGCAAACTTAAAATCGCGATACTCTCCAATAGTTTAGTAACTCCAAGTAAACTGAAACTAAGCAAAACTACTTACATGTGTCATTTGAAAGCCTTATCGTATTTAGTTTATTTTGTTTGCTTCTCGGTTTTATATAAACATTATCGTTCTCGATTTTAGTACAATTTGTTACTTTTTTCTCAGATCTCAGTTTACATTGGATATTTTTTTACGTGGGGGAAATGCCTACGCTTACTCATCCTCGCGTTGGCAAGGATGGGTTATGTCGGACTTGCACCGACTAAAACCCCACGATGTTCCGCCTCAACGCCTGATGGCAGGGTCACGAGAACGCTTTCGCTCACAACCGCGACCCTGCCGGCGCTGGCCGCTTTCGCAGCCCAATCTCGGGAGGGAAGGAAAACCCTCCCTTTCCACTTCTGTAGGATGCATGCCGGAACACACAGCGCGCCCCTCCTCGGTCTCTTGCAGTCGCGCGGGCCACGGATTCCCCCGAACCCGTTACCCAGAGGCCATGGGAGTCAAGAGAGAAAACTCTCCCGATTCCCTGTGGCGTATCCGAACTTGGATCCGTTATACGGCCGCTGAGGATAGGGAGAACAGCGCATCGAAATATTGACACTCTTCTATCCCCAGGGCCCCACCGCCGCCGCAACAGCGGTTCGCACCGTTTAGTTGCAGAGAGTAGTTCCTCTGCGACTCCATCTCGACTGAAAAAGGCAGCTTAAAGCCGCCCCTGCAGTCCATTGGTGAGCTCATGGTGAACTTCCGGAGCTCTAACCTGGAGCGGCCGCCTCGAGCCGACCGGGTGGGTTCCTCTTCGTTTCACCGCGGGCGACCCAAGCTCACAAGCTCCTCCGCGACGACAAGGCGGGAACCTGTTGGGAGGACTTCGCGTAGAGGCTATGAAAAGTACACCCAGCATTTTAAATTGTTTTTATGACAACTAAAGATTATTCTCGAAATTGTTTTATATATTATAATTTTTACTGCCAGAAACTCAACCTGCACAAAAGGAAGTATTTGCCACATTTGCCACGCCATTATCTATGTAACTATCTCTGGAGATACCTACTGCCATTTAACTGGAAACATTCTTTCTCATCTTTTACGATGAGGGCAGCATTTCTCTTATACTCGTATTATTTAAATTTAAAGTTTTTTTTATCTTTTCTCTAACTGGGTCATTGACTGCGAATTGAACGTCTAGGCACAGCGTAACGACGCAATAAGGTATAACTTTCTAGGCTAGGTCATTGCCAATAGCTGGCAACGTTCACACTTTACTGCTTGTAATGGAGTTCTGCCAAAGTCCACAGTAGTTATGACATGGTGTTTCACTTGGTTCGAGGGTATTGACGTATATGAAGCGAACTCTACTAAGTTAAAGTGCGAGGTCGCTGGTGACAGCCGTAGAACAATACTTTGTCAGGCAAGACTTCTTAAAAATAGATCAGAAATAGAGTGATCAGGGAGAACAAGCAATAATGTGTTTATTTGTATATCTCACAGGTCTATCTTGGTAATATAATAAAAGAACCTCCATAATACCTAGCATAACCTTTATGTCAAATATCTCATGGGCTTTATTAGTTTCCGAATGGCGACGTCAGCTTGCCTTTCGTACCATACGAAAAAAAATATTATATTTGTTTCCGGCGAACAGCTAATTAACAATAAAAGGTAATTGGATAATAAATGACTATATTCCGATACTCTAGTTGATATTAAATAAAATTCACTTGGTTGTAGACATTGATCTATGACCAGCGAATTTGAAAGTTGAGTTGGAGTAATCATACCATCGACTATTTTAATGCACGTAAAACGTCCTCTCTCAATCTCTCAATCTCTCAATTGCTTTGTGCTTTCTCTATCTCTTACTCTACAGAGAAATAAGGTGAAGGTAAGGAGATGCGAGGTGTAAGGGGTCCCGCACAACAACTCACAGAACCTACGCCAACCTCACTTGCTCGTGGTGCACCCTGCTAATCAACAAACGAAAGTCTGGCTCCTATCAAACACCCATTGGGTTAGCGAGCAAACCCCTACAAATGTAAAGATCTTTGCAGGAGGTCTATAACGGTAGTGGAAGTTTATCAGCTGACGGAGGAAATAGATGCACCAGGATTGTAAAGCTGCGTGATGCGTTTGCGATTGATATGAATATCTCGTACTCTCTTACACATTCCTATACCATCACGTCCCCATTCAAAACATCGTCATCATTCTTCAACACGTTAGTATTTTTTTTTTGTCTGGAAGGGGTAAAGTTTTAAATGTAATACCCTGTTATTAGTTCCTAAAAGTTGATCTAAAAATTACTTTCATATATTTATGACATCTTTATATACATTTGTGTAGTATCTTCTATCTCTTATACTACTTCATATTAGTTCTCATCAAGTTTGTTTTTATTTACTAAACAGCTGTTAGATTTCTATTTTTGTCCCTTTTTCCCTATTTACACTTGCCTAGGTACTTTTCAATTTAGGTTTGCATTTTGAAATAATATTGTGGTTACGTTAAAATATAAAGAAATCATAGTCCATGAGAAACTAGGTACGTTAGAATATTCAGAGCACTAACACAGCAATCTTCGTTATTAAGCATAGGAGTATTACCCTGGGGGAATATTCATGAGCAAACAGCCCCATAGCAAATGTTCTTTAGACGCTCACACCCGGCACTAGCCCGAGTATGAGACTCGATGAATGTACTCGTATATCTAAGACGGCTTCGAGGCTATTATCTAAATTGCAAATTCTCTTCAGAATGTAACGCGAAGGTACAGCGGACTGTTCTATATATACTAGATACCAAAAAGATCAGCACGGCATTTAAATAATAAACGATATGATATCTGGAGACGACGAAGTAGAGAAATAGTGTGTTGTGTGTGAGGGTCCACGAGCATAGTCTTCCGCGGTGAACTAGTCAGTTAAACGAATAACGTCTGAAACAAAATATGAGTATACACTCGAATCTGTTTCGAGTTGTAACAACGAGTATAGTATGCGGCTGACCTCACTCATATATACGTGTTGTATATGAGAATCGCCGGAACCCACTGGATGCGAGCAAGGCGGGACGGATCGATGTGGAGATCTTTAGGGAGGCTTATGTCCAGCAATGGACGTCTATCGGCTGATGATGACACAAGTTGGAGCATTTAGATTTTTTTTTTCGGATTGTTGTAAGAGAGTACTTTTTGTATAATGTTTACAGATTACTTGAATGTCTCCACAAACTACAAGAAACATTATCTTTATTTTGTCACTTACCTTACAAGGAAGTCCTTAACTATTATATATTCCAGGTCCATATAAATGGTTAATGGTAGGATTTATTCGAGAACCCCCTTTTTTAGCGTCATTTCGGTTACACATCTGAATAGGAGTAAAATAAATTTACCTTAGTAATAAACGCTAGTCAAACACCGCTGCTCCATTCCTTTTATGTTCTCCATACAACTCTCGGTTACGTTACAGATTGAAACTATTCTAACCGCCTTTCCTGATTTATAATTCACCTCGTATAGGAACGAGCTATGGGCGTCTTCTTACAAATCGGCTTAACCTATACTTGTTTGGGAATTTTAACCGGAATATTATTACTGCTTAAGTTTTAAGCAAGACACAATATGTTCAATTCTACGGATTCAATGAAGGTACACGCAAAGTAATTATTTGGTAGACTTGTAAATATAATATCGCAATTGCACATCAGCAATATAAATATGGACGAGAATTTGTGGGTAACTCAAATATAGTGATGTTTAAGTCGTCGCCAGGACACGATGTCCAAGATGTAAAAAAGTTGGGGGAGAGATATGGAAAAGCAGACTCCGTAATAAGACGAGACTAATGATGCTAAGAAAAAGAAGATTTTTTGACCATGTTTGGTGCG
Organism: Ornithoptera priamus; assembly: GCA_029034505.1. Classification (NCBI taxonomy): domain Eukaryota; kingdom Metazoa; phylum Arthropoda; class Insecta; order Lepidoptera; family Papilionidae; genus Ornithoptera; species Ornithoptera priamus. The sequence goes on along the minus strand of JARDWD010000046.1, from coordinate 2,916,942 downwards.
AAACCAATTTTTAATTCTAGCTATTCTACTTTGCTCAATAATTACATGCTGCACATACGTTTTTCTCCAATGAAGAACTTTAAATAATTGACGCAGAAATTTAATAAAAATAACTGTTGTCTTCATCATCAGCAAAGTATTTTATGTTGATGATATTTCTTACCTTCAGTTATCCATCAAATGGGGCTTTTGTCTTCCTCGTACTTTGTATAGTGCTCTTATAATTTTTAAACCGAGGTTTAATTTTTATTAATGAAGTACGAATTTAACTTAATTGCAGCGCCATCTATTAACAAATAATTTGATTAAAATATTCAAGTAACTAGTGACATCTCGTGGACAAGTCTTTTGAAATAAATGCTTATGAATTTAAACTAAGCTTTCCTACTATAAGCGATTCTTTCAATCAGCTATAAACAGTAAATTCAAGTATTTTGTTAGAACTTAACAATGAGAAAGTCAGTGCTATAAACTCTTATAATAAACCTTCAACAAGTTGGTATATAACAAAAGGAATTTCCAAGCCACTTCTACATCTAGAACAAACTCTGACTTAACTATACAATACTTTTCCAATACTCTAGAGTTTTTGACCTTCAGCCTTTCTACGAATCTATTTAACTGCTATAGATTTTTTTTCTTAGTGTTTATTTTATAAGACCTTAAAATATAAATGTAAATTTAATTCTGCTTTGTGTTTTGTCGAACAGTTTACTAGAAGTTAAGTTAAATCTTGTACATAAAACATATTTTAATGAAGAAAGAATGTTTATTTTATATCATCAATGTTTATTTTGTAGAAACAACTGGCGGTAAGTTTTTGTTGCCTTTGCGGCTAGATAGAAATCAACGTATGGTAATGTGCAAACATCTCTATGGTTTAGTTTATTATAAATAGATACATATATTACGTGAATAACAACTTAATATCTTATTTCTCAAGAGGCATGATGTGGTAAAGTGTAAAACATCCTGACTCGCGCCATATTGTTTCTAACCAAAACTTAAACTTTCCGTGTACCTAAGTATGATGTTAATTTTATCTATATGTGTACATACGTACGTACGTGGTAAGTAATAATACACCATTAATTTGTCGCTATCTTGAGGGTTGTTAATGTTTATTAGAATTAACAGTTAAACTTACTGCAAGGTTCATCTAGTACGTTTAAAATACAAGTAGAAAGAATTCTAAACAATAAAACATTAGGACTTGTATCGATTACAATTTAAATAACCTTTATTCATACCAATGTATAATAGTCTTTATATGTTGTATTATAAAGCGGGAGCGACGGCATCATCCATCTAGACCGGGTTCCGGTAAAATTGTTGCACTACCAGTAAATATTTTATCCATAAATATAACCTTCATAAGCCGTATATCTTTACGAAGCTATAATTTTTCCCCTATACGATATTCTCAGTAGTAAATCAGGAACGTCTAAACCTCTCATAGATCATATACAAATATCGTGAGCCCCACCGGTCTATAATAGGTGTCGTTGAATTGAAAAATGACCCTATATACCAATAGCATCATTAAGCATGAAAGTCTATTAGCTTGCAGTTTGAACTACTGAGTCAAGTTTCAAAATCATCAGAACATTGAACCTAGACCCATAGTATTTGTGCTCAGTTAAAAATGTGATTACTATAATAATTCAGTCTCTGTTTTCGGAGGCTGTCTAGTTAAGTATCACCGCAGCTTCTGTCCCTGTTGACAAGCACTAGTGTGCAAACATTACCGTGTCCCAGTTTGGAGGGCACTGCAACTAGTAAACTTATTGGGGCCACGAGATTTAACGTTTCATCTGGCGAAATATTTAGAGAAGACGAGTACTGTGTATTGCTCTGTATACAATCCTAACTAGCGCCATGTTGTTATGGACAGGAATATCACTCATCCTCAGGTGAATGTCGCCATCGTCTAGTCACTTCTTTTAATATTAAAAAAATAACATATGCAGTTCATTTAATATTTCTACAATTTGGATTCACAGCATTCTCTCCCAATGTAAGAATCTAGGCCGTTCATTTCCGCAGGTCAAGTTCACATCGACAATTCAGTTTAAATATAGTTATAAGTAAAATGTTTCTTTTATTTATCGGCTACTGGTTTTTTTTTTGTTTACTATTTTATTAATAATTGACTACAATTTAAGGCATGCTATCACAGAACGCTCTTATACTCATATGTTGACCTCCGAATCACAGCGATGCTGTTATACTGACAGATTAATTATATGATAGGGGTTGTTAGTCAGGTGGGCTTAATGAAACTCTAGCTCCATCCAGTCTCAACAACTTGTAACCCTGGAATGGTTACTACGCGAAAACTCATATAACTTGATTTTAATTTAACATGTTAAGAGTTAGTTATATGGTCAAAGATTATGAAGCTTGCTCTCCTAAATTAATGTGTATTTAGAAGTTAATGTATTTTCAAATCTACTGTAAATGGTAGCTGAACAACATCGTAAAGAGTAAGGCTAGTAACCATAACAAATCCTCTCAGCATCTTAAATTTTGGATCGCACTGATCGTATTTCAAGCGCATAGTTTATCAGCGGTTTGTGTAACCGGTGTACATCATATCTACCCTCGCGTTGAAAGCATCAGTTAACTCTGCTTTAGATTAAAGTCTGGTTGTACTTCATGTTATCCTTAAAGTGCTATCTTCTATCCAAAGGTTGGAGATCATTATCATAATCTGGACTTGAGATACCGCGGCTCTTTCCTAACTGTATTTTAGCGAGAATATTCTCCTTCGACCCACCCTTCTTTGAATCGTACCTCTCTTGAAGTTGTCATTACGTGACCTAAATATTCCAACTTTCGTTTATTTAGCCTCTACTTACCCATATGTAGTTTAGTTAAAAAAATGTGTATGAAATAGAAAACAATTTATTAGATTTTGAATAAAAAATTGTGGATCTGAAATATTTGAAAAAACACGGATTGTTTGTGGATATGCCGAACATACAATAAATGTGAAAATATGGATACACATTTTCCACGAGCACCGAAACATATTTGAAGTCATATTTTATTTGGTGCAAAATCCGTTAAAGCTATAATAGTAAAGATTTCAAACACGCTTTTCAATGCTAGAACTTCTTATGGTATCACAAGTCTGAGAATAAAGTCATCATCATCATAGTCCATATGTAATTTAAATTATGTAAGGAGTATGATGATAGTATGATTACTACGATACTAGCGCCACACAATTGTGATAAATACGGTTGTTAGGGACGTTGATAACTAATAATGAATATATATAGACTTGATGAGTTAACAGGCGTTCTCAGTGATAAGCAGTCCAGCAGTGGACTACCGCGAGATGTTGAAGCTGTCGATGAGGAAACAGTTATAACGTATGATGCCGCTTACTCATTTGCCTAGATTCTCACAAGTAAAAATACAACTTGGATTATCAATTTGATTAAGATTTTCTTCTTAGAATTCAAGATATTATTAACTTACTTGAATTCTTTGTACCTCGGGAAATGATGCCTTGCCTGGCGGAACATGAACCGTGGCCTAGTCGCGGACAAAGCCCGATGCCCGTACACAGCAAACGAGGCTTGGAGTGGAACCGGCCATTTTTAATGAATCATGAAGGAACATTCATCTGCTGACTTTGCAATTTATTTATAATTAGCTTAAAGTGGACACGCCGCCTTTTTGTTTTCCATTTGCACTGTTTGAAGACGTCTTTTGAACAAATTTGTTAGGACTATGGTATTTAAAATAATTAGCAGCTAGGTTAATACTAAAATTTATGTAGAATCTTAATTTTGAGCCAATACTGTTTTATATTAGTTCGAAGGATCTAGTTGTGGTTAGGGCTTATAATGAAGCAATAGATTGAACTCTTGTGTTCAAAGATAGAGCAAAGTGTCATAATTCCAATCAAGCTTATCCTTCGGAGAAAGTTTTTAAAAATATTTAACAAACGTTCTTAAATCTTACCTTTTATTTAAGATTACTTGAGTTTAATATAACTGATGGTGATAGTTTTTTTTTAATCATTTGGTAATGTGTATATAACTATGGCAGATTTATGATTTAGTCGGTTTGTTTCGACGATTACTATTTCCTTATCTTGTCATTCATTAAATTAATAACAGCCAAAATTTCCTATATTTTAAAGACGAGTAGCGTTCGGTCCACGGCACAGATGTTTCTTAATTATTCCACGGAACCATTCGATTCAATTAAAAAGCGAAATCCAATATCCGTTACTATGGATCATGTAATTGGCAGTCGGGATTGATTGTTTAAATTCTAATTCCTTAACTCTTTTCCGATCGTAACGACTCGAAACTCGATAGAGCCACTCGGATTTCTTAATTAGAATCAAATTTTCAGTTAGTTTATGCCTTGTTTCGTAGTTTACGGAGCGAAGGTAGAATTCGATTCAAACTAATTATACATTTTAACTAAGACTAGGTATAGAGAGCTCTTCCTAGTACATTTTCACATTTGGCTGTACCTTAAGCTTAATGGTCAATCTTGACAAGTTAGCCTTCTACCACAAAGACTGTAAAGTTTTTGTTTATTATTCACCAGTTTTACATTTTGTAGGTTTTGTAAGTAGCACCAGGAGCTCGAATTCTTCCTTTGTTATATTTAATACTTTGTTTTTTACTCTTTTGTTTATAGCATGAACAAACTGCTTCATTTTTAAGTTAAAAATCTTACATTTAAAGAAATGTAAGCTATATAAAATAATCGCAACCTGTGGGAAATACAGTAATTTATAGATTTTGTACCATTAAAATAAGAAATTGACCATAAGAAGACTACTGATGTATTCCAGTTAGCAAGGGATATTATAATTCTAGTCAGCGATACCGCCCTTTTTCGTTGGTAGAGTTTACCTAATATTACCACTTCTAATTACTTCTTGAATATATAAACTCGACATATATATGACATTATTATTTTATTTTAATTAAGAATTTACTTTGTTATAAGTGACATTGGGACCGCAGTAAAGTGACGTTCGCTAATCAGAAAAATTCCCATTGGAATACTAATAAGAAGCTTGATTGTCATGTCATTATTAAGCTTTCGTTGTTCACGAAATTGTAAAGAAAGCTCACTTTTACGACAGGCGGGGGACGGTATTCGTTTACAAGACAATGTTAATGATAACAATTTTTACGTCTCGCTCTACCCCCGGCTCTACCCTCAGCTCTACCACTGTGCCGTGAGGCCTCTTTCAAAATAGGCCGAGTTTATTTTTTGCTCCTTTCAATTTTCGCTATTGAGGCTTGATGAATAGTCTTGCTTTGTTAGTTTATCATTCTCATTCTTTAATGGATAAGAGGGATGTTTTTTTTTTAAGTTGCTCACGTAAGCCAATGTGGGGATAAAGCTAATATCGCATGTAATTCTTTCAAGTTTAATTGAAAGTGCAAATGGACAAATAAAGAAATAAACAAAGAAACTATTTGCCCAAGAATTTCAAAGAATTTCAAAACTTACACATTACAAACGCACAGAAGTTATATTAATAAAGATCATTAATATAAAGTAAGTCCTAACAAATTTAATAATTTGTTTAATGTATTTAAGTCAGTGATTGTTATAAGCTGCAAGATTTCGTGCAAGTTTGATAAAGCTGTAAAAAGAAGATAAAAACAAGTAAATATCTCGAAGTAGAAATGTTTTTTATAGTAAACATTTGGGATGTTAAGGAAGTAATTGTGAAGATAAAGATGAAAATGAGGATTTTTTAGAAGAACGATTAAAGATGAGAATGAGAATATATGAGGAAGAGGAGGAGAAATAACTGACATCATAATATAAATAATCTTTATAAGCAAAATATATTTATTAATACTTTGTAATTAAGACATTCCTCTCTAACACCTCTTATAAGGGAATGAGAATATTTTATAATTTATTTTGTGGAAAGTTCCAAAACAAGAGAAAGAGGAACCTTCATCAACTCTAGTACACAATCGTGTATCGGTGAGTATGCATCACTCTAGTTCAAATTAAATTGGCTACGGCCAGTGCAATATTAAACCGTGTGTATTTATTGATTCGGATAACTAGTTTGAAGTATGCATCGAGAATGTGGTATCTGATGCCGAATGCATATGCAGCGAACGTTACCTGAAGATAAGCTGTCGGCGGTCCGACAGACGGAATACGGCTGGCTAGATCCGCTCAGTGGTAAATATTCAATTTCTGATCAAATATATTATTCATTAATTTCTCTTTTTAACACGAAATGTACGTAAGTTAATCACATCTAATGACAAGGTATTCAAATACTAGATTGTACCATACGCAAGTAATATTGAATGTGAATCATGGATTGTGATACAATGCAGCGAATGATGTTTGAGAAGAAGAAAAGAAGATAGGGTATGAAATAATGGAGGAATGAAAGAAGACAAAATTATAGATATAGGATAAAAAAACAAAAATAAATGAAAAAGACACAGTGTTGGAAGGCCGATGCCACAAGGTGGACCGATGAGAATCGCGGGATCCCACTGGATGCGAGCAACGCGGGACTGATCGATGAGGAGATTTTTGGAGGAGGTCTATGTCCAGCAGTGGATGTCTATCGGCTGATGATGATAAAATGAAAAAGAGTAATCCAGGAAAAGATATTTAAAGGCCAGGCCCTTATTATATTGAATGAATGATCTAAAAAAAAATTTATGTCCGTAGAATTAGCCTGTTTGAGCCATCTTCTAAAAGAAAGTCTAAATTTAAGAAGTTTCTTCAGAATTCAGAAAAGAGACGCATTTGAAACACGAAATTAAACGTTGAAATGTTGGACTAACATGCATAAAAAGAAGGAATCAAGATGTAAAAGCAAACACTCCTGATGTTCAGGTACACAATTTGCTTCAGATCGGTTTATAGCATAGCTTTAAACAAAGCTAATCTTTCTCGCATATAAAGAGGGTGAACATAAAAAGTAACGCGCTGCCGGAAGCCAAAAATGCGAAATAACAAAAGCGGTGCCCAAAACTGGTGCACTTAATCCTCTGCGAAGGTAATCTACCGTAAGCCTGCTTGTTTAGCCCGGTCCACTTACTAGAGATATAATTGTATTGGCACGAGGCCAGGGTACAGTTTCATCTCAAAACGGGCGCGTATATAATTTTTATTGCATCGCTTATGTCAGATGGTAGTTCCGGAAGTGAGCGGAAAACTCTTTAGATTGTATTGTGGCATCAAACGAACCCGATACTGGTTTATTTGCACGTTCAGAATTCAATTGAACACTGATGATAATGGTATCAGCTATCTATTATTTACTTCCTTTATGTTCTTTAACTTATAAGTAAAATAGACTTTATTGTAGAACTTTTCCATTTAGAAATATTTGCATTCCATTGATTTCTTTTCCATCATCGAGGAATGCAAGTGCACTCAAAAACAATTTGATGGAACTGGTTACTTGTCTATAACTTCACAGGTGTTTGTTCTTCTTGTCAGCCCGATAACGTCCTCTGCTGGGCATAAACTTCTATCAAGATATCCCCATTGATGGTGAATTGGGCTTTGGGGAATTATTCCCACCACGCTGGCCCATTGGTGGGTGGTCAGAGCCTCGTCTGTTGTTTAGCAGGAGGGTGTACCATGTGCAGGTGAGGTTGACTTGGGCTCCGCAAGATGTTAGGGTGGATTGTTGTTTAGCAGGTTGAATAATGCCATGGATATATATTCAAACCATGTGCCTTTAGAAAAGAATTCACGCTCCGTTTTAAAGATATCTGCAAGGATTTTTTGATATCTTCGAATAGATTTCCTCTGCCTTCTGGAACCCTGACGGAACCCAGAGTTAGGGTATATTTTGGGTTCTATTCGGCGATTACGTTTGGACCTACGGGTTCTTTCTCAATTATCTGTCTTCGGCGGTTGGCGAAACTTGGATATGCGTCGCTATATACTCATCTATGAAATCATGTGTTATAAAAAAAAAATGTTTTCATAGTAAAAAAATTAATAATATTTTGACTTTAAACAATTACTATAACCAATTATAATATTTGATTTTTTTAAAGTTATTAAATTATAAAAACGAGTAATCACTTATAGTTGTTATTATTTGGGGGAATTACTTCAAATATATAAGATATAAATTTGAGGTATTTGTTATAAGATACGTTATATCTTTATATATGTAAAGTAATTCCCCCCATATATATACTATGAAGAAACATTATATCTTCATAAATATATTTTATGTTTATGTTTATACTTAATTATATATAAAAATGGTAATAAGTCAGTTTTTTCAATAATTGTATATGTAACTTTAATCTCTTTTTTTCTCTCGTATCTACCAGTAAAGATTAAATCTTTCACTTATATTAATTAGTACGAAACTTAAGGTATATTTAGCTACTACCCCTTTTTCGTGTTGTTAGAGTTATTTTTGAAGTGAAACTTTTGGATAAGAATTAATTAAATTTTATATAACGAAAAAGTGTAACGAAGGCCAGGAACGAAGGAATTATATTTAAAGGGTTTAAGGCTGCGAGAGAACAAGATAAGGTCCTTCATCTCTTCTTTCTGCCATGGACTTCAGCTCTACTCTACCGCCATGTACAGACCCGCATGCGGACTCTGAATAGCAAGGAGACGAGTTTCCATGCTGTATGCTATACTTCTGAATATAAAAAGAAATATACAAGAGAAAGGAAGAGAGAGATGTTATAATATAATACTGTATTTAAATCTTCCATCTCTCTGTCGTTCTTTCCATCTCCATCGGTTAAAAAATTGTCGACCTATTGCTTACCCTCTTCTTCCATCTTCTTCCTTCTGCTCTTTTCCCAGGTACGTGGGGTCGGCATAGTATGTACTTGTCTTCCGTATCTCTCAGCCGTCATATCTGAATTCACATTCTTCTTACACATGTCATCTTTCACACAATCCATCCACACTTTCTTCGGTCTTCCTCTATCCTTATAACCATCCACGTTCACTCTCATTACTTTCTTTGTTATATGTCCTTCATCCCTCTGCATAACATGCCCGCACCACGCTAACCTCTTACTCCTCAATTGTTCTCTCTCTATCAATTTTAAAAAATTAACCCGTATTTTGCCGTTATTTATTAGTATGAAAGCGGCTCATGAATCGCTCAGCTGTACTGCACACGCAGTGTAAACACTCTGCGCCAGTTAATCTGTATTCAGTGTGCAGCACACTACCCATGTATTATTTCTTTTTTTTATTAGAAACACCCGGCTGGTTTTTGTTGACGTTGACTTTGTTCCGTAAAAGCGCGGCGGGTCGTGGCGAACGGTTAACGCATGCCAAATTTACAGCGACACTTCCGCTCGAAGCGGCTGCCGAGCGACGAGCTGTACGCTAAATATTTATTCAGTACACGAGGATATAACCGCTTTTTTAACTAGAACAGGCTAACGCTTGACGTTTCTTTCAGATGGTGATAAATGATGAAAATGCTTTAGATGAAGCGCGCTCTTCCAGAGTACTCCGATCTCTCATACGTTGATAACCGGAATATAATATTGTTATGTGAAATGGTATCACTGCAGCTCCCATTTCTGCCGCCAAACAGTAGTGTATAAACATTACCGTGTTCCGGTTTAAAGGGCGCTGTAGCTAGGGAAATTACTGGGGTAAAGAGACTTACCATCTTATGTCTCAAAGCGATGTAATGCCATCCAAATTAGCGCCACATTTTTATGGGCAGACGTATCATTTACCATCCGGTGAACGTCCCCCTGGTCTTTTCGCTTTGTTGAATAAAAAAAAAGTATTGACGGTAAATTATTAATATAAGGATGGTCACTAGCTACCACCAATTAAACTCCAATATACATGGCCACGTAATCGAACTGGGGATATGTATGTCATAAGGTAATCGATTAGCCATTGTATCAGAGGGTCAGTTACTTTCGATATCAGTTTCGTGGCCCGACACCATCTACAGAGTACTGTACAAACAGAGATCTCATAATTTACCTGTATTTTGTTTACATCAAAAAAATCACTTGTTTATTTCATTCATTCATCTGTTCATTCATTAATTCATCATTTATTACATTGTTTTATAATTAATATATTCGCTGATCGTTCCCATACTATAAAATAACAACCTGCTCTTCTCGAATATACTTAAGTTTAAAGTTTTTTTTTTAAGTCTATGTGCTAATCAAGATTTCCTTTTTTAACAATAAATACCCTTCTCTAAAATTGTATGCAGACTGAGAATATTATTGAAATACCTTCAAAATTATTACACACTTTGATCTCTCTATCATTGTCGATAATACTTATCGCCGTCTCCATCCATCATTCGAAATACATCGATCCGTTTCCGATAAACACTCCACACCTCGGTTTCGCACAAATAATGCATTGAATGAGGAAAACACGAATATCGATTTCGCATAATAACAAATATCTTGGACTTAAAAATATTCTTCATTAAATCTCCAACAAATGTGTCCAGGCAACTTGACACCCTGTTACAAGGAAAACCAATAATAGTACTAACTAGTACTAGTAAAAGTAATAAAATTATAACTATTTATATAAACACTGTACTCCGCCTGCTTTGCTGGCTGTAACACCCCCGCGACTCCTTTCGGGGAAGGTTTTGTAAATCCAGTCTTCGCTGACCTGTACTCAGTAAAAGGAATGCTCATACTATACTTCAACTCTTCAGTCCATACGATTTCAGAGATACATATTTATATAGACATAATTTGAACATATACTATATGTATGTGTATATATATATATATATATATATAAAACCTGCGATGGGTCCATATTTCATATAAGAGATTCCCTTACTCTTATATGTGTAAAGAGTATTTTGATTTCAAAAAGAAGCCCGGTCGAGGAAGACCCAAACTCTACTCAGTCTTGTCTTCGAGGGAGAATAGATATTATATGAGACTCTTGCGTTATCTATGTCTATTGTTTATGGCAATCAGTCAAACACGGGCATCATCAGCCAGGGTGAGCGGTTCGATGATTCACAAGCAATTATATGATACTTCCGCCTCGCGAGACTAGTTCAAAACAATCCGCGTTATCATTCAGGCGCGCGTCGCTCACGAGTGGCTCCGCTACTTTATCGCACTCTAGTACAACCGCTAATTAACACAACATATTAAAAATAATTACAATAAATTCGTTTTTAACAAATCCACGATGCCAAGACGGGATATATACACTACGTGTTTGTAATTTTCTTCTTCAGTCTTATTGTGAAAGCAACAGAAGAGTTGTAAGTATTTGTATTATTATTTCTTAAAGATTACATCGAAAACAGTTCAGCGGTTTTTTTTTAATTTATTATACATACTTTTACTTCCTGTTTATACTACTTGTTTATTTATAACTACCCATGCATCTACACTATGGCACATTTAATAGAAAATGCAACGTGAGTCGAACTTATATATACATATAAAGTAGAAAAATATAATAAATAAATAATGAAGAATATATTCAACATACCAGTACAATTTCATATAATTTGATGAGAGCATGAAAGAATAGCCTAGAATGTATATTCTAGGCAACCTACAGCCTGAGCCTAAGGCATATTATATATGTTATTTATTATTATAGGAGAAAGAATCTCTGGTCAGCTTGTAATTATTCGCGCATATATAACTTAAAATATGAACATTGTATAGTATAGGACGTTTCTTTAAGATCTTGATCGTTTCCTTAGATCATTTAAAAAAAAAAATTAAACATAAAAATCTTTATTAAACAAAATAATTTTATCGGATGTCCTTATTATACTTTTAATCATATATACCCGATATAAATAAAGCTTTTTAGATAATCCATGATCTCTGTTCCTAGTTAAAATGTTGACGTAGTACCAGAGTGTGATCGTCACCAGGAGTCTGAAGGTGGTAAGGCTTATTATCATAATAATTTTATTAATTAGAAAGCCTTATAAACCGGAAGTTTTAAATCCAAATTCATACTGTGTCAAGTGATGGTGAAGCCGTGGGTAATGAAGCAACCTCGCTAAGAACACTGGTTCTTATAAGTCCTCCAAAGAGGTATTTAAGTGCAGAAATCTTGGTGGTGACCAATCAGGAGGAATCAAAGAAGCCTTACCGAAATTTAAATACTAATTGACTCCTAAAACTCATCAGAGCCTCGTGATCAGCAATGTCTAAACCATTGCAATAGTTCGACGAAAAGACCAAAAAAAAATTCTTTTAAACACCAATTAATCATCATCAGACGATAGACGTCCACTCCTGGATATAAGCCTCCCCCAAAAGTCTCCACATCTATCGGTCCTGCGCTGCCTACATCCAGGCGCCTTACAGTCACCATGACCTCTCATATCGCCGGGCACTAGGAGTGTCATCATTTGTAGGGGTTTGTATCGAGGGATTAGGGCCATTTCCCATCACGCCGGTACAAAGTAGGTTAGTGGAAGCCAGCGCCTCGTTTGTTGACTAACAACGTGACACCGCGAGCTGGTCAGGTTGGCTTGGGTCCCGTGAGTTGCGAGAACCCTTACACCCCTAACACAGAGGAATACTTCTTTATATTTGCCTTAGCACCAAAAACTGTTAAAATACAAACATATTCATTTCCTCTCGTAACTTAGGTTTACCATTTGAACCGCGATATATGTTTGTGTTGTAACTTAGTACAGTATTCGAGAATTTTCTCGCTTAGGTTAAAAACTTATCTACGTCAAACAGTATTAACTAGCAACGGCTAAAGATAACTAATCTTTATGTTTGTTGTGTCATAAACCATGCAAGTATAATGCATGTTAAATGATGACAATTTAAATTCGTTCTTGAGGTACACTTTAATTTTGTTTGCATCATCATCATCATCATCATCATCTTCTTAGTATATTTCGTTATAATTCTATTTGTGTCTTGTTTGTATAAATATTCTACCACTTCTCAGAGATCTTCTACATCTTCTATATAATTTTTTTATTCCCGCATGTCTCACGTCGTTGCAGTTTAGACAATCTATATTCAGTCTATCCGAGCAGCATCACAGAAGAGATTCTGACAGAACTATATCTCTTATAGATCAGGTCATTTTGATGGTTTTATGCCTCAAGGATTTATCAGTCCCATTGAAACAAATCTATATCATCCAAAATTATGTATACAACCCGTCTAGCCATAAATACTGTTACATAAAAACTGTTTTTTTCAACTTTTTAATTATTTTAAATTTGGAACACGTGTGTTATTTTAAAATCTTTCGATTTTGTGCCATTTTACATAATTTTTTGTGTTCATTATCAAATTACAATATGGAATGGAGTGTTAAAGAAAATAGAATTGCAGTGATCGCCTTGCACAAACTGGGTATGTAGCCGTCGGTCATATTCCAGACACTACAAAAGCTTGTTATCAGCCGTATGTTTGTACATACTATCAACAGATAGAACAACACTTCCTCTGTCCAGAAGAAAACCAGAAAACATAACTACAAAGACTGTTAATGCTGTTAAAACCAGAATTCGTCGAAACCCCATTAGGAAGCAAAAATTTTATCTCGAGAAATGAAGATTCCCGCTAGAACTCGTGTCGTGTATTGCGTATGATTTATAAAGCAAGACCTGAAGCTCGGTGCTTATCGTCGGTATACAGGACATGTCCTAAATCGATCCTTACAATTAAAGAGAGTGAATCGATCAAAACGAACAAACCTTCTGTCGCGATGCAGCAGGCAGGTGAAAGGCAGAGAAATATCCTCTTTACAGATGAAAAAATTTTCACGATTGGAGAACACTACAATAAGTAAAATGATAAAATGTACGCTCACAGTTCTAAAGAAGCTGCTCAAATGGTCGGAAAGGTACAACGTGGTCATGCTCATCATCCCGCGCCGGTGATGGTTTGGTGAAGCGTATCTTATCAAGGAGTCGCAAAGCTACATTTTTGTGGAAAACGAGAGAAAACATCAGCCGAATTGTATCAAGATACAGTCTTGGATCATGTTGTGAAACCTTTCAGCAATACACTTTTTAAAAATGTACCGTGGACTTTCCAGCAAGACTGCACCTGGTCACAAGACACGAACTACCCAAGCCTGGCTTGAAACCAACGTTCCGGACCTTATAAGAACTAAGGACTCGCCCTCATCATGCCCAGACCTCAACCCTTTAGACTTCACATTATGGTCAGTTTTAGAGAACATGGCCTGTTGCTGTTCTAAACGACACGGCGACATTGAGAGTCTTTTAAATCTTTGGAGCAAGCAGTGGCGGTGGTGGAAGTTTCAAGGGGCAACAGTGCGTAAATCCATAGATTCGTGATCCATGGCCAAACTTATTAAAGGCCTGTGTAAAAGCGAAAGATGGCCATTACGAATATAATGTTTTTTTTTTATTATTTTAGGCCGAGACTAATTATTATGTATGTATACATTTTAATAATATTACATTACTACATTAAAAACCAATTAATTTTCATTTGTAACAGAACCTATGGCCGGACTAGGTATACAAGGGTGCAAGGCGTCCCGCACAACAACACACGGGACCGAAGCCAACCTCACCTGCTCGTAGTGTATCCTGCATAATCAACAAACGAAGCTCTGGCTCCCGCCAATTCGCACTGAGCCAGCGTGGTGGGAAATGGCCCAAATACTCCTATATGAATCCCTACACACGACAGCCTCTAGTGCCCGGCTGTACCAGAGGCCATTCTGATTGTATGTGGAGATCTTTAGGAGAGGCCTACGTCCAGCATGTGGGCATCTATCGGCCGATGATGATGATGTTGATGAATATTACATTTCAGCCCAAATCTATACAACCATAAAAAAAACTGTAAAGTATATGAACCCTTTTAAGGTTACGTAATCAATAGTATATTTTAATTGTTTAAAGATACACGATCCCATTGTATACATAACAAAATGGCGGTCGGCTCTCGGTCACAAAGTTCAAGTACAACAAGCACGTTTGTTTTTATACAATACTTAGTGCATAGTTAAATATTGTTTATTACTAAGTAACCTTCATTTAAGAGTTTATAAACACAGCCTCTTCACGTAGCAGATAAACGTCTAACCTGCTGCACCACACATTACACTCGCGTCCATATTCCAATAGTAGGTACAGTCTGCATAACCTCTGTAGTCTCGGGCTAGTAAGAATAGGACTAAGGTAGGCCCTGCCCATCGTAGGAGACTAAAAGGGCTAGGAGTTTAGCCGGCTTTAAGAGGGGGAGAGGTGTCTTAACGCTCTACATGCGAACTTACGTGGGACAGTGTATGGATCAGCGACTATGCCTAGGCGGGTTAGACCACTCCTCATAAGGGTGAAAGAAAGTGTAGAGGGGCACCGGTGCGTTTTATAAGAGATCCTGGAGCCTCTCCGAATGCACTGATGTAGACCAACGAGTGAGTTGGTGAGTAAGAATCTCACATAATCCTGACTTCTCCCCAGAAGCAGGGTGTCTTTCCAAGATTTACCCCCCGAAACAAAAAAAAGATCCAGTGTGTATACACATGTAGATCCGGCTAGTAGACTTTTTTCTATTAGTATCACATTCAGAATGACTATTTTCACCAAATAGAAACATATCGACTTGTTTCAATATTTTCTTCCGATACTTACTAGCTCTAAATTTTAATGCTTTATGCCTAATTAATAGTTTTTTTAAATAATTACAAGTTATCTTGTACTATATTTATAAGGTCGTAATTGTTCTTAAACAATTTTAATATGAAGAAAATTATATGATGACTGATGCTTGCCTTATTTTATATGAAGAGCAGCAGGTTACTTCAAATGTTGTCGGAGATGGTTTAGGTACCACCACAGCTCTTATTTCTCCTGAGAAACAGTTATGTGCAAACATTACTGTGTTCAGATTTGAAGGGCGGTGTAGCTAGTGAAATTATTGGGAGTGAACATTATAAAAGTCCATGCGATGAGCACAATGTGGTTCTGTGTATGTCATCTTACCTAGCGACACGTAAACGTCTGGCTCATCTATTTGCTTCGTCATACAAAAAAAAATCGTCATAAAACTTGGAATAATTGTTACCTCAGTAATACAACTGCTTTTGTGACTAAACTCTCTCCTTATAGTACCTCTACGGTAGTAGATCCATGTCTGCAGTTCGCTGTAGCACGTAGGTGGGCAGGATCGACCGGTGAAACACTACCCTCTCACAGAAAATCAGCGTGAAGTGGGGGCTTCCTAGAGGCCACCGCGTTTCGACTGGTAAGTGAGAGTCCCGGCGCCCTTATCCCTCTACCTCGGGGCCCAATAGCAACTGGCACTTTCATTATACTACACGTATCGCGACAGATTTTCTAGGGACTGTTGCGTTGCGTGTGGGAATGAGTATCAGTTGGCCCCTTCCTGTCTTTTTATTCCCTGTCCCACAATTCCTCACCCTCTGTGACCTTTCTCCTTCCCTTTCCTTCCCCACCCCTTATGCTCTTTTGTGATGGCGACGAGTGATAAAAATAAAATACCCCAGGAGGGTACCAGCCTCTTAGAGACTGGAGAATCCCTCTCTGAGCGAGAGCGAGAGATGCTACACTAGCTCTGGCTCAGGCTGCCCATCGTATTCTGGGGGGGCACATCAAGCGTCGTTTATCGCAGCTGCTGGGTGCAAACTGAGCCCAATCACGAGGAAATCCCCCTCCACTTTAGCTGTGGATTTTTCTAACATCAGGGGACTTCACTCGAACTTAAATGCCGTCCACCACCACCATCTCGAGACGGAAAGGCCAGATTTGCTTTTCCTGACGGAGACGCAGATTTCCTCCCCGGCGGACACTTCATATCTAAAGTACCCGGCCTATAGCCTGGAGCACTTGTTTGTGCCACGCGCCGGCGTGTGTGTGTACGTCAGGGAGGGAATTTGTTACCGTAGGCTCAGTAGTCTTGAAGGCACAGACCTGTCGATCCTTTGGGTGCGCGTTGATTGTGAGGATCACATTCGCGTCTACGCGTGCCTTTACAGGTCTCATAGCGGAAATTCGGAAATTGACCGGCTCTTCGAGCACCTGCAGGTGTCCACCGACAGAATACTTGAGCAGATTCCTACCGCAGAAATTGTGGTTTTGGGCGACTTTAATGCCCACCACTCTGATTGGCTTGGGTCAGCACGTACTGACCATGCGGGAAGGTCTGCTCACGATTTTACCATTGCCAATGGTCTGACACAGATGGTACCTTCTCCCACACGTGTGCCGGATGTGGAAGACCACTCGCCTTCCTTATTGGACCTTCTGCTGACCTCTCGCCCCGAACCCATTCGGGTGTGGGTCGACGCTCCTCTCGGGTCATCGGACCATTGCCTAGTTCGGAGCGTGGTGCCTCTCACCATCTCATCGCAACCACTTTCATCTGGTAGACGACGTGTTTGGCACTACAGGTCAGCGGACTGGGACGGGATGCGCTCTTTCTTTGCATCCTACCCATGGGGGCAGGTTTGCTTCAAGTCAGAGGATCCTAGCACCTGCGCTGATTCGGTTGCCGATGTCGTGCTGCAGGGCATGGAACTGTTTGTTCCTAGCTCAGCGGTGCCCGTCGGTGGCAGGTCTCGGCCCTGGTTTGGCGGGTCCTGCCGTGACGCACATCGTCGCAAGCGGGAATGCTACCAAGCTTGGGCTAGGGCAAAGGCCGCTAAGGATGTAAACTCTGACTCACTCAAAAAGAAATACAACTCTGCTTCCAGGTTCTTTAAGAGGCAAATTGCATTGGCGAAATCGAATTACGTTGGGAGAATTGGCGAGAGACTGGCACACCTGCCATCTGGCTCTCGTGCGTTCTGGTCTCTCGCCAAGGCTGTCCAGGGTAATTTCTGTCGGTCGACGCTTCCACCCTTGCGCGGGGAGGATGGTTCATTGGCCTATTCCGCAAGGGAGAAAGCTGATCTTCTTGGCTTTATCTTTGCGGAAAACTCGACTCTTGACGACAGGGGTAACACTCCTCCTAACATCCCGAGGTGTGAAACCACAATGGCGGACGTACGGTTCACACAGTGTGCTGTGCGGAAAGCACTATTCTCCCTGGATGTCAACAAGTCGAGTGGGCCCGATGGAGTATCTCCTATTGTGCTGAAGGTGTGTGCTCCAGAGCTGGCACCGGTTTTAACGCGCTTATTCAGACACTCTTGTCCTCGGCGTTGTCCCACATTCATGGAAGACGGCTCTAGTACACCTGATTCCTAAAAAAGGCGACCGCTCAGATCCGTCCAACTATAGGCCTATCGCTATTACCTACTTACTCTCCAAAATTATGGAATCCATAATCAACCGCCAGCTCATGGGCTACCTGGAAGAGCACCAGCTGATCAGCGACCACCAATATGGCTTTCGCAAAGGCCGATCAGCTGGTGATCTTCTGGCTTTACTAACTCACCGTTGGGCGCAGGCGGTTGAGAGTAGGGGTGAGGCACTGGGCGTTAGTTTGGACGTAGCGAAAGCCTTCGATCGGGTTTGGCATAAAGCATTACTATCGAAGCTTCCTTCCTATGGGCTTCCTGAGAGACTTTGTAGGTAGATCGGCAGTTTCCTTGCGGAACGGAGAGTTAAAGTCGTCGTTGACGGCTCATGCTCGAACCCCCGGACCGTAAATGCTGGTGTTCCCCAAGGCTGCGTGTTATCCCCGACATTATTTATTCTGCATATCAATGATTTGTTGCATACCAGTGGCATCCATTGCTATGCGGATGACAGTACCGTGGATGCACTGTATTTCGGCCGCAGCAATATCTCTCGGGATCACGTCGACGAGTGTCGGAACAAACTTGTGTCTGAAATCGAATCATCCCTTGTGAAGATTTCCGATTGGGGGGGACTAAATCTAGTCCAGTTTAACCCTTCTAAGACTCAAGTTTGCGCGTTCACTGCTAAAAAAGCCCCCTTTGTCGCATCGCCACTCTTCGGAAACACTCACCTTTGTGCCAAGCCGAACATTGGCATTCTGGGCGTCGATATTTCGAGTGTTGTCCAGTTTGGCGGTCATTTGAAGAGCAAGGCTAAAATGGCCTCCAAAAAACTCGGAGTACTCAACAGGGCCGAACAGTACTTCAAGCCGGCTCACCGCCTTAAACTGTATAAGGCACAGGTGCGGCCTCACATGGATTATTGTTGCCACCTTTGGGCCGGGGCTCCGGGTTATCAACTATCTCCATTTGACCGAATCCAACGTAGGGCATGTCGAATTGTCGACGATCCTGAACTTGCCGATCGGCTAGATCCTTTGGCACTGCGTAGGGACCTATCTTCCCTATGCATACTATACAGAATCTATAATGGGGAGTGTTCCGAGGAGTTGTTCAATTTAATAGAAGCCGCTGATTTTCGCAACCGACCGTCTCGCCGGCACTATCATCCGCACCATCTGGATGGTTGGCGTTCCACTACAATGCGTTTTAAAAACAGTTTTCTGCCACGCACAGTAAATATCTGGAACTCGTTGCCATCAGCGGTCTTCCCCGACAACTGCGACATTGGGTTATTCAAGAAAAGAGCATATTCTTACCTGAAGGATAGGCAACGCACTGGCGTCGCTAGTGACGTGGGCGGCGGTGAATCACTTACCATCAGGTGACCCGTCTTGCTCGTTTGCCTTATCTATACTATAAAAAAAAAAAATAACATGTAGGTCGAAGATTATATTCCAGACCCACGTGTTGTTCAGTTCAGTTTCGGTTATTTCCGAGTGAATTTTTCCTAACCCGACTGATAACGTATTAGGAGTAAAATATTCTTGGTGATCACACTTTTGTATGATAACTATTGCAGGTAGAAAAAGATCTATAACTGCATCCTTAGTTGAACATGATAACGGCACACGATAACATGGCGGCAGAGCTGTGGGACTTACCTTGAAAGTTCCTAAGTTAGGCCTGTTGTTTACTTCGATAAGTTTTTACATGAAATAAGCACATTATTATATTTAGTTATAATAATATTGCTGTCATGATGGCTCAGTTTGTTACGCAGATGCGATGTACCTCTCGAAGCGGAACAGATTTAACCCTCACTGAGCTTGAGCTACGGGGGAATGAAAACATTTCGATGAAACCTATATATGGATAAAACGAGAATTAAAACTCAGGGTCATCTCTAACAAGGGTAGTTAGAATGTACAAAGGG
This sequence comes from Ornithoptera priamus, assembly GCA_029034505.1. Classification (NCBI taxonomy): domain Eukaryota; kingdom Metazoa; phylum Arthropoda; class Insecta; order Lepidoptera; family Papilionidae; genus Ornithoptera; species Ornithoptera priamus. The sequence continues at coordinate 2,896,823 of JARDWD010000046.1, read as the reverse complement.
CTGTTTCTTTTAATAATATTTTACCCAGAGAATATATAATCGTGATTTAATTTTGGGATCGCCATCTTCATGAGTAAGTTCAGTAATAAAGCATGACGCAATATTTTTTTTCTTCCATAACTTATAACATATAATAGTAATGATGAAATGTTACAAGGATTCATTTTACCAGTTGATAAAAAGAATCCTCTAAAAAATCCACTAATAAACACTAGTTTAACAATACAACATTCTTCGGTAAGTAATTACGATTAATGAACCTTTAAATTACTATTGATTTGGATGACTTTTCTTTCAAAGCAATAAATGTTGTATCTACAAACTTTATACCTTTCGAACCTTACAAATATGGCAATATTAAGGGTTGTTTGTACATAGACTAAAAATAGTAAAATGTAGGATATAAATGCAATCTAGCTGCAGCGCGGTTTCCTTTATCGACAATTTAATTAATACATTTTATCGGTCGTATTAAACTTTAAAGTAAAAAATGGACTGTATTGGATCTAAATTATAATTCTACCTGTATGTGTTGGAACAAACGTTACTATTCCTCCAGCCTCTCGATTACACGTGAGCTTGTCGACACAGATTAATAATTGAACTAGAATCTTTGAATAGTACTTACATTTCATAATTATTGCCACAAAGTAACACTTACTTGTTTCAAAAAACAAAAAATAGAAAACAGAATTTGTTGTAGGGCAACCTTCCGCAACGATCGCCGCCGATAGACTGCCGGGAACGGAGCCATCATCGCACTAGGAAGTACTTCCCCCACCATTCTATTTCCCCCACCTAAAAATGAGTTTGTATTCTAATTGGACAATTGATCGCGTCGATTCCGTTAATGACAAGTAAACAAATCAAAAAAATTACTTATTTTATTAATTTTTGTATACATTAAATAAAAAAAAAATTAAAATTCTTTACTGAAGAACGTTGCTACAGATCCATCGTTAAACTATAGCTTAGATAGCAAAGTAGTTGTTTAGTGTTTATTAGATTTTTTAAAGGATTCATTTTAACAACTGGTAACACGAATTCTTGTAACATTTCATCATTACTATATAAGTATAGAAGAAAAAAAAATTATTACTATCTTGCTTTATTGTACAACTAATAACCTTATTCATGAAGATTTTCTTAGTAAACTATTATTTAAATAAGCAGCCCTTTGTACATTCCAACTACCCTTGTTAAAGATAAACCCTGAGTTTTAATTCTCGTTTTATCTATATATAGGTTTCATCGAAATGTTTTCTTTCCTCCGTTGCTCAAGCTCAGTGAGGGTTAAATCTGTGCCGTTTCAAGAGGTACATCGCGTCTGCGTAACAAACTGAGCTATCACAATAGCAATATTATTATAACTAAATATAAAAAGATGGTTTTTTTATGTGAAAACTTATCGAAGTAAACAATAGGCCTAACTTAGGAACGTTCAAGGTAAGTCCCACAGCCCTGCCGCCATGTTATGGTGTGCCGTAATCGTGTTCAACCAAGGATGCAGTTATTGATCTTTTTCTACCTGCAATGGTTATCATGCAAAGGTATATCACCAAGAATATTTTACTCCTAATACGTTATCAGTCAGGTTAGGAAAAATTCACTCGGAAACAATCTGAAACTGAACTAAACAGCACGTGGATCTGGAATATAATCTTCGACCTACGTGTTATAAGGTGAGAGTTTAGTCACAAAGGCAGTTATATTACTGAGGTAACAATTATTCAAGTTTTATGACGATTATTTTTCGTTTGACGAAGTGAAAAAAAAAATCATGTTAAGACCAGACGTTTACAACGCGGCGCTAGATCCCAGCGTCGCGTTGTTCTACACGCTTTGAAATTTATGATGTAAATAGTTCACTAATAAACACGTGGAAACGGTCATTAACAAGACAATATACAATTAAATTACTTAATTACTAAACGTAGTTTGTAGTTATCTCACGAACGGGCTACAACGATGTTGAAACCGGTACTTTAGATAACGATTAATTAACCTCCGTAGCTGTTCTTGGATTGTTCACAAGCACAATGAACACTGTACGCTGGAATCAAAGCGATGCGAATGGATCACTGTGTCATTGATTGCATCAAATAAATAATTGACACGGTAAATAGGGCGCACGAGCACACGAGCACACGAGCACACGAGCACACGAGCACACGAGCACACGAGCTCTCAACCTAATTGAAAACGCCTGTGACGTGGACATAACAGATTGCATCTATTAGCGTGGGTTGTTTAGCTGAAATACCACTTGTTACGCCATCAGACAACGCTTCAAATGAAGTATGTGTTACTGCTTTTTATTACTATACAGCATCACTAGGATTTTTATTAGTATAAAGAACAGCATCAACGGATTCAGGTGTGTCCGCACAATTCTCTTTATCCATTTTTATATTTATTTCAATAATTCCGTTTTCGTTATTTTTAGATTTGAATTTCTGTTTTTTTCTTGCATCTGTGAGCATTGTTTAATTGATATACCGCTTGCATCTTCATCAGGCTCCCCGTTAAATGAAGTATGAGTATATGCTCTTTAGTACTATACATCGTCATCTCGTTTCGTATTAGTTTAAAGAATATTGCCGATGGATTCAGTTATGTCTCCACAGTTTCCTTCATCCATTTCTAAACTCATTTCAATAAATTGATTATCTGATCTTTCTGATGCTTTGAATGCGGCTGTGTTTGATACTGGACTTTAATTTTTTTAATTTAGTCATGAATTTGCTGTTTAGGAAGCTTATATTACCTTCACCATTATTGGCTTTTCGCAGGTTACTTTTATATGCAAGTGTTTCCCAAGGAATGCTATTTTGCGTCAATTTCTTTAAATTTAACTTATAACCATAGTTTTTATAACACTTGTGTAAATAATTAAGGATGTTAATGAGGTTTTTAATTGTTTTTTTATATGCTGGTTAACCGCGTACTGAGTGGCAAAAATGACAAACCAGTTTTGCAGTTATTATTGACTTGTCTATATAAAAAATATTTCAGAACCATGTTGCCTTTTGAAATGAACGCATCTTCTCTTCAATTCTTTTAACGTCTTGAAGGTAATTCATGTTAAAATACTTTATATTACTTCATACTTCTTTACGTACTAACTTGATGAACATAATATGGTTAAGAGGAACCATTTTATTTAACTTAAAATCCGTGCACAGTTTATTGATTGATTTGTTGTTTTAAAGTGCTTAAGTAAATTTTGTATTATTACGATATAACGTTCTTAAAAATAACCTAAATAAAGGAAGTATATACTGTAGTTTTAAATATTTTACATCCATTTATACTATCAATGGATGATTAATATAATGTACTGTGTGAACAATGGATTACTTTTGTACCTTTAAAGCGACCAGTTCATCTACAATGTTATTACACAATCCTTTCTTTGTACAATAGTATTGAACACCCTATATAATGCAAAACGTTTAATAATATTTAAAGATTTAGGTTCAGACAGAGCAACTTGTCTGATGAAGAAATTTTTCCTGATGAAAGATATTGGGGAATAATACCAATGTTTCCTCAATCTACTGGCGATAGGTCTTTGTTATAACAGAATATTTACATAGATACCAAAACAGTAAAACCTGAAGTGCACACATTCGGTACGGTAGCGCAATCTAAATGCTCTGTGACCCTATGTAATAAGGTTCAAATTGAAACCAAATACATCTCGAGTTCTGCATCCAGGCGTTCCTTCATCTGAGCATCAGCTGTTTTTGATTTTGTGTTTCATTGCTGGTTTTTTTTTTAGTAAAGTAATGTATTTTTCATCTCTTTGTCCTATGACCTGCAACGCCCCCACTGCTCTACCACCTTTTGAATTGTTTATCTTACTCTCTCCCTTGAGTTCTTTCCTTCTTCAATCAATAATAAATTGTCGATCAATCGCTCTCTTTCTGTTTACCACCTCCATACTATATGCTCTTACAAATTAACCTGAAAATAATATTTCCTTTCTACCGCTTGTGAACTCGTTTATTTGTAGCATCTTGCGGAGGTCTTCAGAGAACACCTTGGTTCTATAGATTAGAACTATGCTAGATTTCGGTTTCTTCCTTCAGTGCGTTGGGAGTTCTTCTAAGGTACGCGCCGATACGAGGAGATATAACTCTGACATTTTATTTCCAGGAGGCGAGACAATCATCGCGATGGTGGAAATAAGCAAACACCTGTTCGAAGAGAAATGCATGAACACAAGCTGTCACACGCTGTATCACCGATGGCATACAAGCTGTTTGTGGTCCACGATACCAGTGTACAGACACTCACTCATAGGCAGTGCAAAGTTTTATATGGTTATACATTTGGTAAGTTTATTCATATTATTAATGTATTATTTAAACCTTACATTATTATTTTTTAAACTAGTCACTTGATAATAAGTGATACAATTGCCCAAAATAATGTAGGGCTACTTAAGATAATGTACACTACACTTTTCAGTTGTCGCCTTGAGATATAACATTTTAATCTCGTTAGCCCAGTAATTTCACTTGCAACAGCGCCCTTCAAACCGGTACCCCCAGTAAATGATTAAATTAGAAAAGATATTTTTTTTTAAAACTTGTTTGTATTCTTTTTTTAAATCTGTTAAATTGTTTTAAGGTCCAAAACCTAGTGCGCGGTAAGAATATATTGAATAAGAACGAGTTAAAGAAAATTGGTGAATATTACGTAAGGTCGACGTTACTTGGTGGTCTCATCTGTGGCAGTGTGGTAACCTTCGGTTGTTTTATCAGGTAAGGTATGTGGGTTCCATAATCAACATAATTAATCCTCAATGTTTCCACTGCTGGGCCTGGGCCTGTTTACTCTGTTAGCGACAGTTGAGATGTTGATGATCGTAACATATTATTTTATCGCATACATACTTGTTACTGGTAGTAGGTCCGATTGCCGGAGATATTCTAGATCCACGCCACCGCAGCGCTTATTTCTACCGCCTAACAGTACTGTGCAAACATTATTGTGTTCCGGTTTGAAGGGAGTTGTGGCCAGAGAAATTGCTGGGGTAGAGACTTTCGATGTCACAAGGCGACGAGCGCCATGTTGGGCAGTGTGTACCGTCCTAACTAATATCACGTTGTCATTGGGGATTGTCGCAGGGTTATCACTTATTATCAGGTGACAGTCCCACTCGTGCTTATATACAATAAGTACGAGCGGAACTTTAATATTAATACTTTCGAGGTTCAATGTCCAAATGAAGTAAAGAGAGCTATATATCTATGTACAATTGGATCCCAATTTTTTTATATTTATAGTTATATATAACTATTTAATATATATATAATGAAATAAATAAAGGAAGTAAAGTTATCTAATTTCATGTATAATAATAGTTGAACTTGATTTACGTGTTTCTGGTTAAAAATAGTGATTGCAGTTAACACGTAGGAAATGTTTGAACCAATTGTGTCGTCAACAGATGGCTGCTGGGAAACAGGATCACTTATTACACATATTTTTTCCTACCGTGTACTTTGAATGGAGTTTTCATCGTACTGGAACCGCCGCAAAGGAGGGGGCTCGTTGTAAATTTATTTAGTAGTATGGTAATTTTTTTTTTTTTAGTATCTGTGTTAATCAATTGGTGTAAGGTCTTTTTTGCCGAAGTCTGTTTAAGCAGATGTCTAATCGTATAGTTATGTTGTACGGCATTTGTGTGTGTGATATGTTCATGTTTTTTTTTAATCGACGAAGCAACGAGTCGAGTTGGACGTTCACTTGATGTTAAGTGATACGCTTGCCTATAACAATGTGTCGGCAGATGAGATGATATACACAGCACCTCATTGCGCTCGCCGCCTTAAGACATAAAACGTTAGTTAAACGTAGTCTCATAGCCCAATAATTTCACTAGCTACAGAGCATTTCAAACCAGATCACAGTAATGATTGGCGGCAGAAATAGGTGCGACGTTGATAACTACCTATACGGTCTCCGGCAACGGAGACGTGGCAACAGTAAAAATTAGGCTTAGTCTTTGAAGATCTCGTATTCGAGTCCGTAGCCATGAGTCGTGGAGTTAAGTTGGTGGGAGGATTCCTTCAAACCTATTTGCTTAACTACAACCAACATACTGTAAATCTGCAGCCATTACAGCATCTTCCGGCTGCCAATATATGGGAGAAGAAATATTGCAAGTGAATATGCTTCCACATCTACTACCGCATTTATTTGTTTAACTTTTCTTTCGCAGTTACTGGAATACTTTCTACGCCTCTGGGAGAGATCAGGTTACATCACGATTACCACGACGAACAAAACTGTGATGTTCATGATCGGCAGCGCTTTGATCTTTTACCTGATGCGATTAGAAGGAGACAGAGCGGAGAGAACGCCGCTACTCTGGTAAATGCGAATTGCAAATAGTTTAATCTCACCGCCCTCATGTAACATTAACGTGCGGCTTTCATACAATAATTGTATTCGGATGGTACTAAGTGAGTTAAGTATTTGCATTAGTAACTTAACATATTCCGTACAGTTTCAAAATTAACATATTTATTAGACTCTAAGCTACTTTAGTCCTACTATACTTTGTGCTGCGGTGTTCAGATCGCGACATCTCCCCAAACGGTTACAAGGACTGCTATAAGTGTTTTAGTGGGGGAATAATTGCCAATAGAGAGGTTTATGGAAGATAATTTTTCGAGATTCCTCTCCCCTCCTCCACCACACCATAAACCACAAAATCATACATTATAAAGCAGTAAAATAGTTCTCTCATCATCATCATTATCAGCCGATAGACATCTACTGCTTGACATAGCCACCCCCAAATGTAGGTTGCGGAAGAACTGTTTAAAGCGTTATCCCGCGACCCTCGTGCGTTCCTTGCGGATGTGATGGAATACCGTGTGAAGCTTTTTAGTCGGTTGGAGTCCGACACTACCCCACTACCAGCCCAGTATTGGTACGGGGTGTGCGTTCCGTTAGTATTTTGTTACACACGTTAATAAAAAAAAAAAAACCCCAAATGTAGAGTAGAGATTAATTTGGGGCGGGGGCAGATTTTCTTGTGTTATCTAATATCAACAGTTGAGCCTTTTAAGATTATTTTTTTCATTTCACTTCAACTTTGTTCAGATATTTCTGAATTCATCTAGTGCCATGCAATGTGCTAATTAACTCTGCTATTCTGTTTAATCGTTTTTAATTAGTATTAATTTGTTATAATTAGATCTTAACGTGTTCTACATTTAGATCTAATTATAACTTCACCTTTCATTCTACATTTTGTTAAGCACAAAGTTAGTACGAGTCACGAGGAAGTAGAAAAACCTTTGAATAAAGTACATACTTATTATAAAACAAATTAAAGAAACTTTTTGTAAGTTTATCTTATGTAAATAATTGCTTATTACAATGACGTCTTAGGATGTTTATACAACACTACCACTTATTATTGATTTTCTGCGATATTAATTTCCATATTAGCGATTATATTTAGTATGCAGTGATCAGTATAGTCTTTGAGGAAGACCTATGTCCAACTATAGGTGTCTGTCGCTAATCATGATACCTAGATATATTAAAAAAAAAAAAAAACTATTTCTAACTCTTTATTTTCCAGTTCATATCATCGTCCAGTTATTATTTAATAGTAAGAGAGGTTTATTTCTATGACTATAGAAACATGCGCTGACCTTCTTAAACATTCTTCTGCATCCCTTTAATGTATTACTTTATCTTATTATTTATTATATATTATAAAATAAAGTATAGACTTTATTATATACTATCATAATTAATCAATTTTAATATATTAAGGTCTTTATCCTCTTCCGTATTCTTTATTAATGAACAGGAAAAAAGTGTGAGATACTTCTTCAACAGCCCATTTACGTCCTCACTGGTGGGGCACAGATCTACCCTCAATACAACCGTTTATCATTTTCATCTCCCAACGTTTGTAAACTGTACATTAAATTTTTAATAATAATAAAGATTTTCATTATTTAGTTAAAATTTAAAATCTGAATTTCAGGTTATTTACACCAGAGAAAGTTAAGAAGAGTTCAGAAAATTCCGCAAACATTTGTCCCCACAATGAAGAATGTTTGAAATACATTTTTAAGGTAAAGTATTTCGTTGTTAAATATATTTTGTATATCAACTAACTTTTAGTATATTATAGCAACAATAATATTTAACTTACTTCAAGTACATGGCGATCTTAATAATCATATCCTTATTATTTCTAAATCTAAAATATCACAAAGCGAATAGAACTAAGTTATATAGCGTCGAAGCATTTAGAAATCATATTTAATATTTTTTATCTGTATTACATAGTATAAGTCAAAGGTGGTATTAATTCCATTCTAAATACTAGTTGATATTAACAGGTACTAGTCACAAGTATGATCATACTATCGATATACGGATTAACACTTTGCTAATCAATATTTAACTTAACCCTTAAATGTTGGTTTATTTCTTTTGAACTGATGAAATTCCATATTATAATAAATTAGACATAAGTTACCTAAAAAAATATAAAAAAACAAGTAATATTACTTTTAATTTAATAATAAAAATTATTGAGTTTTGGTATTAATATGCGTTTGAGGGTTAACAGAAAAGGATTAACATTATAGACGTTTAACTTAGCATCAAATTTGAAAGATATATTCTAATCATAGATCTTTTTAGGGCGCAGCATCCTACTTCGGGGTTGGTCTGGCGTTGAGCCTCGCTCAAGCAATATTACCTAAAATTAAGTCACCTATTGAAGCATTATCATCATTACGATGGTCACATGTGAAGCTGGCCCTCTTCTTCGGCAGTTACATTGGTATTTATAGAGTACGATTATTTTTCATTATATTTATTTATTTATATACATACAATAGAGCTAGATGGACGAAAAGGCTCTGGTGATAAGTCTCTGATGCTGGAGATCGTCTAGATAAGTACCATCGCAGAGTCTATTTCTTCCGCCGGACAGTAGTGTACAAACTTTGCCGTGTTCCGGTTGTAGCTAATGAAATTACTGGGGTATCGAGACTTAAGATGTTACATCCCAAAGCGAAGAGTACAATGGTGCAGAGTGCACATCCTAATTAGCACTATGTTGTTGTAGACAGGTTAATATCTAGCTGATGTAGAACAAAAAGGTCCCAACTAAAGATACAACCTTTTAGTGATTTTCAAAGGTTCATTGATAAAAAAAAAGTGGAGATGGAAACTTATAGACATTTTGTAATCCTTTCAGAGTGTGATATGCTACTTGTGTAGAAAACGTGGTACTGACTCAGCTCTATATGCTTTGCCGGCGGGTTTCCTCTCCGGTCTCTCTTTTATCTTCAAACCAAGTCTAGGCATTGCTCTGGCATCTCTAACCGGAGCTTTCAAGGTATGTACTGTATTGTTGTACAAATGAATTTCTTTTTGTGTTCACTTGTTCTATATTTAGTGAAAATGGATGTTTAAGGCAAGCTTAAATAAAGTTTATATAAATACGTTAACCGCTATCCTGTACCTGCTACTATCCCATCAATCAAGTTTTACAGATGGTAGTTCCTTTGCAGGAGACCATCCAAATGGCACCACTGCTCCTATTTCTGCCGCCAAACATTTATTTCCCAAGGTTATTGTTATTGTATTCCTGTTCTGTCTCGTCTCTTCGGCGAATAAAAAAATCTAATGAAACAATCTAATCTTCTTCTTCTTCTTCTTCCTGCCCTTTTCCCAGCAATATGGGGTCGGCACAGTATGTACTTCTCTTCCACATCTCTCTATCAGTCGCCAAATCTGAATTCACACTCTTCTTACACGTCATCTAATATAAGTAGTTAATAAAAAAAAAATAAGAAAAATAGTAAGTAGTTACAGTCTTATCTGACTCAGTAAGCTTTTGATTGTCTTTCATAGTATAGAGCAGGAACGCGATCGAGAGGGGAGGATAAGGGTACGATTAATTTCAATATTCTTCCAACAGCTTTACTCGACGAATCTCTATGAGAAGAAAATATTACCGGATAACATTCCACTACCAATCATACTGTACTGTATATGCCAAGGGACACTGTTTCACGCCCGCATGATGCACCCGGAAGTGTGCCCGAGCTACATGTTCCGGCTTATGAAATCAGTTAGTAATGGAAAGTATGTTTGAATTATATTCTGTAGTTTCACTAAATCTAGAACCAAACGATTCCACACAAAAACACCGGCTTACGAATAAGATATTTGTTAAAGAAGCTAAAGTAGTAATTTTGAGATAATTTCGAAAGATGACACTTTGCTGAAGATTTATCTAAAATATTGGCTTCTTTAACTTCATGATTATGGTAGTGGGTGAATCATAATAGCCGAACAACCAGTAACCATGAAAGTAAATGATTTATCCAACGAATAGTAGAGAGACGAAGTTTAGGAAGCTGTTGGAGTAGAAGTTTAGACTGAGTATAAATTGAATAAAGGTAATCATGATAATACTTAACAGCCTTGGAAAGGCCTATCTATTCGACTAATTTTAGAGGGAGATGCTGTACAATTCTTAGTATAGGCAATAAATAAAGAAACAATAAGACTATAGGCCGGAAGACTATAGATTTTATTCGTCGTGATTCTAGAAAGAGCTCCTTATTAGAGAGTTATTATATATTTGTTTCTTAACGAAACAAGCAGGTTATTCATCTGATGGTAAGGCTATATATGTTTATCAAAGATCTACCATCAATGAATTAATAGAAAGATTTAATAACAGCATTGTGGACTTGTATAGTTGGATGGAAGGGAGCTAGGAGTCGGTAAACTCTAAAGAACGCTCGAAGTCCACTAAAATTTTAAAGATTTTAAGAGAAGTTCATAAAATGTTATTATCTCAACGCACTTGTAAGATTTTATTGAAAACCATGTTAAATGTTAGATTTTTTTCTTCTTTTTTCAGTTGTGATCATATGTACTCGAGCATGCTGGAAACTATAAACAGCTTGGCATAAGTTGGAATCGGGGATTACATGATTGGATCTCTTGAATACTTGTGCTATAAATTCTGAAGGGGATTGTAAGGCGGTACTTGTGATATTTTTATTTAAGGATTTAATGTGGTTTATATTTTATTTTAGATTTTTAACTAATAATTAAATACACTTTTTTAACTAATTATCTTTAATTTATAATAGGTTCAATTATATGACATTTCAATGAACAATACCACTACTGCCGGTCTCCAAACGTACGATAAAGTGTATAAATATGTTTTTTTAAATAAAAAAATCACATAGTATATATATGTGAGCATACAATTGTATGGTGGTATGTTATGTACATTTAATTTAATTTTGTTATGCTGATGGTAATGATGATGATGGTAATTGGTTACTGGTTTACATATTTTTAGGTTATGCACCTGTATATAAAATAGAAAGGCAGTGAAATAAAGATATACTCTTTAGATAAATAAATATGTAATAATATATTGTTAATGTCTCTGTAAGTTGTAACAAACATTACACTGTGTTCTCCGTGACCTTTGCCGTAGTTGCGTTTAGTGGATTTATAATCAGGACTTTCTTTGGATCGCCGAATATTTCAGCTTTTTCTTTAATAGATCCTTTATTAAAACGACATATTGAATCGCACTGAAAAATGACAGATAAAATTAAATGAAAACTTAATATACTATATACTTATACTTAAAATAAATGAAACATATTTTAAGAACGTATTTATATGTCCTACTCGTACTCACTATGATGTATTTATACGTCCCGTTCGGTGAACAGGTTGGGAAAGAAAAAATAACCTCAAGCATTAGAGCGTTCTTTTTTTAAAATTAAATCTTTTATAAACATTATCCTCATCATCATCTGGTAGACGTCAACTTCTGAACAAAATTCTCCATGCCGAAGAAAGAATTATAATAGACGTTACCTGTGCCATATTGTAGAAATTATTTTTGTTGCCACCGCAACCTGAGTATATAGTCTCCTTGCACACCTTCCATTGAGGGTCGAAGTACCAACGTTTGACGGCACCGAAGCAATAACCATAGTCGAACGTCAATGTACACCAAGAGGGGCGCACGTCTGTTTAATGTTAAGGTCGGGAATAAAATGAATTAAATCAATGTTTTCTTAACAATCATCTTAATTGATATCTTTAAACGAATCAGTGATCTTGACAAAGTTAAAAGGAATAATGAAAAGGATAAAGTCTTTATACTAGTAGTTGAGTTATATATGAATATGGTATTAGGTACTACAATTAGTTAATTTAAATATTAGTAGAAAGGAGAAGCGAAAACTTAAACTAACTGTGACTTTTTGGATGACTTAAGCACGTGTCGAGGCATTCTGTATTAGTGTCAAATCTGTTGCCGTTGCCTTGACAACCGCCCCAGCTGAACCGCATACAGTTCATCGTTTCCGGTTTGAAATAGAACATGGTTATATCACTGCGACACGGACCAGGATCCGGTTTCAGCAGACACATGTTGAGCAAGACTGGAATATAATAATTGTTGGAGTGACAACCAGGATGTTAACTTTGTGGTTTCTCGCTCATCGATTCGACCTTCGTTGCCTGCGACTGATTAAGTTGCAAACAGGTGGCATCTATAAAATTAACCTCCGTTTTAAACTTCGGATTTTCTTCTAACTTCATCCGAAAAATTTAATTGCACTGACCATACCACAGTGATCACTTTGCTCCATCCTAGTTATTTCGCTATCTGTAGGAGTCAATTACTAATATATGTTCATATTGTGATGATACTTACATATACGGTTTATCACCAAGATTTTTACTATCAATATTTTATTAAATTTGAAAATATACCTCTTGGTCTGAAAGGTGTGGCTCGAGAAAAGGGTTGGTTGGGTAAGGTTTGAAATATTTGCGACAACGCATCCTTCCCAAACGAAAGCAACAATATCAACAAACGCATTATCGACAGCAACGTATGGAATATTGTAAATGCGAATAGAAGTAAATAATAACGCTATAAAACATATTGAATTTATATATGTATAGTATGAGATGAAATACGAGTATTATGTTTGCATATTGAGCGGCATACTCTTTTCCTGCTTAGCCGAATTCGAGCGGCTGCTCGACGAGGTGGGTGCTCTCATCGGCCGGACCGGGTCGGGTCGCGTTCTCTTCGCCGGAGATCTCAACGCCAAGTCGAAGGCGTGGGGGTGCCCGGCAGCGAGCGCACGCGGCGCCGCGCTCGCGGAATTCGTGGTCGAGGCGAAGAAGGCCTCCGAAGTCGAGATGCACGGGTCATTGGACGACGACCCTTTCGGGAAGCCGTATAAGAAGGTGCGGCAAAAGATGCGCCCTTGGAGACCCCCTCTGATTCGCAGCCTCGGACCGGAACTTCTCGACCGGACGATCTGCACCCTGTTCCCACGGCGGGACGTCGAGGGGTCGCCATCGACAGCGACTCAGTCCCGCGTCGGCCGAGGGAGGGGGAAGAAGACTCCTTCCAACCGGATGACGCCCCGGGTGTCAGCGAAGGGGAACTGTCGGCGGCCGTCAAAAGGATGCGTGTCAGAGACACCGCTCCTGGGCCCGACGGTATACCCGGCCGCGCGTGGGCTCTAGCTTTGGGTCTCCTGGAGCCCTGGACGCGGGCGCTGTTCACGGCGTCCTTGAAGCAGGGTCGGTTTCCGCGCCTATGAAAGACGGGGAAACTAGTCCTGCTCAAGAAGGGGGGGAAACCAGTCGACTCGCCGTCGTCGTATCGGCCCATAGTATTGTTGGACGAGGTGAGTAAGCTCTTCGAGCGCGTTATCGCAGCTCGCCTCGTTCGACACATGGAGGAGACTGGACCGGACCTGAGCGATTCACAGTTCGGATTCCGCAGGAGCAGGTCGACTGTCGACGCTATAGCGCGAGTGCGCGCCATAGCGAACGACGCGGTGTCTTCCGGAGAGGTGGTGTTGGCGGTGTCCGGTGACCGACAAGGACCGTCGGTCCGGCGTCCCCCTTGAAAAGGGTTCCTGGGGCGTATCTCGCGGCGCGTCTCGTATTCCGACGCGTCGCCGCGTAGTGTAGGGATTTTGTCAGTTGGGAGGGATGCTTCACATCCCTCCCCGAGGCGGGCTCGTTCGATCCGGCCACCGAATGGGGGTTGTGGAAGAACTATTTTGCGTTATCCCGCGACCCTCGTGCATTATTTGCGGAAGTGATGGAATACCGTGTGAAGCTTTTTAGTCGGTTGGAGTCCGACACTACCCCAGTATTGGTACGGGGTGTGCGTTGCGTTAGCATTTTGTTACACACGTAAATAAAAAAAGATCCTCTTCTTATGCACCTTCGTTAATAGGAAATAATATTCTTATATAAATTTTTCACGTAGTTTTCAGTTTCACATTTATTATGTGTTTCAGTCTTGTTAATCAATTTTAAAACGTAAGTTAGTTATTTGTAAAATTGTAACGAAATACAAATCTTGGCTTATTAAGAGTTAAGATAAAAATTAAAACGAAATCAATTTGATAACAATCTATTACAGATCAAATCATTATTTTAGTTTTCTATACTTAATAAAGATTAAAATTATGAATGGAAAATATAAAAAAAAATCTTTATTCGTGTAACTTGGAAACGTTCTGATCATGAAATATATATATAGTATAATTGGTGTTAGTGTCATCTATCTTTTTTTGTCCATTTAAATCGTGTTTCTATCTGTTTATATAACTATTATATAAATTTATCATGTGAAATTAATGGGATATATCTATAAATAATCTCAAAAAATTTTGTCATCATCAAAGGATAGATATCTGCTTCTAAATATAGGACTATATCTGTTGATTTTCGGGTTCATTTGTCTACTATATAATATATCAAAGAATCCTCATTATCAATGTCCAGGAAATCAATTGAATTTTTGATAATATCCTGTATTACTTCCTCTTTGATTAATTCGGTAGTGGTGCAGTGAATAAACGCTACTCTTGCAATATAGATGTGAGGTAGATCGACTTCGGGACCGGTTGTGGAATTTAGATTTTGATTTCTTCGACACCGCCTCAAAAAGAAAGAACTCTCATGTTATGAATCTACCAACAAAAGTATCGCTATGTTCTAATTAAGATACAAGGTACTCCAGGCCAGCGAGCAGTCCAGTATCTTATCAGCAGCTTAACGCGATGTTAAATTAAACATTGCTACAGCAGACGCCATCGTTACTACCGCATAATCGTTTTTATAAACAAGAACCATTTTTAAAAGCTAATAAAAAATGCAATACGATATATACGTCGTTAATTTTTGATTAAATTTTGTATGCACAGTATATTGTTACAAAAACATTTCATTTTGTTTGAAAATTTTAAATGAAAAACTGTATATTTATGTTTGAATAATACGAATATTACAATGTTAATATTTCAACATCGAAAGTGAATGTACTGGTAGACGCAATAAAACGTTGTAATAATGCCAAAAGTGTATAAAAATGTAAGCGATGCTGCTGAAACTTTTCACGACTATCTCAAATATTCTTTTTGTTTATGATAAAAACAAATTGAATTTATTTTGAATGAATAAACGCAAACACAGATGAGTGTAGATAGCGAAGATCGAAGTCTGAAAAGAAACAATAAATGATGAAGCAGAAAATCTGTTGTTTGGATAAAACATGAAACTGAATATAAAATTAATAAATTGTTAAAAAAAAGATGGAAGACGACGTGCGTGTTTATAATAAAAATCGATTTTTTTTATACTTGCAGTAACTATATCTAAATAAGTATCCGTACGTTGTTCGAATAGAATTGGGACTACGTCGATAGTTTCCATCAAATCATTTCAAAGTAAAAAGAATTGTATTTGTTTTTTTTTTTTTTTTTTTTCACAATTTTTGGCAGAGAAATTTACTGAAACCTATTTGTTTCTGTCGATAAAAGAGCACTCTAACATTTTCTTGATCACATTAAGTTTTGAGATGCTACCTCGAAACCTTCTGCTGTAGAATGTTAGGTTCCATCATAATCAGAATTTTCTGTGTAATAATTTACAATTTGCAAACTGAAAATACATATGCGTTTTGTTTTTATTATAATACTTGGATAGACAGTTTGTTATTTTTTTCTAATATAATACTATAAAAACTTTTTCTACTCACTAAAACTTCTAATCACGTTTTATATTAAAATTTTATATACGCTACACTCTCTTGGTCGTCCGTTATTATCAGTTAAAAAAACTACTTGTATATTGTTAATAATATTATTAATGAAGTACATTACTAAATTATATTACACATATTGTAAAACTCATAGTGAAATTTACAGTCAACCTATGTGAAAATTAGTAAACTTCAAGCATAATTATTCTAAACTTTAATATTGTGTAGTTTCATCCTATTTATTTAAGTTCAAGAGGAATTCAGAATATTCCAAATATATTTATTTCAAATGTTTAAACCAAATAAGAAGTTAATACAGCATTGTGTGATATGAAATTGTTTATAACCCGCAATTCCCGCGAAATAAAAGTATATAAAACTTGGTAAACTCAATTCTGTTACTAATAAATTTATTGGTCATAAGCCTTAACCACCGTTGCAGTTCTAGAGTCTATGATTTTAAAATAAAATATAGAATACATTAAACCGTGGAAATGAGGAGTTATTATAATTGTATATTGCTGACTTTAACTATAGTCACAAATGAATGTTTAAGTGTTAAATTTCGTTCAAGGATGTGCGATAATTTCAATGGAAACCTTGATAAATATCCTTACGTGGTACGCCTGGAACTACAACAAACCTGCGACACCACAAACACAATTGAGAAACATCACCATCTGTGCACAGCGTCAGCGTTGTCTCCAACTTGGACGTTAACGGCGGCGCACTGTTTGATTAGTGTTTACGAGTTTAGCGTTGGTTTACCTTACAATGTGGAAAAACTGGTGATAAATTATGGATCATCCGATTCGAATTGGATAAATAATACATATAGTAGCGTCATATTCACAGTAACACATCCGGCGTACAGACGTTTCATACAGAACAACAATCACAACGCCTTTGAGCAGAATGACATCGCCCTTTTGAGGACTACTCCAATGAATTTGTCAAATTACCTCAGCCTCAGTGTCGCTGGTATTTATTTACTCGGATATGACGCAGTATTAGCCGGATTTAGGATTGATAATGAAACCTATGATAATGTAATCAGAAGTGACAGCTCAGCTGACAACTTGGAATCGAAAAGGTCATTGCAAATTTTTAATGTAACAATTACGGAATGTCTGGTGAAACACCAATGGATTCCTACATTCTGCCTATCATCATCATGCGGTGAAAAAGTGTCCATATGCGGTGGTGACTCCGGTTCACCTATTGTACACTCGTCGGGGTTAGTTGCAATATTGTCGGTCGGAGATTCCTCTGGGGATTGTTTAGATTCAGTGGAGGAATTACATTTGGATATGGCTGAAGTTATTATACCTATTAGCTCTTACTATACATGGATAAGTAGTTTTGTAGCAAACTGAAATATGTTATATACTAAAATCAGACATTTTAATACTATCTTATTATATTGATAATAAATTTACAAACATATGATAGTTTCCCAGATCCTAGAATGCCGCAGGGTTTTTATTTACAGTGTGAAAAAAGTGCAAGCATTGCTAAAGGGTTTCAGGATTCAAGATAAAAAGATTGTAACTTATAAAATTTCTGACGTGAATATACTTAATATTTTATGCCTTAAGGCTGATGATTGCCGAGAGAAAATTTTCGGAGGTTTTTTTTTGTTTAACGTGGGAGAAATACCTGCGCATACCTGTCCTCGCGGGGACAAGGGCAGGTTATGTTGGACATACACCGATTAAAACCCTCACGATGTTCCATCTCGTCGCTTTATGGCAGGGTCACAGGAACGCTTTCGCACACATGCGCGACCCTAACAGGGCCGGCCGCACGACGCAGCGCCACCTCGGGAGGGAGAGAAGAAGCCCCCCTTTCCACCTCTGTAGCGGCACGTCGGAACACAGCGTGCCCCTTTCTCGACCTCTTGCAGTCACCCGGACAACGGATTCCCCCGAACCCGTCCCCCAGAGGCCATTGGAGCCAAGAGACAAAACTCTCCGAGCTTCCTGAGGATGATCTGATTATGGGTTCCGCCGCCACCAGTTATATGCGCATCTAGGCTACTGAGCCCCTCCGCCACGACAAGGCAGGAACATGTTGGGGGGAAATCTTCGGTAATCTTCGGTAGTATATGTCTAGTTGCAAATTTAGAAAATCAAACAATTATTTGATTTACATTACTATTCACAAATCAATAAGATAATACACAAAAAAAACTTAATTATATTTATTACTTATTACTTTAGAGCTTGAATCTAAAATGTTAGAATTTCAAGCACTAGTACATTAGACTTTTAAATTGACCTTCACAATTTCCCAAACAACTTGATCTTTATTAAACTAAAAACTGTATAAATCTGAATTCTTTTGTATGACACCAGATATCTACTGATGTAGTAATATGAGTATAAATAAATCCTATAAAAATCAAAATACAGAAGAAACATTTTAAAGTTTATTCTTTTAATGTTACTTTTAAACACAATGAATAACTACAATCATAATCCAATAATGTAGAACGACATAGTTTTATTATAATCGGAACTAGTATTATTAAGAAGTTGTATGAAATTTGGCGTTGAAATTATTCTAAAAGTCATTTCTTCTAAAATCAATTTTTTAAATCATTTCCGATCTAATAACAATGCTGCACAAAATTTCAGTAAAATCTTTCAAAGATTCTCAAATGTTTTAATACTGAATTGTTCCTGCGATATGAACTGCTGCAGGATTGCTGCTGTAGGGGACAACGCTGCGGTAGAGACTGGTGTCTCCGTTATCCATGAATATTTCGCAGGCAGGCGTTTCTTCTTTCGACGCTGTTTCGTTCCTTTCTGCATTAGCCGGATTAATAAATAAGACTGTAACTAAAATTTAGGGGAATAAAAAAAATATTTAATACTATACAAACAAATGAAAGGAAACTTTATAAAGTTTAAAAAAATGCTTTCGAAGGGAAACGTAGAATAGATGTCGGAAGCAATAGAAAGCGCGGTAGAAGATAGACAGGTTGTCTTTGACTAGACTCGGTCTTTTGGCTGCATACTCTATAGAATGAGAGCAAACATTACTGTGATATAGTTCAAAAGGAGTTATAATTATTAAATTACTAAGGTAATGACATATAAAATACGAAAGCATCACAAGAACTACAAAAGCAATACATTGCAATAAACAAGAATAAACAACCCTAAAATACACAGGAAGTCGTCCTCCTTTTGTTGTGTCGGCAAAAAAATGACGCCAAACCCTTTTACGGATTTGTTGATAATGTTAAATATTGAAGTTTAAATCGGACAATAAAAGTTTTATTCAATTCAATAAACCCCTACTATAAAAATAAAATAGTTGTTCGTGTTACTAAGCAAATGCCTCGGTATGTACCTGATCGTAACTTTTGTTTTTCTTATGGATCAATATTCAGGAAAAAAATTACCGTTAAGGATATACGGAGGAGAAGACGCAAACCCTGATGAGTATCCGTACGTTGTTCGTTTGGAAATACAACATGAAGTTATTTTTACAAATAACACGCTAATTGTCGAACATCAGCACTTGTGTACAGCGTCAGCCCTGTCGTCGACGTGGTCAGTCACAGCGGCGCATTGCTTCAGTCAGCTTGGCGATTATGTTACAGGAGCTCCTTATAATGTATCCAAACTGGTGATAAGGTACGGTTCAGAACACAGTTCACCATGGCGCAACTATTTGTTGAGCGATGTTGTGTCCACGGTTGGGCATCCCTTATTCACTTTCACTTACGACGATTACAATCATAATGCAATAATGAAGAACGACATAGGTCTATTAAATACGAAACCAGTTTTATTGAGAAGTTATATGAAACTTAGCGCCGTTGATTACACGACCATGTATGGCCATGAAGCAGTTTTCGCCGGTTATGGTGTTGCCACAAAAAAAAATTCCAAAGGGGAACTTGTCACTGGTGATACCTTGATACTGCGTAAACCATTGCAAGTTATGAATATACTAATAATGAAATGTCCCAAACACGAAAGGATCATCCCTTCTATTTGTCTAACAAAAAAATGTGGCGTCACTCGCTTGACATGTGGTGGGGATTCCGGTGGTCCCCTCATACATGCATCAGGTATAGCGGGAGTGCTTTCGACTGGCGAAGGCAGTGGTTATTGCTTAGACTATGCCTCGAAAACAATGAATTATTACGCCGGCTTTATTATACCAATAAGTCCCTACGTGGAATGGATATGTAGTTACGTGAACGCTTAAAAAAAAAACCTGTGAAATTATGAGACATTATGTATGAATGTAATTTTAAGTTTAATGTACACAAAAACCCTTTTTTACTTTTATATAATTGTATATATGTAAGATATACAATTAAGAGAGATTTAATGTTACCCACATATTCTATAAATAAATCGTAGGAAACTGTACTTGTTATGTTTCTGATTGCGAGCATGAAGTTATAATAATTTAATTCCATTTACTATAAAAACCATAAAAAAATTTTTTACAGCATTTGGAGCATTTTGTAGGTATATTAAAATTAATAAATTTTCCATATAATATACATAAAATAGAATTTATAAGTTGCTAAAAAGGGAGTCCAATTACTTCTCACATGCGACATGGATAGATTCTTTCTGTATACGTATATATGTAGACGCTCCAAAGTATTTTAGGCAGTTGAAAAAAAAAAAAATTTTTTAGGTTGCAGTTTTATTTAGATTTGAAGGTAGATTTATATCATACAGTATACCTACAATGATTTTATTGTAAATAGCTGATTCGGGTTTTGTTCGAGTTGAAGTTGTTTGAAAGCATTTGATAGAATAAAATGAATTCTTTTAAAATATTCTAAACATACTGATATCCGGTATTTTAGATATTAAAAAAATATCCGGATCCAAGAGAAACAGTGGCAGTGATAGTTGTCAACATATTTTAAGTAACAAGTAATGAAAAGCTTATAAACTTAATTTTTAAACCTAGATCGATTTTAGTGTATCGAATATCGGAAGTAGATCGTTTATATGAATCAAGAGGATAGCAGGGGAACTAATACTAAACATAACCATTTGCTTGCTGCTGAGCTTTAGGATTTACGACTATGATGGTATCTACCAAGACAACGTCGTCCATGAGAGACTTACCAGTAGCAATGCGAACACAAGCAAAGCTTGGGATGAAAGCACAGCAGCATTAAATGTTTTATGTATTTCAATTTGAAACTTTATCTGAAAACACTGTGCTGCTATCAATGAATGTGAAGTATAAAGTTTGTTTACGATCATACGAATGTTATTAACGATTTGTATGTGGACATGCTGCTACTTATAATAATACTCACCACCGAATGTTACGGTAAGAAGTTGCCATTAAGGGTCTTGGGTGGAGCCGATGTGAAAGAAGATTTATACCCGTACGCCGTTCGATTAGAAATACAACACACGGCCAACTTCTCTGAGAACAACACGGTGGTGGCCAAGCACGATCACCTGTGCACCGCCAGCGCCCTGACGGCAACGTGGGTACTAACGGCTGCACACTGCTTAAACGAATTAAACTACTTTTACATCGGCGTTCCCTACACCAAGGAGAAGTTGGTGATAAGGTACGGCCGTGTTTACCATTCGCCGTGGGATGATGACTCCTTTAGCGACATCCTTTACACAATCCTGCATCCGAGCTTTTCGTACATGTACGACGGCCAAAGTCAAAACGGAATTATGAAACACGACATAGGTCTTATGAAGACGACACGAATGGAGATTCCAATGTTCTTGAAAATAAGCGCTGTGGATTTTTTCTCACTCTACGGCCAGGAAGGTATATTTGCAGGATACGGAACTACACATAAGGTGGTGGATGGGAAGAATAAAATTGGTAATACGCTGGCACTGAAAAAGCCGCTGCAAGTAATAGATGTTTTGATTTCTAAATGCTTAAGGGAAGACCTACTGGCTCCCGCTATCTGCTTGGGATCGAGATGCGGCCATAAATCTACTACTTGTTCCGGCGATTCCGGTGGTCCTGTTATCCATCGGTCTGGCATTGTTGGAGTACTATCAATCACTGATCTAACAGGGTATTGTTATGATAAGTCTGTAAAGAACGCTGGCAACGTTGCCGGCATCGTCACGCCGGTAAGTCCGTACGTTGAATGGATCTATAGTCATGTAACAGCTGAACATAATGTAAAATAAAATATTATAGTGTATTATACTAAATAATACAGAAATTATAAGGCATACTATAAATTCTAGATTACGAATGTCCATATATAATTTAATTTTATGCGGTATTTCATTAATATATTACAATTTTCCTGCAAGAATATTTTTACAAATGGCACAGTTTTCAAAATTTATTCTTCTTACACCCAATCATTTACGTTGTATTCAAATATCATATAAAAGAAAGAATGATAGAAAGAAAAGTCTATTTAACTATTGTAAATAATGGTAGTTCAACAATTTTACTAGACCTTGGATTCCCTAGACCATTACCATAGACAATATTCTACGCAAACTAGGCTATTTCAGGTAAATTTTGATTATATTAAAATTTTCTGCTATTTGTATATATATATTTTATAGATTCAAGTGAAATATATATCTTAATAAAACAAATTTTATGTACATATACATTTAATTTAATATTTACTTGTAAAACATATGAAACAAACATTATTATCACGTAAAACGACAAATTTGTAGTAACTGTTACGACTCCGTTTGAAACTTGTGGTTAACTGTGATAGTTATCAAAAATCCATGTGAAAGATAGAGAAAGAAAGAGTTTAAGAGTAATTTAATATTTTTAATAATGCATCATCTTTACCTCTTTAAAAAATATTAGAAGAACAGAAGAATTAACATAATGATAACATTCTATGTAATCTGATTAATTGAATCTACTTTGAAGAACTTAAAATGGAAAATGATTTTTAATAGACATAAAATATTTTAGTTAAACTTAACAATATTTTAATACTAAAGATAACATTAGTTTTAACTTATGATATAACATTTATGTACAAACATTTGAAAACAAAAGAGGAATAATTTAAACCGGATACGGTTAATTTGTATCCTCTTGTGTTTATTGTATGTTCATATTTAATTTATAATTTAACTTAAACTGTCCTTACTTAACTACTATATTGTAACAACTGGTAAATTATTCAGTCAAAGAAGTAATGTTGAACTGTTCATATTTTATATGATAAATCATGTAATTGTCTCCACTGTCGGATCATGACCAGCATCATCATCATTATCAGCCGGATTGTTTTAATTAACTATTACATCTTTAACTACAGTATGTGCTTCATTTCCTTTTGCGTTATCTTATTCTGTATTTTGCTTATAGTTATTAACTTAATTGCTTATAGAAATCGATGAGCCTTCAAATCCTTAATTAAGAGTAGATTTTTTTGGACTGCTCGTGTCAGTTTATCTTTAACATCAAGAGTGTTCATGATTTAGGAAACTAACTAATTGACTTATGATTAGAAAATTAAAATAATCTATTGCGACAATTCTATATATTTGTTTTTATTTCAATGTTCTTTGGTTGTTGTTTGACAAAGTTTATTTACAAGTTCGAGGACTAAATTCGTAATGATTAAAGCTACTAATTCTCAGCCTCCGATTGCTGACATTATCACATTGTTGTCGGTTTCCTCGTCGTAGTACTGGAGCGAATCACCTAAAACGTCTCCGTACGTCTGACCATAGTCCTGACAGACGACCATGGGCAAGAAGAATAAAAGAAACAAAAGGAATAGATTTTGGAAGCAGGATGATGCTCCACCATTGAGAGTAACTGAAAACAAAGAAAAAATGAAACGATTAGTATTAACGTTATTTAACACTGAGCTTATTGTATTTATACGCAGATCACAATACCACCTGCTACCATCTCACTGGTAGTAGATACCACCGCAGCATCTATTGCAGCCGACAAACAACAGTATACAGACATTACTGTGTTCCAGTTTGGACATGAACAACATACTTTAACTATATTGTATATTAAATATATGAAGTTCATTCTCTTCCTAACTTTTTTTTAAGTACGACCACTGCATGGACTAAGTTAATTTAGGAACACTGAACTGTGGCTAAAATTTTAGTAATTATAAATACAATTAAGCACATAGGGTTAGCACTTGAATTTTTAAGGTGTTAAGCCACAAGGGGCGTAAGGCGACCCGCACGGGGCTCACGGAACCCAAGCCCGGCTCACCTGCTCCCTGTTAATCAACAAACGGGGCTCTGGCTCCCACTAACAAGCATTGGGCTAGCGTGGTGGGAAATGGCTCAAAACCCGCCCTATGAACCCCTACAAACGACGGCCTCTGATGTCCGGCGGTGCCGGAGGCTATGTTGACTGTACGTAAAGATCTTTGGGAGAGAGCTATGTCCAACAGTGGACGTATATCGGCTGACGATGATAATGATAAGTAAAGCCCTGAAAACGAAGTTACCTAGATTTCGGCTATAAGTTATAAAGTTAACTTCTAGACTAGCGCAATTTACCATCGAATTTAACTAGTTCATTCTTAGGTAAGAAAGTAGTCAAACAAAAATTAATATAAGTGTAAATTTTTAATTTCATCCCTTAATTGTTTAAACATTTTTAGATATAGGTTAGGGTCGTTATATACTTACTCCGCTCAGGTCTAGGATCGGTGTCCGGTGTGAAGAAGTCCAATTTGGCCATTCGTTTGTATACATTGAATATGGAGGCGAGACACTCTAACCTCAATCGGCCAACCGGGAAGTGACCGGAAGTTAACTCGAGTTTCACGCTGACCTGTGAAGTGAACAGACCGTCCGACATCCGCTGGTTACCCCACCTCGTCTCCGACGAACGTAACTGAAAACGAAACATTTGTTTTGAATTAGTTGGGTCTTATATCTAATGTAAATACAAAAATGGACCGCTTTGAAGAGTTTTATTCAGTTTGTTAGAATTGTGTAATCCAGGTAAAAATACATAAATACATATAAATGAAACTTAACTGACAACTGTAAAGATACTTTTTAAATGTACATATATCATCAAAGCAACATTAACATATAGAAAGGTTTAGAAATAAACATTGTATCTGATGTGAAGACTATAGAAAGAAGCTAATACAACACCATCTTAGGTCTTATTAATAATATATCTAGTTTTATATCAGTTTCTTATATTAATTAGGTCTTGAACAAGCAGGACCTCTTAGATATGTGCTAGGACATCAAGTCTTTATTTAACAGCTGGCGATATAACTAATTAACGATATAATTTTCTAAGAGAATTGAGGTTCGGATTTAAGATCATATACAAAGCCTCTGTCACCATGTTTGGTACTAATTCCCTAATCAAGTGTTTATCAAGATAATGATGGTGGCTATGGGACGATGATGGAATTTCTTTCGAGAAAATCTTGTGATGGAGAGAAAATATAGAGTAATGTATCATATATGGGTTTCTTTTAATTATAGAGATTCTTAGGTCCAATTGCCACGGAGCTTAAGGGTTTTTGGAAAAGTTGTAGTGAAGAATCCCCTCCTTCTGAGAAATTGTCCCAGCATTGGAAACTTAAGAAATTCAAGTTTCAATAGCCAACTTACGTCCTAACTGTCGGGGCACAGACTTACCCTCAATATGAGGGCGATGGGTTACAGTCACCACGCGGGCCCAACGCGGATTAGTGACTTCACACACACCTTAGAATGAATTGTAATTCATGTGCAGATTTCCTCGCGATGTTCTCCCTTCACCGTTTGTATTTCGCTGTTGTAACTAAAGTTAACATATGTACATAACTTAAATGTTAAAGTCATCAGCTACATGTCGAGATATCGAACCCGCGATATTCGGAATGAAGGCCGCACGCTTTAACCATTAAGCCAGCGAGCTGTTTAAGAAGATTAACCAATTTTATATTGTACTGACCGGTTCGTCGTTCAGGAAGATAGTCAGATTCGCTGCTGGCTTGGCGGAGCTCGAAGTGCAATTCGCTGTGAGTATTTCGCCGGGCAGGTACCGATCTTTGTCAGCCTGTAGTATCGGATCGTGGAGAGGAAGAGCTGGAAAACCAAACACGAGTATATACATAACACGACTCCTGGGAAGTTCCTTGGAACGTACTTAATATTGCTTATATCGGATGAAGGTAATATAGAGTATACCGAGACGTGGCCTCTTACTGTCGGCCTTAAAAGGCTCAGAGTCACCCAAAGGGCAATGGAGAGGGCTATGCTCGGAGCTGCTCCGCGCGATCCAATCAGAAATATGGAGATCCGCAGAAGAACTAAGGTCACCGACATAGCCCTAAAGATTGCTAGACTTATATGGCAGTGGGCAAGGCACATTGCTCGAAAGACCAACGGCGGATGAGGCAGTGAGGATCTCAAGTGGCGCCTGCGTACCGATTGACGTGGTGTTGGGAGGTCTCCCACAAGCTCGCGGGAACCCACTGGATGTGAGCAACGCGGGACCGATCGATGTGGAGATCTTTGAGAGAGACCTATGTCCAGCCGTGGACGTCTATCGGCAGATGTTGATGCAGATGCAGTAGAATTATTGCCAAATTATCTGAAGCTAAGCTTT
The DNA here is from genome assembly GCA_029034505.1 of Ornithoptera priamus. Taxonomy (NCBI): domain Eukaryota; kingdom Metazoa; phylum Arthropoda; class Insecta; order Lepidoptera; family Papilionidae; genus Ornithoptera; species Ornithoptera priamus. Next base: position 2,870,116 of record JARDWD010000046.1, on the reverse strand, counting down.
CAAATATAGATAGATCACAGTTTTCAAGTTAGACTCTAAATTAGCTTAACTTATTAAATTTTCTCTTAAGTATTTATTAAGAAATGTCGATATATCATATAGATGTTTATTTTCTATAGAACATACGGAATAATATATATGTTATGTATATATATATATATATATATATATATATATATATATATATATATATTTCGTAAACAGTTTTATTTTTAAATTTATGTTTTAATATTGAAACAACCAATATTTGTCAATCGATGGACATAGGTTTTGTCTAAAGACTTTACTAGGTTCAACCTTCACCAGTCCACCACCTTCAGCGTCAGTTCTATATCGCGACTTTCTGGACTGGTTATATCCAAACACAGACACCTCAGACTCCTCAGACTTTCGAGCAGTATTTCTTTCCATTGTCACATAAATTAGGCAATTTCTTAGGACTACAATGATGACCTAAGTCTTAGACATGTACTCATGAAAGTTTAGTGTTTATATATTTATCTATTTTTTAGGTCGATTACAGTACGTGCGGGATCGAATACAACGATAATTACTGATACATCAGAAGGAGGAGTTGGGACAATACAGATCAGAACTATCATGGTTATAATAATGACAGGATAGGTATATATCTTTTATCTTACAGTCAAGTTAAAGTTGAAAAATCAAACCGGAAATATGAAGCGTTTGTGTAAAGCTCTTTGTTCCTGGAAATTCGATTTGAGAACTCGCAGAACACGCAGAGGAATATACATTGTTTGCAGTGTATGATGTTTCCTGTTGGATTTTGCAGCTTTGAACTTGTAGAAGGTTGTGCATCTCAATCTTTTTTTTTAATTGTGACAGCACTGCTCGTAAAGTGATGCTGCTGGTGTGTTCTGTATTCATCTTTTAAGACAAAATTTAAGATTTCAAACAACACCATATTGATAGTAGGTGTCTGTTGTCGGAGACCGTCTAGGTGCAACCGCAGCTGAGAGAAAATCACCGTGTTCCGGTTTGAAGAGTGTTGCAGGTAGGGGAATTACTGGGGTGACGAGATATGATACCTAATATCTCAAAGCGACGGGCACATTGTGATCCTGTGCCATCCTGACTAGCGTCACCATAGGAAGGTAGGTGACTTACCATCAGCTGCTATCGCTAGTAATAATTATTACCAAGGAAACTTGTAATTAATTTATCCTATTTAGGATGTTTATAGTGAAACATTGCGCTCAATGAGTTTAAGTAAAGATGATTTAACTTACTCCAGTAACTTCTTTAGCTATAATCCTTGTCAAACTGAAGTGCAGTAAAGTATTTACACTACTGCTTAAAGGTAGAGAGAGGTTTGCGGTGGTGGTTTGGTAATGGAGATGTTGATGGGTAGCTAGTGCGTTGTTCCTTATACCACCACGCGAGGGATGAACGAGACGTTCACCGAAAGTTAAGTGATACGCATACCAATAACGACATGGCGGTAGTTAGAATGATATACACAGCATCACATTATACTTCGCCCTTCAAGGCGGAACACAATACATACATACATACATACATACATACATACATACATATTAACTAACAAAGAGCTTTCCTCACATAACTGCATGAACTAGTTTTACACACTGTATGGTAAGACATGAGTGTGTGCGTGTGCGTATACGTGTGCGTGTGCGTGTGCGTTTGCTTGCGTATGTGCTGCTATGGTACCAAAGGCTGCTCAGAGGATTAATCACCTGCTGGAGATGAAAGCAGTTACCGCCCGTGCGATCGCTATCAATGAGAGATGTAGCTACTAATGTATAATCGTAGATTTTTTTAAAAATAGTCAATAAAGCTTATATCGTTACAGTCAACCTCACCGGGTCGGCACCCTGCTAATCAAGGCTCTCGCTCCCACCAATCCGCATTGGTCCTAGCGTGGAGGGGAATGTGTTAAATGTCCTGGTGCTCGAACTCTGCTGCCAGAGACCGTCTAGATTACCACCACAGCATCTATATCTACCGCCAAGCAGTAGTGTGCAGATATTACAGTGTAATTACTGGGGTAACGAGACTAGATCTATACGTCTCAAGGCGACGAGCATACCGTAGTGCTGTGTCATCCTGAGTAGCACCGCGTTGGTATGGGCAGGCGTATCACTTAATATTAGGTGAAGGTCTCGTTAGTCTCGTCGCTTCGTTGAATAAAAAAAAAACTTATCGAGGTGGGAATTAGTTGGAGGAGACTTACGTCTAGAATACGACGTCTATATATATAGTATATGTATATATATATATATATATATATATATTGGATGTAATAAAGTACACCCAAAGCAGTATCTATCGCCGTGGATGAGAAACTGAGCCGCTGTTATAAATCAAGAGGCTGAAATACTGTCGGGCAGTGAGACGAAAACACTCGTTACCATGGCGCTGGTATGGCTGGCGACGATTTATAGGTCAATACAGTATCAAATTATGACAGTAAATCACGAAACGCTGAGATATCCAACGACGATGGGGGGCCCGGCGGGGTGTACGTCATGCGGTACATCCTCCTCGCCCACGAACCCTTAACGGTTGCGTACAGCATTATTTTGTTGTTTTTGTCAACAATTGAAACAGTTTCATATATGTGACTACCGTCCCAAACACTGTAAAGCATGTGATAGATCTCCATTACCGGATGCCGTCTAGGTACCACCACATCTCCTATTTCCGCTGCCAGACAGTACTGAGCAAATATTTCCATGTTCCAGTTTCAAAGGCGTTGTTGCTAGTGGAAGTAGAGTAATGAGGCTTAAAATCTTATGTCTCACGCTCGACATGATGCTGTGTATATCATCCTAACTAGCGCCGTCGTCATGAGAAAGCGTATCATTTACCATCAGATAAACGGCTGGATAGTTTCGTCACTACGTTGGATGTGATACTTGAGTAGAACACTATTATACTGACAACCGGAAGGTGATGATAGTTATGGAGTTTTATATCCTACTTGTAATTATTATTATAAATAACATCAAGGGAATTGGAATCTTGATTATTACGGCTAAGTTAGAATAACAATATAACTTCTACTTAAGTTATATAATGTATTTAAAAGAAATAGTTATTTATAGCTGGCCGCAGAAAGCACTTTAACCGCCCGCCATATTGGTTTGCTTAGCTGACGTCACACCTTTGACGTCTTTCTTTATATTAAGTGCACTAACCAGCGCTCTTACTTCTAGAAAGTTCTTTTTTAAATATATAGGAAAAATATTTGTTCGGAAGAAAGCGAAATTTTATTTGAAAAGTTCCGGAGGAGGCGTAAGTCTCAAGTTACGGAGTTTAATAAAGAGATTGACCCTTATTTGCATGTTACTTATTGTATCACCAGGGTCCGAGGGAGTAGGAGCTCGTCTTTAACTTACAGATGACGTCGATGAACTTTGTAGCTATTTGGGTCGCGAATGACGGCGAGTCCGCTGTTACTTCGCAGCTGAAGTTTCCGGCCACCTCGAGGCCCAAACGCCGCAGCATGACTTGCGTGCCGTTAGACCGGCTCATCTGTAATTAACAAACTTAATCATTTCACATCTATATAGACAAGACGATATCGCGCCGCTGTAAGATCTAGATACGGTCTGTGAGAGTGCAAATTGCCGTCAGTAAATAGATAAACGCATTTAGAAAAGCTACAGATGCGAATTTCCCCAGCGTTCGGATAGGAGGTAGTCGTAAAATAAGATTTGCCACTGTACGTTCGCGCGAAACGGTATTGGTGTTATTTCCGACTGTATGGGATTAACGTATATACAATATACTCTATAACAATAGAAAATGTATTGTACACACACACACACATGCGCGCGCAGACACACACACACACACACACACACACACACACACACACGTGTAAAGGCAAACGCAATCCGGGCAACTTCAAATATGAATTTCCAATTGATCGGTATCAGGTACGCTTCGCCAACTCCACTCCGCATCGAGACCAGCCGTCACGGCTGAAATACGTTTCAGACTTGTGCTTTTTCTTTCACAAATGTTTGATGAAACTCGAATCTCCTGTAACGCTTTCAGCGTTTTCGTTTTCAGCAACTTGTCCTTACGACGCTTGATTTATGGTTGTCGCATTTATAAAAGAACAATTCTGCAATGTAACACACTACAACTTAACGTAGTTAAGTGGAGATGAGGCGGCGTGGGAAATAACAGATCCCACCTGATCGATGTGGGGATCTTTGGGGTAAGCCTATGTCCAGCAGTGGACGTCTATTGGCTGATGATGATGGTGAGGCGGCAAGATCACTAAAACAAAACCATGCTGTTGTAGGAAATTTACAATGGTGGGTTAGTAAAACCTTCACCATCAAGTAAACTTCACAACATGGACCAGGACCAGTGGAAGCCGAGCATTTAACCTGTACTACAGAGACAATCAAATGGATCTTCACATTGATTATTACTGTGCTAACAGCATCCTATAGCTTATATCCATCATCATCTTATCTTAGGTATTCCAGGTAGGAAGTATCAGCAGTATATCTACCCACGGTCAATAGTCCTTCCGGTATTGTGCCTTTCACATTTACTTGTAAAGCTGGACGTACTCTACTTACTTCGACGTAAATTCCCGGAAGACCAAACAACCTGATCTCCGGGTTCTCCATCGGCGTGTAGCGGAAGAACTCGTGGTTCCCCCTGTACCATTTCACCGAATACAGCGGTGCACCCTGCATGTCCCTTAAACATATGAGCGCTGCCATTCGCCCTCTGATGACGAGCTCCGGTTCCACAACCAGCTTCACGTCCCGGAGACTGGTTACAGCTGTAACATAACAATAATAGTTGCTGAAGTGAATCATCATCATTAGATGATAATTTTTTTTTTTAATTGCTGCTTGGCGATAAAAATTACATCTACATAGATGATCTCTGGAAACAGAGACCTACCTGCAATAGACTAAAGAGTAAAGAGAGACTATCAGTAATAAAAACCTACCACCAGTAATAATTTTAATAATATTCTAGTTAAAAATATAAAGAGTATAGATAAATTGAATATATACAGATTAAAAATTTAACTAGAAGTAGAACAAAGCTGGTTCCAACATTTGAGATTTTAGGCGGAAACCTATATCCAGCGGATGTCTTCTTCATCAGTAAAAACAGTTTAGGTCTATACCCAGCAGTGGACGTCTATCTGTTAATGATGATGATGATGATGAAAGCAGTTTTAACTAAAAATGACTAGTACTAACTTTCAATAGAAGTCAAACAATTTTGGGGCTGAAAAAAAATAGTTTCCATAGTTTAGGAGCTAATAGTAGAATATACATCATCCCGTAGGTCTCATCATCATCAGCTGATATACGTCCACTGCTGAACATTGGTCGCCGTCAAAGATCTCCACATGTAATCAGGATGGCCTGCGGTACAGCTGGGCACTAGGGGTTGTGCTATGTAAGGGTTCATATGGGGGGATTTGGGCCATTACCCACCACGCTGGCTTATGGAGACAGTGCCTCGTTTGTTAATTAGCAGGGTGTATTAGCTTAGCTTGAATCCTGTGAGTTGTATGAAATCCCTTACACCCCTATACATATACATATAATGAAGAATATAAAAATAATGTTAAATATGTCATACTTCTTATTTTTCAGTGGTTAAGTAATGTTTTCTACTGCAGTACAGATGAAGCGCCTGAAATATATAACGGTAACGGTAACGGTAACGGCCGACGTATGAAATAAGCTTTTCAAATTCAATCGCTACGTACCAATAGAAATATCAGGGGAGGTAATTCATATTCAGGGGAAGAAATTTATTTCCCCGCGAAGGTACATCCTTTAAAAAGCGCCGTATGTTTTACACTTCGCTTCCGGAAGCTCAAAGGAAAGGCTCTCATAAAAATGCTTGACTATTCACTTTAATCAAACTGATTTTTTTTTTATGAAATATATTACGAAGAAGAATTATAAGCTTCATCATCATCAGCCGATGGATGTCCACTGCTGGACATACGCATTATTAGCTTATTAATAAATAAATCTTAATTATAAGCTTTCAATGTAATATATTTTCGACGGCGGAAGACGAAATTGACAGCTAATAATATTTTATAGGGGGTGTAGGTGGTTCCGCACAACTCAAGGGACCCAAGTCAACCTCATCTGCTCGTGGTGCACCCTGCTAATCAATTAACGAGGCTTTCGTTCCCAACAACCTGCAATGGGCCAGCGCGGTGGGAAGGGTCCCATATCACCCCAATATGAACGTCTATTAAGGACGACCCGTGCCCGGCGGTTTTAAGGGTAGCGCAGGATCAATCGCCGTGGAGGTCTTAAGGGGAAGCCTATGTCTAGCTGTGGACGTCTAAGGACTGATGCTGTTGATGAATGTTTTATAGAGTAACCTTTACCCAAAAAATAACTAGATCTAAATCGGTTCTGGAGTTCTTTCGTTTATCCTCCTTTCTCCCTCATCCTTTTTCTTAAATACCAGGTAGCAGGACTTTGTTACTTTTATGTACAGGTCTCCGTTGCCGGAAGTACGTAGTATATCTACCGGTAACTATTTCTGCCGATGACGACGACATTTACTGTGTTCTGGTCTGAAGTGTAGTTAATAAAATTACCGGGGTAACAGAACGTAATATCAAGTGTAGTGTCTTCTATCTCGATGTGATGCTCTGTGAAACTTTTGTTTTTAAACGCGTGGGAAGTTTCTTAAAAGATACCTTGCTTTTGGGGGGATGACAAGGTTATTTGGGGGGTTCTACTCACTAAAACCCCCTCGGTGGTCTCCGTCAGTGCGTTAGGAGAGGCTCCGGGATCTCCTACGGAAGCATTGGTACTCCCTGGACTGTCTAAAAAATCCTACGGAAGGGCAAAGCTCTCCTTGGCACCCACCCTGTTACAGAAAATACGGACCACTATGCATCTGCGGTCCTACTAAGGATGCTGTGTGAACCTGGCGTCTCAATAGCGTTAAGTGATAGTTCAGCTCGTCTCTATATTATAAAAAAGGAGTGTAGGAGACTTGTCATCGTGTCTCTATTCCATCTCTCTACTGTAGTCATCGCTTATCTGAATTGAAGACAATTGATTTCTTTGTCTTACTGACTTCCGAATCCACCTGCTCTTCAGCATGTCAAGTTTAGGTGAAACACAAAAGAAAAGTCAATGTATTGTTCGGAGGATTCGTTATCCTGGAGAAAGGGGAAACCATTAGGGAAACTGGAAAAGGGTAAATTATAGTCCAATTACTGTCGCACTGTAAGGCTGATGTCGAAGTTACGTCGCGATTAAGTCTGGTTATCTTCAGGGATGTCGGAGCGAAACGAAGATCGGGTTAAGAAATTTATATACGTTTCTTTCAAGTTGGAACCGTTGAGGAAACGTTGACATTTTTTTTTTTAACAAATACACCAGCTCGTGTAGTAGTTAGGATATTTACATAACATCACGTTAATCTTACAACTAGTCAATCGTCGCGTTGTTAAGATCTTCATCTTTATACACATAAGTGATGAATTGATTTATACTCTATGTTCGGTTAGACCCGCCAACCCGCATTGGGCCAGCGTGGTGAGAAATGGCCCAAATCTCCCCATATGGACTCTTATAAACGACGGCCGATAGTATCCGCCGGTACCAAAGACTTTGGGACAGATTGATGCAGTGATCTTTGTGAGAGGCCTATGTCCAGCCGTGAACGTGGATCGGCTGATGATGGTAACGATGATGATGATGATTCAAAGGTTATAGGTTAAAACATATAACTAAAATGACGATGGTAATACTTTTAATTGGTAGTACGTCTCTATTGCCGGAGATCGTCTAGTGAGTACCACCGCTGCCTCCATTGCAGCCGCCATACAGTAGTGTACAAATATTAATGTGTTCCGGTTTGAAGGGCGCTGTGGCTAGTGTAATTACTGCTGTAACGAAACTCAACATGTTATGTCTCGGGCGACGAGCGCGATGTGGTTCAAGGCTATCATAACTAGGGCCACGTTGTTATGGGAAGGCGTATCACTTACCATCAGGTGAACGTCCCGCTCCACTTGTCGCTTAATTACATAAAAAAAAATCAAGTAACCTCGCAATTAGTTTGTGCGGGCGGATAAAGTTCAATTTTCCGGTTAGTTACTCGGGTCAATCCACGATTCTGTGTAATTCGTTCAATACCATCGCAGTATACCAATTGGATAACTTAAAAAAAAAAGATTACTACAAAATCTTACTGCTTATCAGTCTGAGAGAGCAATATTTTTTTCATCTGATGGTAAGTAATACGCAAGTTCAAATCTACGTATATACGCTAGTTAAAATTGATATATACAGCACTACATCGTGCTCGCCGCCTTAAGATATAAAATGTTAAGTCTCGTTACCTTAGTAATTTCGTTAGCCCAATCGTCCTTCAAACCGGAACGCAGTAGTGTGTGCACTTCTACTGTTTGTCGGCTGCAATAGGCGCTGCGGTGATGCCTACATCGACGGTCTCCAAGAAAGATCTATCACCAGCAAGTTCTTTAAAATCTTTACCACCACCAGGTCCGAATCCTTCTAACAACTCTGAAGAACTTTGGACTGACTGATGATATGATATGATTAGAACAATATGAAGATAACCTAAAAGTTTTGGATCAAATCATTGAGCTGATAATTTTAGCCACATTCAAAATAGAACATGGATTTAGAGATTTATTGCAGAAGTCCTTCATCATCGTCATCATCAGCCGATCGACGCTAAATAGCTGGACATAAACCTTCCTCAAAGATCTCCGTGTTTGTATGGTTTCATATGGGGGGATTTGGGTCATTTCTCACCGCCCTGGCCCAATGCGGGTTGGTGGGAGGAAATCTAACGTACTTATGATCCAATTTTCTATGCAGGATACTTGTGAAAACTGGTGGTGGGTTCTGTTACCGGAGACCGTCTAAGTAGGTAACACCGCAGCTCTAATGTCTACCGCCAAATATAGTCAAATCAATGTGCAATCAATTCTGTGATCCGGTTTGAAGGGCGCTGTAGCTAGTTCTGAGTCTACATCGTATATCCGAATGCGATGAGCATAACATGTTCCTGTGTATACCGTCATAACTAGAGCCGAGTTGTTATGAACAGGTGTATCACTTGATATCAGGTGAGCAAAAGAGATATAGAAAATGATAAATTTTAGGTAGTCTTTATCGGAGTTTCAGCTTTATGCTGCTGGAAGCTACTGGTGTAGAACGAGCGATAATCGTCATTAGAAACCAATTGAAATTAATCAAAGCTCCATGAATAGAAGGTAATGCGGGCTGAACGTTCCGTCGGCAGCTTAAAGCTGGAGCTGCACGAGATAAGCTACGAGCGTTATCAGGACACGCCCGTGCGCTCGTGTCCTCGTTTAGTGCTTTCTATTGCCACTCCGGCGCTTTATCGAGCTGGTCGTGAACACTTTTAGGGTCTAATTTTGACTATTTATTGGGTTAAAGTAAAATCAAAACAAATCTGATAAGATGTTGACCCCTCTTCCGGTGAACTTATAGTCATTGCTGCCATCCGGCGCGCACCGTGCGCGTCATAAATTCATATATATATTTATCTATGCATATATTTAATTACAACTCCCTCTATCGATCACTCTATAACACTATCGAACTCTTGAACCCGTCCGCATCCAATATTTTCTCACCTTTCTCCTCCCCCTTTTATTACTTTATCTAAATATATGTATATATTTAATTTTTTACTTTTAATTTCAGGTTCGTGTTTTTTAAAGTTTTGGTTTAATTTTATTTTCTTTTCTTATTTTTATTATTATTTTATCGCTTAGTCCGATGAAGCCGCAATGGTTGTCAATAAAACTGCGGCGCAAATATCACTATAAAAAAATACGATGATGACGACGAGATCTGATGTTCAGGTTCTTCGCTTTTACGATAATTTTGATATTAGAACCTTTTAGAGAAGATCAAATAGGATACTAGACTAGTAGGATTTACTATCAAAGACTACATCGCCACTTACTATCAGGTGGGATAGTATTTAACTGCTGGTAGATCTCTGTTGCTGGAGACGAACGAACTCGTCAATGGTATAAAAAAAAATCGTATTTAATATATCGGCATATCTCATACGAGTGAGATTATTATGCGATAAATTTATGATTGATATATATCTTTGATTTTTTTTTACTACGCAATGGGACGAAGAGAACATTCACCTGATGGTATACAAGGCACCACATCGCGCTCGTCGTGTTAACTCATAAAATTTTAAGTCTCGTTACCTTAGTAATTTCACTAACCCCAGCACCCTTCAAACTGGAACACAGTACTGTTTGCACTCTACTGTTTGTCGGCTGCAATTACCCCAGTAATTTTGCATATTACTTCTTGGCGGTTGCAGTAGAAGCTGCGGTGGTACCTAAACAGTTTCCGGCAACAGTGACCTACCGCCATAATACGGAAGTACATCAGTGCGGAAAAGCTTTGAAATATATTTCAGTATTCACAATGCATGAACCTGAAAGGCTCATTTCATGGATGTCAAGCTCAAGACGATATAGGAATTGATTTGGGATTTATTGAAAATTTACCTATCTATTTATATATATAATGAAAATGGGATTTGTTTGTTAGTCAATCACGTGAAAACTAGTGACGGTATACGAGAACACAGGAACAGGACCATTCCATGCAGAATGATCTATACATGGTTACAGGCTATTTATGTTTTGAATTTCATAGCTTAATCATTTTTATCATCATCATTGAGATAGACGTTCACTTCTGGGCATAAGCCTCCTCCAAAGATGTTCACGTTTGTAGAGATTTATATGAGAGGATTTGGGTCATTTCCAATCACGCTGGCCCAATGTGTGTTGGTGGTACCCAGAGCTTCGTTTGTTGATTAGCTGGATGCACCACGAGCAGCTGAAGTTGGCTTGGGTCCCGTGAGTTATTGTACGGGAACCCTACACCCCATTAATTCATCATTAAATTTGTAATAACGTTTTATAAACATTTTCATTTGTTATTAACAATGCGGTTGCTATAGTAACGGTTGCTACAGAGAGTCGTCTGTGTTGGGGTAGCTTCCAGTGAATATTTTATATTACCGCCAAGCAGGCGGAGAACAGCTAGTATGTATATAGTTTTTTTTATACCTAAATATCGGCAAGAGCAATTTTACTGATGGTAAGTCTAGGTAGGTACCACCGCAGCTCCTATTGCAATCGGCAAACAGTACTGTTTTCCGGTTTGAAGGATGTTAGTAGCTAAATAAAGAAGGTAACGAGACAACATCTTATGTACTGAAGGTGACGGCATATTGACTTTCTGTGTATATCATTCTAACGCCACATTTTTATAGGCAGGCGTATCACTTACTATCAAGTGAACTCGTTCGTCACTTTGTCGAATAAAAAAAAATATAACTATAATTTGTTGTTGTTGGGGGTTGGTGCTACTCAGGTAACGAGATGAAATCTTATATCTTATGTATCTCAGGTGGACGATCCGCTTGTCTCATCTCTTCGTAGAATAAAAAAATAAAAGGTCTCTATCTTTTTATATACAGTCTGAAATATTTTTTTTATTAAACTAACCTAGAGCAAGAGTAGAATAAATAAGAGTGATAAAAAACTGAAAATTTATATTTCAGGTTATGTTCCGTTATTTTTTTAAATGAACTGTACTATAAAAATAGGGTACCTATAGAAATCCATTACGCGGGTCTAAAAAAAAAATATACCACTACGCCATGGGCAGCTGAATTTTTAATTGAATTTCACGCAAACAACGAAAACCGGTTTTCCGGTACATTTTTTTTTTCCTTTGTTTCCAACGAAGTGAAGGAAATTCCTTTTGATTATACTCTGAAGTGTCGAACACCGGACTGAAATGTAAGTTTATTACGAAATTTCGTGAAATCGCAAAAAAAAAATAATTACAAAAAAATTGGTTCCGTATTCGCTTAGTTTTTTTTTTATTCAATGAAGATACGCGACGAACGGTTCACCTGATTGTAAGTGAAACGCGTTCCCATAACAAGGCAGTACTACATTGTGCTCTTCGCCTTGAGAATAAAATGTTGAGTATCGTAATCCTAGTAATTACACTAATAACTGGAACACAGTAATGTTTGCAGATTGTCGGCTGTAACAGACGCTGAGGGGGTACCTACCTAGTTGTTCTCCAGCAACAGACTTGACAAGAGTGTGGTCTCTTCATACATCTGTCAGTTTACTTCCTCTTTAAAATGATTACCGTATCTGTACTTTTTCAATGTTATCAAATGATCATCATCATCATCAGACGTTCACAGCTGGGTATAGGCTTCCCTCAAAGATGTCCACGTTTGTATAGGTTTATATGGAGGGATTTGGGCTATTTCCCACCACGCTGGCCCAATACGGGTTGGTGGTAGCAAAAGCCTCGTTTGTTGATTAGCCGGGTGCAGCACGACCATGTGAGGTGGGCTTGGATCCCGTGAGTTGTTGTTCAGGACCCCTTATACCTTCATCCATATTTATTTCGAAGTTTTTTTTTATAACCACAATACCTTATACTCCTCATCATCATCGTCAGAGATTTTCTTAACGAGCAAGCAACTACGGCATCGTTAATTAAAAAAGTTGTTTATTGCTTCTTTAAGCGATTTTATTCCATTTGTAAAATTCACAGAAAATTCACAAAAATCTTTTAAAGCGCTTTTAATGTGTGCAAACATTAAGAAGCCGTCTTCTGGGAGATGTGGTATTCTTCAGATTTAAAAAAAAAATCCTTACCTAGGCTTCCTTTCTACTCCTGACCAAGAGAGGTGTTTCATTACTTCAACATATGCACACGTATATTATATATATACAATGTGATGTGAGCATATCTCAAATTCTTACTGTAGCTCTCAGAAAATATATTACATAATAAATAAGCCATTTTATGTTCCCACTGCTGGGACTAGACCGTCTTTAACAAGCATTCTATTTCTTAGAAAAAATAAATTATCCTATCCAACATGACTGTCCGCTGTCCAAATGCAAGATGACAGATACTCCTTTCCTCTTCACTATGCTTTCCCTCATTGGAAGCTGAAGAACAGTGGATTTCGATCCTTTCGAATCCTATCTATCATCAGTTCAGTTCTTCTTCTTATCAGCTTGATAACGCTCACTGCTAGGCATAGGCTTCAAGAAGATTCATTAAGAGGAAATTGGGCTTTAGTACCACCTCGCTAGCTCAGTGCAGGTTGGTGGCTGGTCAGAGCCTCGTCTGTTGTTTAGCAAGTAAGGTTGACGTGGGTTCCGTAAGATGTTGGGCGGAACCCCTTACACCCCAGTTCAGTTCAGTTCCATTTAACTAAGTTTTATTAATAAAACAGTCGGAGCGATCGAGATGCGATAAAGTTTATGGCAAATCGAAACGTAATATCGGAAAGTGGTCACAATGAAACGAAAACGAACTAAGAAATAGCTCAAAAGAAGCTATAAAGTGAGCTCATGCTATAAATAATTCCAAAGAAATACTAAATTTTGTGGTCATATAAAATACGAAACGGATCGAGCGGTAATAGCTCAGTTTGTGGGTGCGACGGAATTTCAAGCTGCACAGAAAAGGAACGATGCAAAATCCATTGGATTTAAGCTTCCGGTTAAGAAAAGGATAGATTCCAGGAACACCAGCTGTACTTGTTGTACGATATACGATTACACGTGTGAAAGGATACCCTGAGTCTTAATATCATCATCATGATCAGTCGATAGACGTCCACTGCTGGACAAAGGCCTCCCCAAAGATCTCTACAGTCAGCATGGCCTCCGGTACCGCTGGCCACTAGGGGCTGTCGTATGTAGGTGTTCAAATGGTGGCTTTGAGCCATTTCCCACCACGCTGGTCCGATGCAGGCTGGTGGGAACCAGAGCCTCGTTTGTCGATGAGCAGGATGCACCAGGAGCAGGTGACGTTGGCTTGGGTCCCGTAAGTTGTTGTGCTGGAACAGTGCTAACTTAAAGTAGACTGTTTGGTTTGGAAACTAAAACTGTTACTGATCCCACTATGTGGGAATATGGACGCTCAAACAGAGACAGTCCCACGAAGAGATTTTCAACACGAAATGGGAACCAATCTAATTATTTAAATTATTATTTATTATATGGATGCAGATTTCATTTAGCAGATCTTCGATGTACCACAGCAGGACCTGATTTAGTGTTTATGAGACATCTAGGAAACCGAGCGTAGAGTGGTACTTTAAATATGTAGAGTAAGAATTCTATTACTACTAGCTAGGAAGTCACATTGCGTTTGATACGTAAAAAAAAAATTTTAATAGTTATACCACTTCCATCACATCGAGAATATTATAGCTAGTTATCAACTACAGATCGCCAAGTGCGAGATGGTGGTTATGACAGATCCAAGATGGCTGTTGTGCCTGTATCTGGTCGGTATCCTCACGTTGTTAAAACAGAAAATAACTTCGATCAATTCATCTCGGAATTGTCTCGCAGGTACACAGTGAGAAACTCCATTTTCTGGTACATTACTCCCTTCGATCAGGATGCCGCGATGTAATGGGCTCGTCCTGCCGCGGTGTACAAGTGTCGGTTTAATGAATTGTGCATTCGTTTCGTACTACCCTCACGGCCCAACCCTCTACTTGCTCATGTAAAAACCATCACCAGTCTGACATAAAATTCAATTTGAACCTCCGGTGAACTAATAAGAATGATGTCTTATCTGGCGTGGTGACCACTGCAGCACCTCAACCCTGTAATCTCGGGCTAGTAAGAATAATACTAAGGTAAGCCCTGCCTATCGTAGAAGGCGACTAATAGGGTCTAGGAGTTTCGCGGACCATGAGGGTGGGGGCGTTTATCACTCGAGAAGTAAACCTGCATGGGACAACACATGGCTCAGCGATGATGCCTAGGAGACTTAGGCTCCTCCTCAGAGATGTGGTAACACAAAGGGCGCCGGTGCGTTTTTAAAGAGATCCCGGAGCCTTTCCAAATGCACTGCTGCAGACCACCAAGAGTGTTGTAGTGATTAAGAATCTGACATAACCCTGACTTCCCCTCAGAAGTAGAGTGTTTCGAAGATTTCTTCCCCGACAAAATCTCGTGCAGATTACTGTGTTCCGATTTAAAGGACGCTGTAGCTAGTGCTATTACTAGGGTAACGAGACACAACATTTAATGTCTCGTGCGACGAGCGCAATGTGATGCAGTGTATACTATCGTAATTAGCACCACGTTGCTATGGGCAGGCGTATCACTTACCATCAGTTCAACGTCGTGCTTGTTTCGCCGCTTAATTCCAGGTTATTGAAAGAAGATATCTTTAACTTTAACTTCAACTTCAGGACTTTATTTAAAAGGAATCAGATTGTCTTATTAAGGTCAATTATATACCCTTGTGTTCTTTAATTTGTTAACATTTTAAGGGTATATCCATAATATTCCTTTCATTGAAGTCTTAGTCTCTTTTAGTAAAACAAAATCATGTAAATGATTTTCACAATCTACTCTTTTCATACAATTTAAAGTCGAAACTTACCAAAAACTTAACTCGAGTTAAAAGTTATATCTGTACTTAAGTGTAGCTTTTGCTTGTTGCAACAAAGACAGGAATAATACTTTGTTACGGATATTCCCGTATAACCTCCAGGCCACGTTACTCCAGGCTACATTACAGGCATCAAAATCGTAAGCTAGTAATTTAACTTTGGTGGTAACTGCGTCAAAGTTGCATCCGGTTAAAAGTTAGTTAAACGCCGCCGAAACGGGTCGAGTGTTTATAGTTGTAGGCTTATTGCGAAAGCTCCGCGAGCGCGGTGGTGTTATTAAAGGTTAGTTTGAATCAGCTTTGGGGTAGGAGGAGTATGATGAGCTGAAGTGGATATTAGAAAAAATCAAGGTGATGATATATAGAATAATATATATACAAGTGGAATTTTATAGAAGTGGTGGTGGTTCAATTAGAAGTGCAATGGAAATCATAGTCTGCTCTCCAAGGTGAGTAAAGATCCTCTAGACGAAGGTCTAGAAGCGCCTCTAGACCTGCAGCTTTTGAGGATAAGCGACGTCTTCCAAAGCAATGAACAGCTTTGTAGATAATATTATTTATTATATATATTCGTATATATATATATATTCATTCCTTCTGTTTATAGTAATACGCTGTATTAAATCATCATTACAACAGATAGACAAAATGTGATCATAAAGAGATGCTAAGAGATATTATAATATTCATTCAATAACTAATTAATATTAATTTTTTACTAATTGTAACTACAATATGGATATCTTTAATTCATTTTAACCGGATGCATCTTTACACGGAAGTCGCAGGTTCAATTCTAAGTACAACGTATTTGAAAAAGTTCGTCATCCAGTCGCCATAACAGCCTTACTTCGATCTTTACTCAAGCAAGTATACTTCTGCAATCTCCTCCTCATTCTCACTTAATATCACGTGAAATGTAAGTAGAGAAATAAATATTTAACTATATGAGCTGATTCTCTTCTTTTTGAAAACTACTTAAAGATTCCAAAGAACTTGTACAGAGCTTAAAGACTCCACAAACTTTCGAAAGCCGTTTTAAAAAGACAAGGGGTTGTAGAGATATGTGTATTCTTGAGATATGGACCAAGTCTACCCAGTTATATTATTAACCCTGTTACAATAAGAGAAGGCTCACTATAATACAGTAAGTTTCTTATATTTGTCGAACAATAAATTGTTAGTATTAATCAACAAGCAATGAATAAAAGAACTATGATAAATTCAAACTTATATATATATAGGGGTTGTCCAGAGATCCGTTTCCTCATCACGAGATCTTCAAAACTATTAGACGTAAACATTCAAAATTTGGTAGAGATATTGCTTCTGCCGTTTAGAGGTCAGGTGAGAATGGATTTTATTACATTCCTTCCCCGAAGGGAGTTGCGAGGGTGTTACGGCCAGCAAAGCGGGTGAGGAACAGCTAGTATGTTATAAATGGAGAGACGGGAAAGGCAACTTATAAACGGGGTCTTCACAGCACCGTATTGCATGATAGAGAGTCAGATACATGAACTACACTACAGTTGTTCAAAAGAAACGGCCATTAATTTAGGGTGGACTAAATCTTTATTAAGGGTGAAGCCTAAGACCGAACGCGACGGAGAGTCGTTGTGGACGCACTTTACCCCATCTTGGGGCTGTGGGATGTTAATAACAATAAACCTTTATCCATGATTCATTTAAGATACCTTGGTGAGTATATAAGTCAAATTTGATATACATTAAGGTTCTAGGTTCAGTTCTAGGGTTGTACTTAGTTCCAGCTGACGGTATATGAGAGCTGAGGTAGTATTCCTGGCGAGTACGCTTCACCTTCCGTTCCATCCATTGAAATTGAAGAGTGAACAGTTATATATAAAACTAGCTGTTCCCTGTCCGCTTTTCACCATTACTACTTCCGACTTTCAGCCGTTACTATAGCAACCGCGTAAATAATATCAAATGAAAATTTAATTATTATATTCATGTAGGGTGTATGAAATTCAAAAAATAGTTACCGTAGGACCATCTACAAATGATCGATACGTTCACCAGTTTTCGCGTGATTGGCGAACAAAGGAAACCGATTTTTACTATATACAGATATTGCTTGTAAAGTCGACTTACTACAGGTTAGAGTAGATGGTGAAGCTCATCAAGTATTTTCTTCAGTGATGTTCCTTTACTAATGAGAATCCATTACGTCCGGAACCCGAAGGGTAAATGTTCTGTACCAAGAAATTCTTCCCTCGCAAATACCGCCCCTCGCTTTACACTTGCAGCATTCGTATATAAGGCAACTCGTTTGCGCTTTCGACGCTAAATTTCTACATATTTAACTCCATTACACTGTACACTGTTAAATGCGTGATGCTTATATTAAATAATTCATTCACCACTTAGCGTCAGCGGTGACTTGAAACTTGCAAACTTTATTGTAAACTTAAGCTTTTGGTTATTTAACTACTAAGTAACTAAGTAACAAATCGATTTTCGGCGATTGAATTAAGTGAATTAGTAACAGGGAATTTTATGTGGATACTTCAGTCCTAAGGGGTGTGACGGGTTCCGCACAAAAGCCAGCCTCACCTGCTCGTGGTGCACCCTGGTAATCACCAAACGAGGCTCTGGCTCCCACCAACTCGCATTGACCCCTAATCCCGCTATATGAAATCCTACAAATCTAGAGATCTTTGGAGGAGGCCTATGTGGAGCAGTGGACATCCATCGGCTGATGACGATGACTTAAGTTCTTTATTTCTAATATAATCAAGGGATGTACATCCGGTATAAAAGAAAGGCACTTGAAATACATTAAACCATTTTCAACTGTAGATTATTCTTTATTAGTCTCTCAGCAAGGTTCATTCAGGAAGTAATAAAAGATATAGTTCTACAACCCGTAGGGGTTGATCAGAAGATATCTAGCTGAATAATTTCATTGTTTTAACCGTAACTATATATGATCTATAAATAGATGCTGTAGTACCTAAAAATCTCTAGGAGGAGATAAGTGTAAAAGCAATGATAAATAGTAGTTTATAGGTGATGAATTTGGGGGGTGTAAGGCTGCACAACAATTCACGGGACCCAAGCCAACCTTGCTCGTGGTACATCCTGCCAAGCAACAAAGGACGCTCTGGCTCCTACCAACCCGATTTGGGGCAGAATGGAAGGGAATGACCAACATCTAAATATGAACTTCTACAAAGGTGGAGATCTTTGTGGGAGGCCTATATCTATCAGTGGAAGTTTATCGGCTGCTAATGATGATGATGACGTGGTGAATTTTATTCGGCAGGATATATCTTCTCATCATCTTGATCTTAATAAGTGGTAAGGTCTCAAGTTCAATTACCGCTTTAATTCATATCAATACCACCATCAAGTCCTCTGTGAATACATCCATGTTTATATATAGTCAGTAAAAACTGTACATCATTAATTGGTGGTAACAATTAGTTACCTGATCAATTTCCCACAGTTTCACCCTCGGACACAATGTAATTGTTAACTATATAACCGTCGGCGGAAACAATAGTTAACTGGTTTACTACCATCAACGATAACTCAAGAACTATTTCCTGTCTCTTCACTAAAGGATATACTGTTGAAGTAGTGTAGAGGGTATTGAAGCGGTTGTGTACCGCAGGTGACCACGAAGGGGGTTTAAGTGGGTCAAAATCTGCACATAACTCTTCTCCCTAGAAAGCAGAGTATCTTATAGAAGATTTCACTCGTCGAAAAAAATAATTAAGGGTGTTATTTAATAATTAACACTGTAGTGGAGGTAAGTGACTTCATTCGACGAGGCTTTTTCTTTAACTGGGGCGAGTCAAAATGGCAATTATTATTTTTTTTTAATAAAAAATATTAAAATACCTCTATCGAAATGGAAACTCCTGTAGACTAAACGTAAGGATTCTAAATAGTAAATTTCGATCCACCTTTCGACTATTTAGGCTTACTATATAAATGTCTACCCTTAATAGTAGGCTGCTGCAGACGCTGAGTAAAAATTTTGATCTCTTAACGTTTGCTATTATGTTCATTGTAACTTCAACCGATGGATGACCACTGCTGAACAGGTCCTTGTAATGTGGTCCACGAAGCAAGATTTTGCGCTGAGTTCAGCGGTCCTTCGACGGTCCCTGGTGTACGAATGGTACCTGAATACATGCTGACTGACTGGTGAAGGTCACGGGTTGCCGCTATATGCGACCAGCGCACAAGCAATCGATGTGGAGATCTATGTCCAGCAGTGGACGTGTATCGGCTGATAACAAAGGTTCTTCAACCGGTGACAGTTCCACAGCGTGACGTATATGAAACATTACGTAAACATCAGTGAAAGAAGAGAAACCTATAGAACCTACGAAAACATTTGCTAAAGCTTTGAATAGAAAAAAGTTGGATATTTACGGAGACGATAGCACGAGATAATATATTACAATGTTTATGACTCGGAGAACGTTAATCACGGTTTCTTTTTTTTTTTTTCTATTCCGGAAACGGAGGCGTACATCATATCTCCCAATACCTTGCTCGCAGCGATAGGAGGAAAACGCGCTCAGTGAAATAGCTGGATTGACTGGCGCAATCTACCAGAAAATGGAACACGAAATTATGTGTGAAGATGTCGACTGAACCCAAATTAAAGGAGTTCAGGGTGACACTTGAACTCCTCGGATGAGCTAACGTCAAGATCTTTTTTGTGATATAATATACAGTCGATGAAAATGTTCGTAATGTCAATGTGGATTGGACTTATCGAAGATATGTAACCAGTTTTATTGGGTTAGCGTTGAAATAGCTACAGCATCTTTCAAAGCATCTCTTCTTCTTCACGGCTGAAGATCGTGCTTATCGTGAAATGCTCTTAATCAGATGTTTTAATTAACATGCAGTATTTACTAGTCACCCGCTTTGTTGGTCGTTTTTTTTTTGTTTCGTTCCCCCTGCGTGTTTTGGGTCAGGGCCTTGTACTTTCATCACTTATCATCTTTTTTGATCTATCTTATTTCCTTAATCCTCTATCAATCCTCCATCTCTCATTCTATACTTATCTTTCACTAATTTAATTTCTCGGTCATTCTCATTCCATTTCCTTCTTTTGTGTTGGTCGTGTTTAGCTCGCGGACACCAGATCCTCGAGCTCCGAGTCCGATGAAGTAGCAATCCGTAACAGCTAATTTATCTCCCCACTGCTGGGGCACAGGCTTACCCTCAATATGAGGACGATGGGCCCAATGCTTATTGGTGACTTCACACACACCTTAGAATAAATTCTAATTCATGTGCAGGTTTCCTTGCGATGTTCTCCTTCACCGTATGTATATTCTGTTGAAATTTAAGTTAACAAATGTACATAACTTAAATATTAAAGTCATCGGTACATGCCGAGATATGAACCTGCGACCTTGGGAATGAAGGCCGCACGCTGTAACGATTAGGCCAACGAGCAGCTGCAATAATTGTCAATAAAACTTGCAGCGTTAATCTTTGGGAGAGGCCTATGTCCAGCAGTGGACGTCTATCGGCTGATGATAATGACCAGTCAACATCATTATCAGCCTTTGTTTATCCTCTGCTGAATGTAAGCGTTCACCAATGTCTTCCAACAAATACGATCCTTAGTTTCTCGCATCCACACACTTCCGACCGCCCTGATGATGTCGTCGATCCATCTGGATGGAGGGCTAAACTTCTGGGGCCTATACGCGGTGATCACTAGCATCGGTACTTATCTAGACGATCGCCACTAACAGAGACCTAACACCACGAGCTCGTTAAATAACTTACTTGACTTACTATTTGAACAGTGGCGTAAGGGGTTCCGCACAACAAGTCAGGAGAGCCAAGCTAACCTCACCAGCTGGTCGTGCAGTCTGGTAATGAACAAACGAGACTCTGGCTTCCACCAACCGGCATTGGGCGTACGCGGTGGGAAATGGCCCAATTCCCTTCATATGAACCCTTACAAACATCGTCTTTGGGGGAGACTTATGTCCAGCTATGACCGTCTATCGGCTGATGATGGTGATGACTATTTTATGTTAGTTCTATTAAATTTTGTTAACACTCCAAGGTCGTTAATCACGTTAGATGACGTCGCCGTCTGCGGCCGTCGCCGACAAACGGCTCAACCAATTACGACTCCAGCCAAGACAATAAAACGTATAAAAGCCATGTAAATTAAATTAAGCCCTGGATGGGGCAGGCTGTATAGAATTTTCTTTGCATGTCAGCAGCAGGCCGGGAGCGTGTGGAGAGTGTGGAGTTCGCGTCGGCCATCGCTTTTCATTAATAACCTTCCCACCCCACCCCCCACAATTATGTATTTAATTAGGTTCCGTTGAAAATGCGCCGGAAATTCCATTATCAATTTTTCTGCATTTAAATAAGGTTCTTTTGTCATCACACCCTTCTCATGCAAATCTTGAGATATCTAGCATGTTATGTAGTATTAATACAGAAATTGAGATCTCAAAGGAAGAGTGAAAGAAGTAGGAAAGAAGTCGGGTTAAATACTAAGAAGAAAATCATCGTCATCATCAAAAAAACCACCCTCTAAAAAGTAGAACGAAGAAAAAAATTTTAAAGGACTTACTGGTCTAGGTTTGTACCGTCGCAGAGCCTATTGCAGTAGAAGAACATTACTGTGCAAATATTATTGTGTTCTGGTTTGAAGGACGCTGTAGCTAATATAATTACTGAGGTAACGGGACTCGCCATATTTATTTTAACGCGACGAATACAATATCGTGTTGTGTATATCATACTAACTGGCGCTACGTCTTTCAGGGCAGGACTTTCGCTTACCATCAGGTCAACTTACCAGTAGCCTCGTCCTTTCCTTTAATAAAAAAAAAATAATTATTAAGTTGATTATATCCCTGTAACGACTTTTAAACTAATACACAGTAAACATATTACTGTCAAGTAAAAGAAATAGAAGATGCAACGGTACCATAACCAGTTAATTTCCGGCAATAGAGACCTAACATAAGTTACTTATTAGAGCAAAGAATATTCCTGATAGGAGCGACCTTTGAATTAAAAAGTTAAGCTTAAGTGTTACAGCTTAAGCTGTAACGTAAGTCTGCCCGCATGAAAATGAAACACCAAACTTTTCTCCATTAAAACATTTACTAGACAAATCCAATCTTACAAATATTAATGACACATCTGTAATGATTCAAAACCTGCCGGTACAGATTGATGGGCAACGTTCAGGGGTGTCATCCCTCAAAGTATCCAATTCCCGAACTAATTTTCTAGTTCATTTCCCCCGGAATCGGATCTGTTCGATGTACAATCAAATGAATCAGTATCTAAATGGGCCGCCGTCTGATTACTTTGTTCTTGTACTTCGGCCCGAGCACATAGATTACAAACTAACAGAGATCTCAATCATTTTCTAATAATCGATACGATTAATTGCTTCCTATTAATTATTAATATAATAAACATTTATTTTATTAAAGAAAACAAACTATTACTAATAACGAAGCAGCCGTAATATAAAATTATATTTGAAGTTTGTCCGAAACATTCTTTGAGCCCGACCGCCGCCGCAAATGACTTTCTATACCAACCGTTACTATAGCAACCGCATAAATAATACCAAAACATAATGTTTATAAAACAATTTAGTTGTGTTTACTGGTGGTAGGTCTCTGTTGCCGAAGAGTTCTAAGATTTTTTTTTATTTCATTAAGCGACTACACCAGCGGGAGGTTCACCTGATGGTAAGTGATACGCTTGTCCATGACAACATTGCGCTAGTTAAGATGATATACACTGCATCGCATTGTTCTCGTCACCTTAACCCATAAGATGTTGAGTCTCCTTACCTTAGTTATTTCACTAGCTACAGCGCCTTTCAAACCGGAACACAGTAACGTCGTCACAGTACTATTTGTCGGCTGCAACAGGCGCTGTGTTGACACCTAATTATTTTTTGTCACGAGGGAAATCTTCTTAAATGATGCGTTGTTTCTGGGGGAAGACAAGGTCATGTCGGGCTTCTAGTCGGTGATTACCTTCGGTGCATTAGGAGGGGCTTCAAGATCTCCTCCGGAACGCACCGGTGCCCAATAGCTAAAACATCACACGGAAGACCAAAGCCTTCCTTAGCACTCACGCTGCGCTACGGCAATACAAGACCATCATCCATTTGCCGTCCTCCTAAGGCTTCCTTATTAAGCTCTGTCTCCAATCTCAAGGCCCACGACCCTGGGGACCCTTTTAGTCGCCTTGTACGACAGGCAGGAAATACCTCATTCCTATTCTCAACAGCCCGAGACAACAGCTGATCGTTGGTACTTACCTAGACGGTTTCCGGCAAATAGAGACCTACCACCAACGTATGACGTCTCTATCCAATCTGAATATTTTTTGTTCGTTTAAACAGTTTTATTAAAATAAATCATATTATGGGGTTGTTAAATAAACTCCGTTTATGTAAATCTGGAATTTCGCCGCAGTGCAATGATAATTATCGGTAATAGTAATTAGCGAATATCGGTGAGCTGAAATTTCACATAAAATTCGTTCACAATTATCGAAACCAAGGGAATAACTTATTCGTAATTACATTTACGTGCGCGGGACGAGCGAAAACAATGCAAAAGCAATCAATCCATAGATCCAGGGTTCAAATTCGGCTCCAAAACCATAAGTCGTTCCACCCTATAAGCCACGATCTTCACATTGATCGTTACTGCGCTGCCCACATCCCGCAGCTTCCCGTAACCTTTAACAGTCGGCATGGCCTCCGGTACCGCCGGGCTCTATGGACCGTCGTTTATAAGGGCTCATATCGGGGGATTTGGGCCATTTCCCACCGCGTTGGCCCAATGCGGGTTAGTGAAAGCCAGAGCCTCGTTTGTGGATTATCTAAATATTATCATACATACATATATATCACGCTTCGTTCTCAATGGGGTAGGCTGAGACCATCTCTTTCCAGTTGCTACGATCCTGGCACACCTCTCTCGCTTCCTCCACAATAAATATTATCAATTATCTAAAAACCATAGCGCATGAGATGATTACATAGATAAAGTAATATTAAAGCAAGTGTTTTTTGATCTTATTCTTGAACAGATTGTTTACTTAGATATTGTATGGTTTTGTTTTAAAATTCTATTTATTGGAGCCATTAGTCCAGTATTAGTTTTAGAAAGATTATAGGTTTTGCTTCTTATATTGGGCCTAGGTATGGCATAGAATACTTTGTTTACAACCTTTGTGGAGTTCAATTTACTGTTTACAATTTTATATAATAAGCACAAATCCAAAAGTCTTCGGTCAGATAACAACATCATTCTGTAATGAGTCAATCTGTCTCTGTACGTTGATAATTTCTTAGGTAAATTGTCTATTGAAACAGATGTGTCTTATGAACTTCTTTTGGACTCTTTCAACCCTATTTATGTGAACCTGAATTGTGTTGGATTCCAAATGGTGGAACAACATTCCATTTTAATTGCGATTAATGGATTAAAAGAATTTGTTTAGTTTTTGTGTTTTTAAAAGGTTCAGTTACTCTTTTAATAAACCCAACATGTTTATCGAATTTTCGATAATCTGATCCATATGTCCAATAAAGCTTAGTCTGTTGTCTATCAAAACGCCTAACTCACGTATAATATTTAAATTTTTTTATCTGATTTCTATTAGTTTCATATTTTGTACGTAACGGGATTGTTTTTTTGTTAAATAACATTTGGTAGTATTTACCGTGATTTAAAATGACTGTCTTTAATTGTTCTAATTTCTTTATAAACTTTCAGGTCATCTGCAAAGAGGAGCATATCACTATTCTTGAAACAACTTATTATATCGTTAATAAAGTTATATACCTTTATAGGATTGGCCCCAAATGAGTTCCTTGCTTGTTGCTCGCATCCAATGGATTCTCGCGATTCTCACCGGATCGTCGGACCACCTTGTGGGAGGCGTCCTAATGCTACCAGAACGCGGACGCCACTCGAAGACCTTATTGCCCCACCAGCCGTCGGTCCTTCGAGTAAAGTGCCCACTGCCACTTAAGTCTAGTAATCTTTTGAGCTATGTCGGCGATCTTAATTCTTCTGCGGATCTCCACATTTCTGATTCGATCACGCAGCAAAACTCCGAGCATAGCTCTCTCCATTGAGTGACTTTAGGCATTTTCATAAGGCCGCTAGTAAGGGGCCACGTCTCGGATCCGTATATCAACACTGGCAACACGCACGAGTTGAAGAATTTTGTCTTCATACACTGCGGTATCTGAGGAGAGAAGATGCTGCGTAGCTTCCCGAACGCTGTCCACACAAGTTGGATTCGTCGATTGATCTCTTTCTGAAAGTTGAACTTATCTAGCTGAAATATTTGTCCAGGTAAACGTATTCGTCGACAACTTCCTGTGAAGAACCCTCGACCATTATTGGCGTTGGTACAATATGGGCATTAGACATAATCTTTGTCTTCTCCATATTCATTTTAAGACCCATGCGTCGGGATGCTCGTACAGAGGTCATCGAGCTTTTTGCCAAGGTCTACACTACACTATGTCATCAGCGAATCGAAGATGGGTTATGATGTACTTGCCGTCTATGTTGATGCATGTTCTCTCCAGTCCAAAAGCTTAAATACGTCTTCCAGCGCTGCTGTCGCCCAGTCTGACACCTCTCTGTAACTAGATAGGTTTCGAGCGATGGTCTTGAAGGCGGACTGACTTAGTGGCGTTTTCATATAATAACCGCAAAACTTCGATGTAGCGATGGTCTATTTCGCACTGTTGGAGCGATTGTAACACAACCCATGTTTCGACAGAATCAAAGGCTTTTTCATAGTCCACGAACGCTAAGCATAGCAAGCTCGATCGCCTCTTTAACACGTTTCCTATTAAATCGGGGTATGTCGCGAGTCAAAGACTTAGGTACCCGCTTGTTGAGCTGCCTATAATGAGAAGCGTCTTCAGAAGACTGCAGAACGATCTTACGCGTACCGTCCATGAGCTTAGCAGTCTGATTCGAGATCTTTTTCTCTATTACGAAAAGGTTTGAAAAATTTCGATCCAACCGTAAGGACAGTTTCTATGACCCTGTCGTTGTATATGTCCACATCAGTGCAATCCTCCAGACAATCGAAGCGAATTTGAAGTTGGAACTGAGTGTTCGGTTCTGGATGGAACGTAGACCTCATCAGGTTCTCCCCACCTTTCTCTCAAGTTTGACTTTAAGATTCAATATGCCTCTAACCATTCGGTGATCGCTCCCCGTATTAAACGAATTGGTTACTGAGACATCATTGAATATATGAGTCTTTGTCGACATGATGAAGTCAATCTCGTTTTTTGTCTAACCGTCGGGGCTCTTCCAGGTTTATTTCCGATGCTGCCGCTTCCTAAAGAAAGAAGTAATCTAGCTAGCATTTGACCGCGGGAATACCGACGTCCATTTCTAAATTGACAAACTTTCCTCTCATCACCGCATCGTTTGCCTAGTCTTGCGTTGAAGTATTCCTATGACAACGGTGTAATGAGCCTTAGACGCATGCATGGCCTGAGATATGTCCTCATATATTACTTCTATCTCCTCGTCGGGGTGTGTGGAGGTTGCAGCGTATATGTATATGACCTTCAACGAATACCGTTTGGTGATTCTGAGTATAAGGTACTCTGCTCTGTTCGACACACTCCCGATCTGTACAACATTATTCACGAGAGACCTGAGAATAATAAACCCGACACCGCCTTGGAACTACTCTACGAACCCTCTCGGAAATAGAGCAGGTTGCCGGGTTTGAGGGTCATTGTGTCTTCCCCTTCTCTACGGACCTCAGAAAGTTTCACAACACTCCAGCGAATCCTGCTCTAGTTCCAACAGCTTCTCCTCTGCCCGCAGTATGCGTGCGGTATATATTGCCAGGGCCAAGGTAGTCTGACGGGAAATCGTCGCCGCCCGGGGATTATTAGTACCCCTGGTTCCGGCTTCTTGCCAACGTCCATCACAGTCAGCATGACCTCCGGTACCGCCGGGCACTAGGGGCCGTCTTTTGTAGGGTTTCATTTGGGGGAAATGGGGCCATTTTCTCTCGTGAGTTAGTGCGGGACTCCTTACACCCCTAGTTTATTTTATCAACAATGTTAAAAAAAAGATACTAACATATATTCCTTTTAATATGATTTTCTTTTCTCTGGAGGTATAAGCTGTTTGGTAACTAGATCGTTAATTTTGTACTCGATATTGCGTTACTGCTTTATATTCATCGAGTCTTCGAGATCAAGACTATCATCAAGTTAGGTTTATATAAATTGATCGTCGCCTTGAGATTTAAGACTCGTTATCCAAGTAATTTTATTAAGCTACAGCACGTTTCAAATCGGAACACAGTAATGTTCTCATAATACTGTTTGCTCGCTGCAATAGTAGCTGCGGTGTTACTGAGACAGTCTTCACCAACGAAGACATCTACTCTCTCTAGGGTCGTTCCTTCATGTTTGAGTATCGTAGTCAGTGGACGATCTGCTTCCACTGGTTCCTGTCCAGCGCATTTCTTAACCGGGCATAGTCAGAGGCATTCTCTAAGCGACGCTGAGCTCCCTGATAGAAAATGGATGAGGCTCTAGCGACCGAGCAATATTGGTATAACCATAACACCGGTGAAACACCGACCGAAGAGGCATCAGTGGCCTCGGTGTATAAATAACTTCAAAAATGTTCTGGGCAAAAGGCAATTGGAAACCACTGCTTCTATTGTTCCCAGGAGAGTCTGTATGAAAGGTATAAGAACAGAAACTAATCATAGACGAAATAAAAAATACTAAATGGCTTACAAACCATAAAAAATTCAGTATATATGTCATTAGATATAAAGAGAAAATAATTTGCTATCAATTTGTATTACTTTTTGTATTACAGAGGAAGGTAAAGCGCTTCGAGGGAAATTCTCATTCATAGCAAAAATACCGAAGTGAAACTTTCGGGGAAGAGTCCTGAATGATTTATCAAGGACCTCACGTAACTTTTCCAACGTATAACTCTAATAAATGTTGATAATAAAATTATTTCTAAACACATATAATATGGTTCGACAATACGTCAGTTTGTATATGAAAGTTACATCTTATTTTAAGTAGTAGTAATGTTAACTAGTATAGTTCTAATCTGCCAATGGACTAGACAATAAACTGTATAATTTAATATATATATGTAGACACTCGTCACGATATCTCTGGAACCATAAGGTGTGGAGATTTGAAATTTGGTAGGAATATTCCTTTTAGATGCGAGCAGCGTGAGACCGATCGACGTGGAGATCTTTGAGAGAGGCCTACGTCCAGAAATGGACGTTTATCGGATGATGATGATGATGATTCCTTTTGCCGTATATGCCAGCTAAGATTTACATATTTTACAATTTTTTTACGATCAACAGGGGTTTATTGATGTGTTAATAACGGAAACGGTCTTTCGAGGCGGCGAGATGTTAAGGGTTGGGAATATTTTTGATCAAATTTCAAGTCTAAATTTCAAATCTAATTCTATATTACGGCTAGCAAAGCGGGCTGGGTACAGTTACTACATTTAGGGTGATAGTAGTAGTGATAGAAGATAGAAGTAATAGGTATAAATAATCTGGAGGGACAAAAGTATAGCTCGTATCCTATCTATCTATGTATGGAATACTCCATACAACAACAATGCTTCTGGAGGTTTTATAAATATTTTTCAAAAAATTACCGATTTTTTAGGAAAACATTCGATGATTTTATTTCTTACTTATTTCTACACAAATTTTAATGTAATTATTATTATTTTATTAAATTAATAATCATCACTTATAGGCTAGCACTTTTAAATCAGGTTCTTTGAAAGTCGTGACAGTAAAAATAAGGCGTCATACTTACATTTTTAATTAATCTTAAAACAAAATTTTATTTAAAAAAAAACATGTATAAAGCCGTGGTGGCCTAATGGCTATGAACTCGGACATCGCAATCAGATAACGGTGAAGGAAAACATCGTGAGGAAACCTGCACACTGAAATTATCTTTGTCTGCCATCAGTAAAGTGGCAACAGACTCGTCCCCTGTTACATGGGACCTGATCTGACCACATCTGGCGGAACGTGGTTGTTTATTCGCCTCTGCCTACTCCTACTGGGAAAAAAGGCGTCATAATATAAAATACGTATAAACCACATAAATAAATACCTGACTTCAATACCTATCCGACAAGGTATAAAAAAATATATAGTTTCTAAAATTTTGAAAAAAAAAAAAACACTTTTTTGCTCAAACTGACGGCCACGATCAATACAAGCACGAAGCCTTATACTTAAGTCAGATCGAGTGACTCCCCTGTGAGCTGTTCTCTTATTCTGTCAGCAGCGACGATGATGCGTGACTTTAGATCTTCTAACGAGTTAATTGGTGTTATGTACACTATAGAATTCATGCGACTCCATAAGTGATAATCGCAAGCATCAGTCCACAAAATATTATCTGGACTGATGAATTGAAGTTTGGCAGAGACGGCATAACAATACATGGTGCTTTATACGTATTTTTTTTTTAATTAAATTTTATTTTAAGATTAATTAAAAATATAAGTACGAAGCCTTATTTGTTACTACCGTGACATTCAAAGTATCTAATTTAAGAGTTTTACCCTCTGAGTGATGGTTATTAATTTAATTTAATAAAACATAGATTAAACAATAATTATTATATTAAAATTTGTGTAGAAATAAGTAAGAAATAAAATCATCGATTTTTTTTTTCTAGAAAATCGGGAATTCTTTGAAAAATATTTAAAAAATTAATAACTCTAGAAGCATTATTTTTGTATGGGGTATTCCATACATAGATAGATAGGATACGAGATATACTTTAGCCCCAACAGATCTTTTACACCTGTTACCTTTCACCTATATATTAGATACGAAATATTAGTCATGCATATCCGAAACTAAATATATTTTACAAAGAATTTATTAAAGTAGATATTAGTTTATTATTGGAACAGTTTTTAATGACTTCAGATAGAGGACGATCAGAGAGGAGATAGATGACAACGACCGACCGTGGTATGAATGATTTAATGTATTGTTTAATTTACTGTGAACGAATCTTTAAGAATTCGATTGAATGAATATATTATAAACCAAAGAATGTAAAATATTATAATAGTTATTGAAAAGAAGCATTTAGAAGAAAATTAAACGCGAAAGTTGAGAAACCTATCGTCAGAAACTATTTTGATCAACCGCTACAAATATTACACGTGTACGTTTGTTTTAATGATTTCTGTAAAATTATTTCGGTATATATAGCTTGCAATCAATACATATATATATATATATATAAGTTCATATTATTAAACATAATATTAATTTGACTAACAATAAAATGTTAGATAACTACGAACAAAACAATTTCGTTGATTTAAATGTAACTCAGCTCATTTAAATTTACAGTAAATATGCGCAACAAATAAAGTACTAAAGTACTTTATTTTCTAAAGTACTACTATTAATAGTACTATTACTACTGATCTTCGATGATATCTTACGATGATATATAATCTAATATTAGAAAGTATCGTAGTATTTACTAATTGGTATCTAATGTAGTTTACTATAAGGTAACACCTGTGTTTACATAATGAATTTAAACAAAGCAAAGGAACATACTTAATGTTAAGTGATACGGTAATTCAAGTAAATGAGATCACTCGTATATTGAAAGTTCTCATTGGATTGGTTCCGTATAATAAAGTCGTTCTTTTGTTTCATTGGAGGTAATAAAAAATGGTTTAGTTGTATCCCAAGGGCTCTGCGAACAATGGCTGACCGAGAAAGCAAATAAGTCGTAAAATGATCTATTTAGTTATCATGCAGGTAGACCTTCCGTACGTCTACCTTCATCCACGTAGATTAGGGATAGTTAACCCGTTACATAAAACATGGCAGTAAATCAATATAAGTTATAGAAGAGGAAAATAATTGAGGTAAGTTTCTTCTTCTTAAATCCTATACGTCTTCGTCTTAACAACGTGGCGCTGGTTAGGACGATGTACACAAAACCGCATGGTGCTCGTCGGCTTTACATGTAAGATGTCTTGTTACTACAGTAATTTCACTATGTACAACGCCCTTCAAGCCGTAGCGTAGTAATGATTGTAAACTAGTGTCTAGCGGCAGAAACAGAAGCTGCGTTGGTACTTACCTTTTTTTTCGGTTTCGGGAGGAAATCAAAAGATACGCTGCTTCTAGGGGGAAGTCAGCGTTATCTACTAAAACCCCCTCGGTGCTCTGTATCAGTGCGTTCGGAGAGGCTCCGGGATCTCTTATAGAAAGCACCGGTGCCCCTCTACACTTTGTGTTACCACATCTCTGAGGAGGACCCTAACCCTCTTAGGCACCATCGCTGAGCCACACGCTGTCAATAGTAAACAAGCAAGTATCCCTTACGGGGTGTAAGGAGTACTTGCTTGCTTACTATTTTTTAGTGCCAACTTTACCGTTTACTTCCACTTTGACCACTTCAAGAAATGGTGGTTATCAACCTTTTTTTTTAGGTCAGGATGGAAAGGGTACAATGAATTTGATAAATGTTTCAACAAGTTCGTGGCATTGTGCTCCAGTACAGCGAAACGTTTCACACGGCGGCTGTGCGGTCAGACGGATTTATTTTCGTCCCGTTCTCTTGTAACCTGTTGCTGAAAAGCTTTTGTCGTTTTACACCGAGCCATTCATTTTTTTTTTTAAACCATTCCTTTCATTGTCAAAACTTCAGCAGACAACAATTCAGTGAGAGAAAACGCGCTGACTTTGTATCATTCTTGAAAGTATCTTAAATCTCGCTCGAATGTACTGGATGATCAAAGGATGTACTAAATAATTAAAACTTAGATATAAAACTTGTTTAGCAGAACGTTCTCCAAGTAATATCTGATATCAGTTCATGATAATCCTATGTCAAGCAAAATCTCCTTATCTATAGTTAAATTATACGCGTTATAAACTTTATATCCTGTTTACGTTACAGGTTAGAATAAAAAAGGACTAATTCCTGAGAATTGCACCAGAAAGACACAGAAAGGACTGTACCACGCTGATCGCCAACCTTCATTAGTTGGCACTTTAAGAAGAATTCCTAAGAAGAGGACGTTGATTGGACTTGGTCTTAGACCATTGTGATAGTACTCGTGAATGTGTTCAAACCAGTTCTTGGTACGGACTATCTCAGATAGCGTTGAAGAGGAAGCGGCTGTAATCTGATCGGAGATCTCGCATATCCAAACGCCGTTGACCACCATTGAAGGTAGTTTTTAGTTTAGTGGGTAAAAATCTCCATATAAACCAACTGTCTTCTCCGCAGAAGACTCCGTACCTCTTCAAAGATTTACTACTGAAACTAAAAAGGAATAACTTCACCAGCACTGAGTGAAAGGTCTCTGTTGCCGGGAACTGTCTAGTTGGTTACCATTTCAGCTCCTACTTCCGCCGCTAAACTGTATTGGGCAAAAATGTGTGTGTTACTGTTTGAAGAGCGTTATAGCTAGTTAAATTACTGGGGTAATGAGAGGTAACATATGTCTTAAAGCGACGAGCACAATGTCGTGTAGTGTATAACATTCTAACTAGTGTCACGTATCATTTATGATTACGTGTCCGTCCAGTCTATTTCCTCTCGTCGCCAAGTAGAATATAAAAAAAAAATACATAAAATACTTTAGTGACAAGGAATAAAGTAATTTTCATTTTCTACACGTTTACGTACGTCACATTTGATACACTTCCTGTAATGGAGTGGGGTGAATGTTGATAAATGTAATCTATTGCTGTATTGTAAATAACTTGTAATATATTTTGTCCATTGGCAGAGAAGTTGAGGAGCAAGAGGTCACCATGGTACGGGTATGCTGTGCGGAGGGATGAAGGACATATAACAAAGAAAGTAATGAGAGTGAACGTGGATGGTTATAAGGGTACAGGAAGACCGAAGAAAGTGTGGATGGATTGTGTGAAAGATGACATGTATAAGAGTGTGAATTTAGATATGGCGACTGATAGAGAGATGTGGAAGAGAAGTACATACTGTGCCGACCCCACATAGAATAGACAAAAGGGCAGGAGAAAGAAGATAGTTTGTCCTATTGTTATATTATTGTCTGGCGAAGACTTAATATTCTCGAATCCATTTGATCGTAACCATTTTAGTCTAGAACATGTCAACAGCTGACTATAGACCTCCTCAAAAGAGGCTATTGGCATGGCGAAGGAGTTTATGTAGGCTAGCTGTTCCTGCTATGTGCGCCAGCTTTGTAGGGCTTAATATAAACAAGCCTCCAACCCCTGCAAGTCCGTTTGTGAAAGGAATTACGTAAAACCCATCCCTAGCTAAGCTCTATATGACAGAGGCAATGTTTATGACAAATTTTGAATGTTTACGTTTGATATTTCAGAGATCTCGTGATGGATTAACGAATCTCTGGAGTTCACCAATGCAGAAGGTCATCTATTTCCACGTGAGCTCGGTAGTACATACAAATGAAGCAGGACACTCGCACCAAAATTGATGGTGAGTAGACGTTACTCCATTTAAGCTCTAACATTTAGCAATAATCTAATTGTCTAGATATATTCTGCCGCCATTTTTCTAAGATTTATTGGACGAGACAAGCTCAACGTTCACCTGATGGTAAGTTATACACCTGCCCATAACAAAGTGGCGCTAGTTAAGATAATATACGCATCATTACATTGTGCTTTTCGCCATGAGACTTAAATATTAAGTGTGGTTACCGCAGTAATTTCACTAGCTACATCATCATCATCATCAGCCGATAGACGTCCACTGCTAAATAAAGCCTCCTCCAAAGATTACCGATTCGATCGAGTAGGGTTCATATGGGGCCATTTCGGCCATTCCCCACCACGCAAGTCCATTGCGGGATGGTGAGCAGCCTGAGCCTCGTTTGTTGATTAACAGGAATTACTACGACCAGGTGAAGTTGGTTTGAATCCCGTGAGTTATTGTGCGGAACCCCTGCACCCTTTTGAACTGAAACATGTTCGCACACTACTGTTTACTCTACTGGTTCATCCCGGGCTCGCTTAGTGGACAATGAGGGCCCCCACCTTGTAAGCCTACGAACCTGAAAATCCTTTTAGTCGCGTTCTACGATAGACAGGGTTTACCTTAGTCCTATTATTAACAGACCAGGACTACAGAGCAAAGACGGTCTCCAACGAAATGAGGCCGACCACCATTAAATATACAGAGGTTGAACTCCAGCTTGATTTCCTAGTCAATGAGCGGGATGTTATTAAATCTTTCTCTTGTCAGTTTTTATTTAGCAAACTTGCTTTGCTTAGTAAGTTCAGTGTCGCGGAGCGGAAGATCCTGTCTGCGACTCGTTCAGCGGCCGACGAGCTCGCTGGAGAGCTGTACATTTTTCATTTAAAAGCTGACGTCGCTTTATTATTCGATAGAGCATTGCGCATCTGGGTCACCCTCAATATGAATAATGTTTAGTTTTTTAAAAGCGAAAACGCAGATTATATCTAACGCAGCGCCGCGTGTTACTGGTAATACATAAAGAAATTACTGTAGATTATAAATATACATTATTATTAACTAGGTTTATTTAACTAAATCAAAAAGAGTGCCTTATCTTATGACGGTATCCGACCGGCGCACCTTACAACATATGCTCTTCTTATATATACTGCTGGATAACTTTACTTTCATTGTTCCACCTCGCTTTGCCGCATCAATCGAGATCTGTTCTCACTCTTAGGACGTACAAATCCAACTTGAGTCACTATTCTTTAATACCTTGATTTTGCAACCTATTGAAGTATGATCATGACACAAAGATCCATCGATATATTCCAGGACAAATCATCAGCTTTTAAATCTAAAATCGTCAGTGGTGAATCCACTACAGTGGTCAGACGTCTAATATTCTGACTGTTTAATATTTAGTCATTGTCTATATTAAATTCATTGTCATTGTTTTTTTTTAGTTTAATATTATACCTTAATTTTTTTTCGTATTAGAGTCTTTGTTCAGTTATTGTTTTCGCGCCTTTACTCAACGCAGTGTTCACAATTGAAACTACATCTTGTCTAGTATTTGCAATATTCAATAGTATTTATGTAAAGAAACAAATACATATATTTTTGTAGACAGATCATAGTAGATAAATAAATAGTAAGTCTCCGTTGACGGTGACCGTTACGTAACTTGTACGCAGCTTCTGTTTATATCTATTACTTACTATCGACTCGCCCGCCTCGTCGCGTCGTCAAATAAAAAAAATATGAAACAGTTTGATCCCCGTCCAAAAAAGAGGTCTTATAAGTTTAACACAAGTGTATATATATAAACAACTGGATTGGTTTATCATCATCATCAGCGGATAGAAGTCTACAGCTGGGTATAGGCCTCCCCCAAAGATCTCCACGTCGATCTGTGCCTTCGAGCAATGTGTCCTACCCATTGCCACTTAAGTCTAGCAATCTTATATAGTTCTCTATTTATGAAATAGGACTTGTTTAGTTACGTCTACTGGCGGTAGACTGTTACCGGTAACCGTCTACTTACCATCTCAACGCCTATTGCAGTCGATGAACATTACTGCGTTCCAGTTTGAAAGGCGCTGTAGCTAGTGTAATTACTGCGGTATCAGACTTAACATCTTAAATCACAAGACGACGAGCACAATGTGGTGCTGTGTATATTACACGTTGTTATGATCAGGCGTATCACTTACCATCAGGTGAATGTCCTGTTCATCTCGTCGCTTCGTTAAATAAATAAAAACCGCTTAAATGTTATTTAATGGTCTCTTAGGAAATTCACTTCCGCCTGTCCGTCATCTTTTTACGTTCTCGTCGTAAGTATAATGAAATCATGTTTATGGTTGTACCGAAAAATCGCGTTTTAACGGAAGCCCGCCATGTTTTTTCGATGAAGGCCCGCGTAAACAACTTGAATTCAATTCATTACACAAATGGGCCGCCGGGGGGCTCTTTATCATACTAATAAAAGCCACATTCTGTTTACAATGCGCAAAGCGAAAGAAAAAAGAGTAAATCGGGGGTATAGTAAATAAGTTACAAGTAATTTCCTGAATTCTGTCACAGAATTCATTTCCGGATAACGTGCCCTATTCCAACATCTTCGGCTGATATTACAGTTACATTCATATGATGGTAGAACTACATAATTGACATTAGTTCTAGAATAACAATCATCAGTGAATAAAGGTACACTGCTGGACATCGACGTCCCACATAGATCTCCACACCGACAGCTTCGATCACTAGATCGCAAATCCACCTTGCGACGGCGAACCGGAAAACGCAATATTGGCAGGCCTCCAACTAGGTGGTCCGATCTGAAGGTCGCGGGAAGCAGCTGGATGCGGGCATCGCAGGATCGATTGATGTGGGGATCTCTGGAAGAGGCTTACCTCCAACAGTGGATATCTATCGATTGATAATGACGATGACATAGAACATTAGTTATAGTATATAACCTTCAAGTTGACCATTAATCGAGATCTGACAAGATAAAATGATTAACAGTAACACTACCATCGTTACTTCAAAACGTATTCAATAAATATTTGATTTTATTGGCACCTACCCCTATTACTCTGTACTAGTTGGTGTTCATAGCCCGTTAATATATATTTCACAAAAGAATAACGTATCATTATAATATGTGTCACACCATTGAAGCATCGTTTGAAGGTCTTAATTAAAAAGTCGAGGGAATAATGAGAACACCGGAACAAATTAGAGAGGGCCCACTGCATTCAGATCAATAGAGCCCGGCGACCGCGGAAAAACCTAAGGGTTTTAAATCTCACCACCATACATTTATTTTCCTTCAACAGCATCACCTCGAAAATTGCAAAATCCTGTTTCACTGTCAACTATCCCAGATAGTACGCAATCCAAGTTAAAATCTTCAAGTTAAAAAAAAATATATTTAAATATATGAATAAAACGTGGACAAAGAAAAAGAAGTTCAGCCCGAAGATGTCTTTTAAAACGTACATAAAAATAATCTAGAATTAAACTAACAATATAAATTCTGTCTTATGCTGATTGGAATAAAGTTCCTTTTAAATTACTCTAAAACAATGATAAATTCAGGATGGAAGAGCTTTTTTTTACTTAATTAACAAGGATGCTGTCGTGCAGGTTTTTTAAAAAATAGATCGTTAGTGCGATGCTTTACTCAAGATTCTCATCAAATAATATTTTCTTTTATTCAAAAGGCGTCCAAACAGTAAGCTATTGAGAAGTAGAGAGGATCTCTCCATCTCCACGGTAGTGTGAGAAAGTGTTTCAGCTAAAAGTTCTGAAGGGACCTTGATGCTTTAGCTGGCAAGTCTCGCGTAAGATTTTGCTACAGAAAAAGGTATTCCCATAGATCTATAAACTATTCATATTCTTTATTTTTTACATTACCACGCCATGTCCACCAGTGGACATGCACAGTCTGAGATAATGATAAATATTTTCCATAGATAGGTTCTCCATCAGAGGCGTTTTGGAAGTGAAACTTCTCTCACAGCATTGTGAATGGAATTATATGAAACGAAAAAGTGTAACGAAAGAGACAACTATATAGGGTTTATGATGTGAGACAATGAGATGGAATTCTTTGTGTAGAACTTGTCTATGTAGTTTTCTTTCAGCTTAATTCTACTACTACGACCCGCATACGGATAGAAGAAACAGGATGTAGTAAAAATATATAATAAAAAATATTTTTTTAGTTTAATAAAACAATTTCTATTTTTACTAAAATATTACTTTAAGAGCCTCAATTTATCTTCCAGCTTCTCTATCTTTAAACAGATATAAATTGTCGATTAATAGCTATCTCTCTTTATACCGCTTCTATCCTACTTTCATCTCATTCTCCTACATATTAACCAGAACACAAATATTCAGTTCTACCGTACGTGACGTCACTCTTTTATAAATGGTCAAACATTGAAACGATAAGAATTGAACACATAACAATGTGGCACTAGTTAGGACTGATGCCGGAGACTGTCTAGATACCATTCCAGGTATTTATGTCGCCAAAGAACAGGTTTGAAAGGCGCAATAACTAGTGATGTTACTGGAGTAACGATACTTAACATCGCATGTCTTAAAGCGATGAACGCAATGTGGTGCTGTTTATACCATCCTAACCAGCGCCACATTGTTATGAACAGGTATATTACTTACCACCATCCAGTGAATATCTCGCTCGTCTCATCGCTTTGTAGAATAGAAAATAATATTAAACTTGGTCTTATTTTTATAAATACCGTCAAATACTTAGTTTCATAGAAACGACCGTACACGTAATTTCACGCTTTGCTTAAACTTAATATGAGTGACTTAATATAAAGCGTAAAACAAATTCCCTTACATAAACCTAGTAACATTCTAATTTGATCTAAATACTGAATTTGTAATATGTAACTTAACTACTTAATAATAACGTATACGGTTAATGTGCGAGCAATATCATCTCTGAACCTGGAAAAGCGTTTATAGTCACCGCAACACCTTTGCTATTGCCAAACAGTAATTAGTAAAATTACTAAAGAATTAAAATAAAATTATTAGGAAATTGTAGTCAGTAAAATTACTTAAGCATTATAAATAGTAAAATGGTTAGGATTTTGTGGTCAGTAAAATTACTAGGGCAATGTAGTTAGTTAAATGATTACGACATCGTAGTCAGTAAACTTTTTAGGGCATTGCAGTCAGTAAAATTACTAAGGCATTGTGATGAGTAACATTACTAAGGCATTTTAGTACTTGAGTAACATCACTCAGTGAAATTACTTGGGTAAAAAATGAGAAGTATAGTGTGCAGTGTAAACATCTTAACTACCGATATCATTATTAATAGCACTTTACATTTGCTTTTTTTTAAAAAAAATCGTGATATTTTTTAATATAATTTTATAACGTTTCGCAAGCTGCCTGAAATGGAATCGTGAGCAATTTGCGAACTTCCGCGACAAAGCCCGTCTACGTGTTCCTTGTACATTTTCATGAAAATACGCGCAGGTTTTTTTCTTTCCTTTTTACAGCGCTCTCTTTATTGACTTCATTGACAATGTACAAGTTAACATCACGCATGATATGATAATTATCGATCAACACAAAAGTTAAAAGTATTAAACTTTTATCGATACTTCGGAGCCTCATAAAATGCTCTCTCAAAATATTGACAACCGTAATTAGCCAATGATTATAAACCATTAATTAAAAAGCTTGAAGCCGTTAAAACTCAAAATAAATATTAAAACTAATTAAATGAAATTCAATTAGTTTTCAATAATAGCAAGTATAACTAGTATTATGGTGTTAACTATATTTGTTTTTTTAAATCAGTTAATATCCAAAATAGGTGGAATCGTAATCAAGGGGAAAGGTAATTCACCTTTGATTACGATCCCTGAGGTCACTTAAAAAGTAGGTTTTAGTCTATTGACGATAAAACTCAAACTGGCTATTGGCTATCTAATTAAATCAATACAATACAATTTTAATAATAACTAGTATAACATTATTCATTATTAACATAATTCAATTTTAATACAAAAAGTAATACTTTGATAACCGTAAACTCCTCAAAAATTATGAGATTGTATTCAAGCGTTAGTCTATGCAATTTAAAAAAAATCATTCCGATGGAATTTGAATTTCGTCTAAAATGCCCATCTCTCAAACAACAGCGTCACCATCATTTCTCCAGACATCCCGGCGACGAATGCTTTGAATTATTTCCGGGATCTATCTTATTCACAAATAATACACGAACACCTTCCGTGATCGAGGACGGACAGACTTGCTCCTGGCGTGACAAATTCGGCAGTAATATTATCTAAAACTCGCTTCTACACGAACCTTAGGATTACCGTCCCTTGTCCCGTGTCCCGGATTTAGATGTTTTTGTTGTAAAAAACAGCATTACATTAAGTTACTCTTTTCAAGTTATCCGAGGGACTTTAAAAAAGTGGAATAAACAGATCTAGAAGAATAAGGGAATAAGTCAAGCAGTGGTAAATTATTATCTTCAAGTTTAATAGGTAATTGTGTAGATGAAACAAATGGAGGTATTTCTGAAAGTCTTTGCAGGTAGGAACTCGACGAAGCTTAAAAAAGCCTTTGTCGATCAGTTAGTGTCTAACGATCTGAGATGATGATGCTGATTGTTGGATTAAAGGATATTTGTAGAATATCGCATTATTGACAAGGCAAACTATCAGAACAACCTCAGTATACAGAAAAAAACAATTCATCGAATAGCAGCGTTTTCTTTCTCTATTGATAATTACTGCACAATACAATAATTATGCCTTTATTAATAATTATGACAATGATGGTTAGGACGATGATAATGCTTAGAATGCATATGACAATGATGGTGATGATTATTATGATAACGATAAAGGTAGCGATGATTATGTTGATAGTAGTGCTGAAGACGACGATGATGACGAACATAATAGTGGTTATAACTATAATGATGATGAAGTCGCAACGCAGCGAAGATAACAATATTAATTTAAGAATAACACACAATTTGCTGTAAATAATAAACAACATTGGACAAATTATAATAGGTTTCTCTAATAGATAGCTTTAATAAACGTTATTGTTGTAAATATTTAAAAAACTCTCCTCGTTGAGAAATACAGCAAAACCTTCATTGAACATGAACTCCGACGTTTACAAAAAGTTGAAATGGGTCAGTGTTTTCAATTTGAGAAATAAATTTATTAAAATACATTGTAGATGTTACTGATACAACGGTTAAATGATTACACTGTTCCAGCTTGCAGTGCGCTGTAGCATTAGTGTGTACACGGCTACGAGGATATAACAACAGTGGTGATAGATCTCTGTTGCCGGAGAGCATCTATGTAGATACCACTGCAGCGCCTATCGCAGATGACAATCAGTAGTAGGTTTTGGTTTCGAGATTTAACATCTCGTATCTCAAAGCGACAAGCGCAAGGAGGTGCTGTAAATACCATCTCGTTTAGTGCCACGTTCTTATGGGCAGGCGTATCGTTTACCATCAGATGAACGACAAGCTCGTCTAGTCGCTTCGTTGATAAAAAAAAAATATTTTGAAGCCAATTTCATAACTGATGGTTTTAACACCCAAATTATGTGACTATCATGACTTTTACTACGGCCTATACATTGCTACTTCGCCCTTCCGAAACAGTAATGTACTCGCACTAACTATTATAAAGGTTAACTGTTTAATTAGCTTTTTCTAACTAAAACTTGTCAAATAAAAAAATATATATTTTATTTTTATTCGACAAACCGACTAGATTCTCACCTGATGGTAAGCTGTATCCATACCTATAACAACATGGCGCTAGTTAGGATGATATACACAGCGGTATATTGTGCTCATTGCTTTGACATATAAGAAGTTAAGTCGCGTTACTCAAGTAACTTCACTAGCTACAGCGCTCTTCAAACTGGAACACAGTAATGTTTGCGCAATACTGTTTGGCAGCAGATATAGGAGCCGTGGACCTGATATTCAGACTGGATCTGAAAATCGTTAGGTTAAGTTTATGCTCAACTGTGGAACTAGACAAGACTGAAATACCACCACGAATTCTATTTGTATGGCCAAACAGTAGGATATACATTACTGTGTTATGGTTTAAAGACCTTTCTAGCTGGTGAAATTACTGGGATATCGAGACTTTACACTCATGCGATGTGTATAATGCAGTGCTGTGTGTATCATTCTAAATAATGCTACGTTATTATGGGCCGGTGTATTACTTACTATTAGTGAACATTTTACTTTTTTTAACACTTAAGAGGATAATTAAAAATTATTAAAATCAGAGTAATAATTATTGTCTGTGTTTTATCACCAAAAACAGTGATTTTAGAATAAATCATAATGTTTCAATTAATTACAATTCCGCTTTGAGAATCGAAATGACTCCATCAGCAGTGCGGGGAGCGCTTCGCTTCCTGTAATTG
This sequence comes from Ornithoptera priamus, assembly GCA_029034505.1. Taxonomy (NCBI): domain Eukaryota; kingdom Metazoa; phylum Arthropoda; class Insecta; order Lepidoptera; family Papilionidae; genus Ornithoptera; species Ornithoptera priamus. The sequence goes on along the minus strand of JARDWD010000046.1, from coordinate 2,827,531 downwards.
TAGCTTTTAATGTAGCACTTAAAATTTTACGCTACGCTCGTAGCACGTGACTCGCTTCTCCTGTACGTCAATTAAATCTGAAAATGCCAAGAACAGGCTTCGTCTATGAAACTGAATCAACTAAATCTAACAAGTTTCTTACTACACACAGTAACAAGTTACTTGCAATTGTTGACATGTTTGTTTAAACATTTTACTGTATATATTAACTATTAAAATCGATCAGAATTGTTATTATAGATTATTCTCTTTATAGCATTATCTGTATCTGCATCAGTGTTTACTGTCGATTGGTTTCTTTTATCGGAGACCGTCTAAGCAACACCTCTTCTTGCCCCTAAACATTACTGTTCAAACATGATTGTGTTTCCGTTTGAAGTGCGTTGTAGCTAGTGAAATTACTGAAGTAAAGAGACTTAACATCTTATGTCTCTAGACGTAGAGCGCAATATGGTGTAATGTATATCATCCTAACAAGGGCCACGTTATTATGGGCAGGCGTATAATTTACCATCAGGTGAACGTCACACTTGCGTCGTTGCTTCTTCTTCGTCTACCGTTAAATAAAAAAAGTCATAATCTCATAACTTGATTTCTTTGTACGTAATTTATTCAGCGAGACGTCCGAAGCGTTTAACTTATGGTAAGTAATACGGCAACCCATAACAACCTTAAAAACCTAAATGTATATACATTTTTCAATATAGTATAGTGGAAAACACATTAACAAATTTTTATTTAAAAAAAATAAACCGCAGCGCCTATTCCTGCCACCAAACAGTAGAATGTATAAATTACTGTGTTCCGGATTGAAGGGCGCTGTAGCTAGTGTAATTACCAAGAAGTACTCAGACTCAATATCTTATGTTTTAGGCGACGAGCGCAATGTAGTGCTGTGGTAATTACTTTAAGTAGCGCCACGTTGTTATGGACAGGCGTATCACTTTCTATCAAGTGAACGCCCTGCTCGTATCATCGCTTAATTGCATAAAAAAAGAAAAATACAACAGCGACAAAGTAACGCTAATGTAAACGTCTACAGAGCTCATCTTTCTTCTATACTTCTTAAGACACGATAAATTTTATAAGCTCATTAATTTCGTAAGATACAGCATCCTTCAAACTTGCCGATTAATATTCAGCATCCAAAATGGACTGTCTCGTTGTTGTGTTATAAAAAAAATATACAATCACCATAAACCGACGGCGAAGCATTACTTGAATTATTCTAAGTGAGTCACTTCAGCGAGTGTTATTGATTATACGTGGGGATATGTTTATCGGTTTGGAAGCACCATGAATACCTTTCAAGTAAGACTTCTCCGTCGAGCTGGTCTTTGTTCGAACAGCAGCTCTTCGCACATACAATATAATACTCAAACAAACTCCTATAACACAATAGCTGTTTTAACAAGTTTCGAGTGATGAAAAGCCTTACAGTAAACTGTTCCCTGAAAATTATATTTAGATGTTACTACATATGTAGTTTATACATAGCAGTTTTATTTATTAATTTACTGGTGGTTGATCTCTGTTACCGGCAGTCCTGTAGTCTTAGGATAGTAAGAACAGGACTAAGTAAACCCTGCCTGTGGTGCAAGGCGATTAAAAGGGTCTAGGAGTTTCGCGGGTCTTGATGGGGGCCCTTATCGCTGAACAAGCGAACCTGCGTGGGACAGCGTATGGCCAGCGATGGTGCCTAGGAGGGTTAGGCTCCTCCTCAGAGAGAATCCACCGATGGAGTTTTAGTGAGTAAGAATTTCCCATAACCCCGGAAACATAAAAAAAGTCCCGAGCGACTAGAAGTTACCACCCATACACTGATTTCTACCGCCAAACAGTAGAGTGCAAATATTACTGTCTTCCAGCTTGAAAGGCTTTGTAGCTAGTGGAATTACTGCAGTAAAGAGACTTAATATCACATATCTCAAGGTGATAAGCGCAATGTGATGCTGTGTATATCATCCTAACGCCACCTTGTTACAAACGTATCACTTACCATCAGGTGAACTTCCCGCTCGTCACTTCGATGAGTAAAATTTGAAAGGAGTAAACAGTGATGAGAACACTGTTCCCGTTTGAAACGTGATGAAGGTAGTGAAGTGATTGAAGGGAGGAGACATCGTTTTATGTTTTACAGTGTTATGACTGGATGATGACCTTCATCTTCAAACCTTCGCCAGTTTTGTTAGGTAGCGATCTCTCTGACGGGAATCGATATAATCCGAATTAATATGTAACATCCATCTCGTGATATTACCGTCGCAACCTATCTCTTAAATAAACGTCGCTTTTGAATATCGCCTTTTCCTAACTTTTCTTATCCATTATTCCTCAAAGATCACGACCTGATAAAGCCTGTGAAGAATATTCAACATCAGATATGAAACCTCGATTAATTTTCTTCTTTTGTGTTACCTTTATTTATCGTTTATAGGAGACAGTCTAGGTAAGTACCACGTTTGCTCCTATTGCAGCCGACAAACCATATGCAAACATTACTATGATCCGGTTTAAAGGGTGCCGTAGCTAGTGAAATTACTAGAGTAACGGAGCAACATCTTGTCTCAAAGCAATGAGTATAATGAAGTCTAGTGTACAACTAACGCCACAATGTTATGGGTGGGTGTATAACTTACCATCAAGTGAACATCCCGCTCGTCTTATCGCTTCGATGAATAAAAAAAATACCAAAATTATCGAATGAGAATTAATACTTAAATATATATTTGAAGAATTTAGACCTTATATAACAAACTGTTCTCTGCTCGCTTGGCTGGCGGCAACAACCCTTCTACTCTCTTTGGGGAAGGAATTTTGTAAAATTATTTCTTATCTGACCTCTAAATGACCGAAGCAATATCTGTACCAAAATTTCAGTGTTTACTTAAAATAGTTTCGGATTCTCGTAATGAGCCAATGGATATATATATATATTAATAGTACTAATAGAACAACAGAAATGTTTCTATCATATTATAAAAGTGAAATAAAAAAAAAAATGATAAAGCTACAAGTAAATAGAGATTTATTTATTTTTATAATTTTTTTAAGTTCGGTACTTAAGTTTCTTTTAAGACAAACGCAGCTTCTTCAACTTACAATCTCCTTAAAACGATCCAGCCGTTTCATAAATTACCCGGAACAAACAGTAAAAAATATTATAATTTTTATATAAGAAACATGTAAATATTCATACTAATTAAGTAAAAATCTATTATATTATTTTATATAGAGATACCCCAATTCAATACGAGCTACATTTCAAACAACCTGTCTTGTCTGTACTTTTTTTTCCCACACTAAAACTTTCTCCTGTCAAGAACTAAGGCAGTGATTGTACAAACTTTAATTCTCACTATCATCGACTATGCTGATGTGAGCTATTTCGACCTGAACGCAGACCTCCTCAATAAGTATGACCGCCTTTTAAATAACTGCATTCGATTCAATTTTCAACCTTCGTCAGTATGATCATGTATCTACGTTTCGTTCAGGGTTATAGTGGTTACCGATCCGTCAGCGGCGAAGCCTGCGTGCTCTCAACACACCATTTTCTATTTTGACTTCTAAACAATCTCCTTATCTCATTTCCTGTTTTAAGTATTTAAGTACTAACCACGACAACGATCTTCGCTCCTCTAACAACCCGCTTCTTTTGTGTCCTTCTCACACCTCTGATATTGTCCACTGTTCATTTTCTGTCCAGTCTATTCTTCTCTGGAATGCACTTCCGCTCAATATCAGAACAGTAACTAATCGGTGCAATTTGAAACAGAAAGTACGGTGAATTCTTCTCAATGACATTGGGACTGAGGCTTCCTTGAAATAATTTTGAATATTAAGTCAATATCATGTATATGTATCTATATATATATATATTTTTATATATTTTTGTATGTGTATATTTGTATATTATACTTGTATTTATTTAATGCACCTACCTCATGATCTCTGCATTACCCAAGGTGGACCGGAAGATTATGCCAATGGCATTCAGCCCACCTTTACACGATATGTATAAAGTTTAAAAAAAAAAAAACTTATAACTTGATTTCTTATGCGATGGGTTCTGGATTAAGTTTGTTTTTGATACGAATCATCATTATTTTCGGAAATAAAGTAGTATGATATACTTAAGTCAAAAATAGATTCTTAATAAAGTCACTGAGGGGCGTATAATACGTTTTTCATGAAAAAAAAAAACATCGTTCAGGTGACCTTGTTTACGAGTTTAATTCTGGAGATGATAATGGATCCGGCGGCGACGCTGAAAGGACCGATAATTAGGTTATATTACTGTATCACTACCCAGTAATAATAATAAATATATCTAAGCGTAATCAAAAGGAAAACATCAAGTGGAAAGGTGAAATCGAAAAGATTTACCCCAAACGAAGGTAAGAATAGAAAATGTTTGTAGAGATGCACGATGAGGCTGCTCCCGTTCCGTGGGCATCATTGTTCCCTCAGGTTTTTTAATTAAGAGCCTCAGATGAACCGACGGAGCCGTGGTCTTTACAGGATCGGAAAAGAAAAACTTTCTCTTAAACAAGAAAGCTTATTTTAATCTTTTGCTTCAGACGCTTTAAACATTCAAAGCGGGATCTCTTTCATGGAGGAATCTCCGTGAATTTTTGTAATTTTTTTCTTTTTTTGAACATATTTCCGTTAGCGAAAAATGGAATAAAGGATGTACGCTGGTATTCCGTACGTAACTCATTTCGCATTCCGCGAACTCTCGCATAAAATATATTCAATAAGCGTTATGTGCCTATGTTTCTATTATACTAGAAAAAACAATTATATAAGTAAAAATATAACAATGATTTCTTGTGTTATACATTCCCACTGTTGGGACTCGGAGCTTTGTCTCACAAAGCGAGTCAACATCGATTATTCACCGTGCTGACGAAATGCTGTTTAGCGAATGGCGATTGTCTATGCTGTCGCTGGTGTAGATTCTGGTTTCCTGATGACAGTCCTCTTCACCGAAATATCAAGCTGAATGGGAATCGAACCTAGTTTCTTAAAGCCATACAGCATTTATCCTGATCACATTTACGTTGAGTCATATATCACAGGTAATGATTATTTATGCCCATAACTATATAAGTAATTGCCTGTATTCTACAGCAGCTTACAGCTTGCCATGTAACATGAATATCTCAAGTTCGATTCCTGTAAATAGTTGATTTTACTGATCCTTGAAACCTTCAAATCTGACAATAACTTTCGTATCGTCAATTTGAGATGAGAGTCAGGGCATCCTTAGCTGTTTAGCTTCACATATTTTCGACGTGACCTGTCGCAGCGTTGTATGAAACAATCTATCACAAATATTACTTTATATGTTAAAACTACCAATTAAGTTAATATATGAAAAAGGTGCCCCCCTACGATGTTGTGTCGATGACGTGCAGGGATAATAATATCGTCTACTTCCCCTGCGGCTAGTGGAAAATGTATTAATTTTCTCGCAATTACTTTCTTGTCATCCACAATATGCGTGGAAGTTCCACTTCGTTCGCCTCTTAATGTACTTTTATCTTTATATTAACAAAAATGGCACAAAAAACATTTATTCAATTATGTATCTAATGTAAATATAATGTTTTACCTACGTGGACCAGCTAGATGATCAGGCACTACTCTGTGCCGCAGGTGAGGGTGGGAGGATGCAGTTTAAAATCTCATATGGGGACATTACCAAATTTGCGAGGAAAGGATATGGTCAAGTTCACCAAAAGCTGCTCAATTGAGCCGAACGTATCTTCAAGGTTATGTGTGATTTTTACCCACTGAAACCCCTTTGGTGTACCACCTGCATTGCAGATGAACCTTGGGACTTCCTGCGGTACGCAGAGGTGCCTCCCAGTTACGCCTAAAGCACATGCTAAGGGCTGTAACTCTTCTCGGACCCTCGCTTAGGTACAACCAACACTAGACCACCTCGTATTTGTCATTCAACCAGGGCTTGCTTAGAGGGCAATGACCCCACATTCAAATCCCACGATCCCGATAACCCCTTCTTACTTACCTTAGTCCTACTCGTAATAGCCCGGCACTACAGATCAAGAACTGATTGTATCTATCAATCTCCTTGTTTAAGTTGACTCCAGCCAAGTCCTCCGAAGTGTATAATAAAATTAACTTTATGATATATATGTAAATAAATTCAATGATCGCTAACTTAAAATTGTTATTAGACATTTCAATAGAAACCCCCACCCTTGAAAGTTTTTATTGTAAGTGTGGCGACGTCCCCCCATCGCCCGCACCGCGCCGCAGTCACCGAGTAACAAGTATAGAAAAGTTTCAAATATCAAGTAAAACTTGTTACTGGCGGAGTCGAGAGGGTTATTGTGACGCCAAGTGTGATGATACTCCATTATTCAAACAAGTAAGTACATTGTGGGACGACGGGGAAACACTACACCACGTCACGGATCTAGCGCATGCGCTGTACTGTACACATACTGTACAATGTACAGTGTACAGACTGTAATAAATACTTTTTATAGTTACATTAATATGTTGGGACTTTTCATTATCATTAGCCGATAGACGTCCACTGCTGGACATAGATCTACCCCAAAGGTCTCTACATCGATCGGTCTCTTTTTCTCGCTTCCAATGGGTGGACTTTCACCATCTAAATATGTACCGACATATACTGATATTATCGCTGTAGATTTAGAACTCGATTCAACCATCAAACTGGTGTCAGGTCGGAGAGTGTCTGGATAGGTACCAACTCATACGGTTCTCATAAGAGAACAACGGAAATCAGGGATGGTGTTATCTCACAAAAGCTTGGTATCAGCCGTATGTTTGTATATCGTACTATCAACAGATACAACAACACTTCCTCTGTCGAAGACCAGATAAGATCGGTGCGGCCGCGTGCTGTTAGAACTACAAAGGTTGTTAATGCTGTCAAAGCCAGTGTTCGTCGAAACCCCATCAGGAAACAAATCAAAAATCTTATCGCGAGAAATGATGATTGCCGCTAGGACTCTGTCGCGTATTAAGAGTATAAAACAAGACCTGAAGCTCGGTGCTTATCGTCGGTATACAGGACATGTCCTAAATCGATCCTTACAATTAAAGAGAGTGGATCGATCAAAACGAACAAACCTTCTGTCGCGATGCAGCAGGCAGGTGAAAGGCAGAGAAATATCCGCTTTACAGATGAAAAAATTTTTACGATTGGAGAACATTGCAGTAACTTCCGGTTCCATATTTCCGGACTTTATGAGAGCTAAAGACTGGCCCTCATCTAGCCCAGACCTCAACCCTTTAGACTTCAAATTATGGTCAGTTTTAATTATGGCCTGCTGCTGCTCTGAACAACATAACTTAGGGCAGGACTATGTATATATATATATGAAGATAAGGCTTTTATATTTATAAAAAAATGTATCATATAACATACCGTTTAACCGACAGTTAAGAGATCCTTAAGGACTACGAAATGCCTCATTACCAGTAATTGGGTTTGTGGTGACCTCCACTTAACCGAATATTAGGGCTAATTATACGTTAACCTCAGTAATTTGAAACAATGATATAAACCCTTGTTCTATTTAAATATTTTTTTTTAACTCTTTTTTAAATAGATCATCTCTTAAACATGCAGTTTTTTTTGTCTTCGATCGAATTGATTAAACAATTTTTAGGGGGTATAAAGAGATTTGGTTGCTGCCAATAAGATAAAGGTGGGTTTTTTTATACAACTAAGCGACGAGATTATCGGGACGTTCACCTGATGGTAAGTGATACGCCAGCTCATAACAACGTGGCCCGTCATGCGAAGATAGGTTGTATTTTTCTGACACTTACAAAGAGGATCCCTTTATGAGTTCCGAAGGTTGGTCCTCGAGAGCGAAATGGAAAACATGCACCTGGTTGACGGCGGAAGAAATGGTTAGAAGACATAAAGGAATGGACCGGGTTTAAATCAGTTAAAAAGAATATCTGAGGATCTAATTGATTTTCTCAATCTGATCTCCAAACTTCAGTTTGAAGAGGGCACCTGATGATGATCATAACTTGACGCTAGTTAGGTTAGGTTAGGTAGGTGCTCGTCGCCTGAGACATAATATATTGAGTTTCGATACCCCCAGCAATTGCACTAGCTACAGTGCCCTTCAAACCGGAACACAGTTATGTTTGCACACTACTGTTTGGCAGTAGGAATAGGTGATGCGGTGGTACTTACGTAGACGGTCTCCAGCGACAGACCAGGTGGTTAATAAACAACACCATTTAAGTATTCAATACAATAATATTCCTTCACAGCTTTAATAAAGAACTGATAAAGTAATATATATATTTAATCCGAACATGACCTCACGGGATCCAAGCCAACTTCACCTGCTCGTGGTGCTGCTAATCAACAAACGAAGGCTCTGGCTCTCAAGCCCACTGACCCTCATTGGGCCAGCGTGGTCGGAAATGGGCTAAGTAACCCCATATAAACTTACCTACGACAGCCCCTAGTGCTCAGCAGTACAGTGAGGCCACGTTGACTGTATGTGGAGATCTTGGAGGGAGGCTCATGTTCAGCAGTGCACGTCTATCAGCTAATGATGATGATGATATATACATTGAGAACTCTTCTCTTTGTCGTCGGTTGAAACAAGTGGATACTTCCGAACGCTTTGTAAAGAACGAGCTTAACGAAGCGATGTTGTTTCACACTTGACGTTATCTAAACATTACGGCGACTTTAACTGGCACTTTGTCTTTAAGTAACAATCCATAAAAGCTGTCGCATGCCGTCTGAAGATGAAGGGTATCTTACCAAGATACGTGAGCGGTTAGGTAACACGAGCACTCGCGAATGTCGTCAGCGCTATCAGTATTATGTTCCGTTTGTTCCTAATTCCGTTTTACGTCTCCGCATTATTTTCGCAAAGTGTTTCTCGCGACGTTATTTTTTTTTTTTATTCAATGAATCGACGAGACGGGACTTTCACCTGATGGTAAGTTATACGTCTGCATATAAAAATGGCGGTAGTTAGGATGTTATGCACAGCACCAGTATTGCGCTCGTCGCCTTGAGTCATTTGACGTTAAGATATTACCTCAGTAATTTCAATAGCTACAACTCCCTTCAAACCGGTACATAGTAACGTTTGCACACTATTGTTGAACCTACCAGACGGTCTCCGGCAAGACCTACCCACCACTAAACTTTTTTAACTTAATCACAAGGGTAGAAGAGAAAAAAATCTTTTTTCACATTATTTTGTATAATATTGTTTCGGCTTTCGTAGAAACTCTAATGGAATCACTTTATTATATTGGCACATGAGATTACTTAATCAAGTTATTGCGTGAGGCAACTACTCATGTTTAAGCAAACGTTTTGAATAACTTCATTTAATTCATAATAAATTCAAATAATGAATAATGTAAACGTAAATCTTTCATAAGTATCAGATTAGGCCAAAAAGATCACGTCGATTAGTATCTGTTACCGATAGTATTTAAGTGCTTATAACCTGTGATGATCTTGAGCACTTGGCTGATGCTGGACTCGTGGAGCCGTATCCATGGTCACCCTGACCCATGGTCTAATGTTAACCGATTTAAAAAGTTCTGTAAATATATATATATATATATATATATATAAGAGATATCCGCCGAAGTAGAGACTCGTCACGATATCTCTGAAGCCAGAAGCCCTGGAGACCATGAAATTTATTTATTTATTTGTTCCATGAAGTGATGAGACGAAGGATACGTTCACGTAATGTTGAGTGACGTGCTTGTCCATAATACGATAGGAGTATTCCCTTAGGACCGCAATGACGCAAAATCCAAAGAAGTTTTTGAAATAATATACCGTGTTCCAAATTCAAAATAATTAAATATTTGAAAAAAAATAAGAAAAGTTGCTATTGAACCATTTTAACTAAAATTGCATTACTGTAGACTCAATCAAACGTTAATTAGTTAATTTAACTAAAAACCGAAATATTATTTAACTGTTGATTACTTCGAATGAGTAAATTAATAATTTGTGGGGGTGAAATAAAAAATTGTGTTAAACGGAAGTGCAGCGACGATTGCTATTTGAACGTTTCATTGCTCTGAAAGAATTCCGTCCCATTTCAAGTTTGAATTTAGTTAAGAGGAAGCGATTCCTCCCGAACGTGATTTTACGGCAATGGGTTAATTAAAATGCTGAAAGTTTTAACTCCTGTCTCCGAAATATTTAACTGAGGAGTAGATTTCCAAAAATTTTAACTGTAATTTCTAAATTTAACACATAATCATCTTAATCGTTTCATCTCATTGATGTTCACTGCTGAACTTCAGTTAAACACATTACTTTTGTATTTAAGATCAAACCGGTATAATCACTCCTATTCATCATAACGTGAATACTATGTTATATTTTTGATATACTAACCGACTTCACAAGCAGGATGTTCAGCTGCTGGTAGGATACACCCCAACCCAATAGTTACATCCCTTAAAATTTTAGGAATTGCCTGGTATTAAAACTTCAGTGTTTGATCTTGAAATAGAAATTTCCTTAGTAACCCATTTTTTTTATCTCTGTACTTTCAGTTTATTTTCCAAATAAAAACTAACTAACAGCTAAATTTATTACACTGCTAAATGAGTGACATCCTCTTGAATAAGTCCCTCACTCGGCCCCAATGCGGATTACTGGACTTAAAGGTGCTTTTAACCATTTCCTCTTTTTCATTTTTGCATAGGTTTTATTCTCTATCATTCCGTTTGACTCTTACAGGTCCTTTATATACATCTTCATTAGCATTATTTTGCCAGCAACAAGTTTTTTTTTCTCTCCTCTCCTTAAACATCTGTCATGTTAGTATTAAAACCTATTCCTCTCATATCATTAGCTGTACCATCAATTAGTGCCTTCGATTTTTTAGATTTAGAGGATGAAGGTGGGAAGAAAATTTATTCTCATCTACTTTCATATCCAAAACTTTCCTCATCACGAGGCTTTGTAGTTGTTTTTTTTTTTGAAGAATTGTACTTTTCTATAAAATACGGAAATCCTTTTTAAATAATTACACCATATTAGTAACAGAGTAAGCAATTATACTACCTATTGTGGGATTCTTTGGAAGAGTCCTATATCCAGCATCTATCGGCTGATGATGATCGTAACTAATAAATAATGTTCATAAAAATTTTTACAGTTTCCAAAGCTCCGTTTTATTTAAAGTTGTTGTTTTAAATGTTTACAAAAAGCTTCGCCGTTGCAAATACTCAATAACCCATCGACGGAATGAAATCTCAAGTTGACAAAGTATCCCACCAAATCTATGTACTACAGATTTAGGTCAGGTCTTTCATTGCAGCACTGAATTCGGGAAACAAACTTGTTGAAATACTTTACAGACAAAATGGGAATGTACTATTTACAATAGAAACGACGGTGACTGGTGGTAGTTAACTTTTATCGTCGGTTAGTAACATTACTGTTTCTATTATATACCCTTTAACACTATCTATACTTATCTCAGTATTATGGACAAATGATAACACGTGTTATAATATTAAATCATCTTAGCTTATCTACTAAGGTCTAGGATAACGCTTGACCTCTATTTCATATGATCTTAAGTAACAAAGGGACCGTGGGTGATGAAACGTGCTCACCAAAAATAGGAGGAGAAATTATTTAATTTCTTTGTTCTCCCCTATTACAGATAACAAATTTTAAAATTGTTTGGAAAAGTTAGACAGCATCTTTGTTTTAAAATATATATAACGAGAGTTCAGGTTCATCGGGTAAAATCGTGATCAAGCACTAGGTTATCTAATATAGTGCCTGTAGTCAAAAGCTCTTGCTTGTGCTGTTGCTGCTTCATGTTCAAGCAAAACTTTTTAACATTCTCAGCTTTGGTATAAAAAAATATTAGCTCATCTACAATCTAATCTAATATCTACTATTGACGTTTTAAATGTTATTTCTGTTTTAAATAAAATTTTGATAGTATTCACACCCTAAAAGTCATAGAATTTAATATTAATTTCCTAATATTTAGATGATTAGTGACGTACCATAGTATACATAGTTTCTGATTAAGAGGATATGGAGTATGTGAAATAAAATATGATATGTTTGTGTACATCTTTACAGTAACAATCAATTTATATACTAAATAAATTTAAAAAAAATTGCTTTATTATACTTTACATAAATCTTAAAAAAACTTTTTACTTACCTCCGAACAGTATTACAAATAATGACGTGAAGGTAAGACTCCAGATGTTGCTCCCCATCTTAGACAATGCACGATCACACACCATAAGTATATTATATTAATAATTATTCTCGAATATTTCTAAATTAACAACAGTTAGTTATTCATTTTAATAATTTAAGTTACAGTTACAACGAACGAAATTACTTCTAGCGGTTTACGTCGCGTGTAAATTCGCATTCGAATTACAAAATCGGAAACACATCCGCACGCTGCGAAAGCTCCGGCGGCACTGAATGGGATAAAAGAGCGAGACTATGTTCCGTACCTAGCTCATTCGAATTGAATGCAGTTGCGTGGGAATACTGCGAAATCGCGAGCGGTTTATAAGGGAGTCGCATTAGTCTGTGGCGCGTTCCGCAAACGGGTCATTTGGGACGATTTTAAATGACTATATGTTCTCTGCCAACGCCTACAGGGTAAGATAGGGGGCATGCCACGAATATCAATTGTACGCAACAATTTCAGATTTTTTCACCCTTTTTAACTGTGAAAACTAAATTAGATCATTTCATTGAAATATCATAGGATAATTTTTCGTTTATAAATCAATTCTAGATTACAATCACCGGAGATATGATCTAGGTGACGAAGCGGACTAATCTAGAAGAAGCTTATCTAATTTTCTTTCTCTCTCTTTTCATAAGAATTTTATGAAACAGATATAAAACATTGTTAATAACAATTTTAAGATACGTCAGTTTGTTATAAACATTTTTAAGAGGATTTTTTAATCTACAATAAAAAGGTTGTTTAACGCGTATTTGTGGAGATCTTTGGGGTAGGCTTATCTCCAACAGTGGACGTTTGTCAGCTGATGATGAACGGATATTTGAGTATTTTGTATGGTTGACTCTGCCTTGTAGCATTGAGGTCTCCAATTCCATTCGAAGGCAGTGTGTAGCTGACTTTGGTCAACGACAGGGTTTTCTCAAATCCACTGGTTAATTACCACCGTCATATTGTAAACTCGCTGTCTTCCAGCTTTTGACACAGAAGCTGGAGTATTATTATCATTATCAGCCGATATACGTCCACTGCTGGACATAGGCCTCCCCCAAAGATAACTACATCGATCAATTTTGCGCTGCCCGCATCCAGCTGCTTCTTGCAACCTTCACCAGATTGTCGGACCACCTGGTGGGGGGCTTGCCAACACTACGTCTATCGGTACGCGGTCGCCATTCGAGCACAGAGCCCCACCGGCTCTCAGTCCTTCGAGCGATGTGTCCTGCCCATTGCCACTTGAGGCTAGCAATCTTTTGGGCCATGTCGTAATATTAAATTAGTACGCAAATGACTTTCTATAACAACGGTTACTATAGCAACCGCATAACTAATATCTTATGAAAATTACTTAGAAAAAAAAAATTAAGGATCTATGAAATTCAAAGAATAAATAGTCTATAACCATTTACAAGTTATTCCGCGTCGAATGCTTGCATGCTCCTACGTCGGTAGGTTCACCAGTTTTCACGTGATTGGAGACCAAAGGAAATACATTTCTATCATATATATATGTATAGATAAAATTCATAGATAATTTTAACTATTTTTGACGTTTTTTCTTCTAATAATTAGCTGTTAATATGAATAGAAAACGTTTAAAAACTTTGTACATGCATTCAGCTGAGGCAAATGAAACTTGTTTAGATAGAAAATCCAATTTGGCAGTTTATGAATGGGGCGCATTAACCGCCCTCATTCATATATTTTCAAATGAATTTCGCCCGGGCACAGGGGCGGTAAACATTAAAGAAAACCCGCACAATTAGAAATTTAAAAGCATCCACCTTGCTGAAATACTTTTCATGTGAAGGGATTTCAGCAGCTAATAACGTCTTAGAAGTTTACATTAGGAAATAACTTAATTAAAATTCTTTCACGATGTATTTTTCTACCGAGGAGAGTATGGCGGTAGTTGTAAAAGTTTAATTAATTTCATTTAATTTATTCGTACAGGAAACGAGTCTAAGTACTTATTTGTTAAGTATCTGTACTTAGATGTAGTTAATTTACAATGCTTCCTACCTTCACGTCTCCAAATCTTACGGTATCAGAGATATCGAGATGAGTCTCTACATTGGTAAATATATATATAAAATATATATATATATATATATATATATATATACATAATTCTTTATTAAGAATTCGCCCAAAGCATCCACAGTCATGTACACCGTCATCAGTGATATGATCTTCTGCAGCTGATTACAATGGGTAAAGTTTTTGGAAAACGAAAGATCGGGAGAAGGAAAAAGTCATGGTTGAAGAATATCAGGGAATGCACTGGCTTATCTGAGGCGTTCGAATGGTTCCGCCGAACCGGAGACAGAAAGGACTGTACCATGCTGATCGCAAACCTTCGTTAGGTGGAGAAGCACTTTATGAAGAAGAATCCTTAATTATTTTCTTAATCCTACCTAAGGTAAGACTGGAACGGATATAATGATTGCATTCCGGTGCTTCATATTAATATTGTTTGTATTTATATATTACAAATTCTTTTGGAATTTAATAAATAAATAATCACTTCTTCTCTGGTATCACTCTTGACTGAGTGGTCGTGGTCATCACGTCAGGTGTTTGTTCTATCACAACACGCCGCCATAGTCGCTTCCGCGTGCGTTCGTATAGTGATAACTCATTTACTATCGTCTTTATCTGATCAGTCCACCTCGTAGCTGATCTTCCTAAAATAGTCACTAAAAACACTTTAATGTCAAATAAAAAAAAAAAAATTCTTTCCTTCCTCTTTAAAATTTTCAAATGCCACGTCTAAATTCAATAGAGTTTTATAAAGTGCAGCGCGTTCACGCCATTTTAAACAACATGCAAGAATGGCCCTTATCAAAGTAACAAAGTGGAACGTTTTTAAAAAAAAAAAATTCCACTACATTCATTTCCGTTTTGTATTTTTCGTTACTACAACAAAACAAGTGTAAACGCAATTATGCATGGTGGTAAATAATACTTCGAAAAGGACGATCGTGTAATATGCATTCCACTGTTGCACCGTTGCCGGAGACCGCATAGCTACCACCGCAACGCCGGTTACAGCCGACAAACATTGTGTTCCGGTTTGAAGGGCGCTGTACTTAGTGTAATTACTGGCGTAACGAGACTCAACGTCTTATGTCTCAAAACGACGAGCGCAATGTGGTGCAGTGTATACCATTCTAACTAGCGCCACATTGTTGTACGTATCACTTACCATTAGGTGAACGTCTCGCTCGTCTCGTGCCTTAATAGAATAAAAAAAATTTGCTTAATGTCGAAATGTTAGGAGTACCCGGTTCCGGTTTGTGAGTCCAATCAATCATTCACTTCTATTGATGTCCACAGCTTCAGTAGTTAGTCTGTTATTACGTTCAGGGATGATTGCCGCAGTGGACACTTGGGGCTCTCAGGTCTAAGTTAGCTTGTAATTCTACTTGAGTAATTTACTATGGGGTAAGTAATACATTTGTCTGACGTTTTGTAATCCATTCTACTGTTAGCAATGTAACGGAATTAATAAGGGTTGTATAATTCATGAAGCCGTGCAGACGTGAGGTTATGTTTGTGATTGTTCAAACCTTCACGGTACACTAACAATTTCAAAAGACACTTGAAGTTATTAGAGAAATGATTAGAAACTTGAAATATTCCATCATTCATCTCATTCGTAACAGTCTTGATAGGGCAGGGCAGGGCAGCGTTGTGCGCTTCATAGAAAAAGGGAAATAATCAGTACATAACATAGCTAACTAAACCTAGATAATAATATCTCATTTAACTCAAAAATTACCCAAATATGGTAACTTGAAATTGCAAAGTTTATTTTAAGTATAGATAGGCACAGAGATTTTAAGTACGGTGTGCATACCCTTTGTGTACGCGCTTGATCACACGGCGCCGTGTAGTCGGCCCTACGTACACAGAGCCGTGCGTTACACACAATCCATGCCCTATACCAAGTCTATACACCCCTGCAGACTGGTCGTGGTCATCAAGTAATGATCCATTTCTTTAGACGGCTCCCCTCCTTCCTAACCACTGTCTTTTAGACGTCTACTGCCGCTTTGTCAGCAGAGTGGGAGGGATCGCCTGCCTGGTGGCCAATAGACTGACTACCTGGTGAAGAAAGCAGGATTTCGTTGTATACGACTACTTGCATCTGATGCTTTAATACCGAGTAGTAGTTCTATGGTATCATAATTATCACCAGCTAATAGACGTCCACTGCTGGATATAGGCTTCCCTCAAAGATTCCCACATTGATCAGATAGGAGGTTCACATGGGAGAATTTGGATCATTTCCCACCACGCCCAATGCGAGTTGGTGGGAGTCACAGCCTCGTTTGTTGATTAGCAGGGTGCACCACGAGCAGGTGAGGTTGGCTTGGATCCCGTGAGTTTTTGTGCGGGCAGTTACACCCCATTTTATGGTATAAGTTTTTTAATTGCGAAAGAACCCCTTGCAACCCTAATTGTTCGGCATACATTGGTTGTTTCAAGAAAGGTTAGAGCGGTAACCCTTTAATGGATAACAGGAAATGGGCAAGCACTTCTTTCATTAGGCGTTAATGTCTAATTAATATCAAATAGCTGAAGGTCTACGGATTGTGAACTTTGTATACGGACAGACTTTCTTCAAGTTATTTAGCAGTATTAACTTAGCACAAAACTTATAGATTAGCGAGGACAATATTCTTGTGAAAGCCACAAAGAAACTGTTGCCGAAGACCGTCTAAGTTGGTACCGCAGCAGCTCCTATATCTGCCGCCAAACAGTAGAGTGCGTGCTACCGTGTCGCGGTTGGTAACAGGTTGTAGCTAATGAAATTACTGGGGTAACACGAGTTAATATCTTATATCTGCAGCGAGCATAAATGGTGCTTTTTTATTTTAACACCACGTTGTTATGGGTAGGGGTCTCACTTAAATTCAAGTGTACGTCTTACTTGTCGAGCAGATTCGCCGAATAGAGAAAAATGAAAGCGCCTATAGTAATATAAATAACCTAAGCCGCCACGTCCATAGAATGACGATGGCACACGGCGCCGTGTAGTCGGCCTCTTAGACGCAGGGCTATGCGCTTCATACATTAAAATAAACACTGCATACCCCTAGGTCCTTATTTAAATAATAATCTTCCAAGTCACTGAAAAGGTTTTTTAACAAATAAGCAAGGAGGTTTCAAATAAGGTATGCATACCCTAACCTGAATTTGTGCGCTTTTAATTATTACACGGCGCCGTGTAGTCGGCCCCTTAAAAGCGGGATTGTGGGCTTCGTATAGGCAAATCACCACTGCATATCCCAGCACCATCAGCATACCTAAATAATAATCTCTTAGGTCACATTAAGGGTATTTAAATCGGTAAGTTGATTTTTCAGTATAGATAAGCACAGAGACCACGGGTGCAGTTCACATACTTTACGCGGAATATCTGGATACGCCCTTGTTGGCCGAGTACACGGAGCCGTGTAGTCGGCGCGTCATACAGATCGAGAATTTTTTTTATTTGGTAAAATCCTGCATGAATAGTTTCTCGTTGCGGATGCTAGACATTTTTTGTGCTAGACTTTTACTGGCTAAAACCCCACGGTTTCCTCGCTGCGCCTTTAGCGGAAACTGCGGGAACGCTTTCGCACACTACCGCAGTTCCGGTAACATTAACGGGCCTCGACATTATATGGGGTTCCTGATGGGAGAGCCAAGGCGCAGTTCTTATCTTTCTGTAAGTCGGTTCCTCAATGTTGAGGGTCGTTACTCCTTATCGGATAACCTGCAGTTATGTGTGAATAACATTATTTCCAAACCAATCCCTCGCTGCTCGTGTATAAAAAAAAGGTATGCGGTAAGTAGAAAAAGTAAGTATTTACTTACACTTGTTAATTCGCATCGAATTAAGCAAAAATATTACGAAATTTCCGGATAATATTTGCTTTCACATTTTACAGCGCGCTGAAAAACAATATCAATTGTTTTCCATTGGGGCTGCGAAAGGGTCGTTCAGCTATTAATTGGGGGTGT
Source organism: Ornithoptera priamus (assembly GCA_029034505.1). NCBI lineage: Eukaryota > Metazoa > Arthropoda > Insecta > Lepidoptera > Papilionidae > Ornithoptera > Ornithoptera priamus. The sequence continues at coordinate 2,809,241 of JARDWD010000046.1, read as the reverse complement.
GCTCTGTATGTTGCAGTTGCACTTTTACCAAACCGTCCACACCGGTGTGGCTTTACCGGATTTATTGCAAAACCGGTTTCCGAATGAATTGAATGAAAATATAAGGAGAAAACTGCATTGGAAATTGCATCAAGCTACATGGTTAAGTTGCAGTGTTTTAAGTACATTACGAATGTGCTTAAAAATACATATATATATATATATATATATATATATATATATATATTATACAATGAAACGACAAGACGAGCGGGACATTTACCTAATATTAAGTGATACGCTTTACTCATAACAACTTGACGCTACTTGGAATGTTATACACATCTCTACATTGTGCTCGTACCGCAGTAATGACACTAGCTACAACTCCCTCCAAACCGGATCACAGTGATTTTTGCGCACTACTATATGCCGATAGAAATAAGAGCTGCGGTGGTACCTACCTATACTGTTTTCGGCAACGGAAACCGCCACCAGCAAAAGTACATATATATGGTGGAGATCGATCGATCTGGAGATTTTTGATGGAGTGGTCCAGCAGTGGACGTCCATCGGCTGATGATGATGATGATAATTATGGTGGTAGATTTCTATTGCCGGAGACCGTCTAGGTAGGTACTGCCGCAACGCCTATTTCTGCCCACAAACAGCAGTGTGCATACATCACTGTGTTCCGGTTTGAAAGGTGCTGTAGCTAGTGTAACTACTGAGGTAATGAGACTTATGTTATGTATCAAGGCGACAAGCACAATATGGGGCAGTGTATAACATCCTAACTAGCGCCACGTTGTTATGGACGAGAGCGTCACTTACCATCAAGTAAGCATCCCGCTCGTTTCTTCGCGTCATTGAATAAAAACTTAAACTTTTTATACTAAAGCTTAATACGAGAAAAAAACATATTAATAGTTTTTTCTCATATTAAGCTTAAGTATAAAAAGTTTAAGTTTTTACTTTAGTATACTGACTACTGACTGTTGGTGGAAATGAATGGGGAACTCGATAGGAGAATGGAAGTAATAAACGGTGTTGTTTGTTTAGGTTGATAAACAGATTTGTGTAAACAAGAAAACGTTCACAATTAAGCTATGATTCATAATTAATATTTCACCCTTAAAAAAAAATATAAAAAGAGTATTTTATCATTAAAATGGCCGAAGCTAGTAAGAATCGTCAGTAACGAGAATACCTCTCTATATTTTCTCCGCATATTTAACTCTCACATTCTCAAGCTATATAACCATATTATGTTAACTTTTACAGGTTTTAGGGTAGTTAAAAATGTAAGGAATTTCATCCCTTCCAAAGGTTTGTCGTCTTTCCAATTTTATTAATATATAAACAAGTGTTTAAGCTTTTGCTTTGTAAACAAATTTATCTTACTAGAAGCCTTACTCATCTTCCTTCGTTATAATAAAAATTAAGCGATCGGGTTGTGTAAATTAAATTAAAACATTTTGGCTCAATTTTTTTTTATATGAGTTCGCGAGACGAGTGAGATGTTTACCTAATATTAAGTGATACGATACATGGGATGATATACACTGCACTACATTGTGCTCGAAATATAAGACTGTTGAGTCTGGCTACCCCACCACTAGCTACAGCACTCTTCAAGGGTATACGAGTTCCCGGACAACCCCTCATGGGATCCAAGCCAACCTCACCTGCTCGTGATGCATCCTGCTAATCAACAAACGAGGCTCTGGCTCCCACCAACCGGCATTACACCAGTGTGGTAGGAAATGGCCCGAATCCACCCATATGAATCCCTACTCGATCGTGTGGGAATCTTTAGGGGAGAACTATGTCCAACAGTGGGCGTCTATGGGCTAATGGCAATAGCAGCCTTCAACTGCCTATAAGAACGTGGCCCTGGGTGGGATGATATACACAGCACCACATTGTGCTCATCGCATGGAGACAAATCTCGTTACCCTAGTAATTACAACAGCTACAGCGACCTTCAAACCGGAACACAGTAAAGTTTGCACACTACTATTTGTCGGCTGCAATAGGAGCTGCGACAATACCTATCTAGACAGTCACCAGCAGCAGAGACTTACCACCAGTAAATTAAAACTAAAACCGTAATTATCATCAAATAAGTAATTTTTTTTTAATTTTCTAGTTCTATTTTTAAACAATATAACAGATTCAAATCGGTTTAGCCGACAAGGATTTAGATGGTAAATTAAAAAACATATGGATATGAGACTAGGGTTATAAATGCATCATCTCGATGGACAGTAACCGCCCTTACACAAAAAAAAAAAAAATGCTACAATGTATGATTTTGTTTTTGCCCCCCCCCCCCTTCAGAAGGCGTCTTCAGTCCAAGAGGATGGATGAAAGAAGGAAATGGAATGGAGAATGATTGAGACAAGAAATGTGTGTAAGATAAGTATAGAATGAAAGATGAAAGAATAAATGATGATAAGCAAGGAAATCAGAAAATCACTAACTGATGATAAGTAAAAGGAAAGCAGAAGGCCCTGGCCCAAAACACGCAGGGGCAACGAAAAAAAAAATTATAAAAAATAAAAAAAAAAAACCGCCCTTACACTTACCCACTTGTTAGGGTTTTATTATCGTCTTTGCGATAAACCCGGCGCGGTTTACTGTAAGTAATTTACTTACTACTAACTTGAAAAAGCTTGTGAGAGACAGTGTGCATCTATTACTGTGTAGTATACACGATCGTTTCAAGAATATGAAAAGCTACCTTTTTTAAATAAACTGATGTCCAGAAGGGAGCGAAGTGGGGTAGAGGTATGGAAGCAGACCCAGTGCCTAGACCGATTCATTGCTGAGAAACCTAAGCGACGGGACTAGGGAGATATTCATCTGATGGTAAGTTAAGATGGTACAGCACCACACTGTGCTGACCTAGAAATATTAGATGTTAATTCTCGACACCCCATTAATTTCAACAACTAGCGCTCATCAAACCGGAAACCAGTACCGTTAGCATAGTCTATTCGCCAGCAGAAATAGGCGTTACGTTGGTACCTACCTAGATGGTCTCTGGCAACAACGATTTACCACCAGTTTATAAGTTATACTCATTACTGACGACTAGTTAACATCTAGTTTGTTTTTAGGCTTTATAATAAAACACTGAAGTTTAAATTTAAATCATCGATCGGCACAGTGCCTAAACATGGCCTTAAGGGAGGCACAATTTTCCCTTGTGGGGAGGGTTACGACCAGACAGAACTTCAGCTTAGAAACAATATCAAATATCTAGTATACTGTAAAAAGGTAAATGGCTCGGAACTCATGCTCCTCTGGACAAAAAGAGAAGCAATGTGGACATCATCAACTTCGATAGAGGCTCTAAATATAACGGATATTATAAGGGTCCGTTCCCAGAGTATACCCTGGAGTACCTCTCCTCTCCTATTTACTACCTGGCAATCAAAGCTGGTCATGATGCGTACACTATAAACATCACCAGTTTGCGAACGGAGATGTTCAGCACCTCGTTCTTGATAAGAACATCTTGCCAGCATCAAAGTCTTCAAAACAGTGAGAAGACTGTCACAAGTTTGGTGCGCTTGCAACAGAGATATCATCACCGTTTACCAACTACCACCAAGTTATATTTTTAATAATAATTTCATCACTTACCCATTTCACAGTTCGACTTCTACTCAGCTCGGGGCTCGGCAACCGAATGATGAAAGAGTTGATTAATTAGAAAAAAAAAAAAAAAAACAGGTGCGGTTAATACAATAACTTAACAGTATCCCTATTCCCACGGTCCCAATAGGATAACAATAAACCTCTACGTAAAAGGAGACATAACATATAATATTCCTAAATCCTCTCTACCTGCGTTAAAGGATCATCATCAGCCGATAGACGTCCACTGCTGGACATAAGCCTCCTCCAAAGATCCCAACATCGTTTAAATGGATTTCAGCCGTTTCCCACCACGCTGGCCCAATTCGGGTTTATGGGATCTAAAGCCTCGTTTGTTGATTAGCAGGGGCAGGTCAGGTAGACTTGGATCCCGTGGATTGTTTTGCAGGACCTCTTAAAGGATTAAATGATACAAATAAAGAAATAATTTTCAAGGAAGGCGAACAGATTTTCCTTCGTGATAAAGCATATAGCCTCTTTTTGAGAGGTCTACGTTCAGCAGTGGACATCAATTAACCATGAGCCGTAATCATCATCATCATTAGGTGCCCTCTTCAAACTGAAGTTTGGCGATCAGTTTCGATCCTCAGCTATTCTTTTTAACTGATGGTATTTAATCCCGGTCCACTCCTATATGTCGTCAAACCATTTCTTCCGCCGTCTACCTGGTGCATGTTTACCAGGAATTTTGCCCTTCAGGATCAACCTTGGGAACTCATAAAGGGGATGAAAGAAGCAATGAGAAACTGAAGGTACTGTCACCGTTGTGTTTTAGTTGCGACAATACTTACCACTACTGCAGGTGACCAGCCCACAATTACCACTAGTTGGAGCCTAACTTGTCTACTTCCAAAATACCAATACCGCATGTCACTTGTTGTGTATATATCCTCAAAGCATCGCTGGACGGATTGGAGAAGAGATCTTCAATGGAAGTCTATGACCAGCAGTGTGATACGAGATAACGCTGAACGCTGATGCATTTTCTGCCTGCCAACTCTTGGATAGTAAATTTTTTTAATATTACGAAACCAGGGGACGAACGAAACGATCACCTGAAAGTAAGTGAAACGGTTTCCCATAATAACGCAACGCTAGTTAAGATGATATACACAAGACCACATTACACTCGTCGCCTTGAGACTTAAGATATTGGATCACTGCAATATCTGCACACTGCTGGTTGACTGCAGACGTAGATGCTGATAATATACCTGCCTAGACGATCTTCGGCTCCTGAGACCTACCACCAGTGGAACAGTAACTTCTAAGTATTTCCGGTTTTGGGAATCGCGGTTTCACTGTAAGTGTTGCTGTTCTCCATTATTCTTTATTTTTTTTGGACACACTAATGCCTGGTGGAATTGGCAAAATGATGACCTCATAAAAGGGTGACCTCATGGGGTAACATATTATTTCACCCTGCTATTAAAACCGAGGTCTCTGGTCATCATTAGGAGGCCGTAGAAGACGATGGGATGGAAAAAGGATGTTTCTTTAATTCACCCCTCCATTATATTACTATTATTAGACTATTTGCTAACATAGTCGTATATGTGAAGACAGTAAGCAGCACAAGTATTCTGGGCATACACACTTTACCATCTTCGTCATCATGGTTATTTATCATCATCAGAAATTTGGATCAAGACTTGACCACCTCGAATAATGCTTGGTAAAAATACAATCTCTCTTCGCATAAAAATAAACACACGCAAACGGAGAACACTGAAAGTTACGTGAAAAGTGTTTACCGCGCTTCAACCCTCATTTTTGAAACGTGTATCGGAAATGGAAATATTGATATTTCAATTGCAAATTTCCGGTACTCTAATTTATGGGTCCGATGAAATAATACGACGGATAACATTTTTAAGCCGAAACGCTCTGTAATGTCTATATCACCTCTCTCTCTCTCTCTCACTCTCTCTATCTCTCTCACTCTATCCTACGGGTTGCATCTGAAAGTGAGTCACTACCTCTACCAATTCCTACTAGGGCTACGTAGATGTGTTACTCTCTTTACACCCCTAATCTAAGTGGATGCTTAGCTTAGGAAGTCCTGCACAACAACACGGACCTAAGCCATCCTCAACTACTCGTGTTGCAGCCTGCTAATCAACAAACGAGGCTTTGGTTCCCACTAACCCACATTGAGCCAGGGTTGTGGGAAATGGTCCAAATTCGCCTATATGAACCCCTACAAATGTCTTATCTTTGGGTGAGGTCTATGTCCAACAGTGGACGTCTATCGGCTGACGATGATAATGATGAATTACTTAGCTCTTTTTTTTGCTCATCCCATCAAGAAAATTAGGTATTTTATACAGCTTCCATATTTATCATCACCAGCCGATAGACGTCAGCTGGACATCGGCCTCCCCCAAAGATTCCCTTACATATGTGCTAATATCAATATTAAATATTTTTTATTATAACCCGTAAGTTAACTTTCGACCGCTTCGGTGTCGTAAAAGGCGACTAATAGAGCTCCATCGAACGACTTCCTACCACCTCTGTACATCACTCGCAAACCGGTGTACCGAACATTGGATTGGACCTTCCATCCACCAAAGAGACCCGTGTTCAACAATCACAAATTCTCATCAATAACATAGAACGGATATATTTCTTTTATATCTCAAATTACCTAACAAACTTTCATCCCTCTTTACACCACTACTAATTCATCGTTTTAAGACAACATATTCTATATTCCTTAATAGTAAAATTGTCATTTTAAAATGTGGCTGTTACTAATGAAATTACTGCGGTAACAGGAGTAGTATAAAGTCTCAATAAGCGAAAGAAAATTGTGTTTAAATATATTTATTATCGCCGTGCATACTTTAAGCGCAAACAGAATATCTCTTTGACGTAATGAGACTGTAAATGACGTCACGTCCTATTTTTAATAAGGGACCTATAAAAGAATATAAATTAATAGTTTCTATAATTTAAGAGATATCAACATCATCAGCTGATGGACGTCCGCTGCTGGACAGTTAGCATGGCCTCCGGTATCGTCGGGCAGTACGGGACATTGCTTGTAGGGGTTCATATGGAGACATGGGCCAATTCCACCATGCCGGCCCAATGCGGATTGGTGGTAGCCAGAGCCTCGTTTGTTGATTAGCAGGCTGCACCACGAGCAGGTTAGGTTGGCTTGGGTCCCGTGAGTTGTTGTGCGGGAACCCTTACACCACTCTAAAAGATATCCTTACTATTATATTCAGTACTTACCTTGTACATTACATATTTATAACAATTTGTACTTTATATAAATAGAAAATATTAGAATATAATAATTATTATATAAATAAGAGATATTAAAATAGTATTTAAATAAAAAAGGGGGTGAAAGCTTAAATGATATATCCAGCACCATATTGTGCTCGTCGGCTTGACGCAAGATGATAACTCTGTCCCCAATAATTTCACTAACTACAACACCCTTCGAACCGGACCACAGTTATGTTTGCACACTACTGTTAAGCGGCAATAATAGGAGCTGTAGTGGTACCTAGACAGTACCATCAGTATCTCACTCCTAGTATTGACTGAAAAGAATGCCACTTAATCATTCTAAGGTGCTGTGGAATGGGAGTAAAGTACTATAAAAAAAATATTATAGAAACATGAAAGAGTCCTAACATATAAAAAAAAATTATGTCATCGCCATCCGGTACAGCAATAAAAGTATAGTGCCTACATTACCACGTATACCTTTATATTCTGTAAGGGGATTGATATCTGAAGGTATTTTCCATACAGAATATTAGAATGTTTTCCATCTCCTTCTTTCCAGCTATCTCTATCTACAGATATCCAGAGATTCTTTGACTCAACACGAGATCTCTGAAACTATTAGACTCCAACACTCAAAATTTGGTAGAGATAATGTCTCTACCGTTAAGAGGTCATCTAAGAATGGATTTTTCGATATTCCTTTCCCTAAAGGAGTTGCGAGGGTGCTACGGCAAAGCTGGGAGAAACTATTATATATTTATAGTGATGGGGTGAGTTTTCATTATTCTTCTCGTGCACTTCAATATTACATCTTTCCACCTAGACTCTGATTATGGAGCAGGATAACAAATCTGGAGGATTTTTTCTATAAACAATATAGAATTAGGTTTGATATTTAGAATTGAAATTTATCAGAAATATTTTCTGCCAGACTTTACTCGCCGCCTCCCGGGCTTTTTCCGTTACTAACACCCTCGCACCCCTTTGAAAGGTGGTAACATTTCATAAGATCTTAGCTGACCTGTGCTAGTAAAAGGAATATTCCTACGAAATTTCAAGTCTCCAGACCTTATGGTCCCAGAGATATCGTGATGAGTATGTACATAGATTAAAATCTCTTAAATATATATATATGCGTATGCAAATATTACTCTGTTCGGGTTTGAAGGGCGTTGCTGATAAAACTATAGTAATGAGACTCACGCCGCAATGCAGCGAGCGCAACATGCCGCTTGTTTTTTTTTTAACAACCAATTTACGTCCCCACTGTTGGGGCAGAGGCCTACCCTCAATATGAGGGCGATAGGTCATGCATGTCGTCGTTTCGTAGAATATATATATATACATATATATATATATATATATATATATATATATATATATATATATATATATATATATATATATATATATATATATATATATATATATATATATATATATATATATATATATATATATAAGTAATAACAGCTTTATCGTGTATGTTCCATGTGTAGAAGTATGAAAGAATTAAAAATACAATTGTATGTGCGTACGCGGCGGCGGTTAGGGAGAGTGGCGCGCCGCTGTATTTTCAGCGAGGCCGCGTAAAGTACTTTCAGGATTGCGTTATTCATGAAAAGCGGTTTGCACTCGCGCAAATATAAGCCAACCATATTTATATTTTATTTATATATACTGACTTTTTTATAGGGGGTAAATCTGAAGATACCTTACTTCTAAGAGGAGGACAGGATATGTGGGATTTGTACTACCTGAGAGCCTCGGGGTTTTCTGAGGAACATGGTGCCTCCCTGCACAACGCCTAAATTCGCCTCGTTTTAGTAAGGGTTGTACCAGCACCCTAGCTTTGCAAAGATGAATACCGAACCACTTTTTTTTTGTTATCGGGACTTAAACTTCTATAAGCCCATACTCTACTTTTGGGGGGAAGACAAGGTTATGTGGGATTTTGACTCACTAAAATACCCTCGGTGGTCATCTTCAGTGTGTTGCAGGAGGCGCCGGGATCTCCCACGGAACACACTCATGCCAGCATCATCTCTAGAGCCCGTACGTTGGAGGGTTGTAGCTTTCCACATCCCCGTTCTGGTACCACGAAAACTAGACCACCTCGTGCTCGTGATAACTGAATGAACGAATGATTGAATAAGTGAGTGGAAGTGTTGATCACGGGATGAGGCCCAGGGTCGGCGGGTTACTGTCGGGCGGTAATATTTCTGACAAACTTCAGGTCCTAATTTCAAATCTAATACTATATTACTACCAGCGGAACTGGCGCGGAACAGCTGGTTTCATATAAACAATGAATCTAGATTTCTAAGGTATAAGCTAACTCTATATTTCTTTAGTTGTATTCAGTATCACAATACAGACTCCTTTTTTATCCGAACGCTGGATTCATGGGAGAAAGAGATCAGTCAGGCGGAAGTCCTCTCTTTGTGAAATAAAAAGAAATATTATTCGAACAATTAAATAAGCACAGACTATAAATATTTATGACGAACGCATTTCTACTGTACAGGGTGTTCGATTGTCTAACAAATCGTCGTAGCCGCGGATAATTAAATTGAAACGTTACACTCGCGTGAATGTTTGCGCTTGATGTAAATCAAGATGGAAAGGTGTAACGCGTAAGGCGCACCCTGTATAATGTGCTCGACTTTACACTGTACGACACGGATACGTTACGATGTTTTTTATACATTCATGATAATTATATGTAACGCTAGTTAGGATGACATACCGACTGCATTAGTACTTTAATTTAAAACTATATTACTGTTTTTTTTTTTTTTTTTTGGGTATTCTATAATTTTTTTGTTTTTAATAAAAACTAAGGTAGACGTAGTGTTGAGAAGCCTCCCACAAGGTGGGCCGAAGATCTGATGAGAATCGCCGGAGACCACCGCCGGACCGAACGATGTAGAGATTTTTGAGGGAGGCCTATGCCCAGCTGTGGACATCTATCGGCTGATGATGATGATGAATAATAATTTGCAAACTATACCAACAGTAATTATAATCCAGCTGTAAATTGTGACGAAGAGACTACCAGTGGCAGGTGTCTGTTGCTGGAGACCGTCTAAATAGATATCCAACAATAGCGTGAAAACATTACCGTATTCCAGTTTGAAGGATGCTGGAGCTTGTGAAATTACTGGGGTAACGAGATTTAACCTAACCTGACGTCGCAAAGCGACGAGCATAATGTGGTGCTGTATACGATCCTACCTAGCGTCGTGTTATTATGGGCAGACCTATTACCATCAGATGAAAGCGCTGCATCTCTTCTCGCTTTCTATGAATAAAAAATTTTTTTTTTTTTTAATTTAATTTCCTGTAAGAAATTAATAGATATCAAATAGTAAATACATATGAACAAAATTAATTTTTAAATAACTGAACAAGAGTATTTTGAATTAAAAAAAATCTTGGAAATCTAGATTAAGAAATATTAAACTTCATACAAATAGACTTTTCGTTTGTATAATCACCATGTTCCGGTTCGAAGGGCGCTGTAGCTAATGAATTTACTTAGGTGAGACTTAACATCTTATGTCTCAAGGCGATGAACGTAATGTGGTGCAGTGTGTATCATTCTAACTAGCGCTGCGTTGTCGTGGGTAGATGTAGATCACTCAATAACAGGTGAAGGTCCCACTCGACCAGTTTTTAAAATAAAATATGATCTTTAGCAATACAATTACTTAGTTTTAACTCATGGCAGTTGAATGTAAAAACGAAGGGGGCGAAAAATCCGGCGACCCCGCTCATGGTAACTCAATTTGGGCAGTTGACGGCTTCCTAAGTTGCGCTTCTAAGCTAATTAAGTTACAAAATGTTCCTTTTTTTTATGGGCGTTTCGTACAGGGTCCAATGTCACGACTTCGTGATGTCCTTTTTAATCGCCCTAACCCATTAACTTGATTTGTTAACTTGAAAATAAGCATATATATATATATATATATATATATATATATATATATATACATATATTCAGCAGTGGATGTCTATCGGCTGATTATGATGTTGATGATGAAGCAGCTGGATGCGAGCAGCGGAGGATCTTTGAGGGAGATCTATGTCCAGCAGTGGACGTCTGTCGGCTGATGATGATGTGTTATATATATATTAGCAAACAAATAAACATTTCCATTGACTTTATACTTTTAACTGATTGCTTAAGTAAGTACTTACGTTATGTTTACAACTTAACGATTGATGATGTATAGTTTGTATATAACTTCAGCTCCTCAACCGAAAAAGTACGACTACAATGCGACATTTTTTTATTCAATTAAGCTACGGAACAGGATGATAGGTCTCTGTTGCCGGAGACGGTCTGGGTAAGTACCACCGCAGCTCCTAATGCACCGGGAAAATAATACTGTGGACACATTACTGTGTTCCGGTTTGAATGGAGTTGCAGCTAGTGTAATTAATGGGGGCGAGATTCAACATTTTATGTCTCAGGCGACGAGCGCAACGCGGACACGGCAAGCTAGCGTCACGTTGTTATGATCAGCTAGTGAAATTACTGGGGTAACAAGACTAATTTAATCTCAATGCGATGATTACAAAATGATGCAGTGTATATCATATTTGCATATTACTGGCCGTGGGCAGGAGTAGGAGCCGCAGTGGTACCTACCTAGACGGTCTGCAGCAAGACAGAACTACCACCTGTTTGTCGACACTGCGAGAATTCTAGAACATGAACTTATACAAATTCGTATGAATGGAGAGCTTTAGAGATTTTTTTTTTAAATATAAAATACGACCACTTCCCTTTACAAAGCTTTTATTTGTGACACCCCCGCAAATAAACGGAAAAGTGGTGATAATTGGACGTCGCTGCCGGGCGACGCTTGAATTCCCTTAAGCTCTATTTTTTCCAACATCATTTTCATTTTTCAGTGAACATTTTCAACGCTAGTTTCCCTCCTGTTAACTTTCAGCACGATCTTATGTTTTCATGCAAAATAAGTAAAATGCTGTCTTAGTTTTTTTTTTTATTTAACTAAGCAACGAGACGAGCGGAAAGTTCACCTGATCGTGAGACTTCTTAGAAATAGTTTACACAGTTCCATACTGTGCTCGTCGCTTGATAATTTAGATAAACCCTAATTATTCTTTATTTAAGGATATTTTGTAATAAAGGGGATGATAGCACCCTAAAATCGATATTGCTAGCTGTCGCTTTTGCTGGCTGTAATACAGAATTAGATTTGAAACTTAGACTTGAAATTTGTCAGAAATATTGCCGCCTGGTGGCAACACAACGCAGCCCCCGACCTCTTCCCATTAGTAACCCCCGCAACTTCTTTTGAAGAAGAAATTTGGTAAAGTACACCCTTAGCTGACTTCTAAACAGCAGCAGCATTATCTTTACAAAATTTTGAGTGTTAATCTCCAATAGTTTCGGAGATCTCGTGATGTATCAATAAATCTCTGGTTACATGACATCTTACACAGCGTCACATTTTTATAGCCTGGCCTTTGACTTGCCATAAAATTAACATCTCCCTCTTTTGCTTATCTCATTATATAAAAAAATCATTACATAACGGTTTTCAGATAGATATTGTTTATAATTTTTTTATTCAGTTTTCTATTACTTTACAATATTTTACAAAGAGGAGAATATAAAATTTCCAAGAACTCAAACTCACCCTCGAGACGACGTCCAAGTTTAATGGACGCCGCTCCTATAACATCTCAGACACTAAGAGCGCGGTACAACCTTATCTCTTCACTGATAATCGATGTAACTTGAGAGTCTACAATTAACTAGTCAAGGTTCTTATATTATCCTGAATTTTAAAAAAACATACTTAAATCCAAAATACTCATATAATTTGATATACCTACTCAATCTGGTAGTATTATGTTGTCCAGCAATAGAAACGGATTGCTTGGTACTACTTTGGCGTCTATTTTTGGCGGTAAAAATTAGTATTGCTATATTAGTATGTTCCGGTTTGAAGAGCGTTATAGCTAGTGGAATTACTATGGTAATTATATTTAATATTTTATACCATAAAAAAGAGAAAAGCTCTAAATAGAAAGTGGTGGTGGTAATTACGAAGCTAACACTAAATTGTTCAGCGTTCAATTCCTCCAATAAAAATACTATTCCATCTAGTTTTTGTTTTTTTGATTAACCGATGAGATGAGCGAGACGTTCACCTGATTGTGAGTGACACGCCTGCTCATAACAACGTGTTACTAGTTAGCATACTATACACTGCACCGCATTACGCTCGTAGCAACATAAGAAGTTGAATCTCATTACCTCAGTAATTACACTAGCTGCGGCGCCCTTCAAATCGGAACACAGTAATGTTTTCACACTACTATTTGACGGTAGAAATAATAATAGTTTTAATAACTTAAAATATATTAAATTTTAAGTTATTAAAACTTACAACTTGTCATCTTACGTACATAATTATAAGTTAAGAGAAAATTAATTATCTCTAGTTTCATTATAAAGGTTATGACTTTTCTCCTTAAGAATTAATATCCGGTAGCCGTAAGTTAACCTTTTCAGTAAGTCGAATTAGAATTAACTATTATTTACTTAACCATAGCATTTAACTGTACAATATACTCTTCAAAACTTTCGCATTCGAACAAGTAACAACCCCATTAGCGATATATTGTAGCTTTCAATAAATATACCTGGACCTGAACTGAACATAAATGGACCCTGCTGGAGCTTGTATCGAGTAAGGAAATGCGAGTAACTTAATAGTTTATGATTTACTTAAACCGGGTCGACTTCATTTCAGCGCTTTCGAGGAGCTTTTGTATGTTACAAATAAAGGTCTTTTGCATTAACTGGTGGTAGGTCTCCTCTGCCGAAGATCTAGGTAGGTACCACCATCAGCCCTGCAGTCTCGAGCTGTTAAGAATTAGACTAAGGTATTCTCTGCCTGTCGTACGAGACGACTGAAAAGGTCCTCGTGTTCGTGGAGCTTTGGGGGTGAGGGCCCTCAGAGCTCAATAAGCAAGCTCTCAGGACGACGGCAAATGCATGGTGGTCGAGTGTTTGCCGCAGCACAGCGTGGGTGCTAAAGAGGGCTTTGCCCTTCGTAGGATGTATTAGCCAAAGTGCAGGGGAGCATCGGTGCGTTCTGTAAAAGATCCCGGAGCCCCTCTTAATGCACTGATGGAGACAAGCATACGGATACCCACATAACCTCGTCTTCCCCCCAGAAGCAAGGTTAGTTTGAAGAAGATTTCTCTTGTGAAAAAAAAGTAGGTACCACCGCAGCTTCTATTTCTACCGACATGTAGTAGTGAGCAAATAGTAATATATTCCGGATTGAAAGGCGCTGTAGCTAGTGAATTTACTGAATTGAACATCTTATGTTTTAACACGAGTGCGATGTAGCGCTCTATAGAACATCCTAAATAGCGTCACGTAGTTATGGACGGGCGTATCACTTACCATCAGGTGAACGTACCGTTCGTAGATTAAGATAAAAAAATCATATTATTTAAGTCACTTGAGATGGCGAGCAGATAATGAAGAGGTTAAGTTTCATGAATTTTACTTAAATAAATATCAATAAAAAATCTACGATATATATATATATATGGTAATTTACATAAGTATGTGTATAATATATATATAATGATATAGATACATAAGTAAATAATTAAATTTACATGAAGTACTAATACATTTCGAGAAAAGACAATTCATAGATTTACACGACATCCTACAATAAATATAAAATCAACGACTATATATCAAAGGATGGGTGGGCGCAGTTATACGTATATATATATATATTTTTAAACAGCTATGTTCTTATACAAAATATATTTTATATATTTTCATTAATTATTAATTATTTAAGTTATTAAGCCACGACAATAGTTACAAAGTAAGAATTATGAATATCCCTTCAACATACTTGAATGAATACAGAACAATTTAACTCATATTTAACGGAATCAAACTCACTACATGTAGTGTAGCTTTGCAGCACTTATAATATCTGTCCTTGTGTACACACCTTAATATCTTCAATTAACCTAATTCTTTCACCACACCCCTTAACGTGCGTTCATATTTAAATCGGTTTTAATATAAATCTTGCGTGAGTTAGTATTTTATTAAAACCGCACCCTCTCTTATTATATGCATACGTTGTTCCAACAAACAGGTTTAAGACAGATATAATGGATACTTTAGTTAGTTATCGTCGTTAGGAATCAGCTAAAACTAAAATTTAGTTGTAGTGGTTAAAAAACATATTAATTATATTGTGGTCAAAAGATAGCGTTTTAAGATAACATCTCTGGAACGACTGTAGGATGAGGGTTCTTGCTTTTTAACACTGAGGTCTTTGCTATGATTCCAGAACAAAGTTTGGTAAGTTGTTGCTACGTTTACTATGTCTACCCATAACCCTTACCCTTACTTGCGGCTCAGAGACATGGCACCTCACCATCGAGCTGTTCCACTGATTTATAGTAGCACAGAGAGCGATGGAGAGAGTTATGCTTGGTATTTCTCTAAGGGACAACATCCGGAACGAAGAACTAAAGTTGTGGACGTAGCTCTCAAATTCTGTAAGCTGAAATGGCAATGGGTCGGCCATGTCTGTCGTGACAGTGACGACCGATGGAGGAGAAAAGTCATGGAGTGGAGGCCACGTACAGGACGCAGAAGATGTTGGACACGCTCCCTTCAGATGAACAGACGACATCATCACGGCGGTCAGAAGTGTGTGGATGCGAGATGCTGAACGTCGCATTTGGTGGAAGATTGTATCCAGCAGTTGATAAACACAGGCTGATAATGAACATACCTGACAACTTTATATTTTAAATTTGCCGCCATAACATCATTGATGCCTTCCGGATGTAGACATCTGAGAGACAATGTATTCTCATTCTGGGCGAGAGGATGTACTCTTTAACAAACTACATGAATATAAAAAATAATCTATGGTCATATGGAAAATATGAAAAACAAACGCCAGGGTAAATACCATAATGAAATAATGGAATTGTTCTCGACATGTCTCATCATGAGCTAGAGGTAAACAAACACGCACAACCCCTTGTTTGAAGTTCTAATAAAATCGGAGTCGTACAGCCTCCGTCATATCGTGAACATCACAGTTTATATCTTTGTTTGGTGGTGTTGTGTGTAGGTGCGACGTTAGGACTGCTCGTTATTCTACCTTTTTCTCTAATGGGATATCCGGCACACATTCCTACAACGGAAGTGAACATAAAATATAACAGAGATCTAGTTTAATCATGGCAACACGTAGATGAATCATGGGTAGCATTAAACTTTGTTGATCTTGTCAAAACTAAAAATAGTATAAGCTGACATAATCAAAGGCTAGAATACCTTCGAGATGGACCTAGTGATAGATGCCGGCAGAACAGATCATAACGCTGCCCATGACGATAATGACGATGGTGATGATGCTTGTGATAACGATGATGATAAAGACGACAACGACGACAGTAAAAATAACGATGGCGACGACGATAAAGATGGTGATGATGATAACGATGATAGTAAAGATAACCACAAAGATGACGATGGGAGACGGCGTTTATAGTTTCCGTAAGGAAACGTGACCTTGACCTGAAACTATTGATTGGGAATCGAACCCATGCTTCTCTGAAACGATTTGTACGCAAATTGTTAATACTATGATCATGAGTTATTAACTTTTATTAGTGTTTTAGGTATCTTGAAAAACTTTAATCTAGATTTCATATTCGGTACAATAAAATATAAGATCTTCGAATCAGACGGATTTAAGGCCCAGGTCAGTAAGTCCTGTACTTATAGGTCCTGTAACCTGTTTCTTTTTGGAATCGTTATATAGCGCACCTTTGAAGGCTGTTCTTTATTAATGGAGCACTTCCTCATTATTTCCTAATAAAAGGTTTCTTGGCAGCTGATTTTCAACACTGACCTAATAAAATCTTAATAAACAAAAAAAAAACAATTTCCTTTTTCCATATTTAAAAATCTTTTGTTTTGTTCATGGACTTTTATAATTTAATTACGGCGTTAATTAGGACAACAAATCCATTGTTTGATTTTTCGACACGTTTTATTTTTTTATTTGTTTACCAAAAATAAGGTTATTTGCACAATACTGATGCTGGTGAGATACCGTGATGGTGAGAAACCCCCACAGTCCACCAATATTACCGTATCCATCAATAAAATACCCTCTCATATACAGTTGAAATACTACAACGATATTCGCTATTACATACTGGACGGGGGTGGAAGGGGTCCCGCACAACAACTCGCGAGACCCAAGCCAACCTCACCTGCTCGTGGTGCAACCTGCTAATCAACAAACGAGGTTCTGGCTCCTGCAACCCGCATTGAACCAGCGTGTTGGGAAATGGCTCAAATCCTCCATATGAGCTCCTATACATGACGGCCATACTGCCCGACGGTACCAAAGGCCATGCTGACTGTATGTGGCCTATGTCCAGCAGTAGACATCTATAGGCTGATGATGATGACATACTGGACGAGTTCTCTTCACCATCTTGGGTATCTTTTTTTTATTTAAGCAACGCGACGAGCGAGACATTCACCTGATGATAAGTGATACGCCTGCCCGTAACATTGCGTTAATTAGTACAATATCTACGGCACCACATTGTACTTGTTAGCTTGAGACATAAGATGACGAGTCTCGTTACACCAGTAATTACGCTAGGTTTATCGCCATTCAAACCGGAACACAGTAATGTTTGCACACTACTATTTGGCGACAGAATTAGACGCTGCGGTGTTATCAACATAGAAGTATCCGGCAACAGAGATCTACCACCAGTAAATAAACACTTTATTCATCAGATGTCTCCATGTCTAAATACTGGTGGTATGTCTCTGTTGCCGGATACTTCTATGTGGATATCACAGCAGCGCCTATCTCTGCTGTCAAACAGTTATGTGCAAACATTACTGTGATCCGGTTTGAAGGGCGCTATACCCAGTGTAGAATTATTGGGGTAATGACACTCAACAAATATGTCAAGCGATGAACGCAATGCAGCGCAGTGCATACCATCTTAACTAGCTCGAAGTTGTTATAGGCGGGCGTATCACTTACCATCAGATGAACGTGTGGTAACGTTACTCATATCCGTTTCCTACATTAAAACATGATGCCGTGTGTATTAAGAACATGTTACGTACACTACAACCAATTGTTTGTTATGTATCACGATCTCCTCTTGGACAGCCTCCAAGCTATTAATCATTTTTAGTATTTCCCCGGCACCGTTATTTGTTTCGTGTTATCGATCTGATAGCTCGCTGGCTTCATGGTTAGAGCGCGCGGCCTTCATTCCGAAGGTCGAGGGTTCGAATCTCGGCATGTACCGATGACTTTAATATTTAAGTTATGTACATTTGTGAACTTAAGTTACAACAGCGAAATACAAACGGTGAAGGAGAACATCGCGAGGAAACCTGGAAATTAATAAGAATTTATTTTAAGGTCTGTTTGAAGTCACCAACCCGCATTGAGCCCGCGTGGTGACTATGGCCACATCGCCCTCATATTGAGGGTAGGCCTGTGCCCCAGCAGTGGGTACGTAAATTGGCTGTTGTGGATATCGATCTGAAGGTTCCGTTTGTGATGATGGTCCATTATGAGGATTCTTATTAAAGATAGTGCCATAACATTAAGATAAACCCAAGAAAGGATGATATTTATGAATTGGTTGAACAGATTTTTCTGTACTGATACTGTGATGATATCTACATTTTAGATTTTTTTTTTTTAATTTATTTCCAATATTCTCTGATATTATTATTACCTTATTCTATTCATTATGATCATCATCCGATGGACATCCACTGCTGGACGTAGGCCTCCCCTAAAGATCTCTACAGTCAACATGGCCTCCGGTACCGTCGGGCACTAGGGGCTGTGGTTTGTAGGGCTTCATGTAGGGGGAATTGGACTATTTCCCACCACGCTGGCTTAACACTAGTTGGCGCGAACCAGAGCCTTGTGTGTTGACTATCAGGGTGCACCACGAGCAGTGAGATTGGCTTGGATCCCTTGAGTTGTTGTGCGATACCCCTTACGCCTATTACTTATTTACAACATATTCACTACTAATTTAGACTATTTACATTATTTCTATTTCTTTTATACTTATGCTATCTAATTATCTAATATTCACAGAAATACACACAATATTTTTGTATACATATGTATGAAGTAATATTTGCTTGGCCTTCGTTTTAAATAGTTTACACAAAAACAGATATACATATATAAGAGATTTCAATTTATGTAAGGACTCATCATCATATCTCTGGAACCGTCAGGCCTGGAGACTTGAAATTTAGTAGGAATATTCTTTTTACTATTACAGATCAGCCAAGATTTTACGAAATGTTATCCCCAAAGGAGGTTGCCGGATTGTTACCACCAGTGACGCCGAGGCGAGGAGTGCCTTCAATGAGAACAGTCTCCAGAATTTTTCCGTATCGTTGTTAACATTTAAATCTGTTTCTTGAACCTTCTTATATGTTAATTTCTTTATGTATAAGTTATAATCTTATGTTTACTATGATTTTGATTAATTTATATAATTAATCTTTATGAATTCTATTAATTTCTGAATCAACATCATCATTAACATCATTTCCGTCTATTTTTGTTTACTGTTACTCACAGGCTTCTGCTACACAACCAAGTCTTCCTTCTTTTAAAAAATTATCTATCAATAATTCATGGTTTTCTTCAAAAAACTTGTTATCATTATCATGATTATCTAACGATGAATGCGTATTGTAGAGACTCAATACAGATTATGAAGAAATGCAATAAGTTATTGACATTTATTTCCAAGTTGTAACATGTAAGAGCAGGTTACAGATGTTCAGTATATTGTTCTGATTTAAATAATAATGGAAGTTCTCTGAGAAATATGACACCATTTCAGTTCCACGAGGAACCTGGAACATCGTGGGCACGATTTTTAAACGTTGCGCTTGATAAATGGTACCTTACTGCGAAGGGAACATTTGTGATGAGATAGATGAATGCTCTGATTACTTGCTCTTCCGGTGCTGGAACCCAAAGTGTGTCTTCGCTTCCCACAATATAAAGCATCTTGTAATTAACTGTTGTAACGATATTCTTCCAGTTTAACACTGCCAATCAAGGTTCCGAGGTACGATCATCTTCCATTCTCAGCAAGCAGCTATTCCAGCAGTCTCCGGGTTTTTTCCATGACATTCACAGTTCACCTATCAGCCTCTAGATTCTTAATTTCTAAATTGTCCTATTACAGGTCTAAATTGAAGCACCATTAAATTGTTAATACTTTAATCATTATTTAAGGTGAGCTTAGTTTTTTAATACCGTGAAATTAAGTAAAAGGCTTGACATTAAGTAAAAAGCCAATAAAGTTTTGTGAGTATGGTAAGAACAACTACTCCTCCACAATGCTATTGAAAATACTTGAAAATTTAAGACTATCTGTTCCCTCGTCATCAGGCTTATGATGGTAATAGGCTGCTAATACTATCCATCTCTATCATCATCTTTTTTATTTCCGCTAGCCGCAATGACTTTTGAACCATGACTCGCAACAATAGCTAAAGTTATTCGAAGCAGACTCCATCATAACTTTGACCTTAATAGAAACCGTTTTAGATAAAGATCTTGCATCCGATGCTTCTTTGCTGCGAAGATTATCCATTTATCATGTCATATCTTCAACGTGATCATGATTGAGAAGTAGTTCAAAATAATTAATCGCAACGTCACGGGCATTCGCGTGTCAACGGTTTCGACAGTCGACTAATTGTATTCAATTGCTATTTTGCATCTATTATTCCTTTGAAATTGAAGCTTGTGTTGTCTGGAACACCTCCAAGTTGCTGATTGCTTTCAGCCGGTAGACGTCCACGGCTGGAAATCTTCATTAAATAATGATAAAAAGTCTAAAAGTTACTAATGTTGGTCTCTGCTGCCGGATAGAGTCTGAATAAAAGCGCAGGGCCTATTTCTGCAGCCAAATAGTATGGTGTAACCATTGCGGTGTTCCGGTTTGAAAGACGTTGTAGCTATTGTAATTACTGAGGTAAACAGACTCAACATTTTATGTCTCCTGGTGACGAGCGCAACATGGTGCCATGTATATCATCCTCACTAGTACCGCGTTGTTACGGGCAGGCGTATCACTTGCCATCGGGTCATCTCGCTCGTCTCATCGCTGCGTTAAAATTAAAAGGTAGCTATCATAATATACCACATATTATCTTATAGTAGGTAACAGGTATCATACCATATACCATGTTATTATACTAGGTAAGGAACTATTCCAAGACTCACTATATTAACGTTGTAGTTTAACATCTGCGTAGTCTCATCAAACCCTCCCATTGTTAAACGATTAGTTGTATTCAAATTAATTGATTTAATTATCAATTTTTTTTTCTTTTTATCATTACAACATCACCCATATCAGATCAGTGTCGTTCAAAAATAATATTTGAAGCTTTAACAGGCAAAAACGCGAGTATATATGGAACAATATTAATGGATCAATTTATCATACCATTGTTCGTACTTGCTCCATTATCGCGGAGATAATACACTGTGTAAATTATTTCGTGTCATATTTTTTTTTTCTGTACCACTGACGTCATTTTCGATACGACTTGATTATAAACTACCCTATTGGGGATCATTTGTACCCTATTTACAATTGGCCACGATGAAAATACAGTTCAATTGTTCGTTTTAATATGTTCAATATATTAAGTTTCTACTTTTACTAGGTTATAACTGTAGTCAATAATTGTTAGAAAATCGGAAGGTTAGGTTATCAAGAACAATTTCCTCATCAGGGGAAGTCTTTCTTCATAAGAAATTCTTAGTGGTTGTCTCATTTTTTGTAATGTACCATAGCAACAATTTTTTGGAAGTTTTCATTACAAGGATATAAAAACAATCATGATGATGAATTGTGGTTTCACGAAGGATCACTAGAAATATACTTACCTAGTGATAACGTTAATAATGTGGCGGTAATTCAAATATTTTTTAATACAGTCTTATTTATCTATTTATATATTCTAAGTTTAACCAAAGAAATTACTAATTTAACTAGAATTAGCATCTATGTATGAAAACGATGAGTTTATTCGAATCTCTGGGATTCATTACAATGTAAACGATTACAGACGAAGTTAAATATATATTTAACATTTGCATGGTATTTGTAACAAATCAAGACAAGATGCTGCAGAATCATCTGGTGAAAAATGGAGAAGTACATTATAAAATATTTATTTATTATTTAGTCTAATATTATAGACATAAAAAATTCTAAAATAGTTGAATGTAAGACAAATATACTATCTTGTATACAGTACTCTATCAAGATTGAACAACTAGGATGAAGAATATAGCGTCATAATAGCATGTCCTTTGTAAGTCGCAACGCTTTGTAAAGATGTAGTAAGAGAGAAAATTCGTCCTCCCTCTATACTTTACTAAGCACAAATAAATAAAAATTGTGTATTTATGAATACAAAATTATATTAACGAAGATCGTAAAAGTAGCTAGTTCTAGTTAGACATAAATACGGAGATGATGATCCGAAAAGTCTAACTCCACAACTTGAGGCTTTTAATCATCTTTGACTACATTGATGGACAAAGTAAGGAACAGTGTGATAAGGAAGCGACGCGGCGTGGTTGAAGATGTAGTGACAGTGAAAGATAGAGAAAGGGATGCTTTGATGGTTCGGCCGTGTAGGAAGAATGGATGAAAGAAGATTAACTAAAGAGGTATACAAGGTAAGAATGATTGGACAAATCTGTGCAGGTCGACCTAGATCCACATATTCCGATCAAATCGAAGATGTACTGACGAGCGAGCATGGAGACGCTCATGAAAGTGGAGGAAGCGAGAGAGGTATGCCAGGATCGTAGCAAGTGGAGAGAGGTGGTCTCTGCCTGCCCTACTGGGAACGAGGCGTGATATATATATATATATGTTAACTACATCATCCATAGACATCACATACTATTATTCTTATTACTATAAATGTATATAAAGAATGAGAAAGTTAAGACTAAGTTTAAACCTTCATCAATAACCTACTCACATAGTAATTTTTTTTTCGTCATTTTCATCATCAGCCGATAGGTGTCCACTGCTGGACATGGGCCTCGCCAAAAAGATCTCCAAATCGATCGGTTCTGCACTGTCTGCATCCATCCGCTTCTCGCTAGCTTCGTTTGTAGGAGTCATATGGGTGGATTTGGGTCATTTCCCACCACGCTGGCCCAATGCGGGTTGGTGAGAGCCAGAGTCACGTTTGCTGATTAGCACGGTTTACCACGAGCAGGTGAGGTTGGTATGGGTCCCGTGAGTTGCGTGGGGGTCCCCTTACACCCCTATCGAGAATAATATATGAAATTGTTATTTATTACCTCGTTAATAAAATTTACTGTTATTTTAGATAACTGTATAAATTTTTAGTTTTAATTAAATTTCGTATGTTACAGCGTGCTGCCTTCATTCCGAAGGTCTCGGGTTCTAATCTCGACATGTACCGATGACTTTCATATTTAAGTTATGTACATTTGTAAACTTAAGTTACAACAGCGAAATACAAACGGTGAAGGAAAACATCGCGAGGAAACCTGCACATGAATTAGAATTCATTCTAAGGTGTGTGTGAAGTCACCAATCCGCGTTAAGCCCACGTGGTGACTATGGCCCATCGCTCTTATATTGAGGGTAGGCCTGTGCCCCAACAGTGGAGACGTAAATTGGCTGTAGATAAAAAAACATTAATCTATATATCAATTTATACAACTAGATTACTTTAATAACCTATCTCTATGTGCTTTGTTTACAAAGGATACTTCAACTTGCTCATCATAAATATTTGTCTTCATCATAGTATATATATTTTATTAATAAAAAAAACTATTCTTGTTGTATACTAAATATTTAACTTCAATTTCGTATAAATAAAACAAATGTTCAACATTTGAACCAATGTTTAAATGTATGACAAAACTAGAAATAGAGAAGTCCATTCTAGTCTATTTGTAGTTCTGTTGCAGACTTCTTCAGTCAGCTATTATATGTTATGTGGTCTTCTATATGTGGTCAGCGTCATTAAATGAGGGTGTGGCATGGCTCTAAACAATTGAGCGATAACATCGCCCGAATGGAGAGCGCTCGTACAATACCCGCCCAGGGTGATGAATGGTCCCGCTTTAGCGTCTGAAAAATATCGCGGTCTCCGCGAAATTGTTTCTGAAATGCTCCTCATACTTCTGTTTCACATAAGTCCTCAGCCACGATAACGAATAGGATTTCTCAAACGGTATAAATATTGTAACATTTCAATTAAAACTATTCGCATAGATACAAAATCGACGGAGAATAGGCATTTTTAATCTTACTGTATATATGTCACCTGGTGATAATACACCTGCCCTTAGCAAAGTGGCGCTAGCTAGATTAATACACAGCATCACATTGTGCTCGTTACCTACTTACCAAGCGACCATGAAATCGCGGATTGTGAAATGTGGTCACCTTAAACACTTATCACCATATGTGACTAGCTATCCAAGCGGATTCAAAAGCTCAACCAGATTTTAGAACACTCTGAAGCATTGAGAGGAGCGATAATAAATGATATATACTACACAGCATTGTACTTGTCGTAAACAGCATATGATCTTAGATCTCGATACCTCAGTAATTTCACTTGCTATAAAATCCCACAAACCGGAACACAGTAATTTTTACACTGTTTGACGGTGGAAATAGGAGCTGCGTTGATACCTACCTTAATATCTCAACAAGCTTCCCAATCATGTCAAAGTAGAACTATATAGGCTTTATAAAGTAGTAAAATATATATATATATTAATAAGTATGACCATACTGCTCTCATCGTCATCAGCCGATGGACCTCCACTGCTGGACATGGGCCTCCCGGAAAGATCCCCACATCGCCAGGCACCAGGAGCAGTCGTTAGAAGGGGTTCTTAAGGGGTGATTTGGGCCATTACCCGCCCGCCAAATGCGAGTTGATGGGACTGCTATCTTAGTGTACTAAATTCAACAAGTTTCAACTTTTTTTATTTCAACATTTGAGGATTTTCGAGCTAAATATAAGTGCCCTTATATCAAGAGCAGCTACCATCTATTGAAAGCCTCCTCCCACTTGTGTATTAAATAAAAAATAACAAACATTTAAGCACCATCACACCTTTAAAACTCTGATATTCCACTTTCACTTGCATTCGTGAAAGAAATTCAGATGCAGCGGAAGAGTAGTTTTTCATGAAAGTTGAGAAATAAATTTCGCAGTTGAAAGTTCTTGCGAAAAATTTTTGCTGGAATTAAAAACTGCCATAAATTTGAAATAACCCACGTTTTCATTTGTACACTAACTTTACTTATTACTTAGGCCTTTAAGAGACCTTTGACATGTGCATAAATAAAAGGAGCGGTGTTCCTTTTGGATCAAGTTATTTAAATTTCCTGTGTTATATTTCACTAAGTGGTCCGACCATTTGGTGAAGGTTGCCGGAAGCTGGAATATACTTTATAATTTAATCTATATATAGGAGATTTCTACCTATGTCGAGACTTATTACGATATCTCTGGAACCATGAGGACTGGGGGACCTAAAGTTGATCGTTGTGGAGATCTTTGGGGCACGCTTATGTCCAGCAGTAGACATCTGTCGGCCCATGATGATGATGTAATATTTTTTTAAGATTGTGCCTGTATTAGCTTAGATAGTATATCTTTAATTAATAACTTAAGATTCCATAGCTGGCTCCCAAACGATTAACATTTTATGTCGTTTGGGAACTCCTGTATAATAATCGTAAAATAAATAGATTGTGAATCTCCAATGGAAAACTAGTGTACTAAATAAAACAACTAAAATCTAGATGTACTAAGTTTTAGGTTACAAATCAATTATTGTACGGTACATTAGATTTTGGCGGAGAACTTGATTATAGCATAATACATTAAGCTTTAGGAGAAAACTGTTTTTCTAGTTTGAGGATAAAAATACATAACTTTAAATTAGAAAAAGCAAAATATGTTTTACTTAAATCTTATTAAATCTTACTACAAGTAAGTGTCTTTTCTCCGAAACAATTATTTATTTCTGCCGCCAAACAATAACGTACAAAAATTACTGTGTTTCGGTTTGAACAGTGCTGTAAGTGATAATTACTGAGTAGACGAAACTTAACGTATGTCTCAAGACGACGAGCACAATATGAGGCAGTGTACATCCTCCCAACTAGCCTCACATTGTTATGGGCGGGCGTGTCATTTACCATCAGGTAATGGTCCCGCTCGTCTCCTCACTTCTTAGAATAACAATAAATATAAATATATCACAAGCTAGTTAATGTACTACCGGCAAAACCCATTTAACAGATGGGTTAAATTAACTCAATCTTCTCTCGAGATATTGTTAAAACCAATTAACTGGAAACAACTACAAAAAGAGCAGCTATTTTACCTTAATACTTTATCATTAAACTATTAACCGCTCGTCTTAATCAATTAAACATTTACTTGTCTACTAATTATACAATCACAAACCAATTGCACGCCATGTTCATATTGCGTCGCAGCTCAAAATGGCCGCCCAATCATTTCAACAACTATACTCACACATTGATAATTAAAAAAGGAGTAATAATAGTCAATAAATAATTTATAATAATACATATCACTTATTAATTAATCAAGATTAATTTAATAATTTAAATTATTGTTTTTTTTAAGACAAGATTGCTAATAATACTGTGATTATTAACCAAGACATATGCGTGATGAGGCGACGGCAGCCATTTCTCTTTGTTAAGCAAGCCTATGTTCAGCAGTGAAAAATGAACAGGCTGAAATACTGAAACCTCCATAGGGTCCTCTATAGCAAACCAGCAAAAATAAATATATTTTATTACTATTTTTGATTTCGTCGTCTCAAAACATAACAATTATGCTTTAGTGATTTTGCTTTGTATTTTAGAAGAGGATTGTGCCTTTCAGGTTATACATACAATGTCAACGGGTATCAGGTTTTTAACATTCCACCAAACATACTCTTTCCAAAGGATACATAAGGAAGATATAAGGAGCAACTTCACATTACGAAAGCCAAAATATTTCTAGTAACGAATTTTGAAATTTGTCTCCCAAGTACATTCACCTTTACGTATTTAAATAGAAATATCTTATAGGGACAGTCTACGCGGAAACTCATATGGATGTGTATTGAAACATTACTTGTTTTCCTGTAAGTCGAATAAGATTTTTTTTATTAACAAAAGAAATATTCAAGCGAAGTTTGTGATATCAAAAGGAAAAGCCCACTGAGCCGGGAACAAAGGGCTCGGAACCACAACACCGAAGGTGTTCCTTCCCGTATTGTGTAGCCTGTGTAGGTAGTACAGGACCGAATTAAATAATAATACACTGCTACCATACTAAAGCGGCGATAGTTCCGATTGTTAATGGAATCGAGAAGACCCGGGTTGGATCCCAAGTGCTTATCCGAACGAAGCCCTCGGAAGGTAACCGGTTCATTCCATACTCTTCGTTAACACCTGATATCCGCCAACACGCTCTTGGCCAGTATGGTGAATAAACAACCTTCTCTATCTCTCCTAAGAGAGAAGACGTCGATTCTCAATAGTTACTGTTATTATGCTTATTATTTTTATTATAGATAAAAATAATGCTGCAACTATAGATATATATGTCAACAGCAATTCGTGGACAAGCATAAGAGTTAGAAAAGTTACTTTAGCGTACTTTATTTGCTTAAATAACTTAATTACATGACTTATATATCATGGTATATGATGATACATCTTTTATTGAATCAATTTCATTGATTTTGTGTAAACATATTATAATTTAATAATCAGCGGTTTGTGTCATAGAAGAATACTGATCCTAGTGAAAATATTGAACTTTTTTTTTAATTTGTCTTTTACTAGAAAACTAATATTACTCTGTAGAAACTTAAAAAAATCAATCATATAATAACTTTAGTCTAATACAAAGAGACTTTAAGGTAGAGAATTTAAAACTCTTTCATTATATTTTAATAACACGACTTTCCGCTCGACAATTCCGTTCGCGAATTGCAACGAAATAACAGAGCATAAAGCTTGTCGCTATATATTCAGCTTTACTTCCGTTTCCGAGTATAGAACAAGGAATGTAATATTGACAACTTGTTAAGCTTATTAATGTAACTATTCAATGTGTTAATGACGCGTTATACAAAGAGAACACGCGGTAATAACACTTGTTAATTTTCTAGAAAGTCGCTTTTCCATGTTACTTGAACTTAAGTTAGATTATAAGCTATAAAGAAATATATTTCAGATTGGGAAAGTCTTTGTTCTGTTGAGCTATAGCAATATATAAGGATGAAGAGTTAAAAGATAATTGTAACTACAGTCACTGGTGGTAAGGTCTCTGTTGCTGAAGATGATGACCTCATGATGATGATGCTGGAGATCGTTTAAGTGAGTACCACCGCAGCTCCTACTCCTACCGCCAAATAGTACTGGGCAAACATTAATGTGTTACGTTTTGAAGGATCCTGTAGCTAGTTAAATTACTAGGATAAAGAAACAACATCTTATGTCTTAAGGCGACGAGCTAAGTCTGGTGCAGTGTATAACATCCTAACTAGTACTGAGTTTTGGGCTAACGTATGGTTTACCATCAGGTGAATATCCTGGTGAATAATAGACTGCCTGTGTAATCATACGCTTATAACAGAATTGCTGTTTTCCAGTTCTGCCATATGAAAGGCAGAGGATGTGAAATTAAGGTTAAAGATTTTTTTTTAATTCTACGAAGCAAAGAGTTGAGTAAGACGTTCACCTGATGGTAAGTGATGTGTCTGTCTGTAACAACGCTGCTCTAGTTATGATGATATACGCAGCATCACATTGCGGTCGTTGCCTTGAGACATACGATGTTAAGTCTCGTTACCGCAGTAATATCATAAACTACAACGCCCAACAAACCGGAATATAATATGGCTTTTATATTACTGTTTGGCGGCAGTGGACGCTGAGGTACAAACCTAACTAGACGGCCTCCGACAACAGACTTACCACCAGTAGGTTTTACCTAGTACCTGTAGTTGTTATCTAATACTAATAATTGTTACCTAGTACCAGTGTAATAGTAAAATGGCGGAATCACTCACCTCGTTAGCTACGTAGTCTGCATTTTGCTTCACCGCATCATTTATTACAATATATCTATCTAGAAACAATAGTTATCGATAATAATATATAATTAAGTGAAAGTTAAGTTATCAGTGCGTACGTTTATATATATATAATATATATGTTGAATGTAATTGTAGTTCAAAATTGAAATTGTTGGAATTGCTTCATCAAATTGTTCAGCGATTAACGTAAGCGCCGTCGCTACTTTGCGCGTAACTGTACACGCAATCTGATGCGATACACAACTCAAAGGCTGATTGCGGCAGGCTGATTAAATCATGAGCTAAATAGTTAACATTGTAAGCGTAGACGTAGATAGAATAGGACATAGAATTCTAGACTCACATAGCGATAATAAACCAGATCAGTATAGCGACATTAAAACTATGTACAGTAGTGTATAGGTGATCGTAAGTCGCAGCCTTTTTACTTGCGTGCTAGGTTCTTATTAGCAGAGACCGTCTACGTGGGTTCCACCGCAGCACCTCATTCTACCGCCTAACAGTAGTGTGCAAACTTTACTGTGTTCAGATTTGAATGGCGTTGTAACTTATGTAACTGCAGAGGCAACGAGATTCATCTTATGTCTCAAACGATAAGCGCAATTTGGTGCAGTACATATGAACCCGACCAGCGCTATGTCGTTATGAATGGCCGTATCACATACCATCAAGTAAACGTTTCGCTTGTCTCGTAACTTTGTTAAAAAAATATTGTTATTAAAAAATACTTAACCCTATGCACATTTTCGAAACCATGAGATGAGGACTTTCAAGAAAAGAACGAATTATTTCCTTATAGATCGGCAACTCAGCCTCTCTGGTGTCACGACTGTCCATAACGGCCAGGGATCACTTTCCATCAGGCGAACTGTTCGCTCGATCGCTCTCTTCTTAATTAAAAAAATTAACATTATGACATCACAAAACCACACCCCTTCTTTGATTGCTGGTATTAATAGCTCATACTAAGATAAGTTCAAGAATTACCAAAATCTTTTTGTGCAAGAGACTCTCTTTTCCATTTCTCTCCTGTCTTTCCTCTTTTCCATAATAAACTCATACCCCAAATCTACCTCATACCTGAACTAGCTGTTCCTGGTTTTGCTAACTGTAATAGTTTTCCGAGCGTTCATGCTTGACTATCATCGACCTCGTTAACACTTAACATCACGTGAAGTTCGGACCTGTTGCGACGTCTGCTGTCCTGTATCATTTATATAACTGGAGACATCACACAGTTTCAATTGAGATAAGTCGAACGACTTCGGAGATTTAATAATGTTATTCTTTCCAGAAATTTCTTTTCTCCTCATCTTATCTACACTGTGTGTAATAACATTCAATTACTGATTCCCGATAAAGATAATAGATGAGCAAACGAGTACAAAGAATTTTATCTGCGGATTCATTGGAAATAACCATTCGATATCAAATAAGTTATACTTCTAACTACGCCCGACGTCGGGATACCGTCAAGTTACCGAATTATATATAAAGTTATATCTAGCTTATAATTTATATAACAATCCAAATTTTCAATATTTTTTTATTTCATCAAGGTCAGCGCTTGACCGACGACTCCACTTGATTTTAAGTGATGTGATGGTAAGGCGCACTAATCCAGTAACTACCTATTCATTCATTTCTTGAAGTAACCATAAGTCGTATTTTTACGAGAACACTGACGCCGGCAAGCTGGTCCACTCATTTACTCTTGTCCTGAAGGAGGAGGAGCTGAACCTCTTTACTTAAATTAAAGTTATTAATAATCATTTCACCTTTAAGATATTAAAGCAATCGCAGCTATTTTCATAATACTCTCTTGAGATGAAATTAAGCTATTTTTCGTAACATATATGTTCATGGTCATAATAAAACAGTATTACTTAGTAATTGATACATTGCGGAAGTACCTCCTACGCCAGAGACCTTTTAGAATCATCAATAAGTTATATCACATAAATACCGATTACTGGTGGGAGTTCCTGTTGTCGAAGACCGACTGTGAAATTACTACGGCGAGACTTTGATCCTAAGTGATGCTGTGTATCTCATCCTATCTCCTCGTTGTTATTGGCAAGCATCACTTGCGAACAGGTGAACGTCCAGCGCATCTCATCACTGCGTCAAATTAGAAAAAAAAGCACGAAGGATGCGTCGAAAAAACATCCCTCTAACCAAATAATAAGTTGGATAAATTACATTAGCCCTGTGTCTCCGGGAGCTTCATGAATCTGAAATGACGTCATATATCCTTGTACAGCGTAAGTTGTTGTTAAGTAACTAGGTACGTTTAACTAGAATATATTCACGGATGTTCACCACATTTATTTAACTTCACGTAAACTGTTATGTTTATTTACCCTTAGTAATACATTATATTTTTATTAATAATAACAGAAAAGCCCCATATCATCCCCAGTACGGATGGCGAGGCTTATTCTTTATGCCATGTAGTTGCCGGCTCTGAGGTTTCGGGTGGCTTCCGTAATATTTTTTAGAAATATCTATAAAAACGCACCCGGAGCTAAAATCATGGGATTTCCACCCCAAACAGTTCAAATACGAAACCCCTACTAAAGCTCTCATACTTGATTTATTTTAATTTCTCCGTGTGGTCTGCGGCCACACCAGCAATACTGCAAGTGTCTTGAACGTAAGACGGAGCAAGTGTATCGACGCAAGTAGCATCCCTTACACGAGCCCGCCCTACTCCAAGGAACCAGCGTAATTCCATCCAGTTTCTTGCCGACGTCGCGCATCAGATCAGGGAGCTCCAATGCAGCTGGCACACCCTGGGCGGTGACGAGAACCCTGCGAATGAGGTCGTTCATAACACGATGAACTGTTATGTTAGTTTATTGATGATTATATTCTGAAACAATAATATTTAAATTCTCATTGTTCGTTAACATGTATCAGTTTGTATGAAACTGCAACTTCATGTTACCACTTAATGGAAGCAGGAACTTATGCGATTATATTTCGTTTATTAGCTTAAAGAATATCCTATGAATAAACTTTTTTTTATTCTCGAGAGGAATTCTAAAAAGTTATCCTGCTTTCGAGAGAGACAAGGTTATGTGAGATTCTTCCCCACTAAAATCCAATCGATAGTCATGCTCAATCCGTTGCGGGAGACCCCGGGATCTCCTACGGAACGCCTAAAGCGTGACCCAAGGAGAGCTCTAACCTTCCTTGGCACCCTCGCTCCGGTACGACAAGCGCTAGATGACCTCGCCTTGTGGACAATGAGGACCCAAACGTTCAAAGCCCATGAACCCGAAAACTCTTTTAGTCGCTTTCTATCAGATGCAGGGCTTACCTTAATCCGATTTTAATAACCTGAAACAAGAGGGCTAATCCTGAAAATAACCTATCAGGAAATATGTTATCTAAATATCCTCGCTTGCTTATATATTGATTCCTGGAGCGGTTGCGATGACGCCGGCTGTCCAATCAAACTTTATTGTTCAGGGTTTCATCCGACGTTCACCAATCGATGATTCATTATTCTCAAACATCCGACGGTAAGTAATAACTTAATTCAATATAATATAATGAAATACCATTTGGAGGTAAGCAATAACTTTTTACGTTCAATACGAACTGAAGACGGATCAAAAGGTTACGAGATACGGTTAAAATAAACTGCTAAAATTAAGCTTTGTCTTGTTCTATATAAAACGCAACTCATTAAGTTCATAACAGGTTTTCTTCTTAATTAACTTAATGCATTGATTATAGTAATGTTTACGATGTAATAGATATTAAAGATAAACATAAACTTAAGTTGGACTTCTCATACTATCATGTACTCAAAGTTCTTGTAATAATTTTCACAGTTTCCGGTTCATAACACAGCACGGCAAAGGCTTGACTACATTTTAGAACTTTGAAGTTGTTCATCATCACCAGCACCATTTATATATATTTTATTTTAACGAGATATAGGAGATATACAGATACTTATTGACTTATTAGGAGATCTCCTAAACTATAAGACGTGGACTGCAACACTCAAAATTTAGTAGAGATATTGCTTCTGGCAGCAGAGGTCAGCTACTAGTGGATGTCACGAAATCTCACCACCAAAGGGACTTGTTGCAGGGCGTTTAAGGCTCCAGTAATACCTAGTATCAGTATATAGTAAATTTAAAAAATATATAGTAAATTGGAGAGTACAAAAATCTTTACTTTTTCTAATTTTTTTTTATTCAATTAAGCGACGAGACGAGCAGGACGTTCACCTGATAGTAAGTGATACGCCCGCCCATAACAACTTGGCCCAAGTTGGGATAATCGGATTATCGCCTCTACCACCATATTAGGATAATGGCTAAGAAGAGAAAGAGATTGCGCTCATCGCCCGAGACAGATGATGTCGAGTTTTGTTACCGCAGTAATTCGAAATTATTCAAAAGCCCACTGTGTGCACAAAACCAATTGTACAACAACGTTCTAAGAGGAACTGACATAAAAGACAGATCCCTGTACACCGGCAATAATATGCTACAGACCCGTTTATGCGAACTGAAATACGAGGTAACCGACGAGCTCGTCAGATAACGTCTATAGCATCACAAAGTGTATTTAATTCAAATACACGCACACATTCACACAAACGCACACACACCCCACCTCACACAGCACACCCCAAACACTGACCCAAATTAATTTAGGAATTGGAAATGTATGACGATTGCTAAGTCCTTTTTATGTATGTAAACATTATTTAACTGCAAATCAATTAATAACTATTGTGATTAATTACTATTCCTTACAAAAATCTATTTTTGTTGACTTAATTTGTATATTTAAAAAACTACCCTCATAAATAGTTGTGAACTTCCGATTCAGGGTGCTGAGATACAAGCTTAGCTTCGTTCAAGACCCGCGGCTTCCAGTGTATTTATAAGTGTAAATACTGCTAGTAAATTATTATTATTACAGTAGCTACAACGCCTTTCGAACCGGAACACAGTAATGTTTGCAGAGTACTGTTTAGCGGGGAAATAGGCATACCTAGACAGGTATTTATGTTTAACACTAAACCTACCGACATTCATGTATACCTAACCCCACCCATGAGGGGTCAAATGACCGCTTCAAAAAAATCTTACGTATCTTAGTAAAGTAGTAAAGTAGATAGTAAACAAAATATTTTTCTGATGATACAATAAACACTTGTTGTTATGTGTTATTTATGCATTTTCATCTCATTTTTTGTATGCACATTTTGTATTGCACATTACCCACATACGTATTTTAACATTTTATACAAGTTTTGTTTGTTGAACATCACGGGGTCCAGACCCAGAGGGCGGCCAAAGACAAGATGGACAGATGTGGTCAAAAAAGATCTAGAGTACTGCAAGGTTACCGAAGAAGACACGTCCGACAGAGCGAAGTGGAAGAGAAAGACCAGAAAGGCAGACACCATCAGATGGGAATAATAAATGCCACAGAGAGAGAGAGAGAGATACAAGTTTTGTTTTTTTATTTATTTTGCAATATCTTATTTGACATCTCCGTTCAGGAGGAGCAAGTATTTGTGTTTATTATTGTTTTTGATGAGCATTCTTTGCTAATCTGTTTCTCCTTCTGATGTTCGGTCCCATGTTCTTCTGCCAATGGAAATAAAAACTCTCACCTCGATACCTTCTCACCCGTCGTTTCTTTATATAAAATCCAAACATTTATCCCGGCTAAATCTAAGATATTGAAAAATACCTGTAAGGGTCATCTTTGATATTTAGATTTTTGTGCTATCGTAAAATCTATTTGTCTCCGGTATACGGAAGTCATTTTTTTCAGTTTCATCGGATGAATGCATCGAACTAAGTATCAATACTTTTTTATTGGGTTTAGCTTTATAAATTGTAAAAATAAAATCTTTTGGTTTCTACAGGGTGGCGCAAAAGTAATCCTCCTATCAGACACATATATACAAGGTGGCGCAAAAATAACCTTCCGATGTTTTTTGGCTGTAATTAAAAAACAAATGAAAAACTTTGATTCTTCTTGTGGATTATTTTTATTTGGTCTTTTAATTTTTTTACATCAAGGCAAAATTTATAGCATTTTCTGATAGGAAGATTACTTTTGCGCCACCCTGTTTAATATTATTGAGAAGCGTGTTGCTATCCTTTGCCTGTCTGGCTAGTTTTGGTAGCAGAAAATATTGTTGGCTCTGTTGATTTTGTTGAAATTATCACTTATACCACGTAATAATTTTTACTATGATATAATTATAATTTCTATTATACTCTGAAATTTTCAGGCTCTCCGTTTGTATCGCAAGACCGCACCGTCGTACAAAAAACGCTATGTTCTTTGTTCTAGTAACAACGAAAACGCTATGCATTGACTCTAATCGCACATTTGTCTACAATGTAGACACATTGTTTACATTGTAGACTCGTAAAACAATTTCAAGAACGCGATTATCGAAGGACATAGTCGTAAATAACGTAAATTTTTCAAACGGTCAAATGACCGTTCGTGGTAGACTAGATATGGTATATTTTTTTTCGGAGAATAAACAATAAAAAAGTTGTAAATATTGAAAAATAGGTTGTATGTATATTGTTAGAAAAAATCAATAAGCTACATGATGATACAGTAACGTTGTATGCGAGAAATTTTAAAGGATAATTTAAAAACGGTCATTTGACCGCGCATAGTAGGTTTAGTGTTAAAGATAAATATTATAAAACTTCAACGGCTCAGTGTCGCCATTTAACTGTCTTCTAAGCACTTTTAACATGTGAAACGATTGTTAAATGTCAACACTGTTAAACCTTATTAAAGCAAACATTGTATAACAATAGCAAAGTTTAAATTTTGTTAGCGCTAATTCGGATTTAGTGAGTTTCCGGAACATAAAAATGCGCGTCCGCAGTCGACGAGTACTGCGGAATGGAACGGGTGGCAGTAAGTCAAAATAATTGCCGCGCGAGATTACAGCGGTAGGCGGTGGAGAATCCTGAGTGTTATCCCGGACCTGGAGTTCATTACTAGAGGTATAATATAAAATGAATGAATGAATGAGTAATTGAGCGAATGAGATTAATATGTTTCGAGAACAACTGTAAGCAGACATACCATATCCATCAACACATTTCTTGGCGTTGGTAAATGAAATGATGAGTGAATGAACAAGAGAATGGATGAGATGATTGAATGAATGAATAAGGGAATGCGAATAGTAACACCACCTTATTATGTACAGACGTAACACTGCTGAACGTCTCGCTCGTCGAGTAAAAAAATCAGAATACAGCAATTATTTGACCAAATACCCTACAGTTGACTTTTCCTCCCGACTGTCATCTCTCTATTTCAAGCATATAGAATAACTTTTCGAAAAATTAAATTATCAAACTTTAACCGTAAAGGATCCAGTGTCCAGTATTTTATATTTGAATACTCTGACAGCAACCCTGGCACTGACCACGATCCTCAGACATGATGTAACCACCTTAGAGAGAGAGACCCTGCTAAAATAGAATAGCAAATATACAGTACAAGAACATTAATTAATTGTTAGATCTTTTAATTAAAATTACTTTTTTATACAATTAATAAGCAAGAGATTAAAGTTGTCAATTTTTATGTCAACCTAAGTTATATAATTGATAATATCGTCATTGCTTTACTTAGGATAATTAAGTAACACCATGAAGCGAGCATCGCTATGCATACATCGCTCTCATTACCTTGAGACATAGATGTTGATTCTCGTTACCCCAGTAATTACACTAAAGCGGAACCCAGTAATGTTTGCACACTACTCTCAGGCGGCAAAAATAGGTGTTGCTCGTGGTAAACATCTAGTTAGGTACTAACAAGGAAATCCTATAGAAGACATAATAACTTTTTACAGTAATTAATGAAAACATTTTGCTCTTTCCGGTTTTCAAATGTGTAAAACCTAACCGGTAGTAGGTTTTTCTTGCCGGTCGGCTCTGTAGTTTCGGGCTGGTAACAATAGGACTAAGGTAAGTTCTGCCTGTCGTAGAAGGCGACTAAAAGAGTCTAGGAGTTTAGCGGGCCTTGAGGATGGGGGCCCTTATCGCTCAACGAGCTAACCTGGGTGGGACAGCTAGGGCGTATCTGGCGACTCGTCTCGTATTCCGACACGTCACTGTTTAGTGATAGGGATTTTGTCAATTGGGAGGGATGCTTCACATCCCTCCCCGAGGCGGGCCCGTTCGATCCGAGCACCGAACGGGGGTTGCGGAAGAACTGTTTAAAGCGTTATCCCGCAACCCTCGTGCATTCCTTGCGGATGTGATGGAATACCGTGTGAAGCTTTTTAGTCGGTTGGAGTCCGACACTACCCCACTACCGGCCCAGTATTGGTACGGGGTGTGCGTTCCGTTAGCATTTTGTTACACACGTAAATAAAAAAATAAAAAAATCCTGGGTGGGACAGCGTATGGCTCCGCGCTGGTGCTTAACAGGGTTTCACCCTTCCTCAGAGACGTATTAACACAAAGTGTAGAAGGGCACCGGTGCGTTCTATTAGAGATCCCGGAGCCTCTCCGAATGCACTGATGCAGAGCACCGAGGGAATTGTAGTGAGCAAGAATCTCACATAACCTTGACTTCCCGTCAGAAGCAGTGTATATTTAGAAGATTTCACCTCGAAACTACAAAATTATGATCTCTGTTGGCGGAGATCGTCTACGTGGGTAACACCGCAACGCCTCATTCTGCCGCCAAACAGTAGTGTGCAAACTTTACCGTGTTCCAGTTTGAAGGGCGTTGTAGCTAGTCAATTTCATTGGTATACTGAGACTTATCATCTTATGTTTCCAGCGACGAGCATAATGTGGTGGTGTGTGTATCGGGGTGAACGTATTACTTACCATCAGGCGAACGTCTCGCTCGTCTCGTTGCTTCGTGAAATTAAAAAAAAAATACCGCAAAGAATATAAATCCAAAAACGAAACCGTTACGATTACGCTTTTTCGAAATGGAACAGTCCAGGACTGATATGTCACCATGCGCAGCTATCAGTTCTCTGCAGCGTTGCACAATAAAAAAAACTGTATACTTTGACAGCGACATACGTTGGGCCAATAGTCAAAAATGTTGCGTCAGTTCGCCGCCATATCTCACTAAACGGTGTCATTCAAGTTTCGTCGTTAGCTTTTTGTGAAGCGGAACAGTTCAATTTTAACAAAAATGTAAACGGAAGTCCCTAGTTCGATTTCGGAACAACACGTTACGGAATCTAGTAGTAGAATTTAGTCAGCATTTTACTGGTGTCAATGTATCCGAGCCAGAGCACTCTTAGCGACCTTCACCACCCACGGACTAAGCTGTCATTTAATACCATGTGAAAATGTTAAGATTTAATCATTTATAAATAGTAATGTAGAAAGAAAATCGATTATTCGATTTTCCTTCGAAATACTAACTTTTCAAGTGTTTCAAGTTACTCAAGGCGATGAGCACAATGTGGTGTATCTTATCACTTATCATCAGTAGAACGTGCCGTATTATCGTTTGCTTAAATGAAAGAGAAGTGAAGAGAAATATGACAAAAGTCTTCCTCCAAATATGCCTATTTATTTTTATCTTGCGCCAGTTTCTATTGTCTATGTCAATCTGTCAGAGGCAGCGCAAGACAGACAACGCTGGCACTCCCTTGTGTCGGAGGCCAAGACTCACTTTGGGTCGCTGCGCCAGAGGAGTAAGTCTGTCTCATCAGCTAATAGATATCCACTGCTGGACATAGGCCTTCTCCAAAAATCTCCCCAACAGGCAGGGATTCATATGGGAGGATTTGAGCCATTTCCAACCTTGCCCAATGCGAATTGGCGCCAGAACCTTGTTTGTTTATTAGCAGGTTGCACCACGAGCAGGTGAGGTTGGCTTGGATCCCGTGAGTTGTTATGCGGGAACACTTACACCCCCATTCAGTCTATCTAGAGATATTAATAATGATAATAAACCTGAAGTATCGTACGATGTAAGTGACAGTAGGAACGACGGAGTAGTTGTAACTAAACCCTTTGATAAATACAATTCATAAAACGTTTCGAATTGAATTACCGTCAAATCCGGAAATTTAAATACGTACGAATCCTTTCCGTCAACACTGTATAATCCAGTCCTTATTCATTATTGTGTTTCACAAACAATGGTCTTAGCCAGCAAGCCGCAATCACTCTTTGAGGTGCAACACACCGACGGAGATTATTCCATACGGATTGTTTGTGTAATAAGACAAAGTGTTTACAAAATTTCATTATAATATTACTTCTTTGATATAAATACATTTGTCGATGCGTGATATTGCATGTTAATAGAAGTAATGTATCTACTCAAAGGAGATCAGCTTGCTATAAAGAGAACTATGCTAGATATTTCTATTAGTAATCGAGAAAGAATGAAGAGATCTGCAGAAGTACACAGGTTGCTAACATGTCCCAGCTGAATAATAAACTGAAGTAGCAATGGGTGAGCCGGACAGAGCAAACATTAATCGGATGATGGAGCAAGATTTTAGATGAGTAGAGAACAGGTATGAAATACCACTTGCCTGATGGACTGACGTTCTCGTGAAGGTAACCGGAAACTTTTGAGAAGTCTTCGTTTAGCAATGGATAGAAATATGCTAAAATTAAGATGAGGATGATGTACGTATGTTACAAAATTTGCATCTCAGGAACAAATAAAAAGAATTTACGCTTTATAACTAATTACAGATTCTTTTATAATTGCTTCCATGGTGTCTTGTATCACAGATGCTCTTTGTTTGTTTTAGGGCCGTGTGGTAGAGTTTGATTAGTTCTAGGCTGTGTCCAATTCCTCCTGATTATCTAACAAACTCATATTGTAAATCTGCCAAGACAACAGCATTTCTGTGGTTCAGCTGTCTACGTGAACCATCGGGGGTATAAGTTAGCTTATAGAAAATAACAAAAAAACTTCGGATGACGTTGAAATACATACAATTTATACTAATAAGTTAGTGGTTAGTATAAGGCTTCGCTACAGTTACTAAAGAGCAAGCTAAATATACCAATCTGGTAAGCTTATTTGATAGAGCTTTAAGGCGTATCTTCAAAAGGAATTTGCATTTAGTAAAGTTCGTTGATTATTTATTGTTTAATTGTGAACAGCTTTTTATATAAATTGTACCATCAACAGCACTTAGCCTCTCGTTTTACTAAGAAAATCAATGGATGTAACAATAACAATAAATAATAGGAATCCTAAGATAAAATTTCTTATTTACAAACGGTAAGTAAAAATTTAAGCAAAACTCAGAGCTCGGGGATCTAACTAAGAAAGCATTATTAAACGACTCTCTTTCTGCAAATCTGAAGTCTGAACGAAGTAATTCAGCAGACTGCTTACATAAAGATGAACCATAAAATATTGAAGAGGTGGTTAACGACGATTAAAATAGTTCCCGACAATTGTAACAGTCAGGGTTAATAAAGTTCGAATAGAACAATGAAGAGTCTAATATCCGTTCAAAAGTGAGACGATCAAGTTAAATTGATCAATTAAAACTTTATGCAGACTTCCAGAGCATCATGAAGTTGGCTATGAAACACTCACGGTGGCCGCTCTTGTGATTTCAAATTTCATTGTTTAAAACTTTACTGCTGTTGAGCAGAAAAAAACTTTTTTGGATCTCATCATGATGCTGTAACGTTTCTTATATAGTTCCATGAACTCAAAAAAAGGTACTAACAGAATCTAGCAATAGACAAATATGCTAGTATCATAACAAATGTGAGGTTGGTAGCTTTTTATTCAAGGTAGCCGCGATCCCTGATATTGGGACTGTCCATAGGCGTCAGTGATCATTATCTACCAGGTAAATTCTTCGCTGGTTTCCCCATCTTACCTTTAGAAAAAAAAATACTCTCTGTTTTTGTGTATATGTAGTAAATACAGGTGTCTTGTATTAACGCGTTTGTTTTTTATTATAATCACTGTTCGTGTTACTGGGTAAAATATTGGCAGACCTTGGTGCCGCTGATATTTTTATGTCCATACCAAAGCCACAACAAGTCCATTAATATCATTAAATATATTTATGTGAATTCTTTAAAAATTTCAAATAACCTTAACACTTATAAATATGATGTTTGTGCAATTTGCAGTTTATTAGAAAAAAAAATTTATAGCATTATGTGGAATATTCGAATTTTAGTAATTTCTATTTGCGCATGCGTCACCAATGCAAGATCGATCAATGATGTTTATGAAGAAACAAAATTAATGAATGAATTAGATTTTTACGAAAACGGTCCCTATGGGTTTATGTCTCAGAAGATACCTCAATATTTTGATTGGAGGACCAAAGGACTGGTGCCAGCGGTGAGGGATCAAAACAGCTGTGCCGCCTGCTGGGCCTTCGCTGTCATTGGTAACTCACAACCTATACTGCTGGCTCTTCGTTGCCGGAGACCGTCTAAGCAGGCCACCGTAGCGCCTATTTCTACCCCCAAAAAATATTCTGCAAACATTACTGTGTTCCGGTTTGAATGGAGTTATAGCTAGTGTAATTACTGGGGTAACGAGACTCAATATCTTATGTCTCAAGGCGACGAGCACAATATGGTGTAGTGCTCTAACTAGCGTCACATTGTTATGGACGGGTGTATCACTTACCAACAGCTGAACATCCTGATAGATTTGCTGCTTCCTAGAATAAAAAAAATTGTTGAAATGTTAGATGAAGCCACCAACACTGCAAAGTAAGAGTAATTTTTCGAGACAAACCTTTAAGCCGGTGGTAGTTTTCATCTAATCTGTTTATTCTGTTGTTTTGTTGATTGTGATCGGATATGAGTTTAACTAGACTATGTTCAAATTTTTATCTTGATAAATAATCATATTTAAGAAAAATATTTTTTTAGGCAGCATTGCGAGTCAGTACCGTATACATATTGGTGTAAACGATACACTATCAGAACAGTTTCTTATTGATTGCCTTCCGGTAAGCAATGGATGCGGCTCCACCTCAATGCTAGAGTCGTATGCGTAAGTGAACATAGATTATAAACATCCATAATTTTAATTGATTTTAACCAACTATAATTAAAATCATTCATTAGTTTAATACAGATTTAATTATTGACCCAACAGATGAAGATTTATATGACAAGCTGCAAACATTGCACTAGATAGTATTTTAAAATTCGCAGAGGCGACGACTGTCTAGAAAAACTGATTGTCGTTGGCAACACCGAAGGGATATCATCCGGTCGTTCACCAATCAGATGGACAGATTAGAATTATTAATAGAATTAAAGAATCATCGTCCTCTAACTTTTACACTGCTATAGGAGATGCACTGCTCAAGAACCGCTGGAAGCAGATCGTCCGCACAGTAACCCTAGCTGACAACGATCTTCAGATATGAGGGAACGACCGAAAGAGTATTTTAAAACTACTTCAACTCTATTTTTTATAAGACAGTACGTGATGGAGAGAAACAATAAAGCAGAACTGTAGCTGTTATTTTTAAGTAATTGTTATTCTTTAAAGTCTATTACTGTCTTTCAGATCGATTATTTTGGATATAGGCGGTGTAGTGCTGGAAAAAGATTACTATCCTTATGCTGAAGAAAAACTAGATTGTCGGTGGAAAGGGAATCGTAATATTGTATTGCCTCTTCTCGGATTTAAACGTGTTCAACCAAACGAAGTTTTAATGGCTTTCCATATATATAACCACGGACCTCTGTCTGCAGGTAATTGAATTTTATGATACACAAAATTACAGACAGGAAATTAAAAAAACACAATGATGACGAAGAAGTAATAAGCCTATGGAAACATGCTTTCGTTATTCCCCGTATTTTACTGGACCACTTTTCAACCTGCGATCTTACTAGATATGTCCTGTTACTGTAACGATTTTCCACATCAACTAAATTGAAGTATTCTTCCCTTAAATAAAATAGTCTATTCTTTCGTTTAAGTTATCTGCTATTTTCTTATTTTTGCTTGGGGATTTAAATATCTAAATTTAATATTATTCCTATAAAGTAAATCTATTAATGTCAAAGGCGTTTTGAAATTTGTCTACGGTACTGTTGATAAAGTGTTTGCCCATTAAGAAGAAAAAAAAAATTATGTACAGATAAATCTGTTCTCAAATTTTTGATAGTTAATTTTCTTCTAGGCATCAACTCTAAATCGATGGACACTTACAAGAATGGCATCGACGAACCAACAGACGAAGCTTGTTCACCTCAGGAGCGCAACCATGCCGTCCTTATCGTTGGATACAATATATATGGTATACTTAAATACTAACAGTACTATTAGTCAATATACAATCACATGACCGCATTTTCGAAGGTCTTAGATAATAACGAGCTCGTGGATAGCGAATTACTCTCGCCCAGGATACTCTGTATCTTATATAACGTATCTGCCACAGTATCGCTATTATAGCTACAGATTTAGTATATTCCAATAATAATTATCGTAAACAGAATTATGTAAGAACCAAAACCAACATCTGTATAAATATTATTGCAATGGTTTTTACTAATTTTTTATTCCACAAAGCGGTCAGTCTAGC
The DNA here is from genome assembly GCA_029034505.1 of Ornithoptera priamus. Classification (NCBI taxonomy): domain Eukaryota; kingdom Metazoa; phylum Arthropoda; class Insecta; order Lepidoptera; family Papilionidae; genus Ornithoptera; species Ornithoptera priamus. The sequence continues at coordinate 2,765,447 of JARDWD010000046.1, read as the reverse complement.
TTCATTTAATAGCAAGTTCGTAATAGTATACACATAATAACGCGGTAGTAGTTCCCATGATATACACAGTACCAGATTGTGTTTATCGCCTTAAAATATTACATGTTAAATCTCACTACCTCGCCATAAGAGATCTAAAGCTAGTAAAACTGTAACTGTAGTACTTATTTCACATACTCTCTGTCAACAGTTTCACCGAAGACCGGTAAATCGACTCCTTATTGGATTATTAAGAACTCGTGGGGCACGGAATGGGGCGACAATGGTTACTACTACCTAGTACGCGGAAGGAATGCTTGTGGCATTGCTAATGACGTTTCCCTGGCATACGTCGTATAAAAACAGTTAAGATAAGAAAATACATAAAAGAAATAAAATACAATTATCAAAGCGTTTCAATATAAGCAATAAAAAACCTTAAATAGCTCAAATATTATTATTATTAATCGAATATCAACATATATTTATTGAATATCCTTTACAAGTGTTTCGACAAACAAATACAGTTAATACTGTCAAAACAGAGCCAAAGAGAAAAAGTAAATACAGATTAAAAAAATATCTTGTTACAAATACTGCGTATAAATAACAGATATTTATGTTACATTTTTATGTTAGATATTATTATTATTATGAGATTATTACAGATTACAGTTTAATGAACTAAAGGATTGGTAAATAAAGGATTCCCCTTTTAAATATTTACAATGTATATATATACACATATACATATGATTTTTAAGATTGCAAGATTTATAGCAATTATTACAAGGAAATTGATTTCCTTATCATCATCAGTCATTACCAGTAGATAGACGTCCACTACTGGACAAAGGCCTTCCCCAAAGATCCTCAAATCTATGGGTCTTAGATTCAGTCGTTTGTAGGGGTTCATATGAGAGATTTGGACCATTTTAGTACAACACTGGCCCAATGCGCGTTTTTTAGGAGCCAGAGCCTCGTTTGTAAATTAGAAGGGTGCACTAAGAGCTGGTATGGTTGGCGTTGATCCCGTAAGTTGTTGTGCGGACTCCTTACACCTTTATTTCCTTATATTAAAAATAAAATGATTTACTGTACATATAACATCTGTGGAATTTGCTTTTTTAAATTTTGTAATTGGAATACAGTAAATATCAAATTTATATAAACGGAAGAAAATATCTTCGGTTTATATTAATTTTAATTAATGAATTTTTTTTCAATATATTCATTATCCTCTTACTGTTTATACATAATCTGTTCCAACTTCTAGTTCATAGTGTGAGTATAATATTTTTTTATATATTACATCTTACTTTTATAATAATAAAAATATAAAATAAAGATTAACAACTATCTTATAATATCCCGGTGATAAGTCGTTAAGATATTTACATAATACCACCAGGGTACTACTTCTACTATTTATCTAAACTGGTCTATTACTAAGTCTCTTCCCCTCTGTTGCCGGAGACCATATAGATAATTACTACCGCAGCTCCACTTTCCGCAGGCAAACGGTATCGTGCAAACATTGCTTTGTACCGATTTGAAGGGCTTTGTAGCTAGTAAAATTATTGGAGTAAAGAGACATGTTGGCGCAATACAGTATAATGTGTTCTTGTGTATGTCACCCTAACTGGCACCGCGTTGTTATGGGTAGACGTGTCACTATTAGATAAAAGTCTCGCCGCTACAATGTATATAAAAATTAATAAAAATAAAAACCAGCCACTAGTTAAACGAGAGTTTTGACAGCAGACTTCTGATATAATCTAATAAATACTAACCGATAGAATACTTAATATTTATTATATAAGAAGACTATAAAATTTATGGATAATCATGAAGGCGTGGACCGTGTCACTGATTATTACGTAGTCAATATTTTCATTTACGTCTACTACGATTTGTAAACTATTGCGAAAGAATGTATGTTCGCAAATAAATAAACAACATTATCTAATATAAATAGTGTGTGAGGAAATGTGTGATATCATTCATTTCAAACATCGTATATTTGCTCTAACGGAATGTGAGTATTTGTTCCGTCTCAATGTTGCTACTTCTTCCTAGTTTTATTTCAAATTAACTAGAACCCGAATTGCTTTGTTATTCACTTAAAAATCATCATCATCAGCCTATAGACGCCCACTGCTGGACATAGGTTTCTCCCAAAAGATCTCAATGTTTGTAAGGGTTTATATAGTGCATTTGAACTATTTCCCACCGCGCTGGCCAAATGCGGGTTGGTGGTACTCAGAAACTCATTTGTTAATTAGTAGGATGCATCACGAGATGATGACAATGGCTTAGATCTTACACTCCTATAAATATAGCTTTTTCTAAATTAACGCTTTAGGTTAGGTTAGTTGATCCTGTTATATTAATGTATAATAGATTATCATCATTAGATATACTTTGATCAGAAATATTGATAATTTTAAAATTTGCTTCCGATTTCCTGATAACACTTTAATCTTCCTTTAAGTTATAAACATCTATATCCTTTTGCAATATTAATTAGAAAACTGTATTTATTTTTTAATCAGTAAATCTCCAGTGGGCTTTAGCGTTATACTTTACAATTTTAAATTGCAAAGGAAAGTTTATGGATATGAAAAGTCAAAATCTATCTGCTGTTAAATATCAGGTAACTGTCTTCTTTAAATCATATTATTTTATTTTAACATATTACTTTTCTTTCAGGCATGCCATACTGTTTATAGAGATTCACTTATTTACAACCGCTCTCTCGTGGTGGTTCTTCTCTAATGAGAAACCACCGGGAAAACATTATTTCTGGCCCGAACAGGATTCATTGTTCGATTGCGTAACACCAATCGCGTACTGGTCCAGTCCTATCAATTTGGGAGTTTTTATAAGACCCGATCTAATTGTCACATCCGAAATACCTTTGGAGAAATACTTCAAGAGTCCACAGTGGTTGAATATCTACGTACCCAGCGGTACTTCTTATTTGTCAGTCGAATGCTACGTTTACAACAGCATCGGCGATATCTGGGGCAAAACCTACTTCTGGGTGTACTGGGGCGGCTGGAGGACCTATCACAATCCTGTTCACGATATCATGTTCTTGCACGTTAGATTGGATCAACGTTACAACAAGATACTGGTGTCAAACTCGTCGCATCCGGTGAACAGGAGACCTTATTACATGCCGGTTGCTGATAAACACCAAATCGAGGAACCCACTGGCTGGAGAACAGGCGCCTTCGCTCTAATGGACAGGTTCCACGTGAACGAGAGCAATAGATTCGTATCGCTTTACTACGACGAGACGGTGCTGGTGGACTGCGATGAATATTTCCCTAGATTTTGGGGTTACTTTATTTGCATATTAAACCTGGAGAAATATCCTGTGATACAATCCGGTGCGCCGCTAATACAAAACGGCCGTTTATTCGGCGTAGCCTCCTTCAATTTTAGGAGGGGTAAAGAAAATATATATGCTTACACAGATTTGAGGCCGTACAGAGATGTGATTGATGGACTATCAGCTCTTATTTATGGGTAGAACATTTATAATAAGCAAATAAGTTTAAACATATTTTTTATTACAAATATGACAATGTGAACTAGAGACGGATGAAACGGAGAACTATTAGTACAATTGTAGATATTGCTGAAATATTAACAGATAAGCGAAGAGTAAATGTTAATTATACTACTGAAATAATCTATTATCATCTAATTATTATAGAAAAGTAAATAACAAAGATGAATGAAATGTAGGGTCAGGTCACTTGTACTACGTGTTTATGTTTGTCTCTATTGTGTTCAGTTTGTAAACTATTAGATACTAGTTCATCTTCTAAAATAAATAAACAATAACAACTAATATAAGAACGGAAGAATAAGAAGCAGTCACCATCTCAGTATAGATCGTTCAGAGTTCTCTAAACGAAATGTAAGTATTGAGTTTTACTAAAATTCTTACTCTACACGAGTTAGCAGACAAATACGTATATATTAAGTTACTTATTACTAATATATTAGTCTGTGTGAAGTGGTAATGAGTAGTGTTTATTTCATAGTAAAGCAACATATCCTTGATAGTACCCGTCATCAACAGCCGAGTGATGACTACTGCTAGACATATACCTCTCCCGAAGATCTCCACATCGATCGGTCCCGCGTTGCTCGCATACAGTGGGTTCTCGCGACTCTTACCAGATCGTCGGTGTACCTTGTGGGGGGCCTCCCAATACTACGTCTACCGGTACTCGGACGCCACTCGAGGATCTTACTGCCCCATCGGCCGTCGGTCCTTCGAGCAATGTGCCCTGCCCACTGCCACTTAAATCTAGCAATCTTTTGACCAATGTCGGTGACCTTAGTTCTTCTGTGGATCTCTGATATCACCCAATAAATGCAAATTTTGATTTTCCAAAGGGTGTTAAACAATTAACTAATTTAAACTGAAACTATAGAGACATAATAATTAATTCGATTTTTCAATGACGAGTATGAAGAAAGTGGTTACTAATGGAAGGTCTCTGCTGCCAGAGGCCAAGTACTACCACAGCCCCTACTTCTGCCGTTAAACGGTAACAAGCTAATAATAGTATATTTCGGTTCGAAGGACTTTTTACGTAGTGATATTTCAAGTGAAACGAGTTTTAATATTTTATGCGTTATGGCCACTAGCACAATGTGATGCTGTGAATATCATCCTAGCTAACGCCACGTTGTCATAGGTTAGTATCGCTAACCATCAGATGAACGTCTCGCGAGTCGAATTAAAAAGAGGTGGCGCATCTACTTTGCATTTTAAGTCATCTTGACTTTTTTTGACATATTTTTTTTTTACAGGCATACCAGTCTGTTGATTAAAATATATTTACTGACAAAAGTATTTGTGCGCGGTTGGAACGGCGATAAGTACGCCTCAGGAATTAAATTTTATTGGTCTGAAGACGACCCGACGTTTGACTGTGTTACCCCAATCGGAGCCAAGACCGATCGAATCAACTTAGGGGTCTTTATAAAGTCGGACTTAATTGTAACATCCGCAATACCTCTCAGTTTTTACTTGCCATTTCCGCATTTGTTGAAGGTGTACGTACCTGGTGGGACTTACGCCACCACAGAGGAATGGTCCGTGCGAAACACCCTCGGTGATGTTTGGGGTAAGGTGAAAGTATACTGGGGTGGCAATAGGACTGAACACAATCCCGTTCACGATTTGATGTTTTTATTCGTTAACGAAAAATGGGGATTGACCAATAGTACTATAGAAGTATTTGACAAGCCCAACACTGAGAAAAGAAGACCGTACTTCCTTCCTGTTGCTGATGAGAAGCAGATAGAAGAGCCGAGCGGCTGGCGTAGTGGTGCTTTCGCTTTAGCTGATAGATTCCACGTTAATGACAGTTCTATATTTAAGCCACTGTATTACGACGACCCAGTCTTAGTAGACTGTGATGAGTATTTCCCCAGGTTTTGGGGTTACTTTATATGCATACTCAACATAGATAAATACCCAGTGATCCAGTCCGGGGCGCCTCTAATACAAAATGGACTAGTCTTCGGAATCGCGTCGTTCACTTTAAGAAGAGGCAAGGAAAGTATATTCGCATTTACCGATTTGAGACCATACAAAAGTATCATTGACAGCTTACCAGCTAAAATTTACGGATGATTTTTTGAAAGTTATTTCTAGAAGCTTCTTGCAGACAGAGTTTTCTTTAACTTTCCATGAACTGCTATAAAAATGTGCATGAATGAAGATGCACAGTTGGCCGAATCTATGAAAATAAATATTTATTGAATTTTAATCGAAATCTAGCAGTTATTGATAAAATTCTCAAGTACCCTTTACTTTACTAAATGCTTTACTATAAAAATCTCTGTTGTTGTATCGATGGGGTAAATAAAAAAAAATTACTCAAGTCAATGCAAGTAATCAAAGTAAGTTATTTAATGAAGATTTATCATTTTATTTGTTCAATAAATCGATTATAAACCATATGATGTAACTTTAATATAGGGTGCATGCGGCAGACATGACTAACAGAACAGAACTGTCGGAGTAAGGGACAGGGTCTACTCTGCAGCATCTTATAGCTATCGCTTTTATAATATTTTTATCTCGTAAATAAAATATTCTACAAACATCTGTATATATAATATATAGACATCTAGATTTTTTTATTAAAAGCTGACAGAAATCGATAATTTTTTTGTGCTTCTTCATTCGTGTTGCAATATTCAAATAATTCATCATTGAGTTTATGATCATTTAATGCGACAGTTTCGACAGTTTTTTCTAATAATATTCTGATAAATATTTAGGAGTAAGCTATATCAATACAACATCATCATCAGCCGATAGACGTCCACTACTGGACATAGGCCTCCTCCAAAGATCTCCGCAACGATCGGAATACAATACATAATATATCACTATATAGCTTGACCTCCCACAAGGTGGACCGACGATCTGGTGAGAATCACACGAACCCACTGGATAGTAGCAAGGCGGTACCGATCGATTTGGAGATCTTTGGGGAGGCCTACGTCCAGCAGTGGACTTCTATCGGCTGATGATGATGATATATCGTGTGCCGGATGTGGAAGACCACTCGCCTTCCTTATTGGACCTTCTGCTGACCTCTCGCCCCGAACCCATTCGGGTGTGGGTCGACGCTCCTCTTGGGTCATCGGACCATTGCCTAGTTCGGAGCGTGGTGCCTCTCACCGTCTCATCGCAACCACTTCCATCTGGTAGACGACGTGTTTGGCACTACAGGTCAGCGGACTGGGACGGGATGCGCTCTTTCTTTGCATCCTACCCATGGGGGCAGATTTGCTTCAAGTCAGAGGATCCTAGCACCTGCGCTGATTCGGTTGCCGATGTCGTGCTGCAGGGCATGGAATTGTTTGTTCCAAGCTCAGCGGTGCCCGTCGGTGGCAGGTCTCGGCCCTGGTTTGGCGGGTCCTGCCGTGACGCACATCGTCGCAAGCGGGAATGCTACCAAGCTTGGGCTAGGGCAAAGGCCGCTAAGGATGTAAACTGTGACTCACTCAAGAAGAAATACAACTCTGCTTCCAGGTTCTTTAAGAGGCAAATTGCATTGGCGAAATCGAATTGCGTTGGGAGAATTGGCGAGAGACTGGCACACCTGCCATCTGGCTCTCGTGCGTTCTGGTCTCTCGCCAAGGCTGTCCAGGGTAATTTCTGTCGGTCGACGCTTCCACCTTTGCGCGGGGAGGATGGTTCATTGGCCTATTCCGCAAGGGAGAAAGCCGATCTTCTTGGCTCTATCTTTGCGGAAAACTCGACTCTTGACGACAGGGGTAACACTCCTCCTAACATCCCGAGGTGTGAAACCACAATGGCGGACGTCCGCTTCACACAGTGTGCTGTGCGGAAAGCACTATTCTCCCTGGATGTCAACAAGTCGAGTGGGCCCGATGGAATATCTCCTATTGTGCTGAAGGTGTGTGCTCCAGAGCTGGCACCGGTTTTAACGCGCTTATTCAGACACTCTTATGTCCTCGGCGTTGTCCCACATTCATGGAAGACGGCTCTAGTACACCCGATTCCTAAAAAAGGCGACCGCTCAGATCCGTCCAACTATAGGCCTATCGCTATTACCTCCTTACTCTCCAAAATTATGGAATCCATAATCAACCGCCAGCTCATGGGCTACCTGGAAGAGCACCAGCTGATCAGCGACCACCAATATGGCTTTCGCAAAGGCCGATCAGCTGGTGATCTTCTGGCTTTATTAACTCACCGTTGGGCGCAGGCGGTTGAGAGTAAGGGTGAGGCACTGGGCGTTAGTTTGGACATAGCGAAAGCCTTCGATCGGGTTTGGCATAAAGCATTACTATCGAAGCTTCCTTCCTATGGGCTTCCTGAGAGACTTTGTAGGTGGATCGGCAGTTTCCTTGCGGAACGGAGAGTTAAAGTCGTCGTTGACGGCTCATGCTCGAACCCCCGGACCGTAAATGCTGGTGTTCCCCAAGGCTGCGTGTTATCCCCGACATTGTTCATTCTGCATATCAATGATTTGTTGCATACCAGTGGCATCCATTGCTATGCGGATGACAGTACCGTGGATGCACTGTATTTCGGCCGCAGCAATATCTCTCGGGATCACGTCGACGAGTGTCGGAACAAACTTGTGTCTGAAATCGAATCATCCCTTGTGAAGATTTCCGATTGGGGGGGACTAAATCTAGTCCAGTTTAACCCTTCTAAGACTCAAGTTTGCGCGTTCACCGCTAAAAAAGCCCCCTTTGTCGCATCGCCACTCTTCGGAAACACTCACCTTTGTGCCAAGCCGTACATTGGCATTCTGGGCGTCGATATTTCGAGTGTTGTCCAGTTTGGCGGTCATTTGGAGAGCAAGGCTAAAATGGCCTCCAAAAAACTCGGAGTACTCAACAGGGCCAAACAGTACTTCAGGCCGGCTCACCGCCTTAAACTGTATAAGGCACAGGTGCGGCCTCACATGGAGTATTGTTGCCACCTTTGGGCCGGGGCTCCGGGTTATCAGCTATCTCCATTTGACCGAATCCAATGTAGGGCATGTCGAATATTCGACGATCCTGAACTTGCCGATCGGCTAGATCCTTTGGCACTGCGCAGGGATCTATCTTCCCTATGCATACTATACAGAATCTATAATGGGGAGTGTTCCGAGGAGTTGTTCAATTTAATAGAAGCCGCTGATTTTCGCAACCGACCATCTCGCCGGCACTATCATCCGCACCATCTGGATGGTTGGCGTTCCACTACAATGCGTTTTAAAAACAGTTTTCTGCCACGCACAGTAAATATCTGGAACTTGTTGCCATCAGCGGTCTTCCCCGACAACTGCGACATTGGGTTATTCAAGAAAAGAGCATATTCTTACCTGAAGGATAGGCAACGCACTGGCGTCGCTAGTGACGTGGGCGGCGGTGAATCACTTACCATCAGGTGACCCGTCTTGCTCGTTTGCCTTATCTATGCCATAAAAAAAAAAAAAAAAAATATAGCGTACTCCAAAATTTTTATCAGAGTATTATTAATATACAAATATATTTACATACCTGTCGAGACTGTCGCATTAAATGATGATAAATTCGATGATGAATAGGTAATATGATCAACAAGGACACCAAGACATAATACACATACTCCTATGCCAAGTTTTATAACTATCGTCCGACTGACTTCGGACACGACCTTAAACTTTTAATGGAGGCTCATTATTATTATTATTTTCGTGAAAAGTTCAAATGTAAATATTTGAATACAACACAAACAAGGTATTCGGATTATTTCCGCAGATATTGCGAAACTCGAGGCGGACCGATAAGTATTTGTAAACCGATATAGAAAGAATTCATGTTTGTAAACAAACAAACAAACATCTATATATCGTATATAAGGTATCCACGTTCAACGTTTAACCGCTTTTTGTGGAGTTTCCTCATATTCCAACCCGCTTCGAGAACATGTAAGTAAATTTTAATTATATAGATACGGGATATTTTTTTATATCGAAATCTAGTTAAAGTTATACGGATGTTACTGATGGTAGGTCTCTGTTGCCCGAGACTGTATTTCTACCACCACAGCTCCTATTGCAGCCGACAGAAAGCAGGGTAAAAATATTAATATCTTCCAGTTTGAAAGACGCTGGAGCTGATGTCAAAAGACAACATCTTTTGTCTCAAGGCGACGACAAATTTGGAAGCTGTGGATATCTCACGATCAGGTGAATTTCTCTCACACCTCGTCGCTTTGTATAATAAAAAAAAACTCAAAAATCAGTTTCAGATTATTGTTTAACTTTCTTAACATAGTGATCAAGTGAATTTATTTTTATTACAATGTTTAGTACTTAACCTGAAATAATATGGAGCAGCTCATCAATACAAATAAAGATAGTGTATAATAATCAATAATAATATTATCACCATCATCATCATCATCCGACATAGGCCTCCCCTAAAGATCTCCACATCAATCGGTTCCGCTCGCATCCAGTGGGTTCCCGCGACTTTCACCAGACCACGGTAGACGTAGTGTTACGAAGCCTCCCACAAAGTGGACCGACGATCTGGTGGGAATAGCGGGAATATTATTATATTTTGTAATAACTAAAAATGATTAAAGAATGGACCAATCTTCGCTGGATGTCCAAACTTACCTTTACATAAAGCGATACTTTCGATTTTCAGGTACTTCGCTCTATTCATTGGAGCAAATCTGTTATACATCGCATGGGGTTTGTTCTTCTCACAATACAATGAGGATACGACTCATTATAAATGGGTGGAGGACGACCCACTCTTCGACTGCATAACTCCAATTTCTTACTACGACACCAAGATCAACATTGGTGTTTTCATACGCGACAATTTAATCGCAACATCGGAGAATCCTTTGGAAACATACTTCAAATACGCGACATACTTGAAGGTTTTCGTCCCGAACAACGTGTTTAATAAAACGAGAGGTCTTTCGGTGGCCCATACCCTCGGCGATATATGGGGCAAAACTTACTTCTGGGTTTTCTGGGGCTCGCGCAGATATAAAGATAATCCGGTTCACGACATCATGTTCTTACACGTTTGGGAGCACGTTCACAGGTTCTCAAACTTAACATTGAGACGGCCGTACTTCTTGCCTGTTGCGAGACGGTACGCCATCGAGGAACCGAGCGGCTGGCAGACAGGGGCCTTCGCGTTGACCGACAGGAACCACGTCAAAAGGAGTGACACTCTAGTGCCTATATATTACGACGAGCCGGTTCTGGTGGACTGCGACGAATACTTCCCCAGGTATTGGGGCTACTTCATATGCATATTAAATCTCGACAAATACCCTGTCATTCAATCCGGTGCGCCGCTGATACAGAACGGCTTCGTGTTCGGCATTGCGTCGTTCACGTTGAGGAAAGGGAAGGAGAGCATATACGCGTACACGGACCTCAGGCCCTACAGGAAGATCATTTACGATATGAAAAGAAACCTTTACGGTTAATACACAACATTCGCCATGTACCATGTTGGGAAACACCATGCAAATGTGCATCATGAGCTATTATATTGATATAGTTAAATAACATTAAACACTAAAGCATATACTATGTGTCTAAAATATATTTTTTTTTTATTCTACGAGGCGATGACACGAGCAGGTCGTTCACCTGATGATAAGTGAACCCCTGTCTATAACAACATGGCGCTAGTCAGGATGCACACCGCACCGAATTATACTTCTCGCCTTGAAACAAGATAATGTTTAATTACCCCAGTAATTTCCCTAGCTACAGCACCCTTTAAACCGGAATACAGTTATATTTGCACACTACTGTTGATACTTAGACGGTCTATAATATATATATATATATATAGAGAGAGAATAGTTATTTATTATTATTCAGCCGCTGTATATATACTAATTTTCATAGACGGTAGCTGAAAATTTTATATGTTTATAAATATAATAATAATATTATAATACAGAGGGATGTTTTTAAATAATTATTGCTAATAAATTCCGATTTTTTTATTTAATAAAGTATTGATTTTTTTTAATACAATAAAATCATTACAATTACATGTAATATATCTTCTATATATAATCTATAAGGATAGTATTTAAAAAATTAAAAATGCTTACAATAGAAACGTTTGAAATATTACTAAAAAGATTTTATATAACAATTATTATACATAAAACTGTTGTAAAGCTATAGCTTAAATTTATATATTGTATAGCTTATATTGTATTATAATACTAAAGAAAACTACCTTTAAATTATAATACCAAGATATTCAAACGAAATATTGCATATAACTATGTCATAAATATATGATGCTGGTAGGTCTACGTTGGCGGAAGCTGTCTGAATAGGTACCACCGCAGCTCCTATTTTTTTTTTTTTTAATCGTTTCCCCTGCGTGTTTTGGGTCAGGGCCGTTTGTTTTCTACTCATTTACCATCATTTTTTGTTTTCTCATTTCCAACTCTCTTATCTTTCATTCCGTTCATCATTTTACTCTTTCTTCTATCATACTTCTCTTCTCTGTCATGCTACATTCTATTTCCTTCTGTCATTCATCCCTCGGAATGAAGACGCCTTCCGAAGAGGGGAGGGGGGGGGGTGCCTGTAAAGATCATTCCTTTATCATTTATCATTTCTTCATTCATTCTTCTTTCTTCATCTTGCTTGTTTATTCTTTTTTCTTTCTTCTTTGTTTATTATTTTTTAATTTGTTACATCCTGTTTGTTTATTACATCATTCCCTTATTTATTAACTTAATCTTACAATTTTACATTTTGTTGTTTTACAATTTATTTCTCTCCAATACCCTCCGCAGCTCCTATTGCAGCCGACAAACAATACTGTGCTGATATCACTGTGTTCCGGTTTAAAGGGCGCGATAGCTATATAGTTATGTAATTACTGGAATAAGGAGACTCAACATCTTACGTCAATGCAATATGGTGCAGTGTATATCATCCTGACTAGCATCATGTTCATACAGGCTAGCGTATCACTTACAATTAGGTGAACGTCTCATTGCTGCGTAGTAATAAAAAAAAACTACTTTACTATTGATTTCGAAACTCAAACAAAATTTATGCTAGTATACAATTTACTGATTTTACACTTTGTAAAAAGGGGATAATTAATAGAAAATTACCAGGGGTTTATATAAAAGACAATCCCCTAGTTATATTAAAAAAAAAATCATATTGTTTTGTTTGTAATTAATTCCGATAATGAAAACACAAGAGATTTAATTTGTCGCGTCAACCGGTTCCCTAGAACTTTTAAGTACAACCAACACTTCCTGTCTGTGGACTGAATATTAATTGCAGACGTGGTTTAAATGGATGATGTGTTACACAAAGGATTCAGGATATTTATAAAATACTACTAATCACATTTTTTACCCCCATAATAATATGTAGTTAATTAAAAGGTAAAGTCAAGCGACTTCCGCTTTAGAACGATGATATGAATATCCACTGTAATAACAAATAGCAGGAAATAAATTATCATATAAATAGATATTTACATATGTTTCTTTTATTGTTTCTCTATGTAATAGATCCTTTTTTATTGTTTTCTAGTAATAATAAATTAATTAATACACAGTAACAATAAATTTTTCTCTCATGAGTTGTATTGATAGCGAGAAGGATATGTAAAGGTACCATGGGACTCGAGAATCGAACCAGGTACGTCCGTGTTGCTTGTTAACCACTGCACCACGGTGGCGATTTAAATGATTCAATTGTTTTCTATATACACGTAAGTTGAACTCATTATTTCCAGATGCTTTGTTCCATTACAATAGCCCGATTGCTGTTACCTTCGCTAGGAGTGGAACAATGCCTTACGATAATTGCCTGAATTATTTTCAACAGGAATTGTTTAGTACTATTCGTGAAAATGTTTAATATTCCGCAGATACAGGATTTTTTAATCGCAGATGGTTAATGGTGAAGATGGTGGTAAGACGGTGGTTGCAGCACAGGACAGATAAGTATGGAATTCTTTGGCGCCTACCTAATCTAGACCTGTGTCCGGCAGTGAACGTTTATCGACTGATGATAATGATATATAAATAATTTTATACTTTAACGATTTTTACACATTTTCAAGTTAAACATTAAAATTTAAAGATTTTTCTTAAGTTACAAAATATTTTTTAATACCCGACGGTTCAATTTGTAGTCCACGGCGGATGTTATTCATACAAAATTATACTTACCTTTAGAAATTGTCGATTATTTAAACTTTGAATACCTTTATTAACATCCTATGGCCCCAAGGTGTGGCCCACGGCGTCCACAGCAGCTCTCCATCGCGTTCGGTCTTGAGCTTCACCGTTAATTTCATTCAACATCTTCACGATCTTCTTCGCCTCGTGTACTATTGTGCGGTGCCACGTCTGTCGGAAGCGACCGCGCTTGCATTTTCCTTGCAGATCCCAATCAAGCTCCTGCTTGGCTATATAGTTGGTATCTCTTCGTAGAGTATGGCCAATCCACTTCCATTTGAGACACCTGATTTGTAAATCGATTGGAGATTCGCGGCAGAGCTCCAAGAGATTTTCATTGGAGATTCACGGGCCAGTGAATACCGAGAATTCGGCGAAGACAACGGTTGACAAAGATCTGGAGCTGGTGCGAGATGTTCATTGGTGACCTTCCACGTATCACAGCCATATAGCAGTTTTCACTTTGCTCTTAAATACCTTAGAATTATAAAAAAAAATTCGGTTATTAATAACGGGTAAATGAAAAGGCCTAAGAACTAAATATTGCAAATTGAAAGCATATTTTTTGAAAATTCAAGTAGAAGTTTTTAAAGGTAAGTTACCATTGAGATTGATATTAACGGTAAAGCACTGCCGCTATGTCTATTATAATATTCATGCAGTAGTATAGTAACATTACTGTGTTTCAGTTTGTAGGGAACAGTAAATAAATTACTAAAGTAAAGAGACGCCCCAACTTTATCACGAAGCTATGTTCGCAAGAAAGTACTGGATGTAAACGCTGTATTTTTATAGACTTACGCATTACTTACCACCAGGTAAGGGACTTTTTAATCTAGTGTTTAAAAAAAAAATGCTATTCTAATATTTAACGTTGAAAATTTCCTCAAAATTCACTACCCTGTCCCTAATTCCGATATAAATTACTTATTGAATAGGAGCTTCAGCTTAAATTCAATTCGGGCATCCATACTCCTCGGTCCGGGGTTACTTTATAAGGATTTATTAATTTTTTACACCACCAATAAAGTGAGATTACAGAGGGTATATTATAAACTCAGAATACTTCGCGATACCTTATTGATTTTTTTATTTCTTGTAGTCTTTCTGATTTTCAAATACAGAGCAGGTTATAAACACCTGCAAGTTTAATGTAGTAGTTATATACGAATAATAATCCTCTTGCAAATTATACATACATATATATATTAAATATATAAAGAACACTCATCTAGCTAATGTTATGAGGCGATGGACCAACTGATATCTGAATATGAGGAACACAATGGTGACGTTCAAACCAGTATCTCATTATAACCGCAGGAACACAGCTTACTACCATGAAATGACTTTTACAAAATTTCAAGTTACGCAACGCTTACTTTACTTGCTTTCTTATCTGCATACTGTTCACAATTCCGCTGGATACGCTGGCCTTTATCTGATGCGGATTCCGACCATTAATCACTTGGCTTAGTGAAATACAATCCGTTCGAGTGACGCTGCGGTGCATTCGTTTCAGTAAACTGTCTTTAAAATAAATGTTTATATAAGAGCACAGTGAAAACAGTTAAGCGATGTAATTAATAGATGTAAATGAAAGTTACGACAGCTTCCAATAGAAGCGCTGATGGCCGAAGAAGCGATGATGTCTCTATTCGAAGTGATGAGGCTTCTGGTACAGCTTCCGGTTAAAGCAAGCAAATTGACTAACGCTTTTTACAGCTGTACTGACTGTACACTTTGTAATCTTTCTGTTAAAAATATTATATAAGGTAATTATTTTATTTTTTTACAATTAAAACAAATATATATTTTATATATGGACTCTGTAAATAATAAAAATAAAAATGTAAGCATCTGATATGACATAACGCTCACAACAACGACGTTTTGAATTTAGTCGGATATTACTCATAATATTACTATACAACAAAATTACGGAGTAACGGTTGCCGCTTTCACTTAGCATCCATACTAATTCTATAAGCAGTACTTTTTGATGTACTATAATAAATTCTTCTTTATGTTTGGCAATAGAAAGTTATGTCTGAGTAATTCGCATTAATCCTAGGGCTATATAAAAAAAAAAGAGTCGTTACTGTCGCAAATTTTTTCTGTATTACACGGTCCGCTTCAGTCGGAGCACCGCACTCTCCTACAAATAGCATAATAAACATCGAACGAGAAGAAAAACAGGCTCAAATAATAATGGAAAAGGATCTCTTTCACAAAAGAAGTCACAGTTATTTACCGTCCAGTGATATTATTTTATATTTCCTCATCGGAGGATATATACACGTGGTAAAGATCATATTCCTGTCATCATTATCATTATATGTGCGTTATACTTTTAAGAATAATTGTATCTAACTTAATATGGATCACATAGTTATCTTAAATAAATGATTTCTTATTATTATTTTTGTGAAAAGGTTTTTTTTCTCTCAGCTTTTAAGCTGGTAATAACTGCATTTGCGGATCTTCGACTTGCATGAACTTTCTTACGATTTTACAAGTGTTTAAAGTTACAGCTTTTTGTAGGGATATGTATTGTTATTATTATTATATTATCATCCCTTGTCTATCTGCTGCTGGATGTAGGCCTTTCCCAATGTTATATACCTGGAACAATTTTTAATTCAAATAAATTTCTAACGCTTTAGGAAGCGGCTCTTTGAACGAGAAACTTATTACGGGAAAATTAAACTGAGGAAAAAGAAAATTAGGGAAATTAACTGTTACGAAAGTCATATCTATGAAGATAATTTTTATTAAATTTTCAGTTATTAATTTTCACAGTTAACGGATAACTTCAGTTTAGTGGTTACCAAACCGGAACACAGTAATATTTATATACTACTGTTTAACGACAGAGATTTACCACTAATAAGTTGAATATTGATCTTATTATTTTCCGTTATTGTAACCTTTTAACTATCGAAAATGTAAAACTTTCATAATGCACATCTCTTGTTTATCAGATTAAGTTATATACTTAAGAGAGGCTTGATTGGCAAATCGCCTGTAAAACATAATGTTAACATTTAATTACATAGTTTTCTTTTGAACTTGTAACAATTACCAACGATAGTTACAATAAAAAACCTAAACTACTACATTTTCTTCAGTAATTAAACTTTAACAAGTTAATGTGAAAAAAAACGAAGCGAAGCTTAAATTTAAAGCTCACTACTATAAGAGCCTCGTCATGAACGTACCCTGAAAATATAAGAAATATTCCCATTACGATTATGAGAAATTTAACATTAAAATATGTTAAAAAAAAAAACTTCTCGGGTCGCTTTGATAAATTGCTTTTTGATGGGAATAGGTATCAGGTGTGATCCTTCGGGAGCACTTTGATAATGTTTCTTAATGGATTTGTGTACTGTAAGTAATTATAGTAAGTTTATGATGTCTACCCTGTGAAATAGATTACCAGCTCTTATGCTTTTAGATCCATTTACGATAAATTTACAACGATTAAATGTACTGTTGTAGAATAAACGTAGTAGAATAATTTAGTTATTACGTCCCATATATTGAAGAAATTACGACAAGTTAACACAAAGCGAATATCTTTCATAGTACTGTATCAATTATCAGCGTTTGAAAATATAAGTATCATAGCAACCTTCCCAATTAATAGTTAATCATTATATTAATGAGAATGTGTGGACATTTTAACTAGGGCACTTTACATGTAGACGTATAACTCACCCTCATGTTTGACAGTAGTTTTCTTCTCGTTGTTACGCTTATAAAAAAAGTATTTGTTAATATCGTTATTGTAATATAATTTACTATTCGCCTCAACAGTAACTTAACCTGTCCAAACAACTGACAAGGTAATGTTAATCTCGCAGTGAAACTTGGCTCGTTGTACGAAATTTCAATGTGTATACACCGGGAGCTATTAAACACTGTTTTGTTGAAAACACGAGGAAATAACGTTGGCAAGCTCCTTCAGGAAAATGAAACATAATACTCATATGACGCTTTGTATATTCAATGTGTTACACCTAAATGTTCACTAAAGCCTCTGCTTAAGTAATAACAATGTTACTTAGAACAAGTTACAAGAAATTATCTCAATTATTCCACTTCTATATAACCGCTACGTACAAGAAAACAGTTATAGTATATATATTAGCTGTACCTTGTCTGCTTTACTGGCCTTAACATCCCTGCAACTTCCTTTGGGGAATTAATTTCCGGAAATCCGTTCTTAGCTGACTTATACTCGGCAATAGGAATATTCTTTTCATATTTCAAATCTCCAGGCCTTGTGGTTGCAGAGATATCGTGACGAGTCTCTACATAAGTAGAAATCTCTTATAGGGGTGAAATGTTTCCCGCCCAATAACTGACGGGATCCAAGCCAACCTCACCTGCTCGTGGTACACCTTGCTCATCAACAAACGAGGCTCTGGCTGTTATCAATCCGCATTAGGACAGCGTGGTGGCAAATGGCCCAAATCCCTACATGAGCGATGTGGGAATCTTTGGGGAAGGCCTTTGTGGCCAACAGTGGACGTCTATAGGCGGAGGATTAATAGCCCATACAGACGAGGCGTATTAAGAGATCTCTGCTCCTCTGATAACTTTATAGTATAATACAAAGATAATATAAATAAGATAAGTATAAAACCCTGCAGAAAATTTTAAAGTTTAAACCATAGCTCATAAATAAGACATCAGCTAATAAAAATGATGGATCAGTTCCTAGGAAATTACTCCCGCGTTGCTTTTGCTTTGCTTTCGTAGAAAACGCTTCGAGAATATTATGTTATGAAAATATTGTACAGAATCTCGTTGTATACTGCGTTATAGTATACAATATAAGTATACTATAGAATATATAACTCCACATTTCGCCTAATAATATTTTACAATTCACATAAATATTATCTGCAACTATAAATTTACATGGATACTTATGAAAAAAAAAATATAATTACTATACTTGGACTTTACGACCTACTACACCCCTTTACTACAATAGAGTACTATTTTCTAACTACGGATAAGATTTAAGGAATAGAGTGCTGCAGATGTACAGAAACTATAGTAGTCTTCAATATTATAGAATATCCATAGTCTATGCCTTTGCCTATATATTTATTTTTTTATATAGAAAAAAAATGCCGTCATTATAATTACTTGATAAGTTATTTATTCAGAAGGATAATCTGAGATAAGGAACAATGGCAATATTTTTTTAATTCAAACAAGCGACGAGACGAACAGGACGTCGACCTGATGGTAAGTGCGTACCTGTATCCACGTGGCGTTAGTTTGGATGGTATTCACTGCACCATATTGCGTTCGTCGCTCTGAGACTTGAGGTGTGAAGTCTCGTTACCCCAGTAATTACATTAGCTACAACACCATATCAAGCGGTACATAGTAATATTTGCACAGTACTGTTTGTCGGCTGCAATAGGAGCTGCGGTGGTACCTAATCAGACAGCCTCCGATAACAAAGACATACCACCAGTAAAGGCTTCGATATACTTGTTTACTTTAACTTACCAATGTTTGTATATCGTTTGTTGATTTGTTGTGAAAAATAATACACTGTGAACCGTCTAGGTAGGTACCACCGCTGCTCCTATTGCAGCCGATAAACAGTACCCTGCAGACATTACTGCGTTCCGGCTTGAAGGAAGTTGTAGTTAGTGAAATCACTTGAGTGACGGGACACAGCATATTATGGCTCAAGGCGACAACGTATTGTTGTATTGTAAACTCCATAACTAACGTCTCCTTGTTATGAGCAGGCGTATACCATCAGGTGAAGATCGTCGTTGAATAAAAAAACGGAGACTTTTATTAACTTCCTTAGAAACTTGGATTTTCTACGAAAGATCATTAAAACAATATACATCCCCGTATGTATATTGCTGCTGATGCAGATTACATTTTGCTAAGTACATAAGAAACAGCAACGAAGTGTTACTGATTGAGGGTCTGCGCTTAGCTGCAGTCGCACCGGCTAACGAGACAACTTCGTAATTCAGAACCGGATATACAAAAAGGCGGACAACTTGCCAGGGTGTAACTGGGGGTGTATACAGTAGACGACTTGCTACAACATAGCTGGACATGTATATAACAATGCAATGTTTCACAAATATTTATATTACTGTTTTTTTTTCTATCAGCTTTTAAGTTTAAGAGTGAAATCGTGAAAACACTTGTATAGCATATATAGCCTTTTAACTTAGTTCCATATAAACTTGCAACTTCTACGAAAGTTTAAAACACTTCATGGGTTAAAAGAACATATTCCTCTTAATAAATTTATACTAATGCTCATATAAATTATACTTAGTTAAGTAGATAAATGTGGAGATCCGAAGATGAGCTAAGGTCACCTAAAGATTGCTTGACGTAAGTGTCAGCGGGCAGGACACATTGCTCGAGGGACCGACGGCCGATGGGGCAGTTAGGTCCTTGAGTGACTCCTGAGTACCGGTAGACGTTGTATTAGCAGACCTCCACAAGGTGGACCGACGATCTGATGAGAATCGCGGGAACCCACTGAATACAATGGAGAATGATAGAGAGTTGAAATGCGAAAACGATAAATGGAATGAAAGGAGGAAAAGGAAGAAAGAGGAGTGAGATTAGGAAAGAATAACATAAAGATAGTCAAGAATAGAAAGACAAGCTCCAGCCCAACAGAGGAAAGTCAATAAAAAAAATATATACAATCTTTCACGAATAAATAAAAAATTACTGTGAAAGAAAAATTGGAAGATGGTGAAGAGTCGTTACATATAAATCGGTCACACATACTGAGAACACAAAAATGCTGTTAGTAATATGTAGTTTTTACTGTGTAAAATATGTTTAAGTTGTAAACATAACTTTAGATATTCTATTAGATATAACATTAATAGATTATGACAGATCTGATTATAATTTTAACAATAACCCGCTGAGTTTAGTTTAATCGAACAAAATCTACGATCTTCAAGGAAATTTACTTTCGTTACCATTTGTAGGCATAAGTCTATATCGTAAATAACATGATCAATTTGGTATCATATGTTATATTATCAGCCGGAAGTGAATATGGCTGAGCTTAATCCTTCCTCGCATACCCACAAATCGATAGGCTTATCATCATCATCACCCGATAGACGTCCACTGCTGGACATAGACCTCCACCAAAGTTCTCCACATCGATGGGACCCGTGTTGCTCGCATGCAGTGGGTTCCCGCAACTCTCACCAGATCGTCGGTCCAACTTGTGGGAGACCTCCCAACACTACGTCTACCGGTACGCGGGAGCCACTCGAGGACCTTACTGCCTCATCGGCCGTCGGTCTTTCGAGCAATATGCCGTGTCTAATCGATTTGTTACTTAATATTTTCATTATTGTAATACCTTATAGGCAGGTTTACAAAGAGCGGGCTTTATGCCTGGTGAGGTGAGATGTGGTAAGTGATGACTTCTGACTTTATATAAAAAAAAATGAAAAAGTTCTATTTAATTTCTAAAATATATGTTACAATACATTTTTATGACCAATCCATTAGGTTAGAAAACCTGTATCAAGGAATCAACGACCGTACAGACATTGATGGATTTTAAGATATTGAACGAAAATAAGTGGTACGAGTACTTGCTTGTTTAAGTTTGGGTAGTTTTTTTTAATTGTTACTTTTAGCTCTTTTAACAATTTTAATTTGGCTATGAAATATGTTTAGTTTGACGAGAACAAAAGATGTTCAAAGTACATCAGCTATGGACCGAGCGTGTTATTTGCCATCAGGTTAACGTCCTGTTCATTATCGTATTTTAATATAACAATATAACGAATTTCTTTATAAATTATATTCGATATTTATGAGACTTGTGTAAGAGTCTTCCCTTCCACATCAGCGAGTATTAAATACTTGAAAGATGTTTACAGGTGCTCGCGGAGAGGCGCTGAAACTTTCCACACAGACCGACGGTTAACAAGATTGGATTAAATTCGGCCGAAGTTAAATGAAAGTAATAAATCATAAAGTATTACGAGCGTTGTAACTTTGATTGAATACGCTTTTATATAGGATTTTTTTTTTAAAAAAAAAATATCATTCAAAATCCTTCAATAGAAAGACGCTAATCAGTTCGGAGCAGCTTTGCTCTTACTGAATATTGGTTTATATATGTTATACATTTATTACAATACGTAATTTTTTAAAAACTGTGGTAGATTTTAGCAAATTTAGTACAAAATTTTTTTTATAATTTTATACAAAATTAATAATTTCACAGATATCAAAAGATACTCAGAAATTATAAACCAAAAAATTTGTTATATTACAATAATTATACTTTTTTTGGTTTCGGAGAGGAAATCTTCATAAGATACCCTACTTTTGGGGAGAAGTCAGGATTATGTGAAATTCTTACTCACTAAACCCCCTCGTTGGTCTGCATCAGTGATTTCGGAGAGGCTCCAGGATCTGTTACAGACCGCACCGGTGCCCCTGTACACTTTCCGTTACATGTGTTTGAGGAGAAGCCCAACCCTCTTAGGCACCATCGCTGAGCCATACGCTGTCCCAGACAGGTTCGCTTGATGAACGGTAAAGGCCCCCACCCTCAAAGCCCACGCAACTCCTAGACCCTTTTGATCGCCTTCTACGACAGGCAGGGCTTACCTTAATCATTATTCTTACTAGCTAGGCTACAGAGCTGATGCTTTGAAAGCTACCAGACAAAAGAGATCTACTCTCGGTAATAAGTAAACGCATAAAAGAAACTATATTAAATTAAAAGCTTCTGTTGCTGCTGTCTTTCGTGGCTGCGTAATATCAGGGAGTGGACCATGATCACGAGTGCCGGCCAACTGTTCCGCCTCGCAAGAGACCTGGCGAAATATGTTAAACTGATCGCCAAACTTCGCTAGTCGGAGAGGCACCCTAAGAAGAAGAAGATGTATTTCCGTTTACTACAACACAGACAGGTAAACGAATACATTTATCAAATTTATAACATTTTTTTTCTGTTAAAGGGTAAAAGAAGCAATAAGTTCAGCTAATGGAAACTTACTGCTGAATATTGGTCTGATCAAAATGCTGATATTTATTAACTTAGTAAACGAACGCGATATACTAGTAATATTGATTGCGACAAAATGCATACTTTCCCTTAAGTTAACCCTCTCTAGTAGTTTTTTATGAAATGATAGACTGCTGAGAGAGATATTCTAACACATATATCTACTCGGGGTATAATAACTGTGGTAATTCTTCCTAAGACGGGTTTCGAGAGAAAGGACGTCTCTGAATGGACGAACTGGTCTCCAATCTTCATTAATTAGAGAGGCACAAGAACAAGGAGAAATCTAGGAGTTTCCAGAAAGATTAGTTTTCTTTAGCACACCACCGTAGTATCGCAGACTTCTAGTACTAATATTTATAGTTCTATTATAGATCCAATTACGCACAAGATCATCACAACATACCTGATTTCCTTCCGCCACAGGGAAGACCATAGATAATGCTTATATTTTACCAGCAATGATTCGATTCTTCGAAATCAGCATTATGCGAATAATGAGGAGCTTTTGCATCCCAAGCTAACGAAAGGCGACACTTTGGAATTTAATTCTCGTTAAAATTCAACAGACAAAGTATTTCTGTCTACATGACAGTTAAATAGACTCCTTAAATATCTCGTCCGGTTTGTTTAACCTGTATTACAATCGTTTACCATCTTATTAATCCTTTTTCATATTATTATACTTAATACTTAATTTCATTTTTCCTTCTATAAATTCCCAAGCATTAAGCTGACAGAAACAATTCCCGGATATCCGCGTTCCTGAAATACAGTTGGAGAAATTATTACTTTAAAGGTCAAGAACTACTTGCGGATTGGCAAGTAATAGAGCAAAAATAAAGTACATGTATAAAAATATAAAATACATTACAAGACCATCTATTCCCAGCAGTGGACGTCTATCGATTAATATAGTGATGAAGTTATAAAAATTCTGATTATTGAAAAAATAATTCTCATAGTTTTGTTTAATACATTTATACGTCTAATCGAAACGAGTAAAGTTTTCAGGACAATCGATAAATTAATCGAATAACTTATTTAAATCAACTTTCAACAAATCGTTTCGCGTGGCTGCGAAAATTTCTCTCGAGACAACCCTATGAACCGTTTTAACCTTAACTTACATAATCCGGTGAATTGACCTCATGAATAACATGAATGGAGAATTCTATTTTTAGCCTAATATGTGAAATTGAGATTAAATGTTAGCTTATTATCACCCAATACACTTCCCAGGAAATATCTCCACTCTGATTGTTCCATTACGGATTAAATAATAGTAATACCCCCTAAATATTTTACTTAAAGATAATGACACTTATTGACAAAGGTAACTTTAGGGATTAATATAATTGAATTCTCAAGCTTAGGGATCGAAGCATGAGAATATTAGAAGCAGTCAACTAAAGTTAGAAGCAGTTAAACTACATTTTAAGACACATGTATAACACGGCGCCGTGTAGTGGTCTCTCACACACAGGTACGTGATCTTCATATAGAAAACCGGGCACTATGTTGTCATTCCCTAAACTTATCCAAGTAATAATTTTTAGTCCCACAAAGGTAGGTTTTTGTAGTGGTAGATAAGATTCCGGTCAGATTGGGGTGTAAGGAGTGCCGCACAACAACTCACGGGAGCCAAGCCAACCTCACCTTCTCGCGGTGCACAATGGTTATCTACAAACGCAACTCTGGCTCCCACAAACCCGTATTTGGCCAGCGTGGTGAGAAATGGCAAAGACCCTCCAATACGAACCCCTTTAAACGACGGTCACTTGTGCCCAGCGGTACCGGAGGTCATGCTGACTGCATGCGGACAGATTTTTGGGAGACATCTATGTCCAGAACTGGACGTCTATCGGCTTATGATGATGATGAGATAAAATTTCAGGTACAATACGCATACTCTACTCGAAATGTCTGTTTAATTAACTAAAAACTCATTAACGCAAAAATTTTGTTAGAGCGTTTTATCCCTCTAAATCAATGGTGTATATTAAAAAAAAATTACAATGGTAATCAGACTTCCACTCTTATATTACTCTACTATTAACAACTCTCCTTAATTCAGTTAAATGCGCAATTTGTCTATTTTAAATTATACCATCACAAACCAATTGAGCGCCGCGCTACTAGATTCCTGATGATAACGCTGCGAGCCATTCAACTTTAAACAGCTTATCTGACATTGGGCGCGTGGACCCGGATCCACGGTCTATTTATAAAAAGTGTACTACTTGTAGTGTAGTTATCCGACGGCGGAGTTTTTTTAATGACGTGTGTATGGTCATTGGTTATTCTGGCGAATCTACTCGGTCGTCGAGGGCGGGCGCGGACCCGTTCCCCGACTACCTTCGCCTGTATCGGAATCTCTGGGCGGTGAGAACCGCCCCTGATCGCGGGTGTACTTGGTGTACGCGGTGTGTGAGTACCTGAGGCGCCGCGTTCTGAAGCGAGGGCGGCGTGATGCGGTGATTCGGAGCGTGTTGGTAGCGTCCGAAGTGAGTGTGGTGACGTGGGTGTTGTCAGTGACTGGTTCATGAGTGGTGGGAGGGACCCCTGGGGATGACGAAATTAGCGCATGCCGTGGTCTGCGCTTACTGGTCTTAGGATTCGAGGACGGCTCGTAGTCGGCCGCTTTGGCCACCAGAGGGTTCGGGTGGGTCGACGCCTTGTCGAAAAAAGATTCGGAGCACTCTCTGAAGTGTTCCGCGATGGTCGGGAGTTTGAGGTCGCTGTGGAGGTCCACATTGCGCTGGTACCATTCGGCACCGGTTGCGATGCGGGCGAAACGGTTTTGAATAACCTGCAGGGGATCGAGGCGTGCTTCGGAGGAGTGAGAGAAGACTACGCTGGCGTAAGACATTATGGGTCTTACGCACACCTTGTAGAGGTGAATCTTGTGCCTGAGAGAGAGCTTGCTCTTTGTGCACAGCAAGGGGTACAGCTTGGCCCCGTGAATGTGGGCGATAAAGTTGAGTCTGGCGTCGAGTGTCACATATTTTTACACAGGTATTTGACCGAGTCCCTCCATGGGATGGACTGGTCGAAGAGTAGGACCGACTTCCAGCGAAGGGTTGAGGGCTTTCGATGAGTGAAGTGGATGGCTTCACTTTTCTCCGGGTTTACGTCGATTCGCCACTTCCGGAACCACTCGCCTAGACGAGTGGTCGCCTTCTGTAAGCGACTCGTTATAAGAGCGAGGCTGACGTATCGGTCTTTGGGAATGTCGCTCGTGTAGAGCGAGAAGAGTAGCGGGGAGAGGCAAGAGCCTTGGGGGACGCCGGCTTGGATCGGCCGGATCGAGGAAAGAGCGTGCTCGACGCGGAAGCGGAAAGAGCGGTTCGAGAGGTAGTCTCGAATGATGGTGACGAGTCGGTCTGGCACTTTGTGAGCGTAGAGCTTGTACAACAAGCCCTCGTGCCAGACTTTGTCGAACGCCTTCGCGACGTCGAATAGGACGGCGCAGGTGTCGATCGGACGCTTGTGCTCGAAGCCGGCCAAGATGTGTTCCGTCAGTCTGTGGACCTGTTGAACGCACGAGTGGCTACTTCTGAACCCGAACTGTTCGTCGGGGAGGAGCTTATTTTCTGTGGTGAAGTGGCGGAGACGCTCTAATACGATCCGCTCGTAAACTTTGCCTAAGGTGTTTAATAGGGGATGCGGGTCGGATAACCTCCTCGTGTGCCCGGGGGATGCAGTTACTTTTCGAACTTCGGTTCGGGGGGTAAGGGTATCTCTTGGGACTGGTGCACTCTGGACAACGGCAGTTGTCTTATGTTTTCGGGCATAGGACAGCTGACGGCCAATAATCCGACAGGGGCGTCGGGAAGTGACGAACCCATCGCCCACGGAAACGTTTTCTCTTCCGTGCAAGCAGTCGAGTCGCGCGGCGAGTCCGCCCTTAGGGCGGCTGTTGGCTTAGGCCACGTCGGGCGCACCCGTAGCCCGCTTATAGCACACCCTGAGTGGGAGAGGGGACTGCGGTCATAGCGACCGGAGTCAAGAGGAAGACAACCTCTCAAATTACCCCAATCCTAAGGTCCGGCGTGCCGATAGGATGAATGGCCCAGGGTATTGGTCGTTAGCGCCCAAAGCTGTGGATCAGCACCCAAAACAACAATGGATAACAGTGAAAAAGACAAAACTACCCAGGTGGGTCCCAGCCTTACGGCTGGGGAATCCCAAACGGCGCTCGGCGCCGTCTGCCCTCCGTACTCTGGGGTGGGCAACACTGTTTTTGAGGAGAGCATAGAATGCAGCGAAGCTTCAGCAACGACAACGCCGCGTCCCGTGACGCGCGCATCCCTTTGCAAGGATGCGACAGTGCCGCGCCCGCAGACGGGCGCTGGCAAATCTACCGATTTTGACGGGCTCGCGCAACGCGCGCCGGCACCGACTGCGCTTCCCGAAGCGCGGGTGGTGTTGGAGCGGCTGCGCTTCGAGCCGCATAACGACGAGGGCGACATCGACTACGATGTCGACATGACCTCCGTTACTCCAATTTGTGACGACGAGGCTGCCGCAGTTTCCGACGACAGCCTCGCTACGGTGGCGTCAGGCGGGTCCCGCTTTTGGCAGGACCGCAAACGACGTCGTCCCAGCAAGGACGGCTTGTCGGCCTCCTCCGAGGAGGACGACAAGACCACCGAGATCGCCGAGACCGAGCGTCCCGGCGACAAGACGGAGCGTCGTGGGCGTCTGCCCACGACAGGCAAATACGTCGGCCTTAGCAAGGCTAAGGCCGCGTTTGACGCCGAAAGGCGTCAAGAGCTGAAACTCCAGGCGGAGGAGGAACTCGCCGCGACCGCGGCGAGGTACCGCCGAAGCCGGGAGAGGAGGCTCGCACGGTCTCCGGCGCTGGAGCCAAGAATGGCTCCGGACGACCAGACCGCTGCCATGCTGCAGAAAGGCGTCTTCGATGACGCTGAGCTGATCGCAACGATCGCCAGCAAGTCGAAGAACCTAAAGTCTGATCTCGTGCGGGATCTGAAGGAAGCCGCGGCCTCCATCAAGGCGGCCGTGGCGGCCATCGGGTCTCGCACGGTGACAGACGAGACGCGGCAGCTGCAGGCGGAAAACGCACGCCTGCGCGCCGAGGTGGCCGATTTCCGTAAGGAACTGGCCAACCTCAGGGCGGAGTTCGACGAGAGTGAGCGGCGGGAACGACCCGCGCCCTCTCGCTCGAACGCCGGCGAGGAGTCTCCCCGAGAGGAGGCGGCCCGCCCGGCGAAGAAGAAGCGGTGCACCGGTGCCGATCGACTCGAACCGACGACTTTGTCGGTCGAGGAGATATGTCGCACGGTGATGATGCAGGTGGGGACGATGGTGTCGGCCCGCCTGGCATCGCTGGAGGATAGGCTTCTCCCGGAGAAGCTTGTCCGCCCACCGCTAGCTGCTGCGGCAAGGCAGGCGGCATCAGCCGCCAAAAAGGCCGGCCCAGCGCCGAAGGCGGTCATCGCGGTTACCGCGAACCCCGTTCCCAAAGCCCTCGCGGGTAAAGGGAAAGGGGTTGGGAAGGGGAAGACGAAGAAGGCGGCGGAGAAGCCGACTTCCTCTTCGTCGACCGGCGCTTTTAAGCCCGCGCCCGCCCCACCTCCTCTAGAGGAGGGGTGGAACGTCGTGGCTGGAAAGCCGAGGAGGGCGCAGCGACTGCCGCAGACGCAGCAGCAGCAGCAGCGGAAGCAGCGACAGCAGTCGCAGCCGAAGCCGCAGCAGCAGCAGCAGAAGCGGCAGAGCGCGAAGCGCAAAAGCGACAAGAAAAGCCGCCCGCGAAAGCCGAGGGCCCCGAGGTCCGCAGCGGTCGTGGTGACCCTGTCGCCCGAAGCGATGACGAAGGGCGTTACGTACGCTCAAGTCATCGCCCGGGCGAAGGAGCAGGTCAACTTGAACGATCTCGGCATTGCCGGTATACGTTTTAAGACGGCGGCGACCGGAGCGCGCATCTTGCAAGTGCCCGGCGCCGGCAACGGCGAGAAAGCCGATAACCTCGCAAAGAGGCTCCGCGAGTCTCTGGGCGAGGAGGTCGTGCGCATCGCCAGGCCGGTGAAGTGCGCCGAGTTGAGTCTCAGGACTCGACGACTCGGTGACGAGCACCGACCTAGTCGCCGCGGTTGCGCGTGCAGGGGGCTGTCCGGCCGACCACGTCAGGTCGGGCAGCGTCTCGGTCGGCGCGTCCGGCCTCGGGACGGCGTGGTTGCGCTGCCCCGTGGTCGCGGCGCAGAAAGTGGTGAACGGCGGCAGACTCCTGGTTGGTTGGGTGTCTGCGCAGGTCACACTTCTCGAGAGGCGACCGCAGCGTTGCTTCAGGTGCCTCGAAAAGGGGCACCTGAAAGCAAACTGTAAGGCCGAGTCGGACCGCAGCGATGAGTGCTATCGCTGCGGTAAGAACGGCCACAAAGCCGCCGAATGCTCCGCCCCGCCGCACTGCAACCGCTGCAGTGCGGCGGGTAAACCGGCCGACCATAGAGGCGGCGGTAATGCATGCGGCAAGGCGCGCGTCGTTAAAGCGACGCAAAAAAGCGGTAAGCGCGGCGGTGGGGGCCCCGGGGTCACTCGACCGCCAGCGTTGAGCACGAGCGCGGGTTTCGTGCGCGAGGTGGTTGAGATGTCCGTCGAATAGCGATGGACCTCAACTTCCTCCAGGCGAACATCAACCACTGCGCCAGAGCTCAGGACCTGTTGTACCAGAGCATGGCGGAGCGGTCGATCAACGTCGTTGTGGTCAGCGAGCCGTATTACGTCCCATCGTGGGAGAGCTGGGCGGGGGACGTGGACGGAACGGTGGCCATGTGTTGGTGACTGTTCCCACGGCGAGACGTCGAGGGGTCGCCATCGACAGCGACTCAGTCCCGCGTCGGCCGAGGGTGAAGCCCTCGTCGTCGGCATGTACGGATGGTGGAGATTCCACCTCCATGTCGCTGCCGCTAACTTCCGAGTCCGAGTCGGAAGAGGCGGGCAGGACGGGCTTAGAAGGCCCCGCCACGGGGGCCCTCGGTTTTGGTGCCGCACGAGTCGCGGGGGTTGGGTCCGGGGACGCCGGGCTGTCCGTGTCGAAATTCACGGACGTTGGGGGAATGGAGGGAGGGCATTTTAGAAATTGTTCCCAGGCTTCTGGGAACTGTTTCCGCGCGAAGCGCGCAAACTTCGCGAGCATGGCGTCCATTGGCATGGCCGCCATTTTGATGTAGCCGCCCCGCCGTACGGCGGAGGGGGATGTGTGCCTACTTGAGTAGAGACTACTATCTGTCGCCTAGTGCGACAGGACCTATCTATAATTATACTAACGCCTCTGAGGCGAATAAAATTCGCTACTTACCAGTGGCGGAACCAAGCTCCGGCAGAGTTTTCGCACGCTGGGTACACGCACTGTTTCACTGCACTTGCACGAGCACACGCGAGCGCTAACGGTGGCCGAACTAGCGGCGTATAGCCACGCACTGGGCACGAGCGAGTCGGGCGGGGCGGGGTGTAGCGGTAGCGCGCACTGATAACGGCACCATGGAGCACGTCCGATCGGTACGGCGGGCAGAACCCGAATGACGTTGGCCTGCCGCCGCGCTACTGCCGTCATAGCAGCACAAAATGGCGGCGTCAATACCAACCAATCTTTTTAACAACTATACACATGACATACACAAACCGAATAATAGTCAATTATTCATTTAGAATAAAATATAAAATACGCAAATTTACTAAGATTAATTAAATAATACAAATTTAAATATAATTTTACAACAAGGTTGCAAACTGTAATATTATTATTGCCAATTCGACTTCGCCGGAATACTCATATACTTTCTCTTCTTTATAATATCCTATTTCATCCTTTGTACCCGCCTTATCTTAAAGAACGCTTTGAATTTCTTGATACCTCACACTCTCAATGTTTAAGATCAGCCGAAAATCTTACTCTAAAAGTTCCAAAACATTCCACCAAGTTCATGGAGCAATCGTTCTCTGTTCAGGCTGTACGTCTATGGAATGCTTTACCTCTCACAATAAGACAGGCGCAGTCACAGCAAGCTTTTAGGAACCTTGTCAGGTATTATTATCTTTCGCTTTAATCAATTATATATAATATATAAAGTCACTTTAAGTATCTATTTAATGTGTATGTATGTATTATTGGTTTTAACAATATTATTATTTTATGCATGTATATGTATAAATTAAGTACCCACACCAAATTTTCGGTTATTTTTAATATTTTCCATCCAAAGGTTGTCTGGAAGAGATCGCTTTTAGCGATAAGACCGCCCATTGCGCATTTATTGTTATATATATATTCTTTCTACGATGTAACATTATTTGGTGTGCAATAAAGAATTTTCTATTCTATTCTATTCTATTCTATTATTACTAGATATTTTATATGGAGACATTTTGAAATCATTCTTTAAATAAATCTCACCCAACGTGCTCCCTCTTTTGTAAGAAGTAAAGTCTTACACGGGTTGATAAGTTCCAATCATACGATATTAAACTTTACGATTCAAAATTCACATTGTCTGTAAATGTTTGTTGATTTCAAAACTTTTTACATTAATACGAAGCAAATATTTAAATGTTTAAAACACGTGTAATTTTGTTACAGTGTTGAATATGAAAACTTAAGTTCGAGTTCAGACAAAGAACGCTTTGTTTATTAAAAAAATGAGAATATGAACATGAAGTTTAATAAACTCCCTGTAAATGTTTAAAATTTCAAAAGCAGACTGATATTATAAAAGATATATTAGTTATTGTATTTAACTTCGAAGCTTATTGCCAGACAAACACGAACCTCTAGGATAACTAAGCTTGTTTTCTAAGCAATGAAGGCAACCCTTAGCTCTTCTACAAATATTGGGTTCTATTATTAACAGTCTGAGTTTGGATCTTACTAATGATAACACTAGTAAGAGAACAGTTCTATGGAAACAAAAACTACCAGTAAACTGCGCACATTTTTTACGTAAATATACCGTACACTGCTAGAAAAATATTATAACATATTAAAACAAATGTGAAAAGATATAAAGGTTGGTAACTTTTCATGTTATATCCGATAAGAAACTTTCGCATCCTCACTGAACTTTATGCGAACAACTCTTCCTGAAGAATCTCTAAGCATGTTATTTATTCTAGAATATGACGACATAACTATTTCTTTGATATCGTAAATATTAAATGTATAATTCGCTTCTTAACTCTATTTTATCCTCGTCCTTATAAGACAGAGAAAATTTTATATTAAAGAAAATTACCTATACACAAATTATAAAGGATCCTTTAAACTTAAAACTGGAATTGGTTGTTAAACTTCCATTATGTATGAAATCAGATAAGTTAATTTAATTTAGTAAATTCAACTTATCAAAGAACCAAAAAACATTGATCAAGTCTTTTTTGACATTTAAGAGCTTTTCATCTCCGACATAATTAAATTTAAAACTTACAACCTCATGACTGATTCTCATACAATTTAACCACACCCTCAATCACGGTGTAAATATTCTAACCCACACACAAGGAGGAACTCTCTTGGAAAAATTTTTTTAAAAATTCAACTTAGTATCTTTTGTAGGAGTATATAAACTTTATAACAAAATAAGGATTATTTAAAGGTTTTCACACAACGTATAAATAACTTATTTTTTTTAATTATTTAAAGCGACGAGACGAGCGGGACGTTCACCTGATAGTAAGTAACACACCTGCCATTAACAAGGTGGCGGCAGTTAGGATGTTATACACTGTACCACGTTGTGCTCATCAGCTTAAGACATAAAATTTTGGGTCTCGTTACCGCAGTAATTACCCCAGCTATAGCGCCTATCAAAAGGAAACAGAAAAGTGTACCTACCTAGATGGTCTCCAGCAACAGAGACCTACCACCAATTTATAGAGTAACGCCGGATTGATGTGAAACAGATGTGATAAAGTATCAAATGCGTGGTGATACATGAAATATAAAAAAAAAGGTATGCAACGAATTGATAATTACCTCGTCCTTGCTTAATATAAACTGATGAAGGCTTGATGAAGTAGTTGTGTACAGATTTGCACAAACTGTCAGCGGACCGTCGCTACTACTCGCAGTAGACTAACGAGAGAACTTTGTAACGAAGTTACCGAATAATTAGTTAAGCGGATAAAATCAAGACGACAGTGTCGATGCTGTGTCAACAAGTTTTTGATCTGCAATATAATAATTCAGCATAGATAATTACGGATGACCTGGAAGTAGGAGTTCGCAAAGATAATTCGGATCAATACGCATGAAAAAACGCTTAGTGTGTAAATTTGACAGATGAAAGCTTAACA
This sequence comes from Ornithoptera priamus, assembly GCA_029034505.1. Taxonomy (NCBI): domain Eukaryota; kingdom Metazoa; phylum Arthropoda; class Insecta; order Lepidoptera; family Papilionidae; genus Ornithoptera; species Ornithoptera priamus. The sequence continues at coordinate 2,732,313 of JARDWD010000046.1, read as the reverse complement.
AATTTGGTAATACCATATAAAGACCAGGTAATTTAGATCTTTGCTGATAATAGGCCTGTTGCCGGAGACCGTCAAGGTAGGTACCACTGCAGCGCCTGTTCCAGCCGCCAAACAGTGAAGTCCAAACATTGCATATTCTAATTTGAAGGGCGCAGTAACTAATATATTTACCTGGGGTGACGGAACTGAACATCTTATGTCTCAAGGTGATAAGCCCATTGTGGTGTGGTCCATAACACCCTATCTGGCGCCACATTATTATGAGCAGGCGTATTACTTATTATCTGATCGAAAGTCGGAAAGTCTCGCTCGTCTTGACGCTTTGTAGTAAAAAAAAGAGATTGGTGTTACTTCTATTTACTCAAGTGGTCCCCAACTCTGTCTTATGTTTTTTTCCCCTGCGAAGCAAGGAGAAAACGAAAGGTGGGGAGAAGGAAAAAGTCATGGTTGAGGAATATCAGGGAATGAATATCTGAAGCGTCCGAATTGTTCCGCCTCAACCAGAGACAGAGAGGATTGTACCACGCTGATCGCCAACCTTCACTAGTTGGAGAAGCACTTTAAGAAGAGGAAGAAGCAAGGAAATGAGCGAAACGTTCACTTGATGGAATGCTATACACAGCACCATATATACGTCATGAGATATAAAATGTTTTTGTCTTCTTACCCCGGTAATTTTACTAGCTACAGCGCTCTTCAATCCGGAAGACAGCAATGTTTGTTCTATTTGGCAGCACAAAAAGAAACTGCAGTAGTTCATGCCTAGATTGTCTCCGACAAAAAAGACCTTTTGTTATCAGGAGTAAATCTAAAAAAGATACTCTGCTTCTGGAGGGAAGACTAGGTTATATGGAATATTTAACCACTTAAAGCCCCTAGGTGCTCATCTTCAGGGTGTTGCGAGAGGCCCCGGAATCTCCTACGGAATTCACCGGTGCCTCCGGGCACTAAGCCTAAAGCACGTCCCAGAGAGGACTGTGGCCCTCTTCGACGTCCTCGCTATGATGCGACAAGAACTAAACCACCTCGTACTTATCCTTCAATCCGGACTCTCTTAGTGGATACTACGGACCCCAACGTTCAATGCCACTTTTAGTCGCCTTATACGACAGGCAGGGGTTACCTTAGTCATATTCTTAATAGCCTGAGACTACTGAGCTACTGGCAATAAATTATGTGATCTTTCACCCTCGTGCTGCCACTTTCCGTCTGTTTAATGATGAGCAGAGTATAGATAAGGTACGTCCAATTGCTTTTTTATATGTAAAGAAAACTATAAAATAAAACCTAGCCAACGTAGAGATAATATGAAACAATTTCCCGCGACGTACTCCCTCGGCTCCACGTACAATAGCAGACTATCAACGAGGAATGAATCCATCATCCATAATCGGTTATACCCTCATGAATGAATTATTGTAGGACGCAATAATTTATCATATTTTAAATACATTTTACTTAAAAATTCAATACAAAGACTTTAATGCTTATATCGATAGTACTCGGAAGCCTTTAAAGTTAGTATTGCTTTTATCATCATCAGCCCAATGCTGAACGTTAGACTCCCCAAAAGAATGACTCTCAGTGCGATCTTGGACTATATAGTTGTTTCGTTTCACCAATTCAAAGCCTACTTCTAAGGAGTCAGGGTTATGTGAACGTTTATAATAGACTTTTTTATCATTTACAAAGAATTTAACTTGAAAATTGAACACAAGAGAGCAAATTAATAAAACAATAACATCACTGTACAAAATCTCCTTTTGCAGCGTCTCGTTATAAAAACTTTAGAATTGTTGTAAGAACTCAGGAATAGGAAGGAGGAAGTAAATTTTCTTTTGTTACATTAAAATTATTGTAAAAGTTCAACTTACTATTTGACGTCGACGGCGAAGTTTGTAAAGTTGATAATGTTCTTGCAGTGTCCGAAGGTTTAATGGGAAGTGCAATTATTACTGTTTTCTTTTAAACGTGAAAATCACTTTAACAAACTGTTCTGAGTCATTAGAAAAATATAGTTATTCTATTTTTTATTAATATTCTTTTCGTTTTTCCAGAAACTGAATTTGTGACAGTTATTCATAGAGCTCTATTTTTCATTTTGTTTCTATATTTTATCATCACCGTCATTAATAGCCGATACTGTAACTGTTTGACATAAGCCTTCCTAAGGATCTACGATACTTGCATCATCCAATCGAGGTTCTAGGTTTATTATTATTTATACATAGAAAGTTAATGCAAAAGTATTACTTATTCCAATATAAACTTGTTTCCAACAGACCTCTAGTTCGAATATTTTAGGACGATTAAAATAATTTCGACGCACCGAGTCAATATATTAAAACAAAACTTATATAATGAATCTAACTTTATGACTAATATCGTATCATAAAATAATTAAAGATATAATAAAACTTAAAGAAATATCAGTATTAAAGTATATCTCGTTATGTAAAGCGAGATATAGTCTAACAAGATTAGCTCAAGTTAAGAGTACACAGTGAAAACTTTGCCAGAAGAGAGTCTAGCAAAAGGCGCAGAAGATAAGAAAATGTTCTGTTGCCACCCTGTGAACTTAACATTTTTATTTTTAATTAAAATGTCTTAGCTTCTTTTTGTGTCCTACAAACATTTTGGATGCTTCAGATACTTAAGTTAATATCAAAAAATCATACACAAAGGATCTACAAACTTTTTCTAACCTAACCTATTATTCTGAATGCAAAAGTAGACTTTGTTATGAGCACCAAAAAAATCGTTATTTGCAACTACTGTATCTATAATTTATAACCGTCTTCCGGCGTTTGCGTTGATATTTAATTTGAGTTAAGCATTAAAATCTAGTGATATCAAATAGTCATATTCAAACAAATAGATTATTGCTACCTTCACCAGATTTTTGTTTCCCCTTTTGAAGGACATATCAGAAGGTATTAACGCCTAAATTAAAGACATCCTGCATCCTTAGAATAAAAGCGACCTAAACTAAAACCTTTAAAAATTCTTTACCATATCTAAATGAGAACCTGAGGTTAATCTACTGTGAGTTATTTCTAATAAACTAAGTAAAGGATATATGAAATTCAAACAATCTTATAATAATATTAAAAATCAATAATGTTATAAAAATATATATGTTGGGGACTTTTTTTGTAAACATAAAAATTTTAAAAAATATAATAGAATATATATTAGTACTGACAGCCGATGGGGCACTAAGGTCCTCAAATAGCGACCGTTGACCGGAACGTAGTGTTGGCAGGCCCCCTACCGGCTGGTCCGACAATCTCTCTCTGGTGAAGGTTGCGGAAAGCAGCTGGATGCAAGCAGCGCAGGACCGATCGATGTGGAGATCTTTGGGGTAGGCTAATGTCCAGCAGCATAACGTCTGTCGACTGATAATGATAACATGTAAGTATTGCTGTGGTGATCTTTGGGTAAGACTTTGTACAACAGTGGACGTCTATCAGGTGATGATGAAGATATAGTCATAACACCAGTGCACTTAACAAAAACCGTTACCACTAACGGTTTGTGTTAAGTGCACTAATACTACTACTACTACTAATATCCACATATTGCAACGAAATACATTAATTTATGTAAATAAATTAATGATTCTAAAAAAAAAATAATTAAATAATACGAGCGTTTAAATGGCTTAAATAAAAATTATTAAAATTTATTAAATTAAAAATAACATTTAGCGAAAGTTAAAAGAGTGAAATCGATGTGTCTCTAAAATACAAAACTATACAAAAGTATTTAAAAATATTTTAAACAAACTTTATGCTATATCTATAATACGAAAATATATAAGGAAGTTAAATTTTAAAAAGATTCATTATAATAAGTAAAAAAGTTAAAGGCCAACAGTTGGGTGTTCGCGAGACAGTAATAAGGAAGTGTTCGTGTATCGACCGGCTGTATGGGCGGCGGAGACGCATACTCGCGCTGTGTACGTAACACATGGGCTCCGGGCTTCGGGCTCCAGACATGTACTGCGTACGTGTCCAGTGTAAAAATTTGCTTCGTGCAAATTAATTGAAATATTGATTGAGGTTACTATTGACCTCCAATACATACTGAAAGGATGTATAAGGACGGTGTACTGAGTAGTATACCGATTGAATTCCGAAATAATATAAAAAACAAATGTGATTGTATGGTGAAAAATTATGAAAGTATAAGAGTCTGAAAGTCTAGTGATGCGTTATAAAGCATATATCGGTTCGAATCCCGGAAAAATATGAAAATGCAAATAATAATATATAGGGTAAATGCAAACAATATGATAAAGTAAGAGTGTAGAGGAATGACATAAAATTTATAAAGTATACTGGTTCGAAACCGTGTAAAGTGGTGCATGGAAAATTTAACATATAACATCAAGTTGGCGAAGAAGGTGAAATTCCAGCCGGGTGTAGTCGGTGGTTAAGTAACTATTTGAATATACTTCGGTTCAAGTAGAGTGTTAGATAGCAGTTCGGTGATATTGAAATACTTAGAACCATGTCTTAGGGCTTCCACTCTATGATACATAGGTGCTCGGCGTCTTTAATAACATTAGTTTATTCCAAAGTCGACTCAAACTGCGTCGATGCATTATGAGGTAGCGGAAGCAGATGCGAGCTGCGGCCTCGATGCTTATCAAAAATTGATATTGCGTCTTGTCGTAGCGTAACGTTTGCACCGTTGCTGAACAGATGCGGTCTTACGAATTCGGTCGATTGAGGACTTTTGCAAGATATTAGTGTCTGCTGTGATGTCTTGTGCGCCTTTCTTGATGATGTGCACCGATGATAGTCGATTGCATGTCTGTCGCAGTTCAGTAATACGACGTCTTCGACGATCACTTGGTTAAATATCGCCTTTGGAAGTTGCATCTCGCATAATGGTTTGACATTCTATCTTATTAGATTATTCCAAGTCGGGTCCCTTGATGACGGGGCTGCAGACTGCCCTCTCTATTTTATGAATTTTGCAAATGATGGTCTCAATAGCTCCCCATGTTTTAAGATATCTGGCGAGTTGTCGGTGGGCGAGACAAACTTTATCAAAACAACATTTTACTCAACAACAAAGAATCTATGCCGGATGCCTATTGCGGTGAGCTATAAACTCTCGAATGCACTCCGCGGATTGCGATCTGCGCTGACTACGTAATTTGTGGTGATATCAATTCTAACACATTACAATGCGGCTGCAAGTGCACTTGCCTGCTGAAGATAGTGGCCCGTACAAGGACCAATCTTTGGTCAGAGTACCCTTTATATCTATTATGTGTCCAGGAATGTGCGCTGACCATTCACTATATATCTGATTACGGTTGTATCTCGTGAGATGCCTACTGACATTGCCATGCGCAATTTGATTACAGTTTGTGCTTACGCACTAACAATGAGCCGAGTACTCTTCTACTGGTTCGCCAGTAAATCTTGCTGTGGACTGCGGTCCGAGGCCAATTAAACTCTCCCTGTTTCGGAGGGGGGAACAGTATATGGTTGGCGTTCACCGCATAGGGCGTGGACTATTTTACTGGAGCCGTATGCCATCCCCACATTTTGTTATAAAATGTTAGGATGCGAACTTAAACACTTGTGTCGGGGTCTTAAGAATTAATAATTATTGTAAGCCCGTAACAAGGTGCGGAGCCCTTTATAAGCGTAAAGGGATTATAAATAAGAAAATAAACCACATGAACGACATCAGAGTATCTTAACAAATATTCATCCTTCTATATAAACCTAAAAGCACTAAGTAAAACTACAAACACAACGTTTAACAAGAACCTAAACGAGACGATCACAAATAATTATAATTAGCTAAACATAAACATTAATAATACTAAAAAGGCTAGTATGCATCATCCTGGTCACGTAAAATAAGATTATATGAGATCCTAAATATTGTTTAAGGGTTTATTTATAATTTAATTTTTCTAAAAAGGGGGAGGGGGTTACACTATGCTTGTTATGTTATATTCATAAAAGCTCTCATTGAAAACCAATTCTAACGTCGCCATCCTATTAACAAGGCACCGCAGTTTTCAATTTGGAAGTTTAATGCACTCAATAATTTCAAGGGAACCTCCGCGAGTTAACTTCGTAGAATAATTAACAGTGCTAATAGCATTTATTTCACAGAGACCAGAGACTTCCTAGATAAAGGAGAAGTTAGTTTTGCCGTTGCGAAGTTTTCTTTAGTTCTTCAATATTAATTTTCTTTATCATACTCTCGTTAACATGCGGTTTTGAAGATTTGCTCTAAAAAGAATTAAAGGTTTATTTTTAATATATCATTATCATCATCATCAGCTGTTGATCCTAGGCCCTTTCAAAAATGTCTATATCGATCTTGCCTATTTTCATTCGACGAAAAGATGAGACGCTCACCTAAGATAATTGATACATCTGCTCATACGTATGCTCGTATAGTTAGGATGATGAATACTGCACCGTATTATGCTCGTCGGTCTGACACATAAGATGTTGTCTCTTTAAGCCAGTAATTTCACTAGCTACAGCGACCTTCAAATCGGACGGTAATAATTTTTGCACTGTAATTTTTGACGCCAGAAATGCCATGGTTACTGCTGTGGTATTTACCTAGACAGCATCCAGCACAAGAGACCTACCACCATAATTCCCTTCAACATATTAATTTTTATAGCATTGAAGAAAGGTGTTGAGATAACATTAAAGAATACGACTAACATCTTACAAGTCAAGTGTTTTTCATAATGTGGTGGTGAAGTGTATGCCTTAGTGACAATTTACCATTAAAGTCTGTTATTTAAGGAGTTGTGAAAGGTGTGTGGTACGTGCAACAAAACCATAACAAAATTCCTGTAACACGTGGGAACCTAAGTCGAATTTCTAGTAATTGTACCTAGGCTTATGAAATTTAACTACACATGAAGTAATATACTCGTTTAAAATAACTAAATGCTTAACGTATTTAAAGCTATTATTCTATATCATTACTTCTACTTCTATTGCTATTCTTATTGTTTCAGTACTATTACATTCATATTATATAAAAAAAATTGTTTATCTAAATATGTATCGTAATATGTTAAATACTTATATCCCATAAAATATATTAAATCCTTTAGATCGGTATAATAATAAATATTTTGATATCAAATCTGATAAGTTACGATTTCAAATTGAACAGTCTAAATTAATCATTTTAATGAATAGATTTTTAATAAGTGTACTAAGTTGTAACGGTTTTAGATTGTATGGAATGTTAAAATACATAATGTCCTAAATAATTATGTGCCTCCACCAAGGGCTTAATTACCTATAAATCTAGATAAAGTCGTATACGTCGTTGGCAAAGTGCTGGCTCCTATTATCAAAAGACTAATTGGGTACTTAGAGAGTTGATAGCTTTGGCTGAAATTAAACGCCGCGATTATTTTCATTGTTGAATAAAACTTGTGTATAAACACAGTCATATTGCTGCGGAAGACATCAACCACGTTGGCTATGTTTGTATTAGTTGATATCGCATTTCCTTAAAATCTGTGATTTTATGAACCACATCCGTTTCCGAAGCTCTCCGAAAATAGAAACCATGCATCTTGAAGTCGTATTAATCATCCTACATTTAAAGAGACTATGAAATAAGATGTTACTAGCAATTAAATTCCAAAAAGTCTTCAAAAGTATTATCCGTATCTAATTTTGACCACTTAATTAACAAAATAGATTATATTATGAACATAGTTCAGCTTTACGAACGAACACAGAGTATTAAAAACAGAATCCTTGAAGAAAGCGAAGTGGAGGAGAGGAAAAGAAGTAAGTAATTAAATCCTTTAATAAGGTGGCATTAAAGGTAAGAACAAGAATATACTAAAAATCCCTTATAGTTTATGTTTAAAAGTGACACTAATAGAAAGTAATAAATCAATTAGAAATCAATTTCTCCACAATCAATGTACCGAGTGTTCCTACAGGACCACACCTGGCACCGGATCTCATTAAAAAGCAATTTATCAAAGCGGCCTCAAGTTGAAGTTTACAGCTGAATTAAGGTCAAAAATCTCTTACGTTTATTTAATGAGGCATCATAATATTAACTCAATATTAAATCTCGCCAGACGGAACTTCATCTGACCTTAGAAATGTTTATAAAGAAAAATTCAAACCGAATTCTTATAGTTATTCATTAAATTTGCTAATTTATAACTTATATATATACTTGTTAATATTTTAAAGATGATACACTGCAGGCAAACAATAATAAAGTTTATGAGTAGTAACAGATATGGACTGTATATAACAAGGAATGAGAGAAAGTACGTCATGGACGTACTTTGTCGTACGTACTAAGATGTAAATATCTCGTATAAATACGAGATATTTCTCGAGCTATTTACTAAATATCGACTTCAGGTCTAAACATAGATTGATGATACTTGAAAACAGAAATAGATACAATATACTTGGAGTATCTCCTACACAATTAATCTACAGCAATTGTTAAACTTGATAATAGACTTATCAAGATTGTTTAGTTCAATAACTGTTCTGAAACAAGTACAAGAGAAGAGATGCTTCAAAACCGTGAGAAATTTTTATCATCATCTCAAACTAAATTAAGTAACAATATTCACTGGAGCTTTGATCCTTTTGTTTAACAAATACAAAGCAATGGGACAAGCTGGATGTTCACCTGATGGTAAGCAAGACACCTGCCCATAACCAAGTGGAGCTAGTTAAGATGATATACACTGTATCATATTATGCTCCTCGCCTTGAGGCATTTGACACTAATTATCCTATAGATGACAAGATAGAGGCTGATGTCTTGTTGGATTTATAATGCAGATTTTATTCCATCGTTTCAAGAAGAAACATGTTGCTATGCAATTAGACACCGGATGTATTTCCGATCTGTTATTCTTTTGATGTATTTAGAAGGTATAACCAAATTTATCAAACATAATTTATTACATGAGGCATGACTCCTTATTTAATAAATATTGTAAGAAATCATACAAACTTTATAACAGAATTTCATTAAGAGAGTAAGTAATGTAATTGTATGTTCTAACTCTGTCATGTCCTGATGTCCAAACGGAATATGAACTATCTCCCATTGGCAATATTTCCTTCGTAAACATTAATCAGATCATCAAGACATATATATATACAGTAAGGTGAACGTCCTGCTTATTAGGTAAATGGAAAATATTTCTATAAGAAAGTAGCGCATTGGATATTCCAGTTGCGAATCATCCCCGACGAGGGTGCTTCAATAATGTTTGATTGGATGCTATCGCGAATGCAACACAATTTCTCTTCACACGGATTTAGGAAATATAGACTATAATCAAAATACTGAAGTCGGACTTTTGTAAAAAACTTATAAAATATTATTTTTTACCAAATTATCGATACAATTCAACAATTTTTTGTAACTGTGTTTAGACAGCACAGACTTAAGGCCACTATTTCACTAATTGTTTAGGTTAAAGACCTCATCCAGAAAACTGCTGCTTTCACAGCATTAACAGCCCGAACCAGAGAATAAGAAATTTGTTATCCGCCAGGCGAGATTGAAATAATTTTACCACTAACTAAATTCCACAACATTTGGCTTCAAAATTTGACCAGGGACTACAGTATCGTTTAACCACTGCACTACCGAAGTAGTTAAAAGTATTACTGATCAATTGTTAATATGTTAAAGTTTAAATGTAACAAGTCAAACATCACAAACAATTTCTTTGTCTTAACAATTTGTTTGCCTCTGAATACCTACATATGTATAGACGATTTAGTTATTAATATTCTTCGGTGTCTCATTTTAAGAAATATTTACGTGAAAGATTAAAAAAAAATACCCATACATGTAAGAAAATGTTGAGTCAATAACGTTCTCTTGGCCCCTTGACTATCGGCCTTATAGAAAGGCTCAAAATCACCCAAAAGGGTAATGGAAAGGGCTATGCTCGAAGTTCCTCTGCGCGATCGAATTAGAAATGTGGAGATCCGCAGAACTCAGTGCACCGACATAGCCCAAAGGATTGCTAGACTTAAGTAGCAATGGGTAGGGCACTGCTGGAATGATCGACGGCTGATGGAGCAGTAAGGTCCTCAATTGGCGCCCACGTACCGGTAGAAGTACGCTTGGGGGGGCTCCTACAAGTTAGACTGACGATATGGTGAAAATTGTGGAAACCCATTGGATACGAGCAACGCGAAACCGATCGATGTGGACATCTTTGAAGGAGGCCTATATCCAGCAGTGGACGTCTATCCGCTGATGATGATAAACATTCTTTTTTACTATAAATTTATATTGTACCCACTAATCATTTTTGATTTGTATGTCGTTAATTAAAATATATGTTTGTTAGTTGGAATACATTATTAGATTATTATCAAACAAAGGATTTATTCAGTTAAACATTACAATACTGTTAACGTTAAAACGCTTGAAGTTAAATGGCTTACGTGTACCACATACCCACCGCGACATTCCGTCAGTGTAACCGGAAGATAAATCTACAGGCTTCGAGATCGACTAATTGTTAGGTTAGCAGGAAACTGTTAATGACTGTAATTAACCATCACATTTACGGTATAATAATACAGAGTTTAAAATATTTGTGCCTATTAGAAACCTTTACAATAACTTTATTTTGTAACGGTGAACTAGAGGAAACTTGTAGGTAGGTTAGAATATTTCTTCTTCTTCTAGACGTTAAATCTAGAGCTTCATAAATAGCGATAAAGGAGAGAATAATTACGTGGAAAGAGTAGATTACTATGAATCCTTACTGTCATTCCATTTAATCAGAGGACATAAATTAAAAGCGCTGGGAGCTCTGGTTTCAAATAACGCAAGACCGTGCTTTGTGGAACACATTAGAAGAGAATTATCTATGTCCAGTATTGGGCGTCCATCGGTTGAAATGATGATGATGATTCTACGTTCGCCAAATTCAAATATCAAAGTACTTTTCTTTTATGGAGACTTTGGTCAAAGAACGACAATGGGATGAAATGATAAAAGTGATCAGCTAGACTTTAACATAATCTGTCTTTATGCAGCATAAAATATAATATAATTCTTTTTGCTTACTCATAAATACCGATAAGATGGAACGAAGAACTAGTAAAAGTCGGAGGAAGCTTCTTAATGCAGACAAGTCAGAACAGATTGCTGTGGAAATACAAGGAGGATCAAGAAGGAGGCATACGCTCATCAGTGAGCGTCTTCCGACTCATAGTTTGTATTTGTGTTTTTCTGTATAAGTAGTTCAAAATTTTCCTTCGTTATTACTATAAACTTACTATGAAACATACAAAATCCTCTTTATTTTACTTGTATTTACTCTAGACACCAGCTCATCTTGTAATACAAGACGTTTTCCCGAAACACAACATTCGTGTTTGGATGAAATCCAACGACTACTTTATATTAGTGTTCCCAATCTATTCTTGGCAATAAACACATACACAGTGGTTACTTGTAGAAACTGTTAGTAAAATGACTAAAGAAAACAATAGTGGAATATTTATTATTAAACTCTATAGGGTAGATAATTTCGTCACAACTATACTACCCACAGTGGGTCCGCCACAAGAGAGCATCAACGTCGCCTCTCTCGCTCTTTCTAGATCTGTCTTGCTTTGTCTGTTTTCAGTCAGCTGCTTCGAGCCCGCATAGATCATGGTCTACGTTGTCCTTTGAATAATAACATCGCTGGCTACCAGGTTAACAACCAATAGATGTTCCGAGACAAGATCTTCTCTCATCAACCCTCTCGTCATTCCATCCAGCGGACTTCTTGTCTACTCCCATTATATTCGTTTCGCCTGTCAGCCTCTACATTTCTTTTAAAAAAATTTACCAATTGTCGAAGTTATACGAATATAACAATATTAAAACTTTCACATAATTAGGTTATAAACTATGTATGTAGAAAGTATGTCTATTAGCATCACATTCACTTGGTGGTAAATAACATGCGATATGAACCTGCACGAATCGTTTCTTAATGGAATCAAAAAGTAAATATATTTCAAAATTTATATATACAATCATGTTTTATTATTTCTTTTACCTTGCAACACTTAGCTTGTCTCTATTTAACTTTTTTCCAACCTCTACATAATACAGGGATCACGTAAAAAAAATCTGTACAAACGGGATTAGTTATACGTAATAAAATTATATTAGGATTCTTTTATCCTGAGGGCGAAATTGCATGAAGCCGAGCTTTAATAAAGTTGTAAAAGAGTCGTTTTTAAATTCCTTTTTCCTCTCATACGGTTGAAATAAACGTCACATCCAGTAAGGCAACAATTTCTAGATCCTTTCAACTTTCTATTTCAATAAGTTGTAAAAGAAGCTACAAAACAATTTCTTAGAGGAGTACTTAACTGAATATTACGTATTGAATGAAACAAAATTTTGCAGCTCTCATTGAGTATATTTAGTTATTTATTACCTAGCTTTACAGCGCCCATGATTGACTACAGTTCCATCTCCGAAATGAGCTCACTGTCTTCAAGTCTTCCAGTTTGGTAGGGTTAGTACTTGAATTAATTTTATAGATAACTGGACCCCAAGCTGGTGGTACTACCCCAACCATATTATCTATTGGAGATAGAATATTTTTTAACTTCAATAGCCACATGATTCATACTTGTTTAGGAATCGATGATCTTTAGCAGGGATTTGTGTATCAACTCTAATGTAACAGTTTAAATAATCTAGAACATAGTCACAGATAAAAATATTTTTTTAAATGACAGCTACAGGAATAGTTGTAAAAAATACAACTAACAATGATAATTTCTTTCTAGGTCTACGATAAGTACGTAAGTAAAGAATAAAGAGAATAAGAGAAGATAAAATTGAAAAAGGGCATTTTAACCATTTAATTACTTATAAATATATAATAGGTATCATATTTAATAACCACTTGTAACAAAAAGTTTTCAAACATCTCAACAGATGGCGCCACCAAAAACAATAGATCACGCTATCATCCATCATAACAATTCGTGATACTATGACTTCGGCCAACAAGTTGTTAATGAGCATACAATTGTTGCCATTACCTGGATCTCTCTGAATCTTCGTAATATTAAGAGACAGACTACTATCGTTATAAGTATTAGTTCCTGATCTCCACACCGAATATTTTAAATAAGTACAGTGCCTTTCAAACCTGAACACGGACAAAGTTTTTACACTGTTGTCTGAAATTGAAAATAAGAATTCTAATAGTGCTTCTTAGATAGTGAGGACTATGGCAACAAAGATCACGAGAAGACCTAACTTAGAACTCTTTAATTATATCTTTTAATATTTTTAAAACATTTTTTTTCTTATTCGTTCAACGAGCGATCTTTGGGCGGGGGGAGCACCTAGATGTCAGCTGGGACCTTTTGACTCGGTGCAAAACAGAGCTGTCGGAATTATCGATGACACTCTGCTAACGGACGGTATTGGACCTCTTGGTTTCAGGAGATATTTTGCCTCTTTATGTATGTTCTACCGCCACTATAACGGGAAGTGTTCTGATAAACTGTTTGACATGATGCCCACGGCCACGTTTCATCATCGCACCGCTCGCCATCGGCAAGGAATTCATCCTCATACCCTTGAACCGTAGAGGTCACGTACGATTCAGTTCTAGAGATGTTTTCTCCCGAGAACCCTCAAATTGAGGAACGAGCTACCTGTCGAGGTTTTCCTTAGCAGCTACAATATGAAGTTCTTCAAAAAGAGCTTGAAAAGGTTTCTGCAGGGTCGATAACACGCTTAGTGATACATCTGGTATTGATGGCGGCTATAGGCTGCGGTTACCGCTCAACGTCAGGCGGGCCGCAAACCTGTTTGCCATCTAAATGGTATAAAAAAAGAGCTAGAAGTTCACCGGATGGTGAGTGATACGCTTATAACAACGTTTACCCTAGTAATTACAGCAGCTACAGCAGCATTTAAAACTACTGCGCTAGAGAACACAGTAATGTTTGCACAGTACTGTTTGTCGAATTCAATAGGCGCTGCGGCTGTATCCACCCTAGATGGTTTGGCCTCTGGGCTATGGGTTCGGGAGAATCCGTTGCCCGCGCGACAGCAGCAGACGGAGGAGGAGGCGCGCTGCATGTTCCGGCGTGCCCCTGCGAAGGTGGAAAGGGTGAGTTTATACTTCCCTCCCTAGCGCCGGCGGGGTGGCAGATGGTGCGAAAGCGTTGCCGTGACCTTACCATCAAGCGATGAGTTGGAACATCGTGGAGGTTTTAGTCAGTGCAAGTCCGACATAACCAGTCGTTGCCCCTGCGAGGACGGGTATGCGTAGGCATTTTCATCCGCGTTACACCAAAAAAAAAAACCTTAGATGGTCTCCTGCAGCAAGGACTTGCCACTAGTATATACTCTATAACTTGATTGAATTGTGTTTTTGTAGTAGACATTTTGCATAAACTTTAACTTTTTACGTTTCACATAAAGTACGCCACATTTTACACTCCACTGTGCGCACAGAAGCTTTACATATTAATATACAGATTACTGTTGTGATAAAACGTTAAAGCCACCACTAACAAAGCTTTATTATGAAACTTTTTTCAGTTGTAAACTGAAAAGCACAGACGCGACTTTGTTTTGTACGTGCATCGCAAACCCAATTACATTTGTTAAGCTAATGCAATAAAGCTACATAACTTAGCTTTTTTATTTGACTTGACTTTAAATTCACGTGGTTTTAAGTCACAATGAGGATGTGAAAATTGCTAGCACAGAACAGCCTGGCTCATGCTTTGACAGTGGAACACAGCAATGCTGTACGTCGACAGTGAACCTAACAAGTTCAAAAACCCCACTACTATCTCAACAACAAACAGATCCTGGATCGAAATCGGATCTTCCAGATTTTTTTTAGCGTCCTCCTCTGCAGAGTGGGACAGGGCCTTATTCCTAATTATTTGTTTTTCTTCTTTTTTACATATTTCTCTTTCTTTTAAATTTCTTAACTTTACCTCTACCTCATTCTTATTTGTATTCTTTCGGTCTTACACTAGTCTCCTTTCTTATCTCATTCTTACATAGCAAGTGTTTAGGCTTTAAGTAAAAACATCCAAAATATGTTTTCCTTGAATTCATTTGTAAAGGTCATTGACATTGTTTCATCATAACTTAGTTCCTCTGTACTACAACAAAATATTTGTTGAAGTGTTTAAAAAAAAATGATTTCTATATATATGTCTATTTCTCAACGATTTATATATTTCATGTGATATTATAATATAATATAATATAACATATTATGTTAATATTTAATGTCACCTTTATTTTGCGAACTGTACCACTAAGACGGTTTCTGAACTAGCTTTTAACTACGAACTAAAGTTTATGAACGTATCTAGTCAGAATTTGACGTTCATTCTAAATGAAGTTAATTAAGTGATTTTATATAGAATGTTAAGTATTCCGCCAAGAAATTTAAGGCAAAGTTCTCAGCAAACCAACGTTAACATAACTAAACGTCACGAGCGAACGGAAGTTTGTTAGTTTGATTAGTATTTGGGAGCTCATGAGTAAGCGAAATTAGTATGACGTCAATGCAATGGTAAGTTGACACTGTCACCTAAATTGATTTGTCCAACTAATTTATTTGCCCAGTAATTATTATATAATTCTATATGCTTGTATAAACATCCTAACGAGCGCATAATTGTTATTAGCAGTGTATTTGTTATGAGGAAATTAAAATTGTTTCTCCTATGATAAGTATCATAAGGAACAATACCCACCCCCACCATTGGCGTCATGTTTTATGTCTGATGGTAATTTCCAATAATTCATCATCAGGATAGATTGCATAGCTTACTGGTTAACTTGTTCACTACATTGGCGCAAGGAGGTTCAGACCCTGATGAGATACCCGATATTATGCAATATAAAAGCATGCAGCATTGAAAGTGCAAGAGCTACATTTATAAACAATTTTTTTTTTTACGAAATAACAAAAACAGAGCCTCCGTATATAGTTTTGTGCAAAGCTGCAACTTTTGTGAAAATTTCAAGTTATATTTCCGCCACTTCCGGGTTTTTTTCGCGAAATGAATAATATGTTTAAAAACATTTTTTTTATAGAACAACGCACCGGTATCTGCACTTCACTGTCTACCCTGGTCTAGGTTTTGTTTCGTTCTTCTTTTTTTCTAGCCTAACAATTTCTATGTTGTTTGTTCAAAAAATGTCTCTGATTCGTTTCCGGTGTTGTCGAGTTTGATTGGTGATAGAGGTTTTTTTGTTTATCCGTCAGGTTAACAAACACTCATCTTGTAAATCTGTCACTATGATAACACCAATGTTCAGGATATGAACGTAGTTGTTGTCGACAAGTAGAGGTCAAACATAAACACTGTAGCTGTTCATAGCTTAATAGGTAATCTAGGTTCACCATAGACAAATTAGATGTTTATATATATGGTAAAATTTAATTATTCATTACACGCCAAACAAAAGTATATACGACATGGTTGTACACGAGGGATGTTTATTAAAGTTATATGTCGCACCCGGCCAACCCGTCACAACGTGGGTAGTTAGAGTGATATACACTGCACCACATTGTTCTCATGAACTTTACCCATTACCCCATTAAATACATTAACTACATCGCCCTTAGAATCAGAACAGAAAAGATTTTTTCATTCGACGAAGCAACGAGATGTTCATCTGATGGTAGTTGGTCGTCACTGTCGCTGGAGAACGTCTAGTTAGGTACTGACTCAGAATCTATTTCTGCTGTCAAATAGTAATGTGCAGACATTGCTGTGTTGCTGTTTGAAAGGAGCTGAAGGTAGTGAAACTAATTTGGTAGTGAGGACAACGTCATGTCTCAGGCGACGAGCGCAATGTGGTGCAGTATATACCATCCTAACTAGCGCCACGTTATGGAGAGGCGTATCACTTACCATCAAGTAGACGTCGCTCATGTGGTTGCTTCGTAGAATAAAAAATCTAAGATTAAGTGGTAAGTTAGGATGATGAGACCATTTAAACCGGAACACATTAATGTCTGCACACTACTGTATGACACAAATAGGATCTGCGCTGGTACCTACCTAGACGGTTTTTTTTTGCTTATTTCCCTCGAGGATTTTTGGGCCTGCGCTTTATTATTCTTGCCTCTCTACAATTTCTTGTTTATTTAGTTACTTCTTTCTCTTCCTCTTTGTTTCCATTCTCATCTTTCGTATCATTCTTTGTTCTCTGTCTTTCTCCATTTCTATCTTTTCTTTCATACGTCACGCTCGAAATAAGGGAGACAGCCGTTCATTATTTATTTTCTCCTTAATCTACATTTCCTTATTCTATACAATACTTTTTGTTACATTTCTCTCTCTTACATTTTATTTCTTCTCTTCTTTGGTATTTTTACTTATTTTATTTGATTTTATTTTGTTTTATGCTATACTTTATTTTCATTTATTGCTTTAGTTACGGACGGCAGTGGTCCTCCCTCATCAGAGAGGCAATCATACTCTTTTATCTTTTCGCCTGTAACCATCTCTATTTCAGCTCTCTGCGCCCCGTATACGAGGCAATCAGCGATTAGATGTACCTAGACGGTTTCCGGCGTAACGCCACACCAAACTTTTAGCGCGATATGTTAAATGTGAAACTTCTAGAAGCTTCCACGTTGTTCTCGTGCGGCGAACTTTCTAGTAAACTGATTTGGCGGAATCCCGCTCGCAACCGTCGGCCCGGAGCAACTCAACAAACTGTAGTTAGAGAGCAGGTGCAATAACATTTTGGAGATCTCCTAACCGAACTTCGTTCAAGTATGAATTAGATATTTAAAATGTTACCGGTAACATTGTTACCTTGTTTTAATACTTATTAAAATTACCAGTGGTATGTAACAGTATAATAGGTGTACGGTACAAGTCGACCTCATCTTCACGCGACGCAACCTGCTGAACAACAGACGAGGCTCTGACCACCTACAAACCCGCACTGGGTCAGCGTGGTGGGGCTAAGGCCCAATTTCCTCTCAATAAACATCCTTCATGGAGATTTATGCCCAGCTATGGGCGTTATCAGGCTGATAAGAAGAATAGTTACCGTATCTAAGCAACGTTAACATTATATGAGTTTACTTAATATTGATATATTTAAACAGCGTCGTGGATAAATAACCTTCTGAAAGAAGGGCCCGATTCCCAATGGTGGGAACATTTAAAAGACTGTGTAATACTTATTACTATTACTATTCAATATCATAATTTTTTTTATGAGCAATTTTCTGGGTAAATTTCTAATATACTTGAAAAAAAATTCTGTCTTATAATCAGTTTACTAGAGCTAGATTTCTTGTGTCGGAGGCTGTCTAGATAAATACCACCACAGCTTCTATTTTAACATTACTGTGTTCCTGTTTGAAGGATGTTGTAGCAAGTGAATTTACTAGAGTAACGAGATTTAATATTTTACGTTTCAATATGATACGCAATGGTGGATTATATACATCACTCTAAATACCTAGCTTCTTCTAGACTGACGTATCATCTACCCTCAGTATAACATCCTCCTCATCTTGTCGCTTTGTTAAATAAAACAATAGATAAAAATACATATATATTTGTATTAAATTGAAAAACTTCTGTGCATTTAGAGAAAAAATAATTCAGCTTTCAAGTCTGAAAAATCGTAAACGGCAGAAACGTTTCCGGAGATTGATGTTCAGAAAAACATTTGATCCTGTTTCAACGAGCTGTTCTGTGAGTGTTTTTATCGGCACAAAAGGAAACGGAAGACGATATTGAGGTTTGATATAAAGTCAAATAATACAGGAGTTATGATTAAATAAAAATTGAGATAAACCTTAGGAAAATTGTCATCATAATTATCAGCCGATAGAAGTATACTGCTGGACATAAACCTCCCATACAGTTCTCCACATCGATCGGTCTTGCACTGGCCGCATTCAGCGACTCCTCATTACCTTCACAGTCAGCATTGCCTCCGGTACCGGCAGGCACAAGTGGCATTCATTTGTAGGGGTTCATATGGGGAGATTTGGACCATTTCCCAGCACCCTGGCTCAATGCAGATTGGTGAGAGTCAGAGCCTCGTTTGTTCATTAGCAGGATGCACTACGAGCAGGTGAGGTTGACTTCGGTCACGTAATTGTTGTATGAGACCTCTTACACCCTTAGGAAAATACTTCACCTCAATCTTACACGTAGCTAAATAACAATGATTCCGATGATGGTGAAGATTTAGATTATGGAGACGGTAGCTAGGCAGGTGGACTCGAAAAAACTCTACAACCGACCAAACTATGTGGCCACAGAATTGAACCTGGGACCAGGTTACAAAACGAGCATTTAACCACTGTATCACAGAAGCAACCAATATATACAACATACTGATTGTTAAGTAATACATTCGTAGTAATAATTTCTAGGGAGTCTAATTAAAAATTATGTACTTCCGGTTGTGTTGGAAATCGATTGAGAAGGATATTCATCAGTGAATGAGAATAGACTGACAGCTTGATTTACTTCGTCAGTCTCAATCTTAACTTTAATATCTTTATATTTACAAGCTGAAGTTTGATATCATCTTCATGGCTATACCACGTTACATCTTTACTGCCAAGCAGTTGTTTTTATTAACACATCTCAACACGTTATGATACGTGTTATTATTCGTAAAGTATATACATTAACATCAGACATTTATGTATAATATATTGACAATCCGGAAGTAACCCACAAATGAAGTATTTCACTTGAGCGTCACTTGTAATCGGAAATTCGTCGCCAGTGGAATGTTTCAATCTCCGGAAGTGTCCTCTGAAGCTGATTGATTTTTTTTTGTTACCTCAAGAGAGGTTTCATTCTGGCGAGATTATAATAGATTAATATACCGTTAAGGAATTTTTTTTTTCTAAAAATTTCACTATTTAATTATATTCACTGTGAGTTAAAAGTTATTAAGGATATTCTACCGCCTTACTTTGTTGAACAGTAAATAGTTCATAAAATAATAAATTATACTTTATTATCACTTGTTAATAAAACTTTATGATATACGTTTTTTACTCATATAAATATATACTTTATTTGTATATTTTATCTTTAGATATTTGCCGGTTAAAGTATTGTCAAAATAGTAGGGCGCGTTTAGGATACTACCTAAAACTGTCTGATTAATAAAATGTTTTAAACTAGTATTTTACAATATGTAAACTGTAATATTATTGAAAAATATATTAATTAAATATCAATTTAATATTTTATAGCTTGAATATATATTTTTATAATTTTAAAATATATATATTATATTTCAGTCGATTTATCCCATTTCACTTTATCATTAGCTCCTTTTAAGCGCTAAATTATCTTATCATATAAATTAAAACCCCCCACCAATTTCAAGTGGGAGGTGAAATTATTAACTATTAAAAAAGCTTCGCTTATTATTCAATCACACGAAAGAAACTTCGTCACAAGAGCAAGTTGTTCATTACTTTTTCGCTCTTGATATTTGAGAAATAATAATGATTCTCCTCAATACAACTTGTTCAAAATTTGAATACTCTCTGAAAGTTCAGATACAAGTTACTGACCGGAGGAAAACTTAGTGAATAATTTTTATTCTATAAATTTACTGAATGCTACAAATAATATTTAGCATGTCGCTGTAGCTGGAAGATCTATCCTGAAGTTCGTCTTGGTAAACGCCATCGTTACGAAATCCTTTCCGCTTAAGTCTTTATCTTAATTTTACATGATAATAAGTAATATATAAGAAGAGTGTGAATTTAGATATGACGGCTGATAAAGGGATGTGCAAGAGAAGTACATACTGTGCCGACCCTACATAGCTGGGAAAATGGCAGGAGGAAGAAGACATGATAATAAGTAATGGTGCTTAGTGCTCGCGAGGAATACTCAAGCTGTCATATCATTAAGTAGACAGCAAATAGTGATAAATAAACATAATAGTAATGTCCTCGCGTTTAATAAACCATTCTATCTTGAGCTCCGGAATTGAACCACAAACCATGTGGGAAATCTAGCATGGTAAAAGATTGTATTTTATTCTATCTTATCATATCTTTTATCAGATAGCATAAGCTAATGTTAAGTTAAATCATATAACCTTAACGAGCGATTGGCACAAATCTGCGTAACATCTATCATCAAACGAATCATCTACTTTTTGTTATATGACGAATCGATGAGACGGGCAAGGTGTTCACTTGATGGTAAGTGATACGAATGGCCGTACCAATGTGGCGCATGTTAATATGATATACACTGCACCATTAGCTCGCTGCTCGGTAGCACCTACCTAAACCGTCTCCTAGCAACAGAGACCTACAATCAGGATATACGGAACATATAAAATAAATTAATTCACCATAAACATACTATGGTGTATTAAAGTAATTATTCACATACTTTCATAATTAACCTAAATTAACTAACATTAATATCTAGTCGCGCCTGCTTTCAGTTGCTCGTGGTTTACATTTAATAGTTAGTTTGCGTGTTATGAAAAATCTGATAATTTTCACTAAATACAACACACAATTATGCTAAAGTGAAATAAACAATTTTATAATATATATATATATATATATATATATATATATATATATACATATATATATAATATCTATTTCCCGCCCGCTTTGTTGGCCGTAATATATAATTAGACTTGAGATTTGTCTTAAATATTCCTTTAGAGCGACCGCAACCGCAAATGACTATATCTAACCGTTACTATAGCAACCGCATAAATAATAGAATGTGAAAATGTTTATAACAGTTAATCAGAAATAAACTAATGAAGAATCTATAAATTTCAAAACATAAATAGCTTATAACCCGTGTCAATATCTTTACTCATCAATCATCGTCAGCCGATAGACAGTTAACTGCTCGACATTGGCCTCCCACCATAGATCTCCACATCGGATCGGTGCTGCCCTGTCCGCATCCACCAACTTCCCGCGACTTTCAGCACAATCACTCTGGCTCGAGGTACCGCCAGGCACTAGGGGCCGTCGTTTGTAATGATTCATGTGAGAAGATTTGGGCCATTTCCCATCACGCTGGGCCATTGCGGTTTGGTGGGAGCCAGAGCTTCGTTTGTTAAGTAGCTGGGTGCACCACGAGCAGATGAGCTTGGCTTGGATCCCGTGTATTCACCACGAACTGGTTCCCGCCTTATCGTGGCGGTGGGGCTCAGTGGCCGTGGTTTAGTCATCAACGATGAAGCTAAGAGGAACCTAACGGCATTATAACGGTGGGCGACGGAACCCAAAACCAGATTCGCGACAAGGAGTCAGAAGAGTTTTCTTTCTTGGCTCCCATAGCCACTGAATGATAGATTCGGGGGTATCCGTTACCCAGGTGAGTATAAGAAGCCAAGAGGTGAGCGCGCGGTATGTCCCAGCGCTCCGTTACAGAGCTGGTAAGGAGACGTTTTCTCCCCGCAAGGTGAGACTGTAGAGTATAGCCGGCGCTGGCGGGAACGCGGAGGTATGCAAAAGCGTTCTTGTGGCCCTACTGTAAAGCGATGAAGGTGGAACATCGTAGTGATTTTAGTCGGTGCAAGTCCGACATAATCTTTTCCCCCGCGTATAACAAAAATAAAAAGGGTCTCGTGTGTGGACCCCTTACACCCCGATTTACTAACAAAGGCAACCTATTTTCATTGTAATATATAAATATCAAATAGAGGGATGATCCGAAAGTAAATAATTATAAAGTTTCAGAGGAAATTAACATACGCCTTTGTATAAGACACATTAATGATTTTCTTCGTACGATTGAAATTGTTCACACGGGGGAAAGTTCTGGAAACCTTCGTATTCACCTAACTTCAATACAGAGTTCAGCGTCTCCCGACTTCGCCGTACGATTTTTAACAAATTTAGAGAAATTGAAAAAGTTTGCTCAGGCTTATCAGACATTGGGAATGATACAATTCTTTAAGATGTTTAATAGCAAGTAGCTTTTCGGAGATTCCCGACGATAGCGTGAACGACACCCTCTGCCTTACTGTTATAAACTAATATGTTACCTGTCATTCCGCTACCCTAATCATATGAAGATCTTTGCATGTTTCAATTCCAAGGACATGTCTTCTTCTTGCTAGACCTTGTTCAATCTTTACTTGGGGTCGACCTTTCTGGTCATTCTTCTAAATCTGTCTCTATTCTCTGTCATATTTTCTGCCGATTTGTTATTCTTTAGATCTTTATTGATCATCGTCAACCAAGTAGTCGAGGGTCTCCCAGGGCGTCTTTTTTTAGTTTCGAGATCCAGCGCTACCCTAACCATATCTGTTGTTGGTATTCGCATAATATGGCCGTACCACCGCAGGCGACTCTACCATTTTATCTTGAACCGGTTTTATTTTAAAGAAACCTCTGACTTGATTGCCACCTCAGCATACGCATTTCTGCCACGTCCATTCTTTGCTCTTGTGCCTTGGTTATCGGCCAGCAGTGTCCAAGGACTTGTATAGGAAAGGATTTAGATGATGACACAGGTTTTTTGAACCCTTCTAGATAGCATTGACAGCATTGTTGTGTTCCTATAGTAACCAGTATTCTATTATCTCCAACCTCATAGTCTCAACTAAACTCATAACCAAAGATGTGTTACTGGTGGTTAGTCTCTGTTCCCGGAGACCATATGGATAGGTATCAACTGAGCTCCTATTTCTACCCTTAAACAGTACTACACAAGCGTTACTGGTTTCAAAGGCGTTATAGTTCTTGAAGTTAATGAGGTAACATGACTTAACATCTAACGGCGACGAGCGCAATGTGGTGCTGTGTACATCATCCTGATTAGCGCCACGTTTTTACGGGCAGGCGTATCACTTGCTATCAGGTGAAAGTCTAATTAATTTCGACATGAATTTTCCAAAGAAAGTAGTGCCCAATTAAACATAATACATTAATGGTATAAAAAATTTACGGTTGTGTAAGGGGTTCCGTACAACAACACGGGACCCAAGCCAACCTTACCGTTCTAATCAATAAACGAGGCTCTGGCTTCCACCGACCTGCATTGGGCCAGAGTGGTGGGAAGTGACCCAAATCCCCCCCTCCAATGAGAGCCCTACAAACGACGGCCCATAGTGCCTAGCGATGCCGGCAGCGCAAGACCGATCTATGTGGAGATCTTTGGAGGAGACCTGAATCCAATAGTGGACGTCTATCAGCTGATGTTGATACAAACTTACTAGTTTGTATCCACCACAATATGCGATACTTCGCAATTAGGCAAATATTGAATGAAAAGGCGAAATAGTCAATAAGTAATAACCTAGTACGGCCATCTAACCGGGGCAACGAGAGCACTGATACATGAAATCGATTTGCGTTATTGAAAGCCGTTCAATTCATTTGCATTGCATTTCCGGTTACTGCGGAAATGGGAGCTATTGTAACAATTAAATATAAATAAACTACCTACCCGACACATTTACAATAGTTCTGCGTAAATATTAATGTTTAAAATAGTTTAATTCTAGATTTCTATACATTTGTAAGTTTTGTGACCTATTTCTTATCTACTTTGGGTTTATGTAAAAATAAACTTAAAAAAACAATAGCGAACTTCTCATTCCCACTGCTGGGACTCGAAGTTGTTTCTAGTAAATAGTGAGAATAAACATTTAATCCACCACTACGGGTTGGTGGGTATCACATGTCGAAGTTTTCCTTTATCGGAAGTTTAACTTAGCAACTTGAGCCATTAGCATGTTATATTATTATATATATACATTAATATCAACATTTTATTTGTTTAAATAAGCTAATGTAAGTTTAATCCAAAAAATATTTCAAAGTTTTCTACCCCCTTTATTTTAGTGTCCGTTAAATTTATAACAAAAATCGCAAAGGCTGTTTTATACTCGTCTTCGTGGAAGCAGAAGCTGATCTGGAGAGTCCTGGCACAATAAAATATACGAATCACGTCATAAATATAAACCCGACCGGAACGTAAGGATATTAAAAGGACCGTACCGAATTTAAATGGTACAATGAAATACGTAATCCTGTATACCAATTGTACAGGGAATGACCTGTAAAAGTCCATCCGACTCCATCCCTTCTTCTTTAACATTCCCTGTACGTAATCAGATCGGGAATTAAAAGTTAATTGTATACATAGGTCCAGCTTTATTTACAGGATACAGCTTTAAATATCAGGCATCTTAATGACCAACGGGAATGGACTGACCATCTGGTGAAGGTTGAAAAAAGCGCTGGATCGATTGGTGAGGATATCTTCGGGGAAGACCTATGTCCAGCAGTGGATGTATATCGACTGATGAAATCATTAAATATTATATTAATACCCTAACAGAAAATGGCAGAGAACTATCTCTGATAACTGATCGCTTTGGAACGGAGATCCATTGTTCTGGAGACACATGTATGATTCGAAGTGTGGAGTATGGATCCAGTCCTGGAAACTGAATCTATACTCTTTATATCTCCTTTATTCATTGTGTCACCG
Organism: Ornithoptera priamus; assembly: GCA_029034505.1. Lineage (NCBI taxonomy): Eukaryota > Metazoa > Arthropoda > Insecta > Lepidoptera > Papilionidae > Ornithoptera > Ornithoptera priamus. The sequence goes on along the minus strand of JARDWD010000046.1, from coordinate 2,706,757 downwards.
TTAAAAAAGAACAGTAAGTGAATTTAACATCGACGCGAGATTGGTGTTGTCAGTGCATTAACGTACATTTCCTCCGTGTGGTATGATGAGGGTGGCCGTAGAACCAGATTTTCCATTTTCAGCTTCCTTTACACTTAATATCGTGGACATGAAAAAAATATTGCGATAAAATACGCAATTTTTGACACGTCTAATGGCGATGTAGTGCATGATGATAAAATAGATCATTGTAGTACTTGCTGTTGTCTTAAAGCTGATCCTCAACACCTTGATGGAAACACTGACGACGATCGACTAGCCTAAAAGGAAGTCTGTATATACACTTTATAAAGCTATAATAAAAATATAGATTATATAAATAATTGATTACCCGTAGAAATTAAAAATGTATGTATATAAGGGGTGTAAGGGTTGCCACACAACAACTCACGGGACCTTAGCCAATTTCACCTGCTCGTGGTGCATCCTGCTAATCTACAAACTACGCTCTGGCTCCCACCGAACCTCTTTAGGCCAACGTGGTGAGAAATGGCCCAAATCCCCCCATATGAACCCCTACTAACGACGGCCTTTTAGTGCCCTGCAGTGTGGCTAGTGCTGTACCGATCGATATGAGGATCCTTGGGGGGAGGCATACGTTCAGCCATAGACGTATATCGGGTAATGATATTTTTAAAGCGAAGAGAAGAAAAGAAGATTCAACCCTCGAACTTTGTAAGCACTCGAAGCAACCTTCGGCAAAGTTAAACGAATAGAGAAAAAAAAACTTCACGAAGACGATCACAATTCGGCTTAAGAGTTATTCAGCAGCCGGCCGCGGCGGCCCAAACAACTACGTCCAGTCAACCGCACCTAATGGCATAACCTTGTTCCAACTTTCAGCTTAATACTTAACTTAAGCCGCTACAAATTAAGCAAGTTAACCTGTTTTTGTTTGTGACTTAAGAATTATCCAAAAGCCACCTGAAAGGGAGAAAGATTTACTTGTTATGTACTTCGATCCGGCCCATATAAACCCATTAGGAATTAACGCAAGTAGATTAACGTAAAAAATTTTTTTTTTGTTATACAATTACGCGACGAAAGCAGCACGACGTTCACTTGATAGTAAGTGATACACCCGCCCATAATAGTGGCGCTACTTAATATCATATACGCTGCACTACATTGCGCTCATCACTTGAAACATAAGATGTATAGTCTCGTTACTCTAGAAATTACACTAGCTACAGCGCCCTTCGAACCGGAACACAGTAATTACACACTACTGTTTGTTGGCTGCGGTAGGGGCTGCGATGGTACCTAGACTAGTATCTCGGCAACAGAGACCTACCACCACTAATCATCTTTATTCATTCATTTATTGACTTCTATTAATGATGAGTTTTTTATTTAAATCCACCGAATCACTATCTGTTCCGAAGACACGAGGGTTCAATTCAAACTGAACTTGAGCTGCTGGCGAATGAAAACATCTCGAGGTAACCGGCGGGGGTCAGGGTTAGTCTGTCCAAGTCCGACCACTGAAGGCATTTCCACCACGTAAAACAAAAAAAAACCGACATGTCCCAAGAAGAACTTACACAAACTTGGTCTCGATATTCTTGTGGACGAATTCCTCGAATCCCAATCGTGGGATCAATAAGAGAGCAATGAATAAAATTATTTTTAATCAATTACGTACAGATGAATTGATAAGGTTACAAAACATAAAAATCAGCAGATAATAGATGTGCCCAGGTGTAAATTTTAATTCCACCTGTACACTGAATCGTGTATAAAGCCTTCAAAGCTGTACTGCTGCAGTACGTCCTCAGTCACTCTCACTATCAAAAGTCTGTTGTCAATGGTATTACATTGAACGGACATTGTTCCGAGAAACGTCGATATTGGACTTCTTTAAAAGACAATGTTTCTTACTTGTTTCGATATTTATTCTTCCTCAAAGACACGAGCTTAAAAAAGATTTATTTTATTAATAACAATAATGATATACTGCAAAATTTAAAAGACCATACTCTTTAAATTAGTAGTATATACACCAATAGATATACAATCTTTTAAGTCATATAATACCAATGATGTAACTGTACCCTTTCTTACCGAAATATGGTCAATTTAATAAGGTACCTCTTTATTCCACACAACGGACCATAAGAGGTTTATAAAAGGTAAAAATAATAATAAATTGGTCTCCTACTGTTGAATTACGGTATTTTATCCTCGACGCTGGCCTAGGGCTGTTAATCTTATAACGTATCGGTTTCTTGAATTATTTCCCCAAACTCAAGCGCAGAAACAAAAGATTCTTTCACCTATGGGAGATAACACTTTACACCCATGAGGGTTTAAAAACTCCTGTTATTTTAAAACACCTGTTTTTTATTTGAAACAGAGGAGTGTATATTATCCGAACTAAAAAAAAAGGGTTCGCTTACAACGACAAACGATGTGTCGACACAACGCGGAGTCAAAACTAAAAGTAATAAATGTATCTCAGCGAGACGAACGGCGCCACTCTATCTGCGCTACAGCGTTTTGTAGCAAATTGGTTGGAAGCGGCAATGCTGATGTTTTTATTATTTATTTATGAAAACATAACATATAAAATGTCCCTATATCTGTGTCGCAGAACTTCTTATTGGCTAGACTGATTTACACGATCTGTCACATTCTGTAATAAGAGTAAGCAGCGTCAGAACTTACATAAGGATATCGCTTCTAAACACTAACGCATTATATATTATTAAACTATATTTGTGTAGTGAATCGTTCACAAGGTATTTTTCTCTAAAAAAACACAGAAATACTCGCTTTGTCTTTTTTTATCACACTTAAAAATTTATAACAATACACTACGTTTCTTCTTGACGACAATGTAATTTTTAGAAGCAACTAATCTTTATTATATATCTGTAATTTTGTGTTTAAGATTAAAGAGCATTTATTCCCAAGTAAATGTTTATTTTCTCTGCGTAATATATATAGACTGATAATTTTCGAATGACCAGCTTACACCATGGGATACCTAATCATTGTCCTAATTGTTGTAAACACTGAACAATAGGTTTAAGCTCCTCACAACAATGAACTCACACTACATGATACTCTGCAAGCCTAATTGTATATGGATTATGTGCAAGTATTTCACATATAGATGTTATTCAGGTACAGTTTACCCTGGTCTCTTATTTATTAAGGTTAATAATATATTACACTTCTTTTTAATGACGCAAAAATTCTTCTTATATGATTAAGAAAATTATATGACAAAATATAACAATCATATTTAGTCCGATAACTTATCATCATTATCGCTAGCTAACAGCAGCCCACTGCTGGACAAGTCTCCTCTAAGAAAAACTTCATCTAAAAGGTATAACGCCTGTACAAATAATGCAAAAAATGTGGGTTGTTAGTATTGCTATTATTTTTTTACAGGCGCTTCTCTACTGTCTTAAAACAATGTAGTACAGTATATTAATAACCGGTAGTAGGTCTCTGTTACAAGACTGCTTTGATACGTACCACTGCAGCAAATATTTCTGCTGCTATAAAGTGTTGTGAAAAATCTATTGTTTACTAAACAAAGCTTCTAATAAATATTCTCAAATACCTTACAACCATGAAGTAAATATTTTTGTTAAAGCCTTTGTGGCGTGATAAAAATGTTGTTCAGTATTTTTAAAAAAAAATATTTACACCAGTAACTACTACACAATAGTGCATTTTTAATAAAAGTTATAACAAAATTATTCATTGAAAATTTCAAAATAAAATAATGAAGATAAGGAAGAAAATTTTATATTGACAGCATTTAGCAATAAAACATAATTTTGATACTTATAGTTATTCTATAGATGTAGAAATTTGCAATAATGAATTATGTTAACTTAAATCACTTAACAGCGGAAGAAAATTGCACCACATACAAAACTGATTGCTGACAGGCAAGATAGTCCTCTCCTCCGGACTTTAATTAGCAGGACTAACTCCTTTAACACTTTAAGTACTAACATAGATCTAAGTTGTGTTGTATTGTTAACAATCTGATAATGAACATAAATTGTTTGTATTTAAATAAACCTACCCCACTGGAAACGAGGCGTGATATATATGTATGTTAAATAAATAAACAAATGGAACGCTCTGCTCCGAACACCATTTAGGTAGTTACCACCGCAGCCTCTATATCTACCGCCGAACAGTAGTTTGCAAACATTACTGTGTTCCGGATTGAAGGGCGATGTATTTAGTGAATTTACTCGGGTAACGAGACAACATCGTATGTCTCAAGGCAACGGGCACAAAGTGGTGCAGTTTATACCAACCTAACTAGCACCACGTTGTTATAGGCTGGCTATTTTACTAAGCGTCAGATGAAGGTCCCGCTCGTCTCGAGGCTTCATTAAATATTAGGTTCTTACATATGAAATTGGCGTTTTGTACGGAAGGAACATAAAGTATTTTTTTTTGTAAAATATATTTAATTAATCAAAGTATGCACCGTTGTTATCTATGCACCCTTGCTATCTCATAGGTAGTTCATTGATACCTTTATTAAAAAAAACAATGAGGGCGAGAATCAATAAACTCTTCGAATGCGGTTTGGACTGCCGCATCGGAGTTGAATTTTTGTTCTTGTAAGAAGTTATCAAAATTCCGAAAAAAATGGTAATCTGTTGGGGCAAGGTCCGGGGAGTACGGTGGATGACGCAGACATTCCAATTGTAGCTCATCTAACTTAGTGTTTGTTTATAGTGCAGTGTGTAGTCTTGCGTTGTCGTGAAGCAACGGTGGCCTGGAGCGATTAACAAATCTCTGTTGTTTGGCAGCTAGTTCTTCCTTCATGGTTTGCAGTTGCTGACAATAGATATCTGCCGTAATCGTTTGGCCAGATTTTAGAAAACTATAGTGAACGACACCGGCGCTAGTCCACCAAACACTCACAAGTAACTTTTTCTGAGTCAATTTTCGTTTAGCACAGGATTTGGTTGGGTCTCCAGGATGCAGCCATTGCGACGAGCGCATCCGATTGTCGCACAGTATCCACTTTTCATCACAAGTAATGATTCGATATAAAATCATCATCATCATTGTGTCCGGTGAGCAAAGTAACACAGCAGCAGCAGTCGACGCGTGTTCGCAAGTTCGATTTACTCAATTCATGAGGTACACATCGTTCAAGTTTTTTACTTTCCCGATTTGCTTCAAGTGGATTAATTCAGTTTTGTCACTTACCCCGAAGCCTGCAGCTATCTCTGAAGTGCTTTGTGATGGATCCACTTCCACAATAGCCTTTAATCCATCATTTTCCACTTTGGTCTCCGGCCGTCCACAGGGTTGGATATGAAGGCCGAAATTTCCAGAACGAAAACGTTGAAACGAAAAACGTACCATGCTTTCTTTTGCGACACCAGCGCCGTACACATCATTAATCCATCGAGCTGTTTCTGCAGCACTGGTGCTGGTGCCACGGTAGAACTCGTACTCGTAAATATACCGATATTTCATGTTTTCCATTGTGCGGTAATAAGCGACGCCAAAGAAAAAAATAATGAGCAAAAACAAATGAATGACTGTTTTCAAAACTCAAATGTATCAGCTAAATGAATTTATAAATTCGAATTTGGAATTCTTAACCAAAGAGTAGATATTTCAAATCAAAGTGGTCAGTACAACAAAACGCTAATTTCATATGTAAGGACCTAATAAAAATAACGGATTATTAACAAAGCCACGTACGCATTCAAAATAACACATTTTTTCATAAAAAAAAACACGGCTGTTATTGTTTAAACAATTCGAAAATATCTCGCTCTGCTCTGAACTATTTCAGGTTACAAAACCAAAATCATTTCAATTAATTTTTATGTAAAATGTTTGACTAACACCCATCACTTACTACCAAGTGAACGTCTTGCCCATTCGTCTTCTATACAACCTGAAGAAATCTCGTATCTAAGTTAAAGCAAACACATAGTTTATTGCTGGCGTTAATAAATCAACGTCCTATAAATCATAAGGGAAACTTATTATCTACACTGTATTTGTTGCAATGGACCATTTTTACAAATATAGAGAAAGGAATCACCACAAAATTTGGTGGTGGTAGGTGTCTTATCGGATACCATGTAGATAATCAATGGCGAGGTAACTAGTGTTATTACTGGGGTAACGAGGATCGTCATCTTATGTATCAAAGCAACGAGCGTAATATTGTGCAGTGTATGTCTTAAGTAGCGCCAGGTTATGGGCAGACTTATCACTTAACATCAGGTGAACGTCCAGCTCGTATCGTCGCTTCGTTGAATAAAAAAAAATGTTCTCGGTTTTGATCTGATTTGATTGCCTTTGTGACGCTACACTAACCTCTTCTTATAACAAAGAGGACCCCTCCTCGATGTTATAGTGTCTAACACCTTAAAAAGGTACCAATGACCATACTTATGTATTTTTCTTTGGAATATACATAAAGGAGTGCATTTCCCAAGGGTTGGAATATAAGAAAACCAGCTATTAACTTTCTTGTAAAATCCGAAGATTACCGCGAGTAGATAAACAACTTTTCCTAATAAAGTCCACTGCTGTCGTATAGTAAGTTTGACAGTAATATAATGCTCGCAAACTGTGCACTATGAAAAATAAAGTTTTTATGGTACATCAGGTCGTCAGTCTGTGCAATAGTTTCAGTCTAAATATATTTGCTTTTGCTGTAAATATGTATTTAGGAACGTGGCGAGTGCATCATCCCTTCGCTCCGAACTGGTAAGTGAAATATTTGCGCAAACCGTAATGATGCTAGTGAGGATGTTCCTACATTTCTCTCGTTTCGTTAAAAAAAAAATCATCGATTCATCCAGTTAGCTGATATGGGACTCTTGTTTGTGTTAAATGCTTTGGGAATTTTATCTGGTTTTATCCAAAAGTATTCCTTAATACACCAATTGGTTAATGTTCTAGACTTAAAATTGTACATTATTTAATCAAAACTCCGTTCTAGAAATAACAGGTACTAACGTATTTTAGTTTAAATACAAAGATTCAACACGGTGAATTATTTGGGAGCCGCCCTCGGCCAGCCAGGCTGAAATTCATAAATTACTGAGCGCTACGTGCGGTTCCAGTGCCGGCCACGTTTGATCTAGACGCCACTAGTATTACATTAATAAAATCTAGATTTACCTCATCCAAATTTCAATAAGCAAGCACAACGGTTTCGCTAAAAGACTCATTTAATATATTTCTTTATACATCGCATCAATACTATATCTGTGTATTTATATATTGATCATAGAAATAGGAAAGAAACTTATTTATATTTTTAGTAACAAAAGTAAAAAAAGACAAAGATCAATAGTGATCAGCATCTTTGTCATAGAAGACCTGTTGGTATAATAAATTATGAACTAAGAAGAGGTATTGCTCCAAATGAATAACTACTAAATTATTCGAAACCTTTCCACATGTAAGTATAATATGTAATAGAATAATCCTAGTAATAATTAAACCTTTTCGGTTAAGCCCGATCGGAAAAGCCAATCTGATTTACTAAATACTCGGTAACATTAAGTGGAAATTTATTATTGATTATGCAAAATCAAAATTAACATCATAACGTTTTCATTCAACAAAGGGACGAATACATTTATCTATGTATACTTCATCTAATATATATCTATAGTTAGATTCGATCAAGTTTTGACTCGCGTTGGGTTTTTACTGATCGCCATTTTAACAAGCTTCTATTTTCATTATCACGTCACGGTGTATTCGCCAGTAAAATTACCGTAGTTTAAAAAACTTCAACCTGACCATTCACAGCGAGACACTTCATCATCTACAACTTCATTGTCACTAAACATTATGTGAAAGTCAAGTCAAATTGAAGAACGCGACTTCATAACAATAGGGCGCTAATAAGGATGTTTATTACAGGTTTTCTTCATTATTATAAACCAGTGCTTCCCAACCTTTTTTATTTTTCTATACCCTCTAGTAACTACCCTTGCCCTGATAACTCCTTACATACTAAAATTGTGTCTCGTCTAAATCTCTCTTTATTCTTTAGCGCCTTACTAAGTTATTTTCATCTTAAATTATTTATTCTCTACTACATTATATATAAATAAATTGCTTTAACTTCCAAAAGTTTCCGACATTACCAATATAATTTTTTCTTACACCTAATAGAATTATCTCAGTGCATTTAAACCGGAAATGTATTAGTAATATTTCCACCTTACTGTGCATCTATAGAAATATAATTAGCAATGATAGTTCTTATCTTAACAGCCTCTAAAGAGAGAGAAGCACCGTCGGTAAATACCAACCGTCAATAAACAATCTATAAAGATTTCATCTCCACAGACACAAGGAACAACAACGACAACAACTACAAAATTCCACACACAGCAAAATACAAAATTTCTCTATTAAATATTACAGAAACAGATAATTTATCGGTGGAAGTTCAGACGGGGTAAAATTACAAATCGGTGGGGTCCATTTACTTAGGACGCCAGAGGTCTGCGGAGTTCGCAAAACGCTGAGAACGGCGAATAATAGCTGTTATAGCGAGATGAATTAGTTATTGATGACGTATACAAATTTACGAGAACAATAGAGCCGTTCCTTGCAAATTGAGAAAAGTGGATTTTGTGGCACTTGCAATAGGTCTCTGCTTCCGGAGACCGTCTGTATAGGTACCACCGCAACTCACATTTCTGCCCCTAAACAATACTGTGCAAACAATTCGCTTATTCCGGTTTGGAAGGCATGGAAATTAATGAAATTACTGAAGTAACAGGACAACATTTTGTCTTAAAGCCACGATCTTAATGTATATAGGTGCTTTCATTACTCCATGCCATGGATGAAAAGTACAAATTGGACATTTGCGTAATTTTCCGCCATAAAAGTTTAACGCAAAAGAACTATATAAATAAAAAAAAGCAATCTAATTGTATAAACGAAACACTTATACATAATAACTAATACTACTGTACATGGTTATACTACTTGCTAGAAATATTTCACATCTTTCCAACAACTATAGCATAAAATATATAAAGCAAAAATATGAACAATAGTAGCTAATTAACTTACTTTTTACCGTTTTAAATATCAGTTGTAGGAAATGGTTTTTTTCGTTACGATTACACTTAAAAATGCATTTTAATAATATAGAAATAAAATTTTTGACTAATTCGACTTGAATATTACCGTTTTGTTCACTTAAAATCTTAATTTAAATCACATTACTGGAATATGTTGCGCTCTTCGTTGCCTTGGCACATAAATCCTTCAGTTTACGCCAATCTCAGTGTTTCAGGCATTCAGAACAATGTCTCAGAACATGAACTCTCTAAACACATGAATTTTAGTTGAAATACTTCAAGTTCAGCATCAGTCAGTGTTAGCCGAATACCAAGATATTTGTTTCCGGGCAATAGCATTTTTCCATTACATTTAATATTCCTATAAAAATGCCAGTAACGCAACAATAAATTTATTTTCAGGCCTATTGCATTTATCTACTTTTCTTTTTACCTATGATTTAGTTATCTGTAATAAATATCCTTCGGATAGTTAAGATGATTGTAAGTGGTCACCATAATCCTTTTCACAAAATCATATATTAATCTATACAAAACGCCTCTTGTCTAGTTGTAACTTGTTTAAAACTTAATTTTTTATGTATATATATACATAGGTTGAAATTCACGTAAATTGTTTTAATGTATTTGCCAAAATACAATGCACGGTAAACACTATTAGACTATAATGCGTGCCAAAACTGGCAATGTCGTTAACTAAAGGCTTTCCGACGAACCTTGATGGCGCTGCAAATTAACTGTTAATCTAAATAACGAGGCGTCATGAGTATCGACAGAATTACCGATAAATTCTGATAAAGCCGTGCTGCTGGGAAAAGCTGTGCTAAAGTAACTGTTATCCATAGACTAATCGACCATTAACACTAATTTACTAAGCAATGGTTTTTTCTTTATTATACTAATAAATAAATAACACCTTTCAAATTAGGACGCAATAATTATGAGTAATAAAATTTGCTATTACTTTTCCACAGGCGCATGAGATATAAAATAGAAAACATTTATATGATCAGTAGCTCATTAATTTACTCATTTTACTGAATTTTTATTAACAAATAAGCAGTATTACTCTACAGTAAAAAAACAAAATCCTATATATTCGCATTCCTAGCAAACAAATTACATTAGTCCGATCCTCTTGACTAGTCATCAATTTCATTGTAAATTATTTGATTTGAGATTGTCTAGCGCGTGCTCGAAATTCGTTACATTAATAGCTACAAAAGTTTAATTAAAGATTAGAAGATAACTTTCTACTTAGTTTAATTTTCGTTTTAATAACTTGATTTCGTATCAGTACACCTGAGAAATTCGTGTCAATTAGGCTCTCTAATATTCAATGACGTTTCTAATAAAAAATAAAGATTATTAGAAAGATATGTGACTTTCAATTAATCTTTATAAATACACGTCGAATGTTTATTATTTATACTGCAATATCGTATCTATTGAAGCCTTGATATATAGATGTTAAGTCAATTTGCTTCACAGCGAAACGTATGCAGTCATCGATCGTAGATATCTATTTGTACGCTAACAGAATTTCTAGCGCTTATTCTACATTTATTATGTCGATATACGAATATATTAACATATATCTTGTAGTCAGATCTTTTTAAAAGAAAATTAATAATAGTCAAATAAGAAAACCGTACCAAAATTTTAACTTGACCTTTTGTCGTTTACGAAGAAAGTTAAAAATTTGTAACCTAAAGTATTTTAGTGTTTATTTACCATTGATAAGAATTTTACAATGCTGATAAGCACCTGTAATAAATAATAGATACATATATCTCAACCAAAGAAAGAAACTTTCTCTACAAAAACATTTCTGCTTTGTTTATACATATATATTTTGTACAACAATGAAGTTTCATACAAACATGAAACCTTTACTAAAACACGAACATAGTGTTACGGAAAATTTTTATATAAAAAGAGCTTATCAAGTAACGCCGCTGGCAATAGATTTTTATTCACTTGTACTTACTATTACTTAACTAAGACAAGGCTTAACGTACAAGACTACCCGCACGAGAAACAAGTACAAACTAAAAACTTAACCCGACGAGGCAATCGCAGACGCCATAGATAAGAAAAGTCAAAAAGAAGTAGGATATTTTTTCCTTTTGTGCTACAATATGTACTTGTTACTACTTTGCAGCATATTTATGAAACAACACATCTAATTTATTGTTATTCACGAATTCAAACTATTTTTGGGATGGCGTGAATTGAATTTAATGAAAGGGTTATTTAGGGTGTGAAAGCATGTGATAACAAGCAGTTCTGTACAGGCTTCCTGTCTTTCCTATCCATCCCATTCCTGGTTATCTTAAAAGTATACATTTAATATAAATAGTTATTTGTATTCAATGAAACAATTTCAATCTTTACCAAAGTATTATTTTGAATACTGCAATTTATCGCTCTTCATCATTCTCCCTCTCTCTTTCTATCGTTATTTCTTTTCTACTTTATAGCATATTCGTCTCTTTCTCTTACAAATTGAACAGTGTATAAAATCACCTTTCTATTTCTTGTGAATCTGGTATTTTTTTATTTTTGGTCAAAACTATGTGCTTAAAAATGCCATTCCAATTAAACCCGGCTAAAGCAAGAATCAATAACACGCACGGGCGCGCGGCGGCTGCAAACTGAGATAAACGGATCTGCCATTGGCCAATTAGTGGATAGCGTATAAATCCTCATCCAAAAATCAAAGATCCTACAAACAATACACTATAATATTGTAAAACCTTTCTTTTTTTAAATTCCGACTTAACAGATTCAAAGTTTCGGTATTCATATAGAAGCAGAAAGAGTCGAAACACATGGTGGAAAGCGATTAGCATTTGCTTAGTAACATGACCCTAGTTAGGATATTTATACAGCATCATATATTCTCTAAACGTTGTGAAGTTTGGATGATAGCAGGATTTTTTAGACGTATTTATATAGACATACATTATAAATTGTGCTAAGATGTATGTCTAGAAAAATATTGCTGGTTCGGCTGTTAACCTATAAGAGATAGAGTATACTGAAATTAAGATCATCATCATCAGCCGATAGACGTCCACTGCTGGCCCCACCAAAGATCTCCAAATAGAGATCGTGTTAGATTATTTTAGATAAAATATCTCCTCACAACCTTTTTGGAGAACTTATTCATCTCAAGTTCAAACTACAGTTAATTGTAAAGCGATTACGAGTTTAATAAAATCCATCAGAAGATGAAAGATATTAATGGTGCAAAGTAGTGATCGTCTTTCGACTAATCATGGTCTTATTATTATACGAAGCGATGTAATCAGTCAGAAGATAACCTAATGGTAAGTAATACCCCTACACATATAGTCGATTATAGGGGTGATAATATATATGGCACAACATATGCTCGCCTTATGACTACTTCACTAGCTACAACGCCCTCTATACCAAATAATTCATGCATATTACTGTTTGTTAGTAAAAATAAACAGCTGCAGCGTTACCTAGATTTTTTTAAATTTAACCAGCGCAACTTTTACCTGATGGTAAGTAATACACCTGCATAACAATGTGGCGCTAGTTAAGATGATAATCACAGCACTACAATGCGCTCGTCGCCTTGAGACATAAGACGTTATGTCTCCTTACCTTAGTAATTACACTAGCTATAGCTATCTTCAATTCAGAAACGGTTGGGGTTGGAAATAGGGGCTGAGACGGTACCTATACGATTTCCGAGTAATGAAATCTCAATCGATTAAATAGTAATCGATTTTCAATAATTATGAAATAAACACTTGAGTCGTTCTCATTATTTCTAGACGCCTTTGTTTCTACACAAAGCCAAGTTACTATTAACCGCGTGCAGTACAATGCCTAATTACTAATTGCACGAGTAATTTTAAGGCTATTGTCTAGATGAAATAATTTAAATAACACATTGATAACAATAGTAGACGGAGGGAGAGGAAGCAGACGTTCCCTTGGCTAAGTTGTATATCCTTTAGCTACGAGCATTATGGGCGGGCACGCTCCATCATTCACGGCCTCATTGTCACTTAACATATGAAATTTAGGTTAAGTGCTATCCGATTTAAGTTTTAAATAAGTAATACGCTTTACTATAGTTATATTGTTTACAGGATTTTGTATTATTAATCTCGGTTAAATAGAAAAGACTTGGTAGTTTATACTCGGCAATGGATATCTGTAGGTAAGGATTATTTATTATTATAATAAAACATGTAATGGATCCAGTGCGTAGGACACAGATAGATCTATCATCAGAGCCTATTATGTTAAAATGCTTCTAAGAATGATATGACTTTGGAGAATGAGCAGCAGCGTGCCTCTAACCTATTACCACGACTTACCAGCCGAGATTTGTAGATTTAGCTAAACTAAGACAAGCCTTTTATTTCGTGGGGAAATCTTGCATTGGATACCCTTCTGCTGTAGGGGCAACAGAAGAGTTATACTGGACACTTATCGGCTAAAACCACGGTTTCTCACTTGGCGCATTTGGCCGGAACCACGGGAACGCTTTCGCACACGCAAGCGTGGTTCCGACAGCGAGAGGAGAGAGATGACCACATATAGGGGTGGAGATATTGCTCTCCATCCCGTAAAAAAGTGTTAGGTGGAAGTACCGCACGCACCACCTAGAGACCTTTCATATTTGGTGACAGATTACCCCCGAATCCATCACCATGGCCTCTCTTATGGGGATGAAAGGCGTAAAGCATCCTCCTTCGACGCCCCGGTCTCTGCCTGCGGATTTAAAAATGGGTGTTTATTTCTCGCAGCCTCTCGGCAGCATTAGTTCTGCACAAAAGGCCACCTCGGCATCCCACGACTTGTCACTACTTGACTTGGCTTTGCCAAAAAGTGAGAGGTCATCCTCCAAAACTTTAGGCAAGCCTAGCGTGGCGGTTACGACAAATATCTCTCATTTGGGGTGGCCTATTTTTGTACATTATAAACAGCTTCAATTTCCATATCCAGACTTAGGGAGATCCTTAATGACTGGCTGTTTTAGCTAACCCAGCTCCCGCTGGAATCGCATCGTACATGAACTTCGTGTATTGTTAATGTAAACTGCAGAAGCTTACCTTATTTAATCTCGTCAGTATTATAAAACGGGCTGTTCTCGCCAATGCGCCACATTATATTCTCTGTATCCATCTTGTTTTCTGAAGAGAATGGATACTGTGCTGTAATCATCTCACGAGAATTAAACTCAAAGCGGTTCAACGGCAAAAATAATTACCAACCCTCGCATAGAGTAACCTGAGTCAAGCGGAGCGAAAATGTTCAAGGAAACGGTGAGGTGTGATACATAATGTTTAACGTTATTTTAATGATTTCATCATCGTCATCATTAGCCTTTCTCAATCTTCTGCATGGATGTAGGCCTTCCCTAATACCTTCCGTCAGGTACGGTCCTCGGCTTTTCGCATCCACTCACTTCCGACTACTCTTATCATTTCGTCGGTCCATGTCTAAGGACGGCGTCCTACATCCTTTCATCCCATACGCCACCTTCATTTCAAGACTTTTCTCCCGCATCGGCCTTCATTGACACGCCAAATATGGTTGGCCCACTGTCATTTCAGCTTGCAGATGCTGTTTCTTAGAGAAATGCGAAGCATAACTCTCTTCATCGCTCGCTGTGTGACTTTGAATCGGTGGATCAGCTCAATAATCAAACGCCACGTTTCTGCGCCGTAGGTGAGGGTTGAGAAGACGCACGGGTTGAAGACGTTTTTCTTCAGACATTAGGGAAGTGAGGATTTGGCGGAATTTTTCAAATGCTGCCCAACCAAGCCAAATCGATCTCCTTGTTGAAGTTACCTCGGCCTAATAACCTGTCCGACGTAACCGTAGTTTTTTTACATCTTCAATCACCGCATTCCCGACATTAATGATAAATAATCAAGATTATACAGAACTCAATATACCAAATAATATATTCAGAAAGAAATTTTCTAATAAAATTTTCGGAAAGAAAATCATTTAAGCAATTTTTTAACTACAATGGTGTAAACAAAAACAAGTTCAAGTACTTCCGTAGAGCAATGACTAACTCTTAGTTATTTAAAATGGATATCCTTGGTATGCTTCCGAGGCCGGATGTAGTAAACTTTGAACAGTACTTGGCTAGCTATTACTCTGGTCTGATGCTGTATTCCAACTGTTCATATATGAGAACCAGACTATTCTCGATAAACATGTTTCCCATCATCGGCCTCCAAGTCATTTATCATTATCGTATGAAATTAAGCTAATTATCACATAAAGAAAGAAACAAATAGAGTGTTAACTTGATGGTAAAAAATACATGCCCATGTTATAATGATAGAAAAGATCGAAAAGGCATTAATTCTCATTACCCAATCATCATCCTCTTGGGTGCTACATCCGCGTCTGGGCCTTGACCTGTAAACTTCTTCATGTCATCTTACCTTGTGCTTTTTGCTTCTAGATCTTGACGCTTATTTATTTTGATCTTCCTCGAATTCTTCGACAATCCGGCTGATAACCAACATAAGAGCTTTTAAATTATTTGTTCTTACGACTTCTCTTATACACCGTGACTTCCCAATTTTTATGGCTTTAATGGTTTTTATCTCGTTACCTCAGTAATTGCCCTAAATTACAGAGGTAACAGGATAAAGTATTTCCGAAAGGAGGATGTCTTTTGACTGCTCGATACGGCGCTTTGCTAGATACGTTTATATTTTCAAAGGATGTAATGTTATACCGGATACGGTTATTTTAGTTAAGTCGGGCGTCGCGAATAATGGCCATATTACTTAGATCCTTTGTGTTGTTTAAGCTTTATTAAGCAGTCGGATTAAACGCGATCCGTATTCGAGTATAAGTGACGGGCTACAGTTTGTACTTAACCAAAGCACTTCGCCGTCTAAGCTGTTATCTACACAAATAAATCAATATGAAGCTTTTGATTGTATTATCAATATATCAGCTTTTTTCCTCATTCGAGTGAATATTTACATTATACTAATTATCAATTTTAATCTTCCTTTCCATGTAGTTAGTTAAAGATTTAAGATATGAGAAACCGTCTAGATAGATACAACTATCTAGATGATTCCTATAAATATGTTAATTAAAGTATTTCATCTCGACAATAGCCTTAAAATACAATTAATTCAATTAATAATTAGGCATTGTACTGCACGCGGTTAATAGTAATTAGGTTTTGTGTTGGAACAAAGGCGTCTAGAAATAATATGATCGACTCAAGCGTTTATTTCATAATTATGGAAAATCTACAACTAATTAATAGATTAAGATTTAATTACTGTGAAATCCATTTCCAATGCCAAACAGTACCGTGTTCTGGTTTGAAGGTAGCTGTAGCTGGTGAAATTGCTGGTGTAACGAAATTCAACATTAGTACTGTTTATATCATCCTAACACGTGGTAGGTCTTCGTTGCCGGAAACCGGCTGGGTAGGTACCGCCGCAGTTCCTATTTCTGCGGACAAACAGTAATATGGAAATACTGTTCCTGTTTGAAGTATCTTATGTCTCAAGGCTACGAGCACGAGGTGCTGTGTATACCATGCCAACTAATGCCATATTGTTATAGGCGTATGAGTTACTATCAGGTGGTCGTCTCGCTCGTCTCGTCACTGTGTTGAATAAAAAAAGCCTCTCTTACTCATCATATTTATTGCTAAGGGGTGTAAGGGTTCCCGCACAACAAACCACGACACCCAAGTCAACCTCACCTGCTCGTGGTGCACGCTGCTAATCAATAAACGGAGCTCTGACGCCCAAGAACCCCCATTGGGCTATCGTGGTGGGAAATGGCGCCAAGTCCCCCCATACGAACCCCTACAAACGAAGGCCACTTATGCCCGGCCATCCAAGCGAAGGACCGATCGGTGGGCATCTTTGGGGGAAACCTATGTCCAGCTGTGGACGTCTATTGATTGATGATAATAATGATATTTATTGCTATACATACATTCTTACATCAAACGTATTTTTTTTATCTGTAGAAAGAATATCTTTTAGTGATAAATACGACTCTAATACTTTTACTTTTCCGTTTGTGTAAATAAAGTTTTCAATAAACTAAAGCTGCTCACTTGCCAAAGGAATAAATACATTTCAAGTTACTAACATGTTTACTTTAAAATAGGGTTATTGAGAGCATTAGTCTAACAAATACAGTAGTTGCAGGAGACAGTGCAGCGCCGCCTTATTTATAGCTACGGAATTAAACATTCGGCACAGCGTTTGCTGTTCAGCTATGGAACAGCAAACATTGACGGACATAAACACAACTGGGGTGTAAGAATTCCCGCACAACAACTTACGGGAGCCAGGCCAACAATTGGTAGGAAGATAGAAGCTGGAGTCATCGCCTCTCTGATGAGTGAAGACGGAAGTCGCGCCATATTTCTGGAGTATAGCAGAAAAGTAGTGAGTAAAATAATTAAGATTAATGGAAAGACAGGGTAGGATAGCAAAATTAATAATATTTAAGTGTAAATAGAATAACATAAAAGATAAAATGTAAATAAACAAAAGAGCAAGGAAAAATGGAAGAAAGAAGAAAAAAGAGAAATGATGCTACGGGAATGCTTATTTTCAGGCCCTCCCCCTCCAGAAATATACGGAAGAGGCAGTCTCCACTTCGATCGGAGAGGAAGCATGAAAGAAGGAATTGGAATGGAGAAAGATAGATAAGTAGTGGAATGGAAGATAAGTATGGTAAGAAAGAGAAGAGAGAGTGAAAGATGAGTATGAAGGAAAATAGAGACTTAAGTAAATGATGTTAAGTGAATGATGTGAATAGGCCCTGACCCACCAAACGCAAGGGAATGCTAACAAAAAAAAAAAAAAAACCTCACCTGCTCGTTGTGCGCCCTGCTAATCAACAAACGAGGCTCCGGCTTCCACCAACTCGCATTTGGAAAACGTGCTGGAAAATGTCCGAATCCCCCCCATATGAATCATTACAAACGACAACCACTAGTGCCCGACGGTACCGCAGGTTATACCAACTGTGGTAAGTCACAGAAAGCTGCTAGATGCGGACAGTGCAGGACTGATCGATGTTGAGATCTCTAGGCGAGTTCTGTCCAGCAGTGAATGTCTATTGGCTGATGATAATGTTCGCAAATCACGTGAAAACTGGTGAACATATCAACATGGGGACATGAGCATTCGACGCGGAATGATATGTACACCCTTCATTATTTTATTTCTAATTAACTTTTATCAACATTTTCATTTGGTATTATTCATGCGGTTGCTATGGTAACGGTTGCTATTGAAAGTCATTTGCGGTTTTGACCAGACCACATTGGGCTAGCGTGATAGGAAATGGCCAAAATGTCCTTATATCAATCCCTATTCGATTGATGTGGGAATCTTTGAGTAAGGTCTATGTCCTGCGGTCGACGTCGATCGATTGATGATGATGATGATGAAACACAACTTTGAGGTTATATTAGATATTCAATTTACGCTATAACTGAAACAATAATGTCCGACATGAAGACGTTTCACTGTAGAACTAGCTGATATCCTGAAATTGCTGTGTTTATTTTATCACTGAATATCTGTAAAATGTTAAGTACATTCTTAGGATTAACCAGACTCTATTTAGGTGTAGGTCCTGGGCATGACCGTGGCCCTATAACTTTTGTTATTTGCTATGCCATTTAGCATTTATCGTCTTCCCCAGGCTCGCTCAGTAGGATATGATGGCCACGGTGATCCAAAGACCCTTTGAATAGCCTTTAATGACAGGCAGCCCTTACCTTACTCCTTTTCTTAATAACTATAAACTCCACTCCATTGCAGATACTGTCGATGACAAGGTTTGTATTTGCGCAATAGTTATTTCGATAATTTATATAACAGTTTAATATCCACCTTCCTATTCCATGATCATAATACCTGTATTCATTCTTTTGTTGAGCTCGTCGGACGGAGGGAACGTAATGCACTTCCAATATACACAACAAAAGACTGGAATGACTTACCTAAGCCATTCTTTCATCCCACTACAAAGTGGATGTCAATAGAACAGAAAGACTAGCTGCCGCCTTTCCACCTTATATAACCACGTATCGTCTTAAGATAATACGGAGACAAATAGCCCACTTTATAGTCTCACTGCTGGGACTATCTCTCACGAGGAGAATCTAAGCTCATTCAAGTTTAATACACAACGCCGACGGATTGGCTCTCGATATAGTTTTTCTTTAAGGGGTGTAAGGGGTCCCGCATATCGACTCACTGGATTCAAGCCAACCTCACCTGCTCGTGGTGCAACCTGCTAATCAGCTAACCTGCTGAAATATATCCTATAGGACACCGCAAGACTGGCCACACGGTCTCTGCGTTCAACACTGTCTAAGGGTTCATTATCACCTTGCCTCTTAACGGCAAAAATAGGTTCAGAAGATACGGAAGACCACTGTACGAAGGTCTCCCGCCAATATTTTGATATGTTTCACAATAAATGCTTTAAGGAATATATAATAAAATCAAATAGCAACGTAACAGATTCACATAACGTTATTTGTGGGAATATAGAAGACGGAAGCGGTTGTCGCGTAAGCGCATTACAGCAGGCGCCTCACAAACACCGGCTTAATTTAATATTCCCTAGTTAGTTACAAAATTGTTGCTTCAGCGCTGCATACTACACGAGGATTCATTCGGAGTACACGCGGTGGTAATAAAGTATTCGTTGCAATATATTTTCAGTAAAAAAAAAAAAAATAGAACTTACCATTATCATCGTCAGCTGATAGACATCCACTGCTGGATACAGGCTTACCTCAAAGATCTTCATCTCCACCACGCTGGCCAACTGCGGGTTGGTGGGTTGTCAGAGCGTCATCTGTTAATCAGCAGGGTGTACCGCATGCAGGTGAGGTTGACTTGAGCTCCATAAGATGTTGGGCAGAACATCTTACACGTACTAAATAATAATTTTAACATATATATTATCGATAGGTCTCTGATGCTGGAGACCTGCCAGTAGATGTAAAAGAAGTGTGCAAACACTATATTCCAATTTGAAGGACGTTGTAGCTAATTAATTTAATGAATTGACGAAATTTAACATTTTATTTTTCAATCACAATGCGGTGCAGTGTAAATTATCTTAACTACGACATTTTGATATGGGCGGGCGTATCACTTACCATCTGGTGAACGTCTTCCTCTTCACGTCCCTTCGTCGAATAAATGTAGCTACTCTATGTCCGAACACTACTGTGTTATATATCGCTGTAAAATTAATGAGGTAAAAAGACTTAACATATTAAGTCTCAAGTCGAGAGCATTATGATGCAGTGTATATCATCAATATGATGATAGCTACTTAGCATCAAGTCAATATGCTTGGCTTGATTATACTTTTGAATCTCGAAGCGTCAAGAGGAAGAGATATTTTAAGAAACTCAGCCGCTTCTAATTCTTGGTCTATAATGAAATAGCCTCGCTTTCCTATGCAGAGAACAGCTTTCAAATGTAACACGACTGAAACATGGTGAAACGTTCAAATTACTTCTTTAGTCATCCAAGAGTTCCTCCTCACAATGTTAACTACACAAACTCGCCGGAAGTTTCACCAACAAGCGACAACTTTCCGTTTGAGAACAGAATATTAATTAAAGAAAAGCTAGTCCGTAACCAAGTGCGAAATTAAAAAAATTGTATCGCACTGTTTACTGATGCGAAGTCCTGGCAGCACAGTTTGGAAAGCGGTTTCTTGGAAGCTGGAATCAAATCTCCATTGGACTGAAAGTCCACCAAATTAAAACATCGAAAGGAAACCGACATGATCCAAGAACAATAGCTTTAGTGAACACTCGATGGAAAAATGACTTTATCTCCTTTGAGAGATGACCACGAATCCCATTAGTGGGAACATTAAGCCAGCGGTTTATTGACTATTTGTATTTTAAGTTACTCGTATGTTATTGGATAAGTTGCAGGGAAGGTTTTGTCCTTTACAAATTAGTATTATAACAACGTACCAAACTAGCCAGCAAGAACTGCTCAGCAGCTAATCTGGTAACAGGAAGTTCCCCGGTTTGATTCTTGCGCCATATTTTGGTGTACTATGGATTCGTTTGCATGACTCGAACCTTGCTTCCACTAAAGTATTGGAAATTTACTTTCATTGCTTTACTCCAACCGTCAAGTTGCAATATGCTATAGCTGCAAGTTGCATTAGGAGCTTGCTTCACAATTTGAGCTCATAGTTATAAACTTTGATGGCTAATTGCAAATAACGTGCATTTGCCGTTTAATAATTAATGTGTATTAAATAACAGGGATAACTGAACAATAGCTAATAGGGGTGTAGGGGCTTCCGCGCAACATCTTACGGAACCCAAGTCAACCTCACCTACACGCGGTGCACCCTGCTAAACAAACAAAGCTCTAACCACTCAATAACCCCCACTGAGCCAGCAATTCCTGAGGGACGCTTATGCCCAGCCGTGGGCATCAGTTAATAAGTCAATAGTTTTTTTAAGTGTGTTTACAAATAACGCATTTTACAACAACAAAGCAACTACTGAACGATCAGTTACATGTTAGGATTTCTCTTTTTCGAAAAGCTCTCATTTAAGTTTCAACTACAATTATTGTGCTATTTCCCTAATTACTAGTATTTCTCAAGATTCGTAACGAGTTTATCGATTTAAAGGATGAACTAAATACTTTGCTATAATAGTGTAAACATACGACCTAGCGTGCTATTGCTTAATATCAGATAAAAGTTTTACACATCTCTTGGCTTTATGATATAAAAAAGCAGATGTTATCTATATAATATAACATTTACTGCAAAATGCATAACATTACAATTTATTTCCTGCTTTGAAAATTTTCGCTTCTTCCGTTCGAGGAATGGAGAACAGCTACTACAAATTCAAAAGATATTTTTATAAGATAAAACTATGAGAGCACACACACGATGTAACTTAAAGCTGACGTCACGACAAACATCCTGGAAACTCCTCGCGGCAACAGGACAACTTCGTATCAAATCTGAAACCTGCAAATGTTTAATAAGATGCACGAAAGTTTGGATTTTCCGAACTCTAAAACGAAATCTGTGTAACAGCATCAGATACGTTAGTTTACCAAGTATTTTATCGACAAAACCGCATACAAAAATAAAAGTCTTGGTACTCTAGTACTTTCACTGACTGCAGCGCCGTTGTAACCTGTAATTATCCTATTGATCATCTCATATTCCATTAAACAGATCCATTACAACAATGATTATTTATCAGACATGTATATGCCAATATAAATAACTTCTGTATGAAAAGATTTCTTCTGAGATTTTCTAGAAAGAACTTAAAGAAATCGAATATTTTTTTGGCTTCACTACAATTATTCAGAAGTCTAGATGATTCATTTTAAGTTTACCATTTCATATAATCAATTTATTAATAGACCGTTATAACAAAATTCTGAATGAGGGCAAATTTAATAAATAACTTATATTTCGGAGAACATCGAAAACTTTGAGGTTATCTTTGCATAGACAAGTATACTTTCCAGGAAAAATGGTTATAAGGCATTCGTATTATTGTCAAAGTAAATACTTCTTGATCTTTCTCGGCCAGAGAAGTAAGCTTCACTGTCTTCAGCCTTATCTTCAATTGAAATTGTGATCAAGTAGTGTAGTATAGACTATTGTATATAAATATCTACGATTGCTCAAAGTCACTATATTGTCCATTGATCTTCAACGCTACAAATGGAATTTATATAGACAAGACCTAACTAGACGTTGTGAAATATTTTGATAACCTAATTGTAGTCAAGCAAAAGGTAGATAATTGAGTAACCAACAAAACTTGAGTTAAATTAAAATTTACCTGTTTAACAAAGAGATCAATTTAAATTAGATACTTTCAAAGCATCATCATCTTTCATCTTAATTGTTTTAATCCTAATATATATACGATCTGCCTGTTTGAGCCAGCATTTAACAATGTCGAACAGGTCACAAAGCGGTTGTTTGTTTAGCATAACACAAATATAGTTAAAGCCATTCGAGCAACTTATTTATAGAAGCAGTTAATCTGTTGAATGGCCCAATTTAACTGTCGCTATCAACGAAACGTTAACTAAATGGTGCGCTTAACTACAGCGTGATTTACCTTCGGGGAAACTGAAGCCAGAAACGGAATTGCTTAGTTCAAGGAACGTAGGTATTTCATCATTATAACCACCTAACTTTAGGGCTTAACTGCCTGCGTTTCGTTGTAGCTAAACTCTTAAAATGTTTTGTTGAAGTACTTTTTCGGAACTCGCCTTGATATCTACCATGTTGAAAATCGGTCGTTATAACAGGATTGTTGTCTTCTGGATGTCAAAATATGAAAGTCAAAGTGTCCGAGATAAATACTCTCCTCATCCCATGATCTTATTGTTACTTAACAACACGTGAAATTGAGGACAAAGTTAAAAAACCTGATTGACTTTTTTATCACAGGAGCTAATAGAATATAGATTAGTTAGAAATAAGAATATCAAATGTTGCCTAAAACTATGTAGTATAATGAACAATAAAAATAAGGACAAGTAAATATTACTTTACATAAGTATTCTAAGTAAAGTTAGACAATAAGATAGCATAAATATAAATAATGTAAGAACTAACGTAGACAGATTAAACTAGAATAAGAAAGGTAAAAACAGGGCAAGGACAGGTTATGTTGGACTTGCATTGACACAAACCTCCACGATAGCGGAGGAGAATGATATTTTCCCATAAACAGTACGATTGAGGACAAATGCATCCAGTGAAGATCGCTGTGGAGTTAAAGAGAGGACTACGTTCACCAGTAACCGTTGTCGGCTAGTAACGATTGATGACGATAACTATGGAAACTATTAAGAAAACAAAATTATGTCTCCCGACAAAGATGGTAAGGTTGTACTGTTTGCAACTGTTGTGTATCCACCATCATCATCAGCTACACATTCTTCCTGTATGCTTATCACTTACAGCATAATAAAGCTTTAAAAACTCCCTCCGTCAATCTAAGTAGTTTGCTTTATTACGAAAAATTATTGTTTTATTTACGCCATAAAATTACTTAAACAGACTTTAATTTTCCGCTGTAAAGGAAAATTAAAAGTATATATAAATTTTACAATGTTTACAATTTGAAATCTGTTAAAGCTTTGTTTCATTAAAGAATCTGTGTTACAAAAGGGTTCTCTTGTTTGATCTTAAACGGAACAAGTGAACGGCGGAATTAAAAGTAGGAAAGGGGAAAAAAGAGAAACCTTATGCCCGTTTTTTGTTGTATTGCAAATTCCTACGCAGCACAATGGATAGCTGGTTTCCTTTAACAACTAGTTTATTCTTCTCCGGGAACGGATGAGTGGTAGAATGATATAAAATCCTATACTTACCAGAACTTCACATAATTTTAGGTAACAGTGAGGCTGTAGGCGGCCAAATGTGCTCTATCAGATTACTCTAGCACTTGTTTGAGTGCTGTTATATAGGTAACGTTGGTATAGTAGGTACTATAAGGCTGATGCTAGGCGCTTAAGAGTATTTAAATTACTGGGGTAACGAGGATTATCATTTGCCTCAATGCAACGAGCTCATGTTGCAGAGTATATCATCTTAATTAGCGCTATATTGTATGTGTTCGTATATAGAAATTCAGCTATGATGTACAAACTGACAAAGTTCGTTACGTATATTGGTATTATCACACTCCGTGATAATGCAAACATGGCGGACAGACGAAATTATTAGAGATAATTAACGGACACGGACCAGCCACGTGTAATCGGTTCAATTAAATTATTGGGTCAACGTTTAACCCCCAGTGACCTAAAATATACACTTAATCTAGAATACATATTAGGCTATACGATTATTAAATATATATTTTAATTATAAAACCCACAAAGGACGAAAAGCGTTGACGTTGTACGAAATCAGTCCTTGACTGTGTCCTCATAACAACTATATTAATAAATCCGATTTGATATACCACAAATCCTATGAAAATAAAACCGATTATTGTTAAGAATAGTTCGCGAGAATATCAAAATAAAAAAAAAAAACATAAAATTTCAATAGAGACGATGGTTCGGTAATACCACCGGTTAGGTATCCCATTATTAATAGAATTCAATGAGATATTATACCATCAGAACAGTTCAAGATACAGTGACCGGGGAGATCGAACTGTGTATAGTAATTAAAGAACTGCAGGTACTCCGTGATGACTATGACGTTAGAACATTTGCGAGCTTAGTCCTCATGACACCATAAATGCTGCAATACACTGGAAACGTAGTAATAAATAATTAAACATACGCTATATAATCTGTAAAATTTAACCCTTCTAAATGCATAGAAAAAGTAAAATTAGAATCCCGGAACGGGAAATTATTTAATTAACTACAGTAATAATAAATGTCTTTTTACAGACTGCGTTGGGCTAACAAGTACTGGACTCAAGCATGTCTCAGGGGAAGACGTTTCCCCGAGCTTCCATTTTGCTGCAGTCGACATTTAAAATGTTTCTAGAAACACTCAAAGAGCCTCTTAACAATTTCGCAGAGATTAAACGAATAAATTAGCAAGCGATTCAATAAATTATTCAAAGTTTGAAAGCGTCGGGAATATCGCGGAAACGAATCGTCCGATATCCTGTGATTTGAGATAAATCCATTTCTATTGATCGACAAGTTTATGGCTGAACGTTCATGAATGTTTTATGAATAAATCTTTGTTCACCCATCTACGAAAAGGAACTGATAAACATCGAATTTACTGAATGGTTAATTTTCACAGTAAACAATGTGTTGTTCGGCCCCCAAAATAGATCGAGGATCCTTACCGTATTATCCGTACCTTTGGGTAGTCCAGGATGATGATGGTTACGTTTATTACATAGATATACATTATGTAGTAGAGAGGATTGTATTAATATCTTAAATTGAAACTAAGGAGGTAAAAATTTTTCTAAAATTTTATTGTCCAAGTGTTACGCATACAGCTCTTGCTAAAAAGATATGAGCATGGAAATTCATTTGACTAAAATCAGTTTACGTTTCTATGAAAGGATGATGCGGTAATTGTTATGCCAACAGGCAACTAATCACATCGTTTAATCATAGTTTGTTTATAGGTCGGCCAATTTTAGCACTAAAACGCTTTTGGCCGGACCCGGGCGGCCATGTTCGTTTGGACATTATTTTAGGTATAAGTGCGATATTAACGAAATTTCCAAATAAATCTTGAGTGCTATGGCGTGGAGCATGTTACGAAATCCGCACTTATTACGTAAAGGGAAAACGTATAAATCATAAAATTTTAAGGCAAAAAAATGCGTACAACTGGATCTGTAATGTAGATTTATATCAACGAGAACTGGACTACGATGTCTCGAAGACAAAACATAGATTTGGGGTTGCAGATATTAAGAACTTGGCCTCCTCTAAAAATTCAGTCAAGACAATTTTTTTTGTTGTTCTCATCACCTTGACATATAAGATGTTATCGAAAACACAATAATGTTTGAACATACCATTTGGCGGCAGAAATAAGAGTTGCAGTGCATGCAATATGCAGCGCGCCCATTCCTCGGCCTCCTGCAGTCGCGCGGGCAACGGATTCCCCCGAACCCATCGCCCAGAGACCATGAGAGCCAAGAGAGAAAACTCTCCCGGCTTCCTACGGCGGATCCGATCTTGGGGCCGCCGTCACCCGTTAAACGGCCACAGAGGACAGGGAGAACGGCGCATCGCAATACCGACACTCCTCTTCCCCCGCAGCCCCACCGCCGCCACATAGACGGTGCGACACCGGTTAGTCACAGAGGGTACTCCCTCCGTGACTCCACCTCAGCTGCTAACTCTGCAGCCCACTGGCCGCATCCATGGTTCTCTAACCTGGAGCGACCACCTCGGGCCAGCCCTTTACCAGGGGCCAGCCGGAGTAGATTAATCTTCGCTTCGCCGTGTATTGCGCCACGATTACTGAGCCTCTCTGCCACGACAAAGCGGGAACCTGTTAGGGGGACATAACTTGTCCTTGCCCTCGCGAAGACCGGTATGCGTAGGCATTTCCCCCGCTTAAAAAAAAAAGAGACATGTTCTGATGCGAAGAATATTCCACCAATCCTCGGAGTATCTTAGATACAACTACGTTCCATAGATCACGGGACCTATCGTAATTATCCGAAACGTACTATAAGGAGGCGTTTGATGGATGAAATCATTATATTCCTCTCAGAAGGCAGGTGTCAGGAAAAATTGAAAGAAACTGTCAAAGATTTCTATTTATATACAAACAAAAGCTGCTGTGGTAATTATCTAGACGTCGACGCGTTCAGATCTAACTCGTGAATCAAAATAATCAAAAATGTCGGTATTAAGGCCATCAGCGTTGTACAGAGTGGCGCAAAAGTAATCCTCCTATCAGAAAATGCTATAAATTTTGCCTTGATTTAAAAAAATTAAAAAACTAAATAAAAATAATCTACAAGAAGAATCAAAGTTTTTCATTTTTTTTTTAAATTACAGCTAAAAAACATCGGAAGGTTATTTTTGCGCCACCTTGTATATACATATATACAATATTATACATATATACATATATATCTAGAGATACATTGACTCCTCGCGAGATCTCCGAAATTATTAGGCGTCTTCATCTTCATGAGGTGCCTTCTTCAAACTGAAGACTCATAAGTAAGACTCGAAAATTTCATAGAAATATTGCTTCTGCCAGTTCTAGTAAGTCAGCTAAGAAAGAATTTTACATTCTTTCCCCAAAGGGAGTTGCGTGGGTGTTATATCCAGAAAACTGAAGGGAGTACAGCTAGTGTAATATAAATATATAAACTTCCAAAATGAGTAATCAATAAGCTTTGACAGATTGTGAAAGACAAAGTTGGTATTTTAAGAAATTTCTGCCCACGCTTCATGAAATAAGAAAAGCTTTTGTCGAAGTCGTATCAATAACTTCCATCTACGTGGTTTACAGTACATGGGTGGAACATTATATTTAATATTACTGATGGCAGATCTCTTTGAAGGGTGTTGGAGCTAGTGAAATTACTTGAAGTAACGAGTCTTATCATGTCTTGATGCGATGAGTACAATGTGTCGCTGTGTATACCATTATAACTGGCGTCGCATTATTATGAACCGGCGTATTACTTACCGCCAAGTTGACGTCTCGCTTATCTCAGTGCTTCGGTGAATAAAAAAAAGTGGCTTAGTTACCTTGTAACACAGAGATACCTACTTTGATTCCAGGGCCTCATGTTTTGAAGTCTGATTGGGTATGGTTGAACCCACTTGATTATCTATCACTCATGTCTTGTAAGGAGTATTCCAGATGTCCACGCTTTACCAACGACAGTTTCTTTGATATTAATGTCTTAAGAGAATATGCTCCGTATGGTATTGTGTATATATACTATTGCCACATTGTTATGGGTCATGATTATCAAATGATCGCCCTGCCTGCTTCGTCGCTTTATATATAAAAAAAATTATATATAGTCATTAGCATACGGAACATGTCCTTACGTAAGCATCGTAAGATAAATGGATGTTATGTCGACACGAAGCAATTTTCGCACCCTTATAAGCACCAATGAATGCGCAATTTTACTCAAATGAATGCTAAACGCTCTGGAACGAGGCATTTGAGAATTTCGTGACTGGGTGAATTAATACAGTAACTAGTATCAGGTTTCTGTTGCTGGTGACCGTCTAGATCCATCGCAGCCATTGTCATGTTTCAGTTTAAAGGGTACTACTACTAATTTACTGGTGGTAGATCTTCGTTATCGGAGACTGTCTAGATAGATACCACCGCAACAATTGTTTCTGCGGCCGAGCAGTAGTGTGCAAACGTTACGCTATTCTGGATTTAAGGGAGTTGTAGCTAGTGAAGTTACTTCGGTAATGAAACAACATTCTATGTCTCAAAACAACGAACTCAATATGGTGCAATGTATAACATCCTAACTAGCTCTACGCTGTTATGGGCGGGTGTATCACTTACCATTAGGCCAACGTCCCGCTCGTATCGTCGCTTCATTGAATAAATAAATAATATTATTAAATTACTAGTAACATTAAAAGCATTTTGTATATATGTGTAGATGTATGTATCTATATATATATATTGTTGATATTATTAATATTGTTTTAGTCAATAATTAAGTTATCCCCTACCACAACATCCCATCTCAACGAAGGTTGGCTGGTAGGGTATGCCAACAAGCATGAAGCCCGCCCTTTATATACCTCGCAAAAAGTTTTTACAATAAAGAAAAAAGTCGTAAGGTATAAACATCCTTACTAATGCTAAATTTTTATAGACACAGTAAACATATCGTTAAGTCTTATCTCAATTGGTACAAGTATATACGTCATTATGGCGGAAATGACTTGTACGCAACCTTACTCAGTTTTTCAAGCTCCGACGATAAGTGTATTTAAAGTAGTAAAATTCGCAAAAAAAAATTTAAAACTTTTTTGGGTCGCTTAACAGGATTTTTTTGTAGTATTTAAGTCGTATAAAACAAAAAAATGGCTTTTTAGCAAATAAAGTATGAAACCTACAGAATTTAAAAAAACTTACCCTATATAACTTTTTTATTACTATAGAAACAATACTATATATATCAAGAAACGTTTTTTTTTTCTGTACTAAAAAAACTTTGGAAAACAGTATTCTAAACGCTGGCGTTACTCCGACTTAAGTCTAATTATCACTAAACTGAATCGTAATTATATGCAAATTTTAGCCCAGTGTAGATAAAAAAAAACACATTCGCAACATGAATTTAAAAAAAAAAAAATTAAGTGGTTTGGTATTTATAATGTATTATAATAAAGATCGGCCCCACTGCAGATATTTAAAACTTTTGAAGGCACTCTAAAAGTTTGCCGCCAGGGACATTGGCGTGGCGTAAATAATCGCAACGGAACGTTCTTGTCGATTTTTTTTATTTACGTACATAGCAACACTATATTACTACTCAAAGTTAAGAATCTCTTAGATCTTAAAAACAAATTCAACTTATTAATTTTTCACTTATAATAATTCTAAAATTTCCTTAACTTTATGTTGAAAAAAAAAATGTACATCTACAACAATAAAATAAACCGAAGTTAAATAAAAAAAAATCACAAATTTAAAAATCATGTATAAAATCAATCTTTCCCATTGTTCTCACTTCAGGCCGTAATTTGTATACTATTTCATTAAAAAGTTCAAATGACCGGAAACTCGGCGAGAGCTGTCGTTAACCTCCGCCAATACTTTCCCATCCAAAAGTATTGTCAATATTTGGACCTCTCTCAAAAAGTTTTGGGTAAAAGAATGCTAATGAAAAAAATGGTGTTACCAGTGGAGTGTTACCAGATATGGGACAATTAAAAATTTGTATATAAAACAAACATTAAAATGACCGTAGCAACAGAATATGAAGTAACAGGTTGACATGATTTTGAGGGAAGAGAATTATGATAATTGTAAACAAGGGGAAGAATAGATGACCACCATTAGGATATGTACGTAAAAGGGGTGGATTGTTCAACGATTTCAAAAATATTAGAATTGATAACAGAGAATGGACGAGGAAACATGATGTACCGAATTTACAAGAATGGCGTGGTGATGAAAAAAAATATTGATTGTCTGTATACAAAAGTACGATAACAAAACTATGTACCTGTTAAATAACGAGAACTGAAAATAGAGTACATTGATTAGTCAGTACACATTAACATGATCTTGTAAAAGTTTGTGTGAAGGAAGACGATACTCCCATTAGGGGTATAAACGAGCCGAGGGTAGTTTTTTTTTTTTTTTTTTTTTTTTTTTTTTTTTTTTTTTTTTTTTTTATTAACGTGTGTAACAAAATGCTAACGGATTGCACACCCCGTACCAATACTGGGCCGGTAGTGGGGTAGTGTCGGACTCCAACCGACTAAAAAGCTTCACACGGTATTCCATCTCATCCGAAGAGAAAAACACGAGGGTCACGGGATAACGCTCTGGGCAGTTTTCCGCAACCCCCGTTCGGTGCCCGGATCGAACGGGCCCGCCTCGGGGAGGGATGTGAAGCATCCCTCCCAATCGACAAAATCCCTATCCCTAAACGGCAACGCGTCAGAATACGAGACGCGTCGCCAGATACGCCCCAGGAACCCTTTCCAAGGGGGGCGCCGGACCGACGGCCCTTGTCGATCGCGACGCCAGGTTCCTCTGCCTAAGGAGGCAAGCGGCGGTCGTGCGCTCGGCTCCGCCCGTTGGCGACGAGCTGTCTGCGCACTACAACAACCGCCTCTTGCCCCCTCGGCGCCCGCTCTCTGTGACGCTCAGTCTCTCGCTTCTGCGACATAATGATATCGCAGAATCGGGATACCGCGTCCCATGACGCCTCGCTTCTGACCATGGTCCGTACCACGGCCGGTAGCGAGAGGTCAGTCCCTATCGCCGCTACGAGCGCGGCCCTATCCTCTCCCCATCGCGGGCAATCGGCCAAGGTGTGGGACGATGTGTCCACCGGGGAGCCGAGGGTAGTTCACTTATTGCAAGTTAGTTGATACTTTCTTTAGCTATAACTTACGAGAAAGTAAAATTTAAGATGCGCATCAATTTATATAGAATGCTTTCTTTTCAATTTATATCATTGTTTGTGTTAGCTTGTACTTCTTTGTTTTTAATTATATCTAATCAAATTTAAACACTACTCCTATCCACGGAGCACCTTTTTCATTATCACTACACATTGCCTTTTCATTATCACTACACATTGACTTTTCATTATCACTATACATTGCCTTTTCATTATCACTATACATTGCCTTTTCATATACTTCCTGGTATAACAGAACGCCCATTTTCTCCTTTATTTAATTCATATTAGCCGACTTTCGTTTTCTTTTCCTTTTTCCTCCTATTTTCTATTCTATGATCGGTCGGCGTTTCTATTTCAAGTCGGCCTGCCGTACCTCTCCAAATATCTATGAAACCGTCTTCATTAATCAATTTTTTTCCTGCTAATCATTGCCACCTTCTTCTAATCTAGTTTTTCCCTACAAACAGAAATTTATTACTTGTAAATGAAAGCCAGTAATTTTAAATTAACGCAAATAAGACAAATTTTACTATATTCATGTAGGATGTAGTGGCGCCAGCAAGCGTTTAGTTATATTCTTAAACAGGTAGGATGTGATGTATTATATATGAAATTGTACAACCGGAATGATATTTATTTTTAAATACAAATCTAATAACACGTTTGATCCAGCCACTTGTGTATAAAAAGTTGGTTAAGATCTCCATCACCTGGAATCTAATCCGATACCTGCGCGCGCCACCACACAGGAATGCAAGAACTAGGGAAGCTCAAAAGATAAACATCCAACACCAGGAGTGCACTCCGCGTGTAATATTAAAAGTTTGGACACTTGGGCAAGTTGGTAGGTAGTTCAGTCGCAGTACGCTTTGTGAACTCCTGCTCAGTCTATTTTCCACGGCGCTGAAATGTTTATTCCGTCCCGTGAACCGTGCATGCTAACGTATGAACTCGAGTGGATTTACAATCCGAAACTTCAGGCGTATTCGTGTTACATTTATACAGAAAATAAATATTTCCAAACTAAACGAATTGTAACGCAAACTGTGTATAGAAAAATTTGTCGATTCGAGAAAGAGGACAGTGAGACATTACTTTTGTTTACTCTCTCATCTCATCTGCAGTTGCCTGATTTATTTTAAACCACAATCAGATATAGTCATTGGAAATGCTTTGTGGTAACATTCAAATTTATGAAAATAATAATTTCTCTCTTATTTAAATCAGGAATTTTGTATATTTTAATAAGTTTAATTTCATTCTCTGCATACAACAGATTCTTTGCCAGGTTTTTCGTTTTCATTTGTAGCCGTTCTTTATATGTAGTAGATAACTTTGCAACTTTATTTTTAAGGGTGGTCATTTTAACATAGTTCTCAATTTCAATAGTCTTCACATACCATCTTTCTTTTGATACCCTACTCAGAAATCATTGCAAAATTTCAATGTTGCCCTTATAATGCAATTCCCACAAGTCTATATCGTGATAATATGCAATAAAATTAATAATTAGAAATATTTATTAGTCTCTTATAAGCTAAGATAATGAGTACTTGGCCAGCACTAAAGAGTTGCAGCCGAGGAGGAAAGAGCCACGGATTGCCCATCACTGTGCTGGTGCAAAATCACGTACGTATACCAGCATCATTGAATAGCTTTTGATTTTACAAGTAACGTTGGTAAATTATTAATTTATACTATTTCAACAAAAGAAATTTGTGGCACAAGAAAACGGACGAGACTATTACTGGGAACTAGGGTAAGGTCTATACAAACTTTTAATATCTAAAAAAATCATGTATAAAGAAGATATCTCGTGATGATATATCACGATCTTAATTTCTTTTTTGTTTTTTTTTATTCAATGAAACGAGTAGTTGAGCGGAATGTTCACCTGATGGTAGTGATCCGCTTGCTCATAATAATGTTGCGTTAGCTAGTATGGTATATACAACACCATATAGCGCCCGTCGCCTTAAGTTATTCCATGGCGCGCTGGTAAGGGAGGGTTCATCCCTCCCTCCCGAGGTGGGGCTGCAAAAGCGGCCAGCGCCGGGTCGGTCGCGGTTACGAGCGAAAGCGTTCCCGTGACCCTATCTTCAGGCGATGAAGCGGAACATCGTGGGGGTTTTAGTCGGTGCAAGTCCGACATAACCCGTCCCTGCCCCCGCGAGGACGAGTATGCGTAGGCACTTCCACCAACTAAAACAAAAAAAAAACACATTGCGCTCGTAGCTTAAAACAGAAAACGTTAAGTCTCGTTACCTCAGGATTTACACTAATTATACCACCCTTCAAACCGGAACATAGTAATGCTTGCACAATACTATTTGCGACAGAAATAGACGCTGCAGTGGTAACCACCTAGACGGTCTCCGATATATCTTATCATGTTGCCACCAGTACCGTCTCGCTAGTGTTGTCATTTCACAGAAAAAACAATTAATTTCAACAATTTTTTTTGTGTTTTAAAAACTTTATGCTTTTCATTAATATTTTGGACGTGTCAGTAAATTTTTGTCATGTCCATTATACTGAGAAAATAAAACTGTTTGTTGCAGAAATGTTCGCTGATGAAATGATTGAAAGTTTGCGCCGTTGTACTTTCCATTGTTTGAAGCTTCGATGATTTTGTAGTAATTTACTTGTTTGTGTCTTAACTAATCTATTTATTGTACTATAAAATTCTTCATCTTGCAAAATTAAATACTTTATACACACGGAGCTGCACACGCTTTTCTTTAAACAAGAAAACAACGGGTCGAGCGGAACATTCACATGATGGTAAACGATACGTCTACCCATAACGTGGCGCTAGTAAGGATGATATATAAGATGTCTCGTTATCCTAGCAATTTCACTATTTGGCATCAGAAATAATGGCTGCGAGGGTAGCTAGATGGTCTCCACCAACAGAACCCTACTACCAGTAAAGATTAAAATTAAACATTTCTTACAAACCCCATATGAAACACGAATAAACGCCTCACCGCGACTATCCTCAGCATGTTAGAAAAAGGCGAATAAATAAGAACTTCAGGGATCTAATATACCGATTTTATTTTGTAAAATAAGATAATAAGTACATTACCACTTAAAGGCCATTGAAAGATTAAGTAAGTAATAAAGTGCAATTAGAAATAAATATCTTAACATTCAAATACATTTTTGTTCAACTCAGTATTCCAAAATTTAATATTGGTGTGAAAAGTTGACATAATTATCTGCAGATGACAGTTTTAATTAAGAAAAGTTAAGATTAAGGTTTGTTTGTTCAAGTTTATATTTGAAAACAATCTACCGTCTTATTACATTCGCATCGCTCCCCTTTTTATATTGTGATTCGCTCTTCATTACAAAAAAGCTGAAAACATACCTTAAAACGCAAAAACATGTGGAAGCATGTTTTATATTTGAAAAGAAATTATAACAAAACTGATTTAAATAATAATTTTTGGTTATTTATCTAACGCATTAAGAAAAGCTTTATAGCAGTGCATACTACACTTTAATATACAATCTTTTCTTATTATTTTATATATATGTATATAGGAGATACGCAAAGATTCATCTACTCATCACGAGATCTCCGAAACTATTAGACGTAAACACTCAAAATTTGGTAGAGACATTGCTTCTGCCATTTAGTGGTCAACTAAGAACAAATTTTTAAAATTTCCATCCCCAAAAAGAGTTGCGGGGGTGTTGCAGCCAGCAAAGCGGGTCGAAAAGAGACAGTAGTAACATATACATTTGAGTCTAAAGGGTTAAAATTTTTTTTTTCAAACTTATTAACACATTTTTTTTCAAATTACTATAGCGAATCTATACAAATGGAGTCTTTTCTGTAATATATACATAGTATTAATACATTTTTTTTTCGCATTACTATCGTCAGCCTGCACGAACGGTTTCTTCTTTTATTATTTTGATAGTTCATAGTTATTCTTTTCCGCAATTTTCCTACACAAACAGGAATAAAGCACTGAACCAGGTAAACAGCACAAAGGGATTACTCCGCGGGAATCAAATACACAAGCGTCCTAATAACTTGGATATTATTGCCCTCTTTAATAATTGCTCTTGTTCGTTTTACCGTGTTTTTACTAAGTAAATACATTTTCCTACTTAAAGAAGAGAAAGACGTAAAAGCTTTATTATAATTGTATTTATATTGAAAGTAAATTCAAATAAAAAAATACTCAAGCTATAAACAAGCGGTAGGAAAATTTAAGTATTACTAATTATTGACTTTTTCAGGGGATAATTACAATTTGACGCAGTGTATACTATCCTAACACTATTTTTCTATAACGTAACACTTGACTGACTAACGTTCTCATTTCGATAAAAAAAAATTGAAACCGAAGGTAATTTTAGTTATCTATACAAAGAAATTTTCAATGCAAATTTGTTTTGTACATGAATAATACTATGTATTCATTTAGTTAATTGAATAAATTCACCCTCAGAAACATTAACCAAAATTGAAAGCACCGTAGCGTATTGCATTCCGGATTGTATTCAGACAGCGGGACGGTCAAATTATCAAAGTGTTGTCCCTTGTCACGTTGGCAGATGTTTCAGCTGTAAACGTGAATTTATTGCGAAAACCCACCCCTGTCCAGTCCTTGACTGTATTACAACATAATACCTATACTCAATATATATTATACTTGCTGTTCCTCGCCCGCTTTGCTGGCAGTAACACTCTCACAACTCCTGTTGAAATTTAATAAAATCCATTCTTAACTGACCTCTAAATGGCAGAAGTAATATCCCTACTAAATTTTAAGTAGTTACATCTAATAGTTTCGGAGAGGACGTGACGAATCTCAGAATATCTGCTATATAATATATATAAAGTATTCTTATACTGTGGTGGCTAGATCTTTTTAATTTTTAACCACCTATCCAAAACCACTATTTACTTTTATAGCTTATCTGAATCTTGCAAACCAAACAGCTGAAAAAAATCTTTAAGATTGTTTCTCTTGACTGCAATGAATTTTGCTCTAAGGAAATTCTTGATTTAATTAAGATTAGGATTTCAGTAGTAAAATCCTGTCGTGAAGACCCGAAGTCAGGTCATAGGTGCGTTTGTACGTAGACCGTTATACATTTAACAAATAATTAATAGAATCCTCAGACATATATATAGAAGTTATAAATATAAACAAACCGTTTTTAAAAACATTGAAAGCAATAAATGTTACGATACAATTTAACACAATTGGATTTTACGTATGTTATCGTGTTTATTTCATTATTTATTATCTCAACGTTTCGAGTGCGGTAGATATGGTAACGAGAAGATGATAGATATTTTGATGTCATAATTATAATGCTTCATAACTACTCGATAAAATTTGCAAAAAATTGTTTATAAATTTGATTTATATTACGACGTCCACTACCGGACATAGGCCTCCTCAAATATTTCCACATCCATCAGGTAGGCAATCATATGAGGGATCTGGGCTATTTTCCACCGCACTGGCCAAAGGCAGATTTGTAGGAGCCAGAGCCTCATTTGTTGATTAACAAGGTGCACCACGAGCAGGTGAGGTTGGCTTGGATTCCATGAGTAGTTGTGCGAAAACCCTTACACCCCCATCAAAAACCAATTATTCACTAGTAATTATATTATGCATGATCGTTGTTGATCTTTCAATTACAAATAATAAAATAAAAAAGGAGCTGAAACGATTGAAATAGTGTTTTTGTCTACTTTTAATACAATTACGTTTTTTTATAACTTGGTTAAAGTAATAAAAGCTTAGAAAAACAGAATTGTTTTCAGAATAATTTCTTAAAATTTATGTAATCACGGTGTACATTACACAAATAAAAGCTAAACAACCGTTCTGGCGGTCGTAATTTGGTTAATTATTATTGGGCGCACAAACTGTTTCCCGGCGGAGTAACCCCTTTGCTATTTAAGCACCTAATACTTTTGCCTGAATATCTTGTTATATTAGTAGAACAAATAAGTAAATAGATGAAACACACACTTTCTTTTATTTAATTAATTAATTTCATAGCCATGTGATTTTATATTAATAGAAAGCTTTAACATTTTGATAAATCCAATTTAATATTCGAATTTTAACTACAACACAATTTCCTTTGTATAAATAAATAATGAATTCCTAAAGAAATGTGTACCAAGTATTATATTATTATATAAATAATAAACGAATACTGTACAATGTGGCTTGTTAAGTATGGATATCTTAATTATTAAATTTTAAATCGTTAACGGTAGGAAAAGTGACATCTAGTGGAACATAAACGTACTAATAAATGCAATGTTGCCATAGATTCAATTATTTTATTTTAAAGTAAATTTCGTAATTCAGCTTATTATTAGACAATACTAAATTGTCGCATATTTCATATAATTAGTAATATTTAAAAAACATGGTTTATTTTGTTAAACGAATTAAAAATAAATATGTTACATAAAATTACCGAACTTATTTATAAAATATAAATGTTACAAATTTTCGTATAGTTGGAGAAAGTTTTAATACAAAATTTAAACAGTTATGGAAGAACAAAATGAATATATAATTCAATAAAATCGTATATAGTACAAAACTTTATTACAAACGACAACCCTTATAGATTATCATAATAATGAAGTAATCTGTTTTATCCTTCCGGTGCTACATCCTTTTAAACATCTGGATTAATATATTCTCTTACAGTTTATTCCCCACGCCAATAATCTGTTGTGAGTTCTTTGTAAAATAATATTTGAACACAGTGATTTGTTTCAAACGTGCGTATCAATATCATAATTTTATATTTTTTTTCATAAATGGCAATTTCAACAAAGTGAGACATCGCCCTGCTAACGGTGTCATGGCGGTTTGACTTGGTTAAAGGTTTTTTTTGCAATAACTTACTAGTTAATGTGCTTTTTAGCGATTTGATATTTGATTTCAGTGAATCAATTCACGTGATACAAAATAGTTAATTATGCGTGAGTACAAAATAGTTGTGTTGGGAAGCGGTGGCGTGGGAAAGTCTGCCTTGACAGTACAATTCGTACAAGGCATCTTTGTGGAGAAATACGACCCAACTATAGAGGACAGCTATCGGAAACAAGTCGAAGTAGATGGGCAACAATGTATGCTGGAGATTCTCGATACGGCTGGGACGGAGCAATTCACTGCTATGAGAGATTTATATATGAAGAATGGACAAGGTTTCGTATTAGTGTACTCCATCACAGCACAGTCAACGTTCAATGACTTGCAGGATCTTCGAGAGCAAATTCTCCGAGTTAAGGACAAAGACGATGTGCCAATGGTCCTTGTCGGGAACAAGTGCGACCTAGAGGCGGAGCGCGTGGTTGGCAAACAGCAGGGCTCCAACCTCGCTAACCACTTTAACTGCGCTTTCATGGAAACCTCTGCGAAGGCCAAAGTTAATGTAAACGATGTGTTTTATGACCTGGTGCGACAGATCAACAAGAAGTCGCCGAAAGAGGACAAGAAGCCTTCAAAAAAACCCGGTAAATGCATCTTCATGTAAGTGCAGAAAGCTACAACGCGCCTAGGTATAGAATATTTAATAATTTGAAAGACTTCTAGTACCCGGATTTGGCTCTCGACAGTTCCAAAAGTTAACAAAGTCGGGTGAGCATTATTGCTTATCAAATATCTTTAGCATTTTGAGGATGTGCATATGTTGAACTAAATGTCTGCATGCTGAAGGACGGGTGGAAAATGCACAGGTATCATGGGTCTGCATTTATTTTTATTCTCTAAAAGAAAATATTTGATCCATCAATTTACATTTGTTTCATGAATAGACTCGATGACTCTGTGCATCATTCACTATTAAAAAATTCCAATTGTATTGTGCGGATGTTGCTACGTTCAGAAGTTCACAAGAAAACTATATCACATTATCTAAAATATTAAGTACACTATGTAAAGACCCTCCGTTCTGTTATAATTACAAGAATTATTATAATACAAGATTTATATGTTAATTTCAAATCCACATAGCAATTATTATGAACTGCTATTTATAGTATATTTAAGTGTATTAGGTTTGTTTGATTAATGCTAAATGCAGACAGCTTCATGTCAATTAGACTAAACAGGAAAATAAATGTCGGAGTAATCTTATGATTGCTATAAGCTTTACAATTTATTATCTTTAACTTAGGCATATTTTAATTCTCTTCCATGTGTCACACCTTTTATAAACCTGCACTATATTAACGGGGTTAGTTTTTATAGTTGTTTTGCATTCCTTTGTGTTCAGATGAGTTGTATAAAGTCAAGTGCCTTCACACAAAGACATATGCATGTATGCACATGTTTGTGTAGACATGTTAACATTCAGTTTGTATTGATTGTTTCGCTTTGTAGGTTATCATCAGGGCAGGCATTGTCGTAAATGTTAGCCGCTACCATAATTGTTTGCCAATTGTATTATCAATATTGCCTCGCTGTCTGCACTTAGCGACCCGCATAAACTTAATTATTGTAATCATCAAACTTCTGAACTGTTAGTATGAGAGATGGATAGTGAAGGTTCTGCGGAAGCCTGGGGAGAATGTGCCGGCAGGCCTGAACCATTGTATAATGTTTAATAATTAAGAATACATTAAATTTTTCAGATATATTATTGTCTTGTTATATAATTCAAATGTATCAAATGAAAGTTGATACTACCATACTGTATAGGATTCGGTGATTTTGAACAGATATTAGTGAGCCTTAGGTGAGTGCACCCGATCCAGTGTAGTGTCTCTATTGTCAACCCAGTGGTCTGTACACTATGTGCCACTCCCGACAGACTATAACCCCTAAGTATTAAAAGAAAAAATAAAAAAAAAATCGTTATTGTAAATGAATTAAAGTTATATGATTACAGGCTCATTTTAATGTAAATTTACATGGTATGTTTTTCGCTGCTAACGGACACTTTGTTAAATGGAAAAAAAAAAAGTAATAATTATAAAATAGATGTTCCAATATTGTTATGGGATTAGATGTTTCCTTCCATTCGTATTCGTTTCTGTTAACATGTAAGGTTTACTGCACAAGGATATTGGTAATGACTTGATCTGAGTTGAATTATATTTTTATATATATATCACGCAAATTAAGAACTCTTGTATATTTTTATCTTTTCAATCAATAATCGAAATGTACAATAACTATTTTTCTCCTTTTTTTTTTTGCAAATTTATCAATAAAAAACCAATTTTAAATATTCATGTTTTGTAGTGACATATTCCCTTGCGATATATATATATGTATATATGTATATTTTCCCCTAACTTAACACAAAGAGCGGCGGCGGGCGAGGCGGCACGAATCGTATCGCAATGAGTCACATCGGCCGCCCGCACCGCCAGCGCCAATTGGGACCGGAATTTTAATAGTATTAAAATTAATTGAAACAACAATTACCCATCTACAATTATTTTATTGACTTACGTGTACAAAAGTTTCATAAAACGTGTAACACTCGACTAAGACCTAGGTCGTATTGTATAGGATCAAAAACGATGGCAGTGGTGCCGTGGCGGGCGTATGTCCATATTCTAGTAACATAAGAATTGACACAGTCCAATAATGAACACAATGCGTCTTAAAATAGAACAATTTTTTTTTTTTTTTTAAATTAATGATTAAGTATGGTCTACAGTTCCACACCCCGTAATGTGAAACAAGGTCTCGTGCATAGATCTAGCTCACTGCGGGGCGCGTTAGAAAAAAGGAAAAAAACCCTTAACTAGATTAATGAATGTTTAAAAAAGCAGCAAGCGATGCCTACACACACAAACAAAGCGATTGCACAGGACGTTCACCAGATGGTAACTAGCACTCGTCGCTTGGAGACAAAATTTAAAACCTCGATTACTACAGTAACAAATTGCATACTCCAAACCGGAACACGGTGATCAACACGCCGCTGTTCGACGGCGGAAATTGGTGCAGCGGTAGCTACCTATCCGGTCTCCGGCGACAGTATCAATCAACATACAAAAATCTTAAGCCACATCCGATTGTTACTTCCACACAGTAACATTCGAGTAAATATCTTTTAAATAACCATAGTGCAGTCGTTATCAACGCACCGATAAATGCTCAATGATAAGCGTTATCAAACTATGATTCCGTAGCCGACATACATTTGGGTACCGGAAGTTGTCCAACCCATACGGACATTCGACATTAGTTGTTTACATGTTTTTTTTTTAATTCATGGAAGCGACGAGACCACCGGATGTTCACCTGATGGTAAGTGACACGATTGTCCATAACGTGGCGCTAGTTAGAATGGTATACACAATACCACATTATGCTCACCGCCTTGATACAGTAAGTTTCGTTACTCCAGTAATTATAGTAGCTGCAGCGCCCTTCAAACCGGATTACGGTAATGTTTGTCGGCTACGATAGGCGCTGCGGTGGACTACATAGACGGTCTCCAGCAACAGAGACCCACCACCAATAACAACACCACAAACATCTATCTGTATATGGTTGACATGCCTCGTAAATATTGTAATGGATGGGTTACCGCGCCATGCCAAATGGTCGGAGGCTGTGTCTGACCGAGCAGTGCGGCCACTTATCAATATTAGATGATGATAAATAAATTATTTCCCGAAATACATGAAATGTTCCCAGTTAGGGCATCACGAAACAACTATACACAGCTGTAACTTTTATAAGGGTAATTAAATTAAATAAATAATAAAAAAATTTACATCCCCAAAACTAATTTTCCTTAATAGTAGAAATGTTTGTTAGTTTACAAGTGGATCGCGACTAGTTAATATTCCGTAAATAATTCCTAAAATACCGGGAATAACCGATTGTGCGCAAGTTGTTTTCCTCTTTGATCTGTAACTGACGTCATAACTTAAAGTTGTAATAATTAACCGTAATTAGAGGCGGAAGGTTAACCATTAAGTACACAACCGCTGTCGCACAAATACAGCTTTAAACGTTCCATGTATGATATACGACTTGTACATAGTTTACTTTTTTTTTATTCTATTAAGCCACGATACGAAGACGATCACCTGATGGTAAGTGATAAACTTGTCCATGACAACGTAGCGCTTGTTAGGATGATATACACTGCATTGAATTTCGCTCGTCATCTAAGATATAATATTATTATTACACTAGGTACAGTGCCCTTTAAACCGGAAGACAGTAATGTTTGCACAGTGCTGTCTGTCGGCTGCAATAGGCGCTGCTGTGGTACCTACCTAGACGGTATTCAGAAACAGAAACCAACCACCTGATTAGACCAGTTAAAAAAAGGGTGTTAAGGTTCCCCGCACAACCACAGCAATCCTAGTCAACCTCTAGGTTGCTATGCTAATCAATAAACTAGGCTCTGGCTCCCACCAGCACTCATTGGGCTAGTGTGGTGAGAAATGGCTAGAATCCTCGAATCACACCCCTGCAAACGACGACCCTTAGTGGCCCGGCTGTACCGGAGCCCATCTTCACTTTTTTCCTTGGCCCAAGATTTCTTTAATGTTAAAGATCTCGCTTAGTCCCGAGAAATCATTATTTTATTCAACAAAGCGATGAGAGAAGCGGGAACTTGGAGGATATGTTACTGCGTGACTTGCAAACTTAGTCAGCTCTGCATAATAAAAGTCGTTTTACCTATAAATCTTAGAGGGAAATTAGCTTCGACTCCTCGGCAGCGTCTGTGTAACTTGCACGTCACAGTTCGCTGTAGTGTGTAGTGTGCGACCTTAGGATTATTCGTACCGGTGACCATCTGTGAATAAGTAGCCATGAAAGATTACACGGTAGTCGTGACCTTGGCCTGCGGTGACAATACACACATTGTGTGCATCAATTTGACGCCAGTCCTTTGTTGGAAGCGTGGAGAATTCTTCAACAAATTCACCTTTAAAAGTGAACAACTTTTGAGAGCTATTCATAATCTACATATTTAAATCTTGACAATCCATATTTTCTTATGTTAATCTTCAAAGGATTTAATTTTTTTTTTTAATACAAATGTTAATATATAATTTTTTTTATATAATTAAGCTACGAGATGAGCGGGACATTCACGTGAAGATAACGTGGTGATAGTTAAGGCGATGTATACTGAACCATATTGTCGCTCGACTCCTAAGACATAATACGTCGAGTCTCGTTACCAATTACACCAGCTACAGTACCCTTCAATTCGGAATACAGTAACGTTTGCACACTGATGGTTGGCGTCGAAAATGGACGCTGCGGTAGTACCTAACCTAACCTAGATGGTCTCTGATAACAGAGACCTACCACCAGTAAAATCTTTAATCTACACTGTACAACATCTATACTTTATATTTAAACACCATATATACAGTACAAGAAACTATTACACATGTTCAAACCGAAGTTAAATAATTTAAAACAATATTTTTTTTATTATAATTGATTACGACAATGAAATTATTAAACAAAATGGCTGCCTCATATATTTATCTCAAATGAAT
Organism: Ornithoptera priamus; assembly: GCA_029034505.1. Taxonomy (NCBI): domain Eukaryota; kingdom Metazoa; phylum Arthropoda; class Insecta; order Lepidoptera; family Papilionidae; genus Ornithoptera; species Ornithoptera priamus. The sequence goes on along the minus strand of JARDWD010000046.1, from coordinate 2,662,464 downwards.
CTTACGAAATATTTCAATAACATACTAGGGGAATTTAGGCGTCGGAGTTTTGATACTAATAAGAAGTGGGTGTCTTTAAGAAAAAAATTACTTAAGGCGACACTAGATTTAGTTACCACCACTTACCACCAGTTAATAGCAGGGTCGTTTCAACCTAACCATTATTTCTTATAGTGGTGGAGCCAACTCTATATCACTAAACAATTTATATAGAACATAATCTGTACCTGGGATGATCTATAAGATAAATTTCAACATGAATCATTTTATAAAATCTTTTGTTAAAAAGAAATCCGATGAGACACTTCGTAAAATATACTTGCAGTGGTAAGATGTAACAGCATGAGATAACACCATATACAGCCTCTTGAATGTGGCAACATAAAAATACACGCTTTCTTTGTTGAGTCACGGCGGAGACCTTGTTGCCTGATAACAGTATAAGCGCAAACATCCTACATACGGCATACATATACATGCTTTAAATTCATATAAAGGTCGACGAGTGAAAGTTGTAGAAAAAAAAAAATTACGCAACGAGTCGATCGCTTGAAGCGGTAGTTAGGATGATAAACACTACCATATTCTGTACCTCGTTCCGATACAGATGTTCTACCGCATTAATCTCTAGCTACAACGCCCTTTAAACTTGAACACAGTAATGTTTGGATACTAATCGTTTAGCGGCAGAGCATCACTTAAACTATATACACAACCCCTCATATTCAGATAAGATTGGTAATTATGTCAGCGGTCACAGATACACTGCATCAAAAGCGAGCGAGATTTTCTTCGGTGCGAAGGTGTGCGGGGTAATTGGGTCACTTCTGTGCTCGAGCGTACATTCTTACTGGGTCAATCAACTTAACCTTAGGTAGGTTTCTAAGAAAGTTTACTACGAAGGTTACTCGATGAAATAATCTTTCATACTTAACAAACCAGCAAGAAACTAATGTTTACAATTGTATTTTCGAAAAACTATGGGTGTTTATGTCTCAAGAAAATAAATATGAAATATTATGAAAACTGGAATCTTCAATAATATGAATCACTCGGTCTTCAAAAGGAAGCACCACTATTTTTTTTTCAATAAATTAAAAAAATATTTTGTTTTTAAAGTTACCATATAGGACAGAATTTCTTAAAATTCTATTGGACTCTGACATTATTCTTTAAAAAACAAGATATTTGTTTCTTTTATATTATACATACTATAACAAAAATCATTATAAGGGCCATGAAAAATAAGCGTATCTACCATTTTTTTTGATAATTTCTAGACTTTAAATATACCCATTGATAGAACTGGAAAAACTGAGTTAGACTGCATTTAAAATACATTCATCTTCATCACATCTTCGAACACAGAGGTAGCGATAGAATCGTTTTTATACATATCTAAAAAAAACGGATTTAATGATAACGAAGGCGTTATTAACTACAGCTAAAGACAAGTCTATTATCTAGACAGATTCACGTCGAAGCTGAGTCAGCCATGTTGGAAAAAAATGGTCGTTTCCTCTCAACTTCCGGCTGCTGTTCTGACCTCACGTCGCTCATGACTCACGAGCGCCTCGAGACGCGAGCAGGTTACGTCGTTCCTCGACCTATACCTAGTGAGCATTGCATAAAACCGTGCAACATAAATGGACAATAGAAATACGGACATATACATCTATATAATAAAAATGGGTTTTGTTTGTTCGCCTAATCACGTGAAAACTAGTGAACGTATCGAGATATCGGAATGATTTGTAGATGTTTATAGGCTATTAATTTTTTTAATTCCATAGATTCTTCAACATTTTATTTCTAGATAACGTTTGGAGACATTTTCATTTCGTGTTATTTATACGATTGCTATAGAAAGTCTGTTGCGGTTGCTCTCATGAAATATTTCTGACAAACTTCAGATCTAATTTTATCATATTACGGCCAGCAAGGCTGGCGAGGAACAACTAGTATCATATATGTATGCAATAGTATTGTAAGTTATAGTAGACAACAAGATAACACGTAAAAGAATAGTTACTGGTGATACCATGGTAGGTTTCTCGTCTGCCGGTGCCGTTACTAGGTACCACCCCAGCATCTATTTCTGCTAACAAATATTACTGTGTTCTACATTAAAGGACTATATAGCTAGTGAAAGGTTTATGTTTAATGAAATTACTGGAGTAACGAAAAATACATCTTATATAAGTTAAGACGACGAGCGCAATATGGTGCTGTGTATACCATACTAGTTTACGCGACATTGTGATGGCAAGGCGTATCACGTGCCATCAAGTGAACGACCCGCTCGTCTCATCGCTAAGTTGAATAAAATAAAAACATAAGTAACGCAAGAAGAAATGTGAATAGTTTAAATTATTAAGGAATAAATAAAATAAATAAAAATTATATCAATAACAGGAAAGGAAAAATGAAGCTCTGAAGAATATCAGTGAGAAGCAAGAGGAAAGTTAAAAAAAATCTTTGCACAAAACAACTTCATCGTATCGTTAATAATTTTTTAAAATTTTGACCGTATGGTCAAATACGTAACCAGATTTACAAATTGTTTTCGCTTAACCTACCAAATAAGGTGCCCAATGACGTTTTAAGGCATAGGCGTTCAATTTAAAACTTAACGTCTAAAGATTTATAGTCTGTATTATTAAATCTGTGTTCATGCGTAGGTTACTGACAGTTAAAAAAATTGGAATTATTATAATATCATTTAATATGGCGACATATATTGAACAAGGCGGGAAACTAAAAAAATATCATGCAAAGATTATTATTCATATGAGGTATAGAACCTCTAAATAAATTAAATGAGACCGTCTTATAATATCGATGGAACTATAGTATATACTATAATGCTACTCCGCATCCCAGCCGTGGACCCGCGTAAACGAGCCCAGTATCAGATGACCTGTACGAGTCGCCGTGGCTTTCAAGCGCTCACATCATCAGAATCAAGGATGCTACAAATGAAAAATTTTAATTTTAATATAATTAAATGCGACTTGACTTACATTTACATTTAAGGTTTAGTGGCAATTAAACCGTATATGATTCATAAACTGCCTCCTAATATTCCCATTGCTGGGACTCACTATTCTTTAACAAGGAGAGAGCTATTTATATACCACGCTGGCCAAGTGCGGATTGGTGGGCGTTCCTCATGTTTTCATCACCGTAACTTAATACTGTGGAAATCGAACCTGCGACTTATCCAAATGCATAGTACGACCGCCTCACAAACTGCTATTACGGTATTATGTTCAATTAAACATGAATATTAATAGTATTTTGGTAAATTTTTATCATAATTCTGGCAACATTTAAATTTAAGTATAATTAAGATTTGGTCTTGCCATGACAATGACGTCATCGAGAAAATATTAAAACTGTTTAAGTAATCGTATTAATAATGCTTTTAATAAATGCGACATAAAATTATCTAATCTATATACAAATATACCAAAACTGCGACATGTAACACGTTTAATCTGAACCAGTTTTATTTTAATTTTTTAATAACGAGAGAAAGTTGCAAAATAACGTATTGCAAGCATTTGGATTTTTTTGAGTATTTTATTTAAAATTATATTCAATAAAGAAGTTTCCAATTCAATATTTTTGAAAACGAGCCCTTTTCCTCAATAGGGTCGAATTATTAAAATAGTTTATAAAAAGAGATATTAAAAAAAAATACTAATCAATCGACATGTTTCATTAATGCGATATGTTAAAAGTAAAAAAAATATTTAAATTGCCAAAGTGCTTTAAGTTACGTAGCACATATAATAACTTAATTTCTTATAGATTAAGATCGGCAGATACTATTTAAAATTTTAATATAAATGATCATAACCTCTACTTTAATTGTATAGTATATCTCGTGGTATGACCGTATGATGCGGTTATGTTACTTTTTAACTATTAAAACTACATTTAATCCTCAGATGGGAATGTTTCGCTTTTTAAGTTCCCTTTGAAAAGATCCTCATAACCCTACCATACACAGATTTCGGGAGTCACTTTATAGAACAATTCTATAACATAACAATTTCATCTGGATATGAATAAGTAAATATAAAATGTAATAAGTAAATGTAAAGTAAGCGATAGAATAGACAATAAAAATTATTTGTATAATAGACAGAAACTAAATAAAGAAAGAGAACGTATAGGTACCGATGATATAAGGGCTACAATTAATAGTATAAGAGAGAAAACCTCTTGGCTTTAAGAGATTATGCCTCCTTATGTGTTCTACCGTTTTTATAACGGGATGTGTTCTGATGAACTGTTTGACATGATGCCCACGGTTACATTTGACCATCGCAAGGCTCGCCATCGGCAGGGAATTCATCCGCATACCCTTGAACCGCAGTGATAACGTACGGTCCGGCTCCAGAGATATTTTCTCCCGAGAACACTCAAAATGTGGAACGAATTGCCTGTAGAGGTTTTCCCTAGCAGCTACAATATGAAGTTCGTCAAAAAAAGCATGAAAAGGCTTCTGCAGGGTGGCGACACGCCGACTGATACCCCTGGTGTTGCTGGCGGTTACCGCTCAACATCAGGCGGGCCGCATGCCTGTTTGCCACGTAAGTAGTATAAAAAAAAGAGAAGCGCATAAAAACAATATTTAATAACATGTCGATAAGTAGAATATCGGAAGTATTACAATTCGAGATGTTTCTGAAAGTGGGCGGGCGCGTTAAGAGGGGCAGGGGGTTGGATAACTTGAATAGAGACCGAATGAATCTATACCGAGGCTGTCGCTCCATTGTTGCGTTTGTCAGTTTTGGAACTAGGGCTTTAGCATTGACGAGAACAACCTCCTCACTCAAGGCGATGCATATATTTTTTTTATCAACAATAGCCTAATACGTTACCTCAATTTGACAGTGTTAAGTGATTACCGAGGTGAAGCGTGGTGAAGAATACTCAGGCTTAAATATGTTGATAACTGGATAACATAAATATACTGTAATGACAGCAGATTCACATGAAGGTAGAAGCTACCAGATGAGTATGTGAAACACCTGTTACTACAGACACTTCTAAAAATGCGGTTTATGATCGAACCAGGGGCTTGGCTTCTATCCTCTATTAGTATGAACAAGTTGACTGTAATTGACGGAACAGGAAAAAATTAGCGGTTCCCTACGAGTAGCTTAGTGAATGTAACTCCAGGGGAAATTGGGACTTTTTTTATTTTATTGTATTATCATAACTAGACTTGAACAAAGTCTGCTGTCTTTGTATACGTGCATAAAGAGTGCATCCATCAATTGTAGGTCATTTGTGTTTATACTCATGACTCTTCTGATCAAATATATGTCGTTTCCAGTCGATTTCTTTCAAAAACACAATCCGATGCTGAGATGTCTAGTTTCCACATCATCTATCAACGTAGGAACTTGTCGCGTTCACATCTTATTACCAGTAAAATGACAAACAATTACATTAAACCACCTATCATTATTCATTAAAGTTGAATCATTATTATACAATTATGTATAACTCAGACATTCCAAGAATTAAAATTGTATACGTCAGAATGATTAAGAGGGCCGTGGCCTCCTTTGGTAAAGCCATTATGGTACGAAGGGTGGCTGATGAACGCAATGGATGGAGGAAACTCTCCACTTAGAGACGAAACTGTCGTGACGCTGACGCGCATCTTCCCCGCCCTTCAATAAATGGTGTTCTTCTTTAAGAGCGTGGTCCAATCTCGTAACGTTTCTGAACACTAATGGACTACCACCGAAATGTTTTAGAGACTCATATAACCCTTTCCATCCAGAAAGCATCTGTCCGAAGATTTCACCCGATTACAAATAAAAGCACATGCACTGCAATATCCAAATCAATATCTAAAACAAAAAAAAAATAAGGGAAATTTATCGAAAAAGAATATTTATGATGTAAATGTCACTGAGCCGAAACTATTTCCGCATTGGGCATGCAACACTTATAGAGGGGAGGAAAAGTCCGTGAACCTGATTTTGTACGATCCATCTCTTAACAATATGACACCAGTTAAAATATGGTGTTGTATAAACATGATCACATTGCACACAAGATGGTGATAAAATAATAAAAAAAACGAAGTTTATAATGTAAAAACTACGATAACATAAACTATAATTAGTCGCATTGATTTAAAGATTGCTCGTGGTTAAGACAGTTGAGTTCAACTTATAGCATCATAATTGTATGAAGTAAATTAACTTTGAAATTTAATAAATTTAAATAAAATACAGTAATAACGCCAATAAATAAATAAGTTGTTTGATCATGTGTAAAATTTTCCGTCTACTTTGGACTAACAGCTCATTTTAATTTGATAATAATTAAAAATGAGGCAGTAAAATAGCGTGCTTAACCAGAATACTTCGTCCCGGATATTAAGGAGCAGAAATACAACATGGTGGTAGCTAGATAAGCAGATCCGAAAATGACTCTACCACAAACTAAAGTCGACAACATGCAGCTCCATATTCAAACCAGAGATTTCTGTGTTACAAAGTAAGAAGCCAAAGCTAAAGAGATATTTTTTGTATCGCAGTCAATTTTATAGCGTTACCACGTGCAGAGACCGGTCCGTTCGTGGCTCCAGCGAACGTACACGATGCGGCATCTGGCGCGCGAGTGACGTCAAGCCCGCTATCAGCCCGCTGCTGCGCGTGCGTTGCTGTGGCCATCTGTCCACCCGTTATCAGCCGCGAGTCATAAACAGCGGGGTGAGATACGAATACAACCATACGATGTTGTTATGAGACACTACTATGCATATTATATAATATTGCTGTTTGTAAAATAAAAATGGCCGAGAGACAATATGTAGTCAACGATTACTATAAAGCACCCCACTCGATATTATTTAACCGACAGTGCTAAAAGAGAGTTTCTATAAGTTTAATACGTATTATCTGTCGGAGAAACAATAGCTCAAACATCAAATGACAATGTGACGCTATCGAGTGTTTTCTACTATAAAAAAAGATAAATTAAAAAGTTCCGGTTGTGCTGTAGATATTATTGTCGGTGGTGACTTGGTAGTTCAATAAGATACTAGTGAACCAATTGGTCAGCCGCTGCGTCAGGTTCACACTTAGCCGCGCGCAGTCATTTCGCGGAATCGTAGCTGTCGCTCAGCGGCGGCAGGCTGTGCGCAAGCGTGCTGTCCAGCTTGCGCGCCTCGTGCTCCAGCGTATACGAGTCGAGGGCGGGATCCTAATACAAACACAGAACATACTTTTTTTGTGCTACATTGTAAAATGAGAATAAACTAACACATATTACTTATTAAACGCTATGTATATTCTAAAATAAATAAAAAGCTTTAAGGTATACTTTTACTGTTGTGGACTAAGATATGCTTAGGTATATCTTAGTCCACTGGTTACTGGTGCTAAATTCTAAATGAAGAATAAAATGTTAACAGATAAACAAAGCCTATTGCTCTTTAAAATATTTTGTCATAAAAACTCAGTAGTCCTTTAGAACCAGTAATAATATCAATATAAATAAAATAAACAGGTAGTACAAAATCCGTCACATATTGTTTGGGGGTGGGCGCCGTACCTGCGAGACTGCACGCAAAGAGTCGCCAAGCGCGGTGCGCAGGCGCTGCACGTCGCGGGCCGCGCGGCCGCTGCGAGCTACATACGCCTGCCTACGACGTAGCTCCGCAGCCAATTGAGATCGAAGCTGGGATGCCTGTGTACAAATAAACTATGTAACAAAAAAATTATCCTGACTTTTTATCTTTCTTATTTTTATTATTATCTTTTATCAAATGGTGCTGGACCATAATCTAACCGTCCATTATGTGGTAACCAGCGATACTTAAACTTGCTGCCTTCGTAACCACCACTTTTCTCTTTTAAAGATACCGCCATCATAACTATATAGTTGCTGTTCTTATCAAGAAGGAGGTACGTCAAATATAGAAATTTTTAAAATAGTGCGTAGCCAATATTTAAGTACTCAGGCCTAGCAGTAGTAATAGTTCAGTATTTAAGTTTATATTCATTTGTGTACAAATGTACATTTTATGAATATAATTTTATTTTAATTTCTTTTACTCCTTTTTCTTCACCTCATCTAACAATTACGTCTAATTAGGTGATAGATTTACTGCTAGAGAATGTCTATAAACATTGTCTGCCTGTTGTAATCTTACTATTGGGTCTTTCAAAATATTTTTTAAATAAATACCTGTGACTCCAAACGCGCGATCTGCTGTCGGTGACTAGCCTCGCGTGCCTCAAGAAGCCGTTCCGCCTGCAGAGCCGCCTGCCGAAAGTGCTCCGCGTCTTCTCGCCGCGATGGAGTGCCGGACAGATCGCTCAGGTAGCGGTTACGTGCAAGAGACAACTCTGATTCCTAATAAACATTAGGGACTATTTTTTTATTTTTCAAGTTCGAGACGACAACGCCCATATGTATGTGCGGTAAATGATAAGCTCAATAATAGACAGTTGTTGATCGAGGTGCTCACATAAGTGTTGGCTAAGCGCTTTCTCTAATATTTTAGTACTTCAATTATATACACATTCCCATTTAGATCAGAACATTATTATTTTCTACCCAGAAATTGTCTTCTACAGTGACGATCCTCGTCTCCGACAAAACTTGACGCCTTTTGACTTTTTTATTCCCCAATGCAACTAATGTTAAATGTGATTTGTGGTGTAACCTTATCAGAAAGCTCCTTCTCCAAGCGCCGTATCTTCATGCGTAGCTCCCGGTTCTCCAGTTCAAGCATGTTCAGCTCCGCGTTGAATCCTTTTCCCTTGCACGTACACGCCAGTTCTTTAGGTTCGCGGATCGAATCTTTGGTCGAATCTGCACCTAAACATGTAAATACTTATACAATGGCATCACTTGCATCCCCGCTGCGGCACTTACTGGATATGACTCATTAAACGACATGTATTTTCTAATTTTGCTAAGAACATTTGTAAATTTTTTTGATAAATAATCTTTATGCTATTTTCGTATACAATTTATGTATTTTGACGAGGCAATGTGGGATAGGTTACTTTATGAATTATAATATTATATAATTAATCATATATGTAAAACTTATAGAAAAATTGCATTGTAATCAATACAATATTCCAGCAAGTTTTTCAACATTTGTATAATCATCCAAATAAAGAACTGCGTCCTTATGTAATGGTAAGCACGGACCAGAATCCACGTCGCAGTAGTATGTCGGCTTCTCGCGCTCGTGGCTCTTGCTGCGCAGCGTATGCGTTGGCGCAACCGGTCGACGCTCGCCGCTAAGCCTGCGCACACTATCGCGCAGCGCGTCGTTCTGCGCGCGCAACTCGGCACGCTCGCGCTGCAGCGCGTGCAGCTCACGTTCCAACTCACTGTCTCCGCTCTCCTTGCCATCCCATGTAGTCATGCGCAACTGAGACTCTAGACCAGATCTGGAATTTTTGTTTAGGAAGTAACTACATTGAGATTGATTAGACTATTTTTTTTATAACAAAGATAATTTTTTTACTACTCGAAATGTTGAAAGGAGCGAGATGTCCACGTGATAGTAAGTCAAGATAGATTATCAAATATTAATTCGATTGCCGTACGTAGGAGTCAGTATTCTATAGGATCAAGTACATTTAACTACATCAGCCTCATTGACACTACATAACATAGAACTGAAGTCAACTGCTAGCTCATAGCAAATAAAAAACAAAACTGACTTAAACAATGACTTTCGTGTCGATATGACTAATTTTTCTTAGAGGATAAAATCTACAACAAATTTTATGACGGCAACTGTTTAAAGTGAGTTTATATATACCTCTGTACTTCAACGTTTGCTAATTGATTGGTGAGGCGGTGCACCTGGTCTTCGAGCGTCGAGTTAATCCGCTTAAGCTCACTTAGCGCTGACTTGGCGCTCTCCAACTTTTCAGTCAACACGCGACGCTCGTTCTCACAGGTGGCTGTAGATGGAAGATTTAAGTTTAAAATTAAACAAATCTGCAATAACAACACAACTGTTCTTTCATGTTTAGTATAGTCTTTATAAAATTTTCTGAACAATACTTAGATGACAAACAAAAACTTTGAAATACTTGTGCTCGCGTCGACGCGTTGGTAGATATCTGGACAGATTTTTTGGAACACATAGACGACGAAGTTAAAGTTATAACACTTAGTTTCGATGGTTATATTTCACTGCTCACCGACGCTTTTCTGTATCTGCCTGAGTTTGTCGACCGCGCTCTGTTCGTGGCTCTTGGCTTCGGTAAGCGCACGCTGCGTCTTGCTGAGTTCAGCCCGCAGCTCGCCTTCCGCCGTCGCCGCTCTCTGCAGCGAACTGGACAGCTGCTCCACAGTGCCCTTTAGCGAAGTGCAGCGGTCCTCCAGTGATGCGACAGTGCGCTGATAACCATCGCAGCGCTCTTGCAATTTCTGGTAATGCACGGTATATTGATTACCTTGTGCCGCCAAACAATAATGCTCCATAACTGCCGTGTTCCGGAGTCAAATGCGTTGTCTACTTACATGGATAACATGACTTAGCCCATTTCAAAGCATGGACAACAATGTTGTGCAGTATACATAATTCTAACTAGTGGTATATTGGTAAGGGCAGGCGTATCAAGTTCTCTTTAACCCGTTTCATTATGCCATTAATTTTATGCAATAACTCTAAAAACACTGAAGTCAACTGGACAACATACTCTTTGAGTTTTGGTCAGGACATCATGACCAAACTCGGTAAATATTACACCTTAAAGGCGGAGTCCCGGTCTCGTGCGGCTACAGCGGCGCGCTGCACGTCGCCCTCCAGCTGTGCCCGACGCACGTCAAGCCGCGCAGCACGACCTAGTTAATAAAAGAATCTCTCTGGAAGCTTACGATTTTTTTAATGTATTATTTCCATTGTTATTCTATTTCCATCAATTTATTTGCGAAAATGTGGTCACAAAATATACATGATTATAGCAGAATAAAGAGCGCACGTTCCATTTATAGTAAAGCATGCAAATGTTTATGTATATATTATGTTTATACAGCACTTTTCCAATGATAAAACTATATGAACTTGACAAAACTTTAATATTATAAATAAAAAGCAATTATCAAGGATCAGTATCATATAAATAAATAAATAAACAAAGCCACACCTTCAGCAGCTGCTAAAGCCTCTCTCAGTTGGCCAACCTCCTGAACGCGCTCAGCTAACTGCACACGCAGGCTATCCGATTTATTCTAGAAATTTCAGAAATAAAATAACAAAATAATACACACACAAAGAGGTTCATATAAAATCTATAATATTTTTTTTAATTTCTACACTGCACTTTCGCTTCTATCGATCTCGATCTTAAACCGATTTTCACGCAACATAAAATTTTCAAATGCTTAACAACTTAAAACTGAACTAATTAACACCGACTATAAAATATACAAAATAAGTAAATTTACAAAAAGACTGATATAAATGCATAAAAACATTATATCCGTGATAAAACATTAAAAAATAACTATATAAATATATAGATGAGTAAATCAAGATTTGTTTACTGATCTACATATACAGTGTTTTTGACTGTTTTATCATGTAAAAAAAAACAAGTATATTATTAAACATAAAACAATACATGACAATTACCTCATTCTGAACCTTCTCATCCGCGATAGAGCTTAAAGCCGCTTCAAGACTGGTGACTTTGTCTCTTAAGTTGCTAACTTCTGTAGTCTTCGATTGGAGCGATTCGTTCTGTAATAAATATACACATGTACTAAAATTGCGGAGTAAATACAAATATATAATGGGAGTACAAAAAAAATGTGATCGTCATAGCATCTATCATACTTATTTTTAATAAACGCGATTACTATTGAGAAAATAAAATTACATCAAACACTAACACTAAAGTAACTCTAAGTTTAAAGTGAACAAAAACTGGTAGTCTTCAAAAACAACTCTGCTCGCGTTGAAAAAAGAAGTCATTTATTGGTACTCGGTTGGCGAGTGTGGTGAGTACCATCGCGTTGAGCTGCGCCTCCTTTTGCCCGACAGAGCTTTGCAGCCGCGCGCGTTCTTCCTGTAGACTGCGCAGGTTGCCACTCAGCGACTGCAGCTTGCCCTCGCCTTTGCCTTGTTGTTCGGTCGCGTCTTTCAGCTGTTTCTTTAGTGCTTGCATTTGGGCCTTGTAGTCATCCTGTAGATTTTAGACTTTTTTAATTTCGCCTATTGAAATATTTAATTTCTGAACTCTTGACGGATTATTCTATATAAATTATCGGAATAATTTCAGTAAATTGCGAAGATGACGAGAAACCTGCAACAAGCAACACAAATTTACTTCAGAATTCCCTTATGAGAAAGCAAAGTAACTTCTTTAACTCTTACCTTCTCCCGCTCTATCTGACAGACTTCATGCATCAAATTACGAACTCCCTTCTTGATGAGCTCTGGGTCGACATCTATTATCTCGTTGCGGTCTTCCGAATGATCACGGCCTAAAACACCATCATTAATGTTAATATTAAACCAAAGGAAATATCTACTTCTTCTGTATTATATGTATTTTAATGGTTCCCTTGCGTGTCGTGGGTCAGGGTCTTTTTTTTCCAATCATTTACCATCCTTTTCTTACTTACTAAATTTTAACACATTCCAATCTTTCATTCTTTCTTATCTTTCGCTCTCTGCGCTTCTTGCACTTCTTTTCTTCTGACATTCTACATCCCATTTCCTTCCTTCATTCCTCTCCTAAGCGAAGACCGTCGTCTCATGCGTCTTTTTCTATCTGAAAAAGACCTGAAACTCATAAAGATTTTTGCATTTTTTGACATTTTCTTTTTTTTTCTTGTTTATATTTTATATTCTAATATCTTTTACTATATCATTTCTTTTTCTTTTTCTTACAATTTTTATATTTTTACTTGCTATAGCTATACACTACTATCACGTCTTATTTTTGTTTTATTTCATATTTTTATTTCTCTTAATTACATCAGCTATTGCTCCTTTACATAACTCCAGGAACACTTGATGATTATCGTCTTCACTCATGAGAGAGGCAATGACTTCCTCGTTTAGCTGCCTTCCCATCTTCATTTCGCAGTCTAAACGCTTGCTCCTGTATACGGGACAGGAGGTAACAATGTGCATTGCGATCTGGTTTACAGCAGGATCACAGAGGCACGAGGGTCTCTTCTTAAGTTTAAACCTGTACAGATACTCGGAGAATCCCCTGTGCCCGTAAACATTTGGTCCAGAACCGTATCCAGCTCCAGCCGGTGCATTATTCGATGTATTATATGTATTTGCATTGCAGTGTATTAATAACAATACATTTATAGGTAATTGGAAAAAATACTGACAAAGACTCGAAAGTTCCATCAGGTGGTAGACTATCTGGAAATGTAATCGTATGCACTCAAAGCTTTCAATCTTTTCGGTGACTAAATACCAAAAAAAGTTATCTTATTAAGTGGACTCGATACGCCCACTTTAGTGGTTACCTGTGAATTGAGCTTTCCGCTATCATGTTGAATTCGTGTTAGGAGAGAAGTAGGTGGAATGGTACCTCTATGCGGGCTATAACGGCGTGCGGGGCTCGCTAGGCGGCGCCGCGCTGGCGCCAGGCTGCCGTCCGGCTGCACGCCGCAAACGCGGCGCAGGGCGTGGGCCACCGACGACAACCGGGCCTCCGCCTCACGCCGCGCCGCCTCACACTGCGCCAGCGACGCCTCCGTAGCGCGCGACCGACTCTCGCATGCGGACAGTCGCGTCTATCGTGCGTTGTTTTGTAAATTTATTTATACATACATCACATACAATACATGATAATATAGTAGTTCATAATTAAGCAGCACGTAATAGTCGTATTATAGTTATAAAAAACCCTAGTAAAGAGCATAGTATAAAACAAGAAATGATCTGTTATGACTTCCAGTACATCTTCAATATTAGAACAGAGATAGTTAAATTATTGTGAAGACCTATAGATTGTAATAGGTAGTAGACAAGGGACAAGGACATTTATTCAGTATACTGCCCAAATGCGGATTGATAGATGTTACATCTTCACGAGAGCTTTCATTGACATGTAGATTTTCTTACTATGTTTATCTTAAGCGGAAGAGGATGTTATTACGATATACACGAACTCCGATATAAACTAAACTTCTTTATTAGTTTCAGGTTATAAAATTATATTTAATGTTACTATTATCTATTAGTTTAAATTCGATTATGTTATACCTTAAGCTCCTGTATTTGTTGTGTGGCATCAGCGAGGCACACTTCCAGATTGTGCTTGAGCTCTTCAAGGCGACGTTCTTTCGAACGGCAATCTTCTAAACGTAACACCAACTCCTATGGAAATATATTAGATTAATATTTAACTCTTGACTACTTACGATTTCATAAAACCCCTATCTGAGATCTAGTAACTCAACACCTTAGATTTTCCTTTTTTTTTCTCTGATTATGTTACTAGATCTGTAAATGTTTCTTTTTAACTAAACAACGAGACGAGACGAGCAGGAATTTCTTCAACTGGCGGTAAGTAATTAATCCCTCTGTAACATTATGCTCATCGCCTTTGGATGTAGAGCGTTTTCTCGTTACCCTCATAATTTCACGAACTACAGAAAACCAGATAGAGATTTGAAGTATATCATTTAATGAGAAAAAACGTGAGATAATTTGGATTTCACCTGGTCCCTGGCGCGGCAGGCCTCGTCCAACTCCGCGCAGCGCTGTCTAGCGGCAGCTAGATCCGCCCTGGCGGCTTGCAATAGCGCGTCGAGCTCCGCACACCGTCGCCGCGCTGAGCCGGTCTCGCCGGCGCAACGCTCGCGCTCTTCGCTCTCATTCTGCAGACTTTGAACACGAATAAATATTATTATGAGTACTTATCACCGTTACTATCCACTGGATATATTGCAATTTAATTTTTGTAGATAATAATGAGGCAAGGAAATTGGAGTCTACTTTTTTCATCAGTCGATAGAATTTCACTGTTAAGGCTACTGCTAATATAATACTAAAATTTCCATCAATACTTAAACTAATTTTATCACTTTATCCATTTACCTTATCTGAATAAAATTCACCTAATCATCCTCACTATTGTGGATAGGGGCGCTTTGTCGTAAAAAAAGAAGCATCGTATAAAAATGTTCCAGTTGTCTTGATAATACACGATGGTATTAAATTTCAAAAATACTTTAACTTTGACTTTCTTTATCAAAACAGATTATAAAAAATTACCGGGACTGCATTTCTTTGAGGTCATGGTGTGCCTGCTCGAGAGCCGCCCGTTCGCGCTTCAGCTGCGCTTCGGCGGCGCGCAGAGAGCGTACAGACGCCTCGCCGCCGCTCTCCGCGTCTTTTAGAAGTATCTGCACGCGGGACAACTCTGCCTCCACTGACGAGCGAGACTCCTCCAGACCTACAGAACATAATAAGGGCTTATTGCATGTACTTAAACATTGGTAATCCCCATATGAACCTCTACAAACGACGCCCCTAGTCGCTGGATGCTGGCAACGAGGGATTGATCTATGTGGAAATATATGATAGATGCCTATGTCCAGCAATGGACGTCAATCGGCTGATGAAACGAGGTGATCTAATTTGATACAAAATTAACTGATCCATAAATTTATCTGCATCTGAGCCGCAAAGGCCAGTTACCAGTAACAAAAAGGTCGTTGGTTCGATTTCGAAGCTACATATAGTTTTTTTTTTAATGACAGTATCTACTATTTTGGGATGATTGTGTTACAGAGTTCTACAACTGCTGTGTTAGTACTTTATGGCTATTCAGAGATAAATAGAAAGAAAAGTAACCTGCGATCTTGTGGTACGCGTCGTCGCGCGCACGGGCTGCGTCCCTGCGCTCGTGCTCGGCGCGCTTCACGTGCTCGCGCAGTTCGCGGCAAGCGCTGCTCAACTTGTCGCGTTCCGCTGTGCAATTGTTCAACTGCCGACGCACGTCCGTCAGCTCTTTACGCAGACTTTCTGCTTCGTTTTCCACTGCAGTAGACACAAGCAATTTCTAATCAACACCTTTTGTTGGCATATGACGCACACCAATCCGAACTTACCCAGCATTATATATACGTAGTCCTACCATAAGTTCTGTTATAAACGAAAATGCATTTTTTTTAATGAAGTAATATAATATTATTAAAATTTATACCTACATATTTATTAGCCTTAGCAAAAAAAAATATTCTATTCAAAATGGTCACCTTTGGCTTTTACACAGGCTTTTAATCTCTTTGGCCACGATCTATGGATTTACGCGTTGTTTCCAAGGGAAATTTCGCTATTGCTTGCTTCAAAGTTTTTTTTAAGAGACTCAATGGTTGCCGTGTCGTTTAGAGCATGCTATGTCTGCTAAAACTGGCCATAATTTGAAGTTTAAAGGGTTGAGGTCTGGGCTAGATGAGGGCCAGTCCTTAGTTCTTATAAAGTCCGGAACGTTGGTTTCTAGCCAAGCTTGGGTAGTTCGTGCCTAGTGATCAGGTGCAAAGTACACAGTATATTTTTAAAAAGTGTATTGCTGACAGGTTTGACATGATCCGAGACTATATCTTGATACATCTTGGCTGAAGTTTTCACTTCTTTTTCACAAAAATATAGTTTTATGACTCCTTGATAAGATATGCTTCACCAAAACATTCACTGACGCAGGATGATGACCATGACCACGATTTACCTTTCCGACAATTTAAGCAGCTTCTCTAGAACTGTGAGCGTACACTTTATCATTTTGCTTATTGTAGTGTTCTCCAATTGTGAAAATATTTTCATGTGTGAAGAGGATATTTCTGTGCCTTTCACCTGCGAATCCCGACAGAAGGCGTTTTGATCGATCCACTCTCTTTAATTGTGAATATCGATTTAGAACATGTCCTGTATTTCAACGATAAGCACCGAGTTTCAAGTCTTGTTTTATAATACGCGACAGAGTCCTAGCAGAAATCTTCATTTCTCTCACGATACGATATTTGCTTCCTATTGAATTCTGGCGTTAACAACATTAACAGCCTTTGTGGTTCTAACAGCACGCGGCCGCTTCGGTCTTTTCTCGTCTTCGACAGAGAAACTGTTGTAGTATCTGTTGATAGTATATACGAACATATGGCTGATACCAAGCTTTTGAAGTGTCTGGAAGATGACCGACGACTGCATACTCACTTTGTGCAAGGCGATCATTGCAATCCTATTTTCTTTAACACCCCATTCCATTTACAATGTAATTTGATAATAAACACAAAAAAAAAACATGTGAAACGGCGCAAAATCGAAAGAAGTTTTTAAAATAATATACGTGTCCCAAATTCAAAATAATTAAAACGGAAAAAAGAAAAGTTTTCATGTAATAGTATTTATAGCTAGACTATGTATATAAAACACATGACAATTCGGCAGGACGGACTATGGAAGAAAAATCCAAAATATGCAAATTGCTATACTTTGTACTTTTAGAAGTCAGCTCGAACTACAGTCAAAGATTCCTGCGATCTACATGAGATAACAACTATTTTCATAGAAACAGAGTATCACTCACGTTCCTTGAGCTTCCTAAGCGCGTCCTGTAACTGAGTCTGTACACCGTCGTACTTGTCTTCGGCAAGCGCGAGTTGCGCGCGCACCTCCTGACACTCGCGGTTTAAGGCCTCCTTCTCCAAGTGTAGCTCCTTGATACGGTTCTCGAGGCGCGTGCACTCGTCCTCTGCTGACGCTCTAGAAAAATGTTAGTCTTTTTAATTTATCCAATGAAACGTTAAAATGAGCTGGACATTCACCTAATGTTAAGTGTTACACCTATCTAAAACAACGTAGCGCTCATTAGGATTATAAATGCATACATGCATAGTGTGTTAATGCATCCCATTGCTTAAATATTATACAAAACATACTTAGCCTCTTCGAGTTTATTTTTGAGCGCCGCGACTTCTTCCTTGAGTTGATTAGCGTGCGCGCGGTCGTGATCGGCGCGCGCATGCGCATCGCGACGCACCCGCTCCAACTTGTTCTGCTCGCAGTCCAGACTACGTTTCGCCTCTTCTAACCGCTCCAGCAGCGCCTGCTGTTCCTGATGAGCTGACGGCAGACGTTACAAATGGATTAAAGAAACCCCGATGTAAAAAAAGGTTTAAGAAAAAAGAAAGAGATAAGTGCAACGTCTTTTCACTTGAAATCACATCAACACCATTGAAGATTTGACACACACAAGGTCAACAGTCAGATGTCATGTTGATACAAATAAAAAAAAAACTGCATTATATATCACATAATAATCAAGCGCTACTAAGGATGTTTACACAGCATTACATTGCGTTCATTGCCATAATAACTTTTTTTGACAAGCAAGCTTTTGCTTGGTGACAGAAACCATACCTCATGTATCCTTACAAAATATCCCTTACCCATCAGCAATGCCTGCTGCTTGTCGTTTTCAGCACGCAGCAGGGCTTCGTCGTGCTGAAGCATCAACTGATCTCTGATCGCCAGCAACTTTTTCTCTCTTTCTCTCGCACTTGCCTCTGAAGCCTCCTTTTCGCTCGTCAGCGACGCGATGGTTTGATTCAGTTTCTGCTCGAGGGCGTGTCTAAGTTGTTCCTGATCATAATGTATTGAGTTTACATTCTGCATGGTTAAGCTTAGATTAAAAGCTTCTACTGCTGGTAGGAATCTGTTACCGGGCACTGGTACATTTCAGGGGAAGCTTTTCGATAATAAATATAATTTAATGAATAAACAAAAATTCTTAGAAATCAATTATAAGCTTATTGGAAAATTTCCTAGATAACATAATGTTTTAATATAAATATCCCATTAAACTTCTTTTACTTTTACCTTTTCGTCTTTAAGCTTAGTGATGTTCTCGGTGGTGGTGCGATTTATATTGCTAATTATTTGCTGGTATTCCGCCTCTTTCTTGCCGGACTGTTGCTGCATGCTGTTCTTAGTATCGCGTAATTTCTTCTCAGTGTTTTCCAGATCTTTGGTTAATCGAGATATTTGACCTGGATTTAAAAAAAAACACGTCTTAATTTCTCTAATACTACCTTACCAAAGAAACTAGGATATATTCCTAATTCCATCAGATAAATGAAAAAAGATATACCTTTTTCAAATATTCTTTACTTTACCTTTCGAGTTCTCCTGCTGTAGCATTAGGTCTTGTAGCTGCTGGTCTAACTTAGCACGCCGCGCTTCTGCATCCTCCAGCATATTAGCGGTGTCAAATAGCGCGGCCTCCAGCGCGTCCTTCTCAGCGCGTACGCCAGCGAACTGCTCGTGGAGATGTTGCTTGTCCTTCTCCAAGTGGTCCAGTAATATCTAACAAATATATGCACATGCATGTAAATGTGTGTACCTAAGCCTTATATGTAGAAAACTTGGAGAAAAACTGTCTGGGTATTACCAAGACAAGTAGCAATCACATTTGTGTTACAGTTTGCAGGTTAGATTAGGTTTCAACGAACTGAGCGCAATGGAGAACTGCATAAATGTTTCGGCCCACCTGTTTCTCCTCGCAGTCCTTGACGTGGTCGTCGATGGTACGATTAAGTCGCGCGACAGTCTCACTGGCCTGCTCCAGCCGCTGTTGCAGACGGATGATCTCCTCGTTAAGTGCCTCCTTCTTGCGCGCCATCGCCGTCAGTTGCGAGCTTAGTTCGCCGCGCTCCCTGTGCAATAGCATTACAACCTTACTTTATATGAAACTCATTTCATTAGTTAAAGAGAATACCGTCAGCAAAAAAGGCGATTTAGTATGTCGTGCCAGTTATGTATGGATCAGTCAAGTTATTACAAACGTACTATGGATATTTTGATATGTTAGAAAATAACAACAAGACGTACTAACATATATAGGATGCACTAGTTTGAAGATATGTAAGAGTAAAAAAACCAAAATATTTAAAGACATTGTAGTCAGTGCAATTGCCAGGATACCAGCTTGTAGTTTTTAATACTTTGGGGCTTTGATCGAGATTTTGTTGTTTCCATCCTAACTAGCATACTACTGCTATAGAGCCGTTTTACTCTCCGATAAGCGAACTTTGTCTAATCTTACTCCTTCACCCGACGCACGGCCGCCTCACCGTGGAGGCCGTCCGAACCGATCCTCAAGGACTTGTTGGATAGGGA
Organism: Ornithoptera priamus; assembly: GCA_029034505.1. NCBI lineage: Eukaryota > Metazoa > Arthropoda > Insecta > Lepidoptera > Papilionidae > Ornithoptera > Ornithoptera priamus. The sequence goes on along the minus strand of JARDWD010000046.1, from coordinate 2,642,291 downwards.
CTTCGGAGTCCTCAATTTCCGCCTGGTGCAGATATTCACGGTTGCTTCGGGGGCTATCAGCACCAGCGTCAGTGTAGCGGTAGGACGGACGGAGCGTGCGACGAGTGTGGACACATCGTCGCACACCTTGGCCGATTGCCCGCAATTCGGGGGGGATAGGGCCGCGCTCGTAGCGGCGATAGGGAGTGACCTCTCGCTACCGTGGTCCGGACTATGGTCGGAAGCGGGGCGTCATGGGACGCGGTATCCCGATTCTGCGACATTGTTATGTCGCAGAAGCGAGAGACCGAGCGTCACAGAGAGCGGGCGCCGAGGGGGCAGGAGGCGGTCGCAGTGCGCAGACAGCTCATCGCCAACGGGCGGAACCGGGCGCACGACCGCCGCTTGCCTCCTTAGGCAGAGGAACCTGGCGCCGCGACCGACAAGGGCCGTCGGTCTGGCGCCCCCCTTGGAAAGGGTTCCTGGGGCGTATCTGGCGACGCGTCTCGTATTGCCACGCGTCGCCGCTTAGTGATAGGGATTTTGTCAATTGGGAGGGATGCTTCTCATCCCTCCCCGAGGCGCGCCCGTTCGATCCGGGCACCGAACGGGGGTTGCGGAAGAACTGTTTAAAGCGTTATCCCGCGACCCTCGTGCGTTCCTTGCGGATGTGATGGAATACCGTGTGAAGCTTTTTAGTCGGTTGGAGTCCGACACTACCCCACTACCGGCCCAGTATTGGTACGGGGTGTGCGTTCCGTTAGCATTTTGTTACACACGTTAATAAAAAAAAAAAAAAAAAAAATCGTACTCCTCTAAGACTTCCATAACAGCCAATTTACGTCCTCACTGTTGGGGCACACGCCTACCCTCAATATGAAGGCGATGGGCCATAGTCACCACGCGGGCCCGATGCCGATTGGTGACTTCACTCACACACACCTTAGAAATTCTAATTCATGAGCAGGTTTCCTCGCTATGTTTTCCTTAACCGTTTGTATTTCGCTGTTGTAACTAAAGTTCACAAATGTACGTAACATAAATATTAAAGTCATTCGTATATGCCGAGATTCGAACCCGCGACCTTCGAAATGAAAGCCGCACGCTTTAACCATTAGGCCAGCGAGCTACTATTGTAATTCTTACCTTACTTTAAAACACTTAAAGTAGATAATAGCCATAAAAATAATAGTAATCACATAGTACACATACCTGGCAACTTGGCGCAACTCGAGCTCCACCTTCTCCCTGTCAGCTTCTAAGAACTTAATCTTCTCGTGCAACGAGACCTTGTCGGCTTCTAAGGCCATGCGTGTCTGCTCCGCTACTAAGAGTTCTTTGCGCAGGGAGTTCAAGTCACCTTGTAACTCCGACGTCTGATTTGAAAGTGATGATCTCTCATCTTCTAGCTGAAGTAAAAATAAGTGTGGCTATAAATAATATGGACTGCACATCTTTTTTGTGAATATAAAGAGAAGAGTGCTTTGTGGAACCTGAAACTAAAACTATTAAAGATAAAAAATACCAATAATTAATACTGATTGACATTTTTCCATTATAAATATTTTTCAAAAATACTTCAAAATAAATTGAGTTAAATACTTGTTTAATATCCTCCTGCAGCTTCTTTTTGTCGCTCTCCACGTTTTTCAGCGTCGACTGCAACTTTTCCACCAAGTCTTGTAGATCGCCGCGTTCTAGTATTGTCCTCTCCAACTCTATCTCTAGTTCACCTGCAATCATTTTGTCAGTGTGATTTAGTAGGATGGTAGTATGGTTCAGTTTGTAACACGGTAGGATGCGCTACACGTTTTAAAGCGGCGCGGGTTCTATCCCCACATGACTTGCACCGGTGCAGGCAACCATCGTGAGGAAACCAGAGAGCAACTACTTTCAAATATATACGATATCCTCTATCCTGCAGTTGGTCAACTTAGTAGATAAATGATCTTAACTTTTTGTGTGGAAATATCTCGGGTCCCAGTAATGGAAAAATTAAGAAAGTCATTTTTTATACTTCTATGTTTGTCCATCTGCGACAGTATAACATCGGTTTCTAGTTTCTGCTGCTCCAACAGGTCCCGAGCGAGAGCCGTTTTATTAAGCTCCTCGCGCACCGATACTAGCTCAGATCGCACCCGCGAGGACCGCTCCTCCTCTGACCTAAGCAGAAACGGAATTGTTCTTTAAAAAGATGGATGTGGACCGTAATAAAGAAAATTATGAGTATGTATAAAACTGAAGTGGAAGGCAAAACTTTTCTATATTAAAAAACAAAACAAAACTATAATCAAATATTTAAAAAGAAATCACAGAAAAATTTTATTCATGGAACTTTTTGTTTCAATACCTTTTACCATAAAGTACACCGTCTATAGTGTTGATGTATCCTTATTTAACCAAGGTGATGAGACGAAGAGATGGTTCAAATTATAATAAGTGATACTTATGAGCGGGGGGAGGGAATATCCAAGCGGCCCCCTTAAGGCGCTGAACGTTTTAACCACTTTTTAGACATCCTACCTTAACACAGACTCTCTGTTAGCGGCTTCGCGATGTAAATGATCGACCTCTGCATTCAGGGCTCTCTTTTCGTTTTCCAGTGCCTCTATATTCTTCTCAAGCCGCGTGTTCATCTTCTGCAGCTTCTCATAATCTGATGTTAGTGATTCAACCTGATGATGAAATTATCATTATAGACCAAACAATCATGCTCTAATGTGATGCTCTGTAGAAGATCTTGTTCTGTTTTGTCTTACCATTGCATTTATCTCGACTCTATTTCTTTCAAGGTTGTTTTTGTCAATTCTCAACGTTTCGACGGTCTTCTGCAGCGACTCCCTCTCTTGTACCACCTGATTAAGATCAGCATTTGTCTGATCTAGTTTATCTAGAAGGAATATAAACTTTTTTATTATTATTACCACAGCACCTATTTGTATTACCAAAAAGTAGAGTATAGCTAGTTAAATTACTGGGAAAATGTGACTTAACATCTTAGGTCACAGGTAGTCTAGCGCATTTGCACCACTTTGTTAAAAGCAAGTGCAAACTTTTAATTGATATTGTTTCTTAAGTGAGATTTATGAGTATTTCAAGAGTGATTTAGAAAAAGAAGAAACTTAACAACAGATAATACACTACAAAAACAGCTAAATATAATACATGTTTTTGAAAAAGTTTTATTTTTATAATGTGTTGCATATACCTTGCAAGTCATGGACTTTACTTTCAAGTGAAGCAATGGTGGCATCAGCCGCTTCGCAATGCTTCCTGCTAGTAGACAGTTGTTCCCTACTGTTTTGCAGTTTCACCTGGAATTGTAAAGAAATTATAATCATAAACTCTCTCATAGAATACAACTACAATATTCTAAAGATATTAAAGTTTTGATTTTTAGATGAATATGTTGATATTAATCACCCTACTTTAATTGGTTTCTTCTAATTACAATAACATCTTGGCCACCGCTTTACTACTGGTGTATAAACTATTAGGAAATAACTCCAGGAAAAGAGCTCCTGCCATTACCCTTATCAACATACTGTGTGCGCCAACTTGAACATCAAATGTGATGAGTATGCTAAATAGCTTCAAAAGTTGCGAAGGGTATATTCAGCAGCAGACATCATTATCAAATAGTTAAGATAGTGATGCTTTCTGTTTAGAAAGATTCTTCTTTAATATAGCGAACATTTCAATTACTTGTCTAAACAAATTTAAAATGCTACTATATTTAATGCAGGATATAATCACAGACCTGCAGCTCATGTATCTGTATTTGATACTTATGCAGCGCAGCCTGCAGCGCGGATATGGTGCTCTCGGCGAAGGCCGTAGCGTTTGCGGACTGCGGCATCCCTCGCTTCGGCGAACTTAAGGATAAACAGATAGACCTTTTCATTTACAATGAGCTTACAATTGATCTCAATACAAGTTGGTGAAGATTCTATTTCTATCGCTGATTAGTAATATGCAAATACATATAACTGGTTAAGTATAAAAATCGGTTTGAAGGGCATTGTAGCTAGTAAATTTATTGGGAAGATGAGACTTAAGATCTAAGGCGGCGACCACATTTAATTAAATTGTTATTGGTATGTGTATTACTCATTATCAGTTAAACATCTTGTTGTCTCCAGTTTAAAAGCAAGAATAAAGACATGCTTGCTTGTTCTAGCTCCCATATTCAAGTGTTCTATTTGCCAATAAATACAATAAAAAAAAACTAACTACATGTGTTAAAAACACTACCACCATCAAAACTGTATCATTTATATTGTCTTAAAATCTAACAGTTAACTTTGTAATACTATGCAGCATGCTCATGATATTAAAATTATAACAATACAATAATCACATAATTGAATTAGTCTAAAATGGAGGTGTAAATTTGAGTAGCCTGACCGGTCGGAAGTCAAGTGCACGTGACTGGTCGCGGCATCAGGTCCGGTCTCTGAGTCCTGAATGAGCGCGCGCGCAACTTCTTCAAGAGCAGAACGCATCACGCTCGCCTCCGAGCATAGAGATTCCGCGCACTCGCATCGCTCCTCCTGAACAAGGCACTTTACAAGTGTGATTGCTGTTTCAGTGGATAGTTCCCTATTGAAAACTTTAGCTCTAATGTCTCTACAAGTAGGATCTATTGCAATGCACATGTTAAAGCAAATAAGATGTAAATTTTTTTTTAACTTCTTATGAATTTCAACTTTTATGACTGATCCAGTGTCAATTGAAATAGATTAGGAAGACCTATGTTCATTCAATAGTATGGAGAAGTTAAGTGAAAACTGATTTTCACTTTTTCTATTTAAATAAAACCTAAGCTAGCTATTCTGTACTACTGGCAGGACTTTACTGTTGGAAACTATCAAGGTAAGATCCCCATAAGGCCTAATTCTGAGATTGAATAGTCATGCGCAAATATGACTGTATTCTAGTATGAAGAGCACTAAGTGGGTAGTTCAAATGGGGGTAACAAGATCTAACCATTTGTGACAAAGCAATGAGAGCAATATTGTCCAATGTTTAAAATGCTAACGCAATATTGTTATAGGCATCCTTACAACTTATTATTAAGCTAAACTATGCTATATTTGTTTTGATAAAAAAAGATGAATACCTCCAAATATCAATAATTATTCAAAATCATTTTTCAATATCCCATTTTAAGTCCTTGTGTAAGAAAATTGTTGAAAATTTAAACTCTATTAACCCTAAATATTAAAAATAATACTTGATACAGAAATAACATTGTCATTGGTCTTTACCAAAGACTGTAGTTCTCCTAATAAACATTGTATACGGGCATCTCTCTCTCGTAGCTCAGCTGTAGCAGCATCACGCTGTGATGTCACTTCTCGTAGCTCTGAACGCATTATATCCATGTTAACTCCAGGAGTCGCTGCTGATGATGGTTGAATGTTCTCAGCCTGAAAATTATTTATTGCCATAAAAAATGTATGATGTATATGAAATTCTTAGCAAATAGTAAACAATCTTAAAATAGATTCATACTAAGTGCAGAAGTAAAAAAAAAGATATTAAATAAAATAAGTTTTCAGGGCTAACTACAGTTTAAAACCTTAATATATATTTTTGCAACAAAATATATACATAAATTACAATTATTATAAATTAAATTTTAAGTTTAAATAAAAAAATAAAAACATTATTATCTTTTGTACTTGTACCTTTATATTTTGAGCTGCATATGCAGTGATAGCATATCCGCTTAGAGTTCCAACCAAATCTCTGGTAACAGAGTCAAAGTCGTTCTTTACTTTGTAAAGGTCTCTTTCAGTGTTAGTCTGTAATTCGGTAAAGAACCGCTTCACTGCTACCACCTCACGCCACAGACTGAGTAAACGATTATGTTCACTTGAATAGTAATCATTGAAAGCCTAGAACATAATAATAATAAACTATCATCTTTATACATATATATTATACAGTAACTGCCATGTGGGTAATGGAGTTAAGAATAATTAATAAGATGATTTAATACAGATTTCATTATTAATTTAAATTGTCATAAAAGATCTATACCTGTTCTTCATCTTTCCATTCATCCTCCTTAATTGCCATCTCATCTCGTAGGGCTTCCCAATCATTAGTGAGCTTTTGTAAATCATTAGTAAGAGCTTCATTTAGCTGATGGGACTCCTCTAATTGGTCTCGAAGAAGATTATTTTGTGATACCAATTTTTCACATCTGAAAGGTATGAAAAGAAATGGTGCAGTCACAATTTCTTTAAATAATAGTAAAAATTAGCGACGATAAGACTTTTTTTATATATTTATTTACTTGAAACAATAAATAAGTAATAATAAATATTTTAACAATTACTTTCGTTTCTCCTCATCAAGTCGTCGCAGAGCAGTTTCTAAATCGTTGATTCTATCGTCTCTTCTGTTGTCAGAGGTTGAAGGTGTGGGCAGAGCGGCCGGCGCCGGGAGCGCTATGCTAGTTTTGCTACTGGGTTGACGGTAGGTGATAGGTTCGCTTCGTGGTGTGGACTCCAGCATTTGATTTTCCAGTTCAGCACATCGCTGTTTATACTGTAGCACCTAAATTATGAAACCTATATATTTTTTTCTACTTATTACTTTTTGTGTTCTATAAAATAGGAAACAATAAAGCTCATTTTCCATTATTAAGTCCGAAAAACGTTAACGTTTTAATGATTTTTATTTAGAAAAAAGAAGTATTTCACAACTCCCGCTAATAAAAATACTGACAAACAAATAGAATGTTGCCATTATTAAACACACAATTTGACGCTGCAAAGATCAAATGTTACATTGAACAAAATTACAAAAAAATACTTATAATCAAATATAAATAACTATTATATTATTTTATGCTTTACTCTATAATCATATTTAATTTTGATCAATGTAAGGCTCAATGTTTTTTTTGTTCGGGGTGTTTATATATTTTGAATATTATTTTAATGCCGTACTTTAGCTTGAAGTCTTGATACCAAAGCAGCTTGGCCCTGTTGTGCCCTGCGGTAAGCCTCGAGTCGACGCTTATGATCCGCAGATTCTCCAGCAAGACGTGCACGAAGCTCTTCATTTTGTCTTCGTAAATCACTACTGGCACTTCCAGGTGAGTCCATCTCGGGTGGACTTTCTGTTTTCTAATCATGGAATAAAAACGTCTTAACTATTTTTAGCAAATACAGCCTACACCTACACAGTAATTTATAGTGTTTTATTAGAATGGCTATCATTATTAAACTTACCTCCTTGTTCAAACGCTGGTGAGGGAGCGTACTTGGTCTACGGCCTAAAGGAGCGCGAGCGCTCCTTGGCGTAGGCAATCCTTCTCTAGTTGACAACTAAAACAAAAGATGTATTAAAGATGAATATTAAAACAATTTAATTGTTTTTATATGATTTATTTTATATAGATGAAAGTAACCTGAAAAGACACTTTCTTTTTTACATTTTTATTACTCGTTATTTCCAGAAAATAAGAATGTGTAGATTTAAACTCCATGTACATGTTCAAGATTATTGAACCCCTAAAGAGTTGAAACCACAGTACAATAAATAACTGTTAAACAGGAAAACAGTAAAAATATTACTAAGGAATAATAAAACAAAAATACTATGGAAAGTTAGTTCTCATTTTGCAAAATAATTCAAGAAAATGCACCCAGTTACACCACAAACAAGCGCTTGGTTTCCGCAGGTTGGTAGAGAATGAGTATCTGCCTAGGCATCTAATTATTACAGCCTATCCTGTAGGCATTATATTTACAGTTAGACGATGTACGAAACCGAATTGGAGTGAATAAATGTTTTAATGATTTTAATTTATAAAGAACCGCATATTAAATAATTTTGTTGATTTGTTATTACAAAATATTCACTTCTTACGTTATCAATCTTATATCTCTAGTTCGCAAAAATATAAAGATGTAGTGTCAATGTTTCCAGTCAGAACAATAGTAAAAAATACCTTTTCATATTTTTTATGAGTATAAATGATAATTCCTACTATTAGAAACAAACAAGCTTTTCGAGTATTTTGTCATTGATAATCCGTTTCCTAGCAACGCAATCGGATAACTCAGTACGTGTATAAACTCATGTGTAATATTAACTCCGTTATAGAAGTTTTGCATAGGAAACGAAAAAGTTTTTTTTTTTTTATTGTAATACGATTGTTTTCTTTTTATTAATAAAAATCATTAAAAAGGCATTTAGAATAATCTTGGGTTTCACTTTGTTTTGCGATTGGTGATTCCATATGAGAGTAAACTTTTTACTATTGTTATGCACTATACCGAAATATGGAAACCATTTTAACAAATGATATAAAATTTATCAAAAACATTTACAGTTCATTTAAAAAAAATAAATATATTTCAAAAAGACGACAAATAACGCAAACAATCATTAAGGTAACAATCAATACTTTAAATTTATTTAAAATATCATAAATATTTTTTTATCTTACCTTTCTAAACAACAATTATAACACCGGCTCAAAGTTTATGTATCATTGTAATCACTGTCGCAGAGTAAAATGCTTAACGCCTGCTAATATAACTATAGCATCAGTTTGTATAATCGATTCTCGCAGGTTTTTTCGTGATACGCCGTAAGAAAATAATCCTTGCGATACCTAGGAGTGGGGTTGCAATACTGACCAAAATTACACATTTAATGTGCTTTGGGGTGGTAGCTTTACAAAACGATACGGTCGACGGAGCACCCTTTACCTCTGTTCCACTTGCGAACTGATAATGATTATCAATAAGTAAGTAATGTAAATGTATAATATATTTATATTTGTATCATCTGAATATATGCTTGAAATTAAAATGTAACTTAAGTGTTTAACCAAGAAATTTATTCTAAAAAAGTTATTTTTAAAGACCTTTAAAAAACAGTTTACTTTCTGTTTATCTGAAAAAAATCGTATTATTCAATAATTCAAGTAATAACTAGATATTCAAGTTATTTAATTCTTGTTTACATCTTCGTAACTGTAACAAAAAGTTCGTTGACTGATAACGCGCGATTCGTTGATAAGCAACGATAACAATTATTTTTACCACACCTCAATAACCTCTATTAACATATTGAAATTATAATAAATGATGATTGATAACAATTCATGAAAAATTTAAATTTTAAAGAATCATAACTATAGTTTTATTCGTAATATAACATTAACTTTCCATTTCTCACGCATTATAAGTTAAATAAACGATTAATACTCCTACAGACTTCTGGCATGGGTTAAGAGCATTCATTGAAACATTTATAAATTTATTTATTGTTTATTAAGCACGAAAACCATTATATGTTAAAAATATTACACATATGTTGAAACGACACAATCTTCCGTTAATTAATGTTGCTTGGTTATTTAAATACAATGCCAATTTTAATTGAAAAGAGGACAATGTCTTTATAAAGTTCATTAAAATATTCATAAATATAAAAAAAACAAACTGTAATAAACGATATTATTTCATTCTTTACATTTTTTTATACGATGCACCGATAGGACGAGGAGGACGTTTACCTGATGGTAAGTGATACCCTTGCCCACAACAAAGTTGTGCTAGTTAGAATGATATACATTGCACCACATTGCGCTCGTCGCCTTCAGCCATGAGATCTTAAGTCTGGTTACACCAGTGATTTCACTGGTTGCAGCGCCCTTTAAACCAGCAACATATTAATATTTGTAGATTACAGTTTGGCCGCTGCAATAGGCGCTGCCGTAGTACCTGGACAGTCTACGGCAACAGAGACCTACCACTAGTAAAATTTAAATCGTTGTTAATAGCTGTTGTATTTGTTTAATGTTATTAATAAACTAGTAAATAGGGTTAATATTTACTATAGATGTTTATAAAATTCTGATTTTCAAATTGCCGTCATTTTTCCTGTATAAACACGACGTGGGTGATTTCAAGAAAAATTTTACTACTATACCGTGTAACTCTGTTGTCAAGAGCTAACTTTTATAATAATAAACAATTTCTGAAGCAAAAAGTTAGAGTTCAAACGGCATGTATACAGTTGAAGTCCAAATCTTATCTACGGTTGCTCTAAGCGAAATGCTGCTGCGGAATGCTTGTTTAAACATAAAAATAATAAAACGACGCAAACACTCCTTGCACATATCTGATGGTCTGTGCCATATAAGGTCATTGACAGGCATATTACCTTATCATATTTTATGTTGATATATATTATAAACTTTCAACGTTATGAAACAATAGGTAAATAAAATTAGAAATATTAACAGCTGATTGGGATCAACTAATTGCGAAACAAAGATTCAAACTCATTCTTGCCAAGGATAACATATTTTCAATGCCAGGAAAAAGTGTAAGTATTAAACTAATTAGCAGCGGACGTCTATCGGCTAATGATGACGATTAGACTAATTTATAGTTAAACTTGTATATCTTATGAGTTTTTCAGTTTAATTTTTATTTTGTTCTTCGAAGCAACAAGACGAGGGACACCTTCACCAGATGGTAAAGGATACGTGAAAATTATGGCTGTCTATAACAACAGGCGCTGGTTAAGATGCTATTTACAGGACCACATAGACGTCGTTACCTTGACACATAAGACAGTACTGTTTGTCGGCTGCAGTAGGCACTGTGGTGGTAACTACCTAGACAGTCTCCGGCAACAGAGACTAACCACCAGTAAAACTTTTAAATGTTTTCTCACATGTACTGCGCACTCAATGTATATTTCGTATATATTTGTAATTTGACATTAATCGTATATAACATTTCTTGCTATAAAAACAGATAAATGTTACAAATATTTATTTTTTCTTTGGGTTTTGTATTGTTACTAATATTTATAACAAAGTAAGGCACGAACATAACTACTCAACGCGGAAGCGACGAAACGACCATGGCATTCAACTGATGGTAAGTGATAAGCGTGCCCACAACTACGTGGTGCTAAAAAGGATGTTATGCACCACATTGCGCTCGTCGCTCTGAGACATATTCTATATATGTATATATTTATATATAGGAATATCCCGGGATTTATTAAATGCTAACGAGTTCTCCAAAAACTATTAGACATAAAAACTCAAAATTTGGTACAGATATTTCTTTTGTCATTTAGAGGTAAGCTAAGAATAGATTTTACTAAATTTCTTCCCCAAAGTGACTTGCGGTGGTGTTAATAACGGGAAGGGGCCGAGAGTAGAAAGTTGCCATCGAGTGGAAATTCTGCCAAATTTCAAGTTTAAAACTTAAATTGAATTCTATATACGGTCAGCAAGGCGGGTTGGGAACAGCTAATTTTATTATAATTCTCCTCCTAAATAGCAGCACTGTCAATAAATACCCTTTCAATAACCGCGCCTACCATACATTTTATAATCGACGCGTTAAAAGTTAAATTATAAAATAAAAATGTAAACTTCCTTATCAAAGCTGCAATAAAATTACACGGCAACATCACAATCAAAGTTGGAATTAGTTTGCCTAAATTTCATAGGAAGGAACATTACGCTCGTGGCTTTCCCGGGTGTCGCGTGACGCTGCGACGGGGAACAGGGAACTGGGTCACCGCCGGCTCATCATTTACGGGCAAATGATAACGGTTGAATTATTAAAACCGCCATGTGCAAACGTCGCTCGTGAAAACGAAATTAGGCGTAGCGACGGTACCTTTGAACCGCTACGCCACTCTACGTCACCCTCTACGAATACGAATGCATCTACGGTATTCGTCTACGAAACGGTTCAATTTCCATAGAGAATTGCACTATTACCCTGTTATAATGATGTCTTATATTTACGCGAATATTACATATCTAATTCAAATTTTTTTTATGGCAAAATAATCTGTGTGGACCCACGTGTAGGAACATATAGCTTAGCTGAAACAGCAACGCTCTAGGAAGTCTGCTATCTATGACCATGTTTTGGTTCATCACCGTCACATCCAGAGGCGTATGCTTCATACACTCAAATAAGCACTGCATACCATAGCTTCCTAAGCCTATCTAAATGATAATCTCAGAAGTCACTCAAAAGGTACACAACTAAGCTTTGACTATTGATGAACCACAAATGCTTGTAAAATAACACTTATTCCCATCAAAGATCATTCGCGAGGCTTATATAGAGAAAATGTTTGGGTAATATCACCTACTTGAGATTCAATTAGTTAATTAAATTAAATCAAACACCAAGCGCACCAATAGATGACTTCAAGATACAAGGAGCTAATTTTGCGTACATTGAACAATAGAGCACCAGTTACTTCGTAATGGCTATGACCTGACTATTATCTGTCACCGTAGTCCCTCCGTGTCCATGGCTGCTGCAATATAGTCGAAAATTTTTACAAACATAGTAATGTGTGTTTCACTATGAAGTTTTATTAAAATACTAATACTTCATTTAAGTACGTTTGCCTGATCTTCCGCTATACACATCTATTTGCTGCCGTAATGTTGCTTTCCATGGGAGAGACTTAGTCAAGTCGCCACCGCCACTGCCGCAGGCTGTTCTTGATTATGTCTAGAGACGTAGCCAGCATATAGTTATTAAGATTTGCTTTAGACGATTCTAAGTCTCCGATGCTGCTTAGAGAGGTCGAAGTACATACTCGCAGATGTGTGTATTTGATCTTTGTTGAGCTTAAAATTGATATAATGAAAAACATAGTCAAGAAACCGACATGTTCCCAGCATAACAGCTTTTAGCCACCTTGACTTGACTCCCACATTGTAGAAGAAAAACCAAAACCTTAGTTGATAAGTTTGTTAAAATGATTATATATAATATAATGTAAAACATTTCCTACTAATTTTACGTTATCAAAAAAAAAATTAATGAACATTATTATCAGTTTTACTCCATAAAAACAAGTTCTTCGCATATACCGTCTCTATCGTCTATATCAGAAATAATTCAATTATCTTTCAGGCAAATTTCTTAGCCTTCCTTAATGATTTCGACGTGGCTTAGTAACTGTTGGTCCGAGATAACGAATTAAGTAGATAATTTAACATACCTAGTGACTGGCGGATAATCATTGTCCAGAGTCAAATCTTATTCACGTTGGTCTAAGATCATACCATCGTATAACATATTTTTACCCCCAAGTATCAGAGTTCGTAAATTACTGTGATTTAAAAGGGCGCTGTAGCTAATGGAATTACTGCAGTTACGCGTTTTATCATCTGATGTCAGTGGGTCAAGCACATCTTCATCAGATGAAAATCCTGCTAATTTCATCTCTAAGTTGTAAAAAAATCGGTTCGTAATAGTTTTTATAACTATGTGATGATTAATAGAATTTAGAACCATGCTATAACCTATGTTTATAGATATAAGAGACCTTCAGATATTCAGTGATTCATCACGAGATCTCCGAAACTAATACACGTAAACACTGAAAATTTAGTAAAGTTATTAGTTCTGCCATTTAGTATTAAACTAAGAACGGATATTCTTAAGATCTTTACTGTACATCGTAAATTAGGCGGACCTAATGCCTTTGGGCAATTTGTACCAGTCAACCTGGGACGTGAGATGTAGTGGTAGGTGAGGTAGAATGTCATTATCAGAAATTGTCATTATTTTATACACATACATACTTACATGTATAATAATACATATTGCTACATTATTATGTATTTACACATATATAACAAAATTTCTTCCCCGGGGAATAGACGCGGGCAACATCAGATTACCGCCGGGCAGAAAAATTTCTAGAAAATTTCAAAACTTAATTCTGTATTAAGGCGCAAACAAAGCAGATGTGGAATAGTTAGTGTTATATAAATGTTGTGACTGTAAATATGGTAAATAGTTTGCTCTGATAAAAGATGTTCTAAGCCACGAACACGCTCGCTTTCGCTCCGGCCAATTATTAGTTTGACCGGCGATTATGACCCTATGGTAGCTTACCGTTTGACCTGCGCTAGATAACTTGTTTGTTACAACACAGCATAAAATAACTGCAAAGGTTGCATACGAGAAAATTCTACGTTTGATTTACTTAGTTCTAGTAAACTAGTTAGATATGATATTGAATGTTATGCATTTGATTAACCCAAACAGCCAGACAAAACTTTGATACGTTACTGCAACACAATAACAAGACAAAGAACTACACTAAACACTAATATCTGATGGCAACATATGAAATGGTGTAAAATATATCACTTGGCAAATATGTGTAATATGCATTTGTTATTAAATGAATTTATATAATGAAAAGTTATTATAAAAGTTTAAAAGTATTTCTGTTGTTTATTTACCCGAGAAACGATCGATGTGGAGATCTTTGGAGGACGCCTATGGTCCAGCAGTAGACTTCTCTCGGCTGTTGATGTTGATTTAACCGACACAAACACCAACTTCTTGTTTACTTTCGTACTTGTAACAAGAATTGATTCTTTTAATAAAAAATATTTTCTAGTTCTTCCTCCATAACAATTGTTAATTCTAATTTTGCATAATTCTCTCTATTGTAATTTTAAAAACCATATTATTAAAATCGCAATCTATGAGGCAATTAACTTTATTTTTAAGTAAAAACATTTGACATTTTGCAAGCAGTTAATCATTATCACCCCTACGTTTATTCAATGCTGACATAGCAACATTTAAAATATGTGAGTGAAATACTCTGTAGGCGGACTGAAATTTGTTATGAATACAAATTACGCCTATAACCCGTACACTTCCGCGCTTCGTGACCCTCTCGCATGTCTTATATACTACTCCGTCTCGCGAACTTCCCCGTCGTAAATAATGTTTTATGCCGACCGTCAAAGCCTTACTCGACTTACGATTCACCCGCCAAAATAAACTTTTGTAACCAAAACACGTATCTCTAAATTCCATGCAACGTAACCTTCTTGAAATAAAGCCCAAAATTTAACTCGCACTGCTTTATGCGTTGGCTAAATATTATGTACCTTGAAAAAAAAAGGGAGTCGTCTCCTTATCGATTGTGCCAACTGGTGCTTACCACGAATCTCGATTCGTCGGCAATTGGCCGGTAATCGAGTTCTCAAATACTCCAAATGTTGACTCGAGTGATAGGGAAAACAATTTTGAAGTTTGGCTTTTGATATTGTAAAAATAATAGAAATAGTATTTAGTGGTCTTACATAAGATTCAATTCAGGCAAAGTTCATTGCATTATTGAATGCAACGAACTTGGTATTTCTTAATCTTCATTTAACTGATAATCTATGTTAGAATATCTACACCATGCGACTCGGAAAGTAAAACTTATAATGACCTATTTTAGTTTTGAAATTTAGACGGACAACGGAATCTTTGGGACTTTTTTCAATTGTAAAACTAATTAATAATATTTATTAATGATAAAGGTATATAAAATATGTAACAAAAAAAATAAAATAAAGGAACTTAAAGCATATTAGATAAAATTTGCAGTGGTGTAAGATGGCAAAAAGAATTTTCGTGTATAATAGCATAATTTCGCCAAGGGCAAAAAAACCAATAACGTTTCGAAACGAAAGTGAAATTGCCCTTCTTTTTTTCCAATATCACAAAATTGCTCCATCATAATCCTTTATAGAGCTTTGAAACACTACAACATCACGGATGAATGTAATTTGAAAATGATTTTGAACTTTATATCATCAAGCACGCAATGAATAGGAAAATTAACCATTTATAAATTACGTTTTGGTCTCATACGATGTCTTCTAAAAAGGTCAAAGTTTCACAAAAACTTAAAGAAACAGCTGTGGTAGGATTTCCTCTTTGTAATCGTTATCAGAAATGAGAAGACTTAGTCTAGCGTGCGGCTTACTAATAAGCTGAAGCCGGAATGGCAGAAAGATCTTTGGGTTGAAACCACATAAAGAGGCAAGCGCTATCTGGGCATATCGCGTGTCAGGAGGACGAGCCGGTGAAGATCGCAAGGAATCTTTCTATGTAGGTGGCATCAGAGCGGTCGTACTAGAAATTGAATGAGAAGGCCTATGTTCAGTTGTTCACAACCATATTCAAGCAAGAAATACGCTTCAAATTTGTAGCATTATCTCTGTTATGAATGGAGTGGATCAAGGACGTTGATGTTAGTAAAGTAAGGTATAGAAGAATAATAAATCCTATGAGGAAGATGGGTTAAACTTTTACTGTCAATCTTCTTTTGGTATGTCGTAAAATATGTCAAAGAAGGTGATATTTCCAAGGTCTAAATTTCGTGTATTTAAATAGCAATTAGTACCTGTCTTTGTTAAAGGTTTGTCCTATAACCATCACGTCAATCTTCTAGTATTTTCTTTTTCGATGAATTGTGTCCAAAAAACTATTATTATTATTGTAATAATTTAAAACATATGATAATACATAAACATATCAAAAATTGAGAAAATCCTGGTTGTAAGCAATGGATTGGATTGTACTCATAATTCTGATAAGATTCAATAGATATGACTTTCCTTTCTATATGTATCGTCCGAGCCTAAATTTAGTTTAAGTTTTAAATTAACCAAACGGATTTGATTAGCGCATGTTATCATAGGTCAGTTCCGTGTGACGGAGTGAAGGCTGGCAAGATATCGCTCATGATGGCCCCGCGTGAGGTGTGCCGTTAAGAGCCACATATACACTCGTGCTTCAGATTTACTTATTTATTAAACGTTTTCATAATCTGTTATCTGAATAACATGAAATACAATATAGTCGTCTAAAACAAATGTGTCTGTCTTACGTGTAACAATCACATAAATACAGAAATACCGTGATTGTATTGTTTGAACTCAATCTTTGTAGAAGCGTGTACAAGTGTACGAGTTTCAAAAAATTTATATATAAATCCGGTCGTTATGATACAGATTAGTATGTTTACCAATGTTTAAATAATATTGTTTATCAACTTTGTTCTAATAAACATTTTTGTGTTTATTTCTATTTAAACTAACTTTTAAAAAGATACTACGTGATCCTAATTATATAAAGATATCAATATATTTATTAATAAGGGAGTACATAAATATTAAAAAAGCATTATAGTTGCAGCAATAGCAGATTTTTCAGTTAATGAACATCTTGTCTTGTTACCATCTTCATACAGTATACTACGTACCAGTTCGATAGGATAATCGAATGTAATATACTCCTTGATAATCAATTACAATAGCGTTTCGGTGTATTATTTACAATATGTTATTGTTCATAATTTATAAATATGTTAACACAGGTATTTGTTATTATCATTTATTTATAATAAATTACATATGTATGTTGATATTTTTATTTTATTGTATTTTAGATTAACCGGAATTGACTGTCGCAACAAAGAAACAAAAAAGGTTATGACCTGGAGAGTTAGATAATTAGACTTGGCTTTTAAATAACAAGATATTCATTATTAACAAAAAAAAAAATTAGAACAAATGGCAATACATAACTACGCATTTCATTTGTAATAAAAATACGGCATATAGTAAAACCAGCTATGATTTCCTGGTTTTGTAAGTTTGGTTGTTTGTCTACTAAGCGACAAAGCGAGCGAGACATTCACGTGATGGTGATACGACTGTCCATAACATGGCGCCAATTAGGACATTGACTTCAGTCATAGGATATCAAGCCTCGTTACCCAGTAATTTCACTGGCTACAGCGCTCTTCAAACTTGAACAAAGTAATGTTTGCACAGTACTGTTTATCGGCTGCAATAGGAGCTACGGTGATACCTACCTAGATGGTCTCCGGCAAGAGAGACCTACCGCTTGTATTATTATATAATATTTATTATTTTACTGTGCATCATCATCATTATCATCATCATCATCAGCCGATAGACGTCCGCTGCTGGACATAGGCTTCCACCAAATATCTCTACATCGATACTGTGTATATCAATAACAATATACAGCTTAAGTATAATATAAAGTGGTAAGAGAAGGAATATGCTCCATCTATGCTAGTACTCGAAGGACCGACGGCCGATGGCGGAGTAAAGTCCTCGAGTAGCGCCCGCATACCGGTAGACGTAGTGTTGGGAGGCTTTTCACAAGATGAACCGACGATCTGGTGAAAATCGCAGTAACCCAATGGATGCGAACAACGCGGAACCGGTCGATGTGGAGATCTTTGGGGGAGGCCTATGTCTAGCAGTGGGACTCCATCGGCTGATGATAATGCTAGTACTCCTTACCACCAAAGACTGAAGTTTAGATCGTCGAATAACACTAATTTGTTTAATCATAATATAAAAAGATGTTTCATTTATAATGCATGTTCTCAGAGACATGATATTCTTTTGTAACCTTCAACAACAATGGTAGATTACTCCTTGAAGTACAAAAAAGCGACTGTTTAACTGAGGAGAATAAAGCTTTGTTCTACATAAAGATGCAGCGAGAGATCTGTCAAACAAAATTATGTATATTAATTTCTGTTCTTATTTATTATGTACCTAATTAAACTAACTAAATTTTTATCTGGAATAGTTCTGTAGTATGGTACCACAGAACTGTAGTATGGTACTGTTATACAACTTTGATGATGGGACGGAAAAAAATCATATTTTTAAAACGTTTTATAAGCATTATTTACGCTCCATCGTGTTAGTACAGCTAAATGAAACGATAGTTTCATAAAAAATACGTTACTTTACTAAAAAAAAACAGCAATAAAACACAAAATCAAAAACAGCTGATGCTCGGATCAACGAACGCCCGGGCGCGCAATCTTAATATTCCGTGCCCCTATGAAATAAGGTTCAAATTGAAATCAAATACATCTCGAGCTCCCCCCGCGCCCGGGCGTTTGTTGATCCGAGCATCAGCTGTTTTTAATTGTTTCTTTCATTTCTGTTTTTTTTTGCTGTACTAACATGATGGAGCAGTAATCATTTAAAAGTCTTAACCTTAAAAGATATCTTATTGCAAGTGGTATGTAAATATCGCTTAATGATTACATATACCGATACACCTCGGGAGGGAGGGATGAACCCTCCCTTTCCAGAGCGCGCCGGAACATGCAGCGCGTCCCTCCTCGGCCTACTGCAGTCGCCCAGAGGCCATGGGAGCCACAAGAGAAAACCTCTCTCAGCTCCCTGCGATGGAGAGATATTAGACCCACCGTTACCCGTTAACGACAGCGGAGAATAGGGAGAACGGCGCATCGCAATACCGACATTCCTCTTCTCCCGTGGCCTCACCGCCGGCGCATCGCCGGTGCGACACCGGCTAGTCGCAGAGGGTACTCCCTCCGCGACTCCACCTCGGCTGCAAGGGGCAGTATGAAACTGCCCCTGCAGCCTGGCCGCAAAGGGCAGCATAAAACCGCCCCTTTGGCCCCCGGCCGCTCAGGCCTCCGGCCATTTCCTTAACAATAGTTGTAATTATTATGAATAAAATATGTACACAACCCGATTTTTGCACAATATCGTTGCACTCTCATTTCAATCAGCTGAAGAAAACCATAACAAAAAAATTATATTTCTTCAAATTAACAAAACATTTACTCTTTCCAACTTTTTAACTATAAATATTTTACTCTGTTAATGTTTTCTTTATTGATAGCTAATGAATTGTGTTACCACTGCCACGAGTAGGAGATTTTTTTAGACAATTCTTCATCAATATCATCAGCGCATAATCCTCTATTGCTTGATAAACGTCTACTTCAAAATTGTCCACTCCGATCGGTTTTTCATAAATTTCTTACGCTTATTTAAATAAAACGTTTCCGAACGAATATCCTGACTAAAGGCCAGCAAGCGCAATATGGTGTAGTCACTAGCTAACATCATCCTAACTAGCGTCACGGTGTTATGGACGGGCTTATCACTTACCATCAGGTGAACGTCCCGTTCGTCTTGTTGTATAATAAAAAAGAGCTAAAAACTTTTTCAAATCTTTCCTAGTACTTACTAACTCGCCTAATATAAATTATATATACACTTACTGAATTCTGGATATTTAATATCAGAAGCGAATTACCAATATATTTCGCTTCTGATTTTATTGGATTACTGTTATTATTGAATAACAGTAATAATATAGATAAAATTAATTCAAAAGCAACGATCGAAGTTGCTCTTAACATCACGAGGCGAGCGCATGCGCATGCGCGTCCCCTCCCCACAAGTGCAAAGTTAAAATCAGTTTTCGTTCAGCGGAATGATTACGTTTAATTGTACACTTATCTCTTTCCAATGTTTATTTGATAAGTTAAATGCGGTTACACTCATTACATAAATAAAGTATGCCGTGTTGCAGTGTCGATGTATCGCCACGGTTATGAAATACGATAGAACAGCGCTTCTAAACCTGTACGCATACCACTGAGGGAAGATATGTGAAAATTATATTGGTAATAACGGAAATACTGAGAAGTTTATAATGATTAAGTCATAGACATCCACTGCTGGACGTGGCCTCCCCAAAAGATCTCTATATCGATCGGTACCGCGCAGCTCGCATCCAGCGGCTTCCTGCGATTTTCAACAGTAAGGATAGTCTCCGGTACCGCCAAGCACTACAAAGTCATCGTTTGTAGGTGTTCATATGAGGGGCATTTGGATTATTTTCCACCACGCTGGCCCATTGCGGGTTGGTGGGAGTCAGAGCCTTGTTTATTGATTATCAGGATGCACTACGAGCAGGTGAGGTTTTCTTTTTGTCGTGTATACCAAAATGCTAATGGCACACACATTCCGAAGCCACTAGACCGGCGACGAGGTAGCGCCGGACTCCGACAACTAAAAATTTTCACACGGTATTCCAATCACGTCCGACAGTTTGTACGTGGGTCACGGGATAACATCGAGCAGTTCTTCTGCAACCACAAGCAGGTGAGGTTGGCTTGGATCCTGTCAGTTGTTGTGCTGAACCCCTTATAACACTTAGAAGTTAAAACAATTTATCTACCTAATTCGGCCATAACTTCTGTTACAAATGAAAATGCATTTTTTTTATGAAGTAATGTAATATTATTAAAATTTATATCTACATAATTATTAGTCTCAGCAAAAAAAAGATATTCTTTAATCTGTTTGGTCACGAATCTATGGATTTACGCACTGTTTCCAAGGGAAATTTCGCCACTGGTTTGTTTATATATATCTTTATGGCTCCAAAGATATTTTAAGAGACTCAATGTCACCGTGTCATTTAGAGCAGGACATGTCCTCTAAAACTGAACATAATTAGCAGTCTAAAGGGTTGAGGTCTGGGATAAACGAAGGCCAGTCCTCATTTCTCGCGATAAGATGTTTTGATTTGCTTCCTAATATGATTTCGACGAGTTCTGGCTTTAACAGAATTAATAGCCTTTGTTGTTCTAACAGCACGCGGCCACCACAATCTTTCCTGTTCTTCTTCTGGACAAAGGTAGTGTTGTTGTATCTGTTTAAAGTACGGTATACAAACATACTGTTGATAGCAAACTTTTGAAGTGTCTGGAATATGACCGACTGGACCGGCTCCATACCCACTTTATGCAAGGCGATCACTGCAATCCTATCTTCTTTAACACCCCATTCCATATGGTAATTTGATAATGAACACGAAAAAATATGTTAAATTGCGCAAATTGGAAAGAAGTTTTTAAAATAATCTACGTGTCCCAAATTTAAATTAATTAAAAAGTTGAAAAAAAGTTTTTATGTAACAGTATTTATGGCCAGACTAGTTATATATATACTGGGTGTTAGGAGACCGCTTCCGAAAACGAATACAGATGATAGTACTAATGACACCTTTGATGATGGGACGGAAAAAAATCGATATTGATTAAAAAAAAATCGTATTTTTAAAACGTTTCACAAAAAATACATTACAAAAAAAAACCAGCAATGAAACACAAAATCAAAAACAGCTGATGCTCGGATCAATGAACGCCCGGGCGCGCAATTTAAATACACCGTAGCTCTATGAAATAAGGTTAAAACTGAAACCAAATACATCTCGAGTTCCCACCGCGCCGCGAGTAATTAGACTCATTTTAGTAGTAGGTATATAGTTATTAGAGTAGGGGTATTTTTGTGTTTAGTATAAAGGAAATGCCTGCGCATACCCGTCCTCGCGGGGGCAAGGACAGATTATGTCGGACTAGCATCAACTAAAACCGCCGCGATATTCCTCCTCGTCGCTTTATGGCAAGGTCACGGGAACGTTTTCGCACATATCCGCAACCTCGCCAGCGTCGGCCGCACAACGCAGCCTCACCTCGGGAGGAAAGAAAGAACCCCCGCTTAGCACCTCTGTAGGGGCACGCCGGAATACACATCGCACCTCCTTCTTGGCCTCCTGCAGTCACCCGGGAAACGGATACCCACGAATCCGTTACCTAAAGGCCATGGGAGTTAAGAGAGGAAACTTTCCCGACTCCCTACGGTGGATCCGATCTTTGGTCCGCCGCCACCTGTTATACGGCCGCGGAGGATAGGGAGAGCGGCGTATCGCAATACCGACACTCCTCTTCTCCCACGACGCCACCGCCGTCGAATTAGCAGTGCGGCACCGCTTAGTCGCAGAGGGTACTCTCCCTCCGCGACTCCATCTCGGTTGCAAAGGGCAGTGTAAAGCCGCCCCTTTAACGCACCGGCACACATCCGACGTGACCTCAAAGGCGCCCCGGAGTGACCGCCTCTTCGTCTTACCGAGAGTGACTCAGCCACGGCTACTGAACCCCTTCGCCACAACAAGGCGGTAACCTGTTGGGGGGATCAGAATAAGGGTAGTCCTAAACAAAAAGTTATTTTAACTGGTGTAGGAAAAAAAAAGGTTGGGAAGCACCGAATCAACTCCCACTTAAAATCTTCTAATAAAAATACATATGCGATATTAATTGTACGATTAATATAAAACATAATTTAAATGTGGTTTTGTTTGCCAATCACGTGAAAACTAGTGAACGTATCGACATGGAAATATGAGTACTCCACGCGGAATGATGTCATCGTTATAAGCTATTTATTTTTCGAATTTCATAGATCTTTCATCATTTTATTATCCATTAACTTTAATAAACATTTTTATTTCGTATTATTTAGGCGGTTTCTATAGTAACGGTTGCTACAGAAAATCATTTGCTCTCAAAGAATATTTTAGACAAATTTCAAGTCTAATTATCTATTACGGCCAGCTAAGGGACCGGGCAACAGCTACTAAAGTAAAGTGAACAGTAACCAAAGGGATCTCCCAAAATATTAACAACTTCTTATGCATCGTGTAATTGGTTTAAATAAAATAAATTTTATTTATGAATTATTATAAGATTTTAAACACACGTTGAGAAAAAATTTATTCATATGTAGCCGGGGCGAGTTTCTGTACTATCGTTATTGATAACGAAACATCCGTTAACAGTATCAGAAAAAAATATAAAGTTCATGTTCAAGAGCGCGACAAATTTAAATTTTCCATTGCAAATAGTGGTTCCAATTAATTATACGATTTCGAATAGTTTGTTTTATGTTAAACATGCTTTGTTTTACTTATATCCTATCGGAAAGGGTCATCAGAAGCATCGATTATATTTTGAGGCGATGAACTATATTCTTTAAGATAGCTTGGCAACTGTTTAGCAAACGAAGTACTATCTAGTTTGTCAACAAAATTAGGTGATTGTCATTGAGACCTACCATCAGTAACATTCGACTTGTACTGATGTAAATAAAAGATTTGAATACGCCGTCGTAATACCAAGCATTTATTATTT
Source organism: Ornithoptera priamus (assembly GCA_029034505.1). NCBI lineage: Eukaryota > Metazoa > Arthropoda > Insecta > Lepidoptera > Papilionidae > Ornithoptera > Ornithoptera priamus. The sequence goes on along the minus strand of JARDWD010000046.1, from coordinate 2,618,615 downwards.
CATCATCATCAGCCAATAGACGTCCACTGACGACAGTCAATCGTTGAAGGCATACAATTTCTCAAATACCCATACGCTTTTAAAACAATGCTTTTTTGTATCAGAGATTTTAAAAGTAAAGCTATATTTGAAGTAACCGTGTAAGAATCTTGAAAAGAGCGGTTTCGATCACCACCGAGTTTTAGCCTCGGTGAAGCAAAATGTCGTGAAGAATGAAATTACATTGAGTCTCTCCTTGTGAGAAAAATCTCTTAGTTTCAGCAATATTTTTTTAAATTGACTAAACAATAAGACGAGGGATATGCCTACTTGATGATGAATGTTCCACCTGCCGGTAACAACGTAGCGAAAATAAGATGATAGACACTACACCAAATTGTGCTCGTTAAGTCTCATTAACATTGTCATTTCACTAGCTGTTTCGCCTTTCAAACCGGAACATAGTAATGTTAACAGATTATCGTTTAGCGCCAGAGGCAGGGTACCTAGACAGTCACGGGCAACAGAGAGCTACCACTTCTTTTCGATATAGTGTTACACGTCTTACTAAACACTAATTAAGTAAGACCTACTAGTGAATTTTGCCATTATTTAGTGGTCATCAATAGGGTGGAATGTTGATAAAAAATGATTAAATGGGTAATGAATAATAAATAATAATTAACGAAACGACGTACAAAGTCCAAACGCGTTGTGTAATGAGCACGCAACGGCGGTCACGTAGACAGACATTTTGTTTACCATCGACTTGAATGGAAATTGATACATATTTTTACATTCTTTTTGGACGTGAAACCTTTTTGGAGACCACCTCATTTTATGTAATAAACAGAGACAACTATAAATGTATTACTGGTGGTAAATCTCTGTTGTCGCAGTCCATGTAAGGTACGACCGCAGCTCATATTTGTGCCGCTAAACAGCAGTTTCCAAACATTACCGTGTTCCGGTTTAATGTTTTAAATACTGGCGTAACGAGACTCAACATGTTATGTCTCAAGACGATGAGCACAGTGTATAACATCCTAACTAGCGCATGTTATTATGGGCAGCCGTGTCGCTTACTATTACGTGAATATTCCGTTCGTCTTGTCGCTTCGTTGAATAAAATAAAAAAGTATTAGAGCTTAAGCTGTGAGAGAATGAGATAAAATACAATTCTTTATACTTTCTCTATCCTCCGTCTTTGTTCTATGGTCCTCAACGCGTCCACTTGTCTACAGCAATACAGGGGCTTGCATATAAATAGATAAACCCGGATGTTAGAAAAATGTATGAAGAAAAATTGTTTTTGTACAAAATATGATAATTACTATTTACTAAAATCTTTATTTAAGTGCTTCAATTTATCTACGACTCTTTTTCCCTTTCGTTTCTTCTTACTTAAATTAATAAGAATAATCGAGCAATCGTTCCCTCTATGTTTACTCTAACTACGACTGACTCATTCTCTTACTATCATTCTTACTAAACTCGTTCTCATATAAATTAACCTGAAAACAAAGTTTTACTACATGTAAACGTAACTCGTTTATTTTATAAGAGGACCTAGCACAACTTTTAACAAAATGGTCTAATTTGGATGAGTCTTCTTATTGTTGAAAAAAATACCTTAAAGCAAGTACTCTAAGAACTTTAAAATAATCTGTCTCATAGAAAATATGTTTCTATATCGTTGATTAAATTTTATTGTGTAAAAATATATAATTTTATTAATAAACTAATACGAATATATATACAGGATGAAAGGTAATAGGTGTAAAAAATCTGGAGGGGCTAAAGTATAGCTCGTTTCCTATCTATCTATGCATGGAATATCCCATCCAATAACAATGGTTCTGGAGGTATTCTCCTGCCCTGGTCCCACTTTATGTAGGGTCGGCACATGTTCTTCATTACCGAACATGTTGTAAATAGTTTTGGCTAAACTTTTTTACGACCGGCTGCCTGCCTGACATCAACCCTCTTTTTGGGAATCTTTGGGGACGTTTTTTTTTTTTTGGTTCTGGAGGTATTAATTTTTTAAATATTTTTCAAAAAGTTCCTGATTTTCTAGAAAAAAATTCGCATATTTTGTTTTTTACTTACAAATTTTAATCTAATAATTATTTTTTAATAATTATTTTTTAAATTAAAAAAATAATCATCACTTAGGGGCTGAAACTTTTAAATTAGGTTTTTTAAACGTCGTCACATTAAAAAATAAGGCGTCATACTGACATTTTTATTTAATCCTAAAATAAAATTCATTGATTAAAAATACGTACAGAGCACATAAATAAGTACCTGACTTCGATACCTATCCGACAAAGTATAAGAAAGTACAAGTTTCTAAAATTTAGAAAAAAAAAAACACTTGTAATAAAACCAAGTACCATGAAATATCAAATTGTAAAGACTTATAAAAGTAGACGCCGCGCCGACCCTTTATTTGACCCTTTTGTTTTTGTTGACGCCTTACTGTGACGGCTTTTAAAGAACCCAATTTAAAATTTTAGCCTCTAAGTTATAATTATTCATTTAATTTACTAAAATAATGATTTAACAATGATTATTACATTAAAATTTGTATACAAATAAGTAAGAAATAAAATCATCGAATTATTTCCTAGAAAATTGAGAATTTTTTGAAAAATATGTAAAAAATTAATAACTCCAGAATTATATTTTTTGGATGGGATATTCCATATATAGTTAGCTAGGATACGAGCTATACTTTAGCCCCTCCAGATTTTTTACACCTATTACCTTTCATCCTGTATATGTAAGTCAAACAAAACCCATAACGGGAATGAAAACAGTATAGTACAGAAAGGCTTACTTTGGAGTTCTCTATATATAAACATATTATTTAATATTTATATATATGAAAATATATATATGTTTATAACGATTTATCTCCCGTAATTATAATAATGATCTTTACAAAATGTATTCAATCATTCTTGAGTATTTATAACCTTTACTCGGTTGTTGTATTATTTATAATTTTTCCTGTAATTTTTTACCAGATGGTATATCATCAGTTTATAAATTTAAATACCTTTAAAATTGTCAAAAATGTGTGTGGTCCTGTATATTATAGAATTCACATCAGCTTAGATATTGCAGAGTTCAACTGGTGTACAACCCTAGTATTAATCGGCAATAAATCTAAGATACTTTTACTTTTTTTATGCAATTAAGCGACGAAACGAGCTGGACGTTCATCTCATGATAAGCGATAAGCGTGTCCATAACAATGTGGCACAAGCTAGGATTATATACACTGCATCATATTGCGCTCGTCGCCTAAGACATAAGATGTTGAGTGTCGTCAATCCTGTAATTTCACTAGCTATAGCACCTTTAAATTGGAACACAGTAATATTTGCACACTAGTGCTTGGTGGCAGATATAGGCGCTGCGGTGATACCTATCTGGTCTTTGGTAACAGAAACCGACCACCAGTAAAACTACTTTATAGACTACTTGCTAAAACACAACATAATGTATATGATTGAAAAGGTTTTAATTTTAGGTGTAGAAAATAATAATTATCAAATCATGACAAACTTTGGCGCCACTAGATGAGCTGAGAAGGATCTCATTTCTAGAAGACTTACCGGCATAACTTCCCTCACAATCCCGCGTAGTCTGCCCTCCGCGCCCGCCGCCCTACTGCCGCGAGGAGCGAGCCTCCACTGTGCCAGCTCACCACCTGGCCCCATCTGAAGTTTCCTCGCGTGACAGACCACCTCGCCGACCGCATTATCGTTCACAACTTTAAAACTACAAGGCCCACGATCGTAATTCCTCTGCGCCCCATTACCGCGGTATACATTCAAATTTGACGTGTCTTCGACATTCTCAGTTATTACAATCGTTGGAATACTTTTATGAATATAATCTTTATTACCATCCTCGAAAACATCCAAATTTGTGTGCCTTTGAAAGCCGCTAAATTTTTCTTTCAGTAAATTAATAACGGCTCTTGCGCATTCGTGTTTAGCTTTTTCTTGGCGTTCCCTCCATTTTTTAAGTACTTCATCTTTTGGACTTGTTTTAAAAACGTCTTTGTCTGTTGCATTGTCTATTGCTAATTCAATTTCTGCATTTGTTAGATTGGTACTTGTTGATTTGTCATGGAATTTTTTGCCTGAATATTTTACATCATCAATTTGAATAGGTAAAGTTGTAATATCGTCTTTGTTATGTTCTATTAACTCCCAGAGTTTAATACCTTCGTGATTAATAGGTTCTCTTGATCGAGGAGCGAGAACAGTTATTATCAAATCAGCCATTTTTGTTATGTATTGTTATAAAATGATGTAATTCTTTCTAGTATTTACATTACATCATATTTTCATTACAACTGTTACACTCTCGAAAGTAAGAAACTTAGATTCCAATTTATTTTTTTATGACTAGATTTTAAAGGAGCCTGTGAAGATTTGACCTGACCTACTGTACACTAAACCTAAAACTAAGTTTTGGCGTATTGGGATATGAACATATATTTTCTTCACTATTTCAAACCACACTGACAAGAATATGCTTTGCTACAACATTTATACCATACGAAAATGCAAGTCAGCTGAAACAATTTGCATAGTGCCTTGTGAGTTATACTTATCCTCCTTGCACGTTTGTGAAAAGTGGAGAAAGAAAATACTTTTCCGTTGTAGGATCATAAAGTATATCGAACTTTCTATGGAAACAAGGAAGAAAGCTATTATATCCTGGCTCATTGTTGATGTAAATTTGGTTAGTAGGTCGATGTGTAAATTATATATATGCAAGTCACTCATTTTTATAATATAATAGAAACTACACTATTAAAAGTGTGCATTGTCGGTGTTTTTTATTATTAGAGCCAATTTACGTCGGCCGTTACTTATATGTTCTGTCTTAGAGCACAATGTGATTTAGTTTAATGTTCTCGACCTCATTATCATAAGCATTGCTAAAAAACTAAATTATACAGGGATAGTTTATTGGAGGCAACAGATAACCTGTTGAAGAAATTGGGTATTGAGCAAATAGGAAAGGGACAAACAATGTGAAGTTTAGACTTTCCCGAGATGACCTAAGACGATGACTTAATATAAACCTCTATCCTAATAATTTTAAGTTTCAAATTGAAACTAGAACTAGCAAATGGGTGTAAAGGTCTTACTATATACTAGATTCATAACAATTTTTTGTCAATATTCATATGGCAATTTTTGAGAAGATTGATTGATGAAGAGCTAATTTAGTGCACGTCCTACCGTCTAGACTTAGAGAGCAGCCGTTGAACCTGCCACGCGTAGTCTCCATGCCGATAGGTGACCGTAGGGGAGCCCCGCTATCCACGGCCCAGAGGATATAAAACATTCCCTGGTAGCAGGGAAAACAGCTGCTTCTATGTCCTCTGTTAAGCAATAGCATTGTAAGGGCGCTTTATATTCTTTTATTATCATATTACGTCTTACCAACATACTATCTTTTTTCTGGAAGTGAAGGATGTGAAGTGCAGTGTAAATATCCTAGGTAGGGCATAATTTTACGATATATACGCATCACTTAACATATAAGTAAAAGCTACGCTTGTAGCAAGTTTAAAATAGAGAAAATTCAAATCTAAAATCAGACGCACTGTATCAATAAATAGTCGAAAGTTAGTCTCCTCGTAGGACTACAAAAAAAACAGTTTTCCAAAAGTCAAGGACTAAAGTATTAATTATTTTAATAGGAAACATACATTTTATTCGGTATATACTACTAAAAATTTTAAACACTGAAATAAAGAACCACAAAAAAATTGCACTGACATTCCGGAAACTCGGCTCTGCTAATTATAAATGTATTTCCTTAACATTTTAACCTAAATCGCTGCAGGCTTAATTTTGTGGTTAATAAAAAAGGGGTTAACATACTCTTTTGTTTTATTTTCAATATTCACCGAGACCTAAATGTAAAACTTCAAGGTTAAAGTTACATTGAAGGTTTACTCTGTTTTTAAATAAAAAAGATTCAATTCTAATAGATTAATTTATATAGTTAGTTACCTTTAGTTTAAAAAACAAACTTTGTGTTTAAAACGTTGATGAGATATCATTTTAAATCACATTATTTATTTATATTGATGCAATTAATATGAATAAATAATTCTCTGTGAATGAATGAATAATGTCTATTTTCTGAAACCAGTTCAAAATTTGTAAACGAATTTACGATTATTAGTGTTTTCTTCTATTATCTGCCTAAATATTAACAAACAGTGAATTTTTGTTCAAAATATTGGCTTAAGCTTCCGCTTAGAAAACTGTCTTGAAATGAAACTGAAATGTAAATTTCACCTCAACTTCATATAATATTAAGTGACAATAGCCATATTACGTCTGAAAGAAATTTAATTGTTATATAACAGTTTAGTAACTTACAATATTAATAAACGAAATTTGTAAAAAAAGATTCCTAAGTATTTTATCAGCCTCCTCTGGTGTTTTTAACATAAAAAGACAAAAAACAAGCAGAGAAGCGATCATCTATATCTATTTCCTAAAGATTGGCGAAATAAAGCTTGTATCATAAAAAATAAACATCCTTCAAAGATCTTATTGATTTAAGCACGATATGATGCACTGTGTCTCAACCGTAAATACCATCAAGTCACCGTAATAACATCACCACGTTTTGTAGTATTTCATTAATAACCTCATAAAAAAAAAATTTAGAAACCCCTGCAAATTAACAATAATATACATTTTTATGTGAAATGTCGTTAACTGTTTGTCGAAGTTTTTGTATACCTCCTTTTGGAGAAAGAATTTTGTAAAATTATTTCTTAGCTGACCTTTAAGTAGCAGAAGCAGTATATTTACCAAATTTTTAATGTTTATATTTAATAGTTCCAGATATAGATTAAAGTTTCAAAGTACCCTGGTCAGAAATAAGAAAACTTGCAATATACGCTATCGATCTTCACACTTTTTTAGGTATATCGAAAAAAACATATCCTAGTGGATACAGACATATATATGCATGTTAATGAAAATAACGGTTTAAGGATGATGATAGTATTTTCATTCGATATTAGGATAAGAACTCGTTATCAGTAATGCTCTCAGCAGCTTACTGTTATAAGGTTTTTAACGATGAACTTGTTGGTCCACGAAATTATTTATTTTGTGGTCACCGTCACTCCAGACGGAGATGAGATAAACGGTGAACTATTTAACAGCAAGTCAACAGCGACAAGGACGGAAAATTCACTAATTAGCCTGCCATCCACTGATAAGCTCAAACTATCATGTAACCAGCTCAATACATCCTCCATAAATATAATTAGTCTTGCTGAAGTCGTTCAAATTAGACCCAAATAAATTTTTTTTAATTATATCGTAATTAAAGTTTTTTAAACTACAACTTATCTCAAATCCTACCAATTGAAAAGGGTAGCTGAAAACTGGTATAGTTTTTTCAAACGGATCTTCATACTTCAGTTTCAAGAATTTCTCAATGATAAAACATTAAAATAGTTTTTACGATAATTCTTTGGACATTCATTATTTTCAGCCGACAGACATCCAATGCTGGACGTATGCCTCCGCCAAAGATATCCTTATTTGTAGGGGTTTATATGAAGCGATTTGACCAATTTTCTGCCACGCTAGCCCAACGCATGTTGGTGGAAGCCAGAGCCTCGATTGTTGATTAGCAGAATGCACCACGAGCAGATGAGGTTGGCTTGGATCACGTGAGTTGTGCAGGACCACTTACACCCTTGTACATTTACAAAACTAAACGCCATGAATTGTTTGTTAGTTTGTTTTATTTTAATATTTTGTTAATTTATGCATTATATCTAGATTTTATCTGTGTCCATGTATATCCAAGCTCTACGACATTTTTACCATTTGTTACACAGCGAACGATCAGTTGCTACGCTGCGAAGGCATTAAAAAAGAACGGTAAGCTTATTCAGCTTTAAAGGATACAAATATATTAAAATTTAAGGCTCAAGAATCTGAATCACACAGTCATTCTGCCAATGAGAAATTGAAATGAAATAAACGAAAGTTCTCGTGTATATCGCTTACGTACAGATGTAGGTCGGCGCGTCTGGCCGGACTGCACTTTGCCCGTCTGCTGACACCGCACCGGCGAATCCAGCACTTTGTTTATAAGGACATTTACCTTTATGATAAAGTCATGTTCTTTGAACCAGGAAAACCATTTCACTAAATCATCAACATTGGACCATTTCTGAGATAAACGAAAGAATAAAGTCTATTCCTATTCTTCTTAAAATAATTTAACCTCTCTGCTTAAACAGATTTTAATAAATAAATAGTAATAGTTTTAGGAAAAAAAAGGTCTTATTATTATTAAGTATACGTTTAATAGCGTCAGTTTTCAAACAAAAGAAATACAACTATAGTTTATAAAAAAAACAATACAACAATCAGTACCGTTTGAAATTACGGTGCCACTGACAAAACAATTCCTTTTATACGTGAGAAGTTAAAAAGAGTGTTATAATCCTTGATATATTCCGGTCAATGTTTTCAAGAAACAGTTATTATGCAAATATTGTCATCATCATATCATGCGATGCTTTTTTCCCCAAGTCGTGTAGTTTTCGAAGTATTCTCTAGTGTTATCATTCCGTCACATAATTATCCCTGAATTTCATATTTGTCATTACACTCTCCAATAATTTTTTCCATCTTTATGTAATCACTGTTTCATTTATCCAGCAGCTATGGAGTCATGTTGATAAAGTTTGAATGGTGATAGAGTTTAATCACATCCGCCTGGTTAGCCACTACTCGCTTATCGATGTACTAAGTTCCATTAATCATGTGCTAGCTAGTTGTCTGACTGAGTAAGCTTCATCATCCTATGCCTCATTATCACTTAATATGAAGTTGGGAGTGACTTTTGGCACATAGTAAATAATATAAATTTCATAGTTATTTTAAAAAGGTATACGTCTGAATCATGCAAATATTTATACACCTTATCAATGTCTACGGCGTAATCAGTGTTTGGTGAAATTAGGTCTCGTGTGAAAACGTCGTGCCTATCACGCAGACTATCCTAACACGCAGGCTAATATATAAATACAATTAGAGACAGACAAGGTAAATGTGTGCTTTACACACTTCTCAACTGAAATTTGACGAAAAGACTGAAATGATGAACAGTGACATAATTCATTATTTCAGCCTATTAATAACCACTGTTGGAAATCATTATTATCATCTTCATCCGATAGACGTCCACTGCTGGACTTAGGCCTCCCCGAAAATGGTCAACGTGTACCTCGCCAAGCGGGTATGAAAAAAATGCTCTCCAACCAAACTCTTTAACATACGGAATAGAACTGAAGACACCAGTGTCACAAGGAAAGCGGTTACCGATTACGTTATAGAAGAAAATAGATTTTCTTATTTATTTTCTTTAAAGAATAACTGCTTTAAATTATATAATATTTTATTGAGATCAGTTATCGATAAAACGTTATGGCGTATTGTTTATGTTTACACTAGTTTACAAAGATAACACAATCGTTGTCTACGAGTTGTCTGCCCTACGGAGGGTTAACCTTGGACGATCTTAAGAAACAATTCCACTTTATAAGTTAAAGCAATTTTGTAAACAAACAACGGACTTTAAACTTTTTTCCGGTATTAATAATGTCAGTTGAGGATATTAAAATGATAATAAGAATTACTTTTGCGTCTATATAAAAGTCTTGATTAAATTATGACTAATCTGTTTTTAGGAACTGGATGAAAGTGGCTGCAGGCCGTGCTCAGTTGCACGTACTTAAAGAAGCTTTGGTCCAGCAAACGACGTACTGATTATGATTATGTAGATAACTTTAGGTTAATTTTATTTATTATGTAACAAAAGTTTTATTGGTGTATAGAGTATTAACGTTTGTATAGGCGATGATTGTCTGTGTCGAAACAAAAATATTTTATTTTGATTTTATGTTCTATAGAAGAGGCCTTATAAATCTGTGTGAACCAGTTTGAAACTACTGGTGTTGAAATTAGGGTATAATGGGATTTATCATCTAAAAGATCAACCACGTCTTAACTAGAATCTCACTATTGCAAGCAAACCTACATACATACATACATATATATCACGCCTCGTTCCAATGGGGTAGGCAGAGACCGCTTCTCTCCACTTGCTACGATCCTGCCACACCTCTCTCGCTTCCTCCACTTTTATGAACGTCTTCATGCATGCTCATCGGTTGCGAGTACTCTTGACCCGGCCTTTCTTTAGGACATCGTCGATTTGATCGAAATATGTCCGCCTAGGTCGACCTGCACCGATTTTTTCAATCATTCTTACCTGGTATACCTCTTTCATTAATCTTCTTTCATCCATTATTTCTATTTGACGATGAATTCATTCATTCTTAGTCCATACTCACTATCTTTCAAATCTTTTAAGCAAATGTCTATAAATATGTTAAACAGCCACGGCGAGGCCACACACCCCTGCCTAACACCCTTCTAAATGCTAAACCAATCTGAGTAAACCCCGTTTATCCTAACACAAGCACTGCAACTCTCATAAAGTGATTTCAGTGCTCGTATCAGCGTGCTGTTCACCCCATAAACAGACAATATGGACCACAATTCATTCCTCACCACTCTATCATAGGCCTTTTCCAAATCTACGAAAACGCAATAGACCTTTTGGCTACATGCCAAACATTTTTCGATTATGCTACGTAAGGAAAAGACCTGGTCCATGCATCCCATTCCACTACTAAATCCTGCTTGTACATCCCAAATTTTCTCTTCGGTTTCATTCATCACTATTTTAATCAATATCTTTGCATACAGTTTGCCGACGACGCTCAGTAAGCTAATACCCCGGTAGTTTTTACCGTCTTACTGTGACCCTTTTCTTTTATATAAGGGGACGATTACGGCTTTGCACCAGTCATCTGGCACTTTGCCGCTCCTTCAACAAAGATTGAAAAGGCAGTACAGCTGACTAGCTACCACGCCCTGTCCAGCTCTCAGCATCTCGATCGTAATCCTATCATACTCTGCAGCCTTACCCAACTTCATACTGTTCAATGCATTTAAAATTTCTTTCATACTAATATTACTTTCATCTCCACTCTCAGTTTGTCCCCTGACGGCGTTTGGCACTTGCATATCGTCTTTCTCCAATAAACTTTCAAAATATTCCTTCCACCTCTTTAGAAAACATTCTTCACCTGCCACAAAGCTTCTATCCTGGTTCCTGATTTTGCCAAGTGAGCTTGCATTATTTACAATTAATATATATTAATTATAATATTATTTGCAAGCGAACCCGCCTCCTATAATAATATAGAAAAAACAATGTATTGTCGCTTAATACTTTTCCATCGTTTAGTAATATCACAATGACGTTCGCTGGTCCAGCGGAAAAATCCTAATGATATCACATGGACCCACATCGGACCCTAGTTACCCAGTTTGACGCGGATACGCAGATAGCTACACAAACAGACGCACTCACAACCAACGATTGGGGTCAAGTCTCTTTGGATATAAATATAACTAAGATAACCATTTTAATATCGCGTATAAAATTTCTTTGATTAGATATGAAAAGGTACAGCCAAAATTTGTGAATTATAAAAACACTTCCTGTAACACAAACTACTGTACCTAATCATTAAATCATGTATTTTTTTGTTTGGCGGTACTATGTATTTATTATTATTTGAATTGACGAGTAATTAATCAAGAACAGTATTGACGCGAAAAGCCTGGTTATTCCTATCATTTCAAGATTGTAAACTATAATTCCTTTTAATCCGTCTTTTAATGATAAATCTAGCATAATACTGCTGCTTATCACAAATAGGAGCGTTGATTAATAGTACAAAACTGTACTATCCGATAAGACATGTGTACCACTAATTAAATACAGTCACTAAATGAAAAGACCGTATTACGAAGGCAGACTCGCTAACTATATTGACAAACATAACATAACAGCTCCACTGATTGTTCCCAGTAGTGGGACTCAGGACCCATCTCCGAAAAACCTTGAGTTATGTCAAATCCACCACACTGACAAAATACAACTTGACGGTTATCATATATCCACGAAAATTATAATTTTTACACAGTTTTCATTTCCTCACGCGTTGGAGTTTAAACCGATATTTTCAGGGCTATCACTGTTTCACCTAGCTATCAGTACTTCCATTGTATAAGCCATACTCGAAATTGTTACACGAATTGCGTAATGTAACAATTAGTTTGTTCTCGTAGAACGGAAAATGTTTATCAGTCAATAATTTAAAAATGTGTACAGACGGTCACCCGTCTGCCGCGTGTCTAACAAAGTCTACTTCGTTTACGCACATGCACACCACCACGTTCGTGTACACACACACATACTCACTACTTGTTTAACAACACTATCATCGAAACATGGTTCTTTCTGTAGCATTATTATTACGCTATTTAACAGAAAACAGCTTAGCCGATTTAAGAGGTTTTTTTAAAATTGATCAGATAAATATCGTTTTGACTATAATAATAAAAATCAAACATGTTTCATGAATTTTCGATATTTTTGTCTGTATAAAGTAGTTATAATACAACACTATATACTTCGTAACTCAAAAGTGATAATTTTAATACCTAATATTTAGGGGAGGAATTAGCGGAGTTTTGCTGGTCTTTGTATGTCAAAATCGTTTCTATTCGTCGTCTTAAGAAAATAGTAGTCATCATTTCACTAAAAAAAGCTACTATAGAAACTGAACATAGCGTTTGTACGGTACAGCATTGTAACTGGTGTGATAAACTATTATTCAGATTATAGATTTTCTTCAGCAAGGTTGTGGCGCAAAATGTTTAGCCTCACTACCCCAGTAATTTAATTAAATACAACGCTCTACAAACTCTAACACAGTAATGTATGCAAGTTACTGTTTAGCAACAGGAATAGATTCTGCGGCTGTATCTATTTAGTCTCCGACGGAAGAGATTTAGAACTAATAAAAATATATAATAATATAGGAAAGTTAAAAAAAATGTGTACGTTCTATTTAAATCTATAGGTTCTGGATTTGTACACATTAATGATGCAAAGTGTATTTACTTAATTCCGGATAAATTTGTAACATTTATGGTATATACAAGGATTGTTCAGTATTACCTAGTTAGACGGTTTTCCTCAAAAGTAAGTGGATACAAAATGAATCTAACTTTTGAGTTGTAAACTAATAGCTAGTTATTATATTTTAGCTTACGTTAACATTTGTTCGTAATGTATTATCTAAAGTAGTAATACTTTAGATAAAACATTCCTTACAAATACACGAGGAACTCTTATTTTATTAACACCGTGAGTATTAGCGTTTAAACTAGCTTCAACCAGTATTTAATCAGCCAACTTTTGTACTGATCTCTTAAAATTACGTAAAATTATTATAACCACTAATAAATAAACAAAGCACAGAGAAACCAATCTAAAACTGATTTAACGGACCGATTATGTAAATGTTGCAATAAGGGCGTAACTGTCTATTGGTACAAGCCGGTTTATGATTAAAGCATATGCAGGGCATTATCTTGATCGAATGCGGAGCATCTGCAGGAGTACACTACCAATACGTCCTGGCACGCAGCGTTACACACGCGATATTACATTATTTACTGAATATGCCAGTACAAATGGCATAACGACTGAAAGTACCAACGGGGAATCTAGGAACGCAAGTATATCTGTTAATGACTAAAGCCTTATTAACTCAAACCTTCTGGCCACGCCAGGATCTATGAATTGTTGCATCCATATACTAAAAGTCGGAAGCTGCTACAGTATTTCTTTTTTAACTTTTTTATATATAACTTGGAAATATTGAACTTATATGTTTTAAATATATTTTAAATTTGCATTCGGATCATAATTTTAATGTATTGTTAATAACAAATAGCAAATTTAGACGATTTATTAATAAAAAAAAATCTTTAGGATCACAAGTCGCACTTTTTTTATACTATTAAAGGACAAGACGAATGATGATGAATCAAGATGAAAATCAAGATGAATGAAGTTCACCTGATAATTAGTTATACGCCTGCTCAAAACAACGTGACGCTAATTAAGATGTATCATCTTACACTCACATACTACCACATTGCTTTCTTCGTCTTGATACATAAGATATTAAGTTTCGTTACCTCAGTAATTTCACTAGCTACAACGCTTTTCAAACTGGAACACAGTAATATTTGCACATTACTTTTTGGCAGCAGAAATGGGAGCTGCGACTATATTTACCTGGACAGTCTTAGGCAACAGGGATCTACCACCAGTACGGTAACATAAATTTGGATTAAATTTTTAGGTGTATATTAATATAGGAAAAATACGGTGATTGCGTCTTAGAGTAGCGGACGAATTTTTTAAGTTATAATAAGTCTTAAACTTGAGATAAAAAGTTTTCTTTTAGGCGAAAGGTGCGATGCTGGCTCGGTCGCGACTGTGACCCGGACCAGATAGTGTTATCTTCTCAAGTGCAGTGCAGCTAAAACACACACAGCGCTTTATCGTTGTGTACAAACAGACGGATACGGAGAGATTTATCGCTGTCATTGAAACAAAATAAAAAAAAAACAAATTAACCACCGTATACAGCTAATATGTCTATGCCTAGCAGTGGACATCTGTCGGCTGATGATGATACATCGGATATTATTAAAGCCTCAATTTTGTTTTAATAATTCCTGTATATGTTATTCGCACAGCTTTATTAAAATGAGAACTTTTCGCTAACCTGTGATGTTAGTATACATACATACTATAGTTTATCACAGTAATCCTCCCTATAACACGCTAGATTGGATGCGAGTCGTAGGAATATTTTCGCATAATGCGCTTGTATGACCCCATATAACGCGTTATGAAATGATTCACATTTAACTTTCCTAGTTAAAGGTTCTTTAAATCGAATATCAAGAATAAACTATATGACGAACGAAAAATGTGTATTTTATTAAAATAAAAGAAAGAATACAATATGCAAAGGTACCCGAAATACATTATTAACTGTACAGATCATTATAAATTTTAAAATTCAGAAATATAACATTTAAATCCCCGCGTTACATGGGGAAATACCCGTGTTATATGAGGGACCTAAATCGCTTAATATGACAATGCGTTATAAGAGTATCATGTTTAGGGAGATTACCGAATACGAAATTTTAGTTTATTTACTGGTGGTAGGTCTATTGTAGCCCCCCCCCTCTCCTCCCAACAGATGCCTGCCTTGTCGTGGCGGAGCGGCTCAGTAGTCTGTGGCGTGGTCCCTCACGGTGAAGCGAAGAAGAACCTACCAGGCCGGCCCGGGGCGGCCGCTCCAGGTAAGAGCTCTGGAGCTCACCTCAGATGCGTGCCGGTGGACTGCAGAGGCAGCTTTATACTGCCCTTTGCAGCCGAGGTGGAGTCGCAGATGTAGAAGAGTATCGCTATTACGATGCGCCGCTCTCCCTACCCTGTGCGACTAAGCGGTGCCGCACCGCTGATGCGGCGGCGGTGGGGCCGCCGGGGAAAAGAAGTGTCGATATTGCATTACGCCGCTCTCACTATTCTCCGCGGCCGTATAACGAGTGGTGGCGGAATTCAAGATCGAATCCGCCGCAGAGAGCCGGGAGAGTGTTCTCGCTTAGCTCGCATGGCCTCTAGGTGACGCATTCAGCGGAATCCGTTGCCCGGGTGATTGCAAAAGGCTGAGGAGGGAGTGTGCTACAGACGTGGAATGGGGGGGTTCTTCCCTCCCTCCCGAGGTGCGGCTGCGTTGTGCGGCCAGCGCTGGCAGGAGTCGCGGATGTGTGCGAAAGCGTTCCCATGACCCTGCCATAAAGCGACTGAGATGGAAGATCGTGGGGGTTTTAGTCGGTGCAAGTCCGACATAACCTGTCCTTTGCCTCCGCAAGGACGAGTATGCGTAGGTATTTCCCCCAATTTAAACGAAAAAAAAAGATCTCTTGTAGCCGGCGACTATCTAAGTAAGTATCATCGGAGCTTTTATTTCTATCGAAAAACAGGTGTTTGCAACATTACTATGTTACAAGAACAAAGTCAGTGCAGTGTATATCGTCCAATTATAGATATTGGGTATTTTAAACTCTAACAACTCAAAAACACATCATAAACTTTACTTTTAAAAAATCTATAAAATTTTCTTGCTTGCTTAGAGGTTCTATATCGAGGTTTATCTAAACATTCCTCTGTGCCTAGCATGTTTATAGAAGCTCGTTATCTCTTTGCCTCTTAAGAATCCTGATTCCGGAACGGGATGCGCAATAACGTGAACTATTGACCCACAAATTAAATAAACTTTTATTAATAAGTCCCTTAACGTCATATAATATTAATATTTACTCTTACTGGTTGTTAATTATAAAGTAATTATAATCAACCACTATTTACGAAAACAATCTAATGTACATGCATTATATCTCTCCAATTCTTAACCACTATCTTACATTTACCACGTCAATGATGAGTTACATCAAGTAAAGTGACGAAAAAACCTCTTCGCTGCTACAAATAATTTTAATGTCTCATTTTTATATATAAAAGTAAATAATAAATATTACAAATTAATTTATTTTAAATATCATTAATATTATAATATGATCCACCAACCCACACTTGGTGAGCAAACATAAATTACCTTTTCTTTCCTTATCAAAGATAGTTTCGTTAGTTTATTTTTACAATAATATTAATAAACATTATGTTAATATTGTTATTTTAGTTTTTACTGTTGCTGTTGTACTCAAAAAAAAAATTCTTATTACAAAAGAAAACCATAATAAAAAGAAACTATTTAACTTTTGCAGATTCATTATTCTAAGATCAATTTCAGATCTGTACCCAAATCACTACCTGCTAGATAAATTCTATTAGTAGTAAAGGTTTTTATAAGTTTTCCATATTAAGCAGAATAAACATCGTAAAATTGTAAACTTTAAAATCATTACTTAACTCATTAGTTACTTACCTAATGTAAGTAACAATTAATCGTAAGTATGGTTTGTAACTGTAATGTTTGTTACATTGTTGCTGTTTCTCTTTAAAATTCATATTTCACATTAGCCTAAAGTCTCTTCATTAAGTTTGGTAGACCTTGTGGAATTAAGCAGAAGTAGTAAAGCATCGTGATAAACAAAGAGTAGCATCATAAAGTTGATAGGTGTGTATCGCTGAAAGTCATTATGAAAGGAATTATGGATACACCTATTTATTTACCTGGTTTTACATACGTTACTGTGTTCCGGTTTAATAGTTATAGAAATATCTATTACTAGTTTATGTTTTCAATATACAATAGAAACAAAAAAAGCTTACGTTGTATCGTGTTATTAAAAGTTCCAATATTGTTAACTTAAAATCATCTCTACTCATAGTAAATTTTTCTCTCAACTTCAGTAGGTTATCACGGCATGACCCTAATAATTGTCTAAGTCACAAACGGATATAGTTCGTAATGGCGTTTCTACTCATAGATATATATGTTACATAACATATCTAGTACTGTTTACCGAATTAAAATTATTTGACGTATTTAATATGGCCCTGATAATAATATATGATTAGGCTGTTTGTTGAAACAGTGTTGGGGCAGTAAATAACAGTAGGTAACAGTAGGCACATCGGTTTGACAATTGGCGACGAACCTAAAGTGGTGTTGTGTATATTTCTCGTCTGTTATCAGCAACCCGTATCGGAATTTTTGATATGGTTATGTGTGAAAAATACACCAACTAACTAAATACGAGATCCAAATCTTTACAAACGAAGCTGCAATGCCGGTGACAGAAATATATAATTATAGCACCACCAGCTTACCAAGTCCTTTATAACAAATACATAATATACTACCATAGTAGTAAAATCTAAACTTCCAAGTAGTCTAAATAATCCAGAACTCAGAGCAGAGATGAATTCTTGTCTATTGTCTATTGTCTAATGTATTGCGAGTGCGTAAGAAAACTTTTCAATTCAAATATTCGTTTACGAAATGTTGAGTATGAAAATTTCTTAAAATTTACTCTCTAACTCTAATTTAGGTGAAGAATCTTTAAAAAAATACTATTTTTGGAAAAACGAAAAAATTTATGATAGGAACGATAATGAAAAAGAAAACTATGATAAGCAGGAAAGCTTAAAAAATTTATATTTAATATTCGGCCAAAATACATTTTTTTGTAAAGTATTATATACAAGTTATTAAAAACGGCCAAAATACATTTTTTTGTAAAGTATTATAGTAGTATATATACAAGTTTTTTGTAAAGTAACAGGGAAAGTTTTGAATAATATTTTATTGAAAGTTACGTAATAAAATTAGTGTAAAACTGTTAATGTTCACATTATTAAACAAGAAGCTTCAACTTACGCCCTCATATTATGGCGGATAATTACAAAGTAACTACACTGCCCTTATTCCAACATGCTTCGTCCTATTTTATTATTCTTATTACTCGAACATAGAAATTAGTTATATTGTAATAATCATCCCCCTTATGAACCCCTACAAAGAGCTTCTGGGGAGACTATGTCCAGCTGTCGACGTCCATATGCTAATGATGATGATGATGTAATAAACATAAAAATTTCTCAGCACTGTCTTTCAATTGTTTTATGTAAATAACAGAGTGAAAGGAAAACAACGAAGAGATTTTGTTTAATAAATAATTTTATTACTCGTCAATATCATTCGTTATTTTTAAAATAAGAGTATACATTAATCGACAGTCTTAACTAACAATAATAAGAAAGTCTTCATAATATTATTCGCGATTGTACATGAGTATCTACTTAGTAGTTACAAACTTCATATCGTCCCTCGACCCTGTGACATTAGCATTATCCGCCAGAGTGAGGAGACAACATAGAGAGAGCGAGCCGTCTGATACGGTTTCGACCTAAGAGTTTCCACTCACACGCTCTTCAGGTACTAGTGTCTTAAATAATCAAATGAAATTTCATAGAAAAATCTCAGAGCGGCACGTTAGGCGGCGTCTTGCACGGTTCTGGCGGCGGCAGCTGACGTTCCTCGGGCAAACGGGATTGGTAGTATGCGCAATACGGCAACGGGTCCCAGTAAGTGAATAGGGCTTCACGTGTGTCCAATACTGTATTCAGAAGCTTCCCCACAGTGGCGGCGTGTCCGCAGCGGGGTTGTCCCTGGCACAAATACGGTAGTGACACACCGACCCTCGCACCGATTGCTACCATTCTATTCCCTTGACCATTCCTTACAATTTCATCACGCACCAATCGGAAAGATACGTGTCCAGTCATTGGCCGAAAAGGTGAGAGCCGTGAAACGAATTTCTGTACCCAAGCGTCAGCCTCCTCATCTTTCTGCGGCACCAATCCCTTTCTGGAAGAGTCAACGCGGCAGGTTACATTGTTAACCGCGCGAGACTCTTTAAGCGTGGTGCATGTTATCACTTTCTCTCCTTTGGGCTCCCTTACTATAACCCACGGCTTCTCCGCACTGATTTCACGTGGAAACCTGAAGTGCGTCCTGTCTTCTGGCATTATAAATCGTAAGCGGTCTCGGGCACCGCGGGCGCCTGCACTTGCTATAAAGTGTCGGCCCTCTTTCGACGCCCCGCTTTCGTACCACACGCGAACATCTTCATCGCTGGTCACGACCCAGAATTGCGGCGTGTTAAGACCAGCAGCGCGGCTCACTCGTATCAATTCCAACGGGTCGTCCAAAGCGACGACATCGCGGGCACTCGGCACAAAACACTGACATCCTATTACTTCTAGATGCGGCTTAGCCAAAGCATCGTAATAGGCCGGCGTCGTTGAACTCACGGGGATGTAGAACACCACGGACTCCCTGTCCACAATTTCTTTAAGAGCGCGAGCGTATGCTAGTGGATCTGCAGGATTTGGACGCGGTACTGTATAGAATCTATTCACGGCTGCAGAATACTTTAATAGGGCAAATTGTCCCTCTAATTCGAAAGCGACCACCCTTGCTCCGGCCGAATGGAAGTTTCTTGCTAAATGCAACGCTTGAATTGAACTACCACCACTTATCAACACAGTGCGCGGTTTCTTCGAATCCTTAGAAATTGCCCGTCCGATAATTTTAAGAACTCCAATGGGGCACTGAACACACTTCCAGAAAATAAATAGCGATGCGGCGATCCACAGCGTCGGTAGGACTACGAGAATTTGCTTCCAAGCGGGGTGCGCGACGAGGCTCAGCAGTGCAAACATCGGTCGTAAACACTGCCGGGGAAACCAGGTGATAATACGCAAAAGCTTAGGCAGCTGGGGGGGTCTCTCGGGCGACACGGCGCGTTCCTCGGGTATGAGGGAAAACGTCGATGAGAAGGAGCGCCTGAGGGTTGTGAACGGTGGCGGTTGGTGACAACATCTCTTCACTCGGGGGGAGAAGGCAAGCTCGGTGTGCGATCGCGCGAGGCGGCTGTACTCTGGCGCGCAGGCCGGCATGGCGGCGGACTGACGCGCGCGCTCCCCACACCCGCATATAAACGCCCGCTTATCGCAAGCGACGGCGCCGCGCACCCCGAGACTCATCTTTGTACCCAATTAACCACGCCTGCTCAAAAAGTAAACAAATCCGGGAAGTAATGCCTCAGCAATTAGATCCCCTATTCAATATTAATAACATGAATCTATTTAAATTATACCAAAAAATAATTGCTATTTATTCAATCAATCATAAACATTAAGAAAATTTCCATATAATTATGTAATGAGTTTTTATATACAAATAAATTAAAAACCGCATTCGTTATAATGGCAGATTAACCGTTTTTCAGTATTATATGTATTTATAAGTTTTAAATTAAACTTTAAATAAAAAGTTTAATACAAAATTAACTTATACGAAATAACCAATTAAAATCAGATCAATTGTAATCGATCTGTTTGAGAGATGACGAGTTCGGTAACGAGCGAGTCTTACAAAACTCGCAGGCTACTGAACACTTTAAATAAATGTACTTTTGGCAGTGGTTACCAAAATCCACAAATTTATTAATTAGAAAGGAAAATTAAAGACTTAATATAACATATAGCTATTTATTTTTTAATTCAATTATCAACCTGATAAACGCTATATCTAATTAATAATTTACAATATGTGAGCTATTACCTAAAAAAAACATTACAACAACTTTAACCACATCTTTAACCCCGCTTTCGCCATAGCCAATAATTTTATCAATAAAAAAAATTGTTTTATTATAAAATCAAATCTCCATATACCAAATATTTAAAAAAATGATTTATACGAATCTATGTTTGTGCATAGAAAAGTGATATTACAAAATTTAATTATAGCAACAACGAAGTTTCTGTAGTTAATTATCTAAATCCAGCTATTAAAGTAATCATTTTTTTTAATTAATTCTATAAAATATGATTAACAAAAATCAGACCGAAAGTTTTTAAACGCTTTTGCTTGTTAATGATAAAGTAACCTTTTAAATATCAAGTCATAACTAACCTGTATATGTAAGCTTCACACATGACAACAGAAAACTAAATCAGATAATTAGATATACATAAAGATTAGTAGATATACCAGTTTAATTAATACATAATAACAACAACAACTAATTTAGGAACTATTGACATTTTGAATTTCAAAAATGTCTTCTACTTTAGTTATAGAAACAGTAACATCAAGGTAGATCATATTTGTTATGATATTTGATCAATATTAGATCAAAAGAGGTATATGAACATAAATTACAAGAATTGTTTATTATATTATTCTATATGTATATATATATATATAATTTCTCATAATACTGTAACTACTCTGACTTTTATATGTTTGTTAGTAGCTGGGTATTTATATACTCTAAACAGGTGATTTTTTTAACTATGTATTGTTGACAATGTAATAAATTGCACAATTTTTTTTAATCACTTCAATACTGTCAGTCTCATAATTTCATAACTAAACAAAACACAACCTAATATTTTATTAGATCAAAACAATTATATACATGATTATCCTGAAAAGAAATCATAAATTATTTAGTTCTATTATTAGATTTTTTTTATTAAATTGAATGCTAAAACAGAAAATTCCCAAGAACTTGTATGAAAAAAAAAAATTATGTCCTGCTGGATACCATAGTTACATGTTAAAGATATAATTGAATAAAATATCTGTTTTCATAAAAAATTACAGAGAATTAAATGCAGAGAGATGAATGTAGAAAAATAATGTTATTTTTGTTTCATGCCCCTCAAATAAAAAACTTGATTATTACAGTGAAAATAATCTCACAGAAATCCAAATAAAAACTGATTGAATTGTTTGTCATTTGTAAAAGATGAAATAGGTAAAATACGAAAATAAAAATTAATTAATTTTCACATATAAGTGTGATTATAAGTCCAGATCCGGATTAATTTAATTTCAACCCCAATGCTGTCCATCATACAGATAAACTTGATTGAACCAAATGGTATTATTCAGGTAAATAAATATAAATTTTATGAACAGGTATCAATAGAAATAAGTAAGGACAACAAAACCATACTTAAAAAGATAGTTACATTGAATGAAAAATTTCCAGCCTCAGTTTTTTATATGTAGAAATATTATGAATATTAAATGCACATAATTTATTGTTGAAACAAAACTTTTTATTCATTGTGAAATTATTTTCAAATTTTATGTATTACTTTTGTGAATTAATTTAATCTAACAAAAACATCACAGCTAAATTTTGTGTATGCTATGAGAATACCAATATCAGAGTTACTCAAACCTTGGCTTTTATTTACGAGAAAAACTTTATTACTTCAACCTTCTTTCCATGTCTGAATTATTCATATTTCACAGTAGCATCTAATTTCATATAAGACTTTTTGATTTTGACATTAAACATTGATAAAAATTTATTCATGTCAAGTATGGAAAAAGTCATAGATGAAAAATATTTATACATCAAATTCTATTAAAAATATATGACAGGCAAAAAATAGCTTGTTAAACTATAAATGGTAAATCAGTTTCTTTTAATTCAATGGAACCATTCTTACACACTATATGCAACTCATTTTGTGGTTCTTTTTCAAACCTGAACCTTTTGGGATGCGAGTCGTCCATAAACCTCCCTAGCTTCATAATCTTGTCATCTACTGTAATTTTATCAGCTATCAAATTAGTAGCCGGGAGGTTGTTTATAATATCTGGTATAAGTAACTCCACTTTGCCTTTTTCATGTATGAAAATACTACTTTTATCAGTCAACTGTGATGCATGCATGAATACTTCACCACTCTTTAATGAGGCTTGTAAATTACCAGAAAAACTTGTTATATGAAGATTGCCTTGTTTAATGACATCAATCATTACAGATCGATGTAAATGTTCTAAGTTTATGTTACCCATTAAAGTTGTGAAATGAGATTTGTTGCTGTAACAGGATTTGACAGCAATGGGGCCAGCATGTGTAGTTACCACAAATGAATGGGCCATAATATTATGGCATTTGATTCCCGAATTCAAACCTGTTTTTAATTCAATGTTTGAAGCCTGAAGTCTGCCACCAGTTTTCACTTCCCCTTCTTTACTTTCAACCCTAATATTGTTAGCTTTTATATCAGCAACATTAACTGTTCCTTTTTCAGTTTGCACCACAAACTCCGCGCCTTCTAACTTTGCCAAAAACACTGAAGCACTTTCAGTTGTCGTAACTTGAACATTCAACTTGTATGGTACTTGAATGACGCAGACATCATTTCGATCCGAAGAGGTGTTTTTATTTAATAATTCTAAACGTTTGGATGTCTGTTTTACTTGAAAATCGCTAGCGTCTTTGCCTTCACTATATAAAGTCATAGTCAGTTTATTATGAGCTGCGATATCGTTCACATCTATGGGTTGGACTTTAACATGAACAGGGCTCTCAATGAAGATGCTTGTATTATTTTCTATTGTCTTCTCCACAGTTCTAACGATATTTAAATTTTTTATATCAGGCAAGCTGCAGAAATCCAATACAGTTAACCTCAAAATTTTGAGACACTTATGTAAGACTCGCTGTCTACCCAAGGAAAACATTTTCATTACAATATCACTTTTTATTACTTATATTACCTTCATATCAGTAGTTACATTTAATTATTTTTATTAAGCTTTAATATTTTACAAATCGCTTATTTGACACTTAGGTGTCAAAACCTAAGATAAAATGTAAATGACATTGAAAGCAGCTGATTGCTTTGAGGGTTGACGCCCATAAATTCTATTTTTAAAAAATGCATAACAACTAAACCATAATTAAAAAAAAAACAGATTATAGCTTAATTCTTAAATGCACTTAAAAAATAATTATTATTATTTTTTATTACGTAAAATATATGAAAACGTACCTAGTAACTTTTTGTTAAGAGTATCATGAACAGGTATTTATCTTATAAATGTCATGTATGCTTTAAGATTATAAAATAACGATTTTAGAAACAAATTTTTAAAATTATTATTAAAATCTTGTAAAAGTATATGTCGATTATAGTACTGGTTAGCAAAAAATATTAAACCCTTTAAAGTTTGTTTATTAGCACCAATAAAAGATTGGTAAAGGTATATTTTACCTTAAATTATCGTATTGCAACACTTAAAATAATGTTTCATGTATTATTGATTTTCGATATTAACAGTTTGCTACATGAAGTAGTTAAAGCAAAACGAAGATATGCTTTGTTAAAAGAAAACCCTAATAATTAACAAGACAAATTATAATATGCACCAGTGTTTGCTGTCGATACAGTTCTGTAGTGTTAAATAAAGTATTTAAAAGAAGAAAGTTACAACAACAAGTACTGATCAAAATGAATTTTGAAATAAAAGATGCGTTTGGCCGTATGAAACCAATTTGCGATGCAATTATGGTGTGCCCTACTCAGGAGAATATTGTCACTTTTATTACTGTTGTTAACACCTTAGAAAATGAATATGTACAAGAATTGCAACAGTATCTCCTTTATCCCCTTATCACTCACATAAGATCTTCTGAAATGAAGTAAGAATTTGTTTACTTTTAACTATTTATTACTTCTTATATTTTAAAAATAAAACGCAGTGCTAGTATAACATTGCAATTTTTTTACATGCATTATTAGGATTCATTAGAAATTTCTAATTATAAAATTTAATAATGTGATCTCTGATTGTATCTGCATGATTTAATGTAACACATTATTATTACAGAAGTAAAACAGAACTGCAGAGATTTATTGTTGATGCTATGGTAGTTGTATTGGAAAAGATAACTGTAGAAAGCTTTGAAATGTGTATGAAAATTTTAACAGGTCTGGTACCAATTATATTTGATAAAACAAAACCAGGAATGAGTAAGTTTTTCACTTAATATTATTTATTGTTTGATCTTTGTTGACAAGTTAGATAAATATTATTTGAAATGTGACTTATTGCTGTAATAATCAACATCAACTGGAAGAAGTTTACTGCTGGGTATGGACTCCCAAAGTTATACAAAATTATTCAATGTGCCAGCTTCCTGTGGCTAACCAGAATATTAGTCCACCTTTTGGAAGGCCTTTGATTGTCAGTCCTTTTATTAATGTATCTTAAATATGTTAAATGAACTACTTTATTATCATTATTTCTGCCTATTGATCTCTAGACCCATCTCACTAATAGATTGATAGCTGGATATTTATTAGTGACCAATCCAATATCACATCCAACGATTCCCTGTCTTCACTAGGTTCTAGGGAATAAAAGTATTATTCCCCCATTATTTTCAATATGTTCATAATTTTGTGCCAATTTTCAGTTGCGAGTGTATCAGAAGAATTAAAATTGAGTGTTATGAAGTGCCTCACTAATTTGATGCTAGCCATCACTACTACTATTCGTATAAGACTTTTGAAGACACAAATACCATTACTGGCACAGACAGTTTTTGTCTCTGTTCACCTTGCAAAATTAGAAAAGTTGAGATCCCTTAGGTATGTAGTTTTCAAATTTTTTATAGTTTATGCAGTTATGGTTTAAAAAGAAAAAATATCTATATTCATTTCAATGTTTTTAGTAACTTATTTCCTTTTATATAATATTATGCAAAAATAGTTTTTTTTATTATTATTTTTATTGAAATGTCTTGGCCAAAGTACTACATTTTAAAGGTCCCATAAATAATTTTATAAATATAAATTAGATCTGGCCAACAGAGTCATCTACAATATGACTATTTAAAGAAAAAGTAGTCCACATAATGTTGTCTATGAATTATATCCTGGGAAATAAATGCAAGATATCAAGTAAAATACTCTTTGGATGGTTTCAATTCATTATGATTCTTCAAAATAAAACATATTCCATGCCAACCATGTTTATTCCAGTTGACTCTGGACCAGAGCATTATAAAGAATTATTATTGTTTTGAGTTGTTTAAATTCACATATGTAACATTTGATGAATCCTAACATTTGAACAGATTTATTTGTATCAGCATTAATATAAGATTTAAAATTCAAAGCATTGGCTAAGATAATCCAGAGATCATGTATTTCATCAACATTTGTCAAGTCTACACTATAAGGTGTATAAGAAAAAGATATCATTTGTTTTTTTCTTGAAAATCTAATGTGGTGGCACTTATTAGCATTTAATCTCCTGATTGACACCAATTTTCAAGTCTAAAGTCATTATCAATTAGGATAGTCCAATGGTTCAAGTATTTTCCTATATATTTTTAAATTATCTGCTAAAAGCAAACATTCACAATTTCTTATCTCAGATGTAACATCTTTTAAAAAATCAAAAACGGAACTGGTCCGAGATGAAATCCACACAGTACTCCTAAGTTTGCATACTATATTCAGGAAGTGAAGTTATTGACAGAGACAAATTGTGGATGTTGTACACGATTGGAGCAAAATTGCTAAAAAAGGAAACCAAGTGATTGAGCTTTGCTAAACATGTTTG
Organism: Ornithoptera priamus; assembly: GCA_029034505.1. NCBI lineage: Eukaryota > Metazoa > Arthropoda > Insecta > Lepidoptera > Papilionidae > Ornithoptera > Ornithoptera priamus. The sequence continues at coordinate 2,591,611 of JARDWD010000046.1, read as the reverse complement.
ATGACTAACATTGTCAGACACCAGAAATCTGCATAAATTGCATCAACTTCGTGTCTGTTGTCAAGTTCATCTGATATATCAGAGATATATTACATTAAATTGGTTTGTACAGAATGTACAACACGAAACCATGGTTACTATTTAATAACTTAGTCTTTGTCTTAGTCTACATAATCAGCAATAACAGAACAGATTAACCATTCAATTATTTAAAAAAAACAAGGCTATGTTTAGAATAGTCCCTAGTTATTTATATCACCAGTATCACCTTTCTTTGTGGACAGGTACAACTTTTGCTTACATATATACCTATATATCAGGCCTCGTTCCCAGTGGGGTAGGCAGAGACCACCTCTCTCCACTTGCTACGATCTTGGCACATCTCTTCCGCTTCTTCGACTTTCATGAGCATCTTTATGCATGCTCGTCGGTTACCAGTACTCTTGACCCGCCCTCTCTCTAAGATATTTTCGAAACACATCGCATGGTTCTCATACCGTCAATTTTTTATTTTTACAATATTTGATTTTTTATAATCAACCGGGAATACACCTATTTCAAGAGATCGGTTGAACAACAAAGTCAAGGATATCGAAAGAGTTGTGCACATTTTTTTTATGAATACTGGGTGTTAGGAGACCACTTCTGAAAATGTAGACAGACGATAGTATTGATGACACCTTTGATGATGGGACGGAAAAAATCGATCCTCACAAAAAAAATCATGTTTTTAAAACGTTTTATTAACATTATTTACGCTCCATCATGTTAGTACAGCTAAATGAAACGATATTACGTTTACGATAAACGATACGACGTTTCATTATAAATATATTACTTTACTAAAAAAAAAACCAGCAAGTAAACACAAAATCAAAAACAGCTGATGCTCGGATCAGCGAACGCCCAGGGGCGCAATTGGGACAGCGTGGTGGGGGATGGTTCAAATTCCTCATGTAAACCCCAACAAACAAAGATGGCGGGAAAACCGCTGGATGCGGACAACGCACAATCGATCGATGTGGACATCTTTGCGGGAGGCCTATGTCCATAAGTGGACGTCTATCGGCTGATGATGATGATGATGAAGTCATACATAGAATGCCCATAGATAAAGAGTGTAGAATAATTTTAAAATTATTTTTATAATTATTAATACACTATACAGATTTATATTGTCTTGTATATAAGTACTAAAACGTAGATCCCTAAACAGGACATAGTTGCAGGATGTTTTGTTTTGACACATTCTCAAATTTTAATTCATTCTATTTTTAGATTAGCTGCAATAAAAAGTGTAACAGCGCACACAGCTATCCACGAGGAACTCACTGACCATATGTTCCATATAACAGATGATGAAGTGGAGCCCTTAGTAGTGGACATGCTTTCAAGTATATTACCCGGTGTCCTATCAGCGCTGCAGGACGTTGCCATATCGTCAGAAAATCTGGGTCATGCCATTGTTGTGGTAATGTATATTTGTTAATTTTTAGTGATTTTAAAATATTTATAATGTCTGTTAACCTGAACCCACCTGGCTAGTTAAGACCCCTAACATTGTGAATATGTCAACATAACATTATTGCTGTGTTCTGGTTTTAAACTTTAAGCTTCTGAGGGTTATGAGTGAGCACGCTTCATCATCCACTATCTTTTCAAAGAAATATCTTTTAATTATACACTTAAAATTGAAATATTAGGTCCTTACATATGAAATTAGTGTTTTATCGCACTGACCACTTTGATCTGAAATATCTCCTGTTTAGTTAAGAATTACAAATTCAAATTTATAAATTCATTTAGCTGGTACATTTGAGTTTTGAAAACAGTCATTCATTTGTTTTTTCATCATTATTTTTTTCTTTGGCATCACTTATTACCGCACAATGGAAAACATGAAATATCGGTATATTTATGAGTACAAGTCCTACCGTGACACCGGTACCAGTGCTGCAGAAACAGCTCGAAAGATTAATGATGTGTACGGCGCTGGTGGCGCAAAAGAAAGCACGGTACGTTTTTGGTTTCGACGTTTTCATTCAGGATATTTCGACCATCAGAACCAACCCCGTGGATGGCTGGAGACCAAAGTGGAAAATGTTGAATTAAAGGTTATCGAAGCGGATCCATCACAAAGCACTTCAGCGATAGCTGCAGGCTTCGCGAGTAAGTGACAAAACTGAAGTAATCCACTTGAAGTAAATCGGGAAAGTAAAAAAACTTGAACGATGAGTACCTCATGAATTGAGTGAATCGAACTTGCAAAAAACACGCGTCGACTGCTGCTGCTGTGTTACTTTGCTCAACCGACACAATGATGAAGGGATTTTAAATCGAATCACTACTTGTGATGAAAAGTGGATTCTGTACGATAACCGGAAGCGCTCGTCGCAATGGCTGAAACCTGGAGACCCAGCCAGTTTCTGCCCTAAACGAAAATTGACTTAGAAAAAGTTGCTTGTGAGTGAGTGTTTGGTGGACTAGCGACGGTGTCCTTCACTACAGCTTTCTAAACTCTGATCAAACAATTATGGCAGATATCTATCGTCAGCAACTGCAAACCATGAAGGAAGAACTAGCTGCTGAACAACCGAGATTGGTCAACCGCACTAAGCCACTGCTGCTTCACGACAACGCAAGACCACCACCACACAGTGCACAACAAACAACCACTAAGTTAGATGAGCTACAATTGGAATGTCTGCGACATTAACCGTATTCCCCGGACCTTGCCCCAACAGCTTACCATTTTTTCCGGAATTTGGAGAACTTCTTACAAGGAAAAAAATTCAACTCCGATGCGGCAGTCCAAACCGCCTTCAAAGAGTTTATTGGTTCTCGCTCCCATGGTTTTTTTCTAAAGGGATCAATGAACTACCTATAAGAAACCAAAGTGCATAGATAACAATGGTGCATACTTTGTTTAATTAAATATATTTAATAAAAAAAATTTACTTTAAATTCTTTCCGTACAAAACGCCAATTTCATATGTAAGAGCCTAATATAACAAGGATACATAGTTGTTATTATTATCATCGTCATCATCAGCCGATAGACGTCCAATACTGGACATAGGCCTCCTCCAAAGATATCGACATTTGTAGAGGTTCATATGGGGGCGATTTGGGCAATTTCCCACCATGCTGGACAATGCGGATTGGTGGGAGCCAGAGAGTCGTTTGTTGGTTAGGAGCATATACCACTAGCAGGTGTGGTTAGCTTGGGTCCCGTGAGTTGTTGTGCGGGAACCTTTACACTTCTTGTTATTACTTATATTGTAATAATTGTCTTCTAATTTTTTTTTACTCACAATCACTAATCTTTTTTACAGTCAGCTCTGAATGCCATGCACCGTGTGCTCTGTATGACTATGCAAGATAAATTTATTGAAAAGAGACCCTGTATAACCGCTCAGGACTTTGCCAATATGATTGCAGCTAAAAACAAGAGTGCGGACAATGATGTAAGCAGCAAGGGTAATGGACTTTAAAGATATTAATAAATGTTAGTAAATGCATGAATGGTGCATGTTTGTTTCCTCTTATCACCATCATAAGCCAATAGATTGTTACTTCTGAATATAGGCCGCCCATAAAGATCAGTCTTTTTTTTATTAACGTGGGGGAAATGCCTGCGCTTACCCGTCCTCGCGGGGGCAAAGACAGGTTGTGTCGGACTGGCACCGATTAAAACCCCACGATAGTTCCAACTCGTCGCCTGATGGCGGGGTTACTGGAACGCTTTCGCATTATCCGCGACACCGACGGCGCTAGCCGCTTGCGCAGCCCCACCCTGGGAGGGAGGGTTGAACCCTCCCTTTCCACCTCCGTAAGGGCACGCCGGAACATGCAGAACGTCCCCTCCACGGCCTCTTGCTGTCGCGCGGGCAACGGATTCCTTCGAACCCGTCGCCCAGAGGCCATATAAAGATCAGTCTTGTAATGTCTACATTCAGCAGTTTCTTATTTTTATTTCTTTATCATTTTTTTTTTTGTAATGCAATTCAGTGTAAAATTTTTTTACAATATTTTAATATTTTATTGTTAGTTATAAAATCAACAAATTTATAGAGATTTTAAATCAAATTTCTAACGTCCTCAATCATAGCGCTCAAGGATATTCAGCGAAGGTCGCCGGAATGGTACGACATGGCGAGCGAGAAACTGGCGCTTGTGATCAAGAGCCTAGTGCCGCTCAGTACCCATGACCACGTTAAGGTCAGGAAAGAGTTGGCTGTACTCTGCGCGAGGATATTGATGGAATGCAATCAGTAAGTATTAACACATTGTGCTTGTTACGTTGAGAGACAGTAATATCACCGGGTGCAGTGCTCTTCACACCAAACACTAATGTCGGTACACACTTTTGATATAGATTGATAACCAATTTTTATCATTCAAAACTATTATTGTTTAGTGGCAAGCAAAATAGCACTAATTGCAATGCTAATATACTTTTTGTATTCACATGAAGAGGCCATGGACCCAGGTCCACGAACAGGCTTGTAGTTATTGAAGTTATTAAGATAGAGACTTAACAACTGGTATCGAAACGATGTGGAGATGTCTCCTAATCCGGATCAAATTATTTAGGACTGATGTATCATATACCATCAGTTTAGTGTGCTGCTCGTGACGTCGCTTTAAATATATATATATAAAAAAAAAATCTATTGTTTAGTCAAACAGAATTCAAATATTTACAGCAGCGTCATCATGCGGCGATTTTCATGATAAAAGATATAACCGCCAATTTTTACTATTGTATAGCTTTCTATTATTGCAATGTGCATCATCCGTTACCTTCTTTTTCCTAGATCGATGCAGCCGTCGATACCGACAGTGCTGGACGTGCTGATATCACTGTCCAACGACGAGTACTTCGAAGTGTCGGAGTACTGCGCGGACGTAGTAGAGACGTACATCGCGCACGCGTCGTACGAGCACGCGCTCGACACCACGGACAGTCTGTACCAGAACCTGTTCAACGCCCTTACCAATCTGCCCAAGTTCCTCAACAACATTGGTATGAACTAAATGGCATAAATAAAAAAAAAATCTTTAGCTCGCTTATTGTTGTTGATATCGGTACTCGAGGATTTATTTCAAAAAGGTGATAGTCGAGCTCATTTAACCATCACGCTGAAGAGCTGGTTGGTGTTACGCTCATGAAAACTTGTTTATGAAAGGTCACTGTTCACTCTCAGATGTTTTTCTACACCATGTGCTTAATTTTTTTGGTACAGTTTTTTTTTTTAAATAAAATTGATTTTATGGGGTAAGGCTATTGTGGGTTCTCTTCGGTTATTATTAACGTACATTTTTTTTTATTTGGTGATCAGCAGCATGAAAGCATGTGTTGTTTGTATTTCGATTATCACAAGGATAATAGTTTTCTGTTGCTGTATAACGTATAAGTATGCACCGCCGCAGTCCTGGTGAAAGGGAATTACTGAAGTAAAGTTACTTAATATTTTGTGTTTTACGGTAACCAGCACAGTGGGGAGCAATATAATTATAACATCCTAATTTCATATTGTTTCCTTTTTTATTTAACGAAGTGACGGGAACGGTGAAACGTTCACTTGTTATTAAGTGTTACCCTTGCTCGTAACACCATAGCGCTACTTAGATGATATAAACATCACCACATTGTCTGTCTTGAGATTGAGATGTTAAATCTTGTTACCTTAGTTTTTTCATTACCTACAATGCCGTTCAAACCTGAATAAAGTAATGTTTCCACACTGCTGTTTGATGGTAGAGATAGGCGCTGCATCGTTACCAACCTAGACGAATGGGAAGAAGAATGGAAAGAAAGAAGATGGGGCAGAAAGAGGAGAAAGAATGTAATAAACGAATAAGAAATATATATATATAATATAAATGAAAGCCGAGGCCCACAAATGCCCAAAACAACGCGTAAAAAAACAACAAAAATAGAAACTACAATCAGTGAAAGTTATGAGCGGGCGTATCGCTTAATGTTGCCATGTCCATTATAATGATGGGAAATATATTATTTAGATTCTGGCCGGAAGCTTGCCGCGCTGAACCTGGTGCACGGCTACATGCACGTGCTCAGTGGCAACGCGCGCCCGCAGCAGCTGACGGCGGCGCTTACGTCGCGCGGCATGCTGCGCGCGCTGAGCGACGCGTTGCAGCACGCAGCCTCCCTCGACACGCGCCACGCGCTGCTCGCCACACGGGCCAATAGGGGTACTGTATCACCACCATTTCTCTTTGTTACAGGTCGGAAATCTAAAGACACTCTTCTGGAGAGAAGATAAGGTTATATAGGATTTGTACCCACTAAAACATCTTAGTAATCATCCTCAGATGATACTTCCGCCAAAGCGCATTGGGCCAGCGTGGTGAGAAATGGCTCAAACTAATGCCCAGCGGTACTGCGGTCAAGCTGACTGTATTTGGAGATCTTCAGCGGAGGCCTATGTCCAGCCGTGGACATCTATGATGATCATCATCCTCAGTGCGATGAGTGGGGCCTCGAGATCTTAACGTAAGGCACTGGTGCCTCTCCATCTTCCTTCTACGACAGGCACGACTTACCTTAGTCCTATTCTTACTATCCCGAGGCTGTAGGGCAGAACATATCACTACCTATCCACCAATAAGCACGAGTGAGATCCTATGAGGTTGAACGTAACTACTTTAGCACTATATATAACCTTGCTTCTAAATATGAATGTTCCCGGTTCGATTTTGGTGCCACATGTTGCTGAGTTTACTTGCTGGCTAAATACCATCTTCGTATTGTAAATCTGATGTCGTGCGAGCCATAGCGCGTACAGCGAAGGTGTAAATGGAATACCTTGCCGGCGGTCTGTATTGCCATCCAGGTTTGATGTGGTAATATTTAAGAGAAAAGACTATTTCTAGACTAGTGCGTAATCGTAGTCAAGCGCTAGGATGATCTTACTGCTCCTTACTGCACCTTAAGGATCACTTAATTGTTATGAATAGGCATCAGGTCATTCTTCGATAAAGTTCAGCAGGTCATTCATTCTTCATGTGATTGTGAACGCTTTTCATGTTTTTTTTTATTTCTAGATTTAACCGCTCCTCCGTCAACTACACCGGCGTGGCTGGACCTACGATATCTGGACACTCAGGAATGCGTGCGGCGACTGCAGGAAATCTGTCAGCTGCTCGGGGAGGCGGAGTGTGCTGAGCTACTGCTGGACCATTTCCTCGAGCTGTTCCAGCAGAGGGATTGCGAACTGGCTTACATTATCAACTGCTTAGGCTCTAGTGAGTTTGCAGCCCTAACATCAATATCATTAGTTCAAAGTTTATTATAGTAGATAAACCATCACACACATGGTTTTAGCTCCGAAAGGGCTGCCATCGGTCGCCAAGCGCATACTGGACACGTACTTGGAGGAAGACCTATGGTATCTCCCACTAGAATTGGGCAGTACGGAGCCACCAATCAGCAAAGAAGAAACCCTAGATCCCGATGTGTACAACCCAAGAGCCTGGATGAAGGATTGTGTGCCAGGTGAGTTACTTGTATATTTATATTTTTTACTCTCTATAGTTAACCTCGACGTGGAGATCTTTGGGGGAGGCCTATGTCCAGCAGTGGACGTCTATCGGGTGATGACGGTGATAGTTAGCCTACGCCTAACGAAAGAAAGTCCATCGTCTGAGACGACGATAGTGATTAGTCCTTCTACAGGAAAGAATTAATTTATGTATATATTACATGGTGAAGAAATACATCATGAAGAAACCGAAATATTCCAAGAACAATTTTGGGCACATGTGATATCCATGAAAAGAAATGGTGGCCAGGGCAACGCACCATAGTCACGTCCCTCAGTCATGAGGTTACGACAAAGAAGATATCCATCAACTGGCACTTGCTGGCGTAGTTGATAGACGGCCTTGATGCACCCTTTTTGAAAGAAGACATCATTAGTAGGAACATTAAGAGGGTTGTTTATTTTTTTTATAATTCGCGCAGGTTTGTTCGAGGGCGCGACGGAGATCCGCTACACGGGTTTAAGTTACGAGCGGCCGCGACCCGCGCGTGCACGCAGCGGCTGCAGCAACATTGCGCACGCGCAGCGCAACCTTGCACTATGCTGCCTACTCACAGAGGGTGTGGGCGTGATGGCCACAACACTGCGCGATCAGTTCCAACCTTATCTGTTGAAGACACTCTGCCTCATATTGGAGAGAGTGGGTAAGCCTCAGTTCTAGACTTCATAAACCCTATACATGTACTAGATCCAACCACGCATAAAGAGATCTTGTCATCGAACATAAGAACTGATGTACTATGTGATTGATAGTGATAAGAAAAGACATCCTATAGAAAATTATAGGAAGAACGAATTCACAAAAGATCATGTTAATGTTAATATCAAAGCGAAGAGATGTATAGAAGTAATTGCTATTACATGGGAAAGGATTTCACTTAACATCAGGTGAACATAGCGCTCATCTCGTCGCTTCATCCACTAACAATGGGCCCAGAACTGAACATCTGTGCTGCATGCAGTTAACAGCAAATGACATAGAGGTTATCGAGTTAAAAGTCCATTCTTGGTTTACTTCCAGGCAGCCGCTACGAAGCGCTGCACCAGGCAGGCTTGAAGGCCATTAATGACATCGCTTTCGCATGCGGTCATACCACCGTCGCGGAGCTGATTGCAGCCAACGCGGACTACATTACCAATCAGATCACCAACAGACTGAAGAAGGTCAGTCACCACCATACTACTCCCTTCATAAGCTATTCTTGATGCAAAGAAGTTAAGAATTACTTCAAGTATCATCATCATCATCAGCCAGAAGATGTTCATTATTACATGTAAAGTTGACAAATTCAAAACAAACAAATGTGCCTTAAAGTTATTGGTAGTCACATAACTGCGTCCCAGCAGTGGGATATAAAAGGGCCTTATATGTATAGCACTCCTGAGCCTTTTCTCTCAAGAGAATCAACGCCAATTGTCCATCTGACTGATCCAGAGCTAGTTGGTGGATGTGGAACATATCCGGTTTCCTAGTAATGTGAGCCTTCATCGGATGCTGATGTTAAGTGGTAATCAAACCCTAAAACCACATTGTGACTGTACTAAGAAACTAATTCATTACCATATCACTATTAAATAGGTGTGTTGTTCATCTTGTCAGGTGTGGAACATCCAGTCGGCGCTGGAAATACTGTCAGTGGTCATGGAGTACAGCGACACCGGCATACTGGACTACATGTACGGGATAGTAGATGATGTATGTACATACTTAGTGTATGTTTACTGAAGAAGTCGACCAGTAGGTTTGCATCAACCCATGGGCAGTGGCGATTGGTATCAGCAGGAAACCGCTTCTAGAAATGAGATTTGGTTACAAACCCCAGGTTGTTTGCACCATACCGAAGCGTTCACGATGTACGAGGTTGTCTTGTTCAGTAATGTCACTGGCAATTTCTGTTTAAGGATGTGGTTGCAGACTTGAATGGTGGGGGGAAACAAAATGGCCACGTATAATCAATATCTAGTCTCCACAAAAAGGGGTATATACCGCACAACAACTCACGGGACCCAAGTCAACTACACGTGCTCGTGGTGCACCCTGCTAATCAACAAACGGTGCTCTGGATCTCGACAACCCTCTTTGGGCTAACGTGGTGGGAAATAGCCTATATCCTCCCATATGAATCCTTACAAGCGACTGAAGCTCGCAGGCAACCACTGGATTCGAATAGAGCAGGAGGGATTGATGTGGGGATCTTAAGGGAAAGCCTATGTCGAGCAGTGGACTTCTATCGGCTAATGATGATAATGACGAGTCTTCACAATCAAAGCTGCATATCTATATGTAGGATTTAATTCTTTAGACTGTGTTAGAATTTTTTTGAATAATATTTTCATTAGTTCTTTCATCACCAGGTGCTCGTACAAAGCTGCGATAAGTACCATGAGAGGGATCTGTATGCATACCTGCAAGTGTTCCTAACTTTCATCACCTGCATCCGGAAGTGGTTCCACGTTGAGGATGAGCCCGATGAACCCGACGAGACATTGCATGTGGACGTGCTGAAGGAAGCGTTGGAGTACGCCAGCAGCAAGGAGGAGACGGAGCGGTTGCTTAACAACGGGGAGGAGGACGACCGCGGGAAAAGTGTGGAGGAGATGTATTTGGAAGATGTGAAGAAAGAAGAAGATGCATTAGATTATGATGATACTGTGACAAGTTGGTATAATTTTTAAACACATTATATATAACGTGTCTGTCTGTCCGTTGCGGCTCCTGGATGAATGACCCAATCAGTCTTTTTTTTTAATTAAAACTGACTTAATCATAGATATTCTAGATATTTTTCTAGCATTCACCAGGTGATGAGCAGAGACCTACTCATAACAATGCGATGCTAACTAGGACGATATACACTACACCATTCTGTGTGCGACGCTTCGAGGCACAACAATTCTCGTTTTACTGAAACACAGTCATGTTTAACTGGATGCAGAGAATGAAAATCTTAGAATGGCACCCACCCAGATATGGTGCCTGCAACTGAGTTCTACATACATTAAACTACCCTTTGAATATTGGAGCTGCATCCCAATTTTTTATTGTTGTCGTCCAGTTTCCTGCAAGTCTTTAAAAAAGGATTTTTCTTGCAGAGGAGACCTCTCCCCCGCCGCGTCACGTAACCGTTACGATATCGGTACTGACGCGGTGCGTCAACTTCGTGACGTCACAGCGTCGCGACGAGGCCATCTTGGCCATGAAGGTCCTCGCAACGGGGCTGCCCATGCTGCGGGCGCGTGATGATGAGCTACTGCCGCTGGTGCACATTGCCTGGACGCCACTCTGCACCAGATTCGACGCGGAGCCGCCGCTTGCATGCCAGGCGTTGGATCTTCTGGTCACAATGGCGTCGCTTTCCAAAGACTTCATCAGAAGCCGCGCCGTCAAGTGAGACAAAGTTGGACTTTTATCAGAGTTCACCGTCCCAGAACAAACAACATCGTCGCGACTGGTGGACATTGTAATAAATTGTAAACATTCTTTCCATATTCTGCAGGGAAGTGTTGCCGCGCCTGTACAGGTTGCTTCGCAGCACTTGCGAGGACAGCCTGCTTAAGGACAAGGGCTCCGCTTACCGCTGCAGCGGCGTGTTCCGGCTGCAGTGCGCCACGCTCGCCGCTTTGCCGCGCCTCGTCCGCGACCTGCGCCTCGCGGAGCCCGAGCTCGAAGACGCGATGCGCTGCGTCACTCCGTACCTCTCCAAGAAGCAGCCAAAACCCTTGCAAGTAGGTATCACCTGACTCGGCGGCTTAGTCATTACATCCGTGGCACACAACCTGGCCAACTACCAATCTTATATTATAAATTTACAGACAACATTGACCCATTCCAGATATCAACAGGAGTCAGGGTATTCTGCACAGGCACACTTCTTCATCTATACCCTCGTTGTCATTAAACGTATTAAAGTCAAGTGTTAGCGCATACACAAAAAGAAGTATAACCGCCAACATATCTATTTTCTTATTTATATAAATGAACTGTTCGCTGGGTAGGAGCTGGCGGTGGAGTTCTTCAAGCGCGTGCTCACTTACAACTACGGAGCGGGCTGGTACCACCTGCGGCGGCTCTGCCACAACGAGCGCGCGCTGCCCGCGCCACCCTCGCCCGCGCTGCCGCTGCAGTCCCTCACCGGCACTCCGTACCGCTGCACCGACTCCGAGTACGACAAGAACGTCAAGTTGATATTTAAGAAGGTTAAGGTGTAATCAGGGCGGGGCCGGATGTTACGCTTCTACATTTTTAATTCAGCAGATGTATCGCAAAGCGTCGTACACTCGCAAAGTAGTAATGTAGCGGTCACAACCTTCAAGGTAGTACACGAGGCCGGCTGCGGTGAACAGTGGGCCGTCATCATATTAACGTAGTGCTTCTTAAGATTATATACACTGCACTAAATTGTGCACGTCGTTTGAAGCTCAGGATGTTAAATCTCTTTACTCCGTAATTTCACTGGCTACAACGCACTCTCAATCGGAGCACGGTAATGTTTGCACTTTTCTGTTTGACTGTAGACAGATGCTGTGGTGATATGGTATCTAGATGGTCTCCGGCAACAAAAACTTTTTTTTTGTTTCGGGCGAAATTTTTCGAAAGATACCCTGCTTCTGTGGAAAAAGCAGGGTTATGCAAAATCCTTACTCACTACCCCCTTGATGGTCTGCATCAAGGCAGTCGGAGAGACTCTGGGATCTCTTACAGAATGCACTGGTCTACACCCTTCTACATTTTGTGTTACATGTCTCTGATAAGAAGCCTAACCCTCTTAGGCACCATCGCTGAGCCATACGCTGTCCCACGCAGGTTCGCTTGTTGAGCGATAAGGGCTCTAACCCTCACGGCCCGCGAAACTCCTAGACTCTTTTAGTCGCCTTCTACGACATACAGGGCTTACCGTAATCCTATTCTTACTAGCCCGAGACTACAGAGCTGAACAGATACCTAACACCGGTTTTATCCTTCTAACTCGATATTATATGTAACATTTAATTAATATGGAATACTATTTAAAAACATTATTGTATTGGAATAGTAGCTACAGTAGTGTGTGTAGGCAATGGAAAATAAACAACCCCGCCTCCGGCAGTAGATAATTTGACTTTTATTTTCATAAAAACAAACCCCGCACCACAAACAAATGCTTTCTGTAAAACCACACTGCCACGTGAACCTGCGCATCGTGCCTCGTGCGTTCCACTTAACACACTCACGCGCCTGCGCACGAATCCGCGGCACACGTGAAAATGCGTAACGTGAACACTACACGCGTTAAGAATGACTAAGCTACACTTAACATTAAATTTACTCGCATTCTACTACCTGTAGACACTTATTGAAAGTAATTGAATGCGTTTAGCCTTCTGGAAAGGGGGGGAAGGAGCTCATTTACTAAAAGCGAGAAACCTCTGCTACCGGAAACACCATTGTGTACTTGTCCCATATCACAGTTCCAGTAAATCGCCGCTAGATAATAATAGTAAATTTAAAAAGTTCATAGAAATATTAAAAGTATATTAGAGCGTGCGTTCGTCATTGTCATCAGCCCACCACACCACTGCTGGACGGAACGGCGCATGCGCAATCTTAGGCTATACGCATCCAGTTGCTACCATAGTACTCTAACGCAGATCGTCATTGCTTCTGTAGATTTTTGACGATAAAATACTCACAGTAAACTTAATGTTAAATAATACAAAGTTACCAGTAAGTAATATGAGCTAATTAATATATATATATATATATATAATAAAGGATATAACTATATTTTAAGTTAATACACATATCCCACTAGAAACCATTTTAACAATTTTAATTCTTCGTTTTGATCGTATTTTTATAAACAGCATCAATTTGCCCACTGTTGGGACTTCTTAAGTGAGACAAGGCCATTCATACAGCACTAGCGAAATGCGGGGAGATGTTACATGTCCATAAAATCTGAACATCTTGGAACATATCGATGTAACCCGAGCTCAATGAGGATCGAGCTCGCGACTTCCGACAGCTTCGAACTGTACCATCACATCATCAGGTGTAAATAGAATAATCAATCGCTTTATACTAACAGTAATTATTTCATTTGAAAAACTATTTTATTCTATAAAGGAATCTTTTAACTTAAAAGCAAGTGAAATTGTAAACATAATAACCACTGATGATGAAGGACAGAGAAAAGATAAGAAGATGGTTGAACACAAAAAGCAAAAGCGGGATATCGCCAATTAAATATATTAATACAATTATAATTCATTTGATACAGACAAACACACAGATCTGCGGATTGACTTACACGTGTATACAATAATCAACAACGGATAGGATCTAAATAGAACAAAAAAAAAAAAAAACTCTTTAATACTTTCACCTTATACGCTAAGTAACAGTGTTGGGATAAGAACAGGATCTACCGGAAATCATTCTGCTTATCCGGTCAAACGTTAAACTTTGGAACGGAATCTATGTGACAGGTAGGTTATTATTATTCAACGGAGCGACAAGAGCAAAACGTGGACATGTCAGTGTGGCGTTAGGATGGTGTACACTGCACCACATTATGATCACCACCGTGTCAGTAAAGCTTTGTTACTCAAGTTTAATAGTCGCATATAAATAACTTCCTTCATAACTTGTGCTATGTTCGGATCTGAAGCATCATATGTAGTGATGTAGTAAATACATGTAGTTATCCCAAACATTAAAATATTATTAATTCAACAATTAGACCATTTAGGATTTGTACACAATCACTCTGGCGTAGATATGTAATGAAAGTAAAGGTGTAGTGTTTGCATATTTGTAGAAATCCAATTAAGGATCACATAATCGATTATGGAATGGTCTCGTTCCGTTTAAATAAATAAATAAAACCGCCCTTAAATTAATTACAATTAAACTAGCTACAGCGGCTCAACTTTTCAACGAGCTGATCATTGAATGCCTCTGGAAACAATCGTGTATATATTAAAAGGGGTGCAAGAGGTCCCAATCCAACTTCACCTTCTAGCAATGAACCCTGTTAATCAACAGACGAGGCTCTGGCGTCCACCAACTTGCATTGGGCTAGCGTGGTAGGAAATGGCCCAATTCACCGCAAATGAACCACTACAAACGAAGGCCACAAGTGCTCAGCGGCACCAGAGGCCATGCTGACTGTGACGGATGTTGGCAAGGAGCTGGATCCAGGGATGCTAAGAATCTGCGAGCAACGCGACACCGAACGAAGTGGAAATCTTTGGGGGAGGTCTATATTCAGCAGTGGACGTCTATCGGCTGATTATTTATATGACTCTAGTAATATTTCTTACTTATACTGAGAGTTGTAAGCTTTCGAGTGTATCAGGTTCATCATCATCATAATTTCAACCAATGGACATCCACTGTTGAATGTGCTTTGTTAGATTGGCTGCATTAATTTACTCAACTTCCCGATTTTGGCAACAGTTGATATCAAAGGAAATTGTCACAATAAATGTGATGGACTACCCTGTTAGTAGTTCAAGGAAGTGGCAGATTACAGGGCTCAAATCATGGTAATGATCCAGGAAACCTGTAAACAGTCTAGAAGGTTACAGCATTTCTGTTGGGAGTTGATCTAGCTAGCTACTTCATCATATAAAAGATAGTTTTGCGCTTAAATGTGCCAATATGGTGTCTATCTGTGTTCAGATAAAAATTGGTGCCTAAGGAGTTCAGCTCACGATGGCTGACAATATTTAACCGTTACATCCAAACAACCTTACAACCTACAGCAGGGAGACGGACCTGTTCGCATTCCCACTGGGACGATGACGTCACTAAGGGATCAGTGCAGGAGTTGAGAATTTATTCAATCCGTAACCGCTGACCACTTGACCTACCACCGTTGCTACTGTACTGCTCCGAATGACATCCTATAACCTAGGCACACAATTGGTAACTATTAAATAATTCAAAAAATGCAAGATGCAGTGTACAACTCTTAACCAATCCTCGCCAATGCCTGAAAGGTACGACGTCATCGTCCACTAAGCAATTACACAAACACACTACACACGTCCATTAAACTATATATATTAAATTATCTATAGTCCATTCGATGCTAATTCGAACCATATTGCATAGGTGGTAGTGTATATATATCACTAAAACCAGCACTATATGTAAGTGCATTTAGGGTCTGTTTCAGAATATTAAATCAAAACTTATCTGACAGTAGGCTTGTGTAGTACATGTACTGTCAACTAAAGGAACAAATTCCCGTCACCACTAGAACGAACAGCTCCTCAACTTTCTGCTCTTCGTCATTTAGTACATCAGATCCCATACGCGAAGCGAGACCGAGTGTCAAATGATCGGGTTTTACATAGTAATATGTAATTAAAAAAATTAAATAAAAAAGACCATTATTGTATATATAATATCTGACACGCCATTCTAATATTCTTTTTAGAATGACTCTACTAGTACCTTACTAATACAAACAGAAAAACTGTGAATAAATAACTAGAAAACCATTAATGTTTTCATTATTTATTTTGGTCACACGAATAGGTAGATATTTTCTGAGTCCATATTAAGATCGGAATTAATCGTACGGGTATCCGAGGAGCCGGGAACGGGAGAACTAAAAGACCGACCTAGTACATTTGTACGATTGTACTGGTTTAGAGCGATCCGTTCAGTGAACGAGCTCGCACAACGCCAGTCTGACAGTATACAAATACACTTAACTGGTAAATAAATAATAATTGTAGCCAAATTAATTATTGGTTACATCATCTGTCAGATAAGAATTTATTTTTTGTTCCTACCTTGGGGAACAAGCTAAGATTCTAAGACCATTCTGCCTCATGCAAGTTATTTAGTTATTATGAATAGCAATATCGATTTTGTACGTTGTGAAATCGATTAATATTAATTATAGATAAAGGATCTATTTAATGTTTTTGCCGACCAATTATATAATAGATATAAACACAAAATGTCAACAGACGGCAAAAGCTAAAAAAGATAACTAATTTCATATATATTGACCTTTGTCGTAGGTTTCATTCCGAATAAAAATAATCGATTTTTAAAATGTACTTTTTTGTATCATTATAATTAATGATAAATATGCATTTCATACTACATCGATATTAATACATAAAGATGTATATTAAATACTTTTGAGATTGATTAAATAAAAAAAAAGTCAAATTGCGATATTGTTCTTACTTTTTAACAAACTGACACTAACATAATGATTAAATTTGTGAGAGGGTGTATGGGGTCCCACACAACTCATGGGATCGAAGCCAACCTCACCTGCTTGTGGTGCACCCTGATAATAAACAAACGAGGCTCTGGTTCGCACCAACCAGCATTGGGCCAGCGTGTTAGAAATGGCCCAAATCACTTGGAACCCTAAAACAATTGAAAGTCGCGGTGAGCTGCCGGGTGCGTGCAGTACAGGACTGATCGATGTGAAGCAGTGAACATCTATTAACTGATGATGATGATTGTAAAACGCAAACTGTTCTAACAGTAAGTTTTATGTGACAGTTAATTTATTTGATAATTCATTATCCAATATTAGTCAAACATTGTGAAACAGACCCTAAGTCGACTTATTTACATGCTACCCCAGCGGTCAGTGGGCACAACTTGAACTTGGAAACACATGACAACACATTTTTACTTCTACCTTTTAAAATCGCACATTTTTTTTTCTTGGCGAAATACGATTGAGTTGGAACGTAAAAAAGAATCCGTCGAACACGATCTGAACAAGCGACCTGTGAATATTCATGTGCTATTCAGTCCACAGCGTTACAAAATGAGCCATCGAAGAATCTCTAAAGTAGGATGGATGGTGGATTTAGAAGTCGGAAGGTTAGAAAACCAATGATAACCAAGACACCATCTGCAAGGTATAAACAATGGTGACATGTTAAAATCACAGCCAGTTCTGTGTTGCCATGTTTTGCAATATTCACACTGTGGTATATAACACTCTCGTATAACATTTATTAAATATTTTATAAATGGTATGTCACCATAATATGGTGACCGCTGGTGTGCAATACTGCAAGTTAAGAATGATGAACACCTATTCATACTTATTTACACCACACTTAAATATGTGCAAGTATAAAAAGTTTCTTCTTTATATTCAAAAGCTAATTGGTGTTATTTTATATTGCTTTATGGTTTATTTACAAGTTTTATTTGAAGGCATCGAGGCTGCAATCTCACCAGAAAGGTTAGCATCATCACCGCTGGCGGCTGTTCCGAGCACTCATAACATGTTGACGACTGCATCATAATAGACTATCTCCAACACAGATGAGGTTAAGAGTTTGACCTTTTTTTTACAGATGAGGCAAGCGAGACGACTTATGGTATATGCCTGCCCGATACAATGTGGAACCAGTTATGATGGTATACACTGTACCACATTATGACATGGATCTTTAAGGTTCGATAGTGCAATCATTTGTTTAACTATATCACCCATCTAACCAGCACACAGTAACGTTTACATATTACCATTTGGCAGTAGTGATAAGCGTTGCGTTGATGAAGCCTAGGATTCTGGTAATAGACATACCACTAGCATGTGGTGATGTTTAAGAAGGGTCTCTGCTGTGTTCTTGTAACTCCTGGACTGGAGTTCTGGTTGTTAATAGTTTGTTTATAAAAATCTAACAGTTATTAGTATGGTGCATTCTTTGATTTGCCAGTTTAAGAGTTTGTACCTACAGGCACTTGAATTTAAGTGATGCAGCAGTCAACGAGTTATTCTGTACCGCGCGGGGCATACGCGTGTGCCTAACACCGTATATTGATCACTGATCTAGGTCATCATTGAATGAAAAAATCTAAGTAATTTTCTTATCATATACTTTGTATAAATTTACATTAAAAAAATCTATTGACCCTCTTAATGATCCCAAGAATGGAGTTCTTGGAGAAAGCTGGAGCCTTCACGCGGCGTTATATTATATTGTTAAAGAATGTTAGTTTGTACTATCGAGAAGTTGTTAAGCAAATGTCTAGAAATATACACCCCACGCGGCCTGCCATTGGATATATCGCCTAGATCGAATACCACAAAGCGATGGCCACCACAGCATCGCGCCGCTTAATCACCACTAAACCTTCGCACATAGCACACGTTTACAACTACCTTCATCTTACACTAACCACTTACAAAAGCTACATTAGTCAGGTCGCGAACTCTTCGATCGTTTGTGAGCGCTGCTCCTCCGCCCCGCGTGGCATCACTTCCACGCCATCTTGAGCATCTTTCGGGAAGCAAAGTACTTGGTGCTATATGAGGCGACCACGAGCGCAACGAGCACGATGCTGATCAGGTGGTAGTCGAAGTCGTCCTTCAGGAGGTCAAAGGTCTTCGACGGCGCCACGCGAGTATAGAACAAATCTGTCAATTGATTTAAGATGATGTTACAAACAGCAATGAAGCAGCGGATGGTAAAGTGTGTACTACTAGAACACAGCTGTTACGAAGGACATATTTTATATTGCCACCATTTCTACCAACGAAGCTTCATAACTTGTGGCTCAGGAATCGAACCAAGACCCTCCATGTGACAAGGTTAGCAGTTAGCCGCACCTCCGAGGAGGCAGTTAATTTTAATCCGATGTAACATGTAGATAATGGCGTGTCTGTTAAGCATGGACGCCAGAAGAGAATGATTGTTAGCTCACCGAGTCCGGTGGCGAGGACGAGGCTCGTGGACTCGATGCCGGCTGGATGCGTGTGCAGCGAGTGCACGCGGTGCAGCGTGCGGTTGTAATTGACGACGGCGTCGGCGGGCAGCGGCAGCTCAGGCGCGTATGGCAGCAGGCCCTCCTCGCGCTGCTCGGCTGTGGGCGCAGCGGGCCGGCGCGGGTCAAGCAGCATCCACGGAATCTCCACTATCGCGCCAGTTGACAACGCCACTGGTGGTAAGCGATCACTTTAGATGCAGCATGCTCTTTTGAGGCACATGAATGTAGTTAAGTTGGATTTTATTACTCACAGAGGACATGCCGATCGGTGAGGGAGCGCTCGGTAACAGTGACAGCGGCAGCGCTGGCGGCCGCGGGCACGATGTACGCCTGCCGCTGTACGGCGGGTGCGCGGCCTGACGCGAACGAACTGAACGCACCGCCCGCCGGCACCCAGCGCTCCTTACCCTCGTACAGTTCCATTGTGGCTGAAACAATAAATAATTATAAGAGATTATAAATACTGTAGGACATTTTTTTTTAAACCATTTAAATATTTGCTTTAAAACAATAACTATTTTTTTTTTATTAACACCATTTTGTTTACACGAGTGGAAATCTTCCAGATATCCTCAGGGTTATGTAATATTTCCATTAAAAACTCCCTTAGTAGCTATCCACTTATGAACAGCAATGGGTGCATCAATTCACCTTACTGTCTTCGCTGTAATACAAGTTATTTAAAACGCAGTTTTAAATAAAATTTTAATTACTTTTAATTTGTTATTATGTTTCGATACATCAATATGTATTGAATAAGTATATTATACTTGCAATGTCAATGGGGTTAATATTAAAGAAAAACCATAAAGAGTATACATCTTGTCATACAGTTGGTAACTTGAAATATTCTTTTAAGCAAATGAAGTATTAGAACATACTAATTTTCATTATGATATATAAGCATATGACATTAAAAAAATATATTATCCAGTATATTTGTTCTATTGTTTATGTAGTGTTAATCTAGTATCACTGACCTATTTCGACGCGGCGGTGCTTGTCGCTGCGGTACAGGTACGCGAGGCAGTTGTCCGCTTGCACGGCGAGCGGGAGGGCGCGCGCGCGCCTATGCGCAGACGCAGCCGCCACCGCGCCAGACGCGACGTCCACCGCCACCGCGCGAACAACGTCTGCATTGTATATTTGTTATTGTTAAGTGCACTGCATTGTGTTATTGTTAAAAACAATGCTGCTTTTAGTAGACCAATCTGCTCTACCGCCTGGTTGCTATGTTTTTCTAGGAAATTACATTTACATGTATATATATATATCATAATATTAACCCCATAGATGCTCAATGGACATCTCCATCTCCTAAAGAAATAATAATTAAAATATAATTATGGTGTAGATATATATGCTGTACATTTCTTTGGGGATGTTTTTTGACTGTCTGTCGGCTGATGATTATGATATCATACATGTTTTATATTATTTTCTATTGGATCACCTAACAAAATCAATTTATTATGCAAGAATTGTTGCAGTACAGCTTACCTTTATGAATTGGATCCGGCCCCTCGGTTATGAACAGCACGAGGTTGGGGTTGCTGTACTTATACAGCACGCTGCGATCTGCTAGCGCGCGACCCGGCGAATGCGTACGCTCGAGGCGCGCTCGTGTCGCTGTGCTCACGATTCGGTGCCCAACCGCGTCCGCGCCACCCAGATTCAGAGACCAGATGTTCTGCGCTACTGCCGCCTGCGCACCGTACACATGATTTAATGTACCACTTACAAGATACAAGTACAGTAAGCACGTATCAGGACTGCAGTTAGCTCAAATATTGATTTAAGATACCAAGAGGATCCTTAATGTATGGTTCCACGTAATTTTTTTAATAAGTAATGGTCGAAAGTGATAAAAAATTCCATAAAGTTATGAGTTAAACACTTCACAAAAATTTGAGGAGTGCGAAGAGTAACGGGTCAATAAACAATGGTTAAACAAGACTTGCCTTTCCATCGTATTTGAGCGCGTACCCCCGCACCTTGGCAGTTTGACTCTCCGCGACGTACATATACATGTCCTCCACCAACCGCTCTGATGACATCGGGAACACCTGGAAAGTAAAAAACGTATGTTATTTATCTTTTTTTCAAGGCGGCGAAGAGACGAACGGGACTTCTACTTAATGGTAAGCGCTTGCTGATAACAATGTGACGTTGCCTCGGATAATATCCACTGCATCACATTGTACTCATCGCTTTGAGACATAACCCTGTTAAGTCTTGATAACCTATTAATGTCACTAGCAACAACATTCTTCAAATACGAATACAGTAATTTTTACAAAATAACATTTGGTGGTAGAAAAAGGCGTTGGGATATAGGCGGATGGTCCACAAGGTTGTTTTGATATGTAGTAAAACATTCTAAAGCGCCTTCATCATATATTCTCCAAAATCTAGTGTTAAATACCTGTACAGTTTCATCTTCGTATAACACTACAAGCCCGTGAAGCTTCTCCTCGTCAGCTCGATGTAGAATTGCACACTGAAGTATCCGTGCGTCCAGTAGTAACACCCGCTCACCCACCAGCTCACCAGTTATTGGATTCAGACTTATAATCATGCCGTTCCTCGAATCCTGAAACAGTAATGATTTTAAAATGAACCAGTAATAAAGTAATACTTCATGATGCTGCTTTCCACTTCACTTTTTTGTAAACTGAGTCTAAAGTTCGTAGTAGTAAAGTAATGTGGATGCTCTTGGTTCTATTTTAAGACCATTGTGTAGTAGGAGGATATCTAGAAACTTTTATGCTATTAACATATCATCAGAAAAGTTCTCTGTCTGTCCTTCAGAAGTATTCAGAAATACTTTCAATTATTATAAAAATATTTTAATGTTCAAAGTACAGTATGTTTTTTATCTAAACTAGCCTCACACTTACCTTCCGATTCACATGGTATTCAGCGGGCTTATTTAGGACAGTTTTTGGAATAATTGTATATATTAAGCAAATGGCATACTTGCCAACTTACCTTGGAGTTGGGAAATGGATACTTAGTGTTAGAATAAAAATATATAAAAACGATACTAGGCTCTTAGTTAATGATGTGTTAATGATAAAAACACATATCGCCGTTAATAATAATGCTCTTGGATTTTACTCACCTCATGCTTTCCGACTATTGTTAGGTACGCATCGTACGGCGGATGCCGAGCTGTCCGCCGGCTAAATACGGCGACAGACTCCGTGTCCAAACCCGGCTCATACCGCTGCCACAGTATCTCACCAGACAGATTATCCATGCCTATAATCTGCATCAAAAGATTTAGTAATTTAAGATTTAACCCAATATATAGTCTTTTTTATAATATTCTTGGGTTGCATCTGATTAAGCTAACCTTTCCAACATTGGTGACCAGCACAATAACTTTGTGCAGATTGAAGTAGTCTCTGACGAGATCGTTGACGTCAGAGCTATCGTCCGTGCGGTCCGAATGCTGCAAGTTGTGCAGTAATGTTTGCAGCTGCAGGAATTGGCTTTGTAGGCGCCTAGAGAACGCAGCCCAGATCGAGCCTGTGAATTAAATGCGAAGAAAACTGTAACACAATACTAACAAATGCCTGATTAGTTTGTAAGAGGCTCATGCTTGAAAAGGATTGGGTTCGGTGCTCATTTAACTTGAGCTTCTAGTGAGAATAAATATTATGAGGAAACCGACATGTCCCAAAGGCAACAGTTTTCGGGGACATGTGACATCCCCTAATCCACACGTGGCTGGCCATCATGATGAATAAAGGGCGTAAGTCTGTCCTCATCTGAGAAAGCAATCCCAACAGTAGGAATGATTGGAAAGCTATTAAATTTTATGTTTATACATTATATAAAATATTTCAATGCAACATTAACTTAAAAAATTTTAACCAGTAATTAACATAAAACTAGTTTGTTATTGAGATTAAATAAAAAAAAATAAAGCATTGGTGAGTACACTACAACTTAAAAGACATACACAAATTGCAAGAAGCGATTATGTATTATGTATGTCATAATTATCACATACATTAGGACTTTTTTGTAAACAATTATTTATATGTTTTATAATCAAACTTTAGATTAAATTAAGCATTCAAAATTATCAAAAAAAAAAGCTTATTAAACAAAACAGATGCTGATCAAATACATTCATTATTTAAATAAAAACTCTGACCTATATCAGTGGAAACAGTGCACAAATTAAAATATAAAAAAAAACCTAGAATATCTCGGTCCACACGAGACTTTATGGACTACACATAACGTCTATAATACTCACTGTACATCTTGGCAGCTAGAAAGTAATAGAAATGTTAGATTATTAATTTAGAAAACAGCCATAAAGATTTTTTTAATATGCAATATTGTAGTGACAATAAGGCTGAGGTAGATGTTCAGAAACCAATAGACCTCAGGGTCCTCCACATTATAAGGTAAGAGCCACTGCGCTACAAAGGCAATTCAACCGACTTCTTATTTAAGATTAGAGAATTCCTCATTAAGACAATATTTATATATTGAATTTTTGGGTGTAAAATTATGTAATTGTTTTTCTTAATGATTATATGATATACAGTATGATTCAGATAATTTTTACTTACCTTCTTTTTGATCAAATTCAGACTCTATGGCTGCATCAGTTTCAGACACAGGCAAATCTACAAACTCAACCGTGACCACATTGGCTAATGACTCTTCACGACTCCATAGCACTCGCCCTGAAATCAAATATAATATCATCTATCGATCTTCACAATAGTGAACCCTATACAAATGACGATGAAAAAATGGATTGTCAATGGGACTGCAACATAAGGTGGAACATATGGACAATTCACTGTAAACAAAACCAAAACTTTTTAGACTTATCTTATGAGGATGAGCAATTGAAGTTTAGTTATTATAATAGTGACAACTTGCCGCTTTGCTGCATTAAGTGCAGAGCCTCATCATCGCCGACAACAACAATCCTACAAGCATGGTCCTTCCCAGTTTTTGTACACATAACAGCTCCTAACTCAGCTTCTGGGATGCGAAGTTTTGGATCTGAACACTTGATTTCGGGCACTTCCTTGCCTGTGCTTACAGTATGTGCCATTAGAGAAAATCCCTGAAATCAGTTTAATTAGAAATAAAAACTAAACAGTTACTGTTTCTAATATTTTTTTGAGATACTATAAAAATAATGAACATACCAAAATATTGTCACTCCATGCTTGCAATAAAATTGGTCCATTTGTGCCATCAATAATAGTTGCACTTGTTGATGTGTCAGCAAGATTAACACTCAAAGATTCAAAATCATTATTCTTAACCAGTACTACTTTCTTATTGTCTATAATAAATCCTGGTAATACACTATTACCATCCAAAGATCTAAGATTGCCCTCAAACACATCTAAACTGAGGTAATCGAACAATGGCTTGCTAATGATTTGTACTGCATTCAATGTAACATCCATGGACAACAGACGTTGCGCTCCCATGTTTCCAGATACACAGCTGTAGTAAGGTGGGCTTAGGACACATCTAAAATTACAAAAAAAAATATTTGTTAGAGAATGGTAATGACATTGCTCTTTCTTAGAAAATACTTAGCCAATGTGCGCTAGGCCAATATCTCTTTCTATAGGAAACCCTGGAGACAGTACTAATACTAATAGCGACAGCCAACAAGGTTTTAAGCAGTAGACATTCCATGTACTCCCAAATTCCCCCTAAAAGCATTGTATATATGTTATTAACAATTGGTGTCTTCATGATGAAATCATTTAACAATATTTGAATTTGAGGTACCATTTCCATACTATTTTATACTCTATATATGGTTATATCAGTTATATGAAGAAAGCTTTAGAGACAAGGGAATATTTAATTTGTGTCAAAAGTAATCACATACCCATCACTTATCCAAGGGGCAGGAAGTTTAGATGTTGCACCACGATTAATTCCTGTTAGCAAATTGTACATGGTGACCTCTATGTGTGAGTCAAAAACTGGCAACATATGTACCAGCAGACCCTGATGTACCCACCATTCGGAAAAATCTGCTCTATCATTATCTTGAAGGGTTAATGACCATTCCCACAGAAGTATTCCTGTAATGTAAATATATTTTACTACTTACTACATTTGCCTATAAATCTATATAATAACCATCCATTTAGTCATATTGTCTTCATGGTAGCAAGCCTTCCAAACAAACATACTACACAGTACCTATCACAGTAGAATTAAAATAAATCCACTATACTACATCTACATTTTTAAATAATTACTGGTGTTATGAATAAGAAAACATACTCTGTCATAAGACTGGAGAAATGCTAAGAAGAAGACTAGTGTTATGAGTATACCCATGTCTTGAGGAAATGAATGAAATTTACCAGTACTGGATTCCCATCCTCTAACAAGGTAAGGGTTGGCCCCCGTTACAGTAACAACTTTGTCACTGACATGCAGAAGCTGTATGTTGCCAGTGGATGTATTTTCAAAAACATGCCTCCACACAACCTGTCCTGAAAATAAAGAATTTAGAAATAAGCAATCTTAACCAAATTAAATTATTAATTTTCATATACATTATAGATTATTTATTTACAAAAGTAGCCTAAGTAATAACCATAAAGAAAAAAGTTACTTTTTATAATATTATGTAAAGTGCCATTGAAAAATCTATCAAAATTATCCATCTAGCCAGCTGCCTGTAGATAAAGATTTTTAATATTTGTCATTTGTAGAAGTATTTAGTAAACATACAAGTTAATTTTGTCTAATGCTATTATTTTAGTTTTACTAATAAACACTATAATAAAATAAAACAATTTTTTCTCAAATTAATTTCATTAAACTATAGATAACTATAAATATTAAAGTTTTATACAAATCATTTTGCAGTAAAACAAAATGATAATAAAGTAAAAAATTAAACCCACATAATATAATTTGATATTATGAATATGCAAAAATAAAAATAGTAGGTTTTATCATTAATATCATCACCCAATAGCATCACAGCTTTACATAAGCTTCCCCAAAGTTGACTACATCCATAAGTCCCGCCTTGCCCGCATCAAGTCTTCGTTCACAATCTTCACCAGATTGCAGGTCGATCGTAGTTGTAAACCAAGTATTAAGCAAGCTGACAATTTATTATATAAAATACCTGTTTTCAAATGCAGCGCGGCTAATACATTCTCTTCCGTAGCTACTATCAACTTCTTAGCTGTTGATACAGTATCAAACTGTGAAAACTTTATACGTCCAACATAGGATTGGCGCCTGAAACGCGATTATTTATTACAGAATTAGTTATTCACGACGCAAATCCACTAAGCAAAAGCTTATTATCATTATAACCTATAATTGAAAATTACCAATCAAATTTCCCTATCTGATCCTCATAAATACACATCGATATATTTATCAAACTAAAGAATACAATAAACCAATTCATACTGTTTAAAAATTTTAATAAACCCAAAAAATTAGGTTTCAAATAACTTGACAACAGCCCCATTTCTGAATGACTGAAAAGTTTTTAAATCATAGACAAAAGAAGTTATACCTTGTCTCTTAACCACGTTCAAAAATCTCTGTGTTCATATTTTGTATAAAATAATTTAATTATTGAAAACAAAAGAAATATTGCACATTTTGAAAACATTGATAAAAAATGTTTTAAATGATTAATATTTATAAGAATGTTTTTTATCTTACATCCAGTTATATCTAATAAAGAAATATAAATGATAATATTGTACGTGCTGTGCTAAAGTTTAACTTTGTAAAATAATTAATGTCAAAATTGGTACTTAATTCAGATTTTACGTTCTGCAGGTTTAGAGAATTGCCAACTTTGCTTAAGCACCCGTGGCAACACAGTGATAAAAATTTTTGTAGTTCAAACACAATATGAACATATGTTAACAATTTGATTTGTTTTTGTTTTTTCCTTGTCATTTATGAACTATATAATGCGAGGTTTAAATTGGGTGATGAATTTGATGGGTTCTTCGCAATTCATATTCCAAAACACCAATCTGTTTATATATATTTTATTAAATATCTTTGTATCATTTTTAAGTCGTTTTTGTTTCATCATTTTTGCAAATCCTTTAAATTTTTACATACATCTTATATAAATTGCGATATTGCAGCTCAAGTTTTTTAAGGCTGCAAACTTTGGTTTATAAGCGTCTTGCATTTAGTAAATATACAATTTAATATTAGTTGAAAAAAAAGGGCAGCACTGTCTACACTAATTATATTAGATTATAAATTTGTGTATAAAGGACTAAGGTTCTATGAAACGCGGGACCTTTTTTTTGTTGTCATGACTTGAGATTCTTTATCATCGTCATCGGCCGATAGGTATCCACTATTAGACATAGGCCTCCCCTGAAAATCCCTATATCGATCGGTCCTGCGCTTCCCGTATCACCGGGCACTAGGGCCGTCTTTTTTAGGGGTTCTTATAGAAGGAATTAGGGCATTGTCCACCACGCTGGCCCAATGCTGGTTGGAGAGAGATAAAGCCTCGTTTGTTTGTTGGCTTGGATCCTATAAGTTGTTATTTAGGAACCCTTACACCCTTTTTTGTTCACGTAGAGCTTATGTCAATTTACTGTTCAATAGGTGAAGTCAATCGTATTAAAATAGCTTGTTATCATTTAATATTACGCCGGTACCTTTAAAATAAATGTCGATTTGTTTTAAATGTCACATAAAATACTCATATAAACGAAATGGTGTTTAACATTCTTACGTTTCGGATGAAAAGCAAAATATTTTGCGTATTTATATTGTTAAAAAGTTCGGTGTCAGTATTTTATATTGTATATAATTTTCCGAAAAACTGATGATTTAATTTTATGTCGATTGTTATAATAAATTAGCTAGTGCGACTACTAAATTCAAATTCCATCCGTTACAAAGAAATATAATGTATAGATTTTTATATGTGCTTTTACTTGCATCGATAGATTTATTATTGGTATTAAATAGGGGAAAGGTTTGAGCTAGGGTGACTAGAGCGACTAGGGGTTCTGAAAATATTTATAGCTAGATTGTAAAAATATTTTATATTGCGATGTATTTCATTTTTCACATTTCATTCAGCACATTTTTTATAGTTAGCTAAAACTACGCGAATTTAAGAAGAGACAATGCAAATAAAACATTATATAATGAATATATCTAATACTTGTCGTTTACCTTATAATTTAAAGATATTTTTTTAAAGAAAACCCTAATTTTATAAGCGTAACTGTGCTGTTTGGTAAAAATAATTTACTCAAAGAAAGGTTTGTTTTATGTAAAAAATAAAGTGCATAAGTACTCTGCATGACTTCTTTATTCGCTTGAAAACCGGTTGAATAGCGAATTCAGAAATAAATGACACATCTTGCATTCCCTACATTCTGTCATAGGTAACATTAAGCGGATTCATGGCATGCCGAGAATGTTATTGCGGTTAATGTATATGTTAAACTTATTACGCATATAAACCGTCCAGAAAAAACCCATGAGTATAACCATAAATATTATTTACATACAGAAGCATTTTACACTAAAATTACTTTTTGGGCTTTTATTCTCAAGGATTAGTCTCGTTATCCGAAAACCATGTTTATAAAGAAACAAAAACAAGTAAATAAAACATGTTGAAGAAAAACAAAGCCGTGAATAAACGTGTGAAACATTTCTCGCGCTACTTCATTGATTTAGAACAAAAGTTATAACCATAAGTCCAGGAGGTACAGTAACGTTAAAACTTTTTTTTATTACCTTTCACAAAATGTAACCTTTTTTTTAATAAAGTTTATTTGAAAATAAACTTGGAAAATGTAAAATTTTTTACTTCATTATTTATATAAAAAACTAATCAAATACCTAGTGTTGCAGTGCCAAAGAAATTAATATTCCGCGATCGTGTTTAATTTTATTACAAAATTATATGGATGTTCATACGAAATAACTACTGTTAATTTTTTATTAATGTTGGCTCATTCGAGAATACTTATATTAATAGTTAAATAATTTTTGCCCTTTGCACACTCAGGTCAGTTTTAAATTTTATATAATACCGGTATATTTTTAAGAATTTCCATTGCAATGCCAATACAGTTTTACTAGGTGCATAATATTTATAGTATTCACACAATAGGTTAGTTTTAAATCTTAAAAAATAATAAGAGAAGCTAGTGTATATACATTGTATTATAATTAGGCTTATCTTTCCAGCAAGTATTTTTTATGTGGTACGCGTGACCAGTTCAGCTTCCTTTAATTCCACCCGAGAACAGAACAACAAAGCCTAGGCAAAGGAGTCATTCATTCGGACCTAACAAACAACCCGCAGCCGTTTCCTCTATATTATAGCGAGAGATGCTCTCGCAATTTCATATCGTATTCCCGCGGGAGATGTGGATAAAAAAAAGCGGGAGCGGAAGGCTAGTTATTAATAAATAAAATCCAGTTATTATAAAGGCATTATAACTGGTATGGCAAGGGCCGCGTGCTAGGCTAGACCGCTTTCACCGAGTCTGTCCAGGTGCAGCGCAGGCGACCTGCGGAGACTGCGATCCGTGCACGCCGGGCCTATGCATCCGGCGCGGTATAAAGAGATTCCTTTTTTTTCATCATTTTATAAAGAAATTTATTGTAACACGATGCTTGATTTTTTTTCTCCTTACTATAACTCTTTAGACTGCAAAATGGACTATAAAAGACAATGTTCACACCTTTAGTACCCGCGTATGTTATGCTTGTCTTTAACAGGTTAATTTTTTTTATTTTTGTCCATTATAGTTGAAGTTACATCACTATTACCATATATATTTAATTTTATTATTTACATATTATATTTCAATATATCTAATAAAAATATTATGAATACCATAATTAAGAAATAAGCATATATGTAACTGACGTATTGGTAAAATTATAATGAATAGTAAAAGTTATTGAAGTTATTGTTGAAAAATTTTTTTGTATTGATAAAACTAAAAATACTTTGCTTAGGATTTACAGCAAATATTTAACTAACCAAGCTTTTTTAGACTTATGCAATCTGCTATTAGACTTCATATCCAATCCACGAATGTTGAAGTACTAATATAAACTAAAAAAAAAAAAACATGTGTTGTAAAATTGGATTCGGGAATTTTATCGAAATATTTCAGAAAACAGAACATATATAATCACTCGCAACTATTATTGCGTGTAATACGATCTTCAGGAACTAGACGGAAACCTTTAGATATCCGATGAACGCAGTTTTAACCCGATACTAATAGTTTTTCGCTATCCCGTGGGGCTTCCGACTTAAACGAGTCCTGGATGAAGCATGCTGGGTTATGCGCTGACCTGTACGCTGAAGAGAACAACATGAGCCGAACATTGTGATCATATAATACTGCTGTTATGTAATTAGTGTACTTGTAAATACAAATTAAATAGTCTGAAAATAGAGGAATGTGACTAGAAGCAACTAGATATATGTAACTGAAAAAAGAAGGTAGTTCTTCGGGAGCTCGAATCCAACAATGGACTGCGATATTACATTGGTTAGTGATAAATCTTTTACGAGATGTCGGCTGTATAAGCAGATATCTTCTATTTCTCTCTTGTATTTCTTCTATTATTATCGCGAAGTAGTATTATGCAAACACTATTTTGTTCAAGTTTAAGAAGATTAAGAATAAGAAGAAGTACTTAGTCAAATTATTGTGGTGAACAGACTTATTTTTATATCTTAAATATTTTAAATATAATTATCATACAGAACATAAAGACTAGATTATTAGGATGTTCACTTGAAGGAGATGCTATTCCTTATAACAATATAGCGCAAGTTTACTTTCTTTCTATTTTATAAATCATCATCATTAGCTGATGGACATCCACAAAAAAAAAAAATCGATAAATTATTTTTTTTCACATTATTACAAATTATGTATTTTTCTTTATATATGATGTTAAACATTTTCTTTTTATTTTTGATGTGAAACTCCTGGATTCTATACATAGGTAGAAGAATCAGTATATACAGGTGTATATTACTTATGTTTGCTAGCTGTTAATCATTTTCGTTAATTAGCCTAGTTTCCGAATTCGTTAAGATGATCAGTTTTGCATTCTATCTGCCGAAAGGTTTAAAATGTATAAACCTTTGTTCATTTTATTATAATTTTGATTATAAATCAATAGACGTTAAGTGATCGGTGCCACTTGACTCTAATTTTTCACATTCCTCGCCGCGTCTTACCATCTTCAGATGCCGTCCATAAGAGACGGAACGTGCTCAATATCTTAATCTAACGCTATTGTCTGCGAACGATTTATTAATACATGTGCTAATCACTTTTCAGGCTAGATAGATATATTATAAAAAGATCAATACCGTTATTATATTATATAATTATTACAGTTGCAATGCGAGATCTTATTGTATCAATCGAATTGCATTTGTAAAAGTGAAATTCCATTTGAAGGTTATAATCGAGTAATTGCTTGTCTCGTTGCTACTAAAAATAAAAAAAAACCAACATATGCGAAAAAAAATTGTTTAACAGTTTAAAAATTGAGGTGCCTTTATTTTTTGAAAATTTACACAAAACTGTTAAACAAAGTATTTAATTTTTTTTTTCTTTTTCTTTTAGGTAATCTACGAATTGTATTGAACAATTCTCGCCGGAAGGTTCACAAACCGAGAGACAAAATTTTGTTTATAAATAATGAGAGATTTTTTGAAAAAAAAAATCCGTTATTTTGGTCAGTTTTAATAGAGAGTGTTCGAGAGAATCTTCATGATGGTTGGTTTAGCAATAGTAGTGTAAGGCGGTAACAAAATCTTCTTAAATTGAACTGGGAAAAATATACAACTATAGGTTTCCTTAGAGCACTTGTTAATACGAAGGAGTTTTTTAACATGAATGAGAAAAGTATTTTATCGATGTTACTTTAATATATTTGACATGATAAATACGACTCTAAATAAGTAAGATTCAATATCGGGTATACCCTTAAGAATGGAGATACCACACATATACAGACTAGAGGTTTATAGTGTATATTTAGTCTTTTGGATTAAAAACAGGACTTAAAGGTGCACTACGCCATCCCTCGAGATGGACCGACGATGTCATAAGAGTGGGTAAATGGATGAATGCGAAAAGCTGAGGACTGCATATGAGAAAGACCTACATCCAGTAGTAAATTGAGAAACTCCGATAATATTGATATTAAACGAAGAACAGT
This sequence comes from Ornithoptera priamus, assembly GCA_029034505.1. NCBI lineage: Eukaryota > Metazoa > Arthropoda > Insecta > Lepidoptera > Papilionidae > Ornithoptera > Ornithoptera priamus. The sequence continues at coordinate 2,559,028 of JARDWD010000046.1, read as the reverse complement.
TATAAGTTGAAAAGGAAGAAAAAAAGCTTTAGGTATAAATTTAGATAAAGACATTTCGTTTTGTAAGATTTTAGATACCACTTTACGTAAACTTGTAAAAATAGTGATTTTAATTTCAACGTTATATAGGTTACGCTATCATTTAATCAATTTTTTTTTTATTCAAAGAAGCGAAAGACGAGTGGGACTTTCACCAGATGGGAAGTGATACGCCTAGCCATAACAATGTGACGTTAGTTATGATGTTATACCTTGCACCACATTGTGCTCGTCGCCTTGAGACAAAAGATGTTCAGTCTCGTTATACCAGTAATTTCACTAGCTACATCGACTTTCAGACCAGAACACAGTAATGTTTGGTGGCAGAAATAGGCGTTACGGTGGTACATACCTAAACTGCCTCCGACAACAGAGACATACCACCAGTGATTCATACCGACCTTTGTAAAATTGGCCGAAGTATGCGAATACATATTTTTTTATATTATTACATATATACATACTTCTGTTATAATAACGCTTTGCAAACCTCATTGAGTGTCTGTCTCGATTGCATCCGATACAGCATCTCGGATGTCACTCAGTGTTACTAGGGTCCAATAAAAAAAGGAGTTGTATACCTTAAGGAGGCGATTGAAAGTTTTTAGAATTTATAAAGTACAGTACACGAACAGATGGAACGTCACACTTGTTGCTCATGCTCCACAACGGAACTCCTTTAAGGCTTCGCAGCAGCTTAGCGGCTGATAGCAGCGATAGAAAAAACTAAGCACACATTCATTGTTCTTTCTATATAAAGACATCTTTTATTAAAGCTCTCATTATAATATATTTTGTAATGTAGCGTATTAGTAAACACAATTTGGTTAAGAGTTACTTGAACTTTACTACTTCATCATACCCCAGAGATCTCCACATTGATCGGTCCCGCTCTGACCGCATCCAGCAGCTTCCTATGACCTTGGCTCGTAGGCACCAACTTGAAGGGATTTGGGCCATATCCATGAAGCTGGCTCAGTGCGGGTTGGTAGGAGCCAAAGCCTTATTAGTTGGTTAGCTAGGTGCACCACGAGCAGGTCAGGTTGGCTTGGCTCCCATGGGTTGTTGTGCTAGGCCATTTACACCGTTGCTACTTATACGAAAGTAAATTTTCTTTTTAAATAAATAAAAAGTACTATTAATTGTAAATAATACGAGAAAATATATCTTGACTATTTTTTTAATTGTTTTAGTTAATTAAAAAAAAATCTACTTTAAGCAAAGGTGTAAGTTACTCTAAGATAAGTCGTATGCATAGTTTGTAATTTGAACTATGTAGCCCGTTGCGAATAACTCAAGCGCACCATAACTGCATACAGCGAGGGAATTCAATCTCGCATCGCGGCCGTTACCCGTTCTCACAGCAGACCTAGGCCATTGCGACATTATTGAAGTCTAGACTAGACTGGTGTGAAATTCGCACCGGCCGCAGCTTTCGCGATCCCAGCGCGCGGGGTCGGTGTAGGGCCGGTCGAGATTCGTACGACCAGATACACTCGAGGTCAATCGGCAAGTGGTAACAACTTTGAGATTTTTAATATTATTTCCTATGAAACTATTACAATAATTATTAATTCTCTTGGTAATAATGTGTATTGTTGTACCGTTTGCTTATTGGCAGCAAAGTTTGTCTCGCTGGTGACCTAGGCAGTCATTGATAGGAGAAATCTACCGCTAACCTATATTTCTAGGTTATATTTAATTTCATTTTAGTTCTAATCTATATTATTTACCAAATCCTTATCTACATATATTTGATCTCAATATCACATGATGTTAAGTGACAATGAGAACGGGGAGGATGAATTATGTTCGCCCAGAATCCTCTAATATACTGACAGCTGGAAAATAGCAGTGCTGTTATTGGTGCAGATTTACAATATGATATATTTGAAAAAACTCTGACACCATTTAAACCTGACACCGTGTGGCTCTGAAATTGAATTAGAGATCTTAGTATTACAAGGTGTTTAACGACGGCGCCACGGCAGTCGAAACAGAAGCAAATTTTTAAGTAATGATGTAAGCAACAATAGTGTCCTTTGATAAATTGAAGTTTGAAATCTACGTAAGGAGAGTTTTATATAGAATCATCATCATCAGCCGATAGACATCCATTGCTGCCTTTGCCAAAAATCGCCACATCGAACAGTTCATTGAGGGGAAGTGGGCCTTAGCCCACCACGCTGGCCCAGAGCGTGTTAGTGAGTGGTCAGAACCTCGTCTGTTATTCAGCATGGTGCATCGCTTGCAGGTGAGGTTGACTTGGGCTCCGTAAGATGTTGAGCGGAACCCTACACCCCTTATATAGAGTAGTAATTACATTTTTGAAAGTATTGGATTCTGTTCAAAAGTTTCATAAGAAAGTTCTAAACTAAATCCAATATATGTGTTCAATGACCGCATTATCATGTCGATCTTGTACGTAATAATTGGAAGATTAAACTTATTTAACATATTATGGTAATTGTGGTCTTGTGTGTACGGTTTTGTTTTTTATTATTTAGAATTGAATGAGAAAGTGAATGTATGCCTTTGCTATAAATGATTTATACGGTCAATAGCGGGCGTAGCCTCAGTATTTGGCAGGGGAGAAGAAAATATATAATTTGTTTTTATATTAATGGGCAATATTGATGTTTATTTATAATGCTAATAATCAAGATCTTTTCAAATAAATTATAGGACTAAAATTCAGCAGGCATCTAAAGCAGAGCAGCAGATAAAAATCTTTGTATTGTCCCCTCAATAGTGTTCTTAGTTCTCGGGAAAATCATTTGCATTTTTTCGAAGATCATACAAAAATGCAAATCTGTAGGGTTTGTAGGAGATCAGGTGAACTGTCTGCTTGATTATATACATATATATGTATATGTATAAAAAAACTGTTTTAAAAACGTGATTTAATACAGAATGCACAAGGAGTGGGCCACGACAAAGTAAGGCAGCTTCCGTTCAGTGAAAAGAGAGCGCGGGGTCTTATGATAGCGTTCAATTTCGCAATAACTTGAGACGGAGGCGCGAAAATGATTGCATCTGCTGGACCATACGCCGGGAGGCCGGCTGGCGGCGGCCGGCGCGGGGGGGGACCCGGACCGGATCCCAGACCCTAAAATAAAAACATCGACCAAATAATAATTCACATCGCTTACCCCGGACAAGTACGCGGGACGAATGGCGTTGACCCCCAGAACATTCCCATGCTAACTCGCTTCCCGACTGGATTTTCTTAATGGAAGGGTGGTACTACGCATTTTGAATAGGCCATTGAAATGTGTGTTTGGACTTATTAGCTTTTATTTCTAAGACTAGCTTTCATGGGAGCACCGGTGGACACGAAATCGCGCATCGCTGGAATTAGACGGATGACTTTTGCGGTGTTCTGTTACAGTCAACGCCAATTGGAAAGAAAAGTCTTAGTCCCTTTCAAATTGATTTAAAGCTTTAACTTTTGTTCTACTATATATATGCCATATTAAATATGCTTTCTTATTATTATCTATGGTCGATTTATTTCCACCTATGTGGAGGCGTGTGCCTGGAGTCTTGAAATTTAGTACAAATAATCCTTTTACCGACAAAAGGTCATCTAAGAAATAACTTTACAAAAATCCTTCCCTGAAAGGGAGTTGCGGGGGTGTTACAGCCAGCAAAATGAGCGGGGAACAGCTAGTCCAATAGATATGGGATGTGATTATATGAATCCTATTGAACGTTTCCGTTTATTTTTATTCCATACTTATATAGACAAAATATTGAAAAATAATATCAGTTATGTACTTATTAAAAAAGAAAAATTTAATAAAGTTGAACTGGTCCATCCAATTGTTTTCTTATGTAATTATAAAAACCTGAACATGGAAGTGATCAGCTGATGAGAGAAACATTATAACATGTACTAATAACACAATTGTGTCCACATAGAACAGAAACTATACTTATATGACATGTGTGTGATCAAAGAGAAAATATTTTTTTAAATATTAATACTATAATAAACTAATCATTACATAAACATTTTAATTCATTTAGAGGTAGCTCTAAAATTTAACTCTACATTTTCAATATTTGTTTTCCTACTTTACCGTCGATTGAATAACATTGTTAATGTTAAACTTAAATAACTTGATTAAAGATTACGAAATTTCCAATTCGAATAATTGTATTTAATAATACTTAAACGCATTACAAGAGACTTAAGTCCAGCAGTGGACGTCCATCGGTTGAAATGATGATGATGAAATATTTTACAGTACAACTTTCTTAACAAATTCGCATTTTCATGGTGCGATAAATATGAAACGCCGACTTGTTAAGACGGGCAAGGATTTGAAGATCGCCGGAAGTAGCTGGATGTGGATGGAGCAAAACTGAGATGCGTGAAATTTGTAGGAGAGTTTAGTGCCTAGCATTGGGAGTGTTGGTGCTAAATACAAACTGACCGAAAGGCTTTCAGTGCTAAGCCCTAAGCATTGAAGTGCTTTGAAATCCACTAACTTTTTCTGATTAGCACTAAACCGCCTATTTAAGCTGATCTCCACGCTCTGGCATGATATTAAACAATTATAATGAATAATAACTATATTTTTATAATTTTTAATTCCTAATAGAGTTCTGTTATTTTTCCTTAGTAGGCTTTTTTATATCTCCAAATGCCTAGATTTGCTCTGCTTGTAAATTTGAGACAGAACTCAAATTCTTGATAGTCTATTCTTATGAGTATTCGAATATTTTTATATCAAGTTATATTTAGACAGCTTAAACTGAGTTAGGCTATTGGGGCAATTTAAGGCTTCGTTTTTGATGAAAATAACTACTGATTAATTAATTAAAATGTATGAACGTATTGCCTAAATTAAGTTATATACTCTTTGAAGGCTATTTTAGTTTGCTAGACTAGAAACGTATACAATTTTAATGTCTTAACAAAACAATTTATTAATTCCAGGGCTCAGCGGTTGATCCCTTGTTTTATGAGACGAAGGTCTGTGATTCGATTCAGAGACTACATAACTTGGAGTTTGAGCAGAGGAAATGTTTTTTTAACTGATCCTTTTAAACCTTCATTTAAATTGTACTAGTAAATGTTGATGAAAGTTGGAGCTAATATACAAGTGATAGTATAATTATATTAATGCAATTTGTTATGTAATATGAATAAATTAAAACTTATACCAAAAGTATATAACTAGTAATAATACAACACACATCTATAAAAAAAAATGTTTAATTAACAAATAATATATGCATTAATATCGATAAGGGTATAAAAGTTTATGTAATCCAAATATGGCAATATCGCCATACAACTGAAACATGTATTGGAACTGAACTGAATCATCATCAGCATCATTTCAACCGATGGAGGTCCACTACTGGACGTAGGTCTCTTGTAATGTGTTTCACAAACCACGGTCTAGCTGTTTGAATCCAGTGACTCCCAGCGATTTTTTTATGTCCTCTGTCCACCTAGTGAAGGTCAGCCAACGCTGCCCTTTCCTAAACTTAACTGAATATTACAAGTTATATGGACATTACTGCTGGTGCTCCTGATGGACGTTACTCTGTTGCTGGAGACTGTCTAAATAGGTACTACCGCAGCGCCTATTGCAGCCGACAAACAGCAGTGTTCAGACATAAATGTGTTCCGGTTTGAAAGGGGTTATAGCTAGTGTAATTACTGGAGTAACGAGACTTACCATCCGATATCTCTAGGCGACGAGCAGAATGCGACGTACTGTGTACCATTTTAACTACCACCACGTTTTAAGGGCAGACATACCATTTACCATTATGTGAACGTTTTTCACCTGATGGTAAATGGTATAACGATTAGGTAACATAAATAGACTATATTTAAATTTTCCTGTACTGTACGTCCAGCACATGTATATTGATAACATTTAACCCAAGTTTATCAGGTTATAAACAAAGGTCAGAAATTAGTATAATACACTTCAATAAATCAGTGTTTCTCCCTCGTTTGACCCTTAAACCGAGTTTCTACCTTTCCACGTCTATAGACAGATATACTGTATGCAGCGGAGCAGCATCCTTTGAAGCATTCTGCTTTTGTTCGCCGAGGGCACAAACCCGTTGCTGCTATGCAAAGAGAACGATTTAATGGATGCACCAACAATGGGGTGAAATTGTGATAGGTGAGAGTAATCTTTTATGGTCACTGACAAATCTTGTTTTTATTTAACAATTTTTTTTATGTCATTGTCAGCGGCGAGAGGGTCACGATTTTCGATTTTATAACGATTTATGAATTGTACTATTTTAATTATGCGTTATCATTTTACTGCCCTTTCTAACTATGCGGATAGTAAAGTGTCAATTGACCGCGCGACCTGTCGCGAAGGGATGTTACTATACCATTGTTAACCGTTAAAATTTATTCTTAAACATTACAATGAATTAATTTGCATACACAAAAAATTAGCATTAGATTCTCTATTATAATGAACTGTGTCAATCCGATAATGGCAGTAATAGTTAATTTAAAGTGCTTTTTATTTTTCGTACATCCGTACAAGTAATTCATTCAGTTCTTTTTTATATACAATGAAGGGGTGTAAGGGGATTAGCTCAACATCTTATGGAGCCAAAATCAACCTCATGATGCACACTTTGCACCCTGCTGAATAACAGACGAGGCTCTGACAATCCACTAACCCGCACTAGGCCAGCGTGATAGGCTAAGGCCCAATTCCCCTCAATAAATTCTACGGAATATTAGATAGAGGTCTATGCCCAGCAGTGAACGTCTATCGGCTGATGATGATGATGATAATATAATGAAGCGACGAGACGAGCGGGACGTTCACCTGATGGTAAGTGATACGCCCGCCCATAACAACTTGGCGCTAGTTAGGATGTTATACTCAGGACCACATTGCACTCGTCGTCGTGAGACATAATATATTAAATCTCGTCACCCCAGCAATTTCACTAGCTACAACTCCTTTCAAACCGGAACACAGGTCCACAGTACCACCAGTTCGGTACTAAAGTTTTAAAAGTATCATTGCCTTATGTCTTTTTATTGGTGGTAGGTCTCTGTTCCTGGAGACCATCTAGGTGAGTATTACCGCAGCGACTATTTCTGTCAAACAGTACAGTTTTCCGGTTTTAAGGGTGACGTAGCTAGTAAAATTACTGGGGTAAATAAATACTTTCCATCAGATGAACATACCGCCCGTCCCGTCGTTTTGTTGAAATAAGTTGTTATATTAAAAAAAATTACCTTAGTAGTGAACTAATACTGTACTACGGTACCGGTACCATATTATAGTATCAGAGGCGTGATTGCGACCAACGATTTGGTGAAGGTGGTGGAAAGCCGCTGGATGCGGGCAAGGCAGGACTGATCATTGTAGAGATCTGTGGGGGACGCTTATATCCATCTGTGGAGGTCTGTCGTCTGAAGAAGTACTGTTACTTTATTAGGGAGTAAATATATTTCAACTTATAAAAAAACCCGCATCATTACGGCATACTACTGCAGTGTTCCATGGTGTAAAGGGGCCCATACAACAAATCACGGGACACAAGCCAACCTCACCTGGTCGTGGTGCACCTTGGTAATCAACAAACGGCTGGCTGCCACCAACCTACACTGGATCAGCGTGGTAGGGAATATCCCAAATCACCCCATATAAACCCCTAAAAACAACGAACCCTAATGCCCGGGGATGCCGGAGGCCATGCTGACTGCAGCGCAGGACCGATCGATGTGACGATTTTTAGGAGTGGCCTATGTCCAGCAGTGGACGTCTATCGGCTGATAATGATGTTGATGATGTTCTACGTTATAGATAAAGTAAAGCAAAAATATGTTTCGAACATAGACTGTGTTTATATATTAACTACTGCCTTTTCAGAAAACGCTCCAATTGAGAACTTTTTTTTTTCATATGTAACAAACGCTAGACGCTGATGTTTTTATTATGGCGGCAGATTGGACAATAAGATGTTGTAATCAGGATCAAAAAACACCATTAACCAGAACCCAATAACAACTTTTTTTCAACGAAACGACGAGACGGGCGGTATGATCATCTTATGGGAAGTACCTAGTTATCCCAGTAATTTTACTAGCTACGTCACCCTTAAAACCGGAACACCTTACTGTTTGGCAGAAATGGTCGCTGCGGTGATACTTACCTAGATGGTCTCCGGGAACAGAGACCTACCACCAATAAAAGATTGAAGGCAACGATACTTTTAAAACTTTAATACCGAAGTGGTGGTACTGTGGAGTTCCACACAGTTGTGTTCCGGTTTGAAAGGAGTTGTACTAGTGAAATAACTGGGGTGACGAGATTTAATATATTATGTCTCACGACGACGAGCGCAATGTGGTCCTGTGTATAACATCCTAACTAGCGCCAAGTTGTTATGGGTGAACGTATTACTTACCATCAGATGACCATTCCTCTCTTCTTGTCGCTTCGCAGAATAAAAAAGAATTATGCTCATCATGCTTCATATCAATAACGACTAAGCGAGTTTACTTCAATGATTAACTATGAATTCGCAAAGTATTAAGTTAATAAATAAATAAGCTATTTGATTAACAAAATTTTTTAATATGTTAAAACGTTTAAAATCATAACTTTATAAAAAATATGGACGGAACCGTTTTTATTTTCATGCAATTAAAATAGATTTATATTCACAGAGGGAGCTCGTTGAGTTTACTGCAATGGCGTAAAGTGGGTGGGCGAGGGACGGGCGAACGCCTCCCCTCTCCCTAGGATCTAGTGTTTCAACTAGAAATGAAAATAAGCGCTGCTGTGCAGCATTTTTTTTAATAAGAGTGGGCATATATGAAAAAATCAACACATTCAGCGTGCGTTAAACGAGAGTATGTTTTTATTAATTTCCACAGCGATGTATGTTTACATGAATTTTTTTTATATATATCTCCAACTGTCAACCAAAGTTATAAATTCTTTCCATGTATTTGTATATACATATATTCGTAAACCTTTTTTGTTTCGGGGTGGAGTGGGGGTGATGGGGTTATCTTCAAAAGAAACCCATTATACCCGTTCTCTGAGATTCTTACTCACTAAAACACCCTCGGTGGTCTGCATCAGTGCATTCGGAGAGGCTCCGAGATCTCTTATAGAAAACACCGGTGCCCCTCTACACTTTGTTACACTTCTCTATGGAGCCTATCCCTCTTAGGCCCCATCGCTGAACCATACGCTGTCCCACGGAGGTTCACTTGTTGAGCGATATGGGCCTCAACCCTCAAGGCCCGCGAAACATCCCCTTTAGACGCCTTTTATGACAGGCAGGGCTTACCTTACTCCTATTCTTACTAACCCGAGACTACAGGGCTTCGTAATATAGCCTACTTGATGGATTTTCTTTAAATTATCTCCTTTGAAATATAACCTTAGTTTAGTATCTATACATGTAGGAGATATCCGGAGATTTTTGGACTCAAAACTTGGTAGAGATAGTGCTTCTGCCATTTAGAGGTCAGCTAAGAATGAATTTTACAGTTCCTTCCCCAAAAGCAGCAGCAAAGCAAACGAGTTACGAACTTTTTCTTTTTTTAATAGGGTTAAATACCACCAGTTAAAAAGAATAGCTGAGGATCGAATTGGTTTTCTCAATCTGACGCCACACTTCAGTTTGGATAAGGCACCTGATGATGATGAGTGCGGGGTATGTCATAAATTTTTTCTTTTAAAAATATTGCAATTTTTATTTTTACTAAACAGAACGACGAACAGAACATATATCATCCTCATCATGAGCTTTCACTGTTGGACATAGGCCTCGCCCAAACGACAGAACGTAAAATAAAATGATGAACATATCCATACCATATAGAGTTAGGATTTTAACGCTGCACCACATCAGACTTTTGAGGCATGTCTAATCAGTACCGCAGCAGTTGGATAGCCCAGTTTAAAAGCAGTAATAACCTGTGATATCTACCTGGGTGATCTTCATCAACGGATCTGTTACCAGTAGTATCATTTACTAAGAAATATTTTTTCTTTTAGATATTAGATTAGAACAATATAAATATTCTACATCACTGATATATGTGCCCGTGTGTGTGTACTGATACTACTGATACACACATACAAATTATTGATAAATATTAATAAAAAAATCTGTTTTATATTAGAGTATTGACTGAACTTATTGAACAGTCAAAAAATAAATATTTAACTTATCAGAAATTAAAGTTCTGATAAGTCAAAGTGTAACTATCACAAAACATTATTTAACCTAGAAAATGAAAATGTTAAAATTTAAGTATTTAAGGTATTGTATACTTGTTTTTGTTAATAATATTATCTAAGGGGTGTAAGGGTACCCGCACAGCAACTCACGGGATCCAAGTCAACCTCACCTGCTCGTGGTGCACCCTTCTAATCAACATAAGAGGCTCTGGCTTCCACCAACCCGCGTTGGGCCAGCGTGGTGACAAATGGCCTAAATCCCTGCAGAAGAACCCCTGCAAGTGGAGACCTCTAGTAGAGGCCTATATCCAGCAGTGGACTTCTATCGGCTGATGATAATTATTTACAAAGTTGTACTATGATTTTTTTATGCAAGTAATACTCTTTATTGATACTGCTAAAGGTAAACAATGAACAACATACTATGTTCATATTTTTAAAATTTTTTGATTTTTTTTTTCTCCTTTTGTAATTTGTCCTTTTATTTTTTGCCTACTTTAATATCTTTTAAATAATATTGTTGTGTGCGTCTTTCATAGTAGGATATTTACACTGTAATAACCCAAATTATAGGGCCACGACTCGAACAGCGCCAGACCAAATTTTGTAGAAAACATTACTAGAGATCTCCAGCAGTGGACGTCCATCGGTTGAGATGGTCATGATGATGAACCAAAAAATCTTTAATATGGTAAAGAAACTTCTTTGTTATCTTTTTCCTATTGTGAAGGTCATAATTTTTAATATAATTTCATTGATAAAATCTATCGGACTTTATACTATAGTTGAAATGCCCTGTAAGTCGTCCACGTCTATATCTTAGTATTTATTCAGATCTAGATATTTTTATTGGTGAGGGATTAATCGAACACCAGGAAATTTAAAAGTAGGGCACAAACAGTTAACAAAGATTACGATTCTTAGAAATCTAATCTAATATAGATAATAGTGATTAAACATCAACTGTAAGGGGAAATAACCGGTATAAGGTTTTTTACAGTTAATAAGTCGGATCAGTCATAAAGTTTTCTATTTGGAAACCTTTCGTGGGATTTAATAATATAATATTTTATTTAGGAAAGAGATCTTTAAAAAATTTAGTTTTAATTGTATTAGTTGTGGTAGCCTTGACACCTTTTCACAAAGTCCAACTGTAGGATCCATGATTTGGTGAAGGTTGCGGGCAGTGCAGGATCGATCGATGTGAAAATCTTCGGGAGAGCTTATGTCCAGATGTGGACGTCTGTGAGCTGATGATGATGATGTGTAAACATTACGCTGTTCCCGTTTGAAAGACGTAGCTAGAGAAATTATTGTGATAACGAGATTTAACATCATATGTATCAAAGCGACGAGCAAAATATCGTGATGTGTATATCGTCCTAACTATCATAAAGTTATTATAAGCAAGTCTATGACTTACCATTAAGTAAATGTTCCTCTCTATTCGTTAAATAAAGTTACATAGAATTTAATAAACATCATCATCATCAGTCAATAGACGTCCACTGCCGGACACAGGCCTCCCCAAAAATCTGGACATACAGTCAGCATGACCTCCAGTACAGCTTGTCACTAGGGGCTGTCGTATGTAAGGGTTCATATGGAGAGATTTGAGCCATTTACCACCACGCTGCCACAATGCACCTTGGTGGACAGCCCGAGCCTCGTTTGTTGATTAGCAGGGTGCACCAGAGCAGGTGAGGTTGGCTTGGATCCCGTGAGTTGTTGTACGGGACTCCTTACACCTCAATTTATAGCATGAGTTACCATAAACTAGTTAAATCATACGTTATTCACATTGTTCTGATTTGTCAATTTCGAATATAAAACGTTTTCGGTTTACAATAACGTACGAAAAAGGAAATAAAATCAAAGGAATATGACTCTTCGATGCAGTGTTATTCAGTAGAGAAAGGAGTTATAATTGGCATCTGACAGTGGTCTGACAATAAAGCAAGAGTTTCATCCGTTTGTAAAGTCGATGATTCGTTTATTCACTGCCAACTCAGTCGCCAAATGCGTCCGGCCTTGACTTTACGCTTTGCATTCACGTACAGGAGCCCGTCAGCAACAGTTTCCTTAAACAAGTGTCCTTTGGTCGATCGTTCGTGCAAGTAATATACATTAAGTCGTGATAGCTCAGCTTGTAAGTCCGTCGCACATTATTTACTTCTCATAGAAGCGCGGGTCCGATTCCCGTTTGGCTTGAGCTTCCAATGAAGTGAAACATCGTTACGAAAACAATATATTTTAAAAACAAGCTTTCATGAATATACAACCAATCTGAACTTGGCTAACGTCTGTTACGGCTCTCTTTTAAAAGAAAAGTCCGAGTCCCAGTTGTGAGAATATTGAAAGATATACATTGCAATAAGAATATAAATAAAGGTGTAAAAGACAAAAACACGGGGATGATGTTGGATGTTATAGTTGACAACATAATGAACACATTTGTTTTTAACTAATCAATGTAAATAAACTAATTCGATTTTATTATGTAAATAGAGTTGAGAGAGAGATTACAATGTACTGTAGTGTATGCCATTCTAACTAACACCACATTGTACTCGGCAGGCGTAATTTAGTATCAAGTGAACGTCCTACTCCTCTCCTAGCTTCATCACATAAATAAAATGGTTACTTCCTTTCTATATACTTTACTGGTGGTAGGTTCTGATACCGGAAACCGTCTAAGTAGCTACCACTATAGCGTCTATTTCTACCACCAAACAACAGTGTAAAAATAGTAGAATTCGGATATCTTATTAGAAGGGTGCTGTAGCTTGTGAAATTGCTGGGATAACGAGAGTTAATATCTTATGTCTCAAGACGAAGAACACAATTTGAGGCGATATATATCATCCTAACTAGCGCCACGTTGCTATGGCCAGCTATACCACATACCTGATGGTAAGTGACTCGCCATTACGTTCTATAAGATGACCATTACGGTCTGCACGTCTCAACTTAATTTTGTTCATAATTTTCAGTGTCAATGTACCTAAAGGTATTAAATAAATAAATAAAACAAATAAAGGTTCCTTTGAAACTAACAAAAGGTTGACTCGGTGCCATGCAGGTCATTCCTTTAATTATAGGACCAAGAAACCGGCGGGACATTCACCTGATAGTAAATGATACGCCTGTCCATAACACCGTGGCAATGGTTATGGTGGTATACACTGTTAGCAATGCGCTCGTCGCCTTGAACCATGTTGGTTAGTTTTTTCAGCTACAACATCCTCTAAACCGGAAGACAGTAATGTTTGCACAGTGGTTTGTCATTAGAAATAGAAGCTGCGATGGTATATACTTAGACCCTAGGTTTAAACTTACCACCAGTGATTCATACCGACCCTTATAAAATTGGCTAAAGTATGCGATTTTTTGTATATTATTTACTTTTGTTACAGTAACTCTTTGAAAGCTTCTTGAGTATCTGTCTCGATTTCATCCGATACAGCATATCGGATATCACTTAGTGCTATGTTTCAGAGGAATCTTCGCGTGATGACAAGAACTAACCGAACTCGATGTATCTCGGTTAACTCGTAACCGTCCTTGAATCTTAAATGGAAACTGCGGCCTTGCGTGTGTGTTTTTTTTACTAACAAATCTAGTAATTGATCCGATCGCCTCGTAACCTAGTCCTGTTGGTGATGACCTTGAGTTCTAAAATAATTTTTCTGCCGGCTCCATTGAATGGGAAAATCAATAAATGTTTAATATGTTTTTAACGTTTTTTTTTTGTAAAATATACCCACACACCGGATGTTGTGATCTCAATGGCAGGAACCACTTCGAGAGGTAGGAATTACAATGCTAGTGATCATATTCTACTCACCTTGCGATGCAATGTAACTTATAAAGAACCTTCAAATTGACTAATGAAAAATGACAATAACATATTTTTCTATTTTACTTTAAATTATTAAAACTGTATTTAGTACTTATTTTATAATATAAGTCACTAGGCGAATATATATCACACACATATGTCAAAATTTTGAACAAAAAAGTTGACTATTTAAAAGATACTAATTTCAGTCATAAATAAATAGAATCATGCATGAAATTTGTTACAGCTCTGTTTTTATTATTAGGATTTTTCAATATTACTTTTAATAATAATCAATTTATGGAAATCGTCTGTTATGACAATAGAGATCGATTGCAATGAACAACTTGTACATTTAATATTAAAAAATTTGTACTAAACTTATTTGTAATCAATACATAATTTTTTTAATTAAAATTTCTTATTAACCATTTATTTATAGTTAATAATCTAAGTCTACACCACACAAACTCTTAAGATCTAACAAACAAATAAAACTAAATAAGAAAAATGTGTATTGGCTTGTTATTTCCGACGCCACGTACAGACATACATACCCACATAAAAATTCTAACTTTATTTTTAACTTTATGTATGGAATACCCCATCCAAAAACAATGGTTCTGGAGTTATTAATTTATTTAATATTTTCAAAAAATTCCCCATTTTCTACGAAAAAGTTCGATGTTTTTGTTTCTTATTTATTTCTACACAAATTTTAATGTAATAATTATTGATGAATCATTGTTTTATTAAATTAAATTAATAATCACACTTAGAGGCTAAAATTATTAAATTAGGTTCTTTGAAAGTCGTGACAGTAAAAAATAAAGCGTCATACTTAAATTTTTATTTAAGCTTAAAACAAAATTTTATTTATAAAAAATACGTAGAAAACACATAAATAAGTACCTGACTTCAATATTTATCCGACAAGATATAAAAAAGTACATAAAGTTTCTAAAATTTATAAAAAAAAATTACTTGTAATAAAACCAAGTACCATGAAATATCAAACTGTAAAGACTTATTAAAGTAGACGCCGCGCCGGCCCTTAATTTGACCCTTTTGTTTTGTTGTAACACGTGCGAGCTTATTGTTGTCGTTTTAGATATTGAGTTCATTGTAAAATATGTGCAATGTCATTTTTAGGTAATGAGTCAGAACGACAGTTAAAATTTAACTACTTTCGTGGGCGGACGTACATTATCGTTGTCTTCTTATTTCTGAATAATTTTTCTTTTCCATAACAAATAAATTTAATTTCAATAGCGTCTTACGGTAATGAAGAATACGTTGACATTTTATATTGTTATGAACTTAGTGATGGAAATTATTTACAAGCACGAAGAGAATATCAGCTACGTTTTCCAAATCATCACCTATCAAGTCATAGAGTCTTTGCTGCGGCATATCAACGTGTCAGAGAAACTGGCAGCGTTCAACAGTCGAGGTAACATGAGGCAAGTAGGCCACACATCTATGATACTGAAGAAGAAGAAGAAGGAATCATAAACCATTTTGTTATAGACCCGACTACGTCAAACAGGGTCGTGGCTAGATTGCTGGGTTTAACACAATGAAAAGTGTGGTTTACTGTGCATACGGCAAGGCTCTACTCTTACCATTACAAGGAGGTTAGACTTCTGCCGTTTTATGTTGCATGCGGTCATAGAAAATAATAATTTTCTCACCAAAATGTTGTTGACGGATGAATCGAAATTTGAAAGAGACGACACAACAAATTTTTATTATAGTCATTATTGGGCTCTGCGTGATGAAAATCCCCAAGTGATTAGAGAAGGAGCTCATCAGCAACGATTTCCCGTAAACGTTTGGATGGGCATAATTCATACTTACTTGATAGGCTCAGTCTTCTTGTCTAAGAAAGTAAATAGGGGGAGACGTACGAAGATTTTCTTCGAAATCATTTTTTTAATTATCTGGAGGATATACCATTGGATACCAGAAGAGAAATGGCGTTTCAGCATGACGGTTGTCCCGCCCATTTTCGTCTCGGCGTAAGACAGTAGTTAGACACTACTTCCCCACAGTGATGGATTGGCCGAGGCGAATCAACACCGTGGCCCGCAAGGTGTCCTGATTTAACATCTTGCGATTATTATTTATGGGGTCACATGAAATCTTTAGTGTACACAACACCAATTAACCCTTTAGAAGGTTTAAAGTCATGTATCATCGTCGCTGCTGAATAGCTCACAGGGCGAGTCACTTGATCTGACTTAAGAAAAAGGCTTTGTGCTTGTATCATTAACCGTGGCTTTCAGTTTTAGCAAAATTTAAATTAATTATTACTTTAAACTTTTACTCTGAACCCAATGTCTAAAACGACAACAATAAGCTCGCACGTGTTACAACAAAAACAAAAGGGTCAAATTAAGGGCCGGCGCAGCGTCTACTTTTATGAGTCTCTACAGTTTGATATTTCATGGTACTTGGTTTTATTACAAGTGTTTTTTTTCTAAATTTTAGAAACTTCATGTACTTTTTATATCTTGTCGGATAGGTATTTAATAAGGTTCCCCCGAACCTGTCGCCCAGAGGCCATGGGAGCCACGGGAGAAAACCTCTCCCGGCTCCCCGCGGCGGAGAGATGTTAGGCCCGCTGCTACCTGTTAAAGGCCGCGGAGGATAGGGAGAACGGCGCATCGCAATACCGAAACTCCTCTTCCCCTGCGGCCCCACCGCCGCCGCATCGCCGGTGCGACACCGGTTGGCCGCAGAGGGTACTCCCTCCGCGACCCCACCGCAGGGGCGGTTTCATACCGCTCCTCGCAGCCGGCCGCTGGGGCAGCACACAGCCGCCCCTGCGGCCCCCGGCCGCTCCGGTGAGCTCCAGTTATCCCAACCGGTGCTCGAACCGGGAGCGGCCGCTTCGGCCAGCCCTTCGCCACGGGCCGGCCGGATGGGTTCCACTTGGCTTCACCGTGTACCGGACCACGGTTACTAAGCCCCTCCGCCACGACAAGGCGAGAACCCGTTGCAGGGGAACTGTGATTATTAATTTAATTTAATAAAACAATTATTAAACAATAATTATCACATTAAAATTTGTGTAGAAATAAGTAAAATCATCGAATTTTCCTATAAAATCGAGAATTTTTTGAAAAATATTTAAAAAATTAACAACTCCAGAACCATTATTTTTGGATGGGGTATTCCCTACATAGATAGAAAGGATACGAACTATATTTTAACCTCTCCAGATCTTTTACACCCATTACCTTTCACTCTGTATAGCGTAAATCCCTTCATCATGCTCATCATCAGCCAATACATGTCCATTGCTGAACATGCCTATCTTACCTAACACTAATACCATATTGTTCCTAACCGCAAAAGGTTTTTTAAAACAGGCTTTACAAATACAATAAAATAAAAAAAAATTGAATGAACAACGCCAAAAAGATACTACACCATATTATCTTTATAACGTATCCTTTATCATGAGGTTAACGTACGGCATATCACTTTGTTTTATAAAAAAAAATATACAGACAAAAGCAAAAAATCACTCCCATAGTGTATTATAACTAAAAATTATAGAATATTGTTATGATTAAAAACTTAATGATTTCAAATTAGTATTTAATCCACAGATATCCAGCCAGACACGGACAAAAAAAACAAATTGTGTTGTGTATTGAGTATGCGACGCCGCGCTCCGCTCTAAGGTCGAGAACCTCTCCAACAATGGGTGGAGATGGTTCCATGATTTAATCGCCGTTTAAAATCCCATGTTACCTATGTCATTAATGCAGAACATTTCATAGATATTCTCAGAGAATCGAGGTTAGTTTCATACGAACGGCAAATTTTTTAAATAAACTTACTATGATTTACGCAAGTTATAACGTAATACAGAAAAATCATGGCATCTTATAACACAATGTCACTATAACATTATAAATTCGATTATTCAATGTTTGTTACAGGAAGTTGACGAATCGGATTTAGTGGTAATGACATCCGAAGCTGTAAATCGATACTGAGAACATTAACACTGTTAAAAATAGTGCAGTTATTATTTAACTTTAGAAATATATAAAAAGGTATACTGACTCAGGTCTCATATAATACTGAATTTCAATGTTATATCTCACGTAATACGGTAGATAAACTTATCTATATATATCTAATAGATAAATTACCTGTATACATAAAAATAATTTGAAACTTTATCGATATTCTTAAATTAGTGCAACATTACTCCTGAAAGTAATTTTAAAATACGCAATTTGAGTCGAACAATTATAAATATAGCGCTGCCCTTGAATTGTCAAAAAAGCAAATAGCAACGACCTCGACACAGTGAGGCCATTAGCAGTTTACTATTCAACAGGCAGGTTAGATTAGGGCGGCATTATTATGCACAGTACGCGTTTTATGAATACGTTATTAAAATAAATGTTGAACTAGAATCGCGAGCGGGTTTGATTTGGCAAAATGACGTCATCGTCATCTGGGCCCCCGGTTTGAGTTCAGATAGAGTTGAGAGCGACGCCGCCGACCCACAAATCTACAGACACAATAAATTCGGCAACGTACAGTGCGAAGCGGGTCAGTGAACCGTTGACGTATTTAAAATACGCACTAAGTGCCTTATCGCGAGTGTATTACGGCGCGCGGCGGCACAACGGCCATGTTATACTACGTATGTTGCAAAAATGGATATTTATAGACCTGTGGACGCGACGGATGATTCTTGCTATGTCTAAGGTCTGCGTCGGAGCAGAAACTTTTCCCGCGATCCTAATTATTTTTAATTATATAACTTAGCATTTCCTAGTTTCTTATGTTTTCATTGCCTTGTAAACTTCACAGAGATCATATAAAAACTTCTTGATGTTCACATAACCATTAAGTCGTTTATAAGTAAAAATTTAAAAAAAATGTGACCAATTTTATTTTAGTGATGTATACTTTCAAATTTATACCGGAATATTTATTATATAATAAATTGATACAATTTTTTAATGAAAAATTATTGTTAGGTTTATTGTGATTAAAATTAAGTGACCTTGTGTTTAATTTTTTTTTATTAATCCCACCGGTCACCATAAATTCGGCAAGAGATCGTTTTACTTCATGTAGCGCTATCGATATCAAGAAAATGTAGGAAGGGAAATGTGTATGTCTTGCCGCTACACAAAACATACTACACTCGGCTTCTTTGTACTGCGAGATTCATGGCTGATTATGAGTACAAACCGATTTTAGACACGACTCCAGCGTCGTGTAAGATTCATATTCGCGGTGAAAGGGTCGCTTTGGAACCTTGTCCACACAAAGCGAGGCACCCGCAGTAGCCGCTCCACCTATCTACCCACATATGCACGAAGCGACGGATACAGACCCGAGTTTCTTACACATACATGCGAAATACGAAGGCCAGTTTTGTGCATGTGTCGCGAATACGTACGGCTTCAATAGTCAGCAGGTGGAGCGAACTAAAGTAAGGGGTTATTGCGATTAACTCTTTTATCCCTTCTTTTCCATATCAAAGAGTAATGAACCTCGTTCTTTTCTTTTGGACAGTGCCAATTGGTAACCGTGTGACAATTTTGTTAATCTATTTTTAAGCATTACTTAAAATATCACATTAATAGCAAAAAAAAAGTTATAATAATTGTTGTTTCATCGTTACATTTTTTTAGGCGCAAGTACTTATGTATTGTGTAATTAATTTTAATCTATAATTTATTCAAATTTAAAATTTACTACATGTATATTTTTAAAAATGTTCTAATACGATCACACGATATTTGTCAGGCACCAACAATTAAACATTTATTTCTATTATTTATAATTGCTTTACAATTTTTTTTTAAATAAATTTTAATGTAAATTATATATTTTAAAGAGATTAATTGTTGCAACAAATACTGGGAGTGTGAGTAAATCGATTAAGAGTAACGAAGGTCAGAGAGTTTGCGAGTGTGAGTGCGTATGCAAGTATGCAGGCGAGCTCGGTGCGGCGTCGTGCTGCTGCACGCCTGCACCGCCGGTTGCAACACCCTCCCCCCTCGCCCCGGCTCCTCGCTCGTCGCCGTCTTGCCGCTAGCCTGTCTCACCTCGCGGCCGGCAGCCTTGCGCGACGCGCCGCGCTCTTTCACATTCAAAATTATTCGCAACCATTGCAAAAACTCTCTGTGCAATATTTAATCATTCGCTGCGCTCGCACTTACTCTATATGCAGAGAGGATATTTAAACTTAATATTGTTAAAATAAATTTTAAGTGCCTTTAGAAAGTTTGAATGCACTCCTCGTTGCATCGAGTCCCGCGCGCGTCGTTATGAGAACCCCGTACTGGCGGTCACGTTGACGTCGCGCGGTGCCGCCATATCTGTCTCGGCCACCAACTAGCAAAATTAATAGGTAATTATTTTCGTGTACAGTGCCTTACATTGATTTTATTGTTCAGTGATTACGTGTTAAAGTGTTTATCACCTGTAGGTTAGCTCTGTGGATTCCAATTGGATTCTTTTTGGAAATTGAGGTGCGCGCCGGCCGGTTCTTATCGGGTGCAATGCAGTTGCACTCTCAACTTATTGCAGTTTCGCATTCGGCAAAGTTTCATGCGCGGAAAGTTACTGGTGTTCGTTTCTCGTAACAGATGGATTGTTAAAGTGTTTGAAAGTGAATTATTATTATAAAGTGGCATGTGTTACAGTTTATAAGTAACTTCACAGTGTACTCTGTGTTATTTCGGTCATTGACCGCCGGATTTCGCATCTCTTATTGTGTTAGTGCCGCCGCTGTAGATTGCGATATAATTCCGATTTTCGTTTTTAGGCTTCAAAAATTGTTTCGCATCACTAGAAAAGAATGCGATAAACCGCGCATTCGCTTTTTGAAATTTCACCTTCACCCGGATGGAATGAGGAGTGCACAGTCCTATTGTTTCACAGTTTCATATGTTTGAACATCATTTGTTTTTTTGTTTTTCGGACGATTAGAGAGTTGTCATTTTGTTACAAAATTACAAAAATTGCAAAATAAGGTAATTATTATTTTATTTTCATCGTTATGTAGTGCATATAATTTTAAAAGTTATCACTGCATAAAAAAAAACAATTGGCATCGCTCTCACGCGTGGCTTTCGATATTGTAATGTATGACATCATCTCTAGGCGAGCCATGGGAGGCTGAGTTCAGAAACCATTAGTTGTAAAACTTTATTTACAAGGTTAGGAAGTGTAATATATTCGGATCCTAGTCAGTGCAGTGAGTGTAGTATGTTTCATAATTGTCCAGAATGGCGGAGGGTAATGGAGAGATATCTGTGGAAGAGGTCCCCGGGAAAGACTCTGATGTTGGCCGTACACCAGACTACCGCAAACTCATAGAATATGGCTTGGACCCTAAGGTAAGAAAGTAAGAAAACATTCCACATGTACTAACCTATGACATGCTCATTAGCTCAAGGTGAAATGAGGAAATTGAAATTTTAAAACATTGTCTCCGTTGTCATATAAACCATCATACTTCATAATTTTTAAAATTTTTCTCATTAGTATCCTTACATAAAACCAGATGTAATAATACAATAAGCTGCCTGTTATGCATTAACATAAAATATTAATGTCTTAACATTATTTCTTTAATTTTATAAGTCTATCTGGACCTCTACGCTTAATAGGAATGGAAAAGTTTGATATTGAAAACAATGGTACATTATTTAGTATCAGGACATAATAGGGGCCAATTGCAGTTAACCTTAGAATTATCAGAGTTTTATAAATTTTATTGTTTCATTAGAATACACATAGTTACATTTAAGGAACCTAGTTCTGGCTGGTTGTAATCTAACTAGATTCTTATAAGAATGTCAAACTACTTTTGGTTGAAATAAAATTTGCATGGATAATTATTTAACTAACCATTTTAAATTTAATCCTGAGTATGAAATTTAATCTTATCATAAAACTGCCTAAGTTCTGAGGACTCATGTTGAGAATCATACTTGTGTTGCCATGTGTTAATTTATGTTGATATTTTTGTATAATAACTCCACAAAACCAATTCAATGTTGGTGTTAAAAATTTTCATTTGTTTAGGTTTTATTACATTTTCTGATTATAAATTGACCTATGTTCCTTTATCTCTATGCACCTTACCAGTTTGTTTCAAAACTTGGCACATAATACTCTGTTGCTATAAACAAAATTATCTTTTATGTGTTTAAAAATTGGAAGGTCTCTTACATATTTGTATTTCTATTTTGTCTGTACATAATACTAAATGATTAATATAAGTATGGTACAGTAAATATTTCACCAGTGAAGATTTTTCTAATGAACTGAAGTAACATGTGAAGTCTGTTTTAAATATTGGATGCAATTTTTATCCCTTTAGTTTTTTTATTTATGTGCAACTTTTGTAATTTATTTATATTTAAAAATGAGTTTTAAAGGCATTGATTGAATGTTTTTAAAACTGGCAATATTAAAAGTGTTGCAAGTTCTAAAACAGATGTTGTAGAAATTGTTATACAGTGCGTAATGTCGTGTTTATACAAGTATTAAACATTTCAATTTTGTTGCTTAGTTTGTCTTAATAATAAAAATAAAAAAAATTAACATATTAACATATTTTTTTTTCAGGTGGCCGCCAAGCTGGACGATATTTATAAGACTGGAAAGCTAGCGCACGCCCAATTGGACGAGCGTGCGTTAGACGCCTTAAAAGAATTTCCATCCGACGGTGCTTTAAATGTTCTTGGACAATTTTTAGATTCAAATCTTGAGCATGTATCTAATAAAAGTGCTTTTTTATGTGGGGTTATGAAGACCTATAGGTGAGTGGCGGGAGAACATTTTTTTTTACACGGTACCCCTACCGCAATTTTGGACGTACTCCAAATATCTGGAATGGTATGTGGGTCAGCTTCGAAAAATTGATTTTACACTTATCGCTACATGCGAAACATTTTCGAACGTTGTTACATTCGGTGTACGTGGCGCCATCTCGCGTTATGTCGCCGAGTTAAAGTAACTCGTTTTGCGGTGTTACCGAGGCGAAAATTTTATTGTAGTTCAAGGTAATGTTAACGTTACGGAGTGACGCTGGGCTCATTATCATCATCAATGTTCGTTCACGTTGGAAATTGCAGTCTCCATCCGAAACAATTTTTAAAAAAAACCTCTCCCGCCATTTTTCAACTTGTCAAAACAAAACTTTAAAAGTCAGTTCCACCCATGTGAGTTTGAACATAATAAAAAAACAACAGAAGTAAATATATATATATATTTATGTAAGTAGGTGTACCATGACGGCCCCTCTTGGTCTTGAATCATTGTTTCGTTGGTAACCATGACCACTCCCTTATGGGCGGTGGTTACGACTTCCTGCGACGGCCCTGTGGGCGACGGTCGTTCGGTGATAAGGCACTACTTTATTAGGAGGGATTTAGTTTAAAGTGGTAACACCGATGGCAGCTAGGGATCTATACTTCTTGCACTAATTCTAATGGGAAAATTGTAGCGGTTTATAGTCGTACAGGATAGGTGATGTAGAGAAAATAAGTTAATATTAAAAGGTTAAACTTGCACGGCTGATTTGCGGTCGTTCTGTGCAAGACAATATGTTATAACAAGTTATATATAATATAATATATATATATATATATAAGAAAGAACCTCTGTTCTTTTATTGCATGATTAATTCTATTTCCGGCTTCAGTATCTTATTGATAAGGGTTCACCGAGAAAGTGCGAGGTATCCAAACTTATTTAAGTTTATGACGGATGATAGTTTCAACGTGTTAAAACTCCTGTACTAGGAGATGATTACAAAAGCCGGATAGCAGGTTCCAACCTGAGATCACAGATTGTAGAACTTAAAGCTTAAACCTTAACGCTAATGTGGGATTTAATTTATATAATAAGAAAGTTAATATACGTAATCGCATGCTAGATTAACATCAAAGTAATGCACATGTCGGAACAAATGTTCGTTTCAAACATGCATCTAGTTTACTTAATGACCAAGTAGTACTGCATGACCAAGTACTACATAACTATAGTCAGTTTATGATATAACCTTTCAAGAAAAAAAATCCGATGGTCTTGCAGACAGAAAAGCAGAGCGGGCGTGCAAGGTGCGCCTGCGTTGTCTTCCACTGTCCAGGTCAAAGGCCCCGATGAAGAGAAGATCAAACAAATTCTCGCGAGGACTGGCTACTTACTAGATGTGACTACAGGTAATACACCAGTTTTACAATTGCAATCGGAATTTATTTTTTTTATATATAGGATCTTTGAAAGGATTCAAAATAATAAGTACTTATTCATCACACGGAATTTTTCACCATTCTGTGAAGTTTTTGCGGTTAAATATCTAAGTTTTAGGTCATATTAGGTCATATTAAAACCTAATAAAAGCGACTTGGCATTTCTATTTTATCACAATGAAAATTAATGTGGTTCACAAATTTTTATTGTAAAAATATTTATTACTGTGTATTCGCTTTTTTACAGTCCTTATGTTTTTAAGGACTACAAATGAAATTGATTACACTTTATGTCGAATGATTATTTCATTAAAAAAAAAAACTGTTTATTTCTTGCAGGTCAACGTAAGTATGGCGGGCCACCGCCCAACTGGGAAGGCGGCACACCGGGCGCCGGCTGCGAGGTGTTTTGCGGCAAGATACCCAAGGACATGTATGAGGACGAGTTGATTCCGTTGTTTGAGAGGTGTGGCACCATCTGGGACTTGCGCCTCATGATGGACCCCATGACGGGAACCAATCGCGGCTACGCTTTTGTCACCTTCACCACCCGGGAGGCCACGCAACGAGCCGTCCAAGAGGTTGGTACACAAGTTTTCCCATAACTACCCTCGATTCTTTGTTGCAGTCGTGTGGCTCCTTTGCGCGAAGTTGAATGCTAAAGACGGAAGTGAACTATATTTCAATAATCAGCTTACCCAGGATCGAATCGGGTTGGTTATAACTTACACTTTGATATCGTACATGTCACAAACTGTTATTTTTTAGTATCTTAATTGCTTACTGTACTTGCTTTCAGCGTTCTAACTTCGCGGAAAGGTGAGGTTGGGTGTTGTTTGTCTGGAGAGTGGTAAACATTTTTCATGTGGCCCATCAGTTACCTCCTTGCTCATTGTGGCTAATTATCGACCATATCTCGACTGATAAAAAACTTGTCGTGCTATCTAATTAATCATTTGTAACTTAGCACATTTGAATTCTAGACATTGTGGACGAAAGAAATTACCACCCTCTTGGATACTTTATTGATTTTGTTGCAAGAATATATTTTTACAACAAGATTGATGTCATCTACTTGCAAAGAATATTAAAAAGTAAACGATTACATCCTGCAGAATTCGCTGTTATAAAATAAAAGGCTGCCTTTTTATTCATAATTTTCACTTTTGAAAGTAAGAATGTTTTAGTGAAATTGGTAGATGCTATGAATCTTTGCCTAAAATGGATGTTATTGAGCACATCTCTACCAATGCGCAATGTTAAGCACTACATTCGCTGATATATATGCGACTCGTCTATCAGACTTAATTGGTGTTGCCAAATTGTATATCTGACTTATAAAATTACTATAATTTCACTGTATAATTGGTGCATTATAAATCTGAAAACGAAATTCTAATTTGACGTCTACTTTCCAGGTGACTCGCCGAATGTTTAAGTATAAAATACCCTTGAACGATAAAACTGATTTCACTGCACAATAGATGGCCAATGGGTTTGGCGACTTCGTTTGTACATTTGCCAGATGTTGGATGAAATCGCTACCTTGCGAGAGTTAAATTTAATGAAAAAAAAAACTTTAAACGTTATGGTTGTGATTGATTGTAGGGTTTTTTCCAAATCGCCTGTCTAACTAACACCTTCGTTTTGTAAATCTACCGCTGTAACAGCATTGCTGTGTTCCGTTCAACATTTACAAGAGTCGGGAGTATTTTGGTCTCACGGCCTCATTGTCACTTAACGTGTGATATTGAGGTTAAGTGATTAAGCCTCTTGTAAACAGAAAAAGCATCAATCCCAGTAATGATTTCATCCACCGAAGTCACCAAACGCGGGCGTCACTTGCAAAACTACTGCGTTATATGCCTGCGGTAATTTTGCAAGTCCCAATCATTTGCCTGTTGAATATGTATTCAGTCACACTTGGGAGATTTAGATTTAAGCTTGTTTCATTTGTAAAGCATGACATTAATATCCCATCGGCGGCGGCCATTTGCATACAGCGAGCGACGGCCATTTTGTGTTATCATCTCACTAATTAGTTACGTTTAATCGCTATTAGATAATTGTTTAGCGAAGTGTACGTTTAATTTTGCATGCTTTAGATGTAACATTTAGATTTAATGGAGGTAGTACACTGCCGCCTGCCGTACCGACTGCGCTCCTCCAATGTTTGTGATCAAGCGCATTTGCGTCGCGATGCGCACGGCCGCCGTCTACATGTAATCACTGAAATTGTGTAAATGTGCAAACATAACACCTATAAACTGATCTAGCCTCGCTTGTCCTGAGATATCATCATCCCGTTCTCTACTATTGCACCTCGTTCAATTTTGAGTTGCTTTAATTTTTTTTTTTGTTACCATCACACTTGTACTTGCTTTTTTTATTTTCACTTCATCAAACGGTCCACTTACAGGGTTAACTTTCAATTGGCTTCAAAAAGTTCTCCAGCTGAGAATTTAATATATCTCAGGCTCTCCTCTTTGCTCCGTACGAACACTTTTGGCTTATCATCAATTATCAAAGTACAGTTAACTCATCACAATTGGCTCTAACAGTTCATCACTCACGAGGTCCGCGCAAAGTCGTCTCGACCCGTGGCGCTCCGACTGACCGACAGAAAAAGCTGTCGACTTGACCGAGTTCGAAATTGATCCTCCTCTTTTTTTTCAAAATTTTTCCCTTGTTATTTTTCCCACAGCTCGATAATCACGAAATAAAACCTGGGAAGACTCTGAGAATTAAGATTAGCGTACCGAATCTGCGACTTTTCGTCGGCAACATTCCCAAGTCTAAAGGCAAAGAGGAGATACTGGAAGAGTTTGGTAAATTAACAGGTAAAGTGTCAATCGAATGAATTAAGGAGTTAGTTTTTGGGTTGAGTGCGTGGGGCTTGGTGTGGACCGCTGAAGGGTGCCCCGCTTGCGTCCCGCTTGTCCTTGCATCCTCCGCCCCGCCTGCCTGGCGAACCCGCTCCCTCGCCGCCTTTCCGCTCCGCTCCTCCTTACCCAGCACCGCTCATCCCTCCCCTCTCCAGTCTGCGGGCCCGGGCGACGACCCGGCCCCGCCCATTGGCTATTCTCCCTCGAATTGTTCTTGCAGCTGAATGATTATGAAATTCGAAAGGGGAAAAAGATTGGCGTTACGGTTTCCTTTAACAATCACCGTTTATTCGTGGGGAATATCCCTAAGAATCGAGATCGGGACGATTTGTTTGAGGAGTTTACTAGGCACGCACGTAAGTCCTTGTCGAATTCATAATATGTGCTATTCAGTTCGTTCGGGGTCGCGCCGGGGCGCCGCGCGGGGCGGACGCGCCCGCATGCGCGCCGCCCGCGCCGCCTGCACCTCGTGCACCGCGTGTACCACGTGCACCTTCCGCCGCTCTGACGCGCTGGCCGCTAAGCGCGCTCGCGTGGCCCCCCGGCCGCCCCTGGCTTTAAGTAGATTTGCAAATACCGAGTGTTAACCGATTGGCCTCCGCCTCGAGAATGCTCACTGGTAATGACTGGAGAATCTTGCTGTTGTTCTCTAGACTTAGACTTCTTCAGTATATGTTCTCCTAAGATATCGTTTGATTTGCTTCATATTTTCGTAGAGTTGAAGGAATGAAATTAAGCGAGGGGAGGGAAGCTTTGTTGTCATATATCCGTGCCCACCCGCGCTATATGAACTTTGTATGATTGCAGCTGGACTGGTGGAAGTAATAATATATAGTTCGCCCGATGACAAGAAGAAAAATAGAGGATTTTGTTTTTTGGAATACGAGTCACACAAGGCGGCGTCGTTAGCTAAGCGTAGACTTGGAACTGGTAGAATAAAGGTACGTCACGTTGCAACGTTCCGTCCGGTGTGTTTCTATACGTCAACACTAGTTTGCGCACACTTGTGATGGATAACAAATATAGTACAGTGGTAATAAATTAAAGAAAAAGGCCATTTATCGAACATTTTCGCTAGGTTGGGATTGATGTATGGTGTATGCCCATGTCGTCGAACGTTATGGCTCTTAGAATATATTGGTTTCTTTTATTATCAGCCGACAGACGTTCACTGCTGGACATAGGCCTCCGCAAAAATCTTCACGTATGTAGGGATTCATATGAAAAAATTTGAGCCATTTCCCACCATGCTGGCCCAATGCGGGTTAGTAGTAGTAAATAAGGTTAGTGGGAGGCAGAGCCTCGTTTGTTGATTAGCAGGGTGCACCATGAACAGGTAAGGTTGGCTTGGGTCCTGTGAGTTGTGCGGGACTCCTTACACCCCGGTTGGTTTCTTTACGATGGCTTATTTATCGGAATATCAACCTCGGTGGGAATGGAGCCTACGCTTGCGCTTCTTTGAATCATATACAGTGTAACACCAAGACTAGCTATCAATGATTTGTAACTAATTAATATTCCAATGTTGCAATATTTAATTTAAATCTTGCCATAACACATAAATTATTTCCTTAAAGTCTTAGTTATTTGTCCTTTATTTTATCTTTTTTTGCTGCAAATGTCTCTTATAAAATATACGTTCATATGTTTTTATTCATATATTTATTGTTCAAGTTTCACCAGGTATGGGGCTGTGATATTATAGTCGACTGGGCTGACCCCCAAGAGGAGCCTGATGAGCAGACGATGAGCAAAGTAAGTTTATTTTGTGTTTCGGTTTAAATAGTGTTGTAGCTAATGAAACTACAAGGGTAGCAATGTTTAACATATCCCAAGGCCTCGTCCTAGTTTGTCTCTCTCATTTTGCTCAATTTGAGTTTTTGTTGACGCATAATATAATTAATTTGTAGTGATCGTTTTATATTACTTTGTTTTCAGGTTAAGGTATTATACGTGCGGAACCTGACGCAAGAGATCACGGAGGAGGCGCTGAAGGAGGAGTTCGAACATTATGGCACAGTGGAGCGTGTCAAGAAGATCAAGGATTATGCATTTGTGCACTTCGAAGACAGGGATTGCGCTGTCAAGGTAGAGTCGTATTTTTCAGCACATACGTGATCTAAAGAAGTCTTCTCTACTAAGCTACAATTCACGACCTGTGAATTTATGTTAGTCTCACTACAATGATATAAATAGTTATATTCTGTTTAGATCAATAATATTTAATATGTATAAACAATCTATAAATCGGATACAAAACATTCTACAGGTCCAATAAAAGACTCTGAGACAACACAAATCAAAGCAAATAATTTATTTGCAAGAATTTGGTACAAATTATGTCATAACAGCAGCTCCTTAGACCCACAAACACATTCTGTTGTTATGGTGTGCCAATATTTTAAAGAAATTCAGTTTAAAGTTATTGCAGTATTGTCAATGTAAAGCATCACGTGTTAGTAATCAATCACTTATATTATTACACAAAAATAAGTTCGTTTGTTTATAGTTGTGATGGTAAAAAGTTCAGCTCGTAATATGCTATTTGGAATTACACATTTCCAATTCTTCCATACAGCATTATTGCGTTTACTAAAGGTTTTATTTTACATAAGTGTCTGTTTGGCAGCAAGAGAAGTTTTAGACGTAGGAATTAACGTTCATAAATTTTTATCACCAGGCAATGCAAGAGCTGGACGGCAAGGAAATGGGCGGTGCACGGCTGGAGGTATCGCTAGCAAAGCCACCCTCTGACAAGAAGAAAAAGGAGGAGATACTGCGCGCGCGCGAACGCCGCATGACACAGATGATATACGGGCGTGGCGGGTGAGTGTCTGATGTTTCTCTTTACCACCACACTCAAAATTATGTTAGACCATTTAGCTCAACACTGGATCGTCTTAAAAATTATTTTGACTACTGAAAAATGTCGTCTAAGAATATATGTTCTATTATGTTTCACAGGATATTCTATTTCATCATAATGCTACCCTTGCTCGATCTTAAAATAGTCTCTCACTAGAAGAGAGTCAAAGCCATATATGAACCGCGCTGGCCATGTGCGCGTTGGTGAATTTTACATATCCAAGAAAACGGCTGTTTTTGAAACATACCGGTTTCCGCGCGATATTTTTCTTCACCGGAAAAACAAATTCAGTAGTAACTAAATTATTTGTTTTTTTGTTATATCCATTCAAAATTTTCTTTCTAATCTTGGGCATTATTCTCAATGGATAGGATGGATAGGATATACAATATCACCAGGATCATATTTGTTCTAAATGGTGAAAAGTAAGAAATCGAGTTCTTAGCAAAAGGGCACAGAATGTCTGCATTGTTACTGCATTCGCTAACACGCCATTAAAATGTATCAGGTATTGCATCCAGTGTTAGATCAAGTCCAGTGTCCTATAGGACTATTTGTGCTATAAATCGTCTGCGCTCAGCAGTTGGTTGTGATGACCTTAAGATCGAAGTATAGAAATATAAGAGAACAACACTGGGAGGGAAAGCTCATCAGGAGCAGTTAGTGAGCACCCATTTATATCGCCAAGCACCGCTATACACTATCAATGTTCTGGTTTGAAGGCAAAAGTGATTTTTGGCAGTGACTTTATATACGTTTTTTTTTTGTTGCACACGATGTTAGAGAATAAGTTTTTATGGATTTTTAAAAGCATTTTTTTTCTTTTTAGTTAGGAAGAAGGTTAGGTCATTAGAGCAAATTGTATAAACCTATAACGATATAATAAATTAATTTTGAGGAAATAAATCTTCGCCGTAAATTTATTATTCCAAATAATGTTAATTCTATGAGGGTCATAAAAACGCCCAAACAAAGGTCATTTGTTATATGGAAGCGACGTCAACTGTATATAACAAATAGGAAATCCCACCCAATAGCGGCGAGAGCGATGGAAATTGAGCAGTATGTCTATAAAGTGTAAGCAGGCTATCCCGTGAACATGCCGCAAATGCATCCGGCGTCCGCTGCACTTGGGGGGCGTTTGTCTGCAGGCGTGTGGGTAACGTCGCTGTGTAACATTCAGATTTGATTGGTGCAGCTGCTCGCCGGTGCACGGCGCGCTGCGCGGCCGCACGCCGCAGCCGCAGCCGCGTCCGCCCGCCGCGCGCGGCGATTACGGTCAGTATGCACGTCCACACGCACGCGCACACGCACACGCGTACCTACGTACACAAACACACTAACACACGGACATGCACTCACACACACTGTTGTTTAAATACATGCATAGCTACACTGTGTGCAGAGCGAAATGTTAACGCGTACGTGCGCTAGTGATGTATACCCGGTATATAGCGCGCGCATGGACGCGTTGACGTGCGCGCCCTGATGTTTGCTAGTGTCACGCTAATGTTTACTACACAACAATTTATTGCTTCGGATAAATGGAATTAAAACTAATATCACAAATAAATCTGCAATGGGCACGTGTAACCCTTGCGATCAAGGTGACGCATGACGTCAACTTCTTGGCAATATTGCCCCGTTGAACACGGGCAGCCTTTGAGTGAAATGACACCATGCACCGGGGCGCGGAGTACTCTGAATCGAATTGTATGTTGATCCATTTACTTCAGCGGTGATAATTAACATGATTAGAAAACGTACATTTCCTTTTCATAAAATATACATATCCTACCTTTTTCTTAATATAATCAAAGAATAATATCATTGATGGTGTTCACAAAGGTCCTTCGGATTAGATCTATAGATAAACGTCTCAAGAAGAACACCCGTTTTTAAACAAAATTGTTATTATTTTAACTGGTAGTAGAGTGACCATTTTCAAAGATTATTGAAGTAGGAAATGGCGCAACGCCTACTTTTAACATCAAATATTAGTGTGCATTACTGGAACAGTTTGAAGAGCGCTGTAGCTCTTATTATAGATATAATGTCTTTTATCTCGAGCAATAAACACAATATAGTGCCATATTTATTATCTTAACTAAGAACCATTAATAATATAATTATTTTATTAATCATTCCTTATTAATAGACTAGAAGCTTTAATCGTCAATCTTTTCGCGAATAGCGCGTGTGTCGGCGGTTCACTATCATTACATGGTGTACTATGCGCAAAGGGAGTAAGATCCGAAAAAGAAGAAAGAGATAGGATAAGAAAATGAAAAGGAAAGACGTGTATTTATTTTTCTACATACGAGCCATACAAATCTATCTAGGGTCCGAACATAACTGGTGGCACTGAGCGAGGTGAAGCGAAGCTTTGCTTTACGATTGACGACCGCTCACCTGGCTCACTGTGATTGTGAAATGGTTTTCTCACGTTTACACAGACACACTATTACATATGTACTATTTGTTGGACACGGTGTGGTTTCCACGCGCACAACCGCAAACTTTGCTACTCTGATCCTTTACTAACAACGTGGCTGCGACCGTACCATCACCTACAAACAGTAAACCGTTAAACTTAAACCTTTTTATGCAATAAAATGAGTGCCGTCGCGGCCAAAACAAATGTTACCACTAACGCTATTTTCTAGGCTAGAAAATAACGAGCTAGGCTTAGGACACTGCATGGTTTCGGACTAAATCCGTAGAAACAGCAGATACCAGTTCAGAGATGAGAGCCGAGATAACCGACAGGGCAACAGAGATGTTTTTTGTAATAACAAACTTAACCAAACACCCACTGCATGCCTCATGAGTTTATTCATCCATTTGATTGTTGGAAGTCTGTTGCTGATCAGGCCGGTGCCGAGAGTTCCGCCTTGCTTACGACTAGGTCACGGTGGTGGGAGAACGCTCAAACGTTTGGAAAACCGTTCGGAAAGATATCGAAATTCAAAATTTTTGACACTGCGTCGTACTGTCCGGATGGGGGTACGGCCGGACCCGGACGCACGGTAGCTGTGAGGAACCGGAAGGTGCATGTTGTTTCCGTGTGTCTCTGATACTTGACTACGCTTCAGTCCGTACCAGGTGTGTGATTAAGCTAAGGGAGCGGGTGCAGTCCCCGTGTGCACCGGATGTCGGGGCACACGGCATGCGCATGTGTTTGTTTCCGGGCGCGAGCCGCGGAAGATTCGTTGACCGCCCGCCTAAGGTAGCTTGTAAGTTAGAGTTAGTATAGCTTAGCCTCTAAAAGGCC